>CAMRHE010000085.1:0-1346424 GCA_947044405.1 Leptodactylus fallax
TACTCAGTGGCTGATCAGTGAGACTGACATTGTGACTGTGTATATGGATACCACAGATAGAGACTCGCAGTGCTGTTGATGTACTGGACAGCACCTGCTAAACCCCGGCTTACATCCCAGCTCAGTGTATAGATTCGGCAGGACTGTCAGTGTGCTGAGTGGAATCTGCTGTTGGATTACATTGCATTCATTGGGTTTCCCTGTTAAAGAGGACTTCATTTCTCCCAAGATCCTGATAACAGTGAGGAGAGGACGTTTCACTATAAAAGAAAGGAACGACTTTGGGCCCCACCGCGCGCTTCTACAGACTGTAAGCGGTCCACCTGGACCACTGGGGAAAAGGGGGTGCACCCAAATGTGATGTCAGGGTCAGTTAGGGATAGTTTTGAGTATATTGTTCATTCAGTGTCCATACTGCAGAATTGGACAGAGTAAAAGTAGAAACCATTGCAGAATTTGCCTTGAAATTGTTCATGCTATATTGTATATTTTGCTTGTCTTTATCCCTGTCATTTTACCTTCAAATAGCCTTTATTAACTTATAGTAAATATATATTCTTTTCTTGAACTACCGCGTGTGCGTTCATTTCTGGTTGCGGAGACCAAACCACCTGCCTTGCTCTCGGTTCACAGCCCCGTGTGTTGTTTGTCTCTATTGCCGCTGGTGTCACTATTGTGTGCCAAGTCCATCAGCAATTTTGGTGTTATACAGTCATATGAAAAAGTTTGGGCACCCCTATTAATCTTAATCATTTTTAGTTCTAAATATTTGGGTGTTTGCAACAGCCATTTCAATTTGATATATCTAATAACTGATGGACACAGTAATATTTCAGGATTGAAATGAGGTTTATTGTACTAACAGAAAATGTGCAATATGCATTAAACCAAAATTTGACCGGTGCAAAAGCATGGGCACCTCAACAGAAAAGTGACATTAATATTTAGTAGATCCTCCTTTTGCAAAAATAACAGCCTCTAGTCGCTTCCTGTAGCTTTTAATCAGTTCCTGGATCCTGGATGAAGGTATTTTTGACCATTCCTCTTTACAAAACAATTCCAGTTCAGTTAAGTTTGATGGTCGCCGAGCATGGACAGCCCGCTTCAAATTATCCCACAGATGTTCAATGATATTCAGGTCTGGGGACTGGGATGGCCATTCCAGAACATTGTAATTGTTCCTCTGCATGAATGCCTGAGTAGATTTGGAGCTGTGTTTTGGATCATTGTCTTGCTGAAATATCCATCCCCGGCGTAACTTCAAATTCGTCACTGATTCTTGTACATTATTCTCAAGAATCTGCTGATACTGAGTTGAATCCATGCGACCCTCAACTTTAACAAGATTCCCGGTGCCACACAACCCCAAAGCATGATGGAACCTCCACCAAATTTTCTTGTGTTTTTCTTGGAATGCTGTGTTTTTTTGACGCCATGCGTAACGCCTTTTTGTATGACCAAACAACTCAATCTTTGTTTCATCAGTCCACAGGACCTTCTTCCAAAATGAAGCTGGCTTGTCCAAATGTGCTTTTGCATACCTCAGGCGACTCTGTTTGTGGCGTGCTTTCAGAAACGGCTTCTTTCGCATCACTCTCCCATACAGCTTCTCCTTGTGCAAAGTGTGCTGTATTGTTGACCGATGCACAGTGACACCATCTGCAGCAAGATGATGCTGCAGCTCTTTGGAGGTGGTCTGTGGATTGTCCTTGACTGTTCTCACCATTCTTCTTCTCTGCCTTTCTGATATTTTTCTTGGCCTGCCACTTCTGGGCTTAACAAGAACTGTCCCTGTGGTCTTCCATTTCCTTACTATGTTCCTCACAGTGGAAACTGACAGGTTCAATCTCTGAGACAACTTTTTGTATCCTTCCCCTGAACAACTATTTTGAACAATCTTTGTTTTCAGATCATTTGAGAATTGTTTTGAGGAGCCCATGATGCCACTCTTTAGAGGAGATTCAAATAGGAGAACAACTTGCAATTGGCCACCTTAAATACCTTTTCTCATGATTGGATACACCTGGCTATGAAGTTCAAAGCTCAGTGAGGTTACAAAACCAATTTTGTGCCTCAGTAAGTCAGAAAAAAGTAGTTAGGAGTATTCAAATCAATAAAATGATAAGGGTACCCACATTTTTGCACTGGTCAAATTTTGGTTTAATGCATATTGCACATTTTCTGTTAGTACAGTAAACCTCATTTCAATCCTGAAATATTACTGTGTCCATCAGTTATTAGATATATCAAATTGAAATGGCTGTTGCAAACACCCAAATATTTAGAACTAAAAATGATTAAGATTAATAGGGGTGCCCAAACTTTTTCATATGACTGTATATAGGAAATAGTTGTTTTCTTTGCCTGTGCCCAGCCCTGTGGAGTATTTAGGCCGGGGCCCCACGTTGCGAAAACACTGCGTTTTACAGTACCTGCAAAGTGGATGAGATTCTAGCTAATCCCATCTGCACATGGCAGAAAAAAATCTACAGCGGGGTTTTTGAAAGGTACAACATGTCAGTTATACCTACGGAAATGCTGGCATTTTATGAAAAATTATGCGGAAATAAAACGCAATGTGTTTCCCTGCGGTCTTTTCCGCAGCGTTTTTTTTTTTATTGCGGTTTACGTGGGGCCTTACCCTAACCTGGTTTCCAAAAAACAAATTCTTATTCCTGAATTTGATATTCTTAGGTCTTTTGGGGACATTTTAGTAATATGACATAAAACTATATCCATAATGTTAGGTGCGGTGTCGGACTGAGGTTCCTTAGGCCCACCCTCCTACAACCCTTAGGAAATAGACCATAGTACCCTTCCAATTTAGATGTACTAATGTATGATGTATATACAATATATGACTGTACGATCTTGTTATAATGTTATAATAACTTGTTATAATTTCATATGTTCAGGGTTCCGTGTCTATAAGACTATATTCACACGACCATGCTGATCCACTGTTTGAGCGCTCAGTGTTTTTTCATGGACCCATCAACTTTCAATGGGAGAGTGAAAACAAAATCATGTCTCCGATGCATGCTCTACTTTTTCACGGATTACAGGTATCACTCGCCAATGAACATCCTTAGTGTGAATGGAGTCTAAATTCTAATAGAATCCTTTAAGATTACTCTGGCAATGCAAATGAAAGGAATATGAAAATAAGACTAATCCAGTCATGGATCCACTGGCCTAAAGCAAATCCTTGCAGCGTGAACATGGCCTTAGAACTAAAGTACATGCAAAATTCATCAGTTCAGTTACCCAATCCACCAGGAAACATTTTAGAGTTGCCACCCAAGTTCCCCCCTGTCCAGTTACACCTTCCTTATTCCTACCCAATTTCCCCCACTGACTCTTACTTGGTTGATCGAGGTACAACCATATCGGACAGTGATTCATAGGTCTTTTGCCAAGCAATATAGCTGGTCCTGTGAGTGAAAAAATGGCAGAATTTCGCAGGATTAGATGTAGAATGAGGATCACATCTTCTGATTTATCATGTTCGTTTACTATTAATAAATCCTAATTGGAAAAGAAATTGCAGAGATCTTGAAAACCATGAAGAAATTGACGCAGAGAACATATACAGGAATTTCCTCATACAAGGAAGAAGCTTTCTTTACTGATACCATGATATGTCTTTAAGAAACAGCAGTGATTCTTATAAAGCAGAGCTGCAGTATAAAGTATGCGGGATGGACTGAGGCATCCTAAATCTTTTACATCAGGGTAGAGACTAGAATGGAGTGGTTAAAATTAGGTGTGGCATGGATCCATGGGGTGGCGCTGCCACAGCTCCGCCCACCGACCTGTCACAGCTATCACACCCTATGTCTCAGCATTTTCGGGTGCAGAATGGTCTAAATAGGAACTATGCCTCTTTTAAATGCACCCTATCCTTAACCAGCCTGGTCTTATGAGGACACGGGGGTGGTGCCCCATGCTAACAGTCACAGGAGGCTATGACACCTACTGGATCCAAGGCAGCACCATATTTTAACCACGTTACTCTAGCACCTACCCTTACATTAGAATTTGGAGTACAATAGACTAAAAACTTTAGTAGAGTGCCCACATGGAGTAGAGCATACCCGCTAGAGAAGACTAAAGAAAAAATATCAGGTTTGCTATTTTTAATGGGTAAATGACTCTCCTTCAATCATTTATATATTAAAAATCATCTCTCCATGCACTGACTGTTGAGCCTGGGATAGATTTCTATTTATGCACAGCAGCCAATCAGAGGAGGCAGAGATGCAGAGGGGAGGGGCAGAGTAGAAACCTGAGCCAATGATGAGGTAGGGGAGTGTCTTAGACTACCGCAGACTCCTTGTAGATACTGTAGCTATTCTGTAGTCACAAATCAGAGCTTTTTCTAAATATAGCTAAGCTAAGGAGCTGCCAAGAAGCAAGAAAGGAAAATCAGGCAGTATATTCTGACTTACATATCATTTTAAAGTCCATAACTGAACAGTCACTTTAAGTCTGCAACAGCTCTATGTGCAGCATGCTGTAAGTGTCTATACTACTTACTTTGGGACAACCACCAGGAGAGTGATGAGATATTCAGAGTTCAAAACAAAGTCTTCTTTATGTACAATGTCAGCCAAGGTTCTGGTCAGTAAACTGCCCCTATGGAATAAAGGAGAGGTCTATTACTTAATACACTGTATATTTTTATTAAGAACATGTTTAGGTTTTCTTAGAACAGACATAAGTCAACAATGGATTTATAAAAGACTTAAAGGAAGTCTGTCGCCGGAACCCAACATATCAACACAACCCCGCAGATAATTAGGTTAGGGTCAGGAGCGTAGCTGTAGGGGGTGCAGAGGTAGCAATTGCTACCAGGTCTTGGAATCTCCAAGGCCCCAAAGACTTCTCTACAACATATGAAGACATCAGTATTATAAATAGTACATGGTATATTTTGCATTGGGGCATTCAGATAACTCTAACCTATTTACCTGCAGGTCTGGGTGGGTCTGCTGGGTTTTGGTGGCAAACTCGCTTTCAGGCAATTAAAGAGGACCTTTCACCACCTCTCAGTATCTGTTAATAGGTGCTGCTCCACTGATTCCAGCATATTTGGAATTTTCTCTCTAGCCTCCACTGTTCCCGAGAAACAAGCACATTTAGTTTTGGTGCCTGATGTGCTATTTAAGCTCTGTAATGTCAGAAAGGCGGTGTCAGGCAGGGGGCGTGGCTCAAAGGTCCAATCAGAGGCAGCCAGTGTCAGTGCTCAGAATCACACCCCTTGTCTGCTCCTGTCTGACACCGCCATCCAGACAGTACAGAGCCTAAATAGTATATCAGGCACCAAAACTAACAGCATTGACTGCTTGGGAACGGTGGGGGCTAGAGAAAAAATTCCAACTGTTCCAGAATAAGTAGAGAAGAGCTTATTAATTGATGTAAAGAACTGGACTTGGTGAAGTGGTGAAAGGTCCTCTTTAAATAAAAAGAACCCAACCCAGGACCCCTATAAAGTTGTTATAGAAAAAAAATTTGTGCTGAAAAATCCACTCTCCAGCATCGTGGACTGGTAGATAGATTTTCTACTACAATAGGGATGCTACAACACGTTGAAAATCAAATGTCTGCAATATACATAGTTTACCAACAGCCCATAAATCCATCTCTGGTCAATACACATGGCTCTATCTATATCTGTTTTGAAGAACAAAGAGGATATTCACTGTCATGTAAATACAGCCAAACTCTCTTTTTTTCTGAGAGTTTATCACACACTTTTTTAGACTTTTTATTTCAGGTGTACGCAGGGTTGCCATGAGGCTATGTTGCACACCTGTAGCATACTTACCGACTCTGAAGTTGGGAACATAGCCCTGCCCCTGAATAGCTCAGGCCAGCCCCTAAGCTCAATGGAACCACCCACTTTGTGGCAGGGTATCCTAAACCACTCCCCTTTTCAGGCCAAGATATGCCCAAATGTGCCAGAACTCTTATACTGTAGGCAGCTGACACGTTTTGGAAACCCTCTGTAATATGCCACATGGAGAAGCTTGCCATAATTTTTTCTTTCTCATGTATACGAAGAAAAAAAACTTCCCAGTGCCTCCATATAAAATTAGAAGCATAGAGAGGTATAATATGGACCCAAATTAGTCAATGGAGTGAGTATTATGGATCTGTACAATAACTATCAGTAATGAGGCCTAAAGCTGTAACTACTATCAAATAGAAAGGCAGCCATTTTGCAGACGTGTGATGCTAGTGATAATCACGGATAGCACGCCACCTTCCAGCAGGTTGTATGTTGTCTGTGGATGATCCGTTTTTCACTATTGTGAAATGCGGATAAATTAGGGCTGGGCGATTATGACCTAAATGAAAGTTGTGATTAATCGGGTATTTTTCCTCGATTTCGATTAATGGCAATTATTTAGGTCACGCTTTTACAGTATGACTACATGTTGGGCGAACCTCTTGAGCTTCATCTTGTGAGGTTCGCTCGGCGGTTTCGTTCGGAATGAACATGGCCAGACTGAAACTTCTATTATACTGAGGGTCTCTTCAAACCCTGGAGTATAATAAGAGGAGGCCCAGGGGAGGTGATTAAATATAACAAACAGTGTTACTCACCTCTCCTGGGCTTTGGGTGACTTCCTGCTGTCCTCGGCGTTTTTGACTGACATCAGGGACCACTGGGGCTTATGACTGGACTTAAGCATCACGTGGCGTCATGATGCATGGATGCAAGCATTGCGACGCCGCATGACGCCATGTGATGGGTCTCAGTGGTCCCTGAAAACAAGCAGCAGCGCCGAAGGGAAACCAGGAGAGGTGAGTAACATTGTTATGTTTGATCACCTCCCCTGGGTCTCCACATATTATAATCCGGGGTCTCAAGACACAAAAACGACACACAGTTGCCATCCAGTATTTTTTTTCCTGGACCCATAGAATTGATGTGATGCATCTGTGAAAAAGACAAACATGCTTCTGTTTTTTTTTTCCTGCGGATCCATTGTCCGGGAAAAAAAAAAACATTAAAAAAACAGATGGCAGAATAAATATATTGAAAAGAATGGATACATATGGCGTCCATGAAAAATACGGACAGCATATGAACGTAAATAGCGGACGTGTGAATA
This sequence comes from Leptodactylus fallax, assembly GCA_947044405.1. Lineage (NCBI taxonomy): Eukaryota > Metazoa > Chordata > Amphibia > Anura > Leptodactylidae > Leptodactylus > Leptodactylus fallax. The sequence continues at coordinate 7,125 of CAMRHE010000085.1, forward strand.
AGGCCTTACTCACATAAGCATCTATACGTACACAGTTTTCCTCTCCAGACTCTGCAGGTTGCTTTTAATGTTGTTATAGGTATGTGCTCTTGCCTTCAGGTCTGTATCTATTTGTGACATTTGCTGAAAAAAAATGTGAAAAATTATAATGCAGTCAGGTCAGTAGATCCACCTTGACCATTATAACTAAAATTGATATTAAACTTCAGTAGATTTCATGGGTTACATAAGGTAAGAAAAAAAAATTCTGATTTTTCCAGAAACAGCGTCACCGTTGTTTAGGTGATGCATCTGGTATTGCAATGGCTATCATCTTAGTTTTTTACTAGATATTTAGACTTCACATGCGGGAAAGAGGTGAAATATTAGAAAAAAGTGATGAAATATTACCGGATCCCGTCTCACCTTGCTCAGGGAATCTGTTAAATTCTTCAGGGGCTGCTTCACGGGATATTTAGCCATGTCCCACTCGAAACGGGTCATGTAGCTGACCAAGTCAACTGCAATCACAGAAAACTATTAGTTACGCAGGTACAAGTTAAGAGCAGCAACACTCCTTTAATCCGGCATCTGATAATCCAGAAAATAGACAATCCAGAACTTTTTCCAGCACAGATATAAAAGCAAAAAAATTAGCAGAAAGAACAAATGAAGAAGTATACATTATAAAAAGAAAAGTTATAGCAGATTTTTTTGCGACCATCTTATTTGGCTTTTTTACCATTAAAGTTGGTTATTGTTTGTGAACTTTATATATTTTTTATGATCATCCAATAATCCAAAATATTTGATATCAGATACCGTTTGATGCCGGATTAAAGGAATGACATCCTGTGTTATTACTACACTATATGACAATAGAAGTTGTGTAACGTTCACTTGTCACATGGCCTGTTTGCAGTTCAGTCATATTCAAGTGAATGGAACTAAGCTGCAATACCAAGCACAGCCACTATACAATGTATGGCACTCTACTTGGTGTTAAAGGGAGTCTGTCAGCAGGAAAATGGTAATTAAGGTAATACCACTTACTTCTACTGCTCTTTATATACTTTCCAAATATACCTTTGTTATTCAGTATTACAGCTCCATTATTGAGAAAATGACTATTTTATTCATATGCAAATTAGGTAAAAAGGGTTTTTGGGGAGGTTCTTCCCCGGGCTTCACTCTACTCTGTAAACCTCCCCTAACTGCTTTCCAGCTCTTCACAGGGGGAGAGCTGTTACTGAAAGGATGGTTTGAGCTGGGCAGCAGTTAGGAGAGGTAACTACTGACAGACTCCCTTCAATGAAGAGGCCGCAGTGCTCTGAGGGCGCTTCAAACAGCGGATTGTGGGGGATATAATGAGTGTTGGACCCCCAACAATCTGATATTGATGACCTATTCTAGGTCATCAATATAACAAATTCTGGAAAACCCCTTTAAGGCCGGGGGGCCCCACGTAGCGCAAGCTCCACAGGAAAAAAAACAGCGTTTTACAGTCCCTGCATAGTGGTTGGGATTCTAGCAAATGCCATCCACACACTGTGGAAAAATACGCGCAGCGGACACACCGTTCTGGTTTTGGAAATAGCAGCATGTCAATTATACCTACGGAAACATCGGCGGATTCCCTATAGGTATAATGGAAGCAGTGTTGCCGTGCATTTCTGCCGCAGTCTTTTCCGCAGAGTTTGTTGGCTGCGGCTCGCTACGTGGGGCCTTAGTCTAATGCTGTCATGCACACCAAAAAACACAAAAAAAGAAACCTATGTGAGTAAGAAAGGTAAATGTCTGGTGTCAATCTTGAAATTTGTGTTAGTACATCAATGGTTGTGGACCCCAAATATAAACAGGATTATATTCCAGAACCTTTATTATTCTGAGACTCAAGAGTGTATTTGATAAGAAAAGAGGATCTTATATACAAAAACAGCGCCACCCTTGTCTATAGTTCGTGCCTGGTATTAGAACTCAGATCTATTCACTTGACTTAGGCTACATTCACATTTGCGTCGGAGTCTCTGACTCTGTCGCAGATTCTGCCAAAAATGGTCGGAGAGAAAAGTCCTGCATGGTGGACTTTTCTCTCCGCCGGTTTCAGTATAAAAACGGTGGAAACACAACAGACACCCAGCAGACCCCATTATAGTCTATGGGGTCTGCGGGTATCTACTGTTTTAGCGAATGGGCTTTACGTCATTTGGGTTCCCTGGTGGATCCGAACAACATAGAGCTATGCGCAAGTGTGAACCTTGCCTAATACTGAGCTGCAATACCAGACACACCCTGTGAATAATAACAGCGCTGTTTCTCAACAAAGAAAAATTTGTAAGATCTCAACGGCTTAGTTTCTCACCTCAAAAACACCAAACATCTGCTCTAGAAGAAAAAGTTCTATGGAGCCAATTTTATTGATTCTAGACTTCTTCTACAGTATTGATGCTATACTATTGCACATAAAAGGTAATCTGTGTGGAAGACTGATAGGCACATCAATGTAGCCCATAGGAAATGCAAACCCTGTTAGTACATGGCTACCCTGGTCTCTGTAATATTAAGGGTCTGTGGCAATACACCACTTTTGTCACTTGTTGGCATTAAAGAATAACAAAATTTTTAGTTTCACAAACTTTGTAATATTCTTTATTAAAGAAAAGTGCCATTTCTTCACCTATTTGTCTCCTTCTGTCCCTGATATGTACCGTATAAATCTATGGAGAGAGGAGGGGTGAGGAAGATGAGAGCTAGTGAAATCAGAGAGACATCTGCACTGTAGAGAGACTGTTCTCCTTCACAAAACTGCTGGGATATTTGGAATTACTATCAACCATTCTCCGGATAGAAATGACTCATTTACTGCTGTAGACGCCCTCATATTTGTCTCTGTCCTTCCCTTCCTCCCCCTCCCCTCTCTATAAACTACAGTCTAAACTGATCTTCTTGTGTAAGGAGTACAGAACAAAATCACTCAGATAAGAAGTAAAGACAGGAGTAATAGTTAAAGACATTTCACTTTTCTTTAGTGAAGTATATTACAAAGTTTATTCCCTCCACCTGCACTATTGATTTATGAAAAAATAAAAAAAATAAAAAAAATAAAAACTTAGAAAATTGATCATGAGTACAAAATGGTATGAAATAAAGGGTAAATTATATGTATCAGTTTAGACCTCCACTGACTACTTAACCTCCACTCCGGAGGTTCCTGCCAGTCACGCAGTGATAATGTCATATATATATATATATATACACGTGGACAAAATTGTTGGTACCCCTCGTTTACTGAAAGAAAAACCCACAATGGTCACAGAAATAACTTGAATCTGACAAAAGTAATAATATATAAAAACATGTTGACAAGCCACAAAGCTTCTGGGAGAATGTCCTATGAACAGATGAGACAAAAATCGAAATTTTTGGCAAGGCACATCAGCTCTATGTTCACAGACGGAAAAATGAAGCATATCTTGAAAAGAACACTGTCCCTACTGTGAAACATGGAGGAGGCTCTGTTATGTTCTGGGGCTGCTTTGCTGCATCTGGCACAGGGTGTCTTGAATCTGTGCAGGGTACAATGAAATCTCAAGACTATCAAGGGATTCTAGAGAGAAATGTGCTGCCCAGTATCAGAAAGCTTGGTCTCAGTCGCAGGTCATGAGACCTTCAACAGGATAATGACCCAAAACACACAGCTAAAAACAACCCAAGAATGGCTAAGAGGAAAACATTGGACTATTCTGAAGTGGCCTTCTATGAGCCCTGACCTAAATCCTATTGAGCATCTTTGGAAGGAGCTGAAACATGCCATCTGGAAAAGGCACCCTTCAAACCCGAGACAACTGGAGCAGTTTGCTCATGAGGAGTGGCCAAAATACCTGTTGAGAGGTGCAGAAGTCTCATTGACAGTTACAGGAATCGTTTGATTGCAGTGATTGCCTCAAAAGGTTGTGCAACAAAATATTAAAATATTATTTTTAAAAAATTCTCTTGAAGCATGGTTGAAAAGCAATGTCTGACTTTCATTTGTTCATTTTCATAGAATTTTTATATATTATTACTTTTGTCAGATTCAAGTTATTTCTGTGACCATTGTGGGATTTTCTTTCATTAAACGAGGGGAACCAACAATTTTGTCCACGTGTGTATATATGTATATATATATATATATATATATATATATATATATATATTTATACAAGCATCATATACAAGCATATATATATATATATATATATATATATATATATTTATACAAGCATCATCGGTGAGTCCAATGTGGTCACATGATTGATGTACATGACATCATCTCTGCAGGACAAGCAGGAGTGCTTAATTGATAAATATACGTTGTTGTTTTTTTTTTTTTTTTGCTTTATATTATTTCCAGTTTATGGCCAATTTTCCTAAAATCCTTGACAACCACTTTAAACTAAGGCCCCACGTTGCGGAAACGCAGCATTTTTGGTTACAGATTTTGCTGCAGTTTTTTTGAGCCAAAGTCAGGAGTGGCTTGAAAAGGAATGGAAAATATAAAGGAAGCTCTTAGACGTCTCCTTTCTGTTATATCAATTCTTGACTTTGGCTCAAAAAAATGCAGCAAAATCTGCAACAAATACGCTGCATTTCCACAACGTGGGGCCTTAGTCTTAAAGTGTTTGCTTTGGAATTGTTTTACATAAAAAAAATCTGACAAGACGCTCCACTGCTGGACCCACAATGATCACTGTAATTTGTGAGGAAATCTGGCAGCGAGTGTTCAATTCCCCTATAGCACCTCCACAGGGTAAATGAAGCATTACATCCATTGATATTAATGAGCTCTCCATGTAACATATTCATGGTTGGATCATAGAGAAAGAAATGACTAAATTATTATATATAGTATCAGTTGGGGTTACAACCTTTACTGTCTGAATTGATTGTAATAGGCCTAGATGATATGAAAGAGTTAAATGTACTGTAGACCTGAAGAGGCGCAGGATATGAGCTGTACATAGGGTTGTCTCTTCTCACTGATAGCTGACCCTAACTATTGCTTTTCCATCTCAGGTACGAGAAGCCGGAAACTGATACGGCCTGCAAAGAGCATGAACTGTGCAATGTTTCCATTCCTCTAGAAGTAAAGTATATTACAGGTATGTCCCTCCCTCTAAAGCTAAACTACAACTCCCATCATGCTTTTCAGACCACTGATCAGTCATGGTTTATTGGGGTTGCTCTAGAAACCATTTTCTATGTCTATACATGTGTAAAGGGTTAATAAATGCATTGCCTCTACCTATAGGTAAAGGGACTATCTGGTTTATAAAAAAATATTGATCATATGATAGTATTCCTTAATATAAACAAATCAGTGATAGGTGATGGGGCGGGGCTACAGGCAGCATGCGTGTCTGAGCATGCCTGTAGCTCCTCCCTCTCACCTGTCGCTGCGGCCGCACACAATGCCTCTTACTGTACCCTACTGCGGTGGCCACAGCAATAGGCAAGGGGGCGAGCTACAAGCAATAGGCATGTCTGAGCTCGTTCCCAAGGCGAGGAGAAGGGTGAGGTAAGTGGGTGGGTTAGAACAGGTTACATGCCACAGTGACATTTTGTTTGCAGGCCTCAGGGCTTGGAGGGAGCCTGCAAACGAAATGTTGCAGATGTAGTCATGTGACCTGATGGTAAATCAGCTAAATGGCACATAATTTTAACAGGACGTGTATTAGTGATTTGTTTATATTAAGGAATACTGTCATATGACAAATATTTTTGATAAACCAGATAACCCCTTTAAATTGTGTTCTCATGTGTCCTCATGCCTGTAGCTGTCTGTATCGTATATGTATGATATAATCCTGAATTATTACATCCAAATTTAATAACTCCAAATGCCCTGCTACCCCCTAGACAGTGACAAAGTAAAATGCTAAAACACTGTCTGCCAGCAGTCACCACTAGGAGGAGATAGCAACCACCTGCCCTTAGCCAGTTTGGGCCTGTTGGCTGGGGTCGGTGTGTAGTTAGCTGCAGATTGTTTTAGGCAGCACTTTCAGCTCTCTAGTTAGTGGTAGTCAGGCCAAGAGCCCCAAGCCGTCAGCCGAAATCCACTTCCCCCGCCGCTCACAAAAGAAACCCTCCAGTGCCCATCAGTGACGAAACCTGGAATCCATGGCCAAAACAAGCCCTGCATTTCACCAACAGTGGCTAAAACAAAGGATCAAGAGGTCATGTTCACCTTGATGGAAAGGGATAAACAACTAGAGGAGGAAGTGAAAAGCAGATGCCATTGAAATCCGTGTGTACATGCTTTGTGTGTGAATGCTGTCTGACTAAAGGAATTGTGACTCCATGTTACTTGTGACTAGAAGAAGCATCGCCTGATCAACTGCCATTGCGTCTCCTTCTCAACCACCATCAGGGGCACCCTGAAACACCAACCCACAGGAGACCCAAGCATGGAGGGAGTGCCCAAGGGGAAATTTCCACCATCCATTGCCAAGGTGTGATGTCCTTATCACTTTGCCACCCTAAGGCCTGTAAGAGGATTTGATGCCAAAGCCACAGAGATAGGAGAGGGAGTGAATAGCTGCCATTTCGTTTCTATATATACACTGCTACCCCCAGGATGATGACATCATAGCACAATAAGCATTATACTGCACTTTTTTATGTTTTTATGAGTCTTTCATGCATTAAGTTGTGATTCCTTACTGCTACATCTCCAACAATAATGTGGCACTAAGTAAGGGAGAAATGGCATCCATCGAGAGTTTCTATACAATTGGTTTTCGAATCAATTCCGTTTTTGGAAAAAAATGCCTAATTTGTGATGATGCATTAAAAGCAGCGCACGGAAGAAATGTGATGTTACCTATAGATTTCAACCAGTGAAGTGGTCATCATGGAAACATCACCGTTTCTTTACTTCAATTGTACATTATATATATATATAAAAATGAATAGTATCTATGGATTTTGCTTGGAATGAATGTCTTCTGCTACTCTTCCAGATGCCACTTCTATATCCTGGATAAGATAAGATTCAATTAAGGTTCAGAGTCAAAAGATGTAGCAGAGCCAGACGATGTAGCAGAGCCAAAACACGTAGCAGAGTCAGAAAACATAGTTGAGTCAGAAGACGTAGCAGAGCCAGAAAACACAGTAGAGTCAGAAGATGTAGCAGAGTCAGAAGGCGTAGCAGAGCCAGAAGACATAGTAGAGTTAGAAGACGTAGCAGAGCCATAAGATATAGTAGAGTCAGAAGACATAGTAGAGCCAGAAGACATAGTAGAGTCAAAAGACGCAGCAGAGTTAGAAGAACTTGAAGAACCTGGGTAGCAGAGATGGACCTGTTCATGTGCAGATGTAATAGAAGAAAGGAAAATCTCATAACACAGAGCAGTGACGTCATCTGAGTCATACGGATATGGTGACCAGGCTACGAGGCCATTATGTCACCATCCATCGTAACCTGATCACTGTACCCCTACAACTAGAGTCTCCGACCATCGGAACCTGGACAGTCCATGCTGAAAGAAAACACACAACACACCAGAGAAATTTACATACTGTGCATGTGTTTCACTTTCTTCTTCTTCCCTGGAAAAAAATCAACCAGAGGTTCTACGTTCATTTTCTTGGCGCATCTCTGAGAGGAACACCAGATTTGTTCCAGTATGACATCTAACCTAATGGTAGTTAACGTTCCCATCTGCAAGATCATCGCCAGTACTAACACAGTTCCCCTTCAGAACACATCTATAAACTTACGTCACAGCATTCAGACTGCTTCAACGACAACTACCCCCAACATGCTGTAAATGCTCTGTGCCATATCCCAATCCTACTCCTTTCTACACTCAGACCACCACTCCTAAGTTGGGGTCTGAGTGTACAGTAAGGATGGGACCTGCGAACCATATCACGTTTTACAAAGGTGTGTAAGCAAGTATTGCTCCCGGGTATTTCACATCCACAAAAATCCTTTTAGGATATGTTCACATGGCAGAATTTTTCTTAGTTGAATAATTCAACTTTCTACTTGAAAGCTGCAGCTTCAGGAATTTTTCCGCTTGACCAAATTCCACATCAAATTATGCACCTGCCAAGCAGAATTTTCCGCCTCCCATTCACTTAAATGGGAGTTATAAGGCGGAATCTACTTGAAGATGAAGCATGACATTTAGTTTTTCCTGAAGAAATCAGCTGGGGGAAAAAAATCCCCGACTCCCATTCAAATCAATTGAGGCTGGTTTCAGGCGGAATTTAGAGCTGATATTGAAATGGAATCCACCTCAAATTCAGTGCCAAATGCCATAGTATGAACATACCTTAATCCCTCCGCTTCTTCTTTGACCCTCTGATTTAGGGTGGGTTCACACTACTGTTATTAAATGTTTGTTGCCCTCACCAGTCTCATCCATTGTCACGGACCATCAAAATATAGGTCATGTTCTATTTTTACCCGTTTTCATGTTTCCCTCCATACACTATATCCGTGAAAACGGGCAGCCCTCCAAAGCCAAACGGCACACAGAGGAATCTGCCACGGATTTGGAAGTGGATTCCGCCCCTGAATCAGTGGCAGATTCTGCCCCAAATCTGCCTCCCATTGTTTTCAATGGGAGGCAGAGATCGTAGCAGAGATCTGTGACAGATTCATCTGGGCCTAATCAGCAGAGGAAAGGCCCAGCAGAATGTCAATGAACTGCATTGGCATACTGTCGTGGCAATACTGCGGTCAAATAAGGTGGCGGAAAATAAAGAGGAATTTATCTTCATTTTCCGCAGTGTGAACCTAGCCCTAAGGTGAGTAGACTGTTTTGCAATATCTGCAACTGTGGTTTCTGCAGTAGATCTACTAGTAATCTGCACATTTTTTTCCTGTTGAATTCAGTGGGAAAATCTGCAACAAATCCTTCTTCTTTTTGCATCAAAAACTGGTCAATTTCCTCGACATGTGGATGAGATTTGTTTAAGTCCACTGCAGACTTTATGTTTACAAATCCACATGGAAAATCTGCAGTATTTCTGTCCAATGTGGTTGTATCCTAACCTATTTATTAAAGTTGCTATCCAGCTTTTTAAAATGTATCTCCTATCCATAGGATATCATTTTAGATTGGCCAGAGTCTAACTGCTGGGACCTCCGCAGATCAGCTGATTCCTGGTGCTGGCACAAGCTGCAGTGTACACTCAGTGGAGGTCTCATCGCTCAGGCCCCTGATCAGTTATTTATCCTCTATCCAGAGGATAAATATTATTCATGGCATAACCCCTTTAATGGTGGCATTAGTGAGTACTGCACAAGTTCCATAGACTTCAAGAGGACATCCTCTACTCATTATGGCCACTATCAAAAGCACAACAAGCGAGCACTGTAGCTTTCACCAGCACGAGGATATTGAGCTGTGAGAGTCCCAGCGGGGGACCAACTGCTGGGACTCTCACAGCTCAATATCCTCGTGCATCATCTAAAAATGATGTCCTATCCTATGGATAAAAGCAGGATAACCCCTTTAATACAGCATTTCCCTTGGGTTGCCAGTATCTCTGTCCTACCAGACTGTCCCAGAACCTCTCCTTCATCCCTGCTCCAAGGTCTCCTTGCGATTGCGCACGCCATGACTTTTTTTCTCATAGATTCATATATAATCCTTGAGATAAGGCCTCCACTTGCTCGTGTAAGTGTCATTTAGGTGGGAAAAGGAGATTAGATAGTAATAGTGAAAAAACTTGTGTGACAGATATAGGCATGTCATGGGTGAAGTTTGGCAATGGTATATACGGCCAGATGAAATATTGTGTCATTTTCCCACATGATGATAGGACATATGGATGAAGTCTGTACACCCGACTCGACAGAGCCTTTTAAAGGTAAGTCTATGAAGATACAATATGGATGTTCATGTTCTCACCTCCATTTGCCAGTAGGTTTTCTTGGGCTTTCTCAGCAGAGTCATCCATTATTTCTCCTATATACTGAGCAGTTTTCTTAATAACACTGTGGGGGAAACAGGAGAGGATCATGTATCGTCAGCATAATATATGGATTTTTTTTTTTGTATAATTTTACGTTGCCAGCAAATTATTTATAATAGAGAATTGTGAGTTGATAGATAGGACTGCTATACTCATAGGCAGAGTATGAATACAAAGAGTGTCTCTCTCTCTCTGGAGGACCCAGCACATCCATGTACTAGGTGGACAGTCAATTAATGTCAATGGAAATAATGTAATTCCTTCTTTCTCCTGTGGGCGCAGCAGTCATTCTGTGATACGTTTATCATCATCAGACCCTGCTACAACATCTTTTTTTTACCTATTTTATAAGAAATTCCATGTCACTATCTTTATTTTAAAAAAGTACCTGCAATTTTCACTCTGACCACTATGCATAATAATACCCTGACACTTGCCAATTCTGTTGGGTTTTTTTTTAGCAGCAGCCACTTCATTGACAGCACAGACAAGACAGACAGGATTACAATAGAAGATAACACCTCTATAGATAACATTACTCATCCATCACTGCATCCATTACTGACAATAGATGATGTCACAGCTTATCTACTCCCTCTCCCTGCACAGAGCATGTCTAGAAATCTCCGTCATAGTTCTCAGTGAGTCTGCTCCAAACTGTTGCCACCATTATTATACAGTAAAGCATATCACTAAATGCTGTGAACAGTGTTAGGTTTTAGGCCTTATGCATGCAACAGTGCTATTTTTCACTGACCTACAGCCATGTCGGTCCATTGAAGCTCGTTGAAGGGTATTTATCATCTGTTTTAAAACCCATGAGTGGCTATGTGTGTATGCACATGGTTATATCTATGTGTGTCAAAATGGACAAAGATAAACAATGACAGTTTTTGTGATGGCCATGAAAAAAACGGTTTGTCAATAAGCTACTAAATATTCACAAAGCAGGGATCAAATATATGTTACATTAAACAGAATCTCCTATAAAATTAAAGGTATCTTCTTATGTAAGTTAGTATCCTGTTCATCAATTTCTAAGTTATCTTGTTACTTATGATGTCTCACTTATTGCTCTGCCTGTGTATAATAATAGTGTCAGTCTTCACTGTAGCTCTGGCATTCTATTCATGAATCAGGCAGATTAGGCTGAACATTGCTGTAGTGTTGCTATTGTTCTGACTTGTTTTCAAAATAAATATACAATTGTTTTCAGTAAGCACTGCTGTACATGACTGCAGACTATGGGGCCTCCAGGGTTAGCTGTTCAGTCAGCACTCCACTGATTTTTTTTTTTTTTTTTATCAAAAGGGAGAGTTGCCTAAGGCCCCATGCACACGGGGCAATCCAGATCAGACATATACAGTAAGGGATAATGGAGCAACCAGGAGGTAGGGATTCACTATGAGGAGTTCCAGTCCTATCTCCTCACTAGGTTTGGACTGGTTTATGTACAGACCAGATTTTCTGGTCTGGATTGCCCCGTGTGCATGGGGCCTAAAGGTATGTCTACTACATGCTCATCCACACACTGTGTAAACTGACCTGCGATAACTGACCTATGCTGTGGACCGGAAACCTGCAGCATGCAGATTTTCACAGTGGATTTCACCCTTTGCATAGGGTACAATCTGTGGAAACCTGCAGAAATTTTGCAACAAAATCCGCTACAAAAAGCATAATATTGTACATGGCACAGTATAAATTTCTGGCAGATATGCTGTGGATTTTCTGTCAAGGTCTTGTGGGTTGAGGCGTAACTTGAAGCTCCTGGGCCCCAATGTAATGGGGCCCCCAAGTGCTATCTATAGCAATGGTGTCTTCTTATATTATACAGAGGTCTTTGGGCCCCTCAGGCTGTAGGGCCAGTAGCGATTGTTACCTCTGCACCCCTTATAACTACCCCCCTGCTAAGGGTTTATTCACCTAGGAATGCAGCCTAAATGTTTCCTACTCAGCCTTGTGGTGTTTACACTTTAATTAGAAGTTTAAAGTGACAGTACGCTTTAAAAAGCCCTTCACTGTCCAAAAGTGACATGGAAAAACACTCCAAAGACTAGCCATAGTAAATAAATAATGTCAGGAGACGAGCCGTATACAGCACAGAGGCGGCGCTGACAGGTTGTAACTGCCTGTTACACTGCTTCTGTGTATCCCATAACATAAGAGAGGGGCACAGTCCGCAGGAGGAGACGCAGTACATACAAGAATCCAGGGCCCATATTTATAAATGGTATAACCCAACATACAACGGGGTGTGGACTGTGTGCACCATGCTTACTAGTTATATTACCCTGTTAGGCCTTATTCACACAAAAAGAGAAAAGCGGCTGTGTGATGGTCACTTCTACCCTTAATTTTCTGGCACTGGAAAACCCCTCTAGGCTGAGGCCAAATGTTGCAGAAAAGCAGCGTTTTCTGTTGCAGATTTTGCTGCGATTTTTTTTACAGGATGTAGCAGAAAGGAGCAACATAACACTATGTTCACACTAGCGTTCGGATTTCCATCCTTCGGGTCCACATGGGGACCCGAAAGAGGAAGAGCCCGTTCACTAAAAAAGCGGTTACCCACGGACACCTGCAGACTCTATAGACTATAATGGGGTCCGCCGGGTGTCTGTTGGGTTTCTGCCGGTTTTATACAGAAACTTGCGGAGAGGAAAGTCCTCCGCCAATTTTAGACAGAAGAGAATGTGAATCTAGTCTAAGAGATTCCTTTACATTTCCCTTTCCTTTTGAAGCCATTAAAGAAAAGCCACAAAACCTCTAACAAAAAAAATGCAGATTTTTTTCAGCAGTTGTGTTAAAATCTCATCCACTTTACTGCTACTGTTTACTGCAGCACAAAGTTAGCCAAAAAAATCTGAAGCATTTCCGGTATATGAGGACATACCCTTACATTACTCATGTGGTCTTAATGCAGGGACACAGCTAGAGGGCAGCTGGGGTATATGTCCTGAGTGCTGGGTGTCAGGAAGGTGCCAACAAATCACTTTTTTGTATTTAGAAACCGAATAAGGGCAGTGAATTGAACCTTTGCTCTGCGTGAAGGAAAGCCTAGCTGTAGCTCTGCTTAGAGGGGTGTCCTACTAAGATAATCCTGTTACTATGCTCTATTAAGGTATGCATGGATGTCATAAGGGCAGGTTATCCATTTGGGGCCCACCTCTGTGAACCAGAGCAAAGTGCACCACACCAAACCCCTTCATACACTGCATGGGCAACCATTCAATTAAACGTAAGGTCAGCCTCAGCTTTCCCTGGCGGCTTTCTAATGCTGGACTCGTCTATGATCATTGTGCTGGCTTTGGTTGATAAAAGGGCTATCTTCATAAGGCCTCATGCAGAGGACTAGTGTGTAGGCCAAGGCTCTTCCTATGGGTGCTCCAATGTTCCGTTCTGATGATTATAGAGCAGATCCTGTCCTGCTCCGTGACAATGAAACCCCCCATTGAATTCAATAGGGGACAGAAGGCACTCAGATGGCACTTGGATGATCAATATGGTTCCAGTCTGTATCAGTCTAGCAGTGTCTCGTTCCCATCACCACTGCAAATGATGGTGAGGGAGGCTGGCTATCAATGGCAGGACATGCAATGGGTGCTGTGACACCAAGTTTCCTTCTACTAAGCCCAAGGAAATGGTGACAGGAGTGAGTAATGAAGGAGCCACCTATGTCTGGTTGGTAGACAAGGATGCTGTGGTAGATGCTTGTCCTTGTTGGTGGATGAAATACTCCTCTCTACTGGTGGGATTCCTGGGCTGTCTGGAGCTTGTTCACCATGTTTGCATAATTTCACGTAACCACTGCTCGCAACACCTCCTAACAGCTAGATCACAATGGTCTAGATGGCGGACAATTCATTGAAATGACCATCCTGCTTCTCTCAGTCCAGTGATGTGCCTCCTCTCTGTCTGTCTACTGGATAGAATGTCTTTGAGTGTGTTATAGAGGTGTCTAGCAGTCAACAATTTCTCAGCAAGAGGTACACTACCCAAAAGTAGCCTCTAAGAGCCTTTTTATAGGGCAGTTGGGGAAGCAATTTTACACCCTCTTGTGGTAAGACCCAGTGTCTAATCAGACCACACCTGTAATCCTTTACATATCTGCCTGAGACATAACTTCCTGACGCGTTTCACAGGAGGCCGACATTTCTATCTGGGTGCATTAGTATTATTATTTTGTCATTGACTGTTAACCATTTAAGCTCTGTTTCACACCTAAAGCATTCCAAAATTTTCTAGACTAGATTGGACAAATGATGCACAAAATACAGCATGTTAGGGTCATACATCCAGGTATGTGTATCATAAAATATATCCAAAATTACAGTATGAGCATTATATTGGGGATGGTCAGTGGCCTGGATTGACTCTGGAAGTCACCTCATGTTACCTTCTTCCCATAAAGGATGAGCTGAATATTTCCTAATGAAATATTGAGGAGTCTACTTTCTTTGTACGTGTTTCGCACAGTTCGGGGTAAGTAGAGTTCAGCCGGCTACTCGACTCTGTTTACAAACAACCTGATACCCTATCCACGTATTACCACGAGTGACGGACACAGGTTACATACAGAGAATGTGCCTGAAATAATTAGCAATTATTAGACGCTCGACCATGAATATTAACATGATGAAAGTAACACGACGACCATAAGGGCATGTTCACACAGTGCAAATACACACTGGAAAAATCTGATGTGTAATCGCTGTGGAATCTGCAGGAGAAATCACAGACTGGCTCTTGGATACCTGGTGTGGTTGAATTGCCACAGGTCTTAGATATAGCCCCATTCAATAAGGGCTAACCTATGTGTGGCCACATGTCATGGTTCAGGACCGGCAAGAATTAACATGCTGCATTTTTTTTCCTTACAGCGTAGATTTCAATTCATTTGGACACAATAGATGAGGAGCAGAGAGCTCATCCTAATGACAAACTAGGGACTGTGTGACCCTAGTTGCTACCTCTGCATCCCTCACAGCTTTTTGGACTGTCAAAGAGGAACACTTAGGCTACATTCACAAAATGAAGAGAAATACGGATATGTATGGGAATAGTCAGAAAAAACTGCTGACAGTCAAACAAGGGCTCAATGTTTTGTCTGCACCAGCTGTCATACACGAAGCCAAGAAAACACTATAGAAGTCCATCTAATACAATCTAAAGCACATAATGTAGTTCACTAAAGTGATCTATAGCCATACATTCAGTGCACCCTCTCAGAGTACTCAGTTAGTGTACTATAGACATATATAAACACGCCCAGGGCTGACCCCGGCCACCTAAGTTGAGTTCTAGATCCAGAGCTAGTCAAGCAAGGGTTTGGTTCGGTCGAGATCTGTGTGTACATGAAAACAATCGGCTCGCTGACATTGTGTGCAGTAAACAAGAGATGTTGTACCTTTCAGCATAGACGTCAAGTTTCCCCAGATCATCTGAAAGTCCAATGAGAGCGTCCAGAGTCCCCACCTGTACAAGAGCATGATGTGTTAGACATGTTAATTTATCCAAATGATCTGATCACACACCTAATTCTAGATCTATCTATCTATCTATCTCATATCTATCTATAACATATCTATATATCTATCTATATCATATCTATCTAAATCTATCTATCTATATCATATCTATCTATCTATTTATCTCCTATCTATCTATCTATCTATATCATATCTATTTATCTATCTATCTATAACATATCTATCTATCTATATCATATCTATCTCATATCTATCTATAGCATATCTATCTATCTAAATCTATCTATCTATATCATATCTATCTATATCTATCTATATCATATCTATCTATCTATTTATCTCCTATCTATCTATCTATCTATCTATCTATCTATCTATCTATCTTCTATTTATCTCATATCTATCTACAGTTGCATCTCAATAAATTAGAATATCTGTGAAACATTTATTTCTCTCAGTAATTAAATTAATAAAGTAACCTCCTATATTTTCTAGATTCTTTACACACAGAGTGTTCTATTTCAAGTGTTTTATTTCTGTAAATGTTGATTATGGATTACAGGTAATGAAAACCCAAATCTAAGAAAATTAGAATATTGTAAAAAAGTTCAGTATTGTAAATTCAGTGTGTCACCTGCCAAGGTTTCCTAAGCCTTTAAATGGTCCCTCAGTCTGGTTCAGTAGGACACACAATCATGGAAGACGCTGATTATGGATTGTATTACTGAATCACTGAAATGAATGAACGTATCTATCTATCTAAGTCTAACATTTATAGTGCTTATTACACAAAGCGAAGATCAGGTGAATGAGTGTTGGAAAAAAATGTTCAGAAAATATCTGCCCATGTGATATCATCAGATCTCTCATCTCAAGCAGCGCTCTATGTTCCTATGTATGCGGTGATGTCGTGCCCAATCCCTTGTTGTCCACTAACAGATCACCCGACATATGCAAACTCCAAAATGATATACATGATTACCTCCCTATTATACAGATTACCACCCTATATCCTCTCTATATACTGTATGTCACCTGTATCTGTTGTAAACATTTAGTTTTTCTTTCACATTTTCCTTCACATTTCAAAACAAATAAAAATTATTTTGGAAACAGAACAAGGAAAAAAAAACAGAAAGATTCTGCTTTCTGTAAATGGTCATTATACAGGTGCAAGAAGACACGTGAGCATACAAAGAGTAAAGAAGAACTAGGAGTCCTGGAAGTGATGATACGGCCCCCACAGATATAGCCCTGATCTCAGCATCATCCAGTCTGTCTGGGATTACAGGAAGAAACAGAAGGATTGGAGCAAGCCTACATCCACAGAAGATCTGCGCTTAGTTCAAAGGCAGCCATAGACAGCAGAGGACCTCTGTCCAAAAATATGTAATGGCCTCTGGAGAGTCCCAGTGGTTTATCATAGAGCTTCCCCATGACACTTTTAACAATCTATTAATCCTTTACATGCAATGTAATAAACAGAAGCAAACTGATTTGGGTGGGCACTGGGCCCCCCTTACCACCTGGGCCCCTGTACAGACACACAGGTCAGACATAAGGAATGTCCATCCCTGCCTTAGTTCTCCAAGATGGCGGGAACAACCTCCCTGCCGAGTTCCCTCAAAAACTGTTTGCAAGTGACGAGAAGAAGTGATGGAGGGAAAAGGTCACACCAAATATTGATGGGATTTAGAAATCTCTTTATTTCATTTTGTTGACATAAATAAACTATTAAAACTTCTGTTAACTTTGCAGCCTTCCCCACATACACACACACCTGCCTAAAACTTTTGCAGATTACTGTGTGTCCTCACCTTAAGGTCTGGTATGATGAACTTTGCATTTTCGGACAGGCTGGCTTTAGCAGTGACCGTATTCATCCTCTCCAGAGCGGCTAAATTGGTCTTATCGCCAGGAACCGAAATTAACCAAAACTCTGACATTTTCCAATAGTATAATGTGCCTCAGACGCTGGAACAGAATTGGTTACAATAGGTCAATCTCTACATCATGCTATAATACAATGTGTCAGAGTACAATATAAATAGAAATACTAAAGCACAAGTCAGTATTCTAGTCCCCTAGCATGAATGGTCGGGGCTGTAGTGTAGTTATACAGGGGCAGGAGGCAGTTGACACACAGTCCCCTGGTGCTGAGGGTACAATCCACTTCTCACACAGCGACGGATCAGATGTCTTGTACCTGTGATATTACCTAAGGTGTGGGATTACCAACATCTCCAGCCTGGAAAAGGTGTCAGAGAGCCAGCTACTGTGACACATGCACAAGGGGAGAATGTCAGCAAGATGAAGCAATCTATCCTGCTCCATCTGCGGGGAAATAAGAAACCCTGAATGGCTTAAAGTGAGACGCCACCTTGAAATTTCTTAAAATATTATATTAAGGGAGTATGTTATTAGCAATGACCAATATCTATAAGGGCTACACCTCATGTTGTGACCATTGCAAATGGCAGTCTGTAGTCTGCAGATGGATCCAAGGGGGCTGCTGTGGGGAATCTGAAGTCAATCCATCTTCTCTTTTAAACTATCCCTATAATATAATTTCCTAATATTTGGTAATAAATGACTCTAATTTACGTTTTACTTATATGTTTGTCATTAAGGCATGTTCACACAGCGGGTATTCCATGCCAAAAGAGAAGATTTGCAGTTTACGCTGTTTGGCCGCATTTAATGGGGCTAATCCACGTGTGGCTACCTGTTTCAGTTTCCACGCAGAAGCCACCACAAGAATTTATATTCCATTATATTTTTTTTTTACATTTTGTCCCTGATGCTAAGGCCCTACGTTGCAGAAACGCACTTGAAAATATCGCTATGTTTTACAGTACCAACAAAGTGAATGAGATTTTATTCTATACATATATTGCAGGGAAAAATGCTGCGCAAAAGTTGCTTTTTTTTTTAGAAAATCCGCGGCATTTTTTAGCTGTAATTCACTACGCGGGGCCTTTGCCTGATGTGGTCCATTGTAATCTATGAATTCAGAATACATACATTTTTTAAATGGATTTTGTGCGGCTTGCGTGCTGAAATCCTCATTGAAAACCAGCGATGTGAACCCAAACACGTTGCGTAAAAGCTGTGTTTATGTTGCAGATTTTGCTGCGTTTTTTCAGCCAAAGCCAAGAGTGGCTTCAAAAGAATGGAAAATTAAACAACCCCTTTAACTATTAAATCAGCCGGGGGCAGTGAAAAAAATAAAAAAAAATTCATACTCACATGTCCCCGATGCTCCGGTATCCTCCCGGCGCGTCCCAGTTCTCCTTCTCCGGCGGCTTCTCCCGGGTTTCTTCCGGAGTTCCACTGAAGCCGCTGATTCGCCCCAGTGGTCAAGTGACCACTAAGGCCAATCAGCGGCCTCAGCAGGCCTAAGGAAGAGGACCCATGATGTCACAAGTAGTGACATCGCATGCCATTCACTGATAGGCTGCAGTGGTCATGTGACTGCTGAGGCCAATCAGCGGCTTCAGCAGAACTCTGGAAGAGACCCATTCAGCAAAAGGACCGGAATATGCTGGGAGGACACTGGAGCATCGGGGACAGGTGAGTATGAGAATTTTTTTAAAAATTTTTCCATGCCCCTAGCTGATTTAAAAGTTAAAAGGGTTGTTCATTTTTGCCTGGACAACCCCTTTAAGCTAAATTCACACCACAGTGAATACTGGCCGTGTGGCATCCGTCAGTGAATGGAGGCTATTCACATGAACGTTATTTTACAGTCCGTTATCACAGACCACCAAAATGTAGGTCATGTCCTATTTTTGGCCGTTTTCACGGATCCCTCCTTACACCCAAATGTATGGCCTTAGACTAAAAAAAAAAAAACCATGAAAAAATCATCAGAAAAATCAAGCATCAGAAATAAAAAGTAGCAAAAACATTTGTGTTTTTCACTATTGTACACAATATTTTGCCTTTCCTTTCCTCACATAACTCTATGGGGAAAACAGCGGTTTTGCAGGTAAAATTATCATGCTGCATTTTTCAAAAACATGTGGGGATGAGATTAAATAAAATCTTATTCATTTTGCTGTAAACTGTAGACTGTAAAACCCCCTTTTTTTCCTCTACATTTACACAACGGGTGGTCTGAGCCTAAATCAATGACTGCAGAATACACATGTTTCAGGCCGGGGACCTACGTGGCAATAACGCCGTGGTTTGGCCGCAGCAGAAAAACACAGTGAATCCCATCCACACATTGTGGAAAAATACGCACAGTAGATACGCTGCGATTTCCAAAACCGTCGCAGTTTGTCAATTATACCTACGGAAGCTCTGGCGGTTTCCCTATAGGTATAATGGAAACAGAAAGTCCGAAAGGAAACCTTTTTTTGCTGCAGCCCGCTACGTGGGGCCTTAGCCTCACATGGATTTTGGTGCAGAAATCTTCCCTGAAAATCAGCCACATGAGCACACCCTAAAGAACGTGCAAAATCATTCTTATCGCAACCAAAGTTATGTAATAATAATAATAGGCTATTTTGCCCCAGATAAAGGGGAGAGGGTGGATCTGCCGTAAATTTATTTAAAAGGACATCACTTTGTCACATTCTATAAAACCCTTGCTATGTCTAAATGAGCAAATGTAGAAATTGCTCCATTATTTTGCACCATTTCTCCCTAGGTGTAATGTCTCCTGGAAGCCAAAATTGTGCAACATTGCAATTTACATTAAAAAGTCATAAGAATGGACGACTGTTCTGTTGCATTTTCTCACCTGTCTCAAGGGAAAGTTATCAGTAAAAATAATGACCAAAAATGGAATAAAAATTGCAGTGTACATTTACCAAACGTGAAGCATGCGGCCAGCTTTAGGCTGAGGTTTCACATTGCGGAAACGCAGCTTTTTTTGCTGCAGATTTTGCTGCAGTTTTTGAGCCTAAAGCCAAGAATGGCTACAAAGATATGGGAAATATATAGGAATTTCTTATACTTCTACCTTCTGCTCAATCCACTACGCTCTGGTTCATAAAAAAAATGCAGCAGAAATTGCAACAAAAAAAATCTGCGTTTCTGCAAAGTGGGGAACAAAAAAAGAAGTGCAATACTAACAGAGACCTTCTGGTAGAGTAGAATAAATGTGTGCAATAACTAGCAACAACCAATCTCACCTGATATACAAATATACAAGAATCTTGTTCTAATGTACACTATACAAGATTCTACAACTAACCCTATACCTGTCTTTTACTCCAAGCGGCATAATGTCCCTGGTACTGAGGTGACAAACTCCTGCTGTATATCCATCTACTAAAGGTCAGTGTCTTGTATTACCTGAGTGTATGTGCTGCCTCCTGGGTGCTGTGCCAGTCCTGGGCACCTCCTCACAGCCTCCTCTCCTGCACACAAATGCTGCACATAGGAGTTCAGAGCCTCCCTATATGTGTGGAGGATAAGAAGGTGGCACCTGAGTGACGTGACATCCAGCTCAGGGCTATCCCCTGCAGGCGCTGTACACACTGCTCAGCACACCTCTCATTATCATATCTCCTCTATGAAGCACATATAGACATTTCACTGTGTGTATGTGCATCTATCTATCTATCTATCTATCTATATGTAATAGAATATATAAATGTGTAATCATAGAATTTATATAAATGTTTAATTCTACTATATATATACATATATATGTATATGTAATAGAATTTATACACATGTGTAATTCTACCGTATTTATATATGTATATATATGTAATAGAATTTATACACATGTGTAATTCTACCGTATTTATATATGTATACTGTATATATGTAATAGAATTTATATAAATGTGTAATTCTGCCGTATATATATATATATATATATATATATATGTAATAGAATATATATAAATGTGTAATTCTGGCGTATATATATATATATATATATATATATATATATATATGTAATAGAATATATATAAATGTGTAATTCTGCCGTATATATATATATATATATATATATATATATATGTAATAGAATATATATAAATGTATATATGTAATTCTACTATACATTAGTCCTTTCCTCCTCTCTGTTCACTGTTCAGTCTTCTGCTCTGGTGAAATGTATTGTAGTTCTGTGCTGGAACATGTGGCGGATGAGATTTTTTGGATTACTGGATGCCAGATTAAAGGAATTTTAATATTTTATTACTAGTAGTAATAATAATAATAATAATATCCCGTATAGTGCTCATATTTCCTCTGCATATTACTCTTCCTTTCAAATATCAAATCACAAAAAGAAAAGTGCTAGAACACCTCTGCTTCGGCTGTCTTTTAATGTACATGTACAATAAATAGGGTTTTGGTTGTGTGATTAACCCTTTGGATTTACTGGAATGGGCCACTACTTAGAGAGTGAATATTCTACTACTCTGGACCTGTCAGAGTCACATTATGGGGTATTAGGGGTGATGCTGGATTCTGTGATTTGATATATTTGTTCTTGCTGAACATCTGTATATGTGGTAATATAGTAGTGTGAAGGTGTATCAGATCTTGGACTTTTGGTGGAGGGGTGTTGTTATACCCACTTCCCACCCCAAAGGGTAAACCATCACTTAGTACTTATGGAACAGATAGTAGTGATTGAAGTGAATAGAGCAGTACACACACTGCCTGAACACTGACAACTAGCGCTCTATTCGGAGTGGGGGCAAAACACCCCTGTTCTCCTGCTCTGCAAGTTATCCCCTATTCTGTGGATAGGGCATAACTTGCCCAGATGAGAAAGTCTCTTTAAGGCTGAGGCCCACCGTTGCGGAAACGCAGGTTTTTTTTGTTGCAGATTTTGCTGCGGTTTGTTGAGCCAAATCCAAGAATGGCTATAAAAGGAATGGGAAATATCTAGGAAGTTCTTATACTTCTACCTTGTACTCAATCCACTCCTGGCTCAAAAAACTGCAATAAAATCTGCAACAAAAAAGTTGCTTTTTCGCAACGTGCGCCTAAGGGTTCTGTCACCACGTGGTGTTTCAGCTGCAGTGAAGCTACACTCAGTGCTGGGGCCACCAGTGCTTTCACCTATAAATAATTTCAATTATAAATGATTATTTAATTATAAATGATTTAGGCGGGGGACTCACGTTGCAAATACGCAGCATTTTGGACGCAGCAGAAGCGCTATGTATTACAGTCCCTGCAAATTGGATGGGATTCTGGCTAATCTCTGGAAAACTCTGCGGATTTTCTGTGAAAAATGCTGCGTTAAAAACAGCGATGCGTTTCCACCAAGTTTCATAGCCCTTTCCCACCATAACTTAGCCATAATTTTTATATTCTTCCGTCCACAGAGCTTTATGAGGTCTTCTATTTTGCAGGCCAGATTGTTCTTCATAATGGTAACATTTAATATTCCGTTCGATATACTGGGAAGCTGCAAAAAAATCTGAATCGGTAGGTTTTAGAAAAAAAAACACATTTCTTATGGTTTTTTTTACGGTATTCACTGTGCAGCCAAAATGACATGTTACTTGTATACTGAGGGTCGTTACGATTATACCACTTATACGGTAATGACAAATTTATGTAGCTTTCGTTACGTTTTAAAACTTTAATCCAAAACTTTGACATTTTCTTGGAGTCACCATACACTGACACGCGCAACTTTTTTATATTTCCGTATACGGAACTGTAGATTGTGAGCCCTATATGGGACAGTGACTCTCAATGTCTGTAAAGCGCTGCGGAATATGATGACGCTATACAAGTAAGCATAATGAATAAAATAAATAAAAGGTAAATTTTTACGGGGCCAGTTGTACTTTGTATTTATATTGTTTTGGGGAATGTCTGATGTTTTGAATGCTTTATGTTCAATTTTTTGGGGAAGAGAAACAGCGAAAAAATGGTGGTTGCCCAATTTTTTTTTTTTAAATTTTGACATTTTTTTTTAACATTTTTTAACCCCCCCCCCCCCTCCCTTCCAGGGGGTCTCATCACTAGTACAATATATACTGCAGTACTAATGCATTGCAGTACAGTATATCGTAAAATCCATTCAATTCTATTACAGCCTATTAACGAACTATACTAATGACAGTCCTGGGAACCTTCAATAGGCTTAGACTATCACTGGAAAACAACGCGGCTCCCGAATCTCAGGGGACAGCAATCTTCACGAGCTGGTCACATTTGACCGAGGCATCTAAAGGGTTATTGCCTGCGATCAGAGTGGACTCCGTTGTGTAACGCGGTGCAGACCTGGCTGGGATTCCGGGAACCAGGCTACGAAGTGAGAAGGATTGTAGCCTAGGTCATTTTTAAACCACTAGAGTATGCAGCTATGTATTGTGGTCAGAGAGTGGTGTACCACGCTGCAAGATATGTTGGAGCTATTTCGGCAACAGGCAATAAATATTAAGTAAGCAGCGGATATAGTTGTGTAAACCAGTCTTGTATGTGTTTTTTCTAGATCTAGTGACTACAGGACCTTACTGTGTAAATTTGGCCAGTATATACTGTACACAGTGCCCTTTGTATACTCATCGTGTGATAGTGTATATAGTATACACTGCAGCTACCAGTTCTTTCAATGAGGGGTGGGGGAACTGAAAAAAAAGTTCTTATAGTGATAGAGAGACAGATAATAGAGATGTGACAGAATCAATATAGTATCAATGGTAACTAGTGAACTGGGAGTCCCCAGAAGTACCCCAACCCCCAAATACCCTCCCCATTAGTAACTATTATCTGGAAATATGAGATAAAGGAGTGCCAAAAGAGCAGGGTGCCCATTCCGGGACTCATAGGGTTTCCAGATCATGGATAAGTACCAATGTTAATTTTTGAAGTCAGGTTGTTAAAAAAAAAATGAAAGTACACTTTAAGGCCGGGGCCCCACTTTGCAAAAACGCTGCATTTTACATTGCATGCAAAGTGGATGGGATTCTAGCTAATCCCATCCACACATTGCTGAAAAAAATCAGCAACAGAAATGCCATGATTTCAAAAATGCTTGGGTTTTTGTAAATCGCTGCATGTCATTATACCTACAGAAACGCTGGCATTTTCCGTATAGGAATAATAATGGTAGAAAGCCCGCAAGAAAACTCACGTTTTTTTCCGCAGAATTTTTCAGTTTTTTCGCATATTTTTCAGCCGCGGCTCACTACGTGGGGCCTTAGCGTTAAGGGGTAGTCCCATTGTAACACTATGATGAAAAATTGCATGAAGGAGCAAATAAATGTAAAGTCCTGGGAAATAGTCTCAAGTATTTATAGCAAACTACATTCCTCCCAACTTTTTGGACTGTGAGTATCCGAATATAGATATTTTAAAGAGGACCTTTCACGTCCTCTGGCACTGACAGTATTATATACCGCAGGAAAGCTGACAGTGTGCTGAATTCAGGGAAAGAGGGACTTGGGTCAAAATAGGGACACTTGGGAGGTAATGCATCATTCACATCTGCGTCCTTTGATCCTTTTATCTGGTCTGTTGTAGGACCAGAAGAACGATTTAAAGGCGGACGACAACGTATCCCGAGGGACCCCATCAACTATAATGGGGTCTGTTAGGTATTCCTAGTTTTCCCCCTGACAATGTCCTTCCTGACAAAATCCTGCTTGTAAAACTTTTTCATCTGCAATTTCATACGGATTCTGCACCAGATGGGCACAGATGTGAACATAACCTCACAGCATGAAAGCTGGTTAAGCCCATGTAAATATGTCCAGGGCAGAGTGACCCTTTAATATATATCTTTACTATAGTAAAACATTCGTTGAAAACCTCATCTAAAATGAAAATGTTAATTTCTAGAACTGTACAGAATCCACGTTACAGTAAAACAAAGTCAATCCACTATGTAATATGTTAACGTGAACCACGATAACCAGCCACATGATGGCGCTGCCAACCACGACTGATTACACTTTACGTTACGCGAGTGCTGACAACCACAACATGGCGCTTTTCTTTGAGTGAAAATTCCGCCAACCATTAGAGTTCGCTGATTACGTCATTACTGAGCGCGGACAGCCACAAGATGGCGTCGCCAACCACTGCGTGCTCCAGGTTCCTGTTTCCTCTCCATGTGGCCATCTGAGTATCCGGCTCCTTGCTTATCTGCGCTCTACTTGTGATTTTGTGATGTGGTGCCGGTAATTCCCGTCCTCTACAACCATGCAGGTGTCTAATGTGAACGACGTCAAGATCTATAACCTGAGCTGCGGGAAGTCCCTGCCGGAGGTGAGCGCTGCGTGTGTATAGTGCGCTATGTGATGTAATAACGTTATGATGGTATTCTAGTGAACTTGCAACCTTTAAGCAGATGGTCCCTGGTTTAGGTGACATATACAGTACCCACTTGATCACCTGCTGCTTACCAGAGTCTCCTTAAAGGGGTGCCCTATCTCATCATGTCATGTCATAAGATATGTGATATGTTTTGGTCCTATCTTTGGGACCTCTGCTAATATTGAATGAGCTGCAGGACTGATTCAGTTCTGCAATTGGTTTTCTGGGTACAGCGAGGAGACAGAAACCCGCTATTTAGGGAACTACATCAACACCATTCGCTTAAAGGGGTATTTCGATATAATAGTCTGGGGTCCTGTGTTTCTCGTTGCGTCGGAGTGGCAGGTCGCACATGTGCGTTGACCTTCCATTCATCTATATGGGAGAGATTCCCATGGATTTGAACAGAATGGCAACGCACAAACGAGACCGGTCACTCCATTTTGGCAAGATCCATTTTCTCATGATTGCTGAAAATCCCAGTAGTCAGACCTTCATCTATCACAGTTATTCCCTATGCTGTGGTAGAGGTAAATTTTAATTACATGAATACCCCTTTAAGGCTGAAGTCACACGTTGCAGAAAAGCTGCTTTTTTTTATTTTGTCGTTGCAGATTTTGCTGCATTTTCCTGTTCCAAAGCCAAGAGTGGCCACGGAAGGAATGGTGAATATATATAGGAAGCTGTTATACTTCTCCATTCTCTTAAATCCTCTCCTGGCTTAGGCTCAAAAAACCGCAGCAATATCTGCAACACAGAAAGCAGCTTTTCCGCAATGTGTGGCCTCAACCTAAAGGGGTATTTTTATCAAAGGCTTTTATGACATCCCCATGAGCCTTAACTATCAGGAGAACGGGGTTCGGCGACCTCTATGTGTCCTGGAAATCTGTGGTGAGCTCAGCCGTCTCCTTTAGGGTCTATGGGACTCGAATATGTCATACATACCCATGATGGGGATACTGCATCAGTATTGGATGTCATCTTCCTTGACCCTGCAGTGTGTTCTGTATTGACGCTCCCCAATACATGTACGTAGTAGGTCTCGTAGAGTTCTAGGAGAGCAAGTTGTAGCCTGGGGACATCCTGGATGGAGGGTGAGTGTGGTGTACAGGCTGCAGGTTGGTTGGTGTTATGGCTATGTAATAATACATTTGATTTATGACTTTGAGAAAGTCTGGTGGCCCCAGAATTAGCCTCCTCCTCCACCTCTGTTGATCCAAGGAAACTGGATGATGCCAATCTCCAGCTATAGTGGCTGCAAGTCCGCAGTATAGATGGAAATTAAGAGATAAATATCAGCGGAGTCCGACCACTAGGACCTTCCAGCAGTCCCATAGAGATAAATGGAGCTGCAGCAGTGGTGTCGGGAGTGGTGATTTTAACATGACAACCCCTTTGTACTGAAGCTGCTAATAGATTGGGCTTAATAAACCCTACTGTTTAGCTGTTATCATGGGGCAAGCTTTGGCTGCCAATACATTTCTCCCGAACCAGAGGCAAAGAGTTGGTGAGCAGGTGTCTGCAGTAGGGAGTGCCCCTCTCCTAATAACACACATGGATGGAGAGGAGTTTTTGGGTTAGATAAAACTTTCAAAAGTCACTTTTACTATATTGTGTTCTAGTAATAGGCGACAGATCATTATCAATGACTGATATGTATTTATCATCCTTTCTTCCAGTGGCTTTCTGATCGTAAGAAGAGGGCACTGCAGAAAAAAGATGTTGGTATGTAGAAGTATAAAATATACATCTCTATGTACCCAGTTTCTTATATATAACTTTTTTCTTGTAGGGATGAATTGTATAACCCCCAAGTGGTGTGATATTTGTACTGTTTGCTGGAGACTCTCTTCCATATGAATGATATTACATACAGTAGATGTGACTATAATACGATGTACCCCATATGAATATATATAATATGAATTATTTTACATACTAATGTGTGTGTGTGTGTTTGTATGTATGTGTGTATATATATATATATATATATATATATATATATGTGACTATAACATAAT
This sequence comes from Leptodactylus fallax, assembly GCA_947044405.1. NCBI lineage: Eukaryota > Metazoa > Chordata > Amphibia > Anura > Leptodactylidae > Leptodactylus > Leptodactylus fallax. Next base: position 34,846 of record CAMRHE010000085.1, read on the forward strand.
GTATCCCATATAACATGAACTGTTTTCCTAGACGTGCGGAGGAGGATCGAACTCATCCAGGACTTTGACATGCCCACAGTTAGCACCAGTATCCGGGTCTCCAGAGATGGCCAGTACATCATGGCAACTGGTGAGTGTGGGAAGGGTCAGTGCTGGGCACATGTCTTTATTTTCTTGCTGCAAAATAGTTTGCAGGGCTGCAAAAAGAAATCAACATCATAAATATAATCAGGGCAAAATCTGCTGCTTAGTTTTGGGTGGAATCCACCACAAAACCAGCAGCAGATTCCGCCGTATGTACTTACTGATTATGTGACGACATGTCCTAGCCATGTGCCATCACTTTACCAAGTGGGAATACCCCTGTAAGACACTTGTGTAAGTGACCTTCCTGCTTGTCTCTTTCAGGTACATACAAGCCTCGTGTCCGCTGCTACGACACTTATCAGCTTTCTCTAAAGTTTGAGAGGTGTTTGGATTCTGAAGGTAATTATTTATCAAGGGGATTTCTAGTGTACTAACCTCATTTTTTTGATACTCTTGTAGGGGTAGATTCACATATAGCAGAATTACTTTGGGGGAAAAAAAAAACACTGTGCTATTGCAGCTTTCTTTCATTTTCCGTTTTTCTATATTGATGACCTCTCCTTAAGATGGGTCATAGACATGTGATCTGTTGAAGTCGGATACCCAGGACCCCCACAGATCATCTGGTTGAAGAGGCCGCAGTCTTCAAGTGAGCACTGCAACCTCTTCACTGAATACCAAGCACAACTCTGTATACTGTATAGTGGCTGTGCTGGTATTGCAGCTCAGTCCCATTCACTTGAATACCTTCTTCTGGCTTTCTAGTTCTTCTTCAGCTTTATCCAACGCTGTGGATGGTCAGGAGCGCATAGTGCCTTCAGCCTCAGGTTTGGCTTGGGTGACAGAGGTCAGATTCAGTGATTTGAATATTATGGCATAGCCTAGTAATATTAGCCTAATAATATATTCAATGAGGCTGGCATTGAATAGCTGTATATGTCCACATTACCTAGACTACAGCTTGTTTCATGGTCTCATCTTCACTGTGACCTGGTATGTAGGTACACGGTGATTCCACCAGCAGAATAGTGACTGCTGCTCTGGAGTATAATACAGGCTGTAGCTCTGTATCATAAGATACAGTAAGTAGTGTAATATATAGTAAACTCTTATGTGGATTAATTCCATATGCTGTTCCTGGGTGAACCCTTCTTCATACCCTCTGTATTACCCCAGCCTGCTCCACGGGTTTCAGTGTTCTCACTTTAGCTCATTTTTGTTCCTGACTGTCCGCTTTGTTCTTCCTTTCCAGTGGTGACTTTCGACATCTTATCAGAAGACTATTCAAAGGTATGACACTACAGTATATAGGATTACGTCGCTTCACTGATGCCCTGAAGGATTAGGATATGATCTTCGCAGATTTGTTATAGGAATATTTACAACAATTTTATTCATGTCATGGGGTTTGTAAATATTCATGCACTTGCTGCAGAAACAGCCTGTCCATTCATTTAAGAGATTTTCCGCAGATTTTTTTTTTTTTTTTTTTTTTTTTTTAAATAAATATGCTGCTTACCTTTACCTGTAAATATTTACTTGGAAAGATAGCAGTATGGGTAGATTTTTGGATCCCCTTGATCTTTGTGTGCTGGTGTTTTTGTTCTGTTAAAGGGGTTGTCCAACAAAGGGGACGTATTCCCTGTCCTTAGTGTTCCTCGTGCTTGATAAGTGATCCATTTAAGGTCCAATGACCTAAAAAAAAAAAAAAAATAAATAAATTTTGGCCCCATTGTGCTATGTGTATGACATCACATCATTGAAAGCGCATCATGAAAGGATCAGTAGTTTCTTAGGAGACCAGTTTAAAGCTGCAGTACAGGGTCCTAATCTTTGGCCACCATTTTACTGATAAGAGTAAGCTCCTAATGTCTTGTCTTGTTTTCTTCCAGATTCTCTTCCTCCATAGTGACAGATATGTTGAGTTCCATTCACAGCAAGGCTTCTACTACAAACTCAGGATACCAAAGTTTGGCCGGGATTTTTCCTATCACTACCCATCCTGTGACGTGTATTTTGTTGGAGTAAGGTAAAGAAAGTGACATAGACACATATAACACTTCCTACAACTGACTTCAACCTGAACCTGGTAGCAAGTGTTTACTTTCCTGCAGTGCCGTAAAATAGAGCATTGCATGGATCCCATTGAAATCGATGAGTGTCCTTGTAGTGTGCGGAGGTGTCTGGTCCTCTAGCAGTGCTTGATGTGGTGTCTTTTTGGCCAATTGATGAGGGTCCAGAGTGCCTTGGGCCATATCCACATGGGATGTATAAGCTGCAGATTTTCCATTACAGAATTGAGTGAAAAATCTTCTTCTTTTAGCAGCAAGAGAGAGGTTGATCCTCATGCTGCAGGAAAAAAAATCTGCAACAGATATTGCCCTACTGTGTAGATTGTCACTGCGAATTTCACCCCTTTCAATGACTGGGGTGAAATCCACGACTGGTGGTTAGCACTTGTTGCCGTGCAACGCTGGGGCCCAGGGTTTAAATCCGACCTAGGGCAGCATCTGCATGGAGTTTGTATGTTCTTCCCGTGTTTGTGTGGGTCTCCTCTGAGTACTATAGTTTCCTCCCGCATGCCAAAATATACCGATGGGTAAATTGGCTCCTCATACAAACAACTGATGCTTGTGGGTGTTGGGGATGAGCGCCTGTATGGCAGCCACTACCTCCCCTACTCCACAGTTGTGTCAGTACTTTGAGTCTCCGTGAGAAAAGTGCATTACAGATATTTGTAACTTTCTTAATCTATGTAGATTTTACCACTGATTCATCAGAGATATTTCTGTCTGCAATCCCATCTAATCTGGGAGATGTTACTGTACACTGGGCAATGCCGGTTTGGTTACTTAGAGTTTTATCTTTTTACATCTCTTTTCAGCTCTGAAGTCTTCCGGTTGAATTTAGAGCAAGGACGCTTCCTGAATTCTCTTAAGACTGAAGCTTCGTAAGTAATAGTAATGGCTACTAAAATCCTCTAGGTGGCGCCAGGCCTTTGCAAAGCAACACATGTTTGTATATTGATGTGTGTCACTTTGTTCCTCTGCAGACCTGTGACGGTATTCTATATATGTCGATTTTCTTTTCTTGCAGACAAATCAACGTTTGTGACATCAATTCTTCACACCATTTATTTGCTGCCGGCACAGTTGAGGTAATGTATTTGTTGCATTTGGCTAGAGTGATTTCTCTTTCCATATGCTGGATGTCTTAGGTTTTGTATCATGATATAGATGATGACTTGTATATCTCTCCAGGGTAAAGTGGAGTGTTGGGACCCCCGGATAAGGAGTCGTGTGGGGATCTTGGACTGTGCCTTGGGCAGCGTAACAGAGGATACAGAGTAAGTTAAATGACATTGTATATGGCATTGTTACTCTTAGATACTGTCACCAGGAAACTCAATACCAATCAGTCACAGTACATTGTATGGGACATTATGCTAAGCACCGTCATACCCTTAGGTAGCCCAATAGATGATCCGTTTACGTGAAAAAGCAGTGTCTTCAAGTGCTCTGTGTTCAGATTTGAAGCTCGGAGTCTCGCGCACGCCCCATTGCACTTGTGTCCCATTTGCATAGTTACAAAAAAAAAGCTTTTTCAAGGAAATGGAGCAGCTACTGGACAATCTAAAGATATGATGGTGCTCAGGGAAATATCCTCTACTATACAGTGTGGCCGCTCTGATATTGTGTTTTCTGGTGACAGGCTTTCTTTATGAGAAATTATTGCACCTAAGTTGACATCAACTTAATTTAGGGAGAATTCACTTTCTTTTTGACTGCCCTCACCAGCACAGCAACCTCTCTACTCTCTCCAGTGCCAGAAATATGTGCAAGCCAAGTGACCTGTGTTGCACATTTTTAATATGCTGCTACACATGTGGCAGTACTGTTGCTAGAGAGGCATGCAGTGTTAAACAGTGGAGCTACCCTTTAATTGTGTTCCTAGTTGTGGGGGAAGGTCTATTCTTGGCATGGTGATGAGCCAGTGCTGGTGGGCTGGAGGTATCAAACTGTGAGGAGCGAGATACTGTAGTGAAGGATATGGATGTCATTGATGTGATCTTGCACTCAGGGACCCACTTTATGAGCCCAAGTGGGGAGTCTATAGGAAAATACATTACATGGTCAGACATGTAAAAATAGCTTTGAATAGCTTTGTGCGCCAATGTACAGGCCTGCTAACCTTGTCACCTATCTGCAGTAGTAGTAGAACCTGCCATTGCTATGGGGTGCGTGTTTAGAAGTAGGGCTAGCGCTGAACTCCTCTTCATTCATGACATAGGCAAAGATACCTGGATATCTCCCCATGCAGTCCCAAATCCCAGTAAATGATAAAACTAGATGCCTGCAGCCCCCACTAACAGGCGCCTCATGCATAGTTTTTACAGTGTCCCTTGAGTTCAATGGCAGCTGTAGGAATTCAAATGCATGGAGCACCCCCTAGTGTTAGTGCAGTTAATCAGTTTTATTTTCTTCAGACTGAGAGTTGTGTTAATGAAACACATCCTTAGGCCCCATGGACACGACCATAGTTGTTTTCAGTATATTGTCTGCCATTACAGATCCATAATTGTGAATAGTATACTAACCCATTGATATCTATGGCCCCATACACATGTCCATTGTTTGTGCAGATCAGTGCACAAACAATCTGCAAAATACACAGTAGGTCCTATTCCTGTCCATATTGTGCAGCCAAAGAGTCATTCTGCAGATCCATACCTCGGTTCACATACTGATGCAATTCCGATGGATCCATTTTTCCGGACAGTAAAACACTATGGTCGAGTGCATGTGGCCTTACGTTGTTATGCCTGTCATTTTTCTGGACACTTGCCCCCTACTGCCCTGGTATCAGAGCCAGGTGACCGGATATGTTTGTCATAATATAAGATTATATGACTGTTGTATCTCTATCATCTGTGTCCTTATTGTGTGCCTGTTTCCCTTCTTTTAGAATTGAGGGCTTGCCAGCTGTCACTGCTCTGAAGTTTAATGGACCTTTGCACATGGCTGTGGGCACATCAACTGGACAGGTAAAGAGATGACATTCAGTGTACATGGCTAAAAAGGTGTGCGACTACATGTGGCTGGCACCAACTGGCGTCACACAGTCCCAGTAGGACTTGATCGTCCTGAGGATGGGCGTCCCTGCTACACTGGCAGTGCTGTTGCAGAAGGGACACAGTGGTGTCAGTCATGAGAGCGCCGCCATCTTGGGAGCTATAGATGTGATGACTGCTGGTGTCCACTTCTTATGCAGTGGGGACCATGGAACTCGGGTGCTGCAGTAAGAAATCGGGGTATAAGGTCTTGCTTAACAGTATACACCAGATTAAACCATCTTGTAGTTTTTATAGGAAAACGGTCAAACCCTTTAACCCCTAATGCTCTGTCTAGTTTACTGCACCACTGTTATTGTGCACGGTGTTAGTTAATAGGAGGGGAGCCTCAGAGTGAAGGGAGACAAATAGGATAGCATTCATGATGGGAACCAAGAATCGCCTGGGAAAAGGCGTAACTAAATTGACAGAACGCACCGTCCCTGCTAATACATTTCTGTCTATTCATGATATACAAAGCTCAGGAAGGACACGCCATGTGCTGACCAAATTGAGAAAATCGATTTGGAAAGCTTCCTGTGGCTTTGACTGGTTCCTACTAAATGGAACTGCTCTGCATTGTGTACATCAGGAGCAGTCTATAGACATTAGATGTTGTCCAGCCTAGATGAAGGTGATGGACCTCCCTTCTCCATATAATGTCCACACTAGCACTACGTTTCCATCATTAACCCCTTAGTGCTGTCTGCTGTATATTTGCAGTGGATATGCACAGGCTGAGGAGCAGATGACACACCATATGCTACAGAGGTCAGTTGTATATTATAGTTGACAATCTGCAGCAGTGGTGGAGATAGGAGGTATCTCTGAGCCTTGCCATTTTACTGGCTGTATAGAAGCTTTAAACCCATGTCATACCTTCACAATTGCATGGGTTTAATGTTCAGGACCATGTGCTGCACATGTATGGTGCATGGTCCAGAATTTTAACATTGGTGACCTATCCTCAAGTGAGTGCTGTGACCTCTTCTATGGCCTGTGACATCACATTTTTGGCTCACATGGCCTTTTTCCAGCTCAGTTCCCTTCAAGTGAATGGGATTGAGCTTCAACACCAGGTACCACTGCTACACAAAGTTCAGCGGCATGCCTTGTATTCAGTGAAGAGTTCCCATCGCTCACCCGATTGTCACGGCCCCTTCAGTCAACTGATCAGTAGAGGTGCCATGTGTTGGACCCCCACCAATCCGATATTGATGACCTGTCTTTAGGAATGGTCATCAATATCTGTGTCTCCAAAGACCCCTTTAAACAGGTTAAAAGCCTGTATGGACGATAGACTTATAGGGCACATGCTAGGTTAATATGTTCGAGTAGTTGTCAGATTCCATGTTCCCTGTTGTTACTTTAAAGGCAGGGCAGAAGTAGATAATACCGTGAATCCTGCTGTGCACACCCACTGAAGTTTATGGAGAGTGACTTCTGAGAAATTTTCTCCTTCTTTCCTCATACATCTCAGTAGATATGGAGGAGTAACCGGATAATATGAAACTCCTCCTGCCCACCAGTCAGGCCTATACTGGTTATTTGCCTTTAATGACAATCTTTGGGTATCCCTTTAAGCAGTATGTCTTTTCTGTGTAGCAGGTGTATCTATGAATTTTGATGTCTCCTTCACAGGTTCTACTGTATGATCTCCGCTCCAACCGACCACTGATCGTAAAAGATCACCAGTATGGACTACCCATTAAATCCATACAGTTTCATGATCCACTAGAGCTGATTATATCATCGGACTCCAGAATCATCAAAATGTGGAACAGGGATAATGTAAGTGCACACTATATATATATATATATATATATATATATACACACACATATAAGATGCCAGGTTGTTGACATACTGGACGATAATACTGAAAGGTCTTAAAGGCGTTTTATGATCACTATAAAGGAAGTGTTAATACAGTGTTAAAGAGTATCTTTCACCACCTGCCAAGTCCAGATCTCTACCTCTGTTAATAGCCGCTGCTCCACTGATTCTGGCACATTTAGAATTTTTTTCTCTAGCACCCACTGTTCCTGAGCAATCAATGCTGTTATTTTAGGTCTCTGATATACTATTTAGTCTCTATACTGTCAGGTGGGCGGTGTCAGGCAGGAGCAGACAAGGGGTGTGATTCTGAGCTCTGGCACTGGCTGCTTCTGATTGGAGCTCTGAATCACACCCCCTGCCTGACACCGCCCTTCTGACATTACACAGCTTAAATAGCACATCAGGTACAAAAACTAACTGCACTTATTGCTCGGGAACGGTGTGGGTTAGAGAAATTTAAACTATGCTGGAATCAGTAGAGCGGCGCCTATTAACAGATGCTAAGAATTGGAGTTTATTGATGGTGGTGAAAGGTCTTCTTTACATCTTTTGCTTTTCCTATGCCGCTGGCTACTTGAGTCGCCTACCATGTAACATGTGGTTACGGTGGAAGGTGATAAATGTAAGAGTGCTGGGTGTCTCTGTTCTGGAAGAGATTGGAATGGTGGTTGGGTATACACTGCACCGCTCAATTCAGTTTCTATGGGACCGATGGAGATGCCCAAGCGCAGTACTCGACCATGTCTGTATTGACTGCAGTGAGCCTGAAAATGACTCGGGTTTGCTATAAGATCAAATGTCTGCCTAATTGTTATCTGGCAAACAATTTTGGTTGTGTGGTTTAGTGGGTAGAAATGACATTGACATGCAATTGTGCCAACACACACACCCCTTTTTTCCTGTAAGGGGACGTGGATTGGGGCAAGCAGATTTGATTGTTTGACAGTTTTGCTGGCATACGTGATCCCTAGATTTCATTGTGCAGATATACAGCCCGGCAGAGAGTGTGCTTGTTTTTTGAGAAGTCATGCACCTACTCTTAAATGAGACACACCCTCCGTCATTAAAGGGGATGTGAAGGCTGGCATTGAAAATCAGTCCTCATAAATCTGCCTCCGTGTACCTTTCCTGAACTTGCATATGGCTTGTGCCTGCCATGTGAGAACCCAGCCTTGTAATCTAGATAATATGAGGAGTACATTCTGTCTAGACTAGATCGGATTGTCTGTCCCCACGTCAAGCGTCTGTGAGCAGCCTGGGGTGCTCTGCTTCCCTACTGTAAGTGTGTCATCTGGTTACAGCAGTAAATCTCCGGGGCGTATACCCTAGTTTTATTGTAGACCTAGCTAGGATTATATAGATGAGTGTATTTGGTGATTGATCTTTACACCCGTTTTTTTATTACAAAGCTGGATTATACAGTCAGATGGCAGGTAATACTTACACATGGCAGTAAATGCTCATCTCTCCAGCCATACTTATGATATTTACACATATACGGACATCGTAACTCATGTGTATCACATAACTGCACCTTATGACCAAGTGATAGTTCTGGTGGATTTTCTGTACACTGAGGGGTTTGTTCTTTTTGTAATCCCCAGGGCAAAGTTTTTACCTCTATTGAACCCGAAGCTGATGTGAATGATGTTTGCCTTTATCCTAATTCAGGTAAGAACCATACATGTGAAAATACAGAAACGTGATCTCTAGTCCCACCAGCGACCTTCAGCCAGTAGAAACATGACAGTAGATATGACTGTCATGTTTCTTTATTGCAATACCGGTTCAGTTTTTCAGTATGAGCTCCGCCACTTCCATTTTTAGGATACAGCTATGTAGACTGCATTTCTTTCACTAACGTAGGTGAATGGTGTCACATCGCAACCCCAAGGGTGCTATGACTGTGATTTCTAGCTACAAAAAGATCATGTACTGCTGGATTTTTTGCAGCTAGAAGTCGCAGCACCCTTGGGGTCACAGTGCAGCTCCATTGACTTTCATTAATGAAGGAGTCGCAGCATGACACGTCTATCTTTGGTCACGGCCCTAGCCTTGGGGAAACCTATTACTGTACATCATATCATTTGGTCATAGCTGGTGGGGTCCAGAGGCAAGTTCTACGCATAATCCAATGATAGTCTCCAGTTACAAAGACCTAGGTAACTCCCTGTCTACAGAGGCACAGGCACCGGTTTTGCTTTAGAAAGAATTGTAGGTTTTGTGACATTAGGTGAGGAGTAATGCAACTCATGCTGGATGGTACAGTTAATGAAGCAACCGTACGACATTCTGGTTAACAGCACAATGCTCACCAGACATCATTGTTGCTTCAGTAACTGTGTTGTCTAGCATGCAGTTGCATCTTTTCATGCCCTGTAGCAAATCGGGTGAGAAAGTATCATTGGAGAGATATCAAACAATTTCATTCTATAGTAGCAAATGTATTTACAGGGAATTTGCAGGGAAAAATAAAGCCTGCCAGTTCATTCCCTGCACTGAAGAAGCTTTATTACTGATTTGTAAGGTGGTTCCATGAACCCCAAAGATTACTTTTTGAGAAAGAGGTTAGGGTGACCACATGACCGACTTCACTGTACTCTGTGGATCTGAAGCAGGAGTAGAGCAGAGTCAGTGATGTCACAGAGCACGGTAAGAAGTGCACAGAGACTACCAGAAACCCCACTGTGCTCTGCAAAGGTAATCTTTGGGGTGCAGGGGATCTGCCAGGGGAATGGTAAACTTCAAAGGGCTTTTCCCCACTAAAAACACTTATATCCTATTCTGTGTCTGATTGCTAAGGGGTCTGACTACTGGGACCACCAGGGGTTATCCAGCTTCCAAAAATTATCTGCATATACATCCACAGCAGCACTAAATCCTCACTGTTCCCTTGTGCACCCTTTGCTTGGCTTTATTTTACTTGCTGCTCCTTGTATCGCTGTTATTTACATGCAGTGAATCTGTGGACAAACTACATTTCCCATGATTCATCTGCCTGCTCTCACTCTCTGTGTATCCCTCCCTTCTCCACGCAATGAAATCACAGGTAATAAATCACTCCCACATCTGAGGTCACATGTGGCTGTGATGTTTCGTTTGCAGGTTCACTTCCCCCTCTTCCCTGTGAGCAGCAAACACAGAGAGTGAGAGCAGGCAGGTGAATCATGGGAAATGTAGTTTGTCCACAGATTTGCTAGATGTAAATAATAGTGATACAAGAAGCAGCAAGTAAAATAAAGCCAAGCAAAGGGGTGCATAAGGGAATCGTGAGGATTTAGCACTGCTGTGGATGTATTTGCAGGTAATTTTTGGAGGCTGGATAACCCCTTTAATGATGGACCCAAGGGTTCCGACCTAGTCCCGACCCGGGGGTTGGAGCGCTGCTTCTGATCACATGACCTGGTGGTAGGATCAAGGCTGAAACCTCTGAGTCCATAATCAAGAGTCTGCTAGAACAAGTGAGTGATTCAACACTCCACGAACAACCACTTTAAGCAGTCATTTTGCTATTGTGCTGTACTGTGTCCGGTCTGTGAGCATGATGTACAGTCATGGCCAAAAGTTTTGAGAATGACACAAATATTATATTTTCACATGATCTGCTGCCCTCTGGTTTTTATGTGTGTTTGTCAGATGTTTTTATCACATACAGAAATATAATTGCATTCATATTATGAGTAACAGAAGCTTATATTGACAGTTAGAATGAGTTAATGCAGCAAGTCAATATTTGCAGTGTTGACCCTTCTTCTTCAGGACCTCTGCAATTCTCCCTGGCATGCTCTCAATCAACTTCTGGACCAAATCCTGACTGATAGCAGTCCATTCTTGCAGAATCAATGCTTTCATTTTGTCTGAATTTGTTGGTTTTTGTTTGTCCACCCGTCTCTTGATGATTGACCACAAGTTCTCAATGGGATTAAGATCTGGGGAGTTTCCAGGCCATGGACCCAAAATCTCTATGTTTTGTTCCCTGAGCCATTTAGTTATCACCTTTGCTTTATGGCAAGGTGCTCCATCATGCTGGAAAAGGCATTGTTGAGCGCCAAACTGCTCTTGGACGGTTGGGAGAAGTTGCTCTTGGAGGACATTCTGGTACCATTCTTTATTCATGGCTGTGTTTTTAGGCAAGACTGTGAGAGAGCCGATTCCCTTGGCTGAGAAGCAACCCCACACATGAATGGTTTCAGGATGCTTTACAGTTGGCATGAGACAAGACTGGTGGTAGCGCTCACCTCTTCTTCTCCGAATAAGCTGTTTTCCAGATGTTCCAAACAATCGAAAAGGGGATTCATCAGAGAAAATGACTTTACCCCAGTCCTGAGCAGTCCACTCCCTGTACCTTTTGCAGAACATCAGTCTGTCCCTGATGTTTTTTCTGGAGAGAAGTGGCTTCTTTGCTGCCCTCCTTGAGACCAGGCCTTGCTCCAAGAGTCTCCGCCTCACAGTGCGTGCAGATGCACTCACACCTGCCTGCTGCCATTCCTCAGCAAGCTCTGCACTGCTGGTAGCCCGATCCCGCAGCTGAAACACTTTTAAGAGACAGTCCTGCCGCTTGCTGGTCTTTCTTGGGCGCCCTGGAGCCTTTTTGGCACCAATGGAACCTCTCTCCTTGAAGTTCTTGATGATGCAATAGATTGTTGACTGAGGTGCAATCTTTCTAGCTGCAATACTCTTCCCAGTTAGGCAATTTTTGTGCAGTGCAATGATGACTGCACGTGTTTCTTTAGAGATAACCATGGTTAACAGAAGAGAAACAATGATGGCAAGCATCAGCCTCCTTTTAAAGTGTCCAGTGGTGTCATTCTTACTTAATCATGACAGATTGATCTCCAGCCCTGTCCTCATCAACACCCACACCTGTGTTAATGTAGCAATCACTGAAACGATGTTAGGTGGTCCTTTTAAGGCAGGGCTGCAATGATGTTGAAATGTGTTTTGGGGGATAAAGTTCATTTTCTAGGCAAATATTGACTTTGCAAGTAATTGCTGTTAAGCTGATCACTCTTTATAACATTCTGGAGTATATGCAAATTGCCATTAGAAAAACTGAAGCAGTAGACTTTGTAAAAATTAATATTTGTATCATTCTCAAAACTTTTGGCCATGACTGTACATTGATTCAGAAGTGGCATAATGAATCTTGTAACATCTTTTGCTATTGTTACATGGGGACTTTGGTCAAGTGACATCAAGTCACTTGCATGCAGCCAAAATTGAAGAAGTCTGGATTTTTGGGAACAGCAGTATGCAATCATACCACCACAGTGACAAATATGTAATACTAGATGTACTAGTGCAACATTGTAATTGTCATGTGTGACCAACGTTGCTGTGCAATCCTTGTCTTTGGCTGTTGCTTTCTATGACCAATATGCTTTGCTGTGCTCAGCAATGAGCACCAGAGGGCGCTGTTATATATCAGTTTCTATGAGGATTGAATACTTTGCTGTATATGAGGCTTTGTTGCTGAGGATATATTATGATTGTAAAATCTTGCTAGCTCGCAGTAAACCAGCATTGTTTCTCACGGTTTGGTCCGCTCCCTGCTGTCAGCACTGATAGAATAATGATGTGATGCAGAACTTTCCCATCCTCCTAATATCAGGCTGCACCTAGTCTCAGCGTCCGCACAGATTCCAGGTGTCTGATAGCAGCTGAATAACATATTTTCATGATCTTCCTTATGTCCTCAGGAATGCTGTTCACTGCAAATGAAGCTTCTAAAATGAGTGTCTATTACATACCGGTAAGTTCAGTTGACATCCGGGGGCGCCATGTGAAATTAACATGTTTGCAAGATAAAGGGGTTTGAGATTGGTTGGGGCCTGATCACCTGCCTCCTCCAAACATGGGAACTGCAGTGTCTCACTGCCTTGCAGGGCTGGGAAGTTGAAGTTGGGGCCAGTTTTGGGTTTAGTCGGAATAACGATTGTGACCTATAATTAAAGGGAGTCTGTCAGGGTGATTTGGGGCACTAAAACACACACAGGTCCTTATGGACTAGGTGTATAGTATCCCAAATCACCCTGTAATAAAGCCATCCATGCCCGCAGAAAAATAAAAAAAAAGCTTTATACTTACCCTGCCGCTATACTCCTCGTGCTGGCGCAGTTCTTCCTCGTGGTTTAGCGTTCCAAATCGACCTGACATGTTCTCTTTAATATTTTTATTATACAATTATTAATACTGTCAGCCATTTATGAAGCAGTCAGTCAGTGCTTTGGCCTACCGAATCCACAATCCTGGTGCTTTGCACCCCCAGATGAGTGGAGCAGCAGGTGCACTGAAGCTCCATTCATTTCTATGGGACTGCCAGAGATAGCCGAGCGCTGCATTTCAACATAGATTCACAAAAACATATAGTCGTTTTATTAGATATTTATTATCTGCAAATTATTTTCATAGCCTTTGTATACTAGGATTTTCCCCCAAACTACTTTCTTGTATCAGATTGTTGAATCACAAGCAAGGCTTATCCCCGTTCACATGATAGGTGACGGCCTGACTGTAGGAACCCACTCCCATCATGAGAATGGGGTATAGTTCCCCCTTGTTTGACAGTCTAGTACATGTTTCCACTGTTCTTAATGTCTATGGAACTGATAGAGATGGCAGAGTACAGTGCTGGGCTCTCTTTGTTAGTCCCAGGTGTTGTATGGCGTGGCGGTGGACTTGCTTGACTGCTGCTCCATTCAAACAGGGAACTTGGTTTGGCTTGGTAGGCAGAATCTGACCCTCATCGATCAGACACGTCCTCAATCCTACAATAGTCTGTTCCCATCTGACTAGCGTTACAGCCCACACTGGGCTTTTCATTCAGCATTCTCAGGCAAATGGATGGCAAATCTGTCCAGTTAGGTAGAAAAGCATTCTCTGCTCTTGGATAAGTGCGTAACCATGCAGATTTGTCATTCTGTACTCTAGGAAAGCTAGGTGGAAACTAGCTAAATGTTACCCATTAACAAACCAAAACTCTCCATAGTTGTCACCAAGCTTTTCCACAGTCCTAAAGGTAACAACCCGCTGAGTGTTGTGGAAGCAGGGGGTATTCCACTGTGTACCAAGGCAGATCTGCTGCTCGCGATTCTGAGAAAGCTGGGTATTGTAATGGCTGACTTTCCTATCACGTTGACAACTATTGTTCCTATTAGAACACAGCTAAAAAAGGAGTTTTTCATCGCTTAAAGGGGTTTACCTATCTGGGCAAGATATGTCCTATTCCATGCAGTTCGGTAGTGGTCCAACCAATGAAAGTCCCACCGATCAGGATTACGAGGAAGTTTTGTCGCCCATTCTGAATGGAGCGGTGGATGGGCAGCACATGCACCACTCCTCAATTCAATGGGAGTGCCAGAGGTGGCCAAACTACAGTTCTTGTCTCTAGCACCCCTATTGAAATGAATGAGGCAGCTATAGCATAAAGCATTGTGTGCGACATTTTGTAGTTAAAAATTGCACACGGCAAATGGCCATGTCCTGTGGTTAGAAAGGGAAGGAACGCCCAGCCGAAGCCACATCCTATGAAGAGAACATGCAAAACTCTGTGCGCTGCTCCGTCACCATACAGCTGAAGTCAGTCATTGCATCAGCCCCATAGAAACAAAAGCAGACAAAAATAGACGCACAGTGCAGAAGGTGGGTGGTCTGCAGGGGATAAAGGTGCCAGTGTGTGTGCCAGCCGAGACCTGGGTCAAATCCAATAGATGCAGATTTCCAGCTCCTGGATTACAGTGCAATATCCAATTATCCAGTCTAGGGTTGGTTAGAGACTGACATATGTTCTGTCTGACATAAAGCAAAACCGCCTGCCACAAACTATCCCCTGACCCACAATTACAATAATTAATACTCAATGGCATGGACCTATATATACAAAAACCTTACTGGTGCTCAGCTTCGTGTATGCATTAAAAAACCGCCATAGCCACACAAATGGACTACCGCCTGGCCAGTAAGTAAATTTCAAGGGGTTATGCCACAAAAAGCGTTTATTTTCTGTCTATTTCAGAAGTCAGACCCCCACAATTCTGAGAATGGGGGTGTTTTCCCCCTGTTCTCAGGACCACTACTAAGAACACACCCATTCTTAGGATCAAAGGAGGTCTCTGCGGTCAAACCCCCACTGATCAGCTATTTATCCTCTATCCATAGGATATTATAGATACACTATCCATAAATATTCTTCATGGCATAACCCCTTTAAGATAAAATAGCCACAGTAGACATACAATGGCATGTAGTAGTCTCCATTTGTACCATATCGGGAGACGTCTTTCTGCACCTTAAGTACATATAAACTGTATACGGGGTACATGAATATACTGTAAAGAAATGGAGCTGTACCCACACGGCGGGTGCGAGCAAAAGGTAGAAGACTTATGCATGCCCATACACGGAAATATAAATAAGTTACGGGTGTCAAAATATGGCTTTAAGAAAAAAAAAATTTTTGCAAAGTTTTAGTTTTTTGTTAAGGGGTTCAAATGTAAATAAAATTATAAAAATTTGGTATCCCTGGAATCGTACCGAAACATAGAATACAGGTGGCGTGTCATTTTGGCTGTACAGTGAACGCTGTAAAAACGAAGCCTGTAAGCAAGTCGTGCAAATGCACCTTTTCCAGCTTCCCAGTACATTGTACAGAATAATAAATGGTACCATTATGAAGAACAATTTGTCCCGCAAACATTCAGCCCTCATATGGCTCTGCGAATGGAAAAATAAAAAAAGTGATGGGACTTGGAAGGCGGGAATCAAAAATGAAAATCGAAAGATTTCTTCAGCGGGAAGGGGTTAAACCATGAAAATTTAAAGTTGTTCTTTAATTCCAATAATTTTTCTTTAGTAAAATGGCTCCTGTTTAGAGAAACTGTTCACATTACCTTTAGGCTTCAGCAAATTTATCTGACATGTCACATTCACATTGTTCTGTTTGCAAACTGAATTTCTAATATAATAAGTAAATGGGCTGCAAGCAAACTGTAGTCAGCAGGTAGGACATGGGTTTGGATTTTTGTTTTAACCCATTCTGCACCCCATAAGGTCATAATAAACCTTTGTGGTGAGGGGGGGGCGGCATCGTAGCAGTCCTTCTTTTTTTTTTTTTTTTTTTTTTTTTTCATTTCTGATACATTAGTCCCAGTTGCAGAGCTGATCTAGGTCCTCTAAGACCCAGCACTCTTACATCATGGCGCCTCCCACAGCTGTGTATTGAGTGCTCATTGAGTGCTGTGTACACGGCCTTGCAGAGTTAACAGTGGACTGCTTGGATGTATATAGTCTATGGGCAGTTAAAGAGGTTGTTCTGCCCCAAATTGGGTTTTCATACTTAGGATGTGATCTCTGGCGGTCTGTCACCTGGACCCTGCACTGATCAGCTTTTGCAGGCACCTGAAGTTACAGCAGTGGACGGGAAGCGCGTACAGTATTCAAATAATAGGAGCAGAGATGCACCCCCATCCACTGCATAGAGGTGGTACTGGGGAATTGCAGCACTGCTCCTATTACTTAAATAGAAGCAGCCTGTCCACTGCACCAGCTTCTGGCGCCTGAAGGTTGCATGAATAGCTGATCTGTGCGGGGTCTGGGTGTTGGACCTCCACAGATCATGTAGTAATGGCCTATATTGGGGCTGGGAATCCCCTTTAACCTCAATATATCAATATTACAATTACCAGATCTTAACAATCACTGCTGCATGTATTGTCCTATCTGTCTAAGCTCAGACCCTTGAGAGGCGGGCATCTCTTCATCACTTTTTAGAAAAAAAAAATACAGGAAAGGTAGAATTTACAGTGTTGGCTTCAATTCTTCTCACACTTGAGGTCTGTTCATACCGGTTTGCCCGATACAGTTGACAAACTATAAATCTGTCAATACATATGCCAAAAAGGGACATACCTGGCATGCCTTTGTGCTATGGGAAGTTTTTATACTTTATTTATTTTTAGAATAAACATTAGTGTGAAGCCTCCTATGGACTATACTAAAAATGTGGCGTTCAAGGGGCGACCATTTATCTCCAAAAACAGCAAGTATCCTATAGAACTGTTTGTATGTACGTCCTGAGTAGCGTCCATTACACAGGACACAGCCGTGTTGTTATATCCTGTGACTTCTGCAGGGTCTCTTACATGCAGAACACTGGAGAAGAGTCTCTCATTCACTTTGCGGGTGCTTTCAGGAGCCCTTTTTGTTTTCAAATTTATTATAAATATAATTTTATATATATATATATATATATATATATATATATATATATATATATTATATTATTATTATTATATTTTTTATTTTTTTTTATTTATTTTTTTTTTAAACCTATACTCAACTCAGTCGCCTGAAATTCAGGGTCTGGTAGATAGCAGGCAGAAGCAGTAGCAGTGATCACAGGCTGCACTACTATCTGAGACTATTTTCCTGGCCTAAATACTAAAAACAGTATTACATAGACACACATAAAGAACAAAATTACATAAAAAAAAAAAAAAAATCAACAATTAAAAAACATTTTAACAAATAAACACCACAAATATATATATATATATATATATATATATATATATATATATACACACACACACATTTCATAAAACTGTACAATGGGGAACACACCAATGTGTAAATAAAAAAAAAAAAAAAAGTTGCTACCCTATACCCCTCCCCCAGTGATACACCCATAAGAAAAGCTAATATACATGAAACGCTTACATGTGTGTATTGCAAAATGGGTCAGGATAAAAGGTTCATTCATCTTCCAAAAAACAAGACCTCGAGCAGCTACATCAACAAATGATAAAAAAAAGTTATTGTTGGTATGTGGGAAGGCAGAAACAAAAGAATTCAGGCCATCTGGACAAATACATGACCCAAATTTCTGACCGTGAAATGGTTAACTTGCAGACCTTCCTGTAATGTTTGTGCGGACGCCATGTTCTCACTGGTTTTTGTTTTTGTTTTTCTGGAGTAAAAAAGAAATGAGGAAAATATTTTCTGACTTTGTTAAAAAAAAATAAAAAGATAAAGGGCTTCAAAAATGTCTCCTGTGAAGATGGTGCCATTAGTGGTGTATGGCATACAGGGGGAGGGGGGGAAGATGTTAAAGGCTCTGGACCTTTTTGACTTTTATATATGTTATGGTTTATGTTGCTATGGACTAGGCCATAACCTGCTGCTATTTTCAGATAACCTGCTCTTGGCCCCAGACTTTGCCCCAGCCCCCTGTATGTTCTTTCCTCCCTATCTACATCTTGTGTGATCTGCTCTGCCTGATAATTGGATGTTTTTCTCCATCTCCACACTCTGAGCTCTCTTGTATCCTCCTTTCCTGTTGCTTTCTCTAAGGCCCCATGCACACCATCGTGTGGGCCGTCTTTCCCGGACTGAACCCGGCGGTGTGTGTGAAACTCACTGCATCATAGTATATGATGCCATAATGCATTGAGCTCTTGAATGGTCCGTTTTATTTCCATTCAGTACTATAGTGATCCAGACATTCGGGAGCGCATAGCATCCTAACAAACTATTATGCAGTGAGTTTAGTCAGGGAAATATGGCCTACACACGGACTGACTATGGCTTATGCATTCGGCCTAACACTGAGAGTAGGGAGGGAAAGAGCAGACACATCCAGAGGCACTGTTGCATATATGCCACTTTCAGCAGAGCAGCTAGCTATCTGAAGGCGTTACACAGTTTCTACAACAGTGAAATAATAGGGAATTTTTTAATTCAAATTATTTAGGAAGTTGCTTAATTTTGCATTTAGTAAGCAAATAATAAAAATAATTGAGTGTAATGGTGTCCATAGCCTTTAAGGTATAAGGAGGGTCACCGTAACTCTTATCACCCAAAAATGCCTACCCCCCACTTTTCATTTTTGCTTACTTCTGTAGCACCATCATATTCCACAGCGCTTTACAGACATTGTCAGTCACTGTCCCATATAGGGCTCACAATCTACGTTCCCTATCAGTATGTCTTTGGAGTGTGGGAGGAAACCGGAGGAAACCCATGCAAACACGTGGAGAACATACAAACTCCTTACATGCATTATCTTTGGCTAGATTTGAAACTAGGACTCCGACGCTGCAAGGCCACACTTCTAACCACTGAGCCACTTTGGTACTGTTTTGCAACTAGAGGGCAGAAGTCATAGCTCAGGCAGATCCAGTTATTTCTGGTCCTGGTCGGAAGCCAATTAAACCATTAGTTATGGGATGTGGTGCCCGAGGGGTGGAGAACATTCACAACCGGATATGCTTTTAATCTTTGCAAGAATTTTGCATTGAAATAATTATGGATTTGACATGAAGAGGCCTGTATGGGTGATACTACGCGGCCTGCATCTAAGCTGCATAACGTCAGCAAAGTGCAGCATCAGGGGAATTCTCCAAATTATCTCAATACCTGGAATTGAGCAATTTTCTGGGAATTGTAAAATTCTGCCGTCTTGTGTTAATGGGTGTTATGTTTCAAGAACCGGATATCTAACTTGTGGCTCACTTGAAGGAATTTCAAGGAACTTGACATCAATATCCAATGTTGTGTCCTTGTGATCTTTAGGCTCGCACCATAAAATTTGTCTATGTTGTCTTTTATACTAAATAGGGAACCATTAGCCAAAAATACTGATCTGCAAAAGTGAAATTATGTCTTTGAGCGTTTTTTCCATTAAATGTAGGTTTGATAAATTGGTATGGAATGTATCTCCAATTTTTTAACTAGATATTTTTTTAACATAGATTTTCTATGCAGGGAAGGGAGAGTAGAGAAGCTGTGACATCCAGTAGTGTGGATGTAATGATGGGGTAGTGTTATCTATTTTCTATTGTAGTCCTTTCTGTGATGTAAATTAGGTCTGCAAAAAAAAAAAAAAAAAACTATGGGAATTGACAGTGCCGGTCTATTATTAGGCTTCGTGATCAGAGTGAAAATTGCAGGATTTAGTAGTTGTTTTTTTTTTTTAATATAGAGTGTGACATGGAAAATAAATAAATATTTTATTTTATTATTTATCTCAAAACTTGCCATGCCCTGCATCAGCATCCTGTCGCGGCTAGACCACGGGCGAAAATGCCGGCGGCGGAAAATGAAGAGGAATTCCTCTTCACTTTCCGCCGTGGAGTGTTTTCTGCATTTACAAAGTGGTATCCTGAGCCACCTTGTTGGTTAATACAACACGGACCCATTTATTGGATTTAGACA
Source organism: Leptodactylus fallax (assembly GCA_947044405.1). Lineage (NCBI taxonomy): Eukaryota > Metazoa > Chordata > Amphibia > Anura > Leptodactylidae > Leptodactylus > Leptodactylus fallax. The sequence goes on from CAMRHE010000085.1 coordinate 55,094, forward strand.
GAGGGTAGCCGAGAGCGTCGCTGTGCAGGCGAAAATCTGAAGGCACATTTGTTCTTAGGATCAGCCTGGGTCCACCAGATCTGACTCCACTAGCCATAATGTGTAGGCATTAATATTAGGAATGATTACCGTATTTAATATCCCAGTATATATTTTTTTATCATCTTGCATGGGGGTTCATCTGGGTGCCCACATAGATCAGGGTGATGGGACAGAACACAAAGGCTGTACTGGTTGAGATGTAGACACCAGTGTTGCCCCACATGCAGTTTGTCTTGTTCTGTCCAGCTCTGTCTGGGTTTGTTGTCTGGTTGAGCTGTGCACAGATGGGCAGGCGCAGGAGGAAGTAGGTCAATGTGTTAAAAGATTTCACCCGGCTTGTATCTAGTGCAGAGTGGAAAACATGTGCATCCTCCGCCAGTCCTAACACGTTCAAGGATAGAGAGAAATCAGACCCAACGTCAGGAAATCCTAGTGATTTCCTCCATTGTGTCAGTAGAAACCCGACGTGTGCGCTGTGTTTATTCTACTGCCATTATCGCCATTTCTTCAGGACGATTTATTGTTACTGGAACTGCCTTACTTTTTTTTTTTTTTTTTTTTTTTTTTTTGGCTAGCAAGCTAAAATTTAACGTTAAGAAATTGTAGACGGCAAAAAAAGAGACTTAAAGGTGAACCTTGGATTCGGTGTATACAGATTGGCCCCATTGTTGAAATTTCTAGCTCAAGCTTATTGAGCGTCTGTACACCTGGCTGTCCCTGTAATGTAACCCAGGGGGCAGGTAGGGAATGGGAGTCTGAGATCTCATTTGTGCATTTCCTAGAACTTAGTGGAAGGGAAAAAAAAATCACTAAAAGCAGAATTAAGAATTTGCTTTAGGCGCAAATATAGAATAAAACATTGTGTAACCTAAAGGGATATTTCCATCTCATAAAGTGATAACATATGTATAGCATGTGGCCTCACTTTAGATCCTGAGATTGAAGTAGTGCAGTGCTGATTCAGTGCTGCAGGCCCTTCGCTGCTTTTCCCTGCACAGCAGTGTTTTCAGCCACCTGGCTGTGCAAGGTATTGCAGCCCGCCCCATTTTGGGCACTGCTTTACAGGTAAAGGGTAGCAGCACACGACCGTGTTTCACCCATGAAATTCAGTCCATGTGTTAGCCAGATTTACCGGCTTGAACTTCATGCTGGGTGTGGGACGCCTAGCAGTATAGTTATCTATGATGCTAAGAGTCTCTGCCTCCTAGCGACATACTGTCCCATATCAGTTACAGTACAGGACAGTATGTCGCTGGGAGGCAGGGACTCCTACCATCATATAGAACTATACAGCTAGGCGTCCAGCTCCCAGCACGAAGTTCAAGCCGGTAAATCTGGCTAACACACGGACCGAGTTTCTTGGGTCGTGTGCTGCTACCCAAAGTCTGTGAAGGGGCTGTAGCACTGAATCGGCGCTGCACTACTTCAATCGCAGGATTGATGTGGTCCCAGTTGTCAGCAGGGCTGTGGAGTCAGAGTTGGAAAAAGTGACCGACTCCGACTTCAGCTTCAAAATAAAATGCTGAATTATTTCCCGTCATATTATACAGTTATTGATATTGTATAGTTAGATGTATAGTTTGTTACAGATTTCTGATCATATCACTTCAGTCACTAGTTTTCGTTTTTCGTGAACTGGAGTAGCTTTACTGCCTCTGTCTGACCGTATTTGTCAGGAGTTAGGCTGTGGAATAATGTCGGAGTTGGTGATTTGGTCTACTGACTCCACAGCCTTGGTTGTGTCAGGCCTCACCATCATCCCTAGCAATATTCCATCACTTTGAGATTGGAATACCCCTTTAAAATGTATTATTTATTTATTATGCTTATATAGCGCCATCATATTCTGCAGCACTTTACAGACACTAACAGTCACGGTCCCATATAGGGCTCACAATCTACATTCCCTATCAGTATGTCTTTGGAGTATGTATATCAAAAGACATATGTACATAGCAGAGCCTGTATGGAGGCTAATAGTTCCTTCATCTTGCACCGTGGCGACACTGCTTGCGCTGTTGTAGGGTGCCTCAGATTGGCACCATGTTACAGAAGTATTTTTCTGCATAGAACCCATGCCTCTGCGGAGAATAACTCCATAATACAGCATCCCATAGAACATTGTACTAACCACTAGGTTAGGTATCACTTCAGGTCCCATGTTTCCCTTGGTGCGACCACCCCACACTCGGGATTATTTTATGCCGTAGATCCAGCTATCTGAATCTGTCCTGCATGGCTGCCCTCGCTGATGCTTCATGGTGCTGTGAGCCTTCTCCGCACAGTACGACTACCATGGCCTGTCCTGATTTCACTCCCCTCTGCCATCTGCTTGGTAATAAGCCTGTGAGGTTGTTACAGCTCACACCTGCCGCCTTCCTCTCTCTGATAAAAGCTCTGCGGCCATTAACATTTTCATGATGTTTCCGCTCTACAGGAGTCTCACACCAATGCAATGTGCTTACAGCTTCCATTACAGCCCTTAAATACCAAACTGCAAACAGTTGTCTTCTACTGATCCCGCAGTGCATGCCGGGGGGCGTACGCTGCTTTTTAATGATAGTTCAATGTGTATGAAGAGGCATGTCCATTTACATTGAGGACGGACATTATGAGCAAGTGGTCAGGGGTCATAAAAACTTGAGGCCAGGAACATATGGGACTGCAATGGGTTAGCCCTGCTGCAGCGTACAGTACCAGTTTAATGGATAAATTCTAAAAAGTCTTATCCACACACTGCACAATAAAAAAAAAAACCCACAGTGCAGAACATATGAGCGACAGGACTGTGCATCCAGAAAGGCGGACATTGATGTAATGGATTGTATGCTCTGTGTCTGGATACACAAGTGTGTTTGTCCTAAGTGCGTATCTGTGGTTTCAGGCACTGGGCCCAGCGCCCAGATGGTGCTCGTTCTTAGACAACTTGACGGAAGAGTTGGAAGAAAACCCAGAAAGCACAGTCTATGACGACTACAAGTTTGTCACCAAAAAAGATCTGGACGACCTTGGTGAGTAATGTTATATATACAACCTGCTTGCTCATCCTATTGTGCCTCCGAATAATGGGACTCCATCTGCTTTTCTAATAACACTGCTAATGGGGGTATTTGACAGGAAATGCCGTATAGGTCTGATAAGTGATGGTCCTCTGTCTCAAGAACAGGCCAAGCAATATCAGCAGCGTAAGAAATAACCTTGCACATCCCCAGCTCCATTCACTTCTTTTGGAGTTATGGAATCAGCTTTGCAAGCACTCCGCTTTTCCAGAGACCTGAATGATAAATCTTCCTAGCTATGCTTTGGTGCTTCCTTCTGTCCTTTATTTGTTATTCAGGAACCTAGGAAAGCTGGATGACAAACCCTTGGGGATCTGCATTTGCAGATTTGTTGGTTAACTTGCTAGCAAATTATAAGTGATCGCTGAATAATATTTTAGGGATAAGTGTTCTTTAAGAGTCTATTCCAACATACCACATGCAGATGAGACCCTGCCCAATGATGGCGGCTGCATACCGGTGAGGTTTCATCCGCATGTGGCTGTCGCTGTGTTACAATGGACCCTAAAGCACTGCAGTTAGGTGATCCTAATGCTATTGTCCTTTATCCTTTCAGGACTGTCCCATCTCATTGGCTCACCCATGCTCCGGGCTTACATGCATGGCTACTTTATTGATATCCGGTTATATCATAAGGTAATTGAACAGTTTACGTATAAAACGCCCCCTTGTATATTAGCACAGTGAATACATTTCTGGGTTATAATCTGTTGTATCTGACCGCAGGTGAAAGCAATGGTCAATCCATTTGCTTATGAAGAATACAAGAGGGAGAAGATAAGACAGAAGATTGAGGAGACTCGGGCTCAGCGTGTACAGCTCAAGGTAAGATACCCAGGACGTCACAGCGAAGACAACGGCTTTCTGTCCATAGTCACCTCATGGGAGAGCGTATACAGTTATTACCGAATATATGTATTGTCAGAACTGCTCTCCTACAGGATTTGGCCAGCCTGGTTATCTACAACACTGAAACCACACATACAGACCATTCCCTGCCATTACTGTGAATGCAGCAGAATGCAGGCAGTCGCTTACAGCAGCTTGTAGTCTGCCCATGGGTCAGCCATCAGACTATTATAAAGTATCCCGTGTCTGCTAACAGGCTGCAGGGAAGCCATGGGGCATTACATAGTTCCTATAGTAGGAATTTCATGAGAGATTCCTTCATATATTTAGTTTTACCTCCATGTTATTCTCTGTCTATTCATGTCTTGTAAGATTAGTGACCTATACTTATGGATAAGTGCACTATTAAAGATCAGTAGAGTTTTGACACCCAGCACCCCCACGGATCAGCTGCACTCCCTGGGTGCCACTTCGGTTTCACTGGCCATGTGACGTCACAACCATTTCCCACATAGTCGGTATGCTGCTCAGACTCACTCAAGTGAACCACAGTGTATAGCACCATCCTAGGACAGTCCCATCGCAGATTGGCCAACCTACATCTAATGTCTTTGTCTATGGCATACTATTATCTATTCTCATTATGCAGACTACTTAGATAATTTATCCTGATCCTTTTATCTTTACCATAGAAACTACCAAAGGTAAATAAGGAGCTCGCTATGAAACTTCTAGAAGAGGAAGATGGAGAACTTCCTGTACTGAAGAAAAAGCAAAAGGTAAGATATGAGTCAGTCATAGTTATGTACACATTGCTGTGCCAGGCGGAGCCCGTGATTTTATCTTGACGATTGAGACTCTATACATGCTATGGCTTTGGTTTTGAGCTACTTTGCAGGGTTTAATAAAATATTGTTAAAATTGGGGTTAGCTTTTGAACAGTGTGAACTGATCCTAAGCAACAACCTGTGTTGGACACTATCAATCCATAGCTGCATTCATACATTTTCAAGCTCTTAAGGCGGATGTCCGGGGAATTTGTAATTTATGACCTATCCCTAGGATAGGCTGTAAATATCTGATCGGTGGGGGGCCGCTTCTGATGTCTGTACTGTACACAACATGGGGGCTAGATGCACTTTGCGCCTTATCTTATATAGTAACTTCAATAGGTGCTGAGCTGCCTTACTGGTGCCAGGCCAGTATATAGGGCATAAAGCGAACTCTGCAGCTGGTCCATGCGAATTCCGCCTTTTGACCCTTTTATCAATCTGTAATTAATGTCCTATCCTTAGGATAAGCCATAACTACCTAATTCCTTGACAATCTCTTAAAGCTCAATTTTCTCAGCATTCCCTTCATGTTCAGTACATGCACAGAATTTGCTATGGTTGTTTTCAGTGTTGGGAGCTGGTAGACCTTATACCATGTACTATGGAGTAATCTGATATTGTAAAATCTCTTTCCCAGAATAAAGTGCAGCAATATTATACATGGCTAAGCTGTTAGGGGTATATATTGACTGGTTCCAATAGAAAGTGACAGAAATGTTAGAAGGGCTGTCTCATCTACTGAATGCCTCCAATCTGACACCAGGTGTCCAGACCTATCCGGTAACACTGCAAATGTAGTAATACATGGCACCCATATAACTTAATGGACAGCTATGTGATGCACGACTGGACATAGTCTGCCATGGTGCAAGTGGCTCTTTGCTAGCTTATAGAGGTGGGCCACAAGTGGGGGACCTTCCATCTTGGTTCCTCCAAGTCATTGCAGTGTGTTTTGTGAAGACTAGCCTCTAAAATATCCTTGAATTTTTAATCCACAGAAAATGCCCAATATTCTCTCTGACGACCGATTTAAAGTCATGTTTGAGAATCCAGACTTCCAGGTGGATGAGAAGAGCGAGGAGTTCAGACTGCTCAACCCCCTGGTGTCTAAAGTCAGCGAGAAGAGGAAGAAGAAGCTGAAGGCCATGGAAGTGCAGCTGGCCAAAGAGCAGGTACAGTCATGATGATGGACCCACCTCCATTGAAGCAGGGTTGAGAATATGTAATTAAATGCCTTCAGAAATATTATATATAGTATATATATATATATATATATATATATATATATATATATATATATATATATATATATATATATATATGGAGCAGTTAAGATGAATGCATGCTCAGCAGACTGACATCTAAATTGGGATGGCCACCTTAAGGAGGTGTTCACACATAGTAATCTGACGCTGATTCTGCCTACCATTGCAGCTTCAAAAGATCATACTTTAGTTAAAGTGGTTTCCAGGCTTTATAATTGATAACCTGTCCTAAGAATAGGTCATCAATAAAAGATAGGTCTGACACCGAGGTCTCTGGCTGATCACCTGTTTGAAGAGGGTACAGCAGTTGGGCGAGAGCTGCTGCCTCTTCAGTACTTACCAAGTGTGGCTGTGCTTGGTATCACATCTCACCCCATTCACTTGAATGGGACTGAGCTGTGACCAAGGAACGTGATATCACTTTGCCTTTGAAATGGAAGTAGCACTCAGGGTGAGTTGCTACTGTTTCAAACCAGCTGATCAGCAGGGGTTCCAGGTGTCAGACCCCCACAGCTCTTTAATTGATAACCTATCTTAAGAGGAAAACCCATTTAACCTTTCCCTTCACTTGAATGGGACTGAGCTGTGATCAGGACATGTGACCAGTGAACATGACATCACATGACCAGTGAAGCAGCAGTTTCTTTAATGTCTCCGGTGTAAACTCTCGTACTTTCTCGTATGAATTCCTTTATCCATTTCTCCTGGAAAAAAAAAAATGATTATATATCTTTTTAGTTTTTATTAAATCCATGGTAATTTCCTCCATAGTGAGAAGTGATTTGTCTAAAAACATCTTGATCCCTCTTCACACGTATCTCAGTAAAAACACAGGTGTCACCTCCTTTGTCTTTCGGGGAAATCTTGTAAATGCCTCTGTCCTGTGTGACACGGGCGAGGTTTATAAATAGACATTTACCGCCTGAAGTCACTTGTCTGATTGTCACTTGCTTCTAATTTTGGGCCCCAGGAGGAAGAGGAAGAACCAGAAGGAAAACCAAGTGATGCAGAGAGCTCAGAGTCTTCCGATGATGAAAAGGGATGGGTCGAAGAGGTCAGGAAACAGCGCAAACTCTTACGCCAAGAGGAAAGGTCCAAGAGGCAGGAAAGGGAGAAGGAGGACCGACAGACAGCCCTCAAGCCTCAGTTCTATGAGATAAAAGCCGGGGAGGAGTTCCGAAGCTTCCAGGATGCTGCCACGAAGCAAAAGATGATGAGGTAGGTGACACGTGGCTAAACTGTCTGACCTCTGTAGTTCAGCCTCATGTACTATTGTAAGAACAATGCCTTGTAGAACACTTACGATGTTCCTCCTGGTAACACTTTGGTCAGGCTTGACCTATAGCTGTCCCATAAACTTGTCATCTTCTTCATCTTCTTGCTATAGCTGAACAGTTTAGTTGTTACAGCAGATCTTGGCAGCCCTAAATGGGATTATCTACCTTAGGATAGGCCATCAGTTTTAGGGCTGAGGTGTGACAGCTGGGTGTCCCACTAAAGTCTATGGGACAGTACTGCAGTACCTAAACCTGCTGCTATACATTAGGGCAAATTTATTAATTCTGGCGCATCCTATGCTAGTCTTAGTAAATGACTCGACTGCCGCAGGGACCAAGAGATTTATGAAGAGGCTGCGGCCACATAAATCTTTCTTCTGTCCCTGCACCTGAATGGAAACTTAGACCAGTTAGGAACTGGCATAGAATTCTATTGTAATAAATTATAATAAATCTTTTGGACCAGATGCCTCGGCCCTCTCCGTTCCTTGCCCGCCCACATTTGTTTAATGTGCCGGATAAGATGCAGCTTGTGGGGCTTGAGGTGCATTGTATGAAGAGTGAGCAGCGCGGTTCGCAGCATGTAAACATTACTGGAAGTTGCACTATCCAGGCACAGCTGATCTGCGGTGGTCCCGGCTGTCAGACCCCCACAGATCTAAAATTGACAGCGTATCCTAAGGATGGGTCATCAATATTAGAAAGGTGGATAACACCTTTAAGTATAACCAGAAGTAACAGGGTTGCATCTCCACTTGGTCAAGTTCACCATGATACATTTCTGCAAATTCTATATTTTGCATCTAATTCTTGGTTTAAGAGGATCTGACAGCTCTCGTGGCATGTCTGTTTTAGTAAATATTCCTATTAATTCACAATTCTAAAGTATATTTTTTTAGAATATTGTGAATTGTCATGTTCCTCTATTACTCCTTCTGGAAATGTATAAATAACTGACAGCTGACTGTACTGACACAACCAACTGAAGAAGGGAAATGGCAACACACACTGTCCAGTCAGTGTAGTGTGTCACCAGTGTAGGGGCACACCCCATTTACAAGGGAATTGGTCACATTAAGTTGTTACTGTTATATTTCCAGGAGGAATAATTTAGGAATGGTTCAGCACAGGTATAACAAAAAGAGAATCCAGAACTGGTGTTTCATGGGAAATGCATTATTTACTAAAACAGATCATTTGAAAGTGCGGACAAGTCTTCTTTAAAACACTTTCTGAGCTTAGGAGTCCAGCGGGCGGTCCTACTCAGTGATTGATAGATGCCTCTGAATGCGCGCTCATAGAAATAGCTGTCAGGCACTGCGTAGGACCGCCCACTGGACTCCTAAGCATATACAGTGCAGAGAGTTAAGTGAAAAACATATGTTAGGGTAAGTTCACACCTGTGCTATTGTTTCTGTGCTACAATGGAGCAGAAAAACAGTAGAGACATTTAAAAAAATCTTGCGTTTTAGACTAAATCTATAGCCTTATACTGAAACTTTTCCTACAAAGCTACATATCAATCTGCTCAGCTCCTCCTGCTCTATAATGTGCTACCTGCTGACACAGCTGTGGAGTTGGTAGGCCAAACCACCGATAACCACAGTCCGATCCGACTTTTTGCATAAATGGCTGACAGCCATGGTCAGACAGAAACGTAAAGATCTTCTAATTCATTAAAAAGCTATACATCTAATTATTCTACAATATTATTAATTATATAATATAATTAAAAATGATCTTTTTTTGGGGGTGGGTGAGATGGAGCTTTATAGTCAGATCCAGACTTCTTGGAAATTAGGGTTATACGTTTGGCCACATGCTCCCTCCATACAGACCTCTGCTTGTTTTTCACTTGCTCTTTCTTATGTCCACAATTAGTCAGTGACCTCATTTTAGAGCTGACATAGGAAGATACAAGATCAGGTGATGATGTAATCATGTAAAATGTATAATAAAGGGCTCCCTCGCTATGTAAACCCCCTCTTAAAGGGAGTCTACCACCGTACTTTTTGTCTGCATGAACCCTCCCGCACCTCTGATAGAAAACATAAGCTCAGTGGATTCTAGAAATAAATGAGCTCAGTTCAGTGGTGCAGGGGCAAGGATCGACCTGTATAATTTCCAGAGAATTCAACAATTAAAAGCCATCAGAATTTGCATATTACATGCAACTTCTCCCAATCCCAAATGTGTTATCGCCTGGCGATTCCTCTGGACATTTTACAGGTAGAGCTGCAATCTTGGTGACACTTGAAAGCTGCCCGAGATTCTCATCTTTCATAGGACACCCAAAGCACTGTCCTAGATTTTAGAATGCCCCAGGTATCTGTCTGAACTGCCCCCTCAACCTCAGCTTCCCTGCATTGTATAAGAGTCCACCACCTATACGCCTAGTGAAAGCTCTTCAGCTCTTCATAAAGAAACACAGGAAAGAATAAGAAGTGCAGGATTTCACAGAAAAGGAGGCAAAATTAGTTAATAAAGTATATTGTAAAATGTATTAATGTCACAAATGCTGCCAGAAAATCAAGTTGTTGAAGTTTTATTATACTTTTAAGTGCATGGGGACCTCCTGACAGATGGTGTTGGTGGAAGGATCCTTTGTTCCTCTGGCAGATGAGATACCCCTAGAGGTGGCAGCAACTTCGTCCACGCTCTCCTTTGAAAACCTATGCATGCTTGACTGTTCCAAGCGTGCATGTGTATGGGTTTGGTGGGAGAGATCGCTGCTGTTTGACTGATAACTATCTCAGGTGTGTACTTTAGTTTACAGCGCCATTCATTTTCCCAGTACTACAGACCCTGAATGCTTCCTGTTTCTGATATCTTATCAATCGGGATTACCCCACCTTACTATGAGCTCACACAATCCTGTGACATGGATTGCATCAATCATGCGGTAATATATGGCACCTTATGATCACGTGATGTGGCGCGTAGAAGTGATTGATGCGCCTGAGATCATTCTCTTATATTGTCTTATGGAATGTCCGCTCTACCTTCTTTGATAAGACATGAAAACTTTGTATTGTGTGACCAAATGCCGTCACTTAATTGACCTTGTGATCTTTGCATGGATAGGTAAAAGGTTGCAAGTTGCATAGAGCTGACGAGGTGGTGGTGACTAATAATTTATTTTTTTTATTCATGTAATTTAATAAAAAAAATATAATAATAATAATATTATAATTATTATATTTATTTTTTCGCTTTTTACTTTATACCAGCTTTTCTAAATGTAGGTTTTTACATGTCCTTGTTGAGCTGGGTGTATATGGTGGGATTGTAATACATATGCATATCTCATATTCTTAATAGGACCCCCATCAAAATACCTCACTGATGGTTGGGTTCTGTGCCCCCTTTATTCTAGCAGTTGGTTGGTTTTACTAGCTCGCAGACCTCACCATTACTTGCATTCATTCTACATGGATTGAAATCATCGGTATGCATTGTCATTTGTGAATGTTCCTGGAAAATGTGGCGCTAGAGCAAGTCCCTCTTTTCTACCAAGGAGATCTTATTTGCAAAGTCCTTACCCAGAATTCTTAGCAGGGCATGCATGGTCTAATAAGTCCCCGTTCCATTCTCTCCCTAATGACTCTAGGTTCACACTTGAGCCGTGGTTGCAGTCATTCGGGTGTGACTCTAAAACAGTGGTTACACACAGTCACCAGCAGACCCCAATGACTATGATGGGGTCTGTTGTTTTCAAATTGAAAGTGGCAGGGAAAAAAGTCCTCCGTGCAGGACTTTTCTCTCCACTGATTTTCATCTCTGCCGTCGATGTGAACCCAGCCTGAGACACATTACCCCTTCTCACCCATGCAAGACTTCTTACACAGCGAGCCAATACCCTGCTCTGCAAAGATGAGAGACAAAAACCTCGAAACATCTCTCTGTGGATGGGTCCTTCTTCCTTTTGGAGGAGTTCTACTGTCTTGGCTACTATTCCCAGATTGTGCCATTAAGGCATTATGAAAAATCATGCATTAATCTGTAGGGAACTACCTTTCGAAAGGTGGCGCTAGAGCATGTTACTCTTTTCTACCAAGGAGGTCGTATTTTGCTTATTTCTTACCCTGGAACGGTAGAAAATGTCACGATTTATACCATAGGTCATCAGTAAAAATGGACTGGAAACCCTGTTTAATTCGCTATTTATGCATGCAGGACACTTACAGTGATAGTTTCCCTCCATACATTGCGACCTTTTAACAATTTTGTATGCCCAAATAGTATTTATTCGCATTACTGCAAGTTTCATACTCCTCGGCTAAAAATACTCTCCAAAAATAAGTATTTTTACCCATAGAAAAATGTAGTACGATCTCTGATGGCCGCCCACATAATCATATGCAGGAAATAGAATTAAAGGAATGAAATAGAATAAAATAGAATTTAAAAAAATCTTGGAAAATAAAATCAATTTGCTGGAAGTTTACCAGACTGCCTGTATTTATAGCAGTTTTGGTTTGTGGCAGTGTGTTTGGTGTCACTGATGTTTTACTAAAAGCATTAAAAGCGCTTTTTCTATAGGTTTGTCTATATATCTTCAAAAATATGACACAAAGTTTAAAAAAAAAAAAACACTAAAAACCTTTCATACTGCAGGTAATTTTACATGTGTGTTTATCCGAAAAGACAAATCGGTCTTGTAGGTTTGCGCCGTCTACATTGAGTCTAGAATTTGTATGAAAGGTTGCCAGTAAAGCGTCCCAGAGCCTGAGGCCTGCAGATTGTATTATCTGTGTGTGACGGCTGCATTTTCTGCGTCATTGGCCTTCCTTTTATTTGTCGGTGTCAGAACATCCTGACCTTCACCAATTTTACTGCTATTTTGCTGCTTTATTAAAATGTAACCACAACTGAAATAGAAGATCTTTTAAAGAAAAAAAAATTCACAGCATGTACAGTCGCCATTGATTGATATATATTAGTGGTTGTAGCTTAAATAAAGCAGAATATTACTTATTGTAGGTTGGTGAAAAAATCCTAAACTGCAAAATGGTCTTTTACATCCATTTCTGGCATCAGTATCTGGAACCCAGATAATACATTATGTATCGGCCTACCCGGGGGTCTTTGTCAAGGACAAATAGGAACAAACACCCATTCAGTATTGAAAGTCTTACAGGCCAGTCAGATGTAACGTTACAACAGCCAGTCACACTACAATAACTATGTCATACCATTCTATCGGCTTCTACAAAAATTAGCAACTTTTCTTCGTCAGAAAACTGTCATATTTTCACTGATAAATTTCTCACTACATGTCTGCAATCCCCTATCTGTGTGGATGTTTATATTTTGTATTGTTAAAGTCCCACATCCTAGGTTGCACTGGGGACAAATTGACCTGACTCTGGCCAGCTTTAGGTGAAGCAGTCTAAGCCTTCAGTGTCTGTCCGCGAAAGAGTCTAAGGGGTGGATTTGTGTGATTGAGTCTAAGAGCTGGAGCTGCAGTGTAACTACTGAAAGAAAATTGGTTACTTAGTACAGAACACACTTATTACATGATGTTCTATGACCAGTGAGAGAGAGGAATTTGCTCCTAGTGCCACCTATTGGAAGGTAGTGTCCTATAGACTAATACCTGGTTTTGAACGAAACCTAAGAGTTTGACTAGGTGTTAATCTAAAGAGCGCCACCTTCCAATAGGTGGCGTTATCAACAAAATTCCTCTTTTTCAACTATGAGGTCTTATTTGTATATTCCTTACCCAGTATTCTTAGCAGGGCATGCATGGTCTAATAAGTCCCTGTACATAAAAAGACGTTACCCCCTATATAGCACCAACATATTCTACAGCAAAAATCAAAGTGGACATGTGCAGACAATATTAGACCGCTTAATAGTGATGTATGATGGTAGGTGTCCCTGCTTCCCCCTCTCTTCTAATGTCCCCATACAGAAAACATGATCATCTTAAGGGACAGTGGAGCCGTGGGAAAGCAAGGACTCCTAACATCGTAGATCACTATTATGCTGGGAGTCCAGTTCTCGGCTTAGGCCGTTCTGTATCTTCTGGACCAGATAAGTTTGTGTGAAGCTGGCCTACCTGAAACAACAAGAAAAGGAAAGTTTGCTCCATCCAAACAACCCCTTTAAGGTCACTTCATGGTCCCTAAGATTTAATATTGCCTCTTATATTTCTACGGTTTTGCCCCCTAGAAGTAGTGACGTGGACAGACCTCTAGTGATCTGTGGGGGTCTCTTCCATCTGATAGTGGTTGTGTTTCATGACAATAAATGGCTTGTATGACGATGGCTGACAGTCTTGTTACTGGGCCACCGGATGGGGACAGATTGTGCTCTTTGTCTTGGGTTATGAATAATGTCTGAGTGATGTGGAAGCGAGCGGGAGGCAGCGGACGTCTACAGTCATGGCCAAAAGTTTTGAGAATGACACAAATATTATATTTTCACATGATCTGCTGCCCTCTGGTTTTTATGTGTGTTTGTCAGATGTTTTTATCACATACAGAAATATAATTGCATTCATATTATGAGTAACAGAAGCTTATATTGACACTTAGAATGAGTTAATGCAGCAAGTCAATATTTGCAGTGTTGACCCTTCTTCTTCAGGACCTCTGCAATTCTCCCTGGCATGCTCTCAATCAACTTCTGGACCAAATCCTGACTGATAGCAGTCCATTCTTGCAGAATCAATGCTTTCATTTTGTCTGAATTTGTTGGTTTTTGTTTGTCCACCCGTCTCTTGATGATTGACCACAAGTTCTCAATGGGATTAAGATCTGGGGGGTTTCCGGCCCGGGGCCCAAAAATTTTCTATGTTTTGTTCCTTGAGCCATTTAGTTATCACCTTTGCTTTATGGCAAGGTGCTCCATCATGCTGGAAAAGGCATTGTTGAGCGCCAAACTGCTCTTGGACGGTTGGGAGAAGTTGCTCTTGGAGGACATTCTGGTACCATTCTTTATTCATGGCTGTGTTTTTAGGCAAGACTGTGAGAGAGCCGATTCCCTTGGCTGAGAAGCAACCCCACACATGAATGGTTTCAGGATGCTTTACAGTTGGCATGAGACAAGACTGGTGGTAGCGCTCACCTCTTCTTCTCCGAATAAGCTGTTTTCCAGATGTTCCAAACAATCGAAAAGGGGATTCATCAGAGAAAATGACTTTACCCCAGTCCTCAGCAGTCCACTCCCTGTACCTTTTGCAGAATATCAGTCTGTCCCTGATGTTTTTTCTGGAGAGAAGTGGCTTCTTTGCTGCCCTCCTTGAGACCAGGCCTTGCTCCAGAGTCTCCGCCTCACAGTGCGTGCAGATGCACTCACACCTGCCTGCTGCCATTCCTCAGCAAGCTCTGCACTGCTGGTAGCCCGATTCCGCAGCTGAAACACTTTTAAGAGACGGTCCTACCGCTTGCTGGTCTTTCTTGGGCGCCCTGGAGCCTTTTTGGCACCAATGGAACCTCTCTCCTTGAAGTTCTTGATGATGCGATAGATTGTTGACTGAGGTGCAATCTTTCTAGCTGCAATACTCTTCCCAGTTAGGCCATTTTTGTGCAGTGCAGTGATGACTGCACGTGTTTCTTTAGAGATAACCATGGTTAACAGAAGAGAAACAATGATGGCAAGTACCAGCCTCCTTTTAAAGGGGCCGGGGGGGCCATTCTTACTTAATTATGACAGTTTGGTCCCCGGCCCGGGCCTTTTAAACCCCCCCCCCGGGTTTGGGGGGGCAAACCCGGAAGGGGTGTGGGGGGGGCCTTTTGGGGGGGGGGGGGGGGGGGGGGGGGGGGGGTTTGGGGGGGAAAAATTTTTTTTTGGGGAAAAATTGTTTTTGTGTGGAATTGGTGTTTATGTTTTTTTTTTTTTTTTTTTTTTGGGGTTTTTTTTAATTTTTTTTGAAAAAAAGGGGGGGGTTGTTTTTGTTTTTAAAAATTAATATTTGTATCATTCTCAAAACTTTTGGCCATGACTGTACTCTGTACATGAAGTGCATTCTCATAGCCAGAGCGGCCAAACAGGAATTCATTATGACAAAAAGCATTTCATAAATGATTAAGAGAGGAAAACAAGGAGATGGCATAGAGCGGCCGCTGACAGGCGGGGGGCACAGCATGCGGGCTACCAGCTAGACAGAAGTACTTACTGGGAAATTAGCAGATAGAAAGATTAACCCCGTCCTCTAATTTATCAAACATTACCAATGCCTGATAAATTTGGAGATTGGGAATAGGCCATCAGTTGAAGATCTATGGGGGTCCGACACCTGGGATCCCTGTGGATCAGCTATTTAAATAGCAGCCCTCCTTGAGCGCCATTTCCACTTAAGAGGCCGTCTGACATCATGTTCATCGGTCACATGGCCTGATCAGAACTCCGTCCCATTCAAGTAAAAGAGCAGAGTTGCGACTCCAAGGATAGCTATTCTGAAAATGCACAACGCTGTGCTTGGTAAGAGGCACTCGCCCAATTGCTGCAGCCTCTTCAAATTACAGATTGGCCGGGCGTCCCGGGTTTTGGATCCCTGCCAATATTTAATTGATGACATATAAAGGATAGCTCCTCAATTATTTAGCCTGGAAACCCCTTTTAAAGGGGTTGTTCGGGGACTGTTAATTTACTTTCCTGCTCCGGGTTATTGCAGCCGATGGACCTGGGGGTTGGGACGTGTCCAAGGCAGCCTTCAGCCTCTGGGGTCTCTCAGTCCCCTCCTCCACTAATCTCACATAATTACCTGTGATAGTGTGAATTTACCCTTAGGCTCAGGCCATACATGACATAGTCAATGCGGTTTAGGTACTGTTGGAGTCGCCGTTGCCTCACGCCCTGCAATGTATAGTAGCATTGTAGTTACTGGGGTTTTAACCAAATCCTAGCCACAAAAAACCCGCAGTGCAAAGTATCTTCTAGGCCTGGCTAAGATTTGCCCAAGCCAGTATACAGTCATGGCCAAAAGTTTTGAGAATGACACAAATATTATATTTTCACTTGATCTGCTGCCCTCTGGTTTTTATGTGTGTTTGTCAGATGTTTTTATCACATACAGAAATAGAATTGCATTCATATTATGAGTAACAGAAGCTTATATTGACAGTTAGAATGAGTTAATGCAGCAAGTCAATATTTGCAGTGTTGACCCTTCTTCTTCAGGACCTCTGCAATTCTCCCTGGCATGCTCTCAATCAACTTCTGGACCAAATCCTGACTGATAGCAGTCCATTCTTGCAGAATCAATGCTTTAATTTTGTCTGAATTTGTTGGTTTTTGTTTGTCCACCCGTCTCTTGATGATTGACCACAAGTTCTCAATGGGATTAAGATCTGGGGAGTTTCCAGGCCATGGACCCAAAATCTCTATGTTTTGTTCCCTGAGCCATTTAGTTATCACCTTTGCTTTATGGCAAGGTGCTCCATCATGCTGGAAAAGGCATTGTTGAGCGCCAAACTGCTCTTGGACGGTTGGGAGAAGTTGCTCTTGGAGGACATTCTGGTACCATTCTTTATTCATGGCTGTGTTTTTAGGCAAGACTGTGAGAGAGCCGATTCCCTTGGCTGAGAAGCAACCCCACACATGAATGGTTTCAGGATGCTTTACAGTTGGCATGAGACAAGACTGGTGGTAGCGCTCACCTCTTCTTCTCTGAATAAGCTGTTTTCCAGATGTTCCAAATAATCGAAAAGGGGATTCATCAGAGAAAATGACTTTACCCCAGTCCTCAGCAGTCCACTCCCTGTACCTTTTGCAGAATATCAGTCTGTCCCTGATGTTTTTTCTGGAGAGAAGTGGCTTCTTTGCTGCCCTCCTTGAGACCAGGCCTTGCTCCAGAGTCTCCGCCTCACAGTGCGTGCAGATGCACTCACACCTGCCTGCTGCCATTCCTCAGCAAGCTCTGCACTGCTGGTAGTCCGATCCCGCAGCTGAAACACTTTTAAGAGACGGTCATGCCGCTTGCTGGTCTTTCTTGGGGGCCCCCGGAGCCTTTTTGGCACCAATGGAACCTCTCTCCTTGAAGTTCTTGATGATGCGATAGATTGTTGACTGAGGTGCAATCTTTCTAGCTGCAATACTCTTCCCAGTTAGGCCATTTATGTGCAGTGCAATGATGACTGCACGTGTTTCTTTAGAGATAACCATGGTTAACAGAAGAGAAACAATGCTGGCAAGCACCAGCCTCCTTTTAAAGTGTCCAGTGGTGTCATTCTTACTTAATCATGACAGATTGATCTCCAGCCCTGTCCTCATCAACACCCACACCTGTGTTAATGGAGCAATCACTGAAACGATGTTAGGTGGTCCTTTTAAGGCAGGGCTGCAATGATGTTGAAATGTGTTTTGGGGGATAAAGTTCATTCTCTAGGCAAATATTGACTTTGCAAGTAATTGCTGTTAAGCTGATCACTCTTTATAACATTCTGGAGTATATGCAAATTGCCATTAGAAAAACTGAAGCAGTAGACTTTGTAAAAATTAATATTTGTATCATTCTCAAAAATTTTGGCCATGACTGTAGACTATAGTGCTTTAACACAAATGACTATATACTGATCTGAGGCTCCGCTAGTCACAGTCCACATTCTCAAAAGCCTTTTCAAAAGAGGAATCCCCCAGTCTGAGAGCCTGTGCCAGCGACTGATCTCCTGCCATAGTCAGCTTGTAGGCGCACACAGGAGATGTTTGTACAGGGATTTACCAGGAAAATCTGAGCTCAGGGCACAATGGCGGAACACCTAATCGGCCCGGTTGTCCTGAAAGAGGAGAGGATGTCAAATATTCTCAGTTGGCCTCGAAGTAAATCGCTCTTAGTGCAGATTCAGAAATGTCCTATATTTTCCAGTTATTTAGGCACAGAAAAGACGAGCCGGACTTCTGTGTGCAGGATTAAGTAATCAGACTGAGTTTCATCAGTACATAAGTGGGGTCCCGTCAGATCCCCCGAGCGGTCCTAACAAGGGTTCTTGCCCTAGCAGTGAAGCATCTGTGCGTTTACTCTTTTATCTCTAGAGTTGAACAACTAACTAAATTTTTTGCATATTAATGCTTTTTATCAGGATTTTTTTTTTTTTATTATATGGGAGCCAGATTAGGACTGACTAAAGTTTTTGATTTAATTTTTTTTTTCAATTTTATTTTACTTAAATTTAAAATATTAAGTCAGCTGGCACAGGAAGGAGTCAGATAGGATATGGACGTTGCATCAAATATATCGCCCAGCTACTGACTTATTTTATTTATTATGCTTATTTATATAGCGCCATCATATTCCGCAGCACTTTACAGACATTGTCAGTCACGGTCCCATATAGGACTGATAGTACAATCTACATTCCCTATCAGTATGACTTTGGAGTATGGGAGGAAACCGGAGTACCCTGAGGAAACCCACACAAACTCGGGGAGAACATGCAAACTCCTTACAGATATTGTCTTTGGTCGGATTCGAACCCAGGACTACAGCTACAGAAGAAGCTGTTGGTCATAGTTTGTAGCAGAACATAGAATAGATCAGACTCCGGGGCAGGGCTAACAGATTTCACAATTTTGGTGAATTTTTCAAATGGCGGATTAATCAAATTGAATCTGCAATAAAAATTAATGCCCTTAGGCTGAGGCCCCCCACATTGTGAAAACGCAGCTTTTGCTGCCTTTTTGTGAGCCAAAGTCAAGAATGGCTATGAAAGTAATGGGAAATATATAGGAAGTTCTTATCCTTCTCCCTTCTGCTCAACCCACTCCTGGCTTTGGCTCAAAAAAAAAAACACATCAAAATCTGCAACAGAAAAGCTGCGTTTCCACAACATGGGGCCTAAGCCTTAGATGGTCTTTTGGGATGAGATGTATGCTCTTTACACGCTCTCTTCAAATATCTCTTAATATAGCAGGTAAGGGTTCAATATTGACCCACCAAACCATATTGTCTACAGCACTGGCCTTCAAAGGCCAAAAAATTGATGTGGGTGAAATGTATCTAATGATAAGAGTAAAAATTTCTAGACTGACTACTACTTTAGTCACTGGTTCTGGAATAATAATTGCAGTCTTCTGTGCTTTTACATGTAGTTGTAAAAGGTCATAATGTGAACAGCTGCCAGCACATGACATGGTTTTGGTTTGTTAGCTTTTTTTAATGCTGTTACAATGACTAACCGTTCTCTGCCTCCCTCTCACCCCCCAAAACAAATGATGCCTTTCAGATGAAGCAGTCTGCCGAGCCTCTCCCTCGCCTCCTCTGATGTATTTCTTTTATATTTTTTCCCTCACCCTGACTACCAAATTCCTTTAATTTCTAAGAGGTCCTATCACTACCTGATGTCTACAGCCACGTAACGTAATGTATGACTTGCCCAGATCATCCAGGATCATGCACATAGACATAGTAAAATGTTGTATCTGGTTGAGAAAACCTTCATTTCTAAATGCACTTGAGCTAGTAGAGGAGGATTCTTCTGTTCAGAATCATCCTCCTATTAGCCAGAGTAGAGACAAGGAAAAAAAAAATCCATCTTTCACCCTGGTGGACAATGCACACCCATGCATTACACAGACAGCCCATTGATTTTAGTGACAACCTTGTAATGCTTCATTTCTCCTGTGGTGGTGCTGCAGGGAAAACAAACAGTTGCTGCAGTTTCTCTACATAATAGAGCTGATCGTTTGGGGACATCGTGTGATGTGATCAGTTTATCAGGGGTTAACAGAAGCCATGGCCTAAAGCTTACAGCCCTCCCCTTCTATTTAACAGCTTCCCGTCACTGCACTGCCTTTCATGTCCTAAACTTGGACTTGGCATACCTGTCCACATCCTATTGGAAAGTGCCGTCTATAATGCGACATAGTGTTCCAAGGCACGCTCTCTTTCTGCCGCAAGTATGGACACGGTGACATGGAGAAAGTTGGGTACAGTATTGGATCGGTTAAAGGGTTATTTGCAACCAAGATGGGAAGGACTGCTGGTAGGCCCCGACCACCAGGTTTTACAGAATCGGGCGACCAGTGCTCATCTGTGTGGTTTCCATAACTCCCATAGAGATTAATGGAAGCAACAGAAACTGCATAGCGCACCTAGGCTATACTATTTCCATAGCTCCAGTTACAGAAAACTGCTAAATGTGTTCTGCCTTTTCTATAGCTCCCACCCTGGTGATCAGGACTCATAAGAGATGGGAATAACCACCTAACCCAATGTCACCCACTGCAACCTGCATGATCATGTTGGGGGCAGTGCTTTTCTGTGGCAACTGGGTGTCTGACTGCAACCAGGTCTGCCATGAACATTTGCCTATTAGGCACAGTTACTTCAAGTTAAATAAAGTGTGTGTGTGTATATAGATAGGTAGATGGATGTGTGTGTATAGTAACACCACAATTAAAACACAATTAAAATAACTCATAGCAAAATATAAAATGTTATTGAAACCACCATTGTGCATTGTTGTAAAAAAAAAAAAAAGCAAAAATTATCCCTCCCATTCATTCCCTCTCCCAAATTTTTTTTTTAAAAGATAATAAATTATGTACCTGAATATGTTGCCAACATAAAATATAACTCATTCTACAAAAAAAAAAAAAAAAAAAAAAAAATTTAGCAATTGGAAAAAAAAAGGGTAAAAGTGGGAGGGTTCGTAACACCAGCATTCTTTTTGCCGTTCTAAGACTTTTAGGAATGCATTATTATTTTATTTATCTGTCACATTTGTTTTTTTTTCTTAGAATTCTTCTCCTTTTGTTACTTCGAGGGTGGAGATACCTATGACATGTGTCTCCTTGCCTACATTTTTTTCAGTGTTTTATTTTTTAAAATACATGACCAGACAAGTTTCTTAATATATTATTCCCTTGCAATATTGAAGTCATACAGCTACAGTGAAAATGATTCAACCCTCATTGAAAATTAGATTTATTAGGAAAATTAACAAAATTATAGTTTGCAAAAAAAAAAAAAACTATTTTGGTTGCCTAAAACAAAGAATATAACAAGTGGTTTCTCCAAATTCAACACAAAATGCCACTTGTAATGACTGCTGTGGTCTCAGAATTACTCTCTGAGTAACCCTCTGAATAGATCTCTGTATAAAAGCTCACATTGGTCAGTCAGGTTTAGTCCTGAGCAAACCTGATGTATCTAGTCAAGGGCTTCATTGGTTGCCTTGGGTGTGCAGGAACATAAACACATAAAATACCTGGGCTGGGTAGGGGTTTGTTGACTTATGTGACATGCGATTGCATGTTAGAAAACATGGCAGTCGAGAGTGGTCCAAAAAGTTAAGAGCAGAGGTCATTACCCTGCACGAATAAGAAAAAGGATATGAACAGATGGCAAAGGAGCTGAATGTTCCTAGCGATACATTTGGAAGTTTAGGTCACAAGTTAAATTAACCACGGCTACATTACCAGTAGTGGACAGCACTTAGCCGGTGATGATGTAGTAGCACAAGACAAACCCGATCCATATATACAAAAAAGAATTCTTCACTCTAACATTGAATAATGCTTATATATTTTATTAGACCAGTGAAGTGACATTTCGGTCTGTTATCTCCTTCTTCAGGTGGCTGCTGCTGCAGTGGGGGACCCCATCACTTAGGAGTCAGCAGCTCCACCTGTCCTGAAGAAGGTCATATTTGACTGAAGTGTCACTGTCGCTTGTCTAATAAAATGTATAAGCATGGTTCTACTTTGCGGTGTAGACTGTCTACACTACCTGGGCGTGGAAGAAAGAGGAAGCCATCGCTGGCTGCCATCAAAAATCCTTGAGTGACTGCAAAAGACCTACAGCAAGATTTGGTGGCTGCAGGCACTGAGGTTACTGGTTGCACAGTAAGGTGAATACTAAATGCTGTAGCTTGCCATGGTCAGACTCCAAAATGTGCTCTTCTACTGACCCAAAAGAACAAGAAAATATGACTCCAATATGGTGGAAACTTTTTAAATAATCCGCAGATGTTTTGGGAGCGATAAAACTAAACTGGAACTTTTTTGGGCCTATGGATAAGTGGTACGTCTGAAGGCAGAAGAATTAAGCATATGCCCTCTGTGAGGAAGCTGAAGCTTGGCATCATTGGACTCTCCAAGACAGTGATTCCAAGTATGCCCCAAAGTCCACCAAGACTTGGTTTCAGTAATCCCGGTAAATTATGGCATAGTTGTCACAGTCACTGACTTCAGCCCTATAGAAGATTCTTGGTAGGATTTGAAGAAGGCGGTTGCAGCACATAAGATAAGAAATATTAGTGAACAGGAAGCCATTGCATGTCAGAAATGGGCTGGGAACACTGCCAGTTGCTGGAGTCTGGCTATGCTTGATGTTTGCAGCTGAAGGGCAGTCTACTAAGTACTAAAGACGCTTGTCATGAAGCGGTTGAGTAATTCTGAGAATTCGGTAGTCAATGACGGTGGCATTCCATGTTGAACTTGAAGTAACCACTTGTTATATAAGTTGTCTTGAGCTATTTATATTCCTGTTTGATTTATTGTGAACAGCTGAAAGATTGTAAGTTTTGCTAATAAACCTAATTTGAAATAGGGTTTGGATAATTTTGACCGTAGATGTGAACTTGACCAAGGTGGCCAACTTCAGCATCTTCTTCTTCATGGGTTCCTCTGGGATCCTCTGCTTCCTCATACATACCAACAAAAGACATACGGAAAGGTCAGTTGACCTTGTGTGAAAATGAACCCATTATTTGAATGTATGAGGCCAGTTTTGGTTGGAATTGGTGTTGGAAAAAAGTTGCGGAGTTCATCTTCAAAATAAAATGATTTTTTTAATTTATATTATACAATTATTGATATTCTATAATAAATGAGATACGTTATTTTTTCCATATTTACTTTCGAAGGAATTCGGTCTCTAGTTTTTATTATTTATTTATTTATTTATTATGCTTACTTGTATAGCGCCATCATATTCCGCAGTGCTTTACAGATTTTTTGGTAAATTTGAGGAACTTTACTGCTTCTTTCTGACCATAGCTGTCAGCCATTTATGAAGGAGTCGGAGTTGGGTTCTGGGAAAATAGAGGAGTTGCTGGTTTGGCCTGCCGAGTCTACAGTCCTGGTTTGAGGACTGGTGTCATTTACCAATACAGTCAATTTATTGCAATTTAGGGGGGCTCCGAATGGGCTGAGAATGTTCTCCACTTTGTTGACTACAAATCTTGTGCTGTGTGATGCTTTATTTAGCTTTGATGTAGCCACTATACAACAGTAGTGTTTTTATAGGGTGACCTTGGCAGGGGTTATGGATTGTTTTGGCAGCTCTTAGTTTTATGTTCCCATTGTATCATTTCATGTTTGTGTTTTTGTTCTTTTCAGCGTGACCTGCATCTCTTGTAATGTTGTGCAATGTCTGCTCCTCATTAGGCGGAATAGCTGAAACATTACATAAGGCTTCATTCTTCTCTTGTTGTGTAACCTGCAGACAGCACTATCTTGTAAACTGTCCATCTTATGGAGTAATGTAGTGCCCAGTATGTTATAGGTGTAGTATCAGTCATAGATAACTCACGTGACGCAAGGGAAGGGTCAGGTCATGGCTCAGTTTCGGTTATATTGTGTCATTTCAAGATGAATTCTACAAATTCTCAATTCCACTCCCAAAAAGAGAGTCCTTTTGTTGTCTTATAAGCCAGTTGCCCAAGGGGACGTTATATGAGTGAGTCAGTTCATGGATCCCTTTTACCTAGACTGCTTTAGCTAGTGAGTGTGTGGATGGGTTTATTCTTTATAAAGCACATTCAGAATAGTGACATTTTCCAACTTAGAGCACCATTGTACAGTCATAAATATGTATTCATGATCTTGGACAATCACGAGCCTGTATTATATCCCACTGCAGCTTCAGTGCTGAAATCTCCTAGCATCCTCTGCTCGCTCAAAGTCTTGTTTTGCATCAATGATTTGCATTGAGCCTCGTGCACACAGCAGTTTTGTGTGCAGTGAATGCACAATACATCTCAAAGCAATCCATGGGATGTGACACCAACATCAAACCACCAGGCTATGTACAGTAATCTGATAGGCTAAAACGTACTCTCTCTGTGCATTTTAGGCGCTCAGCTGTTAGGGGTGTGGCTGACAACAAGTTTGACTGTTTTCACTAACAACCAGCAGAATTGTAAATGCAGCTCTGCAGTATAATATAGATTGTATCTCAGGATCCATACTAGATAAGCATTTTGTTTACAAGAACTAATGTATATTACTTCCCATACAGGGCAGGATGAAAAGAACTCGCAGCTACCAGTATTGGCAATAAGCAGGGTATAATCTGTGGGTCTCGTGATGCTTCTAAAACAAATAGTAATATTTTTCCCATTGGACCTCCTGTAAATGGGGGAATGCAGTCTGGAAAATCCAGTTCATATATTATATTATATTATATTATATTTATATAATATACCCAGTTCATAGTCGTCCATGATACTAGGAATCCCTACCTCCCTGCTTGTATTTAGTACAGAATAGTGGAGACTTCTTAAGATGACTATGCCTTCAGTTTGGATCTCCGGACTGGGTTCACACCAGGAAATCTGGCTGATATACAGACCAAATGTATTCCCTGTGTGCAGGAGGTCTCAGTTGGCAGTAACATGGCTGCTTTATACCTGTATAATGGATGCAAACCCAGACCATCTGCGACTGCTCAGAACTGAAGTTGGACCTCCATATAAGCCTTAGGTGCTCCAAATTTTGATACAGCTCTGGAGGACACCAAAAAGCTTTAATATTACAGCAGTCTGAATGCAGTCTTATTTATATTACTATACTATCCTCTTGCAATGCTAGACAAAGCCCATAGATGAGTGACGCTGTTTCTGGTGGTAAAAAAGCAGCCATGGTTTTCTTTTCCCAGACAACCCTACTACCCTTTGATGTGAAGTAAACTCTAGTTGTGTGAGTAGAATAATAATAATAATAAAAATTTATTTATATAGCGCCAACATATTCCGCAGCACTGTACAACTTGTAGGGTTCAAGTACTGACAAAAAAGATACATTACAAAGAAATAGTCAATTCACACACTGGGACTGAGGGCCCTGCTCGCAAGAGCTTACAATCTATGAGGTAGAGGGGGTGACACAAGAGGTAGCAGGGGCGGCATCGGAGGTAGCATTGCTTGTACAATGGTCAGACAATTCTGTAATAGAGGTTACTGTCATTACACATATATAAAGCTGTATGAGCCGTCACCAGTCGTGTCCTTTAACATTCAGATGGTGCCTGGACATATAAAGCTAGTCTGATACGGCATCATATCCTGTGGGGTATTGTTGGAGCATCAACAGAGGAGGATATGTTTTAGGGATTCTAACTACGGACGGGTTTATATTAGGAGTTGTGATAGGCCTGTCTGAAAAGATATGTCTTTAGTTTGTGCTTGAAGCTGTGGAAATTGGGGGTTAATCTGATTGTTTGGGATAGAGCATTCCAGAGAAGTGGTGCAACTCGGGAGAAGTCTTGTATACGAGCGTGGGAGGTTCTGATAATAGAGAATGTTAGTCTTAGGTCATTGAGTGAATGGAGAGTACGGGTTGGGCGATAGACAGAGATGAGGGAGGAAATGTAGGGAGGTGCAGCATTACGGAGAGCCTTGTGGATGAGGGTGATAAGTTTATATTGTATTCTGTATTGAATATGCAGCCAATGTAGTGACCGGCACAGACCGGAGGCATCGCTGTAGCGTCTAGACTGATAAATAAGCCTGGCCACCGTATTCAGAATAGATTGTAGAGGGGAGAGTTTCCCATTGGACAAACCATCACTAGATTTGGCTTCCGGTACCATCTTTATGCTGATAACACCCAATTATATACGTCATCCCGTGACATCACCCCTGCACTAATACAGAACACCAGTGACTGTCTCTCTGCTGTCTCAAATATCATGTCTTCGCTTTATCTGAAACTGAATCTCTCAAAGACTGAACTACTGCTGTTTCCACCATCTAATAGATCTAATATTAGCTAGAAGTATTTTTCTGTTTTAACTTTTGCTTTTTGTCCTTAAAGGAAATCACTAGAAGATCGGTTGAAGGTGCAAGAGAAGCTTGGAACGCTCAGTGTGTCTGACACAGCCGTGGGCAGCAAACAGTTAACGTTCCAGCTGAAGAAGGTAAGAATTTAAAGCTGTGTTCCTACATTGCAATAGACACATGCGGCCAAGACCGCACCAGGGTTTTGTTGGTAATACCCACCCTTT
Organism: Leptodactylus fallax; assembly: GCA_947044405.1. Taxonomy (NCBI): domain Eukaryota; kingdom Metazoa; phylum Chordata; class Amphibia; order Anura; family Leptodactylidae; genus Leptodactylus; species Leptodactylus fallax. The sequence goes on from CAMRHE010000085.1 coordinate 81,596, forward strand.
TTTCTGCAGCGCTTCATGACCACTAACATCATATTTGCTTTACTTTACAAGTAAATCCTTTGCTTATCTAGTTTTATAGAGGTATTGGAAGAGTTGCCTGTAGGGGTTTACCTAAAGGCCCATGGGCCCATATGTAAGAACTTAGCTTGGGGCCCCATTGCGCAACGTCACTTTAAAACCATTAGTCGCCTCCGATCAATACACTTTAGCAGTATGTTCCATCTGGACCCAGACCACCATGAAGACTTGTTCGCAACATGTTTGTGCACACAAGCTTTCTACCATTCCAATCCCCTTTCAAGCCTCGGCAGGAGGAAAACAATTACTTTGAATACCCCCTTTAAGCCACTCCCATTTACCATGCAGTCCCCGCCTCTTGCAAAGCCACACCCATTGAAGGAAGTTGGAATAATATGATCTCACTTTTTGGTGCATTTTAAGATAGTGTCACATCCAAACCACAATAGTAAATCTTCCTCATAGACTTGAATGCCTTCAAAATTTTAAGAACCCTTTTAAGTTATTTTGAGCTACCAATATGCAGCATAGCATTCCTCTAGATATACCATGCCAGCAAAATTACCAGACTGGGGAACTCTTTTTTTATCTCGTATGGAAGGTTCTTTTTCATTAAAAATGCCTAGGTCACTGTTCTGCAAGTCCCATAGTAATGATGAGGGTCCTGATCTTTGGTTATGTCAGCAGTAGGACGGACAATGCCTCTCAGTGCACCAATTCATTCATCGTCTCGTCTCTCACCCAGTGGCACGTCTCTTTGGCTAAGGACTGAGTGACTTAATTTTAGCACCCAGGGAATTCGATCATGCAACAGCTTAAAGCTTTTTTTAGCTAGTCGCCGAATGTGAGAGTCGGGTAAGAGATCGCCATGGTATAGCAGTTGCTGTACCACCCAAATGAAGGATCCTCTCGAGTTCCAAGTTTATTTTTGTCTCCTGTTGTATATCTAAGGGATAAATGCTATAAATAGCTTTAGAGGACACGACTACAGCTGACAGGGAGACCTTTTTTATTTATATGATCAGATTATGGTCCACTATGTAATACATACACAGGTCAGAGGCTTTGAGTGGGCGACCCGAATAGTTGATATGGAAAGGAGTTGCCTTTAACATTAGTAGATACGGTAATTCCTTCCATCTGTTTCTAGCACCAAACTAAATGATCTTGGTTTTCACAAGACTAGAAGCAGGAGATTAATCTCGAGGAAGCAGTTAGGAGATTCTTGATGATATGCCAGGGATGTTTTACTACATGGCTGTCTATCCGTGCAAGTGGATTTTACATCCTATATAGGTTATCAGATAATCTGGCACCTATGGGAGCCATTAATGCATTAAAGGAGGACATGGAAGACAATCACTGCCATAACAAACGTAAGCAGAAGACAAATACTGGTCATAGACATTAGAGTTCTCTCCAGAATTTTGGACACTATTGTGGGGCTTCCTGGCTATCCCCTGATGTCTGTATAAGGAGGAAACTGTGATTTATGTGGTTGGATTTCCCCTAAGTGATCCATACCCAATGAGGGTGAATGAGAGAGACAACAGGGAAGGAAAGAGAAAATGGGGGGGGGGGGGAGAAGAAAGGCTAGGATGAGAGACAATGGAGAGACACACACACAGCAGAAAAAGAGACAGACAATGGAGAGACATGCACAATGGTGGTAGAAGGAGGGACAGATGAATTGGAGAGAACATTCTAATGTGTTTTAGTTACATATGATTGGAAGGAAGGAATTGATGAGATTTGCATTATGTATTAAGTGGGTTTTGTTTGCAGTGTGTCTGACAACTGTGACAGCTGCTCAGCTAACAGAACATGTCCGCTACCCATAGAAGATCACCACCAAACATGGCGTGGAATATATAAGGAAACTACCATATAGCTGGCCTCAACTGGATGGGTCTAGATTTGTAAGATCTCTAGTGAGCGCAGGTTACGACAGGAATTCCTATGTATCAGAAGACTGGACAGTTGTTTTCATGTTACACGTGCTGTGTGATACTATTGACATACTTGGTGTGATATTTCTGCTGAATATACTGTAGGTCTCTCCTTGCTCCATACCTATAGCTGTAGCAGAAACAAACTGGACATTAAACTGTTACTTTTTGTTAGAGTGTCTGTCCTGTGTGATAGTCACTTTCCATATGATCCCAGGGCTAGACAGCTTTGTTATCCCTGATGTCTTTTCCTTGGCAAGATTGCGGTAATGACTTTTAGCTGCTATCATGATTCCAGGAATATTGTATGTGTCTGCATGTGTATGGTCAGCTCTGGGGCAGGACCTCTAGAAATGTGGTGGATTTGCCCTACAATAATTGCCCACATGGCTGGAGCAATATTTCTAGATAGCGCTATGTCATTACCATACACTCATTAAGGCAGAAATACCATATTATGTCATTATGTGCTATATAAAGCCTGGTGGTGGGTGACAGAAGGATACTGTCCGTGGTGAGCTCCATGCGGGAGAATAACTCCCATCCTATGCATGAGACTGTGATTGCGCTGGGCAGTACTGTCAGTGACCGACTGCTCCACCCTAGGTGTGAGAAGGAGCGCTATCGGAAGTCTTTCCTCCCCACCGCGGTTAGGTTGTACAACCAACACCGACCTAAGTGGAGATCATTACATACAGAGAACTGAAATATCTCTCTGCCTGTTAAATCCCCCCCCCCCCCCCTGCTACGTCCTGTCTGTCTGTCTGCTATCAATGTAATGCCTCTCACCTTGGAACATTCCTGTACATGTTGTATTTGTATTTGTATCTGCTTATCTTATCTTTGCTGCTGTAACACACTGAATTTCCCCACTGTGGGACTATTAAAGGACTATTATTATTATTATTATTATTATTATTTATTACTGAAGTTTCCCATAGCAACCAGATTCTTGCTATTTTTCCCCAGGGCCCTTTAAAAATAACAGCAGAGATCTGATTGGTTGCTATGGGCAACTGCTTAACTTTTCCCTTGTACTACTTTTGACAAATGGGAAAGGGAGCAGTTGTCCATAGCAGCTAGTCAAACTGCTTCTTCCATTTCCAAAGGGCCTGTGAAAGAAATCTGCTATAACGCTTTTGCTATGGACAACTTCTATACTTTTCCCTTGCTCCAGTTTTGTTAAATTTATCCCACTGTGTATTATTTATTATTTATTCTTTTATTTATTCTTATAGTCATTATAATTTAAGATTTTATTTATTATATATATAATATAATGATTTTGCTATGGGCAGTTGATACACTTTTTTTTTTCTTTGCACCAGTTTTGTCAAATATTTACACTGCATTCTCTTTTTGCATTTTATTATAATTTATTTTATTTATTATTTGGGTTATTTTTTTTTTTAGTTATTATTATTATTATTGTATTTTATTTATTATTTATGTTTATTTTATTTTTATTTACTATTTTTATTTTAGTCCGAACAACAAACAAAGCGACAAGAAGCTGAGAAACAACATAAAGAGGAGAGGAAGAAGCTGCGCCGCTCTGCAGGACACTTGAGGAGTAAACCCGCCAAGGGGAGGCCGTTCTATTGAAAGACTTCTCTGAACACGTGCGTGGATTATTATGTGTGTGCAGGACTCTGAGCAAGCGTGTTTTCTAAACAACATCTTTGTCATCCATTTTGTGAGGCAGATCATCTGCCATGTGTATTTGACACTATTGATGAAGCAGTGTATGTTGCCAAAGGCTTATAAATAAAGCTTCATTTTATTTTTTATTAAATTTTTACTTTTGGTAGTAAGTTTTTATTTATATAGATAAATTTATATATTTTTTTAATTTATTTTAATATATAGACACATTACAAAGTTGGAACAACCCTTTAAAATACATATTTATTTATTTTTTTATTTTTTTTCTACTCATGTTTGGAAGTGCTTCTCCACTTAAGTTGGTACATCCTGGATTGCTCTCCTATTCCCTATCAAACCGTTTCAACCACTTGGATTTACCCGCAGTGTAACTGGGGGATTGCAACAGCTTCTTAAGGCTAAGGCTCCACATTGCGGAAACACAGCGTTTTGTTTTTTTTTGTTGCAGATTTTGCTGCATTATTTTGAGCCAAAGTCAGGAGTGGCTTGAAAAGGAATGGAAAATATAAAGGAAGCTCTTAGATGTTTCCCTTCTGTTAAATCCACTCCTGGCTTTGGCTTTGAAGCCAGAGTACCTTTTTTTTCTGACTCCAGCCACAACTGGTCCTGACTCTGGCTCCACAACTCCAACTCCACAGCCCTGCCGGCAGCACAGGTATTATTAAGAACTACTAAGTATTTTTCCAACCCCAGGAGGTGATCTGCTGCTAGGCATTTCTTTACTGACCAGCCCTGGCTTATTCTGACTGTTGGGACGCCCACCTATCACAAGAATGGAGGCCCCGTGTGCCCTGGATGAGGGGAGCAGCAGGTCACAGCAACATATTGCAATTCTATGGGACTTCAGTTGATCGATTCAGCTTCTCCTTGGCAGTCCCATACATATAAATGGAGTCACCCAACCTGTCCCTCTGTTCATACAGGTAACTCAGGACCAGCATTCTTGGGAGGAGATACCATCAGACTTATCCCTGTGGATAAGGGATAACCTGTAATTTTCAGAACGCCCTTTTTAAGGCCCCACATAGCGAGAGACAGCCAAAAAAAACACTGCAGAAAAGCATAGTGGGTTTTTTGCCACTGCTTTTTTCACAAAAGGTCCACACAGTTTTCCTCTGCGGACTTTCTGCCTGTATTATACCTATACAGAAAACACCAGTGTTTCCGTAGGTATAATTGACAAGCTTGCAATTTACAAAAACGGAGGCGTTTTTGAAATCTCAGCATTCCTGCTGCGGGTTTGTTTCTGCAATGGGTGGATGGGATTAGCCAGAATCCCATCCACTCCGCAGGTACTGTAAAACGCGGTGTGGGGCCCCACGTTGCAAAAACGCAGCTTTTTTGTTTTCAGATTTTGCTGCGTTTTTTTGAGCCAAAGTCAAGAGTGGCCACAAAAGGAATGCAGAAATATATAGGAATTCTTATACTTCTACCTTCTGCTCAGTCCACTCCTGGCTTTGGCTCAAAAAACAACAAAATTTGCAGCAAAAAAAGCTGCGCTTCCGCAACGTGGGGCCTTAGTCTTAAGTGGGTTTTCCCAGTCAAAGCATCAAAACACAAGTCTTTGAGCCGTACTCTTCTTTCCAAATAGTAAAAATGCCTCTACTCTGCGACAACCAATGACCACCATTAAAGCTTTCTCAGGGACTGTCACTTAGCTTTTCTAGATTTTTTGTTTAATACAAATTTTGTAAATCAGTTGTAATAGCTATGAAATCATTCAGGAGTCTGGAAAAATCTAGGTCACAATCCAGGAGCTGTAATGGCAGCCAGTATTGGAAAAAAACCACATCTTCATGGTTTTTGTTGACTGGGGGGAGGGAGGACTCAGTGTAAGAATTCCAATGTAATAGACTATAGGAATGGTAATTGAGATTAATTGATGCAAGAAGCAGCCAAGGTTTCAGGCATCATGAAGAAGATGCTGCACTGTTTATAATCACTTGCTCATCTTGCTTGTAGACCTGAATTACAGCTATGGGGGGAGGGGAAGGGGTCTCGCTTACACTTGTGATTACCAATAGTAGTCTAATTTTCTAAAGTGCATCGTGCTTGCGAGTGCCTGATACATGGCAATTTCCTAGAAAGCGCTGCCACATAGGGGTGATTGTAAAATGGCTTAGACCCCTGAAAATAAATTAAGGGATTTTCCCATGAACATAACCTTATTTATACTCAGAGACAATTAATAGTTTAAACATTTTTGCAAATATAAGTAATAAAGTTTTAGAGATTTTCTCTAACCATCTTAGTGGTATCAGTCTTGTGTCTTGATCAGTTGCTGGTGGATACAACCAAAATTCTGCAAAATTTTCAGTTACTTCTATTTACAAAATTGTTTAAATTTAAATTGTCTAGAAATTTAAATATGGTTATGTTTATGGGAAAACCCTTTTAGTAGGGCTGGGCAATTAATTGAAAAGTAAAACGCCATACCGGTTAGCGGACATGATTTTGTGCTCACTCTGATCGTGGGTATTGCAGGCCAGGTTTCCTTCCCCCCCCCCCCCCACAGAAATCTAAAAAAAGTTACGGGTGGCAGAATATGGCAACTTTTAAAATTTTTATTTTTTTGCAAAGTTTTCGATTAAAAGTGGTTAAAATGTAACTAAAATACGTAAATTTGAAATCCCCGGAATCGTACCGAAGCATAGCATACAGATGACATGTCATTTTGGCGGCAGAGTGAACACCGTAAAAGCGAAGCCTGTAAGAAAGTCACACAAATGCACTTTTTTTTCCAATTCTGAATTTTTTTCCAGCTTCCCAGTACATTGTACAGAATAATAAATGGTACCATTATGAAAAACAATTTTTCCTGCAAACATTAAACCCTCCTATGGCTCTGTAAATTGAAAAATAAAAAAGTTATGGGGTTTGGAAGGCTGGGAGTCAAAAACGAAAATCAAAAAATGTCACCAGTGGGAAGGGGTTAATTGCTATTAGGGCTATAACCTATTTTGCCTTTATTATAACCTGCTGCTGGGGTGTGGCTTAAAATAATCATCATTAATCGTAATAAGAGTAAAATGGCCAATTTATCAGGATTTTGATTTGGGTCATAATCGCCCAGCTCTATCCTTTAGGGTAAGGACTTGCATTGCGGAAATATAAACGCTTTACAGTATCAGCAAAGTGAATGAGACTTTATTTAATCTCATACACATTTAATGGAAATATAAAAGGCTGAAGAATTTTAATTCCAGCTGTGGGATCAACAAGCGTTTTCACTATAGGTTTAATAGAGGAAGAATAAATGTAGGAAAACGGAACAAAAAAAACCTGTGTGTTTCACAGTTTTTTTTTTCTGTAGCGTTTTTTAGCTGCATTTTGCTACGTAGGGCCTTAGACTAAAGAATAAGAAATAAGTGTCCGATCAGTGGAGTGTGATCGCTGGGACCACAACCAAGTGCCCCTTATCTTTGCTTGCTGTCATTCAATAAGAACCTTCATGGTTTACTTCCAGGAGATAGAAATCTGTCTTGATCCTGTGGATCTCGTATCCTTATAGTTTGGAAGGATTCTTGACGCTTCTAGTAGGTAAGCTAAAGTGTCTCTGTAGCCCTGTGCTAGCAACCACTTAGAAATCCCTTGTTCTTCAGAGCTGGTATTCACTATAGATTTGTACTTGTATAAATAAAACAGAAGGCGCAGAGGGAAATGTAGCGAGGAGCGGGGCTTGTGCTTACCAGGAAGTAACTAGGGTATTCGTGCCAAGGCCTTGATTCATCGATGGGCCTCTGGAGGATTTCAGGCTAACAGCAGTAGTCGCGCTCATCTGCTGCACTTAGTGATACTGCATTTTACCGGAGTCAGCTTAATAGAAATTATATTAAACCTATCTGGTTTGGAAAAGCTGGGTCTCTTATGAGGCTGATTGTCCAACTTCTCCCGAATTGGGAACAACTAAAAGTGGATTTGCACACTAGACTGTCCCTAATCTCTGAATGGGGCTTGCAGAAATCTATGCACATGCTGCAGAAACAGCCCCATTCAGATGAACACAACTGATTTTCAGTAGCAGAAATCTATGCAACAAACCAGCCTGTGTGACTTCACCCTAAAGCCTCATACAGCGATGCAGGAGAAAGGCTGTATCACTGGAAAGCTACACTTGACATTTAGGAAAGGTGACTGACAGCCCTTGTGGGAGTTTTAATGGCAGCTATATTGGTTCTCACCCAATTTTTCTCCGCAGCAAATCTTCCTGCTTGAGTGACAACCCCTGTAGGAGTAAAGTCGGGTGTACTGATATCTATGGATTGGCAAAGTGATTTAAGCTAAAGCCCCATATTGTGAAAATGGAAGGTTTTTGCCCAATTATAGTTATTGAAGTGAGAAAATTGTGAGTTGGGCTATATTGTGCCACACGATGTAGGTTTTAAAGTGCACCTAAACTTTCAAACAACTTTTGATGTTCTTTTAGTATTTGTGACTTTAATACATTTTGTAATATACTTTATTAAGGTTAAGGCCCAGGTAGCAGGCCGCTGCGAAAAACCACGGTGGAAACGCATTACATTTTTTCCTCCAGCGCTTTACACAGAAACCCGCAGAGTTTTTATCTGCAGACTTTCTGCTTCTGTTATACCTATAGGGAAACCGCCGGTGTTTCCGTGGGTATAATTCACATGCTGCGATTTCCACTGCAGGTATTTTTTTGCAGTGTGTAGATGGTATTCACTAGAATCCCATGCACATTGCAGGGACTGTAAAACGCCGCTATTTTTTGACGTTTACACCACGTGGGGCCGCGACCTAACAGATTTTTGCTCTTTTCTGTGAAATCCTGTGCTGAAATTTATGTTCTGTCCCCTCTGTATTTTTTCCATTACAGACAGCAGAAATTCTCACTGCTTATGACTGTGACTATGGTAGTAGGGATGTAATACACTTATATCTCAGGCAACAAAAAAAAACATAGAATTGTGGATGAGATTCTTCTTTAACCCCTTCCTGCTGAGGCCACGTTTTTGTTTTTTTTTTTAATCTTAGTTTTTTACTCCCTTCCAAAAGCAGTAACTTTTTATTTTTCTATTCTCAGAACTGCATGGGTTTTTTTTTTTTGCGGGACAGGTTGCTCTTCATAGTGATACCATTTAATATTCCATACAATGTACTGTGAAGCTGCAAAAAAAACTCTGAATGGGGGTGAATTTAGAGAAAAACTGCATTTGTGGCATTTTCTTATGTGTTTTGTTTTTATAGTGTTCACTGTGTACCCAAAGTTACATGTTACCTATCTGTGGGTCGTTACAGTGATGCCAAATTTATATAGTTTTTGTTATATTTTAACACTTTAACAAAAATCCAAAACTTTGTAAAAAATATATTTTTGGAGTCACCATATTCTGACCCATAACTTTTTATATTTCCAATAATTTTTTTTCTACTATTTTGGGGAACGTCTGATGTTTTGATCGCTTTTTGTTCAAATTTTTGAGACAAAACGGTGGTTTGGCCATTTTCTCACTGGGGCATTCACTGTATGGGAAAGATATTCTTATATGTTTGTAGCTCAGGCATTTTCAGGCACATAAGGATACCTAATGGGTATGTGCTTGTTTTTGACTATTTTTATTTGGGATCTAGGGAAAGTTGTTACAAAGTTTAGGTACGCTTTACGGTGCCCATGCATGTTAAATTAATCCGCCAGACCCCTGGTTTTCAACAGACTAACCAACCATCTATCGTGTACGGTGGATGTCTCAACCTTACTCTAACAGCAGATGTCAAGGAACGAAGGGTTGGGCATGTTAGATTGTATGCCCTTTGTTCTCATGAGAGATAAGAAGCTGCTAGAGGTGTGGGCAGAAGCTTATTTCCCTCTGCTCCTAGGACTGTATCTTCCCGATCTTTGTCCTGCTCGGTCAACCCTTGTGATAGGTCCCTGTGATGACCACAGGCCCTAATAGGACACCTGGAAAGAGGTTATCTTAAGGGGATAACCCTTTAAATTCTGGTTTTAAATTACTAAAACAGTGACTTCATCTGCATTTCAAACCTGCAGTTGTGCAATGGTCACACTCCGTTACAATGGAGTGTGAATAGAGGCTAAGTCCATTGTGCAAATATTGCAGGGCTTTTCCCATTAACTTCTATTGAAGTATGAGTCAACCAGGCAAAAGTTAGCCAACTTGAATCATGCAAATAATTTTACGTGACCCTCTTCTGGCTGATGAGGAAGTCAAAAATTGCAGAGCCAGTGAAATATTCATTATTTAAAGTAGTTGTACGGAACTCCAGGCCATTTTGATAATGAAAACCTATCAGTATCTACCATCAGTATCTGATCATGGCGGGCGACATCTGGACCCTGATTCAATCAGCTACTCTGGCTGCCTCCAAAAGCTATACAGAGGATGGTGGTAGATGTAGGAGACACTGTTCGCTGTATGGCGGCCGTGCCTCAGTATTGCAGCTTTGCTCCCATTGAAACTGCTGCTATACTGCAGACGGTGCCTTCTGTTTCCATCCGTGCAGAGGCAGCCAAAGTAGTGGATTCTGGGTGTAGCACCCCTATGATCTGATGTCAGATCCTGAGAATAGGTTATCAGTATGAGGATTGCCCAGGGTCCTGGACAACCCCATTGAATGAGTGTTAAAGGCTAAATAATTGATGACCTATCCTTTAGACTATGTGTAGCCTGATTCTGTAGTCATGCTCTATACCATGGGTGGTATTTAATTTTCTGGATCTGTGGGTGTTGGTAGGTTGGGGGGAGGATATTGGCAGCTCCAACGATGGACCAGAAGAGGTCAGCCTCCGACCCTGCGCATGAATCGGTGGTGGAGCAGTCAAGTGCCGCTGGTGCCCATCATGTCAGAAACCCGTCACAGCTTCATATATATACAGTGCCTTGCGAAAGTATTCGGCCCCCTTGAACTTTTCAACCTTTTGCCACATTTCAGGCTTCAAACATAAAGATATAAAATTTTAATTTTTTGGTGAAGAATCAACAACAAGTGGGACACAATTGTGAAGTGGAACAAAATTTATTGGTTATTTTAAACTTTTGTAAAAAATAAAAAACTGAAAAGTGGGGCATGCAATATTATTCGGCCCCTTTAAGTTAATACTTTGTAGCGCCACCTTTTGCTGCGATTACAGCTGCAAGTCGCTTGGGGTATGTCTCTATCAGTTTTGCACATCGAGAGACTGAAATTCTTGCCCATTCTTCCTTGGAAAACAGCTGGAGCTCAGTGAGGTTGGATGGAGAACGTTTGTGAACAGCAGTTTTCAGCTCTTTCCACAGATTCTCGATTGGATTCAGGTCTGGACTTTGACTTGGCCATTCTAACACCTGGATACGTTTATTTGTGAACCATTCCATTGTAGATTTTGCTTTATGTTTGGGATCATTGTCTTGTTGGAAGATAAATCTCCGTCCCAGTCTCAGGTCTTTTGCAGACTCCAACAGGTTTTCTTCCAGAATGGTCCTGTATTTGGCTCCATCCATCTTCCCATCAATTTTAACCATCTTCCCTGTCCCTGCTGAAGAAAAGCAGGCCCAAACCATGATGCTGCCACCACCATGTGTGACAGTGGGGATGGTGTGTTCAGGGTGATGAGCTGTGTTGCTTTTACGCCAAACATATCATTTTGCATTGTGGCCAAAAAGTTCGATTTTGGTTTCATCTGACCAGAGCACCTTCTTCCACATGTTTGGTGTGTCTCCCAGGTGGCTTGTGGCAAACTTTAAACGATACTTTTTATGGATATCTTTGAGAAATGACTTTCTTCTTGCCACTCTTCCATAAAGGCCAGATTTGTGCAGTGTACGACTGATTGTTGTCCTCTGGACAGACTCTCCCACCTCAGCTGTAGATCTCTGCAGTTCATCCAGAGTGATCATGGGCCTCTTGGCTGCATCTCTGATCAGTCTTCTCCTTGTTTGAGATGAAAGTTTAGAGGGACGGCCGGGTCTTGGTAGGTTTGCAGTGGTCTGATACTCCTTCCATTTCAATATGATCGCTTGCACAGTGCTCCTTGGGATTTTTAAAGTTTGGGAAATCTTTTTGTATCCAAATCCGGCTTTAAACTTGTCCACAACAGTATTACGGACCTGCCTGGTGTGTTCCTTGGTCTTCATGATGCTATCTGCGCTTTAAACAGAACCCTGAGACTATCACAGAGCAGGTGCATTTATACGGAGACTTGATTACACACAGGTGGATTATATTTATCATCATCAGTCATTTAGGACAACATTGGATCATTCAGAGATCCTCACTGAACTTCTGGAGTGAGTTTGCTGCACTGAAAGTAAAGGGGCCGAATAATATTGCACGCCCCACTTTTCAGTTTTTTATTTTTTAGAAAAGTTTAAAATAACCAATAAATTTTGTTCCATTTCACGATTGTGTCCCACTTGTTCATTCTTCACCAAAAAATTAAAATTTTATATCTTTATGTTTGAAGCCTGAAATGTGGCAAAAGGTTGAAAAGTTCAAGGGGGCCGAATACTTTTGCAAGGCATTGTACATACAATGGGCTAAACTGTGTACATTTGTAAGGAGTCCAGAGAAATAGCTGTTGGCTACAACAGGTCTAAGGTGTTTGGTTTTAGTAACGTCAAGATGACTTAAGCCAGGGATCTACAAACTAATCTAAAATCTAGTCCAATGCCCAAGACAGTGTAGTATTACAGTATATATAATCCTCCTTATTGTAGGTAACTTTTTTTTTTCTTCAAGGATTCTTTTAAGAAGCAACTATAACAAAGGAAGGGTCATATCCTCCAGGAATGTCCGTCCTCCCCCCAAACACCTGCAGAGTCACACAACAGCTCATTCTATTCCCTCTGCAGTCATACACTTTAGAGCTGGATGGAGCTGGATGGAGATAGGAAATCACCTCCTCCTCCTCCTCTTTCAGAGTTCAACTCTATAGAAGATGTCACAAAATCTCATCCTTTCCAAGGCCTCTGCCAGTTGTAGGTGTCCTCAGTGACAATATCCTGCAGATGTCTCAGGACGAGCTTCCTAATTTTAGTGTCCATTGACATATACAGAAAATGTTTTGCTTTTTTTGAGGATGCCTGCAAAGCAAATGATTTAGGCTGTGCATGTGCAAGTAGTGATGTACATGTTCACATTGTAATGTCAAATATGGCAGGAGAAGTGGTGGATTTATAGCCTTTTCAGTGGGTTGCATTAAACTGTCTATAATGTGCATTAGGTTGAATTCACAACTACAGTGGGGAAAAAAAGTATTTAGTCAGCGGCCAATTGTGCAAGTTCTCCCACTTAATAAGATGAGGCCGGCCTGTAATTGTCATCATAGGTAGACCTCATCTATGAGAGACAAAATGAGAAAACAAATCCAGAAAATCACATTGTCTGATTTTTAAGAATTTATTTGCAAATTATGGTGAAAAATAAGTATTTGGTCAATAACAAAAGTTCATCTCAATACTTTGTTATATATCCTTTGTTGGCAATGACAGAGGTCAAACGTTTTCTGTAAGTCTTCACAAGGTTGGCACACACTGTTGCTGGTATGTTGGCCCATTCCACCATGCAGATCTCCTCTAGAGCAGGGATGTTTTGGGGCTGTCGCTGGGCAACACGGACTTTCAACTCCCTCCAAAGGTTTTCTATGGGGTTGAGATCTGGAGACTGGCTAGGCCACTCCAGGACCTTGAAATGCTTCTTACGAAGCCACTCCTTCGTTGCCCTGGCGGTGTGCTTGGGATCATTGTCATACTGAAAGACCCAGCCACGTTTCATCTTCAATGCCCTTGCTGATGGAAGGAGGTTTGCACTCAAAATCTCACGATACATGGCCCCATTCATTCTTTCATGTATACGGATAAGTCTTCCTGGTCCCTTTGCTGAGAAACAGCCCCAAAGCATGATGTTGCTACCCCCATGCTTCACAGTAGGTATGGTGTTCTTTGGATGCAACTCAGCATTCACTCTCCTCCAAACACGACGAGTTGTGTATCTACCAAACAGTTCTACTTTGGTTTCATCTGACCATATGACATTCTCCCAATACTCTTCTGGAACATCGAAATGCTCTCTAGCAATCGTCAGACGGGCCCGGATATGTACTGGCTTAAGCAGGGGGGCACGTCTGGCACTGCAGGATCTGATGGTGTGTTACTGACGGTAGCCTTTGTTACATTAGTCCCAGCTTTCTGCAGGTCATTCACTAGGTCCCCCCATGTGGTTCTGGGATTTTTGCTCACCGTTCTTGTGATCATTTTGACCCCACAGGATGAGATCTTGCGTGGATTATCAGTGGTCTTGTATGTCTTCCATTTTCTAATTATTGCTCCCACAGTTGATTTCTTCACACCAAGCTGCTTGCCTATTGCAGATTCAGTCTTCCCAGCCTGGTGCAGGTCTACAATTTTGTTTCTGGTGTCCTTCCACAGCTCTTCGGTCTTCACCATAGTGGAGTTTGGTGTCGCTGTCTGAGGTTGTGGAAAGGTGTCTTTTATACTGAGAACAATATCAAACAGGAGCCATTACTACAGGTAATGAGTGGAGGACAGAGGAGCCTCTTAAAGAAGAAGTTACAGGTCTGTGAGAGCCAGAAATCTTGCTTGTTTGTAGGTGACCAAATACTTATTTTCCACCATAATTTGCAAATAAATTCTTAAAAAAAAATCAGACAATGTGATTTTCTGGATTTGTTTTCTCATTTTGTCTCTCATAGTTGAGGTCTACCTATGATGACAATTACAAGCCGGCCTCATCTTTATAAGTGGGAGAACTTGCACAATTGGTGGCTGACTAAATACTTTTTTTTCCCCACTGTACATATGTTGGCTCGGTATTATATACAAAAAGTACAGCTCTGTGCAACATAAGAGTTGTGATCCTTCTTAAGGCTTAAGGCCCCTACGTAGCGAGCCGCAGCCAGCGTTTTCGCAGGTATAATATTCCAAATTGTTTGTTTATTTATGAAACCGAACAAATGGAGATCTTGGGTGAACTAAAATGGCCTAAACTGCAACCCCCAGGCTATTAGTATAATGTTGTACCGTTGTTAGCCATAGAAAGTAGTGGAATAGTGAAGAAATCAGGCAATACCTTTTAGAGGCTAACTGAGTATATTTGATACCGCTGACAGTGTACCTATGCCACAGTCACAACAGGTGCACAGAATTAGGGGGACATTTTCCTGCAGGTCTTCCAATGTGGTGTACCTCATAATGTGTGTGCAATGTCCCACCACAGGCCTCTATGTGGGGGAAACAGGGCAGAGACTTAGTCAGCGAATGAACTCACATAGATCCAACATTAATAACAGGAGAACAGATCTCCCAGTGGCCGCACATTTCTCCAGAGAAGACCACTATTGAAGATTTGCGGGTTGTGGTTTTAATGGGACATTTTAAGACGCAGAGGGAGAGAAAGGAATCGGAATACAAGTTAATGCAAAAATTTCAAACTCTGCAATTTGGACTTAATATTCATGTCAGTTTCATGTCACACTATGTATGAACTGTGAGGGTCACAAATCACCATCTGATTGCAAACAGATTACAGATCCCTCTGTCACGCACCACAAATTTTCCAGACTGTTTATTTCCTGACCTGTTGTAAATAATTTGCCTACGTATATTGCATTTTGTTATTCCAAGATCCTTTGTAGATCCATGTCTTGTGTGTGTATAAATAGTGTGAATTTTCAGTTTCTAGTATTACACCATGTCTGAAGAAGAGAGCTAGTACTCTCGAAAGCTGATTTCTTCACTCTTCCACCCCCAGGCTATGACGTCAGAAAGAAAGGGCCAGACGCCGCAAGGAGGCCCAAGAGAATTAAGAGAAGAGTGAGTATGAGTGTTTTTTGGGGTTTTTTTTTTTTTTACACCTACCCTGGGCCTCCATCTATTATACTCTGGGGTCTGAAGAGATCCCAGAGCATAATAATGTCACTTTCCACTTTGACATAACTTCGGCTGTGTTTGTTTTAGAGAGCTAGAAATCGGATAGTCCTAGAAGCCCTGAGAGTATTCTACACTATGTTTTATAGATAGGTTCCTAGGAGTCCTGAGAGTGTTATACACTATGTTTTATAGATAGGTTGCTAGGAGCCCTGACAGTGTTATACACTATGTTTTATAGATAGGTTGCTAGGAGCCCTGAGAGTGTTCTACACTATGTTGTAAGCCAATTTAAATTGTGTTTCATACCGAACTTCTTCATCCCGAAATGAACCGGGGACCCGAGCCACAGAACACGTGACAAATCTTGAGATTCGCCGATGACTACATATAAGTCACAGTTACTTTATGAGTTCCAGACATCAATTTTGGAGTCTCTTTCCTGCATGGTTTGCTTTCTTTAGCAAGCTTTTGTTGGGTGGTCACAAGAAAGTACTTAGATAGAATATTTTAATATTAAATCAAGAAGTTGTTTTCTATGTACAATGTAGTTAAATTATGAATTTCATGTAACGCTGCTTTATATAATTTTATATGTATATATTTTATTTGTAGTAAGGCCTTATTAAATATGTTTGGCTTGTAGAAAGTAAGAAGTGTGACGTTTTCTCACTTATTTTATCTAAAAGGGATAAAATAGGGAACGCAGAGAACCTACCAACAGTCATTTCCTGAACAATCTCAGTACTGATGGATATCAGATGTGCTTTAAATTATTCATTTCACAGTTTCCATGTATTAAGTCAGAACATCTTAGCGATCAGCAGTTATCTGGATCTGCTTGTACTGTTCAGGGCATCCTAATTCTCTAAGATAATTGATAATAAAGTTACAGACTACTTGTAATAAACACACTGTCCTGTGCCCTACGCTAGGCTGTGAATAAACATCACAACAAGAACATAACAGCTGGTGACCACCAAAAACATAACAGAAAGCTTCTGTGCCCCCAACTATGTTTAATTTAACGTACTGGTCTACTTATACTGGGAAGAGACACCTTATGGGGCCCCTAAGGGACCTGTGCCTGTGTGCAACTCCTCACCCCAAGTTATACCCTTGGCGACCACTGTTATAACAAAAAGGATAAAAGGGAAGGGCACTGTAAGTCTGTGATTATGGAGGTATGTAAAGGCTTCAGTTCTGTGTGTGGCTCTTGATCCTAACACAGGACCCCACTCTAAGATGGCACAGTGAAGAAATAATGTGCCAGTGAACTTGTAATATACTTTACTCCAGGAGGGAACACAATGCTTAATGGTTACAGTTTAAAGGAAGTCTATCATTGCCCAAATACCTTTTTAACTGAAGCCACGTTGGAATAGTCTTTATAAAGGCTATTCTACTCATACCTTTATTTGTCTTCTCTTTGCCGCTGTTTTTGCAACAAAAAAAAAAAAAACATTTTATGCCCATATGCAAATCATGCTCAGTGAGCACAAGGGCGTTCCCCCTGTGCTCTGAGCACACCATCGTCATCCCCTGTTCGCTGCCTCCCTCCAGTGCTTCTTATTCATGCCCCCCGCATCTTCTGCTCTTCCTCTTCGCTGCGTAATCAGCCAATGCTGTGTTCATCGGGATCTAAGTCCCGCACATGCACTGTCGGCTCTGCCACTTCGGGTTTGGGCACAGCCAACAGCGCATGCTCTGTCGGCCATTTTTATTTCATTTCCTTAACAAGCGTACTGCGCAGTACGTTCGTGTAGAAAATGAAAGAAAAATGGCCAATGGAGTTGCATAGTTTCATACAGTACAGACCAAAAGTTTGGACATACCTTCTCGTTCCAAGAGTTTTCTGTATTTTCATGACTATAAAAATTGTAGATTCACACTGAAGGCATCAAAACTATGAATTAACACATGTGGAATTATATACTTAACAAAAAAGTGTGAAACAACTGAAAATATGTCTTATATTCTAGGTTCTTCAAAGTAGCCACCTTTTGCTTTGATTACTGCTTTGCACACTCTTGGCATTCTCTTGATGAGATTCAAGAGGTAGTCACCTGAAATGGTTTTCACTTCACAGGTGTGCCCTGTCAGGTTTAATAAGAGGGATTTCTTGCCTTATAAATCGGGTTGGGACCATCAGTTGTGTTGTTCAGAAGTCAGGTGGATACACAGCTGATAATCCTACTGAATGGAGTGTTAGAATTTGTATTATGGCAAGAAAAAAGCCGCTAAGTAAAGAAAAACGAGTGGCCATCATTACTTTAAGAAATGAAGGTCAGTCAGTCTGAAAAATTGGGAAAACTTTTAAAGTGTCCCCAAGTGCAGTGGCCAAAACCATCAAGCGCTACAAAGAAACTGGCTCAAATGAGGACCGCTCCAGGAAAGGAAGACCAAGAGTCACCTTTGCTGCGGAGGATAAGTTCATCCGAGTCACCAGCCTCAGAAATCGCAAGTTAACAGCAGCTCAGATTAGAGACCAGGTCAATGCCACACAGAGTTCTAGCAGCAGACACATCTCTACAACAACTGTTAAGAGGAGACTGTGTGCAGCAGGCCTTCATGGTAAAATAGCTGCTAGGAAACCACTGCTAAGGACAGGCAACAAGCAGAAGAGACTTGTTTGGGCTAAAGAACACAAGGAATGGACATTAGACCTGTGGAAATCTGTGCTTTGGTCTGATGAGTCCAAATTTGAGATCTTTGGTTCCAACCATCGTGTCTTTGTGCGAAGCAGAAAAGGTGAACGAATGGACTCTACATGTCTGGTTCCCACCGTGAAGCATGGAGGAGGAGGTGTGATGGTGTGGGGGTGCTTTGCTGGTGACACTGTTGGGGATTTATTCAAAATTGAAGGAATACTGAACCAGCATGGTTACCACAGCATCTTGCAGTGGCATGCTATTCCATCCGGTTTGCGTTTAGTTGGACCATCATTTATTTTTCAACGGGACAATGACCCCAAACACACCTCCAGACTGTGTAAGGGCTATTTGACCAAGAAGGAGAATGATGGGGTGCTACGCCAGATGACCTGGCCTCCACAGTCACCAGACCTGAACCCAATCGAGATGGTTTGGGGTGAGCTGGACCGCAGAGTGAAGGCAAAAGGGCCAACAAGTGCTAAGCATCTCTGGGAACTCCTTCAAGACTGTTGGAAGACCATATCAGGTGACTACCTCTTGAAGCTCATCAAGAGAATGCCAAGAGAATGCCTTTCAAAAAAGGTCTGTTAGTGCTATTAATAGGTTAATAAGTTTAATCAAATATCTTTAGCAGTGTTTTGAGTGACTTTGGGTTTTTCTGGGAGCTCCTGGCATCTTATGCATTTGTTTACAGGGGTAGCTTCCTGTTCTGTTTCAGGGCAGGACCTTCTGGGTACGGGACTTCACTTGTTCTGAGCGGCTGGAACCTCCTTGACATCTGCTGGCCACCCACACCTGCGTAATAGAGCACAATAGGGTGCTGGCATGCACTATAGCTTAGATTACAAAGATCGGTTTATCCCAGACACCCCCTTTAAGGAAACAGAATAGTTTGGTTGGTTAGGCTCTGTGACTTTTTTTTTTTCATATTTGGCACCATTATGGGATACATGTAATTACCTTACCTTGGAACATTCCTGTACATGTTGTATTTGTATCTGCTTATCTTTGCTGCTGTAACACACTAAATTTCCCCATTGTGGGACTATTAAAAGACCATTATTATTATTATTATTTTTATTATTAATGCTTGGATTACTTTCTATAAATGCTTTAAAGGGGTGCATGTGAAAAAAACATACAATTCTCTCAGTATTTTTCACAGCATTCACTCAGCATTAAAAATGACATGGCTGGTCATTACGATTAGTATTTATTGGTTATATTATGTTACTGCTTTTACTAAATAAAACACTATTTTTTAAAAAATAAGTGATTTGCCTTGGGGACATTTTTTGGTATGAATAGCATTTTTTATTGCTATTTTTAGGGATGAAGAGTGAGAAAAAAACAAATTAATTTGCACATTGTGGTATTTTTTTTTGTTTACGTCATTCACCCTCTTGGATAAATAATGTTATTTTTGGATAGTGGTGACTAACATACATACGCACATAGCAATGCCTAATATGTATGTTTATTTTTTTGTTTACATTATTTACTTTTTAAATGAGGTATTTTTACAACTTTTTATTTATTTTTTTATACTTTTTCTAAAAACTTTTTAAATTTACTTTTTAATTTTTTTCCTGTCCCACAAAGGGACTTGAATCTGGGATCTCTTGATACCCTGTTCCATATACAATACTTCTGTATCCCGGCTGCCATGACAACCCCTCAGAATCCTGAGATCATACCATGAGAGACTCAAGAGAATACCAGGGGGTAGCCCTCGCCTCATAACCACCCAGATGCCATGATCGCTATTGATAGCATCTGAGGGATTAAGCTGCCGGAGTCTGAGCATTTTCCAATTCTTGCTGCTAGCCCCGGGTCCTTCTGTATAATACACTAGAACCCGGAAACCAGCTCCTGCGACCTTAATAGTACGGCGTGGAGCAGGAAGGGGTTATTGGGTCTGATTTGAGACCTGTATTTGTTTTGGAGTATGAGGAAGGGGGTCATAGTTATAACTTGTTATTCAAGTGCATTGGATTTAAGGTGTGTCCTATAAAGGGTAGGTCTAATACAAAACATGTTTTAGGCTGAGGCCCCACGTTGCGGAAACGCAGCTTATTTTGCTGCAGATTTTGCAGCGTTTTTTTGAGCCAAAGCCAAGAATGGCTACAAAAGGAATGGGAAATATATAGGAAGTTCTTATACTTCTACTTTCTGCTCAATCCACTCCTGGCTTAGGCTCAAAAAACCACAGCAAAATCTGCAACAAAAAGCTGCATTTCCGCAAAGCGGAGCCTCAGCCTTACCACTTTTCATAATCTCCCTGATGTCCCTTCTCAAAAGTTATTTATGACATACAGTAAAATATACAAGTAAAATATTCCCCTATATCCTTTATTTAATAAAACATTGAATTGTATACCGGGCCGCTCCTTATTCCGCACCATGTGTTATTTTATATCTTTCTAAATTTACCATATCAGATCACAGGGCCTGTAAAGTAAAATTGTTTCCTGAATCGTTCCGTTTCCTTCTGTGATGCACGTTCACTCCCTGGAAACAAGATGGAAATTAAAATTCCAGACACACGTCCGCTGCAGCTGTTTGGAAAATGTTTCCTATTTACACATTTGGTGTGAAAAAGGGAAAAGGGTGTTCTTCTAATAGTTGTAGTGAAATGTTCTACAGGGATTTCAAAGATAGAATGAGTGATTTTTATGGTGTAGTTCACCTTTGAGGGTCATTTTATCCTTAGCCCTTAGAGAGAATGTACATAATAAGTAGCTCTGCACATGCTTTGCTTTTCTTAACTTTTTATCCAGAACTATATTCAGGAATCCAAGCTCAAACATTAATGCCATCTTTGCTTGTTTAGTGTCTGTATGCAGCTTAGGCTACATGCACACTGTTTGGTGGCATGAGAATACGGAACGGGCGGCACATGGATGATATCCGTGTGCCATCCATGCTATCCATGGACCCATTCATTTCACTAATGAGCCTGGGCCACAAAATGGACAGGAATAGGATCTATCCTGAGTATTGCACTGAGCTAACGGCCTCCCACATGAACCCTGTAATAATACATGGGAAAGTGTATGGGGAGATAAGAAGATAATGGTTCATGTGCATGCAGCCTTACACTGGACATTGTCAATCTGAAATGTACATGTGTGGTGGTGGTGAGGGAGGGGGGGGGTTAAAGATTCTTTTATTCCAGGTATTTTTTGTGCTTTGTAATTGTCATACAAGGCATAAAGTGTTGCAATTTTTTTGCGCAAATTGGGTATTTGAACAAAAATTTCCAACTTTTTCTATTTTTGCACCTCCCTTTCCACTTTCTTAAAAGCGGTCATGATGACAAGGAGTATGGGTGGAGCTCATGGCCTGCCAGATTTATCATCATTTACGCCAGTTGACTGCCATAAACTATGTCTGAAATCTACGCCAACTATAGCGTGTGCCTCTGAGATGTATTCTTCCCCAGTGTCACAGATATGAAGACTATTGCTCAATACACCAGACTAGTTTTGGCTGAGCATGCATGTATTTTAAAGGGAATTGAAGATTGCACCTCCTACTATCTACTGGATGAACAAGGAATTTGGCAAGATAAGATTCCTCATGCCTCAACATTTCTTCCCCCTTCTTCTGTCGATTTTGGAGCACCATACACACAGAATTGTCAGCTGTCTCACTGAAATTCACTCACTGATTTTGACTTACCATATGACCTACCACCTACCATCCTGACTCTCACTTGGCATCAGATTCTGGGAAGAAAAGGATCGGACATTTGGATTTTAACTGCTGTATCTTTTTGCTTTCAGGGAGAAGGATCTATCTCTCCTCTCCCAGTTTAGCACATATGCATCGTTCGGCCAAGTCACTTGTGTGTATGGGGGAATTGGACGAGAGGGCTTTCGGCTAAATGAGCACTTGCCCGACAACTGCCTAAAGAGTATGGCTGGCCTGAGGTGACAAATGTCTGCTACCTGCTTTACTGTGCATTGAGTGTCCAACCTTAGCTGAATTGTTTTATCCGGCCTGAGAAAATATGTCTGTGTTTTGACATTTCTCAGACAGGCTTCTGTCATTTTGAGGAAAATGATTCCAGCAAGCAAAGAAAATAAAAAAAAGAACGGTCGCATTTAGCAGCGAGACCCTGGAGGTCTGCACACAGGCTGCTGTCTCAGGATGGGTCTGTAAGGAGTTTAATCAGGTCTTTCAAAGCTGTTGTTTTATATTCCACATTGTTTTGCTTTGGCACAAAGATACGCTGGCGCCTCTCGTCTGACTACTTCCATTCTACTGCAGTTTTTTCCCCTTATTTCAAGAATCTGCCTGGGCATCCGATGATTCAAAAATAAAATGATAACTTGCTGTCTACTTTTGGTTAATGCTTGGGTAACGCTGTTGTTCTAGCACCTCAGAAAGGGGCTTCCCTGTGATAACAAGTTGTAGATACAAAAACAATCAAGACTGGTTCTTTGAAAAGTTCCTTACACTGTAACCTACCATAGTTAACAGGGCTTTGATCTTGGGCCTGGAAAAAAATGATTCCTTGAAATCGGCCAGCATCAAAGCAGCCATGTGAAATCCGCATGAGCTTCAGAGACTTGAAGATCTGAGTGACAGAAATTTAGTTTCACTCAGTCAACAGATTTTTAGATATCAAAGTGTAATTCCGCTTTTTAATAAGATTTCACTCTAAATCGTATTCTAAGTTACTTTGCAAACACTATTTTTTGTGTACTATAATGATTGTATTATTTCATGCCATTTTCCCCATGCCTTGGGAAACAGATTGCCTCAGCTGTCGTCAGGTGACCTAAAACTGAAGAAAATCTTCCCCTTTGGTCAATACTTAAAGTGTATGTGTCACTTCAATTTTTTTTATATGTGCAGATGAAGGGATTTTAAACACTTTTGTAATACACTTTAATAGGGGGTTTTGTCAACTTTTAATAAAAGAGCTTCTAAAGTCTTCTCCTAGCAATGGTAAAACTGGGCACTGCTAAGGAAAATCTGTATTCAGCGTGTACATGCTGAAAACAGCTGTTGTATGCAGAGACAGGCTTCTCAGTCTGCTTCTCCTCTCTCTGTATATATATATATATATATATATATATATATATATATATATATATATATATATATATATATATAGAGAGAGAGAGAGAGAGAGAGAGCTATGTGTCCTCCTTCACTGTAAAACTAATGTTTCTTTCAGGCTCACTACATTTTACACTGACTGACAACCTGTCGGCTATCTCCTAACTATCTAGCTAGTTAGTGAGCATGCTGGGGAGATAAAGGAGATCTGGGTTATATACATTTATGTACACAGTGGACAAGGGGTGAAGAGGTAGGTGAGGATCCTCCATCTGAATGTAACACTTAGCCATATTCAGCATTTACAGTACATACAGAATATGGATTTTCTATAGAAATGCTCAGTATTGCTAAGGAAAATGTCAGTGGCTTTTTCTAAAGTAAAAGTTGACATAATCCCCTGATGAAGTATATTAAAAAAAAATGTTTAAAACTCCTTTCCCTACACAAACAAAAAAAAAGTGGAAGTGACAGGATACCTGTATATTTTGTGGCCTGGGCTCAATGACGAAAGTGAATGGGAACGTGGAGGCACAGGCGGCACAAGTTTATCATCCATCTGCCATCCGATGAAGGACCAGCCACATGCACACATTCATATCCATGCAGCCTAAAGGGCTTTTTCCACTAATGATATTTATTCCCTAAACACAGGTGTAGCAGACAACAGGTAGTGGGCCCACTATGTCACCTAACCAGTTTGGTTTAGGGCCACTCCTAAAGATATTGTCTAAGCCAACTGCCTGCATTCCAAATCAGGACATCAGGGCTGGTAGAAGTACATATATGGCAGAAAGCCCGAGGCTAAGAGAGGTCACAAAGATGCATACATGGCGGCAGGCACAAAGGAATACAGGACCAAAGGACATATACATCCACACAGGAATATATGGCAGAAGGAACTCTACATGCATACAGGAGTACATAGCTGAAGGACAAATGCATCCATGCAGGAAAATACGGAAGAATGACAAATGCATTCACACATGAATACATGGCAGAAGAACACATATATGTCCACACACATAGCAGAAACTACAGCATAGCACAAACATACAAACATTAGAACAACACAACTCCAGCCATCAAAGGACATAAGGACAGAAGGATGTAAGTCTAAACATGAAGTTGTGACATACAGAAATACAGACAAACTAGGACATACAGCATACAGACAGAAGGACAGTGTGCATCCAAATAGATAAGGATTCCGGCAGAAACTAAGATATTGCTCAGGTAGGATTTGGCAAGAGAAGCGGACTTTTATATACACAGACATTGGCAGAAAGAAGTTGCAGGTGAGCACAGAAGACCTTAAAGTAACAGGAGCACACACAGAGTTAGCCAGGCAACTAGGTCTGCTGGCAAAGGAAGTACGTTGGTAAGCACAAAACACTGCTGTTATAACAGGATAAGGAATAAGTTATTGGGGTACATATGTTTTCACTGGTGAGATGGGAGTAAGCTGCTGCCAGATACCTATAGAGGTAGCTTATGCCTCTTGAAATCAAAGAATTGGGCATGTTGAAATCTTAGTATGCCCAATTTTACCCTGCCCTCTCCTGTCAAGGGAGCATCAGTTTGATGTTACTATCAAAATCAGCAGATTTGACTGACATTCATCTAATATGTAAGTCACCTTTAGGCTAAGGCCCCACGTTGCGGAAACACAGCTTTTTTTGTTGCAGATTTTGCTGCGTTTTTTTGAGCCAAAGCCAGTAGTGGATTGTAAAGTAGATAGAAGTATAAGAGATTCCTTTATATTTCCCAGTCCTTTTGTAGACATTCTTGGCTTTGGCTCAAAAAAACGCAGCAAAATCTGCAACAAAAAAAGCTGCATTTCCGCAACGTGGGGCCTTAGCCTTTGTTCACACTTGTGGTTTCTATTTATAACAGAAGCCACAATATGTTACTTGATATGTCACATAATATCACAATATCAAATGACACTTAATTGTTGGGTTCATAGTGTATGTCGTTTTGCTGCAAAAAATGTGTGGCATGCAGCGCAATTCTTTCCAACAAATGTGATGGAATCTGCAACAGAAGCTCTGATGAAAATGTGAACAAGGCCTTATTCATGTGTGACCATGGAAAGAAACAATGGGGGGAGTCTTACTGTGCAAAGTATGTCAAAATTCAGGTGAATATTGTACCAAAGAAACAGAACACATGGTGCGTACTAAATTTCTTTTTTTAAATTTGTATTTTAAACTCCCTTTTTTTTTTAACACCTATTGTTATTTTTAAATAGAGGATGTGTCTAGGGGTATGTTCAGACAGAGGTTTTTAGAGCAGATTTTGAAGCATTTTTTTGCCTGAATTTTGCCTTCCATTCATTTAAATAGGAGTCAGTGTCAGCGGAATAAAAAGCATCCTGCCCTGTCTTTACGTAGAATCTGCCTGAAGCTCCCATAGAAATGGATGGGAGGTACAAAAAACACTCTGAGGCTGAGGCCCCACGTTACGGAAATGCAGCTTCTTTTGTTGCAGATTTTGCTGCGGTTTTTTGAGCCAAACCTAGGAGTGGCTCAAAAGGATTGGGAAATGTATAGGAAGCTCTTATACTTCTACCTTCTGCTCAATTCACTCCTGACTTTGGCTCAAAAAAAACGCAACAAAAACTGCAACAAAAAAAGCTGCTTTTCCACAACGTGGGGCTTCAGCCTGAAGCAGTTTTGAGGTATTAAAAATAAATAAATAAATAAAAAACGCTTAAAAAAATGTGCCCCAAACTACGCCAAAAACCCAAAGCAGGATTTTTCTGCCTGATAAAAAAACTTTGTGTGAACATACCCTTAGAGTTATAAAATGTGCCACATGTGTTACTGCCATTTTTGTGTGCAAAATATTCCTGTAAAGTGCACCAGCCATGGTATGCATTAAGAAACTATCTAACATATGCCATTTTGCCATTTTAATAAATGTTGCTAAATTTTCCCCATCTGAGAAAATGATGCATTGTTTGATGCTATTGATACAGTATATTTTCCTTAATACTACCCACAATACGAACAATGTTTATGGGATTGGTTATTCAATTTGTGAACATTTTTTGCATGCCCTTTCCTATTAAGCATTCCAATTACATAAAACAAAGTTGTATCACATGAAAATCTATGTAGTGTACTGACGTAGAATCTGTCTCTGCCACAAGGTACAAACAATCCTATGTTATATAAAATCCAGCACTTACTTTTTGGCATAAAAGCAAAAACCTTTAATATAAATCTGTCAATAAAGCTGTAAATGTCATGGAACAACTTCTTCATCATAGCCTGAAGAAAGATTGGCAAGACTATGTAGATCCAGGATCTTGTACTGAGCTATTTACAGTTCAATGATAACAAATGTTTTTTTGATTTTATGCCAAAAAGTGAGTGGGTAGATTTCATATTCTTTATGTTTACAAAGTTACATAACGTTATATGTAGATGCTAACTGTGGAATGTTGTAATGTTTTGCTCACAAGTAGGTTTTCCCTTATACACCGATCAATGTCTTAGCAGTGGACTTCCCATTTGCAAGGAATTTATTAGATATTTACAATTAGTTTACTTTAATTACTTGAGATTTCTATAACCCTAGGGGTAAAAGAGGAGGAGGGGTAACATAACAAAACGGAAGCCAGGCAGAACCCCGGCGGACTCCATAATAGTCTATGGGGTTTGCGGGTTTCCGCATCTAATTGCTTTCTATGTGGATAGGGTTTCCGTTTTTCGGGGGCCCCAAGCGGACCTGAAAGATGGAAACCTGAACGCTAGTGTGAACCTAGCATTAGCTGAACGTGTATCTCAGAGAATTTCCCGTTGTGTTGGGAGACATCAGGAAACAAAGCTCAATGTGGACCAAGGAAACCTGTGGACCCGCACATCAGGGGATCATGGAGTCGATCTCTGCTGAGTCTAGGTGTTGACCCCCACAGATCAGACACTGATGACTTATTCATAGGATATCAAAAATGTATTTTGTTCTGGAAAAGCCCTTTAAGACTTTTTTTTTTTTAATGAATTGCACTGGCCAGATTATTGCCCTGTCTTTTCCATCTTTAGAAAGAGCCTCAAAAATAAGTACAAGCTTGTTTTTATACTATCAGTACAGTATTATTGTGGAAAGTATATTAACATATTTATGGGGCATAAGTATTGCCTTCTATGACCAGATTGTTTAGACAACAGTGTGTAATTGTGGAGTCACATGCAGTCTCATTTACATTTCAACACGTACATATGTCAGATGGCTCACAGTAGTCACAATGATAAAACATGTCAATAGGAAATAGCAACATGCATTGGGATCACTGCACACAATTCACTGGTATGTAATGTTTCGGATCAAGGCTTTCCCTGTTCTTCTTCCTAGATCTAGAGTTTCTGGGGCCAACATTTTTACTCACCCATGTGTATTGTGCTTTTTATATTTATGGAACTGCCAAGGCTTCTCCTATCTAATAGCTGTTCATGTTTTTCTCAGGGTCGGTCAGTTATGGCTTGGATGATAAGCTCAGCCACCAGTTAATCACATCTGGTCTCCTCCACAGATAAGGTCATTGTTGGTGAAGGATACAGCTTTTAGTTTGTGCTATCTGGAAAATAAACAAATTGTAACTAATTTGTATCGAATTTTGTGTTCATTTCTCTCAAAATAATAAATAAAGCTTTGATTCATTACTTTTAGAAAGTGCAGTGTACGATGCTTTACCCAATGAGGATCACAACAATGGACAGATACAAGTAGTAGGTAGACTTTACCATTTGTATCTGTCCCCATTCACTTCAATGTTAAAATAAAAAAATCAGTGTTAAAAGGAAAGTCCCTTCCATCTGCTTTATATATATATATATATATATATATTTTTTTTAAACGATAAGATTTCAATTGTTCTACATGGTTACAAACTTTTTATTAATTTTTTAGAGGGTTGGTTATTTTATAAAAAAAATTTGTTACATAGTTTTTTGTTTTCCTGGGTTACTTTACTACACCAGCTCATTAAAAATGTAGAGATACCAAATATGTTTTTTTTATTATTATTATTTTGCATTACAAGTATATCTTTACTGGAAAAATAGATTTCTTTGTTTTTAACTCATCTTTCTATTTATATCTTATGAATTTTATTGCCACTGAGGCAAACATGGCAAATCTAGGAGCCTTTGATAGATCCCCAAGCTGCCATGACAATCCATTAATCCCAGCGGGTGGTAAAGAATGTTGAAGCACCAATGCCCCTTTTTACACCCCCATCATTTAGCTGTACTCAGTAGCTGATACACAGGGAATGGAGCAGGAAGGAGAAAGCGCTGTTCTCTGTGTAGTGGCTGAACTGAGTCACTGCAGCTTAGGTCCCATTCAAACAATTGGGAGCTGATCTGCAGTAACTGGTCTGGCCCTACACAGGGAACACAGCTGTCTGCTTCCTGCTCCATCCTGCTTTCCTGTATATCAGCTGTTGAGAACAGGTAATGGGTGGTGGTGGCTAACTCCTTTAGGTTGAAGCCCCACGTAGCCGAAGCACTGCAAAAAAAAGCTGCGGGGAAAAAAACACGGCGGAAATGCATCGCTTTTTCTGCAATGTGTGGATAGGATTGGCCAGAATCCCATCCACTTTGATGGTACAGTAAAACACAGTGTTTTTTGGCAATGTGGGGCTTCAACCTTAATATGTCTGTTTGGAGTCATTGATTGGAATCCTTTATTGTTTATTTGCAGTGCCTGAGAATTAGTCCTGCTCAGGTATACAGATAGATATACAGGTACATACCTCATTTCAATACATCCTTGAGCTATGTACCTGTATGTTCATGCTTCTTGTTCTGTGTTGCCTAATGTATAACCACATTATCAGCATAGCTGTATAAGGCTATGGCCCTATGTTGTGGAAACGCAGCTTTTTTTGTTGCAGATTTTGCTGCGGTTTTTTGAGTCAAGAATGGCTACAAAAGGAATGGGAAATATATAGGAAGTTCTTATACTTCTACCAGCTGCTAAATCCACTCCTGGCTTTGGCTCAAAAAAACGCAGCAAAATCTGCAACAAAAAAACGTGGGGCCGTAGCCTAAGGGTCTATGCACGCCATGCTATTGTCTGTTATACTCATAGAAAGACGAGAGCAGAGTCCTCTGCGTGCTGAGGTCATTTCTACATGTTATAAGACCCCTACTATGCAAGTGTATGAAACAACAATTCTATAAAACTTATATAAGGCAGCAGTAGGATTGGTAGATGATACTCATCTGATTCTCACGCATTAGTATTGAAAAATAAATCAACTCAGGAAAAAAAATATCAGCTTGGAAATATTTATAAGACAAAGCAGCTTTGTTTGCATACAGAATCTGGTGTGAGAAGAGAGCGGAGATATGTGAAGAATTTTTCATGATAAAAGAACTGAATTTGAAGCACATAGATATCCTGCCAAAAGGCAGCAGTTTCTTTGTGGCTCCAAATATTGTTTCACTTATTTTACTAATATATTTTTCTTTACTTCCTTGTCCCCTTCACGTGGGTGGTTTTGTGTGGGATGGACACTGTATGACTGTCTAATTTGAAATAGGCTATAAGGGCTCATTCACACTTGCATGTTATGGACCCATATTAATTCATTTTTATTCATCTGAAAAAAAAATATTGACAATATATTTAAATGGTTTTAGTCACATTTTCCACCTTCTGCATTTTTTTCAATACACAGCAAATTCCAACAGATCCATATTGGTACCATTTTTACCCCATATAGGTCAATGGGATGATTTTTGCCTAATTTTTTTTATCATCTGCATTCCAACATTACAAAAATGGCAGCAAAGTATTTCAACCTTTCACAAAAAGAATAAGGATAAAAACCAGACAACTTTCACTGTGTAACAAAAATGGAGCAAAAATAAAAAAATAATTATGGTACATATTATTATTGTGCATCTGTGTTTTCATATGCAAGTGTGAATAAACCCATACCCATAAGTGCATTTAAATTAAAAATATGATTCTGTGAATACATAAGGATTGTATATAGGAAAAAATGATTATTAAAATGACAAAAAAGACAGATCCAGATACTTGGGCTATATCAGTCACATTAATATTCTTCCTATATAGAGTGTGATATACACTTACCTATTATATTGGCAATCTTAACATACAATA
This sequence comes from Leptodactylus fallax, assembly GCA_947044405.1. Classification (NCBI taxonomy): domain Eukaryota; kingdom Metazoa; phylum Chordata; class Amphibia; order Anura; family Leptodactylidae; genus Leptodactylus; species Leptodactylus fallax. The sequence goes on from CAMRHE010000085.1 coordinate 111,944, forward strand.
TAGCTGTGATGTACAAGTCAAATTATGGATGGTTTCCATGGCTATATCCAGGGATGCTTTTAATGTAATTTTATAATAAATAATGGTGGCGATTTACTGGTAGCTGTATAGGAGCATCTATCTAGCGACAATATGTATCTATCTCATCTATATCCGTTTATGTAGTTTTCTAGTTCCTTGGTTCAGTTAGTTATATAGCAGTGTATCTGTGTAATAAATAGTTGCAAGTCAAATGTACGTATGAGATAGCCAAGGTGATTTTCTATAAAATGATGGCAGTCTCACGTTGCAAGCTGTAGTGGATGGTGACCTATGGAGCATGAAAGCTATAGGTTCAAAACATTGTTACCCTTTTGCTCGTCATTGTATGTTCTAGTAAGAATTTGAGAAATAGCTGTGAGCTTTGCTTTCCGAGAATGATATTGCAAAACACCTCTTCCTGCCATGTTCACACCCAAAACAATTCATATTGTAGTAAAAACTTCTTGCAATGTAATTACTGATGTATACATGGACAGTTGTGAGGGAGTTGTCAAACTAGGAACTTACCCAGGGGCTTCATTTGGTATGGACCACTCAACTGGACTTCCAGAAGCAATATGATGGCTGATTGTTCGTGTATAGACCGTTCAGTCATAAGTGACAGGTGCAGTGAATGACATCTTGTGAAAAGGACACCTGTCAATGGGTCAGTTCTTGAAGTTGATCTGTTGGAAGCAGGAAGGAAAGTAAGAGTAAGGGACTGAGCAATTTTGACAAGGGAAAAATTGTAATGGCTAGATGACTGGAGCAGAACATCTCTAAAACATCAGGTCTTGTTCGGTGTTCACGGTATGCGTAGGTTAGTACTTATCAAAAGTATTCCAAGAAGGTCAACTGGTGAACCAACAACAGGATTGTTAGCACCGAAGGTTGACTCTTGCACATTTGGAGCAAAGGCTAGCCCAACTAGTCTGATTTCACAGGAGAGATACCATAGTACAAACTGCTGTCTAGACATAGACCAGGCAAAGTGGCCAGGCTGACCCCTTTCTATGGAACAATGGAAGATGGCGCCCTGGTCTGATGACCATGTTTTCTTTTACATGTACATTGCTTACCTGGGGTAATAGATGGCACAAGGATTGGAAGCCAGAGGAAGCAGTGTCATGCAACGTTCTGATAGGAAACCTTGGGTGGATGTTACCTCGAAACCTACATCTAAACACTGTTGCAGACCAAGTACATTCCTTCATGGCAATAGTAGTCACTAATGGCAGTGGCCTCTTTCAGCAGAAAAATTAACCCAGCCACACTGTAAGAATTGCTCAGAAACGGTTAGAAGAAAATTAAAGAGGACATATCACAACCTCCAGCAAGTCCAGCTCTTTACATCATTTAACAGCTGCTGCTCTGCTGATTCGGGCACAGTTGGAATTTTTTTCTCTAGCCCCAACCATTCGTGAGCAATCAATGCTGTTAGTTTTGGTGCCTGATATGCTGTTTAGGCTCTGTACTGTCAGGAGGGCGGTGTCAGGTAGGAGCAGACAAGGGGTGTGATTCTGAGCTCTGACACTGGCTGCCTCTGATTGGAGTTCTGAATCACGCCCCTGCCTGACACCGCCCTTCTGACATTACAGAGATTAACTAGTACATCAAACACCAAAACTAACTGCACTTGTTGCTTGGTAATAGTGGGGGCTAGAGAGAAAATTCCAGAACTAGAACTGAAGGAGAAGGTGAAAGGTCCTCTTTAAGGTTTAGATGTGACCACCAAATTCCTCAGATCTCAATACTCCAACTTACAGGACTTAACCCCCTGACAGTTTTGAACGTATCCTGCTCAGTATTACAGTAAAGTACATTACAGTTTACTCCAAGCAGGAGACGTTCAGTGAAACTGCAAAAGCAAAAGTCAATTAACTCCAGAGCTGCTGGGGCTAGAGTCGCGATTTTGGCTTTAAAATAAAACAAGCCTGTATCTCCAGTAGATTCCAAGATATCACTGGTTGAAGTGAAGTTGCATATACTCACAGCTTTCACTTCAACTAGTGTGCAGAGGAACACGTGCAGCTACTGGGACTTCACATGACCCCAGGGGCGGGGGGTACCATGGACTTTTGTTCATGATATCATCGCCTCCATCATAAATCAGAGAACATACTTGTCATTTAACCCCTTAGATGCAGCTGTCAATGCTGACCTAAGTCGTTTTACAGATACAAAAATAAAAGTTAACTTTTTTTCCCCTTAAAGACAAAACAAAACCAAATGGGGGTCCCATGTGTTCCCTATAAATCAGCTGGAAGGTTGTGCATGTGTGCTGGCACTCCATTCAGTTCTGTGGAGATAGCTAAGCTCTATACTTGGCTTATCTTCTACAGTCCCAGAGGTGTACAGAGCAGCAATGCATATATATTCATACAAGGCACAGAGGACCCCTGTTTTTGCAATCGGTGGGGCTCCTAGCAATTGGACCCCACTAATCAGAAAGGTTATCCCCATCCTATGGATATGAGATAACTTGTATTAACTGGAACATGCCGTAACGGATCTGTCTTTGGGCCAGGTACCACAGGACACCTTCATAGGTTGTGTGGAAAATATGTTTTGACAGGTTAAAGCTGTCTTAGTGGTAGAACACAATTTTAGGCTTTGCAGGTTTTAATGTTATGACTGACTGGTTTATGTAAACTAGATAATAGGTCTACATTGCTCAGTTATCAACACTCCACAACCAAATTTTAGAGTATTGTCAATCCTGACTCAAGTTGTACACAGTCCCCATGCAGTCTAACAAATACCAATACAGAATCTGCATCTGCATCATCCTTCCCCTGGCTGTTCACATCATGTTTTAGCCCTCTGCTGTCCTTTCTGTCAGAGGTATGCATTTGAATACCCAAAATTGATATTTAATTGTATATATTCACTTTAATGAAACCAAAGGATGGAACTAAGCTATTTTTTCAAGCAGAAAAGACAGAAATGAATGGAAGGCAGGTCAGAGTCCGAACCACTCCATGTGCTCTGTTTGACCCATCAGAGTAAATGGATGTATCACAGTATATACAACTGAATACTATTTTTGGTATTTAAACATAGACCCCAAGAAAAAGTCCAGTGAAAGGCTAAAGCGTGGTGTGAACAAACTCTAATACAGTATTTAAAGTATTAGGCCTCGTTCACATTCGAGAATTTTGCATTACTATTTGTAAGCCAAAACCATGAGTGGGTCCAAAACATGGAAGAGGTGCAAATCTGTTCAACATAGATTTCTTTTTAGTAGGTTCTACTTCTGGTTTTTGTTAAAAGGATTCTATCATTGGGTAACCTTGTTTTCACTAACAGCAAGTCGAAATAACCTTTAGAAAGACTATTCTTCTCCTACCTTTATTTTTCTGCTCCGCGCCGCTGTTTTGGAGAATTTTTTTTCTTTCTGCAAATTATTCTTCAGAAAGCACAGGGGGCGTCCCCTGTGCTCACGTCACACGCTTTTCGGAAGATCCAGCGCCTCTCCGCAGTGTCAGCACCCGCCCATCATGTCTGTTTGGGATCCAAATCCCGTGCATGCTCAGTCGACTCTGCCATTTCGCGTTGGACAGAGCCAACTGCGCATGTCCAGTTGGCCATTTTGACGTCAAAGGGGCAGAACCGACTGAGGATGCGTGGGATTTGGATCCCGAACATACATGATGAGCGGGTGCTGACGCTGCGAAGAGGCGGTGCTGGATCTTCCGAAGAGCTTGTGACGTGAGCACAGGGGACGCCCCCTGTGCTTTCTGAAGACTAATTTGCATAAAGAAGAAAGAAGAAAATTCTCCAAAATGGCGGTGTGGAGCAGAAAAATAAAGATAGGAGAAGAATAGACTTTCTAAAGGTTATTCTGATGTGCTGTTAGTGAAAATAGGGTTTCCCAATGATAGAATCCCTTTAACAAATTATGATACAAAATACTGACCAAAATACTGCCATGTGAATGAAGCCTTACTTACAATGTTTTGGGGGCGCAGAGGAAGTTTGTGAACATTTACAGATTTCAAACAGGGAAAGGGGAACTACAGAATGTTAAAAGATAAGGAAAATAATTCACAAATAAAATATATTACAGTGTCACGTATACACACAAACCACTAAATTATGTGAAAAAAAAACCTAGGGAGTTTTGTAATTTTTCACATGACAAGCTTTCAAGGCCAGCCATTTTTTTTTACAGACAGCACACAGTCCCATAGAAAATAGTGGGGGGAATTAATCAATCCCTCTACGCCAGTTTTCTACGCCGAAACCTCTTCATAAATCACTTTTATTCTGCACTATTTGGGGCCTTTATTAAGTCTAGCATACGATACGCCAGTCTTGGCCCCATGGATCTATTCACGTTTTTTTTTTAACTGTCTGTGTCACCGTTTTGTTATATAATAGAAAATGCAATTTCTCGGGCTGTCTAAGTCTCATTTATGTAAACACTCAAGTCTATGAGGGATCCGTAAAAATGGATAACCCTTGGATATACACTCGGCTGGAAAAAACCTACTTCTTTATGACATGAGTACACAGTCATGTGAATAAGCACTAAGGGGGCATTGTTGTGTCCGTTGTTAGCATTCATTAGAAAATGTTAACAATGGAAACTAACTGATGCGTCTGATTTCAATAGGATTTGCTATGAATGGACTGTATAATGATGGACATTAACGGATTAAATTTTTTTTTATCCATTGTTACTATATTTTTTAACGGATCCGTTAGAAAAACAGACACATTAACATCTGTTAGTGTCTGTTTACCGTCCGTTATGATAGGTGTCTTTTTTTGTTTATTAATGGACCCTATCATAATGGACTTCAAAGTATAGTGTGAACGGAGCCTAACTGGAAGTACACTGTAAAAATATTCCATTTCTAATTTATGCTGTACAAGAACTTTGGGGGGAATTTATTAAGACTGGCATTTCCTCCTCCAGTCTTAATAAATGTCCCAACTGGCACGAGGCACACCTGAATTATTAACATTAATAAACCAGGCGCAGAATGGAGATCTATGCCAGTTTGTAACTGGTGATTTCCTGCATAACCATGCCAGGTATTTGGTGTGCGTTATAATAAATGTCAGCCAAAGTTGTCCCCATCCTCCTCCACACACTTTCACAGGGCCTTGTGTCAAAGTCGCACTACATTATCACTCATCTACTACAGAAAACTGGGGTCGATGGGATAATACGTTCCCTCCATTGTTTTATTTTTAAGTAAATTCAAAATTCCTTTATTACTTCTAAAATATTCAATTTTGACTTTCAATGAATGCAAAAAAGCCGATTGTGTTTTGTTTTTTTTTCTGAGCGAGGAAGACATGGATATCAGAATGATAGTGGTGGCGTAGAAGATATTTCTAGAGACACTGATGCTGGACAGCCCAATAAACTTGGCCCTTTTATAAATAAGCATAGTCACTAACTGCAGATTACTAAAGCTGCATAATGTACATATGACCCAACATACGGGACAAGAGGTATTATGTTACACAGGTGATAATTGTGTCACATACAAAACTTTTACGTAAACTTGGCAACTGTGTCCTAGAGAACAATAAGTCCCATTCATGTGAATTCCAGGTGTAATTCCAGTTTTTATGTTCTCACAATGCACAGGCAATTCTGAGCAGATTCTCTGACGCTTATTGACCTACTCTAGCTCATACTAGTAAAACGTGTTCAGGAACTACTGAGAATGGTAGACTAGGACGATCCAGCATATAGTCTTCCTGACCGCCAAGTGTATAAAGCAAGTCTGTATATAAATGACGTGTTAAGCTCTCTAGGATCTAAATGACAATCCTGTTGTAAAAGCTTCTGCCACAGTAAGAAAAGAAACTAGATCTTTGGGTCTAGAGTCCCTATGATAAGACTGAGATTCTGGAATATAAAGGTGGAAATATTTTACATATTTTCAAATATAGACGCCGCCCCACTGTAGTTGATCTTTTTCCTCTAGTCCTGACCATTCACGATCAATCAGTGCAGTTAGGTACCTGATATGATTATTAGGCTCTCTTCTGTCAAGTGGGTGGTCTCAGGTAAGGGGGTGTGATTCTGAGCTGATATTGTCCAATCATGGGCAGGAATTGTTAGAGCTCTGAATAACGCGCCTTGTCTGCTCCTGGATAATACAGTATATAGACATTATATTTGGCAAGTGAGATAAACCATCCAGTCCTGAGAAAATGACTGAACTTGACTACTCATCATTGCACTTTAGGAGCCTAGTGGATGAAATAAAGGAAAGTATTGGGGGCATCTCACTAATCTTAAAGGAGTATTTCCACCAAGACAAGTTATTCCCTATCCATTGGATAGGGAGTAACTTGTAGATCAATGGGGTCCGACTGTCCAGACTCCCACTGATCAGAAGTTCTGAATGGAGCGGTGTACTTCTGCTATTTATGGTGCCCCATTGAATTAAATAGAGCAGTGCATGGTTTTTCTACATGCATTAGGATGCAAGAATCACATTATAAGATTCTATCCAGATGGTATAAGACACCCGAATGGCTACACACTCATGGCCTAGCAACATCAAATAAGTGCTGGAGGTGCCACAAGGACACAAGAACTATGTCTCATATCTGGTGGTTGTGTGAGATGATCAAAACTTTCTGGTCCCAGGTATGAGCCCACTTGCAAGTCTTACAAGGAAACCAGAGCACTCTGTCTCCGGAGTGGATTCTCCTTTCCTGTCCCAATCGGGAGGTGAAGCAGTCCAAACGTGATCTTGTCACACACTTGGTGGCGGCGGCCAAAGCAGTTATACCCCTATTCTGGCTCCAATCTATCATTCCCCCAGTTCAGATCTGGATAGACAAAGTAAACCAGATAATGAGTTTTGAGGAGATGATCAGTTGGACAAACAGAAAACACTACATCTTCCAAAAAATGTGGTCACCATGGTATGAGAGAACACCTTCTCCTCATACTACCTCCTCCACTGCCACACAAGCCTGACCTTAACAGATTGTTTATGCCTAGTCACCGCGTTGATCGACAGAGACCTTAGATTAAATTGGCACACATACATTCCACCTTCCTAAGATCCTGACTTATGTATGTATGTACATGCGAATGTACGTGCGTGTATGTGCGTTTAAATATATACAAGCGCATATATACTTTATACCCCCCCCCCCCCCGCCCATGGTGGTACTTTCTTCCCCCCCCCCCCATTTGCTTGCCTGTATGGGAAATGAAGATGTGCATTGCTTGTCCTTAAGATTTGCTGTAATAATTTATTTTTCTTTCTTTTTTTTTCTCATATTAATTTTGTAAACTTCATTTGCTGAGTGCAGACAAACAGCAGAGAACTTAGCAAGTGTTGTATCACAGTTGTTTCTCTTACTGATTCTGAAACATATCCTGAGTTAATAACAACTCCTTGAAATGTTAATTGTATTACACACTGCTTTGTATCCTTCCTTGTTGATAATTCTATAAAAATTATATGAAAAAATTCAATAAAATGAGAATTCAAAAAAAAAAAAAAAAGAATATGGAGCCCAAATCAAATTCCTGTACTCCAGATATAGTCTAAGGCCTCATGCACACAACCATGTGCTTTGTCAGTGGCTAGCTATGTTTTTTCCCGACTAGCACACTGTCCCTTTAATTTCTATGGCCCCATACATAGAACCATGTATTTTCATTAGTGAATGGGGCCACAGAGGCACAGGCGGTACACAGATATCATCCATGCACTGTAGTCATGGACTAGCTACACACAGTCCTGTGCATGGCACCTTAGCCTACATTCACACGGGTGAAACTTGGTCCATGTGATATGATTTCCCGGCCTGAGCAGTGTGCAGGGAGAGGGACTCCTAGCATTATAGTTATCTATGCTCTAGGAGTCCCTGCCTCCCAGCGGCATACTGTTTCGTAGTGACTATAGACCCGGGACCACTATTCTAAGGATAGGCTATCAATAGTACAAATTGGACAACCCCTTTAAAGTCTGCACAAAATTTATGCACAGTGTTTTGTTTTTGCAACAAAATGTAGAACGTTCTGGAAAATTGTGTATTTCCCATAGGCTTCTCTATAAGACGTAAAACATGTCAGAGAAAATGTAAGTACAAAATGCTTCAAAATAAAATTTCACCGAAAACAATTGAAATTCACAGAACTAAAGAATGGCCATGTGAATAGTTTGTTTTGCAATAAACATTGTCATCATTGAGGGGTCAGAGCTTGACATGGGTAACATCCATGTTCTTCCAAATAAATCCAGACTGTACTTGTCTTTCATTATTTAATACATGAGAGAACTGGAACTGTGTGCTGCAATCCAGCAGGTGAGTCACCTTTTCTTTGTTCCGGGTGTAAATTTCATGAATGAATTCAAGAACCTCTTGTTTTTTTTGTTTATTTGCATACGTCAATGAAAAGAACAGAGGACATGCAATAGGGAAATGTCTACTCATGTATGTGGATAGGCCTAAGTATCAGATTGTACTAAACATAACAAAGTCACAACAAGAAAAGGTAGAGTTGGCTGACAATGTGAGTGGACAATGGTGCTGTAGGCTGTTATTATGCGTCTATTAGTTCTTTACTAGGTAGATAATGGAACAGAAATGAGTCCAGCGGGGGCAAATAAATCCTTCTTGCACATGTGCTATGGCCTAGCCACTGACTACTCCCTTGAGCAAAGAGGGGCCCTGCAATGCAGAGCCCAGCGCACCCAAACTGCCAGATATATTATATGGTGTGCGGGGTGTATCTGGTATTGATTATTTAATATTGATTTCATATGTATTTATATTGGATATGGATTGTGTTACTTTATAAGCAGGGCTCCTGTGATGATTCCACTTAAATATGGCTATAACTCAAAGATGTATTTTGATCTCTGGGTATCGTATCTCCCTCTTACTTCCATTTACTCATAATGTGCGCAGCTCTAATCCTAGGTGTGTGTTGTCAGTATTGGCAACAATGTAACAATAGGGCTTTGTATCCATCCCAGAATGGCTCCATTGAATTCCTACATAGCCCTGGGTCATCAAATACACATGCATTGTTCAGCCTGGGCTGTAGATCAGACATGGTTGATAACATATAGAAGGTATTGCGTCATTCCACTTAATCCCATCTTCTTACAAAGAATCTTGACTTGAGTGCGTTAGTCAATCAGACTTGCTGTCGCCAGTGACCTCATTCTGGGTGGTGTAATTAAGGGTATAAAAGATGAGGTAAGAGGTCAATGGGAGAGACTACAGGAGAATACTATGAGAGACTACAGGAGAATACTATGATGAGACTACAAAAGACTACTACTGAGAGACTGTGATGAGCATGCAGGCTGGAATGCTGTGTTGATGTTGCTGCCTCCACTGGTTATCCCCACATGCCATGTGTGAGGGTTGGATTATAGAGCCACATCCAGGATATGTGTGGTAAAGTAATTATTTCACTTTTATTTTATTGTACTGTATATTGTAACTAGTAACTGTTAATGCTTGCATATATCTGCATATCTGTTCTGAACTGCATGTGTTAGATGTTAATACCGACCCATTTAGGGGTTAATAAATATACAAAATTTAGAAAGCTTGTCTTGTATTTATCTTGTGAACCCAGAACTCACTGGCGGTGAGTGTGGTTTTTTATGAAAGAAGTTTCAGGTGTGGGCCACGCGGTGTTGGCGCACTGAGGATCTTTCACAGCTCCACTCATTGGCTTATCCATTTGAGATTTTGCATTTGGGTGTATTATTTCATGATGTGTTTATGTTCTCATGCATACATGTATATGTGAATAAGGGCTAGGTGTGTGGGCTTGATCTTGGGACTTATTTTTGTCCAGCTACAGGGTTGTGATCACCCAATTTTGTTGAGTGTGATCGAAAGTTTTTTTTTATATGTTTTTATTCTGTGTTGTTCCTATATTATGTATGAAATAAAGATTAATTCTATTGTTAAGGGATGTATGTTTTTTAATGTATCTTTAGCTTGCTGAATGATTGGAGCTTGACATGAATACAGAACTCCTGTATTTGATATTAGGCTAGGTTCACATCGGCGCTTTTACTCCGTACGGGGATTCCATTCCCCTCTCCGGCCCTTTTCGGGCGGAAACCATTATAGTCTATGGGGTCCGCGGGTTTCCTAAGGTAGCCACTTTTTTATGCAGATTAGGTTTCTGTTTGTGGGGTCCCCAAGCGGACCCCACGAATGTAGATGTGAACCTAGCCTTAGAGTGGTGCCCATCTATTACGGTTTTTCAGAATTCTGCACCAGACAGACTCCAACACAGATGTGAATATAGCCTAAGGCTGAGTTTACACCTGTGATGGAGGCCGAACTCATATACGAGATGTCATATTTGCCTTAAAAAAATAGCACAGTATGCAGCACTATTTTTTTTTTTCTGGTAAAACAATGGAACCCAACTAGCCCTATTCGCCATTCGTTCATTTTAGGTCCATCAGTGCATAAGAATTGAAATCTTCTCCAATTACGAGTTATCTTAAATTTCAAGAATAATTTTCACCAGTTTCCTGTTGTAAATTTTAGTAACTTTGCCCGGCCATTGTGGCCCTGTCCTCTGCCACGTTTCACCTACTTGGTGTAAAAAATGGGAAACTCTGAATATGGGGTGCACAATGACGTGCAACAAAAAATTGAGAAATTATTATACCAGAAACCTGGCATAGAGACTTCAATAGATCCCCCACTTCTTGCTATGAGGGTCCTGAATGGGGGTCTCCCAGTCCATTTTCTCACTCCTTAACACATATTTTACCACAAAAGGACTACCGTTTGTTTCTACATAGTCTCTAGGAGAATGAACCAGTGTCTTCAGAAAAAGAGAAGTGAAGTGTGACAGGATGTAATTGATTCTGTGTTTTCACAGCCCTGAGGCTTTCAGAGGAAACAAACCCACATACAGTAATGGGAGGATACCTGTAGAAAACTAGTGAAAAGCAAACAAGGGTGTATACAGAACAGGACAGCATGAATATTCAAAGAAACCACTGCTAGCACATTGCACTACAGAAATCAAAGGAAATAAAACATAATATAACATACAAAGTGATTAGGACATTTTTCAGCACATGGTGATATCATTCTAGCTGCCATGTAATATGTTGTGTATCCTGTAACACTGAACCATGTGCCATATCGTCTTTGTGCCTGTGCCACTTTTCATACAGTATACAGCCGGTGTCAGTCCATGGGTATATACAACTTAAAGAGATCAAATGACTTCACAGGTCCTCTATAAGGACCCCCGAATGACAAAAATATGCACAGCTCTGGTCACATGATTCAGTGCAATATTAACCCTTTCCAGACAGCTGACATACATGTACGACAGAGCAGGGGCGTAGCTATAGGGGGTGCAGAGGTCGCAGTCGCTGCCATAGACCGCATGTGATAGAAGTCAATAGATTTTACAACAGACATCAATGTTAACCACTTTAGTGCCGGGCCAATTTCTGGTCCAGGACCAGACACATTTTCAGTTTTTTTTGCATGTGCGGTTTTGAGGGTTGTAACAATTTTATCCTTTGCATTATTTAATTTTTGCTCTTGCAGACGCTGATCCCGGTGGATCACGTGACTACTGGGTCAAAGGGGAGCCGCAAGAGTATACACAGCGATTGGGATGGCAATAAACCTTCCCTGCCTTCTCTGTAGGAGCTCCCGCTGAAGTTACATCTGGCTCCCCATTTCAGGTGCTGAGTTTTGGTTGGACGTACCGTTCCTTCCAGAACTAGACAACCACCTTCTGGACGTATATAGTCTATGGGTGGTCCGGAAGTGGTTAAAAAAAACCCCTGATCTGTTTCTTATATGGTTATGATTTTTGAGTCCTTCAAAAAAAAAAAAAAAAAAAAAAAGGACATAAACTGATCCGTTTTTTAAACATTGATGTCTATGTAAACGGATGGCGATTATTTTGTGTCCATTTTTTGCATCCGTTAAATGGATCTGCTAAACAGATGTAAAAAAACATCTGAACGGAGCCCAACCTTGTTAGTTTCTGCAGCCACAACACTACAGTTGCAAAATATCCAAACGTGATGGATTTCTTGCGACAATTGTGTCGCAGTTGTGTCAACCTGTGAGTCACAATTTTACTGCCGCCCCTCCTACCTCTTGTGTCACCTCCTCTACCTCATAGATTGTAAGCTCTTGCGAGCAGGGCCCTCAGTTCCAGTGTGTGAATTGACTATTTCTTTGTAATGTATCTTTTTTGTCAGTACTTGAACCCTACAAATTGTACAGTGCTGCGGAATATGTTGGCGCTATATAAATAAAATTTATTATTATTATTTACTACATTTACTTCCATTAGACACAATGGAGACAGCGTGACGGTGTAACCTTCGACCACACATGTGCCTCATATTTCTATGTTTCATACATACTGTATTTCTGGAGTTAGTGTTCTAATAAGACGCCAAATGGAAAAAAACTGCATAAAAACACCACACTGTGTTTAGTATAAAATACCACTATCCCTAAAAACAGCATAAACTAAAACCCAGTGGGGTACATTTGCCAAGCCTATTTTCTTCTAATTCTACCCCATTTTCTTAGTTTTATGCTTTGTGCGCCAGATTTATCTTGTGTTTGCGCCTATTTTGAAGGCTTTTACGTGAGGCTTGCCATCACTTTGCTTTTTTTTGTCGTAGAAAGTGAGTGCGGTTTATCTGTAGTAATATTTTACGATGCATTTACGACGTGCCCCATTTTTTTTTTTTTATTAAAAAAGGGGCAACTGCACTCCAATACATGGGCGACATAAAAAAATTATTTCCATAAGGTGACAGTTGAGCAAAATTTATGACGCAATAGAAACTTAGGCATAAAAAGTCACAAAAATTGCATATATGACCCATTATGGACTTAAGACTCTGAAAAACTTTTTCTCCTTCTTTTCTACACTGACTTTTTAAGACGTCAGGTACTATTGGAGAATTGGAAGCAAACTTGAGGCAGTCCTATATAAATTTACCTCACAAATCCAGCTCACTAAAGTAAACTATATATAGCCGACCCTAAAAGGCCATATTTCTTATAGAATAAACACGGTATATATATATATATACCTAAACTATTCCGATGTCTCCCCACACACTTTTACCACAGATATTTGTATTGTACACATAACTATCGTAACACGACGTTATCGACAATCCTTCCTGCCAGCAACGCCACGGCCGGACAATGACGTCACAATAGGCGAGTGGCTGCGCGCCAAGCGCGGTCAACCTGACTCCCGGAGCAAACCGATCAGCGCTGGTTTGAGCTGGCGCGTCGTCCTGACAACGCAGGCCCCGCCTATAAAAGCAGCGAGCGACGACTCTCCAACTCAGTCAGTGTCGAGCTAGCTGAAGGTTCGCAGCGCTCCGTGGAGCCGTAGGTTTTATCCGTTGTGACTTTTCTCTCCGTGTGATTATATTTCTTCTCTTCTGGGCATTTAATGCCTCGATGGGTACAGATTTCGTAAATGCTTTTTAAGGTAAGTTTTCAATGGGTTTTATACGGGCGGTTGGGGTCGGGGTTTTAATATCAACGGTATTTTGAATGCGCGTTTTGGGGACTTTTGATCTTCCTGACCTCCGTAGTTAGCAATTTAATAATTCTTTAGTGGTTTGTGGAGGTTTAGATGCGACCAGATAGTGGACACGTGTCTGTATGACTGATGTGGGGGATGGGTAGCACATGTATAGTTAATGGGATCGACTGTATAGGTCTGTCAGTCTCTAGCAGGTACTCTTCTATAGCCCACTCTATAATAGCTATCGGGGAGCTTATATTGGGGTAGATCAAGGGGGTAATGACTTACGTGTGCCCTTCCATGTCAGAAGTTGCTGCTGAGTCTAGTCTGGTCCTCAGTGGCCACCGTATGGCTTCTGTAAAGCTTACTGGTTATAAATGGGGTTTCCTATACAGTATTAAGAGGACAGATGGTAGGGCTTCACAACTGGATTAAGAAATGGTAATTCGGGGAAAAATGACTGTTGCATGTGTGCGGTTCCATGTTAAAGATCACATGGGCTGAGCTGTATCCATGTCTCTTGATCTTACTGGTTATGAATAGGGTTTCCTAAGCACTGTGAAGAGGACAGATGGTAGACCTTCAAGAATTGCCTAGGTTTCTAGTTCTCTTGCTGCTATATATTTGAATCTCTATGGCAAAGTCCTATAGTCTGTCTCTTTCATGGTTGCGGATGACTTGTGTAAGATAGTGACTAGCACATGCTGTCAAATGCCGGGTGCAGAGGGTACTAAGGAGGAGGCATTAGAGCCGGTACAAGCTGTAATTGGCTGGTGTTGTCCCGGCTGGGTAGTCCCTCCCTTGCCAGCAAGTGACACGAAGCAAGCTTCTGGGTAGGGGGAGGTGGGTGGAGCAGTTAAGTCATTCATTAAATGGGCTGGGTGCGTGACGTAAGGGATCTGGTTTCAAGGCTTTTTTTTTTTTTTTTTTTTTTCCATTGACTAAGTTAGATGGTGAAGTAATAACTGAAGATGTGTGGTGACTAATGGATTTTTTTTTTTTTCTTCCTCCCCTTTGCAGAACGCCGACAGCACAGCAGTAAAGTACGGCTCCTTTGAGAGCGTAGGACTTGTCTTATACTTGCCAGGCTTCTATTTCACTGGAGAACCTCCTTGGGGGCAAAGCTGAGGACCTCTTTGTAATAAACCCCATCTCTAACTTGTCCATGTAAGTGGTCTAGATTTATTAAGGGGGGGGGGGGTGTTGGTTATCCAGCTTTTTACAACTGATGTCTTATTCATAGTATAGAAATCACTTTTTAGATCAGTAGGACTCAGACTGTTGGGACACCTATGGGTTAGCCTTTTTTCAGTGAAAGCTGCAGTGCCCGCTTGCCATACTCTTAATAGAAGCTGTAGTGGGTACTGAAGCTGTTGTCCCATAGAGGCAAATAGGGCCATCACTGCAACTCTCACTGTGACCACAATTAGGCATGAGTGAGCACTGCCTGTATGGGAAACTGCTGATTTGTGGGGGCTCCTGCAATTGGACCCCTACCAATATAAAATGTATCTCCTTTTCCATGGTTAGGGCACTTTTTAAAGGGATAACCTTGTTAAGCTTTATATTGACTGTTCTTTGATAAGGTTTATAACCAACTGCTTTTTCTTCACTGTAGTTTGTTGCATTCTCGTCTTGTGATTTTTATAACATTGAGAAAATGAGCACCTTCAGCAACGAAGAGTTTGACTTCAGCTTCCTTGAGGAAGGCTTTACTGCCCGGGATGTCCTGGAGCAGAAGATCAATGAAGTGTCCTTATCTGTAAGTTCAGTCTTGAGTGATTTGGTTTATTCCTTGGTGGTTTGTGTTTTCTGTAAAGCTGACTGATGTTTGTGCCTTAATATTTTAGGATGATAAGGATGCCTTCTATGTTGCCGATCTTGGTGATATTGTGAAGAAGCATGTACGGTGGTTTAAAGCACTCCCACGAGTAACTCCATTTTATGCTGTTAAATGCAATGATAGCAAGGCCATTGTGAAGACTCTGTCCATTTTGGGGGCTGGATTTGATTGTGCCAGCAAGGTAAGTTCTGGTTAAATGATTTGTTAGGCAACTCCTCTGTGTGGGTGGCAACTGTAGTGCAAATGTCATGACATGGTGACCATTCTGAAAAACGGACATCCTTGTAATACATTGCTGGCTGAGTGGGTGCTGTTCTGGCTCTGCAGTGGGGCACCAACCTGTATCCTATCCTCAAGAGCCTAATTAACGTGAGACGGGCCAAAACTTAGAAGCTTCTAAGTGGGCTTTTTTTTTTTTTTTTAGACTGAAATACAACTTGTCCAGAGTATTGGTGTTCCACCTGAGAGAATCATCTATGCCAATCCATGCAAACAAGTTTCCCAGATCAAATATGCTGCTAGCAGTGGAGTGGAGAAGATGACCTTTGATAGTGAAGTGGAACTGATGAAGGTGGCAAGAAATCACCCCAATGCCAAGTAAGTTATCTATATAACTTTTCTTTCTTTTAGTCTGGCTTCACTGTAACAGTGTTAATGTTTTGCCAACCAGGCGCTCCTCAGTGGGTTGGTTTGGCATCTGCTTACTGTCCTTCCTATTTTTGTAGATCTAATTGTTCGGGTTTTTTTTTGTTTTGTTTTTTTTAATCCTTTAGGCTTGTTTTGAGGATAGCCACAGATGACTCAAAAGCAGTGTGTCGCCTGAGTGTAAAGTTTGGGGCCACTCTTAAAATATGTAGGACCCTTCTGGAACGTGCAAAGGAGCTCAATGTGGAGATCATTGGAGTAAGGTAAGGAGCTTAACTTGAGGAGTTTTTTTGTTTTTTTTTTAGGGTTTCTTGGCATAATGCTATATGTTGAACCTTCTATGCTGTAGTTTAATTGAGGTAAACTTTTTTTTTTTTTTTTTTTGTTTTGTTTTGTTTCCCCAAACTAGTTTCCATGTTGGCAGTGGATGCACAGATCCTCAGACCTTTGTTCAAGCTGTTTCTGATGCCCGATGTGTGTTTGATATGGGAGCTGAACTTGGATTCAATATGCACTTGCTTGACATTGGTGGCGGCTTTCCTGGTTCTGAAGACGTCAAGCTAAAGTTTGAGGAGGTAAGATCATGTTCAACCTTATATTTGGCTCCTATGCCCCACATCTGTTCATGGTTGACCTCTGTGTATATATAATTGGCATTCAAGCTTAATGTTCAACATTTTTGGTCTTGTTCTTGACGCATGTATATATCCAATTTCTTTGTAGGTGACTTCTGTAATAAATCCTGCTCTAGATAAATACTTCCCTGTTGATTCCGGAGTCCAAATCATTGCAGAACCTGGACGATACTATGTTGCTTCAGCCTTTACCCTTGCTGTCAATATCATTGCAAAGAAGGTTATTGTGACTGAACAGACTGGATCTGATGGTATGTGTGCAGTGCATTGTTTTGGTCAAGCTTTGAGAAATGCGTTGAGAAACTTTCTATAGCTAACAATATAATTTCTTTCAGATGAAGATGATTCTTCCTGTGATAAGACTCTCATGTATTATGTCAATGATGGTGTCTATGGATCATTCAACTGCATCTTGTATGACCATGCTCATGTCAAGCCTGTGCTCCAGAAGGTGAGGCTTTTACAGAATTGTTTGAATTGACTGAATCTATTAGGTTGCTATAGACAGTGGGAAAACAAAATAAATTGACTGTCCTATAGATGTCTTTGTTAACCTTATGCAAGGCATTGTGTGTGGTAGAAAATCCAAAATATTTTGGTGGCAACCAACCTTAATTGCTGCACAAAGGCAGCAGAATTGCTAAAAGGTGCACCCTTGGCTCTAGTTCTGGCCAGGAAGGAGTTCAGTTAATACAATGAAGCTTATAGTATTGACTAGATCTGTTGAGCGCACTTTATATTTAGGTGAGGTTCAGGTATAGACAATTGAAGTTGCAGGCTAACGGAGATCTCTATTTTTACAGAAGCCTAAACTGGATGAAAAATACTACTCCAGCAGCATTTGGGGACCAACATGTGACGGACTGGATCGTATCGTTGAACGATTTGACTTGCCAGATCTGCAGGTTGGAGACTGGATGCTGTTTGAGAACATGGGAGCTTATACTGTGGCTGCATCTTCTACATTCAATGGATTCCAGAGACCCTCGCTCTACTACGTAATGTCAAGGCCATACTGGTAAGAAATTTGATCTAATGTCTAGCCTTAATGATCCTTTCTGAATCAGGTAGTAACCTTTTACCTTTTTCAGGAACCTGATGCATGATATTAAAGAACATGGAATTGCTCCTGAGGTGCCTGAGTCAAGCGCTCTTCATGTATCCTGTGCCTGGGAAAGTGGGCTGGAGCTCAGTACTGCAGCCTGTACTTCAGCAAGTGTCAATGTATAGATTTTTATTTATCTGATGTAGGTAGTGTTAGTAGTTACATGTATTAGACTTCAGTTTTGGGACCATAACTTAATAACTTTTTTTCATAGTTTAACATTCAGCATTAATGCAACAAAATGGATGACTGGGAGATGGGGTCACAATTATCTGTGTTCCTATGGAAACTTTTTTTTTATTCTTTCAATTGTAATAAAGAGGCACTGCTGCCACCCAAGCATTTTAGCTTGTGTACTGGCGGAGTGTCATCTTCATGTTTGACTCATTTTATAATAAAGAACTTTCAAAAATGACTTGTCTGACTTCCTGTAACTAAATCTAGGTAGAAAATTGGCATTACTCAAAATGTTATGACCTACTTCTGCCAGAACACACTTTCCAACTAAATGTGCCCTACTTCATAAGCAGACAACTATCAAACTGACTTCCCGTCTAGAGTCTGTAGACCTTGTCCTCACCATGAGTCTGACTAGCAGCATTGTGGATCTCTTAAGATGGAGATTTGCAGCCATAATGCAAATACACTAGGATCTTTAAAAAAAAAAAAAAAAAAAAACCTCCACAGGGTCTCTTCTCCATTTCCTGATTTCAGTAACACAGACTGAACTGCAAAGTTAGGTCTGGATTTCCATACACAATTGGGGCATGGCAGAACATGCACTGTAACATGATTTTGCTGTCACAATGCAGGTGGACAGATCAGATGGCAGAAGTGGTCTGAATGTAAAACAAGGTGTAAATGCTGAGGTTTGTATCTGGCAAATGGCGTAAGATAAGCAAACTGGTTTTGCATAACATTGCTTTAAGCTACAAGTTTAAACATGTTTCTGGAAATAATATCCCTTTAAGGCAGGGTTTTTAGTCCTCTTCACTTCAGAATTGCTTGCAATGGATTGTAGAAACAAGTTGCACATACTTTGCGTTTCAGCTGTATTACTAACTGCTATTTGAGAACATCTGGTTTACTAGCAACATAAAAATCTGCCTAAACTGCACTGAAACATGCAGTTCTTAAAGGGGTTGTCCAGGTGACATGACTTGAGTACTGTTACTGGGGTTAAACCTAGGAAAGTACTGGTTCCTTCAGGCCCGTTTCCACCAGTGGCTTCTCCATTAGGCTGTATACAACTCCCTTTCTGATGTGTAAAGGGGCTGCTGTAGTCCGTCATAAGCTTTAGCAGTGAATTCTTCACAGTAAGTGGCTGCAGCAGTCACCACAAAAATAGCTGGATCTTGTATACCAGGTAACAGGGCTTCTACTGCTGGAAATGGGTGCGGTGAGTACTGCTTTAGTTCCCCAGTAACAGTGCATTGGCTACATAAGTCACCTATGAAACTTAGTTCATGTGCACGATTTTCTTACCTGAACAGGGTGCTGATAGGGGCACCTAGCATTAGTGATGTATCGTGCTAGGAAGTCCCTACCTCCTAGTGACATACTGTCCAGTGATTCCAGTATAGGACATGTGCCATAGATGACTAATGCTAGGTGTCCCTCTCCCAGCATACTGTTCAGGGCTGGAAATCAGTTTCACAGTTGAATGTCATGTGAATCTCTATTATAGGTGGAAGCTGTGCACTGTACTCCTTGATGACCGAGTTCAGCTAACTACTGTACCTTTTTGGAGCAAAAGCCATATGAACTACTTAGTTCCTACGGTGAGAAATAGCCATTCGCACCAGAAATAGGAGCTGCTAGTGCTGTGCATGTCTAATATGTGAAAGACTTGTTGCTTGGTCAGAACTTTCTACAATATTGCAACATTTTTGGATAATTTGTGTGGGACTTGAGTAAGCAAGTAACTAATAGCCAACATTTAAAGATGGGTCAGCAAGGGCTTCTGTGTCTCCTTGAGACTATCATGTTCTTGTAGATTGTGTGACAGGGAATGGTATATGCAAAGAAGTGTTCCTCTGGCGCCACCTAGTGGAGAGGCCACAGATATGAGATAAGAGCTCTCGCTTAGCAAACCAATACCTTTAGTTTGGACTGATAAGTGGCACAAATCCTGAAATGGTGGTCTGTGAATGTCTTCTGTGGAAGATTCTGGTTTGGCTTTAAGCCCAGATCCTGTCACTAGGCTGTATCGAAAACGGATGCTAGCTTCCGAAAGGAGACGTCAGAGGAGTCATTTCTGCTTTCCTTTAAGGAAAGCTTATTTGCTTATTGTTTTTCCATATTTAAAGATGCAACACTAGATACTTGTCCAAAAAATGACTTTAAATGGGGTATTCCAGTGGGAGCACCTTGTATTTGCTGATCTGTTTGGTGTCTGACTTGTGGGACCTACACCGATCGCAAGAACTTAGGTGCTTTCCCTGACATGGCAGAATGGATGGTGCAGGCCACTCTATTGATTTCAATGGGGCCTTCAGAGATAGCCAAAAGACAGCATTCGGCTACCTGTTGGTCCTCAGTTCTCATGATTGGTGGGGGTAACTTTTACTGACTGGAATACCCCTTTAATTATACGGCACATGATAATCTGGCTCTGCTGAACTGGTTTTCCAGCATTACAAAGATCTATGATGCTTTGAGTTTAGTTCAGATGAGATGGGATCAGTCTGGGAAGTAAGGCCGACCCAATGACAGTGTTAACCGGCTTGAACACAACCATCTGAACTTAGCCTAAGCCCAGGGCCTACCCGCTGCAAAATGTTTCTTTGCTCTTCTGCAGGTTTCTCTGTGTCCCCACAACAGCTTTCAACCTTGGCACCTATAGGAATGAATGGAGTGGAGGCTAAGCATGCACATCACTGGTCGAAACGGGGCATCTCACAGTATAACTGCACTATCTTCATATCTGCAGCTGTCACTAGCGGAGGTAAGGAAGTTACATGAAACTCTGTAATAAAATGGTATGCAGTACGGTCCTAAGCGCCCTCTAGTGGCACCTGCAAAAGGTCCAAGGCTCTCACCAGAATAGACTCAAGCATGGCAGCAGAGAAGATTGTTACCTCATCTTCCATGTCCAAAATCTAACCCATAGGGTCCTCTGTATAGCTGCCTTCAAGGTCTTATTGGCTATACGTGTTATTTCTAGTGCACAGTTAAAGGGCAGACATAGTCAATATGGCCTTTATGATTTGGAAAAAAAAATTTTCATAGCCACCTGCTGATATAAGTTTTGTATTTTTCTGTCACTGTAGCCATATTAGGGCTTCTTTTTTGCAGGATAACCTATAGTTTTTGACAATACTGTTTTGGGTTATATATACACTATATTTAATTCATTCTTACTCATTCTGTTGTTTTATTTAGGCCCCAATCCAGCACATAGCCATGCAGTCGCCTTTCCAAACACTAGTGAAAGAATGACTCTTTCTAAAGAGCTCACTGAATTCCAGTGTGGTACTGTAATAGAATGTCACCGTTTGGCTAGGTTCACATCTACGCCCGGGTCTCCGTCATTCGGGTCTCCCGGGGGACTTGAACGTCGGAAAGCCGGACCACTAAAACAGCTGTTACCTGACTGTTAGACTATAATGGGATCCACTGGATGTCTGACATTTTTATACTGAAACCGGCGGAGAGAAAAGTCCACCATGCAGGACTTTTCTCTCATCCGATTTCTAGCCTCAGTGTGTGAAATTTCTTCCCTTTTAGATATTCCACCAACCATCACCTGTGAGTGATAATATTGATTCCCTTACATCCTACCAGCAGCACAATACAGGGTATTTCTGCCCCTGTGTGCTGGTAGGACAGACAGAATTTTTAATTAGCATGTTTAATTACAGGACTATACACCCCTGTAAGAGGGCAAAAAAGACCTCCCCCCTGTGTTTTTTTCTGTCCTGTGTGGTGGGACAGGTGGAGGGAGGTCTCTTTTGTCCTCCTATTTTTTTCTAAAAAAGGATTTTTGAAGATTTGCTACTTACTTTTTAGTAGTTCTCTCCTCTTCATTTATTATCTTCTTTCTTCAGTCTTCTTTCTTCTTTTCTCCTCCAGACTTCCTGGGAGAAAAGAGATGTTAGGCGTTCCTAGAACCTTTCCCCCTTCTTTCCCCGTTTATAGTAATATTTTTTTGGATCTTCCTAGGGAGCGTTTTGCACTGGACTACTGCTCCTCCCTTTTTCCCTCCTCCCTACCTATTTAAACTTCCCTCCTAAAGATTTGGTGGTTTGTCTCTTATAGGGGGAGGCCTCAGTACGCTTCCATTGTGCTTTGCTACTGTCTGCTAGCTGACTTCTCAGTACGCTTACTTTCTCTACTATATATAACCGTTTTCATCTTCAGGGTATTACCTCCCTATTTTTTTCCGTTCACTTGTTACTGTCAAACACACTGTTCTGACTCTTTTTCTCTTTATAGATGTCCTCTGCTTCCGGTGGCAGCGCCGACTCTAGGTCCTCCAAGTGGAAACATCTTGATTATAAAGAGTGCGACATCCCTCTGCCTGATGTTTATGAATACAATCGCTGTCACCAATGCCGTGGCACCCCATCTGAGGAACCGTCCATACGTGACGTGATTGTGTGGGTCAAGGAGTACGTGGAAGATTCCATGAAGGAGATCCGGGATTCGATCTCTCAGATATCTACAGTAAGAAGCCTCGTACTGAGAGGCATTCTCAGTCACTACCATCAGAGGAGGAATTTCACGTGCTCGACGAGACGCACTCGTCTGATGAAGATCTTTCGGAAAATCCCAGCAGGCCTCTTTTCCTTTCAAAAGGATGCATAGGCTGCTGAAGTCCATCCACTCAGGGGACCGAGATGTTGACCTTGAAGAAGCCTCTAGTTCCACCATTAGGGGACCTAGGGCCTTCCAAGTGGATAAAGCTATGACAGGGGAGTGGAGACATCCCGAGAAGGCCCCTATTTTATCCACAAGGTTTAAGACCCTATTTCCTATTGCTGAGTCTCAGCAGGATCGATGGGGTCCTCCGCCAAAGGTGGATATGGTGGTAGCAAAATTATCCCGCTTTATAGTGGTTCCTGCGGAAGATGGATCCAATCTCCAAGACCCCATGGATAGGCATATGGAATGTACCCTCAGGAGAGCTTATTCCTCAGCCTCAGCTCAAGCTTCTGTTGGCATCCCCTCTATCGAAGTTGCTAATAAACTTCGCTCTGACCTAGCCCAACTGGAGAGGGACATAGACTCTGGGGTCTCCAGAGACAATTTATTATCTTTCATGAGGTCAGTATCTTTGGCAGTGGGTTATCTAGCCGAGGCGTCATTACACCAAGTTATGCTGGCCGCCAAATCCATGGCCCTTGCTACTGCTGCTAGAAGGCCATTATGATTAAAGCCTTGGAGAGCGGACAATGCGTCCAAATACAACCTATGCTCCCTACCCTTTGAGCCGGGTAAACTCTTCGGCAAAGACCTAGACAATATCATGGAAGGTCTTGTCGATAAAAACTGGTAAGTGCCTTCCTCAGTCCTTTAGAGGGACATCAAGACCTTCCGGTTGGGACAGGAGTTACCAGCAGCCGCTTCAGGCTAGACCCCAGTACCAAAGGCGCTCCAGATATCAGGCCAGAGGGTCTGAACGTAAATTCCCCAAGAAGGACAGAAAAAAGCCTGATCAGAGACCCAGGTGGTGACAAACATAAAAACCAGTGTTACTTACCTGGGCCCCGGTGCGCTCCCTGCGTTCGGCCTTCTTCAATGTCGCACAGACCGGCGTCGCGACATAATGACGTCGGCCTGGCTCACGTGACGCCTGCGACATCACCAAAGAAGGCCGAAGCCGGCTGGGAGCAGCATCGGATCGCCGGAGAGGTGAGTAACACAGGTTTTTATGTTTATCACCTCCCCTGGGTATCCGATTATTATACTCCGGGGTCTGAAAAGCCCCCGGAGTATAATAATAGTAGTATTTGATGGGGTTCGTGGGCCGTGGCCTCACTTACCATCCCTGCTCCTGCTCACAGCCGCTTCTGCGTCCCATAGCAGAAGGGGAAGCGGGGGCGGCCACGACCAGCAGCGGGGATCGATAAGTAAATAGGCCGTTACATGCCGGGGATACTCCAGCAGGCAACGGCCTATTTATATATATAAAAAAAAACTTATTTCACCTACCTGCGATGCCTTGATGCAGCCGCGGCCTCCTCCTCTTCTTGTCTGCGTGTCAGCGTAGGAGGCGCGATGACGTCATTGTATCGCCACCTGCGCTGACATGCAGAGGTCTTGTAAACCAGCCCAGAACAGGTATCGCGCAGCTTTGTTTTTTGTTTTTTTTTAAGCGGCCTGTCCTGGGCTGGTTTACATTACATAGACAATAAAAAAGGCCGCGGCCCTACGGGCCAGATAAGTGCCGGGCCGGATAACAGAAGGCAGCGGGCCGGATTCGGCCCGTGGGCCTTGTGTTTGACACCTGTGGTATAAATAATTCATGTATAATAATGACTGTACATTAGTAATTATCAGTAATAGAACATATCATATCTAAACTTTATTTACCTTTTATGAAAGCAAATATGCAGAAGCTCCAACTGTACCTATACTTGCAGATAGTTTTTGAAGGAACTCGTCAGGGAGGTTGCTCCCGCCATCTTGGAGAACTAAGCACAGATCTTCTGTGGATGTAGGCTTGCTCCAATCCTTCTGTCTCTTCATGTCATCCCAGACAGACTGGATGATGATAAGATCAGGGCCCTGTGGGGGCCGTATCATCATTTCCAGAACTCCTCCTCCGAAGGGCAAAGGTCACACCAAATATTGATAGGATTTAGATTTTTCTTTTCTTCATCCACTTTGCCTTTTGTTAATTGATAAAAAATAAACTATTAACCCTTCTATTTCTGAAACCATTCTTACTTTGCAGCAATTTATCCATATCTTGCTAAAACTTTTGCACAATATGGGGATGTCAGAATTTCATGTGATAGTAAGATAGTGGTGATGCTAGCTTCCAACATCTCGTTCAAGTCCATGTACTCAGACTTGGGTCGCAGATAATGCTTCCAAGTACAACCTTTTATGATCAGAGAGTTTATCGAGTCCCTAAGATACAGTGGTTTACAAGATACAGAACTTGTGGCTCACTCACTTGAAGGGCTGAAGTTAAAGTTACCAGAAAAAAAAATGTTTTCCATGAGAGAGATGTAAATTCCACTTCATGAAGAGGCTCACATGGATCTTGAACTAGGAATTTAAGTTCAAGATATAAGTCCCAAAAAAGAACATGAGCATGAATGTCTTTAACCCCTTAAGGATGCATCATAGTGTGGGCCTTACGGTTCAACCTCTGTTTTTCAAATCTAAGCCTTTTAAATGGCTTTAAAGGGGTTTTCCTGGCTAAAAATATTGATAACCTACCTAGATCAGTAGGAGTCCGACACTCGACTTTCCCACTGATCAGCTGCTCTCAGCACCTGATACACAGAGAATGGAACAGATAGCAGAGCATACATTGCTGTTCTCTGTCTAGTGGCGAACTGAGTCATTGCAGCTTAGGTCCCATTCAAGTGAATGGGAGCTGATCGGCAGTAACCTGGTCTGACTTCTAGATAGAGAACGGAGCTGTCTGCTTCCTGCTCCATTTTCTGTATATCAATAGTTTATCAGAACAGCTGATCAGCTGGAGTGTCGGGGGTCAGACCACCACAAACTGGTACTGTTGAACTAACCTTAAAGGGGTTGTCCAGGTAAAAATGGACAACAATTTGAAAGTTTAAATAAGCTGGTGTCAGTGAAAAAAATAAAAAAATGTATACTCACCTGTCCCCGTTTCTCTGGTGTCCTCCCTTGTCATTTGCTCCCAGCGTTGTGCTGAAGCCACTGATTGGCCTCAGCGGTCACGTGACCGCTGAGGCCAATCAGCGAAGGGCCTGAATGTCACTACCTGTGACATCACGGGTCCTCTTGCTGAGGCCACTGATTGGCCTCAGTGGTCATATGAACGCTGAGGCCAATCAGCGGCTTCAGCACAACGCCAGAAGAGACTCGGGTGAGCAAACGAACCGTGAGGGGAGGGATGACAACGAAGCAACGGTGACAAGTATGTATTTTTTAAATCTTTTTCACTGCCCCCAACGTATTTAAACTTTAAAAATTTAGCCTGGACAACCCCTTTAAGATAGGTCATCAGTATTTTAAGCCTGGAAAACCTCTTAAGGATGCAGCCTAGTTTGGGCCTTAAGATTTAAAGGCAGTCTATCACCAAGGTTCACAACATGAAATGAACAACATAGTTACCTAGATTAAGGTTACCTGAATCCAATGCCTTTTTCCTATACATATCTGGGCCTCCAAGATATGTTTAGAAGTGTAAATGCAAATGAGCTATCTAGAACACCAAGGGCGTCTCCAGTGCTCCAGACTGCTACACCCTGATGTGCTATGATCGGCCTCCTTCCCGCTGCCTTCTGAGAGTGACAGGACCAAGGAACGATGCTGAAGTCTCGCCTGGCCCTATATTCATGTGGTCATGGCATGAATCGCAACATCAGCATATGTGCAGTACACCCGCTCTGGCCTGTCAAGTACTGAGTGGTTCCGTGCATGCCTCGGTGATGCGATTTTAGTATTGTTTTTAACCCCTACAGTTAAGCTATGTTGAACTTCAGAATGCTGTAACGTTTTAGTCTTTCATTCCAAAAGCCTTAACTTTTTACTACCAATAAACAGAGCAATATAAGGGCATGTTTTTTTGCAATAGGTCAAATTTTTAGATTGCACCTTTTTTGGGTTCATATAATATTTTGTTTAGCTTTTGAGAGGACTGTGTGAAAAAAAAATCCCCTGCAATTTCATCATTGTTTTGGAGCTTTGTTTATATCATATTCACTGTGTGGTAAAAATGACATATTAAACTTTTTCTACTGTTAATTCTGATTATAGCAAATTTTATTTTTGCACTGCTTTTACAAAAAAAAAAGCTAAATAAAAAAAATGTCTTGGGACTCTTAGGAGCATTAATACATATTCTGAAATCCATAACATTTTTCTGTTTCGGTTGACAGGGCTGTGTGGGGCTTGATATTTGCATGACAGGCTGTATTTTTTCTGATAGATTGATTTTTTTTTCATCCCTTTTTATTCCTATAAGAAGCCATTCAAACAGCGACAAATGAAGAGGCCACCATTTTCTTGCCACCAGCTCCACACAGCGGGAATGTGGATACAGAGCATTGGCATTCTGTCTTGGATTTCCGCCACTCATTAGGCCATGGGAGGCAGAATCTGGGCAGAATCTGTCTCTGATTTACTGGCGGAATCTGCCCCCAAATCAGCATGAAATTCCTATGTGTGAACACCTGCTAACAACGTCAGTTCTGACAAGGAATGTTCTATATAATATAGACTGCAATATTTCTGTATTACAGTATATTGTACATTTTAGTATATTCCTATTAGGTCTTGTCTCTGTCTCTAAAGGCTTCCATACATGCCAGCTTGGAGGTCGCTGTCCTAAGATCATCTCTCATCTGGATCACCACTAAAACATATGACATGTCATTTTTTTTTTTTAAAGGTACACTTCAAATTCTTGGTATTTAAAGGGGTTGCGAAGGATTAGAATACATGGCTGCTTTATACTTCTCAAGAACTGACCTCATGTCCCTGGGTCACATGGCAATGCAACAGTTCAAATGAATGGGACTGAGCAGCAGTATGGCCGTGTGACTAAATATCACTACCTAAGGCCCCTTGCAGACGACCATGCAGTGGTGTAACGAGGGTGCGACCGCGAGCGGGCCCAGAGGGGTATGGCTCCCGTGGCTAGCTGGAGATGGCCGGGGCCCCGGACCACTATGATAGCGGTCGGGGTAAGTCTGTTTCCCCGACCGCTATACATACTGTTATTGGAAAGGGGCCCTGGCATATAATATAGGGTGGAGCCACTGTGTAGAGCATATTATACTGTGTGGGGCCACTGTGGGGAGCATATTATACTGTGTGTGCTGCCATTGTGGAGCATATTATACTGTGTGTGGGGGGAGCACTGTGGAGCATATAATGATGTGTGGGGGCCACTGTCAAGCATATAATACTATCTGGGGCCACTGTAGAGCATATTATACTGTGTGGTGCCCTGTAACTGTCACTATCAAGAATTTGCTGTAGGGAGGGGGTAGGGGGCTCCAGACAAAAGTTTGCACCGGGGCCCACAAGACTTTAGTTATGCCACTGCGACCGTGGGCAAGATCAGTGTGCTATCCGAGTTTTTCGCAGGTAGCACACTGACCCTTTCATTTCTATGGGCACATGCACACGACCAGTGTGTGAGTCCGCGCCACGAAATATAGAACGGGTCCTATTCTGTTCAGTTTTTGCGGAATGGACTCGCCCATAGAAGCCTATGGGAGACTAAAAACTTATGGCACACTGATGTACTGAGGCTAGGTTAACATCTGCGTTCGGATTTCCGTTCGGGGGGTTCGACTATAATGGGGTTCGCATGGTTTCCGCCCGAAAAGGGCGAAAAATGCGGAGAGAAAAGCCCTGCTTGCAGCACTTTTCTTTCTGGTTTTTTCAAGCGGAGAGGGGAATGGAATCCACGAACGGACTTCAAGCGCTGGTGTGAACCCAGCCTTAGTGTGTCATCAGTGTGTTTTCGCGGACAAGCTAATGATATCATTAGATGTCTCCTGTGTTTTTTTATGGTGGATCCGCAAACTAGGATCACACACTGATGGCACACGGATGACACACTGTCCGTTTTTGCGGACCTACTTCACTGATGCTGAAGAAACACTGAAGACACTCTGTCCGCAAAAACTGAACACTAATTACTAGTTTGCTGACCACAAAATACACACAGTCGTCTGCAACTAGCCTTAAAGGAAGAAAGCAGTCATGTTTTGTAATCCTGCACATCTCCTTTAATAGTACTCAAAGATGTTGTCCAGAATATTATTTTTTTTTATATATATATATATTAGGCTGGGAAAGGAGAAAAAAAAACCCAACCTCCAAAAAAACATTCACCTGTACCTGGTGCTCCGGTGCCTCCCAGCGTGGTCCAGTCCTGCTGCTCCGATGTTGTCTTGTGGTGGAAGTCCTCGCTGGGTGTGACATTCCTTTCCTTAGGCCGCAGGTAGTGACTTCCCGTGTCCTTTGCTGAGGCTTGTGATTGGCCTCAGCAGTCATGTGCAGCGGGGACTTCCGCTGGAATAAAACACTGGAGCAGCAGTACCGGCCCGCACTGGAAGACACTGGAGCACTGGGGACAGGTGAGTATGTTTTTTTTTTGGGGGTTTTTTTTTCATCCTGGACAGCTCCTTTAATAGTGGACTCACAGTATAACAGAGATATAATTGTTGCACATCTGCCATTTCATATGTCCAAAGTCGCCAAGGAGTCTGGTCAGATCCTGAGGGCCTACTCCCATCAACGTCTCACTGGCCCATATGGGGTTTTCCAGGCGCTGTAAAAATGACAGCTGATAACACTTTATTATTTGCTTAAAGGGAGTCTATCATAGCCCAAACACCTTTTTAACCGAAGGCACGTTGGAATAGCCTTTATAAAGGCTATTCTACTTATTCCTTTATTTGTCTTCACCATGCCGTCATTTTTGCAAAAAAACATTTTATGCCCATATGCAAATCATGCTCAGGGAGCACAGGGGACGTTCTTTTATGGTCATGGATATTCTAAGTCTAAGGTGATAGATATTAGCATGTCCCTTCAAGTGTCGGAAGCAGACTGTAGTTGAAGTGCATGATAAAGAGGCCTGGGAGTCGACATGTGCTCTGATTTGGGTGGTGACATCTGGTAGAGAGCCCCAGCTAGTGGCATGAAGCAAGTTTTCTGGTTAGGAAGTTATTCATTAAATAGATTTCAAGGCTTTTTCCCATTGATTCTAGATTAACCTTTGGAGATACGTGATAGCTAAGAATTTTTTCTTTCCTTTGCAGAACAGCAACAACATTGCAGTAAAGCACATTTGTAACTAGTCCCTTTGCCTTTATTCCAATTTGTCTTGTGATCCTATAAAGTTAAGACAATGAACACCTTCAGCAACAAAGAGTTTGACTTCAGCTTCCTTGAGGAAGGCTTTACTGCCCGGGATGTCTTGGAGCAGAAGATCAATGAAGCGTCCTTATCTGTAAGTTCATTCTCAAGTAGTTTGGTTTACTCCATGGTTGTCTTTATCCTCGGTAAAGCTGAACTTAAGATTTCTTATATTTTAGAGCAATAAAGATTCCTTTTATGTTGCCGATCTTGGTGATATTGTGAAGAAACATGTTCGGTGGTTTAAAGCACTCTCTCGAGTAACTCCATTTTATGCTGTTAAGTGTAATAATAACAAGTCCATTGTAAAGATGCTGTCCATTTTGGGAGCTGGATTTGACTGTGCCAGCAAGGTAAGTTGTTTCGGTTTGCAGTAAGTTTAAAGAGATTGTCCCATCAGAGACAATCCTTTACAAAATGCAGATTCCGGGGAGTTCAGATGAGCCCTACTCCTGGCAAACTGCGGATTTGCAAAGGGAAGTCAAAGTGGCGACAACAGGGGAAATGTCGTATTACATGGTAACCTCTGAAATGAATGGCCATCCTAGTAATACAAGGCTCGCATCTGCCAGAATGGGAACGAGTCCTTCAGGAAGGTTCTGATCTAGCTCAGAGTAATGTCCCAAGCAGGAGATCCACCAGTATGATATTCATATGCCCTAGTAGGGGATATGGATAGTAGCTGTCTTCATGAGACACGGCCTATAATGTGAAGTTTCTAAGGCTAGGTTCACACTAGCGCTCATTCTCCAGTTGGAATTCCATTCCCCACTCTGCTTGAAAAATGCAGATGCATTTTTCGGCAGAAACCCAATGGACCCTATGGTGTCCATGGGTTTCCACAGGTAAGCACATTTTAAGTGGATTGGGTTTCCATTTTTCGGGTTCCCAAGCAGACCCAAAGAACGGAAAATTGAACACAGGTGTGAACCTAGCGTAATTGTTCTCCTTCTCTCTCAAGGCTGAAATACAACTTGTCCAGAGCCTTGGTGTTTCACCTGAAAGAATCATCTATGCCAACCCATGTAAACAAGATTCTCAGATCAGATTTGCAGCTAGCAGTGGTGTGGAGAAGCTGATCTTTGACTGTGAAGCTGAATTGGTAGCAGTCGCCCAAAATCACCCCAATGCCAAGTAAGTCAAAGTGAACCTGTCGATTTTGATGACTTTTCAAGCTACATCAGAAGTGTAGTCCCTAAACTATTAGGTAAAAACAGGAGATTCTGCTCCATAACTCTCCCTAACTCAGATGGAGCACAGTTTATTATAATATTAAATTAGAATTAGTACTATCAGAATGAATGTGAATAAAGCTCTGGGATGAGTGAGAAAACTTACTGTGTTCTGCAGCAGCCTCTGTTTGTCTCTGCCTTTCGATCACACCACTCCACCGCACTCTTCCCTCTCCATAGAGTTCTATGTAAATCTGTAAAATTAAACTTCATTGAGATGAGAGTCCATCAGGACAAATTCAGCAGAAATTTCAGAGTGAATGTCTATATAGGAGGGAGGAGAGGAGGAAGAAAGTAGCCTGGTAAGTGGAGAAAGAGGCATTTGTCTCTGATAAGATATATTACAAAGTTTCTTATATTTACCTGAGAGGTTGATTTATGGAAAGTTTATTGAAACAACATTGACTTTTTAAAGGGAGTCTGTCACCAGAACCCAGTATATCAACCCATCCCTGCAGACAAATAGGTTAGGGTCACCTGAATCAAACAGTATTTCTCCCTTGTGAATTGGTTCCTCCATTGCTCCAGTTCTAGACAATGCAAAAGTAAGAGCGTCCATAATATCCTCTATAGCCTACAACGGAGTAACTTTATGTATGGCCAATTTGTACTGGGCATGAGGAACAACATGGTTTTGGCAAATTGGTTTTGCCTCATTTGGCATGTTTTCTCATGTTTTTTCTATTTCTACAGGTGTAAGTGTCCTGTCTTCTTTCTTTCAGGCTTGTTTTGCGAATAGCCACAGGTGACTCAAGAGCAGTGTGTCTTCCAAGTGTAAAGTTCGGAGCCTCTCTTAAAGCATGTAGGACTCTTCTGGAGCGTGCAAAGGAGCTCAACATGGAGATCATTGGAGTATGGTAGGGAGCTATTATTA
This sequence comes from Leptodactylus fallax, assembly GCA_947044405.1. Taxonomy (NCBI): domain Eukaryota; kingdom Metazoa; phylum Chordata; class Amphibia; order Anura; family Leptodactylidae; genus Leptodactylus; species Leptodactylus fallax. The sequence continues at coordinate 143,860 of CAMRHE010000085.1, forward strand.
GTAGATTTCTACTTGTTCATACCAATGCCATACTCACAAAGTACTGTCCCACTAGAAGCTTTTGGCTTTAGACTTAGCTTATAAATCTTATATTTTGTATATAAAAAGAGGTAATCTAATACCTCGCCTTTTCTATTTTCTCCAAACCAGCTTCCATGTTGGTAATAGATGCACAGATCGTGAGACATTTGTTCAAGCTGTTTCTGATGCTCGAAACATCTTTGATTTGGCAACTGAGCTTGGATTCAGTATGCGCTTACTTGACATTGGTGGTGGCTTTTTTGGGCATGAAGATGTCAAGCTCAAATTTGAGGAGGTAAGGTGACTTATAGTCTTGTCTTTGGATGGTACAACATCTGCTCATGGCTGGGTCTGCTTAGCCTAGACTGAGTACTTGAACTCTACGGCCATACACTTTGTATTTTGGAAAGCCGTCATGTGACCGTCCAATTGATAATGGGATCATTTGTGTGAAGGATCGCAACTTCAACATTAACAGCTGCCTGTTCAGGGAGGCAATTTAGTTGTTCAAAAAGAAAAGAAGTGCAATGGGGGGACTTTATCAATGTATCTATGCCAGTTGCACCACTTCCCCTGTTCTGCGCCTCACTTACCACTTTATGCTAATGTGGACAGAGCGAGGCAGACCGAGATGGGGATTCCTTGGTCCAACATATTTATTATAACTCACACCAGTTTCTGACAGGTTTAGACTTCCATTCAGGCATACGGGCATATGCCTGACTTATTAAGAGGCTGGAGTCTCTTGATAACTCAGGCGTGCCTTGCGCCAATTGGGGCTTGTATTAGAATTGATGTACGCAACACCAGTCTTAACTAATCTGCCTCAATGAGTCTGTGCAAGATGACTGATGAATGGCCAAAATTGGCCAATCATGCCAAACAATGGTATTAAAAATATCCAGAATATCCAGAATGACTGATTCAGCATACTAATGGCTATTGACCAGCCATTTGTGGCATTGGAGACAAAATATCTAATGTGCATAATAAGTGCACTGTGTTATTTGGTATTTTTGGCCTTGTACTTGACCAGTAGATCCACTTACTTTTTAGGTGACATCTGTATTAAATCCTGCTCTAGATAAATATTTCCCAGCTGATTCTGGAGTGCAGATTATTGCAGAACCTGGACGATACTATGTTGCTTCTGCCTTTACCCTCGCTGTCAATATCATTACAAAGAAGGTTATAGTGACTGAACAGACTGGATCTGCTGGTATGTGTGATGAAGGGTTTTATTAAACTTTTATGAAAATGGACAAATATGGCAAGCAGATCTAATAGTTGTTATTTCAGATGATGACTCATCACGTGACAAAACTTTCATGTATTACGTCAATGATGGTATCTATGGAGCTTTCAGCTGTACCTTATATGATCGTGCTCATGTGAAGCCTGTGCTCCATAAGGTAAGATTGTAACAGTTTTTTTTTTTGCTTACGAAGTTAAAAGGAGCTATACCGCAATACCAGGAATGGCCTATTGACAATAGTAGTGCTGTTTCTGGAGAAAAGAGCAAATCATGCTTTCCAAATCTTGTGTGACTCAAATTAGAACTTGGTAGATCAGACTGATATTCACACTGATACCATCTGGAGATGAAGGAGAAATCACCCTTTTATACATTAAAAAGGATAAAAGTTTGTTTTCCATCAGTGTGTCAGCCAAAAAACAACCATTAAAAGCTGACTCATAGACTTGTATTCCGTCTGTCAGGCTGGAAAAATTAACAAAAATAGGACATGACATTATTTACTGTCAGTTAAAAATAAAGGATACAGTTAGGTCCATATATATTTGGACACTGACACAAATTTAGATTTTTTTTTTCCTGTTTACTGAAACATGTTCAAGTTATAGTTATATAATGTACATGGACATAAAGTCCAGACTTTCAGCTTTCATTTGAGGGTATCCACATTAAAATTGGATGAAGGGTTTAGGAGTTTCAGCTCCTTAACATGTGCCATGCTGTTTTTAAAGGGACCAAAAGTAATTGGACAATTAACTCTGTTGCTGTTTCATGGGCAGGTGTGGGCAATTCTCAATTAAGCAGATAAAAGGCATGGAGTTGAATTGAGGTGTGGTGCTTGCATTTGGAAGATTTTGCTGTAAAGAAAACATGCAGTCAAAGGAGCTCTAGAGGCAGGTGAAAACCGCTGTAGTAAAGGCCTGACAGAGCATTAAAAAGGAGGAAACACAGCGGCGTCTGGTGATGTCCATGACTTCAAGACTTCAGGCAGTCGTTGCTAAGAAAGGGTGAACAACCAAGTATTAGAAATTAACATTTTATTTACAATTATTTAATTTGGCCAATTACTTTTGAGCCCCTGAAATGAAGGGATTGTGTGTAATAAATGCTTTATAATTCTCACATTTTTATGCAATCATTTTGTTCAACCCACTGAATTAAAGCTGAAAGTCTGAAATTCAACTTCATTGTGGTAATGTACAGAACCAAAACTAGAAAAATATTGTCTCTGTCCAAATATTTATGGACCTAACTGTATGTCTATGTATCCATTGTCTTCTACTCTAAAAATGTACATGCAATTGGTGTTAAAAAATTTCCATTTTGTCCAAAATGTTGTGTGCATGGGTCTTAGAATTAAGACACATGATGTAGAGCGTGCTGCACACCTGTCTGTGCCTCCGGAGTCTTCACTAATTTGGTGGCCTCCAAGGGCAATCTCTACAAAGGAGACCTCGTTCCCACCCTGATTCTCTTATTATCAGGGGTGTAGCTATAGGAGGTGCATCAGTAGGAGTTGTTACGGGGTCCTGGATCCTAAGGAGGCCCCAAAGGTCCCTCTGCCATATAAAAGAAACCACTATTCCAAATAGCACAAGTTAAGTAAAGGACCCATTACAGATTTCGTTATGTATCAGTTATGTTACGTTCAGTTATGTCTCTGCTTATTTTTGTTCAATTATTATTATATCTTGTTCTACTATTAATGGATTCAGGGTTTTGCAAGTTTAACCAGAATACCACAATAGTCAATAGATAAAAGAATTTGCTGATATTTAATCTCTGGTCACATTTATTATATAAAATAGAAAAATCTCACTTCCCATGCCAAACCACTCATGGCTATAGAATAAACTGTACATATCTGGAGTCTGTAGGCAGCGCAGTATGGGTTAATTGCTTAACTCCCTAACTAGAATAGGTAACACATTAGATAGCAGCAAAGGTGAAGATACCTTATGGGTCACCAGCCTTATCCTACTCCTTGCAGCCAGTGCTTTCACTGCATCATGTGTCTTCACCCTAGTAAGTATGCAAATGGTCAATGAAACAATTAGCTAATCCTCAGAATTGATGCAGTGACGTCTGGGGAGCAGGACCTCAGTCGCAAGGCGGAAGATGACCAAGGAAGGAGCGAGGATAACCAGGAGAGGTGAGGTAAGGTAAGTATAAGTGTTTGTTATTTTTAATCACTTCCCCTGGGCCTCTGATTATTATACTCTGGGGTCTGAGGAGACCCCAAAGTATAATATTAGCACCAGCTCTAGGGGAAGGGGGTCTTGGGAGCATATAATACTGTGTGGGGGCCACTGGGAAGTATATAATACTGTGTAGGGGCCACTGTACAGCATATAATACTGTGTGGGGCCCACTGCGGAGCATATAATACTGTGTGGGGGCCACTGTGCAGCATATAATACTGTGTGGGGGCCACTGCGGAGCATATAATACTGTGTGGGGATCACTGTGGAGCATATAATACTTTGTGGGGGCCACTGTGGAGCTATAATACTGTGTGGGGGCCACTGCGGAGCATATAATACTGTGTGGGGGCCACAGCGGATCATATAATACTGTGTAGGGGCCACTGTGGAGCATATAATACTGTGTGGGGGCCAGTGTGCAGCATATAATACTGTGTGGGGGGCACTGCGGAGCATATAATACTGTGAGGGGACCACTGTGCAGCATATAATACTGTGTAGGGCCACTGCGGAGCATATAATACTGTGTGGGGGCCAGTGTGCAGCATATAATACTGTGTGGGGGCCACTGCATAGCATATAATACTGTGTGGGGGCCACTGTGCAGTATATAATACAGTGTGGGGGCCACTGTGCAGCATTTAATACTGTGTGGGGGTCGCTCGGCAGCATATAATACTGTGTGGTGGCCACTGTGGAGCATATAATACTGTGTGGAGGCCACTGTGCAGCATATAATACTGTGTGGGGGCTACTGTGCAGCATATAATACTGTGTGGGGGTCACTGTTGAGCATATAATACTGTGTGGGGGCCACTGTGGAGCATATAATACTGTGTAGGGGGTCACTGTACAGCATATAATACTGTGTGGGGGGCCACTGCAGAGTATATAATACTGTGTGTGGGGCACTGTGGAGCATATAATACTATGAGGGGGCCACTGTAGATCATATAACACTGTGTGTGGGCCACTGTGGAGCATATAATACTGTGTGGGGGCCACTGCGGAGCATATAATGCTGTGTGGGGACCACTGTGGAGCTTATAATACTGTGTAGGGGACACTGCAGAGCATATAATGCTGTGTGGGGGCCACTGTGGATCTCATAATGCTGTGTGGGGGCCACTGCGGAGCATATATTGCTGTGTGGGGGCCACTGCGGATCATATATTGATGTGTGGGGGCCACTGCGGAGCATATAATACTGTGTAGGAGATACTGCGGAGCATATAATGCTGTATGGGTGTGAAGGATCTCGTCCTACCGAAGCAGCCTCCGGCACACCTGAGATCGCTTCAGTCACCTCACAGCCACCTCCAGTGAGTGTTCTGGGACGATAGGATAATACAAAGACAAACTTTCTAAATTTTATATATTTATTAACGCCTAAACGGGTCGGTACTAGACACTTAACACAAACAGAGAATACATGTAGCGATTAGCAAGAAAATACAAGTGGAAAGCAACATGACACAGTGCACAAAATAAAAATGGGAATAACAGAAGGAAAAGAACATATTACCAACACAAGTCTGTGATTGGTTCTCTGGCTCCAGATGATGATTATGATGATGATGAGCTCAGAGCACGTACTTCAAAAGTCCAAAAGCATGCGTCCGGGCATGCTATCTAGGTCACTTTCAGCAGGACAAAAGACAAAAGACAAGTTCCAGAACAAGTAGATAGTCCATTTCTCTGAGCCCATGTGCTGGGCTGCAGGGTGCTTTCTTGAGCAAAACATGTGCTTCCTACATGCGGTTACACCTCTTCCAGGTTAACAAAAGGGTCTCAGGCCTCAATGCTAGGCCGCATGGTCGAGCACATGGTGGAAGTCTCCAACTTGACCTCCCCCACACCTCTCCTCCAAGAACAGCACATCACAAAGACAGTAGACAAAGACTAAAGACAAAAGAGAGCATCTCAACCTGGTCTCTCCTGGTCTCCTTTCTAAGTGAGGTCACCAGGAGGAGGAGTCAAGCCCCCTCTCTATATCTCTCGGAATCATATTTTCTTTATAATTTCTCGCCCGATGACTGTAGAGTCGGGCTGGCGATAGGGTTCGTGGCAAGATCCCCAACACGTAGACTCCAAAGTTGACACCCCAATCCCCTTTGGGTAAGGAGATCAGTGTCTGGATCTTTTCCAGGCTTTGAACTGTGACATGTGTATATTCTGAGCGTGTGCCTTGACTTGACACATTTGGGGAATTTATCGGGGCGACTGTTAGATGTTCCCCAGGCCAGATATTGTTATAAAACCATAATCCCTTTGAAGTAAAGCTGGCTGCAAACCAGGAGTCTGGGTTGAGTTTACTTACAGCCTTCCAATACACTTCTTTAGCATGTCCCCCCACTGGTGATAACAAGGCTAGCATACAGTATGTATGCTAATTGCTTCAGGACAGGACAGGACCCTAGGCACCAACCCCCACTGTGTAGTAATATAGACCGGTATTAATACCATAAATCCATATCTGAGCCTCATATCATCACAGTGGGGGCCATTGCAGAGCATATATTGCTGTGTGGGGGCCACTGCGGGTCATATAATGCTGTGTGGGGGGCCACTGCGGAGCATATAATGCTGTGTGGGGGCCACTGCGGAGCACATAATACTATCTGGGGGCCCAATGCTGAGCACATAATGCTATGTGGGGGCTACTGTGGGCATATAATGCTGTGTGGAGGGCACTGTGGGAATATAATTTTGTGTGGGGCCACTGTGGAGCATATAATACTGTGTGGGGGCCACTGTGGAGTGGCACTATTAACAGTATCAGGCCCTGTTTACATGGTGGAATCTGGCACTGATTTTGCAGCAGATTTCGCACATACATCAGCAGCAGATTCCTCCCTCATTCTGCCTCCTATTGAAACAAATTGGAGCAGGAAGCTGGAAAAAAAAGCATGCTGCTGGATCTTGCCGCAGACTACCCATTTGTTAGACTCATTCATTTGGGCCTAATCAGTGGTGGAAAGCCGCAACAGAATGCTGATGTTCTGCACCATGAGCCGGGGGCAGAAAATAAAGAAGAATCCGAGGCAGATGTCAGCCTCAAATTCCTCTTTACTTTCCAATGTCCGAAGAGGTTGTATCTACTTGTATGGAATGGACTGTATTACAGTCCACTCCAGTTGGTCTCCCTAAGCAAAAAACACCCAATTTTGATTGTTTTTATGCTGCAGTGTGCATGAGTTACTCCAAAAGGGGCCCACTGGGGCTCTGTCGCTTAAGGGCCCACACAAACCTGGAGCCGGCCCTGTTCGTTGGTCACATGGCCATGCCTCAGCTCAATCCCATTCATTAATTTTAATGGGACGGAGATGTGGTATTGCCATGTGGCCAATTGATGTGAGGTCAATTCCTGAAAAGAATAACACAGTCATGTTTTCGAAGTCCTGCAGAAACCCTTTAATCTGTGGCGTAACTAAAGCCTTTTTGACCCTGGTGCAAACTTTGACCGAGCCCCCTATCCCTGCAACGTATTCTTGATAGCTGCAGTTATGAGTGCTGTAGCGGTATCACAGAGACTTGAAAGAGATACAGCTATTGTACCCACAACTGCTATTATCAAGAAATACCATAAACAAGCTGCTCAACGCCCAGCCCTTTAATAGGCCGTTCATTTTTAAAAGGCTGACAAACCCTTTATCAACTGAGGCCCCATTTGCGGAAACACAACTTTTTTTGTTACAGATTTTGCTGTGGTTTTTGGAGCCAAAGTCAAGAATGGCTACAAAAGGAATGGGAAATATCTAGGAAGCTTCTTATACTTCTCTCTTCTGCTCAATCCACTCCTGGCTTTGGCTCAAAAAACGCATCAAAATCTGCAACAAAAAAGCTGCGTTTCCACAACTTGGGGCCTCAGCCTAAAGGGATATTTCAGTTCTTTTGTACTGATGAGCTATCCTCAGCTATCGCTATTTTTCATTTTTTGATTTTTGCTTTTTACTTCCCATCTTCTAACAGCCATAATTTTTTTATTTTTCTGTTCACAGAGCCATATGAGGGCTTATTTTGTGTAGAACAAATATTTTTTACAAAGTATTTGGAAGCTAGAAAAAAAATCAGAATGGGGTGGAATTAGAAAAAAATTGTGTTTTCATTTTCTTACGGGTTCTTACAGCCAAAATGATACGTTCTTTATTTTTTTGGGGCTAGGCACAGTGTCAGACTGGGATGTCTAGGGCCCACCAGTGGAATTGTTTCTAGGGGCCCACCATCAGGACCCCTGCAGATCAGCGGTACCGAAACAGGGCGGCTAAAGGTAATAACATGTCGGGAGTTATGTTGCTCACCCACTATACCATGTGCACCACTGCACTACCTAAACCTACTGCTACACCTTGTATAGCAAGTGAACAGCGTGGCTCCTAGAATTGTTACCTTTACCTGTAGCCGCACTGTCCTGGAAAAGCTGATCTGCAGATGTCCTGACTGTTGTATCATCGCAGATATAATATTGATGGCCTATCCTAAGGATAGGCCATCAATATTAGAAAGATGAATAAATCCTTTAAAGAGGTTGTCCAGGAATTGGAGCAACCCATGTGGCTGGTGGGAGGTGTAAAGTAAAAAATAAATAAATTAGAAAGCATACTCGCCTGTCCCTGTGCTCCGCTGTCCGCTGCCAGTGTCCATTCAGTCTCATGCCGGCGACTCCTTGCTGGGAGTCTCGCACCTGATGTGACCGCTAAGACCAATTAGGAACAGGATTTCCAGAAATGAGGCGCCGCCATGAGACCGAACAGACACAGGCAGGGGACAACGGGGTGTTGGGGACAGGTGAGTATGCTTTTTTTTTTTTTTTAATTTTCTTATTTTTGCACCTGCCTGGCGGCTGCCACAGTGGTCGCTCCGGTTTTATGGACAACCTCTTTTAAAGGGGTTGTCTGGGCCAAATTTTTCTATGGTCACTTCACTGGTCCCCCCATACAGTGGCCTCTTCACTGGTCCCCCATACTGTATGGGGAACAGTGATGGAGCCATTATATTGTGTGGGAGCAGTGATGGGGGCTAACATCCTGTGTGTGGGACATTAAACTGTGTGGGGCATATTAAAAGGGTTGTCCAGGGTTAATCTTTTTATGACCTAAGCTTAGGATAGGCCATAAATACCTGTACAGTAGGGGGCTGATACATGGCCCCATCAGCTGTTCGGAGCCACTTCTGGCGCCCGTTCTGTACACAACACAGGGCCGGAAGCAGAAAGCTCCATCCGCTGTTTAGCAGTCAGACGCCTTCACCTCAGCTCCTACTGACTTCAATATGTGCTGAGATACAGTGAAGGTGCCCGGCTAATATACAGTGGACAGAGCTTTCTGCTTCCAGCCCTGTATTGTGTACAGGACGGGCATCAGAAGTGTCTCCATACAGCTGATCGGTCCGGGGTCAGCCCCGTACAGATCAGGTATCTATGGCCCCCCCCCAAAAAACCATACTAAACATACTCACCAGTCCCCGGTGCTCCGGTGTCCTCCCAGCACGGTCCGGTCCCGCAGCTCCCTCCGCTGTCTCACTGGCTGTGACGTCCCAGGTCCCTCCGTAGTCACGTGCAGGGGGTACTTCAGCTGGAAGAAAACAACAGAATTGCAGGACCAAACTGCGCTGAGAGACGCTGGGGACAGGAGAGAAAGTTTGGGGGTTTGTTTTGTTTTTTTCGCCTGCCCCGGCGTAATTAAAAAATTTTTTATCCTGCACACCCCCTTTAATGTACCCCAAGCTACCCCCCCCTCAACAGTATAATTGCCCCATCAATGGTCCCCATACAGTATGGGGGACCAGTGAAGGAGCCAATGTATGGAGTATAAACTCCACAGGGGCCCCCACACAGTATCATGAGCTCCACAGTGGCCCCCACCCAGTATTATATGCTCCCAACAGCTCCCCTCCGCTTCGGTGCTATTATTATACTTTGGGGTCTCCTCAGTCCCCAGAGTATAATAATCGGAAGCCCAGGGAAGGTGATTAAAAATAACAAACATTCATACTCACCTTGCCTTACCTTTCCTTGGCATCCTCGCTCCATTCTGCCATCTTCAGCGTCTTCAGGCCCTCTTCCGACGTCGCTGCTGAGGCCTGTAATTGGGCCTCAGCGGTCACATGGGGGCGCACTGACGTCATTACGCGGCCGCACCCCATGTGACCACTGGGGCCTAATCACAGGCCTCAGTCACAGGATGGAAGAGTGCCGGAGAGAACGCTGCGCCCAGGAGAGGTGAGAATATGTGTTTATTATTTTCAGTCACCTCCCCTGGGCTGCCATCTTTTAGAAAGGGGCCTGCAATATGCCAGGGCCCCTTTCCAATAACAGTATGTATAGCGGTCAGGGAACCAGGCTTTCCCCGACCGCTATCATAATGGTCCGGGGCCCGGCCATCTCCAGCTGGCCACGGGCACCATACCGTGCCGAGCCCAGTCGCACCCCCTGTGACCGCGATCGTTACGCCACTAGTCAGGAGCCCGATTGGGCCCCTGACCAGTGCATCTGCATTGGTAACATGAGGACTAATAGTCGGGGCTCGGGGCCCACCGGTGGATTCACCGGTTCCCCGGTGGGCCAGTCCGACCCTGGGTAGGCACAATCACACAATATCAAAGTTTGCACAGTTTTTGACATTTTTAATACATTTCCAAAAATCCAAATAATTTTATTTCCCATATTCTGACACCCATAGCTTATGTTTCCATGTATGGATGCAGTTTTTATTTATGCCATTTTGGGAAATGTTGAACATTTTGATCACTTTTTATTAAATTTTATTTTTGAGGCAAAATGGTGATTCTGCTACAGTTGTTCGCTGTGTGAGCTAAATATTTTTTATATTTTTATAGTTTGGGCATTTTCAGACACAGGGATGCCAAGTTTGTTTGTGTTTGTTTATTTCTATTTGAAATCTAGGGAAAGGGGGTGATTTGACTTTTTCGTTTTTTTTTTTTTTAATTTTGTAAAATATTTTCAAAAACTTTTTTCTTATTTTTTTTTTTCTTCCCTTTTTATCACTAGGGGACTTGAATCATTAGATCACTTGTCCCACAGACTTCAATACTACTGTATTGCAGTCTATGTAGAAAACACTACAGGTGCATCTCAATAAATTAGAATAGCTTTGAAACTTTATTTATTTTAGTAATTAAATTAAAAAAGTGACCTCCTATATTTTTTGATTCTTTACACATAGAGTGTTCTATTTCAAGTGTTTTATTTCTGCAAATGTTGATGGATTACAGGTAATGAAAACCCAAATCTAAGAAAATTAGAATATTGTAAAAAAGTTCAGTATTGTAAATTCAGTGTCACCTGCCAAGGTTTCCTAAGCCTTTAAATGGTCCCTCAGTCTGGTTCAGTAGGACACGCAATCATGAAAGACGCTGATTATGGATTGTATTACTGAATTACTGAAATGAATGAACATTTCAAAGATATTCTAATTTATTGAGATGCACCTGTATGTGACTATTTTGGCCTGCCACAGGCAAGCCTTGAAAGATATATATAGTTATGACCTGAGAGCCTGCATAAGGCTCTCGGCTGTCATGGACACCTGACGGATCCAAAAAGGGCCATCAGAGTGGAGATTGGGCCTATAATAAAGGGTTAATGCCCCTGGTTGGAGCTGACTTTAATTGCAGACATTACTGCCGGGTCTCCGATGTATGAAATAGTGTAGACTCAGTGGTCTTGGTGCCCACTCTACTTATGAGCAGGCGCCATATTTATAGAGCCAGTGGTTAAACAGTGCAATACTGTCAGTGATGATTGGACATTGTCAGAGTGTAGGGACGTCCCTTTGATAAGGGGAAAGACAGCTCCCAGTTGTCACTTTATTCACACATTTCTAGGATTTATAACAAAAGACGTATACAATGCAGAGTATGAGGAAAAAATACCCCAGAATGGTTATTTCATGGGCAATACAAGAATGTACAAAATGTATAAAACAGACAGGTCAGGAAAGCCCGCAGCTCCCTGTTACGTTTTTTTGCTTGTGACTGCAACCGATCAGTGCTGTATTCTTTTGTATAGTCTACAGCTTGCAATATTCGATCATCACACTGTATGGTCACTGCATGGTAGTATTAATGGTTATATTGGTGTTTTTATAGTGGTAATCAGGCTGAGAGTGGCCCACCAGGGTACCGGTGAATCCTCCTGTGGGCCATGTGCCTTTAGGGGACCTCCCAGGGGCCCCAATGCTATTTTAATAAGCTATCCTTAGAATAGTCCATCAATACTACATCTGCGGGATCCGACAGCCAGGACCTCTGCAGATGAGTTTTTCCAGTACAGAGTGTCTACATTTAATATTCTAACGATAGGCCATCCATATTAGAAAGGTGGATAACCCGTTTAATATATGGAGACATAATTTATATTACGGGTACATGGAACACTCTTGGGGCTATATACTGTTATACCGTGTGGGGGCCAGGAAAGGGGTCTTTATACCGTGGCATAAATGATGATAAATCTAAAAGTGGTGTACGCCAGTAGTTGTAAGGTGGGCTCCTAGAATCAATTCCACTGGTGGGCACTAATCATCCCTGTCCGACACTGACCAGGATTTGTGTATAAAGCAGGATGTTAAACCATGTATGCAAAATTACTAAAAAAAAGTGTCTGTTCATCTGGTCATTAAGGGTATAAGTCAATACAATGTTGGTTACTGCATTGACTACTTTCCATTGAGGCACTTTTTTGTTTTGAAGTTGTTGTGGAGCTGCAATTTGCAAACTTAAGGTTTTTGTCTTTACAGAAGCCTAAATTGGATGAAAAATATTACCCTAGTAGCCTTTGGGGACCAACATGTAATATAGATGACCGTATAATGGAGAGATGTGACTTACCAGAGCTGCAGGTTGGAGACTGGATCCTGTTTGAGAACATGGGAGCTTATACTGAAGTTGCGTCATCAACATTCAATGGCATCCAAAGACCCTTACTCTACTGCGTGATGTCAAGGTCATGCTGGTGAGAGATGGCATGTTCTAACCTTGACTAGATTATGATCTTTTTTGCTACTGTAAGTAATGTTTTTGTCTTTCCTCTTCAGGCAACTAATTCATGATATCCAAGAACATGGAATTATTCCTCAGCTTTAGTTCAGTAAACCTCAATCAGTAAGCCTCAAAAACAGTTTTCAGACAGTTTTTTACAATGGTTTTTCAGATGTTTAGTATGGAAAAAAGTCTGATCAGTCATAGAAAAAAGAAGGAAAGCAACTGTACAACAGTATGAGGGACAACTAGTACAGAGTCCATCAGCCTTGACATGAGATCAGAATATTAAAGTTGGTATTGACTATTCAGGCCAAATGTGGAAAATTGTTGCTTGTGGGTAATCGTTTCTTAGGCCTAATGCACACAATGAAAAGCAGCGACGTGACCTCCATTTTTGTAGTGGCCGTCAAGCTATCGTTTTTAGAACATATTGATTTCACTGGTGTTATTTACATGATAGATTTTTTTTTTTTGACAGTCTGTTTTTCTGGGATGTGAAAAAATAAGACATGTCCTACTTTTGTCCGTTTTTACTGATCCATCTATAGACTCAAGTCTATGAGGGATCCGTGAAAATGGCTGTTTAACAGGTGCAAAATGACTGTGAAATAAATGGATGTTGCATGCATTTTTTATTCTTGTATATGTAGCCTAATTTTACTTGGATAATAGTTACTATATAAAAAAATAAAGCAATAACATTAAACATACTGAAGACACTGAACTCTTGGGAACTCTTCTTTTGGGTTTGTGTTTTCTGACGCTAAGTTCACAGTACTATCCTCCATTTCTATTGGAGGACCAGAACCATTGACAGACGGATTGTTAAAATAGTGGAAACGTGCAGAGACCATCGGACCCCATTCACTATAATGGGTTCTTTCGGGTGGCCATCATTTTAAAACTGAAAGCGGTGGACGAAAAAGCCATATCTGTAGGTGTGCATGTGTGCAGCGGTGCAAACATGAGTTTGTGTTTTTCGGTAGTGTATTATCCCATTTTTTTTTTTGCCCCTTTCCCCCTAGCTCTCGTGTATCAAATAATTTTGCATTTGTGGCAGTTTCCTATTACCACAGGAGGATTTTCCACCAACAATTATTCCTGAAACCATGTTGTGGTCCACAAGCAGTGTTTTCTTTAATATGTCTTGGAAGGAAAGTTATAAAGTGACCCCACAACCAACTGACATTGGTAACCTTACTTTCCTTATGTTGAGCCACCTCTGTCCAGTCTGTTTTCATGTATAATACTATTCCCGCACATTGTAAAGAACCCAAAGGTTTTACAGAAGATCCAAACTCCATCCTTGGTGATGGAAGGCAGAGGTTACTGTCCCCACCTGGACCATCTCCAGTTGACAGCTTGGAGGATGATAGCTTCCTTTTAGCTGATTAAGATATATTGGAAACAGTTATCAACACCCTCTTGAGATCAAAGAGAAGAAGTTACCAACAAGACCTGTATGGTCAAGCTGACATTGCCAAAAAACGTATCAAGTTTTCTTCATTCACCATCTATCCATAACATACAGACTTTACATTTTGATAAAGGTCTTAAAGGATTCTAAAGACATACCAAAATTGGTTCTTGGTTGGGCTCCAAATTGGTTAATAATAGAGTCTATACTTCCATCAATGATCCCCGCCACTGTTCTGATGGTGCTTAGGTCCTTGTTGCACCCCACTTCCAGCTGCTGTCTCAATACAGCAATAGATTGGTGGGAATGTCTGCTCAGTTGATCACTGGCTGAGACACATCACCTCATCCTCCAGGGCTACATGTTACATTTGTGACTACTAGCAGCAAGACTCTGAGGTCTGCGCTACGAGAAGCCAGAGATAGGCAAAGAGATGGAAACTGAGCTGCACGACCAGCAGTGCACAGAGCTATCTGCTTCTGGCTCCATGCGCCGTATACTGACCGCACACACCTATGAACAGAGGTATACATATATACTAGAGAAACTACCTTGCGTTTCCCGCATATAAAGTGGGAGTGCAAAGGATTCAACCTGTCAGGAAGATCATCTGGCAGCTGCCACCCCTCTTTGTGAGTTATGACTAAAAACTTTAATGTGTGCTAAAAAAGATGTAATAGGGGATGATTTGTCTAAAGTGGAAGAAAAGTAAAATGAGGCAGTTGCCCATAGCAACCAATCTGGCGTCAGTTGTCATCTGAGGTCCCTTTGGAAATAAAAGTACTAATCATGATTGGTTGGTATAGACAACCATTCCCCTGTAACTTCCCGTGTAGGATTATGTAGCAAAGAGCTGGACCTGCTACTGGCAGATAAGAAGTAAAAACTGACAAATCCTGGAGACTGCGCCAGATGAAGAACGATTGGTGTAATACAGGCCATGTTTATGGCAACATTATAGCTAAAAATCCTGTGGTGTAATGACCTGAAGTAACTTTATCTATCTCTCTATGTAGCAAAGGTTAACATGACTCATAACGCGTTAACATACAACATTGTGGCACAGAGAAAGTTAAGTTAAACAGTGCTACATCTGTATATGTCCTCTGAAAACAGTCCTCTGATAATGATTAATAACAGAGAACAACAGTGAGCATGTGAGTGCTGTCATCTGATAATGGGTAACAGACAACAATAGTGAGTAAGTGTTGCAATGCTTTGCTAATGCTGTTAGTGTGGCTATTAAGAATGAAGGACCTCTAAGCTTCTATTGGATAATACAGGTCATGTGAGTGCTGTCCTGTGATAATGGCTGATAACAGAATAATAGTGAGTTAGTGCTGCAATCCTCTGATAATGCTGTATTTCAATTAGGCTATTCTCAGTGAATGCCATGTGGGCTTCTATTGGCTAATACAGATCATGTGATGGGATATGGAGGCAGGTCCTTTATGTGGAAGCCAGTGCTGCTATATTTGCTTTTGTGAATATACAAAAAGAAGCGCCTGATATATCTATGTGTCAAATTTGGTGCAGATTGGTCTAGTCATTTGGCTGTGCATAACGAACAGACAACTGACATCAAATATCATACACCATACATCAGATACCAGAAATTCACACAAATAGATAGATAGATAGATACAGCTAATGTAAACTTTTAAAATATCCAGAAATTATAATGGTTTCTGGATGTTATGGAGTTAATTTGTACTGTCAATGAATACATAGTAACAAGCAGTAACTTTAGTTCTGTCTTTCTCTTTTTCAGTGTTAATGTTTTGCTTGGTCTGTTATTGTAGCTATATATCTAGTGCAAAAACTGAAGTGTAGAGTGAGAGATGTGAACCAAGAAGCTTAAAGAATACAAAAAATGAGTAAATGAGTTCCTACCTAAAACTAGATTCTCTATAAATTCAGTAACAAGGCTTCAGTTCTACTCCTAACTAGAGCATGACCAAAATCCATGTCAAAGGGAGTCTGTCAGCAGGAAAGTCTGTATCAAACTAATAATAGTACCTTGTAAGGCTGTTTCTACACTTTCCAAAGATGTCTTTCTTTTTCTGCATTGCAGCTCCATTTTAATGAAAAGAGATGTTTCTTCTCCTGCTGATGCTTTATTGTCTACTCTAGATAACTGACCCTAACTGCCGCCCAGCTCTGCCCCCCATTGCTCCGTCCCCATTCCACTTTGCCATATTTTGTCTGCAGTTATCTAGAGTAGTGGTTCTCAACCTTTACAAGTGAAGTACCCCCTGGTGAGAAAATGTCCCAATTGAGTATCCCCAAAGTAAAAAATGTATTAAAATAGTTTTTCCTCTCCATTATGGTAATTTTTGGGGGCTAGAACCTGTGATAAGAGCGTGTTATTGGCATATTATTTATTTATTTTTTAATTATTTTACTTTCATTTTTTTTTTTACATATCTATTTATTTATTTCTTTATGTATTTTTTTACATTGTGTCCCCGTAAGGACATACCGGTACGTCCTTGCAGAATAAAACAACCACTTTCAGACATACATACCCAATGAGCAGTCCGGAAGTAGTTAAAGGGGTTTCCAAGAAATAGCAGGGGATACTTTAAAACATATTAAAACATTACTGAATAGAGATGGGCAAACCTCCCAAGATTTGGTTTGGGTTCAGGTGGCTCGGTCCCTGATTTGTTTAGGGTCAAACAAGTTTGGATAGAAGCACAGGTGAAATTATTATACTGTGGGGTCTTCAGACCCCAGAGAATAATAGTTGGAGGCCCAGGGGAGGTGTAAAAAATAAAAAAAAATATTTATACCCACCTTCCCTCATCTCCTTGGGGACTCCTTGTAGCGTCTGGTGCTCTCTCTCGGTCTCCTTGGTGATGTCATGCGCCCAGGGTCATCGCTGTCGCCTGTGATTGGTCCTTAGCAGTGACATGGGCACACCATGTAAATGGGGAAATAGGTGATGGATGTTAAAACATTCGTTGCTGTTTGGAAAAAAATATATTTTGAACAACTCCTAATATCAGTGATCGTATACGTGTGTCCACTAGATGGCACTATAGGCCTATGATTTCTGTACAGTGTTCCTATAATGATACAGGATACATTTTTATTACATATTACTAATAGACATTAGAAATGACACTTAGAAGTATGACATTATTGGGGGAACTTACTAACCTATATACCCGTTTTCTGGTGTAGTTGTGTGTAAATGTGGCATAGCCCTTTTTTGCATCAAAGATACACCACACTATTGGTTCTGCACCCCACTCACCGCTTTTTACAAAAGGGAACGGAGTTGGACTGAGATCAAGGTGGGCCCAGATGGGGGACGCCTTTGCTCGACAAATTTACTCATGCCAGAAAATCGGTGTGATTTGTACCAGAAATCTATGCCAGTCCTTCACTGATGTAGATTTCAATTCAGGTGCACATGAGCAAACCAGAATTATTAATAAGCTGGAGCCTCTTAATAATTTAGGTGCATTGCGTGCCAGCAGGTGCAATGATTAAGACTGCCTGTGTGAACAGGTCCTACAGTTCATCCTGACTCGCTATGCCCCCTGTAAACATAAACATTTGCTTTGCCAGTTTAATAAATTTGCCCTATAGTGTCTACTGCAAGAGACAACCAGAGCTCCCATGGCCAGGAGACCAAATAGAAGAAATTCCGATCCCTCCCAAGATTCCATAAAATAGGAGAAGAATCCCAATGTATCTCCATAGTTACAGACTACAGAAGGAACCTTGTGTAGTCTGATCTTGCGGTAACACTTCTTTACATCTTTTTCCTTATTTTTTACTAACCTAGTTTATATTAGTATATCTGAAATAAACACATTTAACATTAAAGCCACAGGCCTGATATTGTGTAGGTCCCCTGGATACTCTATTGGATTGATATCTCGGGCATTTGGAGGCCAAGTGATCTGGGCTATGGAGTCAGCGTTGAGGAGTCGGAAAAAAGTTACCAACTCTAACTTTAAAATAAAATGAATAATTATTTCAAATTGTATTATACAATTATTAATATTTTATAATTAGATACATAGCTTGTTACATAATTACTTTTATAGGAATTCAGTCACTAGCTCTTTTGTGTATTAGAGGAGCTTCTGACTGATCATGGCTGTCAAGGAGTCAACATAGGAGTTGGAGTTGGGCTGTAGAAAATTAGAGGAGTTGAAATTGGAGATGGTGCTTTGGCCACAGCCCTGCACGTCATTTCCTTGAACTCTATTATTTCCCTCTATCCATTCCTGAATAGTTTTTGCAGAGTGGCAGGGCATATTATCCTGCAGAAGGAGGCCATTGCCTTTACAGGTACTGCTGCCATGGAAGGGTATACTTGGTCTAATGATTAGATAAACATGAATGCCAGGACCCAAGGTTTCCCAGGTTTGACAGGTCTACAGTTATATAGTCCCATATGCAGGAAGCTGTGATATACTGTGTGTTTTGACATCTTTCTACCCTAACCAGCACCTAACTTGTTAGGGTTGTGCGGCACATTTACTGGTTTTCCTTCATTGAGCCACGTTTTGTAGGGACTCTCCGGGAACACCCCACAAGTCCCGCTGTTTTAGAGGTGCTGTGATCAGCTCTCTCTGCTTTACTATTGCAGATACTATTGTAGCCGTTTGACAAGCTTGCAATGTATTTCTATTAAACAGGCTGACAAAGAAAATCATTTTTTTCCAATTTGAGCCGTGGAAAGTGGAAGTGATAATGTGACATTTTCAGATTTGGATGCAGGAAATTGCCGTAGTGGTATAAGAAATCACAGATAGGGTAGTAATAACATTCTCTGCTCTGACCTTTCCATGCTACTAGGGTTTGATTAACTAGCTATATTCATGAGCTGCCAAATATGGGACTGACAGGATACAGAAAATGAGAACTTGGCATGTACTTATCTCAGGCAGATATGTAAATGATTACAGGTGTGGTTTGATTAGATACTGGGTCTTACCACAAGAGGGCATAAGACCTGCTTCTCCTGCTGCCCTATTAAGAGTTCTCAGAGGCTACTTTTTGGTAGTGTACCTCTTGGGGAGAGATCATTGACTGCTAGATATGCCTCTTTGATGCACTCAAAGACATTTTGTTCAGTAGACAGACATTGAGAAGTGCAGAATCCCAGTGGACATGTCTTAATCTGTTTTTATTTTATTTGTATATATGTTTTATGCTCCACTGTGTTGTATGTATTGTTTTTGTATGTTGGATTTTATTGTTTTGCAGCTTCCCATTTGTTATTTTCCCCCTTTCAGGAGCCTTCCAATGTGGTTTGACACTCCTCTGATTTTAAGTACTTGGTACAACCCTGGCCAATCACTGGCCATTGTGTGTAAGGGGTGGAGACTGGAAGTCTCCAGCACCTGTTAGTTGAGTTTAGCCTGAGCAGTGGTGCAGTCTAGACCACATGCTGAGTGCCTGTTGCATTCCCTAAGGGAAGAGAAGCCATCTAGAGACCAGCATCCAGCCCCGAGACAGGGAAGAGAAGCTGTCAGCCCCCATAGAGGGAGAAAGTGTGCCAAATATTGCAAGAAGTTGAGGTTTTGAAACCTACCAGCCAGAACCCATTTATCCCCAGGTATCTGGGTTCATGGGATTTCAGTTAAAGGGCTTGTCCAAGATAAATTATTTTTTTTAAATTAGGCCGGGGGAGGTGGAAAAAAAAATAACAACAAAAAAAACATACTCACCTGTCCTTGGTGTTCCAATGCCTCCTAGCATGGTTCGATGCTGCTGCTTCGATGTCTTTTTGTGGCAGAAGTCCTCGCCGGCTGTGACATCTCGGGCCTTATCCTTAGGCCGCTGATTGTTCTAAGCGGTCACATGCAGCGGGGACTTCCACTGGAAAAAAACAAAGGAGCTGCAGAACCGGACCAAGTTGGGAGACACCGGAGTACCAAGAACAGGTGAGTGTGTTTTTTTTTTATAATTTTTTTTCACCTCCCTGGTCTATTTTTTTTTTTTTATCCTGGACAACCCCTTTAATACAGCCCCTATAGCCATAGCGGGTGAGGCAGAGATTTTATATACAGGTAGTCCTCGGGTTACGACGGTCTCGAGTTACGTCGTTTCGTGGTTACGACGCCTTATTCCGTCTTACGTGCAGCGGTGGAAGAATACAGTACGGTACTGTACTGTACTCTTTGGAATTGTTCTCTTTGTTTGTTACAGTACAGTACGTACGTACTGTTTTTTTTATTACAGTACACTGTTTATTATTGTTACAGTACTTACAGTACAGTATTTCATTATTAAACGTACTGCACAATATTTTACTGTACCTATGTGTTTATTGATAATTATGTAGGGTACTGTGTTAGGATAGGCTAAGTGTTTACAGTACAGTACTGTTATTATGTTACAGTACTGTATGAGCGTATGGTCCGACTTACGTCGAAATTCGGTTTACGCCACCGCGTAAGAACGGATCAACGTCGTAAGTCGAGGACTACCTGTATTTGAATAATAATAGAAAACAGGCACCAAATTCCATCCTTAAACTGGGCATCCCTCATCCCTAGTCCAGGATCAGTCAGAGTCGTTCCTTACCATCAGGGCCCTTCCAAAAACCACCACATGGTTCAGGGTAAGAGAGGACCCCTCTCCAACTGGAAGTGCCCTGGGGGAAAGCTGCCACCATCATCAGGTGCAATGCAGGCCCGCCTCAAACTGCGACCGGCCAGGAAGGTGGGCTGGAGGAGTTGGTCAAGTGTCTTTGGCCTACCTGTGACATCACTGCCACAACTACAACCCCCATCATCCAGTTCCCTCCATTGGGTTGCTGCAAAGGGGGTACAGCATCAGACTGAGAGAAGCTGGTTGATCATTTTTATGAACTGTCTGCCATTCAGGTCATAGTGAACTAGCTGTTAAGAGGTGCTGGGAGCATTGGTTATGTGAGGGCACGCACACATAGCGAATTGGCTCCACTAGTAGAAAGGATTGTTTGATTTGCCGACAAGCTCAAACAGTTTTCATGTCCACCATTCATTTCCTTAGCAGAAGGAAATTTGGTGTCATAGCAGCCATTACGTGTCTTGCCATTGACAGTCAACCACTGTCACCTATGTTTGCAGTGCTGTCATGAACAAGATGTGGCATCCCAGAGCTGGCTATGGCTGGGCTGAGGGTGATCTCTGTGCATTGTATTATTTCCTGTTGCTTCATAGCCTGTGTGACATAGCAGGGGGTCCTGAGTCTCACACAACACAGCGCCACCTAGTGAGCCTCACACATGCATTACACCTCCCATAGGATTGAATAGTAACCAAATGTCCAATGGGAGGACATTGCCTGGGAAAAGGGGAGGAGTCAGCTGATCACTGGGTCCCCATGGTAAAACCCCTGCAGGAAGGTCCTGAGTGTGAGGAGTTAGAAGTGTGGAGTGTTAGGAGGAGGAGGTGAGGAGATAAGTGTGATGTCCTGTGAAGAAAGCAGTGAGTTTAGTGCAGGAATCTCAAGTCCTAGACAGGCCCAGGAAGGTTGGAGAGCTGACATACTCCAGCTATTCAGAAGATCCTGTCCCCTGTCTGCCTAGCCATCGCCCTGAAGGAAGTCAAGCATCATTATCTTGTCAGCCTGAGACTGTGGAGAGAACATTCTGGAACACGTGCTCCATAGCCAGTATCACAGGATCCAGGGGCCAAGGCCAGACCTGTGGAATATCCTGCCACCCTGACTATTGCACCCCCGAAACTCTGAGCTATCAGGACCACATAACGTGAGTGGGGAATATTATGTACTAGTATCATGGTGGGCATCCTCCTATGTGCCAAATAGGAGCCCAGACGCACCTTAGGGCTGTAACACTGAAGTATAAGGGGCTAGGAACACCTTTCATCAAGTCTACCCTGCACCCCAGGACTTTGCTGTGTCACCAGGCATACCCCGTTGTTTTGTATTGAAGAAACTGTTTAAGCATTTGTGCCTCCACACCCATGGAAGTAAAAGGTCAACTTTACAACCGTTTCTGTGTCTGACTCTGCACCGACAACATCAGGGCGCCCCAAACACCACCAGTCGGCACAGTATAGGGGAAGCGCCCCGGGGGAACAATCACCACCAACGTTTGTGCAGCCCCCTCATCACCGGTACCAGTGGTGGTAACGTGGGACAGCACCAGCGCTGCGCCCTCGTGCCCAGAGACCGTGACAAGTCTGCGCTGTTTGCACCCCGCAATCCCAACTGCAGCGTTACCTTCCATCTGGTCACCGCACAAGAGACCTGGACTACTATGGACTGAAACTGTATAGTCTTAACAATGAATCCATTTTTTGGGGGGGGATCTGCCGATGGTTGGGTTCAAGCATGGAGTCCTTATGGTGAACTCTTCAATTCTGCCTTTGCTGTTGAGTGACACACTGCCTTAAATGCTGGTGTGGTGATCTGGGGAGCCATCACATACACCAGTGGGTCACCCCTAGTAGTGATACGAGGGACCCTAACAGCTCAGTGATATGTGCAGGACATCCTGAGGCCACATATATTGTAAGGGCAGACAACTGGCATTTTTAAGCAGGATAATGCTCACCCACATGCAGGAATGTCTCTGCCAGATTACAACACTTCCTTGTCCTGCCCAGTCATCAGATTTTTTGCCAATCGATCATTCATGGGACCAGTTGGGATGCCAACTTCAGCAGTCTACAAGTGCACAAGATCTACAGGCTCAGCAGTAATATATGTGGGCAATTGTGCCACAGTACACCATGTAGAACATGTATGCTTAATCTTGTATCCAAGTTGAAGGCAGACCAACAAGGTACTAGGGATCAGCAACCTTCGGCACTCCAGCTGCTGTGAAACTACAACTCCCAACATGCTTCATTCAATTCCATGGGAGTTCCAAGAACAGCAGAGCAAGTATGCATGTTGGGAGTTGTAGTTTTACAACAGCTGGAGAGCCGAAGGTTGCCTACCCCTGTACTAGAGGCTCCTTTCAATCATGCCATTTCCCCCAATAAACTTCTCACTTTGCTCCTTTATATATATATCATCATTATAGTCACATGTAGAAAGTTTCATCAATTCCGACAACTCCTTCTTGGTACATTTTGTGTTAATGACTATACTTCTCCAATGTGAAATCTTGCAAAGAATGTTCTGAAGACAAGATAATGAAAATGAATGAGGATTCTGTCACATCACCTACCGCTGTCACCGATCGCCTTGAAAGCTCACTAAATATTACCGCCTTGCTCAGCTTGATAGTTGGAATATCACGCTTCCTCCCTCAATGTTCACGTCAATGATGGACGCTTTGTATTTGACCAAGCTCCTAAATATGAAAGGATACATAATACTTGAGGAAGCTTCCTTATAATTTTCTTCGCCAGAGTGATGATAATATAGGCTTGTACAAGTACATGTTGTCACACTCTTCCTCTTTAGGTGCCAGGCATGCTGGTTATCTTTTATTGACTTAGATTTGACAGGGAGGCAGTTATGCAAAAAGGCAGCGATAATAGACCCTTCTCATTCATACCGCCATCATCGGCCTGACGTGGCCAGCGGATTAGTGCTCAGAAATTAGAAATCCATTAAAATGACGCTTGGTAACCTTCACAGACTGTCATCGATACTTAGACAATTCTAAATGCTATTTTAATTCTGGCTTTATGGGAACATTCAGTGCCTGATACATGGGTGTATGTATTATAGAGGCAGCAATGTGACTTGTTCAGATACAGGAGACTCAGCTTTGGGCGGTCCTGTTCCCTTAGTTATTGGGTTGTGAGAACTTGTGCAGGATCCTTTCTCCAGAAAAACTTATTAACATATGGTAAGGAATTGACCCTGGTGTCATGGAAAGGGACATGGAAGGATATCTGAGTACCTGACACTTCTGGATGGCAAATCCTGGGACCATAATGGGGACTTTTCTTGGCACTTATTATGGGGTCTCACCTCCTTTCTTCTAAGTATCCTTTTTGCCATAGACATAAGTATCTTGTGTGGCACAGTATGGGGTCTCCATGAGGCACCAAAGTGTTTCCTATGGGCAGTTTCTAAGTCAGCATATTATATATGTGAAGAAGCTACCGTCATATTTGACATTGTGTCTTCTTATGAAAGTTGTGAGAAAAGTCCTTATTGCATTTCTATGTAAAAGCATGTTTGCCAACTATCCTGAAACATCTGGGAGTCTCCCCACAAAAAGAGGTGACCACTTGGCATCCTGGAAGAGTTGGCAACTCTCCTGGGCAGCCACGTTCTTTGTTCTATTTGATTTGGGCACTTTATGTGCTGGTCCCATCAGAAAAAAGGGGCACGATTGGCACATTTTGTGTGCACATCCTGAAAAAGGAGTGTGTCATGCCCCAGCTCAACTTCTGGAATACACTGGGTCTTTTGAAGGTTGAGTCTAGAATGGAATGATTTAAATCAGGTGTGTCATGGATTCAGTAGGTGGCGCTGCCAGCCCGTCACAGCTAACACACCCGGAGCCTCTGCACATGTGTACATTCCATTTTACAAGGATCTTCAGACAAACTTGAAGGCATACCTCCCAACTTTCAAAGGATAGAAAGAGGGATATAATGTGTGGCGCACTGCGTGTGCTGTAGCAAATTTAGCCCCACCCACTCCTACTTTGACTCCGCCCATTCCAATCCATTTCTCTTGGTGCCCCACACAGTATAATACTCCTACAGTCACTCTAACATGATATGCCCCCACATTATAATCTTTCCCTCCAACTGCCCCCAAAATATAAAGCCCCTTTCCCGATGCACCTAAAATTTAATGTTTCCCTCCAGTTGCCCCCAGTTTAATGTCCCCCTCTCTCTGCCCCAGTTTAATGTCCTCCTCCAGCTACCCCCAAAGTTTAATGTTCTCCTGCAGCTGCCACCAGTTTCATGTCCCCCCTCCATTTGCCCCCACAGTTTCATGTTCCCCCCCACAGGATAATGTCCCCCTCCATCTGCCCCCAGTATAATGTCCCCCCTCCAGCTGCCCCCCACAATATTATGTCCCTATCCAGGTACCAACCAAACATAAAAATTACACTGATACTCACCTCTCCTCTCTCCCCTGCTGCTCTGTAGAAGTTTCTGCTCCCAGAGAATACATCGTGCCTACAGCTACCGGAGAATACAGGGGCGGATGGCTCCTGCTTTACCATTGTATTCAACTCATCTGCGTCGCCCCATAAAGATTGAGGTTGTACTTGCTGCAGAATCCTCCTCAACAAGGTATTGAGAAATAGTGTGACTACTTATGCAATTGAGTAATTTTTAGCAAATTTTCACATATTCCTACATGTCCGATTTATTTTTGCTGTTATGGGATATTGTGTGTTAAAAAGGCTGCCAGGCAGGGAAATATATTTTCCAAAAGGCTCAGAATGGGTTAAAAAAAAACCACACATGACAAAAACACTCACCTCACCATTCCCTTGCCGATCCTGTTCCAATACTTCTCTGTGGGTTCCTCACTGATCTCTATACATATATGAAATGACCCTTCAGCCAGTCACCGACCACAGCAGACAAGAAATGGCACTCCATTGGGGACCCATAAAGCATTGGTACAGGAGCACTAGTTGCTGCCACCTAAATGGGATCACTCTGAATTTCTGGCAGCACAGTAAGTGGTGGCTGCCACTGTCCTAGGAGAAAGGCGAGAGCACTAAATCAACGGTGTATCTCCTTAAGGCAATTGAGAAAGATTTAAGAACGCTGGAGTTCTCTATTCTAGTCTTCATATTTCCTGTGACCGTGAAGGGTGCGCTTCACTTATGATGAGGCCTACTCATAGACAGCATCAGCACCCTGCAAACCTGGTCAGATGTCGGGGACCCATTGAACTTAAGGAGGCCAACTGCTCAGCTGAGAACTGAAAACATCAGTTTTATTAACAAAATCCTTGCTAAACTTGCCATCTATCTGCAACTCCCATGTCATAAAGTTTCCCGTCTCTAACCTCTGACCCCTCTGTAGCTGCTGTCTTCTCCAAGTAATGTATAGTACTTCTGTAACAGCTGGCAGATAAGTGATAGATAAATACTGAAAGTTCTAATCCTGTTAATTTGCTAATGTTTATTATATTCATTGTACATTTGTTCTGCTCTGCCCTGGGACTTATAGTACCTCACCCTTGTTACACAGCTGTCAGTGATTGTGTATATCTGTAGTTGTAATGAGGAATCATTACAACAAATGTCCAGTATAAAAGCATGAAATGATAAAACTCAACAGACCACATTGTAAGGCTATGGTCACACCTGCATTGGATGACCGTTCGGGGATTCCGTCCTCCATTCTGATTGAAAAATGTGGAGAGTCTTTGCCTTATTTTCTGCATGTTCCGATCTCCTCCCCCCTCCTTTTTCCTCATGGCAAGACTTGATTGATGTTCCATACTGCCTTTACCGTGTTAGGCTTTTCATATGTCTGGAAAGACTTACATGCTCTTAATATGCATTGCTATATGTATCCTTGCTATTGATGTACTTCACTTGAGTCTATTGTATTATCCTTTGTATATGCTGTTTGCGAAGCCATGATTGTACCCTTTGTTCCTTGCTGTGTTTGCTACTTGTAATGTATTCATGTATAAATTTCAATAAAAACTATTGATTTAAAAAAAAAAAAAAAAAAAATGTGGAGAGTTCCACATTTTTGGGATGGAAACCGGACGGAAACCCGGCAGACCCATTATAGTCTATGGGGTCTGTGGGTTTCCGCAGGTAACTGCTTTTAAGCGGCTTGGGTTTCCATTTTTCGGGTCCCAAAGCGGACCCCAAGAATGGAAACCCCAACGCAGGTGTGTACATAGCATAAGTCAATGGGATGTGTTGGGTATAAGTGGCGTCTGCCATGAGATAAAGCCAACACTACGTTACGGTGCGATGCAGGTGCGAACAGAGCCTTTATTTGAGGGTTTTTTGGGGGTACAGAGTTTGTTAAAAAGTGTATTGAGACTACAATCAATGTTGTATAAGTATGATAATAGTATTGATGTATACATCCGACCAGTCATTACACTACTGTATGAATAAGGCCAGGTTCACACTTTTCAGGTTTGGTGGACGCACCCTGAGTTTTCATCCACCAAAATTCACTGCATTGTTAAAAAGACAAACTTTCTTTGTCCACTCAGAAAGAGCAGATATGATCACTGGATGTAACTGATCGGGCCTCTTACCATGATTGACAGGAGGACCACAGAGACTCTGTCGCTCAAGGCCCCGCCAAAACCTGGAGCCGGCCCTGCTCAATGATCAGGCACATCCTCTGCAGGGCTGTGTGCCTGCAATGAAATCTATGCCAGCTCATAACTGGTGTGGATTTCAGGGATCATTTACACCAGTTAACTGGTATAAATTATAATAAATCTAGTGTACCGCCCATGTCACATCCCTGTGCGTGAAAGTGGCGTGCGTGGGTGGTGCAAAACAGGAAAAAGTTGCAAATTTTTGCACAATTTTTGCCGAAAACTGGCATACAATGCCTAATAAATCTGCCTAATTTATTTTCCATGGGAGAGCCGTGTTCCAATCCTTCACAAAATAGAACATGCTGTACTTTTTTATAGAATACAAACAGCACTTGGCCATGAACCTTGGTAGTGAGAATAATACCCAATTCTCACTACTGGTGAGGAGCCCAGATATCAGAGTCCCATTATACCATGATAATGAATTGATGGTATAATTTAGCAATATACAATACCATCACTATATAAGCATTGAAAACTTCCCTTAGGCCAGGGCCCCACGTTGCAAAAACACAGCATTTTGTCCACGACAGAAACAACACGGCAAAAATGCTGCATTTTATATTACCTGCAAAGTGGATGGGATTCTGGCTAATCCCATCCACACATTGCAGAAAAAAATCTGCAGTGGATAAGCTGTGTTTTTGAAAATCGCAGCATGTCAACTATACCTGCGGAAACGCTGGCGTTTTCCGTATAGGTATAATAGAGGCAGAAAGTCTGCAGAAGGAAACTCTGCAGACTTTGTGTTTCCACTGTGGATTTTTCTACAGCATTTATTTGCTGCTCTTCGCTACATGGGGCCTTAGCCTTAATGAGTATGATCCAAATTTAGAATCTAGCTTTAACATATGGTAACAAAAAAGCATGAAAAAGTGTTAGGGTGTGAATACTTTCTAAATGCACTGTAACAATCTTTTCAGTTTATGCATGTCTGGCATGGCCTTGCAAGCTATTATCATGAAACTGCAGGATTTATTGTGCCTCCTTCTCAATCATCCAGTTAGAGAATTACTCTAGTAAAAAAAATGTCCCTCCCTATTTGAAAATAAATGAACCTATGTGTCATGTAATGTTATGGACAGTTTCACTGTGAAGTTATGTGCTCCCCTCCAAAGCACTGACCTCCTCTTTGCAACTCTCTGTACATAGTGTTTCCTGTAGGAACAGGACATCAAACTGAAAATGCTAATTTTTTAGAGCCCCAATCTCACTCCCTTAGACTTGCATTGATAGTTTGATATCCAGCTCTTGCGGGAAACACTGTGTGCATTAGAGGAACAGCTACGATGTGGATACTTATTTTCAATTAAGTTTTACTGGAGTGCTTCTTTAAGTGAAAATATCTCAAAGAATATGTGCAAAATCCAAGACCTTACAGGTCGTATACAACAATAGATTATCCGAAAAAAAATTATATAATCCAAAATGATAATCACAATAATACAGAAATTAATATATAACTTTTAATATATATATATATATATATATATAAATAATTTGGAGACAAAAAAAAGCAAACAAAACAGGCACGGCAGCCTGAAATAGAAAAAACCAACCAGACACTTACCGTGATTCAGATGGTGCCTGTGTTGCTGAAGCAAATACCAGAAGGGGAGAGGGGTGACATAGTCCACGGTTCAAAAGTAACACCAGTAACAACGGGCTAAATAAGGAAACACCTGTATCTAAACTATCCCTATAACACCCTATATAAAACACTAAATGGACCCTAAAGTCCTAACTCGGGGCCACCGCCCTAAATAGCAAGTGCCCCCGACTGGAACCTGGCCCTAGAATAAACTATCCCTATCAAATCCCTTCAAAACAAATAGATATAAAGAGAACAAAAAACACAAGAAACAAAACAAAACTAGGTACGCCTAACACACATATATATAGTAACCAAACATGCAATCCCGACATGCATGTTTCGCTAAACTCATCAGGGGATAGAGTTGGTTAAAAAAATCTCAAATATACTAAATGCAGGAATGGAGCCACTATGGGACATAATACTGTGTGCAGGGGCCACTATAGGTATGTTTGGCAATCCATATACCTGGTGTAGGAATACTTAGCGTTTGAACTGTGCTATCTTCCAACACTTATGGCCACTCATTGATATACCATGGTGTTGTTTTGTATCTGTGATTAGTTATCAGGTATCTGCAAAACCATTAGGAGTTTTATGTACTACTTATATTTGTGCTATGTTTTTTGATGGTTAACACTTGACCTTAGGGCTTGTTTCTTCCATACTTGGCACAGGGTGGTATCTTTACTGTGGCTCCATTCCTGCATTTAGTATATTTGAGATTTTTTAACCAACTCTATCCCCTGATGAGTTTAGCGAAACATGCATGTCGGGATTGCATGTTTGGTTACTATATATATGTGTGTTAGGCGTACCTAGTTTTGTTTTGTTTCTTGTGTTTTTTGTTCTCTTTATATCTATTTGTTTTGAAGGGATTTGATAGGGATAGTTTATTCTAGGGCCAGGTTCCAGTCGGGGGCACTTGCTACTTAGGGCGGTGGCCCCGAGTTAGGACTTTAGGGTCCATTTAGTGTTTTATATAGGGTGTTATAGGGATAGTTTAGATACAGGTGTTTCCTTATTTAGCCCGTTGTTACTGGTGTTACTTTTGAACCGTGGACTATGTCACCCCTCTCCCCTTCTGGTATTTGCTTCAGCAACACAGGCACCATCTGAATCACGGTAAGTGTCTGGTTGGTTTTTCCTATTTCAGGCTGCCGTGCCTGTTTTGTTTGCTTTTTTTTGTCTCCAAATTATATTTTTTTTTTTTTTTTGATATTTTGAGGACTATTTAATTGTGCTGCTTTTAGGGTGGTTATATATTGTGATTTTTAACTTTAATTAATTAAAAGTTATATATTAATTTCTGTATTATTGTGATTATCATTTTGGATTATATAAAGAATATGTGCACCATACAGATGCTGTCTAACAAGGGGTTTCCAGTTTTATGTAATCCAAACATCTTGGAGAACTAAGCACAGATCTTCTGTGGATGTAGGCTTGCTCCAATCCTTCTGTCTCTTCATGTAATCCCAGACAGACTGATGCTGAGATCAGGGCTCTGTGGGGCCATATCATCACTTCCAGGACTCCTCTTGCATAGGGCAAAGGTCACACCAAATATTGATGGGATTTACATTTCTCTTTTCTTCATTCACTTCATTACATTACTTGACAAAAATAAACTATTAACAATAAAAAGATAAGCGATAAGATTTAATAGGTTATGTGTGCATTAGATCCTAATGTAAAATGATTGAATCCAAAGTCATCTCCAAACAGGGTTGTCTTCTGCTGAACCACTGGGGCTCACTCTTGTATCTGGGCTGATCAGATGATCTCATGAGACTCTGCAGAGCCGACCCATAGTGACGCATTCCCCAGTTCTATGATAGTTATTCCACAGCTATATAGAACATAATGAATAATGATACAGTCTGAATTTGTTTCTTTAATTTTTTTTTTTTTAACACAATAAGCTCTGGAACAATCCACAGACAGGTGTCTCGCTCTCAAAAAAAAAAAAAAAAAAATTGCATTCAATAATTAGTGAACAATATAGCTGGTCATGCGGTTTCAGCATTATCTTCCTCACTAAATATATAATGGTCACATACAGGAATGTCCATTCACGGTTATTCATAAAAATCACAGATACAGAAAATGTGGTCGTCTTATCAATGGTCTTCTATACAATTTCTCTCAACATGGCAGATAATTATATATTCACAGCATGAGAGATATGGAATATACACAGAGATGAACATACAGACAAAATAGTCCTTTAGTCCAGCATAGAAAAGTTCAGAAATGCCGATGGTCTAGTAAGGATTTACTCTACAGGAAAGAAGGGCAACATATTCTGAAATCTCACAAGACTAGAAGCAGGTGGTCACCGAACAGGACTAGAGAAAAAATTCCAACAATCAGCGGCGTGGTTCCTATTGAAGGATTGAAAGACTTGGTGTTGGTGGAGGTGGTGAAAGGTCCTCTTTAACAACATGTGTAGAGATACCTTTGTTGCCGTTCCCCACATCCACCAATTCATTATGCCAATTAGGTTCCATTCTTGGCAAGTGGTCTAAGTTTTACTTCATACCATGCTTAAAACCTTCTCCTGTGCTTTAACAGAGTAAGCCTTTTCTATGTCACACAAATCTTGCGCATGCGCTGTTTGTTCCTGGCTCAGTGCATGCGCAGTACAGTCCCTCCTGTGTGTAGCAGCCAGGGCTGTGGAGTCGGAGTCGTGGAGTCGGAGTCGGTGCCTATTTTGGTGGAGTCGGAGTCGGAGTCGGTATAAAATGGACCAACTCCGACTCTCAAAATATATAATAAATTGGTACAGTTAGTAGTACAATGCAGTATGTGCTGAATATATTTTCATAAGAATTTGGGAAAATGATGAAATGTTGAAAATGATGAAATGTCCTGTAAAGGTCTGTTCTATTCCTCATATAATGATGGGACTGAGTTCTGAGTGAACCTATAAGGTTTAGCAGTGCCAGGGCTGTGGAGTCGGAGTCGTGGAGTCGGTGCCTATTTTGGTGGAGTCGGAGTCGGAGTTGGAGTCAGGGGAAATTGAGGAGTCGGAGTCGGGGCTTTGGCGTACCGACTCCACAGCCCTGGTAGCAGCCCCAACCTACATGTGCAAAGCACCATCATTTGGAGAATGTCATGATATTGAAAAAGGTGGTTCTGTTAGGGCACAGGGGACGTTATTAGTAGGGCATGTAATAACAATAGCCCCGCCTAAGTGCTTGGAGTAACTTGCTAGGGCAAAATAATTTTTACTGCTTTTAAAGCTAAAGCTTTGCAGTTTTTGTGTAAGAAAAATGGTCTGACCGCAATAGATTTATATCAAGAGATGAATCCATAAAGAATTTTAGACCAAAAAATGACATCATTATAAATGGTGGAGATTGACTTAATGATTCTCTCCTTTTACAAGCATTGGACTAGATAATCCAGAATATTCTGTAATCTAACAACTATTAGATCCTTCTAATACCGGTATAAAATGGACTTTACTCATAAAAGCGAGGCGGCACCATAGTAGAGTTCACACAGGGACCCATCATGGTGTGGGGTTTGCCCCCAAGGATAAGGGGCTGATGCTTGTTACCTCTTCCATGAACCTAGGGCCAATTCCCGACCCCTTGTTTTCTATCAATGTAATTTTTTTTACATGTTCTCAATACCCAATTGAAGAGGTAATAGGACCAACCAGATCTGGGCCCCCTGTCTCTCTAAGGGCCCTATGGTTTGCCTCAAAGGTACGTACAACCCTTTGTTGTATTTTCATTAGTGTGTGTCTGTACATACATAAATATATGCAGAATTACATTTTATTCAGTACAGAATTTCAAGCCATTCGCATTAAAGAATAACAAGGAAAAAAAAAAAGAAAAAATATATTTATATTTATATATATATATTTATATATATTTATACTCTTGTGCTTTCAACATTGTCCATATATCCTTGCCGGCATTTGCAAAGTGAAACAGCTACTTTGTTTCTTAGTATAACCAAGTTCAGTATAGTGTTGTCATATCATGATAATCTGGATTACTCCATAGATTAATAATCCAGGGTCCCGACCATCTGTTGTATCCATATGTAAACATACCTGACAGTGGATGTAATGTATAGGAGATAAATGTCGTACACAGTAAATGAATCAGGCGCAAGGCTGGTTGTTTTTTTCCCTAATACATAGAAAACAATCTGGCAAGGGGTTGTTATCCACTAAGAGTAGAGGAATGACTGAGAAGGCATTCACTTGCAAGCAAAGCTTGACGGACAAGCCATTATTTTGTTGTGACTGTCTGTATGGGTAGAAATCTTTAGAACTGGCTTGTGCTGCTTGGGTCACATTGTAACAATCGCACAATTGAAGGATCACTCTTGGCACCTTTGATAAATTCTTCGAGGGACAGTTTACCTGAAATGGAAACAAGTATGATAAGTATATAGAACAGAAATAGTGTGCTTGTTTATTATCCCTGTACATCACACTGTTTATTATCCCTCTACTGTGACTTTGCTGTGCTTATTATCCTTGTAGTGTGACATCACTTTGTGCATTACCTCTCTATTGTGACATTGCAGTACTTATTACTCCAAGACTGAGACATCACAGTGTTTATTACTTCCGGATGGTGACATCACAGTGTTTATTACTCCAAGATGGTGCCATCATTGTGTTTATTACTCCCAGACTGTGACATCACTGTGTATTACTTCCGGACTGTGACATCACAGTGTATTACTTCCGGACTGTGACGTCACAGTGTTTATTACTCCCAGACGTGTCATCACTGTGTTTATTACTCCCAGACTGTGACATCATTGTGTGTTACTTCCAGACTGTGACATCATAGTGTTTATTACTCCCGGACTAACATCACAGTGTTTATTACTCCCGGTCCTTGACATCATAGTGTATATTACTCCTGGACTATGACATCACAGTGTTTATTACCTCCGGACTGTGACATCATAGTGTTTATACTTACACCGTGAGGTCATTGTGTATATAATACTTTTACTATGACATCACTATGTTTATTATCCTGGTAGTATGACATCATTATATTCATGATACCTGTACTATGAGATCACTGTGTTTATTATTCCAGTTCCGACATTACAGTGTTTATTATCCCTATACTGTGACATTACTGTATGTATTTTCTGGGGTGCATATGATGTGCAGATGTTGCCTTTGCACCTAGGAATTGATGACAAAAGCTTCTTCTATTGCAAGGTATGGCAGTAAAATTGGGGGCCCAGGAACGTCATCTAATGCCGTAGCAGTATAAGTGTCAATAGGATATTTTCCAGGTGGACAGGTAGGCGAGTGTAGCCAATCCAGGATGGATCCGAACTACAGTATATTAATTCTTGCAACCACTAAGAAAAAAAAAAAAAAATCTATCTGTGGTCCCAAATTGATATATATTTTTTTATTTTATTTATTTATTTATTTATTTATTTTTACTACTACATTGATACTTGGAAATGGACCGATACAGAAATTAGAAGTGGTAATTGTCCTAAATGATTCCTAAAAGTTAATTCTCTCTCATTTCCCAATGTCAAATAGTTAAGAACGAGAACAAAGTTGAACAAATTAAAACCAAAAAGCAGAGTTTACCAGCTGAGCTGACATATCCCTTTTGCCATTTTTTTTTCTTTCAAATTTATTATGTTGAGAGCTAAAAGCATCAAGCCCTCTCCTAAATGGCATGTCATTATCTTACTATAATAGCCCATTTCTATGGCAACATGCTTATGGGATCCAAAAGAGGATAAATGGCAAAAAAATATAATTACAGAAAAACTGCTCTCCTGGAGAGGTTTATAATTATAATGCCATTTTCACTGGTGAGTAACCACACCAGCTCTCCCAGAATATGACTAACAAGGCTCTTTGACAGAGGGTCCTTTCAAAACATAAAATGGGGCTGAGAGATGGAGGAAGCTCATTGGGACTTCTTTCATAGACCTTAAAGGTGTTTTAAAGGATAAAAGTAAAGTGTATTGTTCAGAATCTAAAATAAATCTAAAGTTGTTTCTAAAAGTTATAATCAAAGGCTTCTAGCTCTATTGATTTCTATTGAAATGCATGTAGGAGGAGAAGTTAGCTACTTCCTCCCACATGAATGTGAACTACTATTCTCATTTTTGAACCTACTGGCAAAACAATCTCAGTCTTAACTCCATAGTCTAGATCCTATCTCTCCTGGGATGAGCAATTAGGTTGCTTCTACCAGATTATGTTTCACGCACTACTTTTAGAGGTTTAACCCCTTAATAACCGGGCATACTTTTGCCTTAAAACCCAAACATTTTTTTTGTTTTTACATCATCACGCTTTTTTTCATTGCCAAGTAATATTTTCTCAATTTCTCTGTTGCCGTAGCTGCATGGAAGTTTGTAATTTTGTGGGATATTTTTTTCCAATGAAAGGGATTAGGGATGAACAAAACTAATTTTTTTTTTTTTTTTTTTTTTACGGTGTCCATCACGCCATGGTTAAATAAGGTGGTAATTTAATATTTTAGGTTGTTACAGATGTGGCAATACCAATTCTGTTTAATTTTTTAATTATTTTGTAAATCATAGGAATATATTTTAATTGGGAGAATATATATATATATATATATATATATATATATATACATACACACACACACTTTTTTTTTTTTTTTAACCTTTTTCTATTTTTGAAAACATTTTAAATCAAATGAAAAATTTATTTTTCCCCTCAAAATTCCCTAGGACACTTCACCACTGGGTGACTTGATCATTAGAATAATATACTGCAATATATATGTATAGTATTGTATTATGCCAATGACCACAAGGTTCGTATGCAACCCCAATTTCAAAAAACTTGGGGCGCTGTAATAAAAATCAACAATACAATGATTTGAAAATTTCATATAACCATATTTTATCCACAATAGAACAAATATTAGAAGTTGAAAGTGTTTCCATTTTTTGAGATGTGTCGCTGCCATCAATTTCTTAATTTAAATTTTTCTTAAAGTTATTTTTTTCAAATGAAATGGAACAATGTCTAACCTTCACCTTCTTTTGTGAATAAGATATGGTTATATAAGATTTCCAAATTATTGCATTCTTGCTTTCTTTACATTTTACGCAGCCTCCCAACTTTTTTGGAATTGGTTGTATATTATGCTAGTGACCAAAACATTCAAAACGTTGGTGGGCAACCTATTAGGTCCTAGCTCTGGCAAGGACTAATAGGTGTAGTAAGATGACAGCCATGGGAGTCATTATTAGAAACCCTGCTGCCATAGGAGCCTATCATCCCCACACGATCATGTTGCTGATAGCCGATAGGGGTGTCAGTGGTTCTTATTTGGTGAGATTCTGAAAAATGTATACTACTAAATGATTTCTGAATTTTTTTGTTCCCAAAAAGGGTTATACGCTTTGGACAATCTCTTCCAGTTAGAAGGGTCTTCCAGTCATAAACTAATCATGGGGTGTATCCAAGGGGACATTTAGGTTTAATTGATAGTAAAACCAGGCCACGAGTCTTGAATTCCCCTGCAGCGCTACCAATGCACACAATTCCCATTGATATGAAAAATTAAGTGTACCTTCAATTATAAGATATCTTTTCATGAATGTATAGTACAGATAACTATAAGAAACTTTGTAATATATTATTAAAGTTGTATGTTTCCTTCTCCACTTTTAAGGTTGTTTCCTCCTCCATATCCTCACAGACTATTTATTTATATAGAGTCCGTTTCTGTATTCACCTCACATACAGAAGTCTATGAAGTGGGGGATGCTGCTGCAGGCTAGTTAATTGATTTATTGCATCATTCAGTAGAGTGGTAGTCGTATCTTGAAACATAGCAGTGTTAAAAAGAGTTTTTGCATCTTTTTCAGCAGCCTCCTCCTCCCTCCCCTCTCCATGGATTTCTATGTAAAAAGTAACTCAGTCTGATAAGTGGAGAAGAAAACATATTTCTTCAATAAGATATATTACAAAGTTTCTTATATTCACCTGTACTATTCATTTATGAATAGTTGTTTTATAATTGGAAGTACACTTGATGAAAAGTGTGCAAAGGGAGTTCACAAGATTAGGATGTGCATCTTACCATCATTATTCGTGTCCATCTGCTTGAAGATTTTATCTGTCCTCTTCTCTGGTGTAGACTCATCTTCTGGCATTTTCATCACAGATGACACCATCTTGTAGATTGCCTACAATAC
This sequence comes from Leptodactylus fallax, assembly GCA_947044405.1. Classification (NCBI taxonomy): domain Eukaryota; kingdom Metazoa; phylum Chordata; class Amphibia; order Anura; family Leptodactylidae; genus Leptodactylus; species Leptodactylus fallax. The sequence continues at coordinate 180,789 of CAMRHE010000085.1, forward strand.
AAAAAGTAAGTAGAAGAATATTTGGATTAAATAAAATATATTTCCTTCTGTGTAAATAGAATTCCTATTCTTTCATCCTCCCTCCATTTCAGAACCCAATAATTTTTGGAACGTCTTTTGCATTTACAAAGAGGTGGTTTTTATGACTTGGATGGTGCTCTGGATGTATCATTCTTATACTGTAGGTGGATTAATATGCTGGACCAATAATAGCATTAATATGCTGGATCAAAGGCTGAATATTTATTTAGCTTTTGTGACTTTTTCATTAGTGGATTTTTGCTTTTGTTTGCCTCAGCAAAGATCCACTTTCCTAACATATATATCTTATATCCATTGTATGATGCTAGGTGGCAGCACATTACAACAAATACTGAAGGAAGTTCATTCAGAACTTTATTACATACAGATGACACGTGGACACATATTTGAAGATTAGACATATGATCTGTGGTAAGGACCATCACAGCATCGCAAAAACTTCCTAAAAGTATCACATGTATAAGGTTAGATTAGGTCCAAGAGAAATAGACAATATGTCTCTTTTGAACATATAGGAACTTTATGCCCTATTAGATGGAACAGGGTAAACCATGTTTTATAGTTGCTGCAAAACTACAATTCCCAGATTCCAGGTTTTGGTGTGTTATCTACATAATTTTTTTTATAAGAGCTATATTTGCATGAACGTGAGAAAGTGAATTTCCACATTGCATAGAAACCACTATTATCCCTGGGATGTTTTTTGTTTTGTTTTTTCATCAAAGACTTGTCTTTTTTTTACCCCAATATATAACCACTTGTTCAGTGGTTGGTTCTAGTATTGCAATTTAAAGGGGTATTCCCATCTTTACATTTAGGGCTATTTCCACAGGATATGCCATAAGTGTCTGATAGTTGACAGGGATCATATAAGATGATACCAGTATAATAAATAGCAACTGGTAATTGGGGCCCATGAGTTTCAAGTTACACCTTTGCCCTGACCCCCATTTTGCAGCCTCAGTGAAGGGAGAGATGACCATGTATGTGTGAGTCTGTCCATTCACTCGTATCGGAGTTCAAAAAATGGTTGTGCAGGTAGCCTCTGCTACTTTTGAACTATATCTTTCCCTTCAGTGTAGCCACAAAATATGGATTATGGACCTCTAGTATTGAGACAGGTATGAGTTTGAGAAGGGAGATCCACATTAGGCATATCCTGTGAATAAAGCTATAAATGTCCAGATGGGAATACAACTTTAATCTGTCCAACTGAATAGGGATGAGTTGCAATACCATACAATACATAGGTCATGGACACAAGTGGCACTATTCCTTATAGAAAAAAGCAGAGCTTTAACCTTAAATGGTCACTAACTTCTCATTTTATAGAGTAATATAATTTATATTAATTAAAAATGTTTCTGTTTTCTACCTAGGTGTCTCCCTTTTAGCTAATTTGCAGTTCATTCCCTGTTGCTAGGGAAGGTCCTTCCATAGATACCATCCAAAAGCAAGAGGACTTTACAGTAAGTGAAGAGGGGGAGATTATTTTCTCTCTATACACAGTGACTGGAGAGGGGAGGGGTTGATTCTCCTCACATCCTTCACACATGTCAGCAAACTGCTTTCTCTGTGCAAAGGACTGAACATTTTGCAAATCACACAGCTTACAATGTAAGAAAAGTCTTTGTACTTGTATCTATTTCCCACTGCTTGTGTGGCTCACAATCTAAATTCTCTATCGGTATGTCTTTGGAGTGTATTATTCACAGACAGCAGCAGCTTTACTGACTGTGTTCATAAATAATTTTTTTCCTGTGTTTTAGCTGCATGTCTGCATGTATTTGACCTGTATTTGCAGTTCAGTGCTCCTGGATCTCCTGTATTATGGTCACTTGGGCTTTCTCAGCTATTTGTTTTCTATTGTCAAGCTACTCCTCGCAGAATTACATATAAAGAAACCAGCAGTATGAGTAATGGATAAGGGAGGGGGGGCTGACTGATCTTTATTGTATGTGCCCACAGCCTCAGAGTCAAATGAAAAATTTGCTGCAGCTATTATGGGGATATTAGCAGCAGAAAAACTGATAGGGCACCATGTATGAATGCTGTATAGTCATAGAACAGAGTGCCCAGCAAAACTCAGCAAGATATTTAAACTTTTCATGAAAATTCAGGTACCCTTTAGACAATCCATTTAAAAGAGGACTTATCAGAGACCACATCATAAAGTGTTTGTCAAATATATGCAATGAGACAAAGTCAGTAATAAAGGGATTGTCCCCTTTTACCTTTCTCTGTTCATGGGACAAGCCCCTTAGGTCTCTAACTAGTGGTCTGTTGTGTGAGATTTCCTGCCTCTAAGCTAGAAGCAACCATATAAAGAGGGGGACACTGCTGCTGTAGAAAATTGTTGTGTAGTCAACAATTACTTCAATTGTTTCTGCCAGCTGGTTTCTGCTGCAGCAAGCTGCCTCCCAGCCAGTGACAGAGAAATCTAAACTTTACCACCTTTACAAAAATTAAGTTTCACATGCAGTAATTTGATTCCTTGGATACATAGTAATTACTTATTTCCTATATTCTAACTTTAATGTCCCTTTAGTTTTCAAAGACTCTGGCAGCTCAGGGAAAACCAAGCCTGGAAGGACAGCAAATGAAGATATTGATAAATCTCCCCCACTATGTTTATATAGATCTACTACGAATATAATTATTTAACCCTTAATTGGAACTGCCTTGCAGAAATAGTAAAGTCTTACCTGCACAATTTCTAACATCTCTCCACGACTTATGTAGCCATTCCCATCCAGGTCATACATACTAAACGCCCACTTGAGCTTCTGTTCCAGTTTCCCCCGTGACGTCACGCTTAGCGCAATTATAAACTCCCGGAAGTCAATCGTCCCATCACCATTTGTGTCAAAGGTACGAAACACATGTTCTGCAAACTTTGAGGCATCACCATATGGAAAAAAGTTTGCGTAGATCTTTTTAAACTCGTCTACTGTTAAATGTCCAGTGGGACAATCCTTCAGGAAACCTTTGTACCATTCCTGCAGCTCATGATCTGTAAATTCTGTATTTTCTCGTAGATCTTGTAGAACTTCAGGTCGCAATTTACTGTTTTGTTTCCCCATTCTGGAACCTCTTTATGTATCAGAGCTGAAAAATTAATTTGGAGACAGTGAGATTAGGATGTAGGAGATCTCCTCAGTAGGGACTATTTTCTGTTAGCTAAGAGCTGTATACAGCTATGGAGGACCCCTGGTGTCCTCTGAAAACAATGAGTGCCATTGTTTTGTTTATAACTTAGGCTTGGTGCTTACGAATACCCAAGTGCTTGTGGTCTAGCAATTTGTATCAACCCACAAATTACTAGACACCAGCACTCGGTTTCCATTCGGGGTTTCCGTCCCCCATAAAAGCCTATGGGGTCCACGGATTTCCACAGGTAACCACTTTTTAAGCAGATTGGATTTCTGTTTTTTTCGGGTCCCCAAGCGAACTTGAAGAACGGAAACCGTAGCGCAGGTGTGAACCTATCATCCCTTTGACAAAAGTTTCCAAATGTAAATATAATAAAAACTTTAGATGTTCTGAGAACTGAAAAAAGTAATCAATGCAGAACAAGTCAATAATATCAAAGGGGAACACCGGATTAGTGGCACTGGAGAAACAGGGGATTTACCAGGTGAGTAGTTATTTTTGTTTTAATTTATTATATTTCCTTGCAGCAATTTAATTTTTTTACTTCCCAAAAATCTATTTAAAAATAAATACATGAATTCACAAGCATCATGGATTCTCCTAAGAAAAATCAGCTGTTAAATGGGGGTCCTGGAAGTAGGACCCATGCTGATCAGCTGATAATCCATGCTACCATATTTTGAAAGAGGTTGTCCCTTGCCGAATTTCAAGATACAATAGAAAACAAAGTGATATATCTAACCTCCAAAGCGTGAACTGCTCGGACCCTTTATTTTACAATATGAAGGAAATTCAGAAAACCTTATACTATAAACTCTCTGTGGTATGTCATGAAGCAGGATTAACCACCAATTAAAAACTGGACCTTTAGACTATTACTTGGAGACTTGATATCAAGATGGCTAGGAAATTGTTTTTATTAAGGCTTTGTTCACATTACCTTTTGAGTTTATAGTACGTTTGGTTTGTACATTTTATAAGACATAATATAAATACATCTAAACATATGCTTTACTTAGTCACAGATTATTTTACATTGAGAGTCAATAGCAAACTTGTGAAGCAATGTGTATACAGTGGATATACATTTTTGTCAGAACCCACTGTAATATAAAGTGTATTAGACTACACTAAGAAATGTTTAGCAATGTATACCAATAATACAGATGCCAAAAGTGCACTTTTTGGCCTACATTTGGCTAACTGTGTACTGTGTTGGTAGTGAGTTTCCCAGTTGGATAGGGTGTGGGCTTTAAAAGTGTCCCATGCATTAGGCTAAAAATGTCAGGAGGGATTAGGATGTACATGACACAACAGAGTACACTATTAGGCTAAAGTTCACATCAGCTTATTTTAAGTCTGTTGCTCTGATCCATCAACAGACTGTAAAAGTAGTAGAATTACAGAGGCAGACAGCAGTGGTCTGAGGATCCCCAATTTTGATGTCTTCTACTGGACCATTATTTTGTTAGAGCCGGTGCCCAACAGAGGATCCTCTGGTACTAAGAGATAAACTGAAGCTGCATCCCCCTCCTCTCACCTCCCACTGTTTTCTATTTACTGTATTACTCAAGACTTGGAAAGGGCAAGGAAGATGAATAAGAGGTCATATTCCCTAAAATTATAACAAGTATTAAACCAAGCACTGACCGCAAGATAGCGCATGTCTACATCATAAAGGCCTTCACGGTGGCACCATCCTCATTACTATAGAAAAGTCTGATTTTTTTCTTTTTTTATACATTATTAACTGTAAGGCCCCATTCACACTGTGCAGTGTACGGGTCAGTGAAAACTGGACAGATGGCACACATATTGGCATCTGTGTATCACGGACCCATACACTCGAATGAATGGACAGAGCCGCAAAAACTGACAGGTATAGGACCTGTTCCATATTTTGTACCTCTCTCCACAGCCTGGACACACATCCATAGAAAATACAGATGTGTGTATAATGGGGAAAATTCATCATTCCCTCTATGCCAGAAAACAGGCGTGAGTTACAATGGAAACCTACGTCAGTTCCTACCTGGCATAGATTTCCATTCTGTCGCAGAGACAGAATTATAAAAAGGCCACAGCCTCTTCATTTATCTCGGTCCATCGCCATGGGCGGTTTATTAAAACGGGTGTAGTCTTAATAAATTTGACCCATTGACTTTTATATAGTCAGCTATGGCCATGGACAACAAAAAAAATGGATTTGATGAATCAAAACGTGTGCAAAGAAAAAGTGTAGTAGATGTCTATGGCAACCTATAAATATGTGACCTGTATGCAGGAAACGTCTGAACTTGGCTTCTGAGCTTCTAATATTATTACCGAACATAGACATCTATTGTGGTAAATCTTATATTTGTGGTCGGGAGATCTTTGGGTCACACAGGTGTCCTAGTTTAGTCTACGATACTGTGGCAAATGTAATAGATCTGTTCTTCAAAGGATGTATTGAGGAGTCAATTACTTCCTTGTCTTACATGGATCTTACTATCTCGCTCCATGACATTAGTTTTCTCGTCCGTTCTCTCTGCTCAGACACCGCAGCGAGCACAAATCCAGTTGCTTTTCAATTTTCTAATGGTAAAATGCTGCCAAATACACATCCTGTTCTGGGGCTGCAAAACACTGCTTAATGCAGAAATACACAGCTGCTCACCGACAAAATAGAAAACATACGAGCAGGAAATTAGACCCTCCATGGCCATTAATTAATTAAAAGAAGCCAGCTGCACATATGCAAATGCACCAAGAGCCGAAACATCTACAATCTCGAGGTTGTTCAGCTATATTTAGATGTACATGGCTTTAGTTTTCCATTCAGGGACCGATTGACTGCGTAGATCTAGTTCAAGATCAGTTCCTATATGTAATGGTCAGATGCCTACAATACCTATGGCAAGAATCATCTGCTACCTAGAGCGATGTCTTCAGTTTGGTTTAAGGTACTTGGCCAGGATTCAAGTGCCCCCTAGCGGGTTCACCGATTTTGTTGGTTGTCTAGCAGAGGTGGTACCAGGCAAAATGGGCAATGCCAACAGAGAAAGTCACTAAAAACATATCAGGAAAGGTAAGAAGAATAGCCAGACAGTTCACAGGTCGGTGAATGAGGTCAGGCAAAACCTGATATGTGATCCTGTGTGGTGTAGCCATACAAACTGATGCTAGGTTCACACCTGTGTTGGGGTTTCCTTTCTTCGGGTCCGCTTGGGGACCTGAAAAACGGAAACCCAATCCGCTTAAAAAGTGGTTACCCGCTGAGACCCGTGGACCCCATAGACTATGATGGGGTCCGCCAGGTTTCCGCCTGAAAGATTTCAAGTGGAATGGGGGATGGAATCCCCAAACGGTGATCAAGCGCAGATATGAACCCAGCCTGAGGGTTAGGTAACAGTGGTCAGCAGGATCAAAGTGCAATACAATGGAGACTCTACAAAAGGTTCAGGTTGGGAGACAGTCAGGTACAATTTAGGTAGCAAGTTACAAACTAGGTGTAAAACACTCACAACTGACACTGAAGTCAGTGTACTGTCACTTTATACTATATATGTTGTCCCTAACTTTGATTGGCTGGGTGGTTGCTCGCTTTGCAACCTGCTGCAAGATACACTTTGGCAGGTGAAAGTGACAAGAGATATCGCAGGACAGGCGTTTTGCACATGGTGAGTATTAGCACAGTGAAACCTCTCTTAGGTGACCACCTAGATGGTCTTCTAGAAGTGTGATCCTCTCAAAGATGAAGACAAATTCAAGGGAATCAAATATGTGTAAATCTACAGTACTGTAATATAGAATTTAATCGTTGGGACATTCTTTTTGGAGATCCCTTCTAATGTCCAAATCAGAAAAAGCAGATGGCGGCAGCGCTCTGTGTAAATGGATTATTTTTTTCTTTTGTGCTGCGTCTATGACCTTTCGGTGCTCTATAACATGTGTGGTCTTATTAAAAAGGTTGATTTGTAAAGTGCTGTGAATTATGTTGGTGCTATAGAAATAAAATTATTATTATAAAAGGTGGTCTCACTGAGCGCTTTCACTGTATAATCTCTTACGCTTTAATTCTTCCTTCCATCTGTCCCCTAGTTATTGCTAACCTGCTAAACAAAGGTTATCGACCCAGAGTGGACAGACAATATGAGACTACACAGGAAACAAAGGTCTGCATAAGAGCTATATAAAATGGTGGTAAATATATACATAAAGATTATTTGCAAAGTTGCTTCACTGATCTACTCTTGATGCATTGGAACAATAAAAAAAAAAAAAAAAATTCTTGAAAAGATGGACATGGGTAATAATGAATGGGTGTCCTTCCTTCAATTCCTGCCTTACTGCATGACCATGGTAAGCAGTAAAGCATGTTCCTTTCTGCCACATCCCCAAAAGGTGAAGGAATTGCTATCTATGCAATTTTCTAATATGCAGCAGGTTAACAGATGAACAGTAGACAGCAAATAAACAAGCTACAGTGAAACCTCTCCAAAGACCGCCACTTTAAGAAGACCAAATTTTCTGTAACTGATTTCCGTAATAACTATCTTCTTTGAGAAGACCACCCCTTTGAAGACCACTTTTTAATGCCATTTTGGATGGTCGTCTCAAAGAGGTTTCTCTGTACCTATAATCCTACACTAGTCTGGTTTGCAGAGTCTTAAGGCTGCCCTGAGGTGTTCACCAGAGCCTACTGCAAGGTAGAATGGACTTTGTAGCTCAGGACCCAGGTTGCAACCCTAGAATAAGATGCCAGAAAACAGGTGCACTTGCAGGCTAAGGATTGAACCAGAAACCCTATTGCAGGTAAGAGTGGAATATGTAAGCCAGGGTCAAAAACTAGGAAAAGTACAGGAATAGCCAAAATGAAAGCAGAAGAATATGAGAAATCCAGGTCACAGTTAAGTCCAGGAGGTTATAGATAAAGCCAAATCAGCAAGAGAGGGGATAACCAGAAGAGCAATCCAAAAATCAGTAAACCAGAGAATCAGTGGAAAACAGGAAAAGGTACTGGAAAGAAAGTTCTGAGAACACAGAACCTAGAAAACTAATGCAATCACAGGCAGGTAATAAGTGTGAGTGTTAAAGGGGTTCTTCAGGATAAACTGTTTTTGGCAAGGAGGGCGGGGGAAGGAGAAAAAAAAAACAATAATCACCTGTCTCCCATCTTGATCCTGCTGCTCCCAGGGTCTTGTTCCAGCAGAAGTCCTCGCCGCATGTGACCACTGAGACCAATCAGCAACCTAAGAAAAGGACACGGGTGAAATATGCAAGTGACGTCCCGGTTCCATTCCTTAGTCCGCTGAGGCTGCTGATTGGCCTCAATGGTCACGTGGGAGACACTGGAGCATCAGGGACAGGTGAGTATGGGCTTTTTTTTTCCCCCACCTTTCTTGGCCTCCTTGCCAAAAACAGTTCATCCTGGACAATCCCTTTAAATATCAAGACTCAGCCCTTGATTGGATGCTGAAGTGCAGCCCTGCTTGACTGAACCCACCCAGCCAAAGTCTGACTGGTAGTCATAGCAAGCAACAGCCAAATGGAAAATGCAGATATTGTACATGACTGCTCGATGGAGAAGTGTAAGAGCATTTAGATTTCTGACAATGTCTACTGGGACAATTGAAACCCACAGAGAGGGCCCCAGTGACCAAACATTTATCACCTCTATAAGTCTGTGGTGGGATGAACCCTTTATACATGGATGGCCTATATACCTACAAATTGGACAAGCTGCAGTACCAGACACAGCCTCACCTAAGGGGGTGCCTCAAAAATGTCACTGCCTGTTCATTGTGCTGATTGGTGGGGTCTGACCACTGATAACCTATCCTAAGAATATGCAATATAAGTTCACGTTCCAGAAAACCTGTAACTTACAGTAGTAACAAAATAACCTCAAAAGTATATTCAAAAACAAGAGTTTAACCCATTACGCTCAGATTTGGAGTTTCCTATTCATGTGATACAAGTCTTTGCTCTACAAATGGTTACAAAGAGCTTCTATAAACACTCTTATAACGGCAGCACGGGTTGATACATCGTATCACTTTTATTTCCCAACCACACAGTTTTTCTGGCAGAATGTTCATGATGTTTTGCCTGCACACGACAGCGTAATGTGCAGCACGCAGAGAAAATGGTTACTCTGTTTATATAAGTACATGTCCTTCACCGCTAATCATAACTTGTAAAACAGTCATTTCTCCATCCAGGGACGACTGGGATTCCACACATTTATTCCACATGGATCCTTTAAAGGATCAGCCACCCCAGACAATTACCATGCCATTACGGAATAGCACGCTCTAAATTATCGTACAGTATAATTACCAACACATTACATAATATCCCTTACATGGAACAAAGCACAGGGAGCACAGACCATACAGCAGGCTTGTAACTAAATAGAGAATAAAAGTGTCTTCTAAAAGAAACCTTTATATTTGGAAAGTGGTTTATGGTATCACTTGCATCATAGGACACAGCACCGTAATATGCTATAATATATGCAGGTAATATACACCTGGTTAGGGAGCACTTCATGTCAAATTTGGATTCGTATACATTAGTAGACATTGCAAAAATATTTCAAAAAATTTATCCACCTCTGCATAGATATGTTTCCCGATACTGGGTAAAGCTTGAGAAGCCATGCCTCTAACCCTGCCCCTGCCTCCTATGGCTCCACCCAATCCCACCCAGTCTCTTTGTGTTCCCACATAGTATCATGCTGCTTTACTCTCCCTTCCAATGTCCCCACACAGCAACACGCCCCCTTACAGCAGTATGCCCCCCTTGTGGCCCATCACAGAGCAGCATGCCTCACTAGACCCACCACACACCCGTTTTGGCCCACCACACAGAAGCATACCACAATTGTGGCCTACAACACAGCAGCATGTGCCACTTGTGGTCCACCACACAGCAGTATGCCCCCATTGTGGCCCACCACACAGCAAGCATGCCCCCATGTGGCCAACCACACAGCAGTGTGTCCCTTTTGTGGCCCACTATACAGCAGAATGATCCTCTTTATTGCCCGCCATACAGCAGCACACCCTACTTGTGAACAACCACACTGCAGCACGACCCTCCTTATGGCCCCCACACATCCCCTTGTGGCTTCCTCTCCAGCAGCTGCAGACACAATTTGGTGAGGTCAGTATATACCTCATTGTCTGTAAGGAGCAGATGGCTCACTGCATCACAATTATACTCAACTCTATCTGCCTCCTTTGGTTGCAGATATAGTTGAATTCGAGACTTGCCTCCCACAGCTTGGGACAGAACTCAAAATCTGGGACTGTCCCACTGAAGCTGGAGAGGCCTATACTAAGGAAAACCCTTTAACCTTCAGTCACCTCTAGGGGGAGCTCACAGCATACATATGAATGAAGACAGCTGCAGCCCCTTTTCTTTGTCTTACCTTTACAAAAATGTTTTATTGTCCAGACAGAAATGTTCAGACAGTCCACAACCAGAAAAAGGAGAAATACATTCAATGACTATTCACATCTCCTACCGATTTATGCAAAAAATTCTGTAGACAATCCATGTCCATATCCATGCATAGAGCCTATTCTGTTTGTTTTGGACTTATTTGCCATTTTATCTCTAGCAGATTCCAATGAACCAATATCCACGCACCCTGGAACCTCAATTCATTTCTAGAATAATAGAAGGAATGAACTAATGCTTTGTTCTGTTCCATTGTAGCACAGCAGATAATAAAATATTGGCTCGCAGATACAGTATCTACAGCTGTTGATCCTCATAGTCCATTTCCAAAACCCAGTAAATACTTCCAAAATCCATTACACAGGCGTCGTCTGCAGACAAGTCCCCTCTGGGCATAGATTGCAATATGTGTATCTGCAATAACAGTAGCATTATGTGTGTAGACTGGTAAATAAAGAGTATATTAAAGAGTTCCTCCAATTTTATGCTGTATAATGAAAAGTTCTGCAACTTTCTAATATACTTTTTGCAGTTTTCAAGATTCCTGTTTGTTGTCAGTGACTAGAATAATTACATATAATTACATATATGTATAATATGAGCCTGAGGCAGGAAATAGTCCCTGAATTATGGAAATCTTCTTGTGTGGTACCAGTTCCAAAGAAACCCCACCCTATGGACCTCAACGACTACAGACCTGTAGCACTGACATCCCACCTGATGAAGATCTTGGAGAGATTGGTTCTCACACATCTCCGCCCTCTAGTGAGCCCCGCTATGGACCCACTCCAGTTTGCTTATCGGCCGGGCATTGGGGTAGATGATGCCATCATCCATCTTCTGCACAGGGCTCTGTCTCACCTGGAGAAACCAGGGAACACAGTGAGAATAATGTTCTTTGACTTCTCCAGTGCTTTTAACACCATACAGCCCAGGTTATTGAGGGACAAGCTGGGCCTTGCTGGAGTGGACCACCACCTCTCCAACTGGATCCTAGACTACCTCACAAATCGACCTCAATACGTGAGAGCCCGAGACTGTGTGTCAGGTACAGTGATCTGTAATACGGGGGCACCTCAGGGTACGGTTCTCGCCCCTTTCCTCTTCACACTGTACACTGCAGATTTTAGGTGCAACTCATCCAGCTGCTACCTACAGAAGTATTCTGACGACTCTGCAATAGTGGGTCTCATCACAGATGATGATGACAGGGAGTACAGAGAACTGAACCGGGATTTTGTGGACTGGTGCCACCGGAACCACCTGAAGATTAACGCGGGGAAGACCAAGGAGATGGTGGTGGACTTCCGCAAAGGCAGAAGCCCTCCTAAACCAGTGGACATCCTGGGGACGGGCATCGAGATTGTGAACACCTATAAGTACCTGGGTTTGCTCCTTAATAATAAGCTGGACTGGGCAGATCATATGGAGGCCCTGTACAGGAAGGGCCACAGCAGGCTCTACCTGCTTAGGAAGCTGAGAGCCTTTGGAATCCGGGGGGCACTTCTTAGAACTTTCTTCAACTCGGTAGTGGCATCAGCCATCTTCTTTGGAGTGGCCTGCTGGGGGAGCAGTATATCAACCAGGGACAGAAATAAACTTGACAAGCTGATTAGAAGGGCCAGCTCTGTCCTGGGGAGCCCACTGGACCCAGTGCAGGTGGTGGGTGACAGAAGGATACTGTCTGTGGTGAGCTCCATGCAGAAGAAGAAGTCCCATCCCATGCATGAGACTGTGATCGCGCTGGGTAGTACTGTCAGTGACCGACTGCTCCACCCTAGGTGTGAGAAGGAGCGCTATCGGAAGTCTTTCCTCCCCACCGCGGTTAGGCTGTACAACCAACACCGACCTAAGCGGAGATCATTACACACAGAGAACTGAAAATATCTCTCTGCCTGTTAAATCCCCCCCCCCCCCTGCTACGCCCTATCTGTCTGTCTGCTATCAATGTAATGCCTCTCACCTTGGAACATTCCTGTACATGTTGTATTTGTATTTGTATCTGCTTATCTTATCTTATCTTTGCTGCTGTAACACACTGAATTTCCCCATTGTGGGACTATTAAAGGACTATTATTATTATTATTATTATTGAATAGACTGGAAACATCAGCAGACCCAACACCTCTCACAGCTGAAGGCCAGGGCTGTGGAGTCGAAAGGCCGCCATCAACATGATGGACAGAAATATTTTTCCAACCACTCTAACTATGTAAACGAGTTGGCAATTTTCACAAATTTTTGAGTCTGTTTTCAGTTATTTATAGTCTGGGTGGTGACATTAATTCTGGGGGTTGGTTTAGGGGTCACGTACACTGCAGTACACATGATGAAAGGCCATTAACGGGAGTGTGTTTGGACGTGTGGCTTCTATAAAGGGGAGGAGTGTAAAAAATTTTGGAATGTGATTTTTGTCTCAATTTCCCATAACAAAACAAGAACGGAAACAGTTGGCAATCTTGTTAGAGTCAGGTGCTGTTTATCTACGGAATAGGAATTTTTGAGAGGATTTACTTCTCAGATCTGTGTGTTAACATTAGGAGACTATAAATTGCACACAAGTGACGAGAGCCATTTTCTTTCCGTCCTGCGTCTTCTATATATTTAAAAGCTTCATAAACTGAAATATAAATCATTTCCTCGAGGTTACAGAATCAATTTCAGGAAATCACAGCAGTAAATTAGTCACGTACGAAGCAAAGCAGGAATACAGCAAATGGGTAGAGAGCCGCGAAAATACCTCCTGGTCTATAATTATAGAACGCAACCAGACAGCCTCTGGTAGTACAGTGCGAGTCTGAATCACTTACATCCCTATTATGTGTCACATGACTAAGGCTGTGGTCACACTTTGCATTTTTGGCAAATGCTTTTAAAGCTCATCTTTTCAATAGGATTCATTCCTGGTTTTTGGCTAGAAAAGACCTAAAAGTTATATACTGTATATAACTGTGCCTTGTATACAACCTAATGTAGTGAGACAATGGAAGATTAGAAAGCTCCGGTTGCTTAAATCTTCATGTATTGGTATTTAGTGGACAGTTACTACTTTTGATAATAGTTAGGCTGAGGCTTCACGTTGCAAAAACGCAACTTTTTTTGTTGCAGATTTTGCTGCGGTTTTTTGAGCCAAAGCCCGGAGTGGATTGAGCAGAGGGTAGAAGTATAAGAAGCTGTCTATATATAAAAAATTCAAAGCATCTGCGACAAAAAAGCAGTTTTCCGCAATGTGGGGCCTTAGCCTTAAAGTCTGGAACCAAAAACTTTGATCCACACACTGCCTAGAAATCCACAGACTTATGTTATCAACATTAAGGCTAAGGCCCCACATAGCGGGTCGCAGTGTAAAAGCACTGCAGGAAAACCGTGGCAGAAACGCATTGTGGCTTTTCCCGCAGTGCTTTTCACAGAAAGTCCGCAGATGTTTCCTCTGTGGACTTTCTGCTTCAATAATACTTATAGGGAAACCGCTGGCGTTTCTGTAGGTATAATTGACATGCTGCGATTTCCAAAAATTTAGACTCTAGCTCTAATTTCTAGCTCTAAGGCAGACACAGCTGAAGTTACGTCAAAGTGAAAAGTGACATTATTATACTCTGGGGTCTCTTCAGAAGAGTACTGGATGTCACCAGAAAAGCGCCGGACGCCACAAGGAGGCCAAGAGGTAACAGAGTGTGAGTATGCATGTTTGTTTTTTGTTTTTTCTTCACCTCCCCTGGGCCTCCACCTGTTACTCTCAGGGGTCTGAAGAGATGCGGCGCCCATTTTAGTTCATCTGTGACAAATTTTCATTGTTCAGTTTTGTAAAAAAAAAAACAAAACAAAAAAAACACATTTTGGAATATTTAGGTTGAACTCGGCTAGGTACAAACCGATTTGCCCATGTTTAGTGGCCAGTGTGAATATTGAAATATTTCAGGATTTAATTTTATATGGACAGAAACAAAAAAAGCTGAATATATTGCTTGTATTAAAAAGGATTTAAAAAAACCTTTTTTAGAACTACACATATCCTTTAAGAAATTTCCCATGTTTACAGGGAATAAATCCAGTATTAATGTAATTTTGATCATTGATAATTCCTTAGTATCCACATTAGATCACTGAACTGAAGTTGCACAGTCACTTTAATATTATATAGGTATACGTACATAAATATATGACATCTGTCAAGCTGACGTACTGTAATATCGTCTCTTTAAAATGTCCAAAATAAAGTCATATATAGACAGAATTCATTCTGAAGAGCCCAGCTGCAGTCTCATTTCGAGCTTTGAGGAGCCACTTCCCTTTCATATGTCTCGGAGTCTGATGACTAGAGTTTTATTCCCTTCACTGAGGAGATTAAGGAGATATCATTGCACAAACAAAACATCAAAAAGAACATCCTATAAACTATATCCCTGATTATAGAGAGTTAATGAGCAGTCAGGCCACAGCTGTAGCTCACGGGGAAGCCATGACATACTAACTTTTCTCAAGCAGTAAAATCAGGATGGAAAAACCCATAGCGACTCCTGTACAGATGCTTAATGACGAAGACGTACAACGGGGGACAATATATGTGATCAAATGGCAACCCATCAGAACCAGTTTACTAAAATTTTTGAAAAGTTTTTAGCTAAAAGTTTCAGAGGATGAATTTCATTGGTCTTTTTTGGTACCCAATAGAGATGAGCGAATTTCGATTCGGCAGTTCGATTCGAAGTTCCAAAAAAATTTGTTTCGATCCGAATTACTTTGCGGTGAATAAACAGCTATTTCCGGGCTACAGAGAGCCGGGGTGGGCGGCAAAATACCGGAAGCCTTTGGATGCCGCGGTCATGTCTCTCTCTCTCTCTCTCTTCAGCACGGACAACTTTTATTCATGTGGAAGGATCTGCTAACAAGCAAAGACACGCCTACCCAATCACATCACTAGAGAATATCATGTGACCGTCTGATATCACAAAGGTCCTTACTAAATATTCATTACCACGAAGCATCAGGAAATCCGGAATCATGGAGAATCGAAGATTTCCTGAAATTCGGATCAAATTCCACTTCTGCAGAATCAATTCGCTCATCTCTAGTACCCACCCAAGGGACCCATTTTTAATAGATGTAACCGGGACATCAAGCCATTTTTATGGCCCACTGATGGACAGGTTTTTTTTAACTGACTTTTTTCTGTCCATAAAATCAATGGATATGTGAACACACTCAGAGTAAGGCCATACACAGAAGATTAGGGTTGGACAAACCCCTTGATTTTGGTGGGACCAGCACACCATCTCATGTGCATACTAGCAGATGCCAGGGGAAACAAACATCAGGTTTCTGGACTTAAACATACTCAATTCATTTGTTCTTAAAGGCAACGTGTCACCAGAAAATGACTTATTTTTATTCAGGTTTTTTTTTTTAACAAACTTTTTCCATGTTATTATCTAGATTTAAAAATAAAACTCCTAAAAATCTTGCAGTTCTGACACTGTCCACTAGGCCATATAATATGCTGAGCCTTCCTGTTTTCTCTAAGACATTTCTTTGCAGCCGCCACCTCACTTACAGCACACTGATGATCACAGCGATCATGTATATGTAGATAAGACACAGAATCCACCATTCACAATAGATGATATCAATTTATCTACTGCCCTCTATGCACAATGACCTCTGTCCAGGTCACAGAACATGCCTAGAAAACTCTCCCATACAAGTGAATAGGGTCTGCTCCAGATCATTGTGTCTATGGCCCATGGTCCTTCTATAGGAAACAGGATGTCACAGTCTTTTAGGCTTAGTGGCAAAAATTGGAATTGCAAGAATTTTAGGATTTTTTTTTTTTTTTAAATATAGCTATTAAATTGAAAAATTAAAAACAACTTCAGCAAAAATACTTAAAAAATGAAACATAGCTTAAATACATAATTTAAAGAAAAGGTAATTTCCTGGCTACACATTCCCTTTAAGTATGATAAGATGCCACCAGAGGTATCTGGCTGGGGTTTACTCCCGTGTTGGGAAGAAGATCCGTTAGCCAAACAAAGTGTTTATGCAAGAGCTATCTAAAGTGTATGACCAGTCTTACACTGGGTTCACACTAGCGTTGGGGTTTCCATTCTCCAGGTCCGCTTGGGGACCCAAAAAACGGAAACCCAATCCGCTTAAAAAGCAATTATTCCCGAAAACTCATGGAGCCCATAGACTATAATGGGGTCCGCCCTCTCCCATTCTGCATTTTTCAAGCAGAAAGGGAGACGGAATCCCCGAACAGTGACCCAACGCTAGTGTGAATGTAGCCTTAGTTTCCCTTATATTCCAGGGCCTCGATGTGACTGTATCCACCGCATCCACTTTGGCACTGGTGGGCAAATAATATCTACTGGAAAATTTCAACATTGAACCATCAGTTATTTCATCTGAAAAAGTCTCTTCGTAGTCACCAGACGTCACTATTGAAATACTTATTGGCTAATCATATTAAGGTAACCAGTAGTATTATCTGTGGGTCTTTTGTACTCCCTACAGATAATACATACTTTAGCAATGAACAGAACAGAGGGAAGGAATAGCGTGGTCATGTACGACAAGTCAAAAAGTTGCAGTAGAGTCCTCCACACACATATATATCTATCCTTAGTCCATAGGGAGATCACATACTCCGGTTCTACACAGACCGCGTACTGAAAAACTTTGGCACCTATAGTTAAACCACTGCAATCCTGTTGTGCCCAACACTAACCCTACTCTACTGTCAAGTCAAACCGGGAAAATGGCAGACTATCAGGATATTTCCCATTAATCCAGCCCTGGCAACCATTCTGTGGAAAGTGAATTAGCAGGAATTCCAGGGCATTGGGTTTCAGATTAATAGAGTTTTAATATAATGGAAATGACATCAGTCACATAAAATAATTGAGCAGAAAAAAACAGATGGGAAAAAAGTTGGATTATGGAGATGTCATATTTATGTAACAGTTCTTTAACAGAAGCGAAGAAGCCAGGAGAACGCACAAAATAATAGTGTTACACGTACAATGAATGTTTTTATGCAAATATAATCTGTTCAGTAGGTCATGGTTATCTCCGTATCCCTTTCATGCCAGATGTCCTTTAACTGTCGACACAAAGCTTCTTTTAGGCTTAGCGTTCTCATGCCCGAACCAATAGAAGGCGTCTATTTACATCCAACGCAGATAATACAACAAGGACTACATTACACAATGAGAGTGCGGAGAAATGGAGAAAGCAAGGAGATTAGAAAGAAAACTTGTAAGAGGCGGCAAAGGTACAATGCCATTCACGAAGGGCAGGTCTACTGCTTATTTTACACGGCATGAAGTAATTACTGTCGATAGACTCGGCTCAGCATTATCCCAGAGCCGGGAAGCAGGAAAATTACACAAATTATTTTCTCGTAGACTTTGTATATTAAAGCCAGGGAACGACAGTGTGAAATGGAGACTTATCTAATACAAGCAAATAGGGGATTGAGCTGCAAAGAATTTATGTATAGCATTATGTGAAAGAAGCGTAGTATCGGACTATACAGCTTTACTTGACTTAATCTGGCCATACACAAAAAAGTCATCAGGATTAGTCGACTATCTAATGTGCATAGGGGTCTCCAGACGTTTCCCTCCAAGCCGATGTCTGGGGGGACCAGGAGAGTGTCCTTTTGTATTCTGTACAAGGTGAGCCTGGCAGTAGCTTATTCACCTCTTCTAATGAAATAACATGCATGCACAGCCAAGGCAAGTGTGCATGTCTACTGGAGAATCAGGAGTATAGTTATCTTAAGCAAATCACGTACACAGTGTAAGGATCAGCTCACATAGTCCTTCCTGGAGTAAGAAAAGGTCTTATGGTGCATGGACAAACAATGTTGGCTCCCCAATACAAAATCAACTATAGAAATGGGGGACATCCAGCACTCAGAGATAAAAAGCCATGACTAAGAACATTTTACACCATGTAGGCCGCTTGGACTTTAATTTTTCTATGTTTCATAAATAAAGCTATTAGATTGTATCCCTGAGTCTTATTTATCCTGACTATATATTTTCTGTTGAAATGAGTATTTTACATGAGTTATTCAACTTTTACCTGCAAATAGTAGACAACATCACAGATAGACAAGAGTTGGATCAGAGAGGATGGTGGACAATTCACAGCAGCATCATCTCCACATCACTGTTGGCTGGAGCAGCCATGTTCTGCTGTGCTCACCTCCTGGGTTCTAATAACCATGAGAGAAATTTACGTAGGAAGCAAGTTTGTGCATTTATATGTATTACAGTGTGCATATGTTTTTACATATATGGATGTGTATGTATATCGGCACAGATAGTACTGCTTTCCCATATTTCCCTGTAAATGCTGTAGGTAAAGTACTGGCTTATTCTCAAGGTACTTCCTTGCCTCCTTGTACCTTCTTGTAAATAATATCATGCAGATGGCACTGCCTCCTTGTAAATTCTGTAGATACAGGTAGTACCGCTCCCCTGTAGATTATTAAATTACAGATAGTACTTCCTTCCTGTATGTGATGTAGGCACAGGTAGTACTACTTCCCTGTAAATGATGTAGGCACAGGTAGTACTGTCTCATTGTAAATGATGTAGGCATAGGTAGTACTGCCTCCCTGTGAGTGTTGTATAGATAGTACTGCCTCAACATAAATAATGATGTAGGCACAGGTAGTACTACCTTCCTGTAAGTGACATAGGCAGCAGTACCTGTATCATTTACAAGGACAGGGTACTACCTTTGTCTCTCTGTAAATGATGTAGGCACAAGTAGTCCCTCACTTTCCCATAAATTATGCAGGCACAGATAGCACTGCCTCCTCATAAATGAACCAGGCACAGGTAGTACTGCCTCCTCGTCTTTCTATGTGTGACTAGGCAAGCTGTGCACTCTCTAACTCATTCACACAACACTAAATAAGAACAGCAGGAACTTCCTGATAGAGAAGATTTGGAAATTGAAGGATTACTTTAAGTGGATTTTACCATGCATAGATTGTTTATGTATACCGTGACAACTTGGGGGAATTAGACTCAAAATGGCGGCAGACTCCTGGTCCGGACAGCGGTGGTTTGTGGTACTGGGCGCCGGAAAGATGGCTTTCAGACGGTCCAAGTGTAAAATAAAAGTGGCTTTATTCAGCTTAACTGCAACATAGCAAAACAACAAAAAACCTAGGCCACAGTTAGGGTCCTAACTCACTCCTTGAGCCCCTAACTGTCCTGACTATTGCTCAGCTCCAGCAATAGTCCCCTGTGGACCCCAGCACTTCTGGCACAGACCGTCTATCTGTCCAGCTGGGTCCACCATCTCCTGCTCCCTGCAGGATACTCCAGACTACTGGAGTTACACGCCCCCACCCAAAGGTGTGGCTGAAGGCCTTTTGAGGGCTGGGCCTGGGTCTCTCCACAGCGCCCTCTGGCTCACATACTCACAATACTTTATAAGAGACTTATTTTTACATCACACACAGCTAGTGCCAGTATAACATACATTTATATATATACTGTTTATTTAGAAGTGTCCCTTTAAGACATGCCATACCCCTTGCTAGAAAAACTGACGATCACCTACTGTGTGAATTTCTCTTTGTGTTAAATTGTTCTAGACACAGGATTCCATTTTTATGGTTTAGAACTAAATATACTATTCTTTTCCAGTACATACTGGCGGACCATAAATCACTGGTTCACACTGGGGGAATTCATGGAAACGTTTTGTTCTTTTTTTCCATTAAAAAAGTAAAACCAAAGAATAAATAGAAAAGCTTCTGTAAGGAGGTGGTGAAGTCACTACATGGATATTTGTGGGCTAAGCAACAAGACTCTTCTTTAATCCCATTTTTCTCTGCACTTGGTGATAAAGTGACCCTGGGGTAAATATTATGTTGCTCCAAAAAGACATAGGAAGTGCCAGTAGCGTCTACATAGTGTCAGCACTGGCTGAGTGCTTGACACTCTTCTCACAGGTCATTATATAGTAGATATTAATCCTTCAGGATCAAAACATGTTCATCTTACTACAGGCGAAGGAAGACGCTATCCAGGAAGTCACATTAATGTTGTAATTAATTCCTACTTTGACGGTAATGGTTGAGTGCTAACAAACATTTACATTCAACGTCTCTGAGGATTTACAACACTGGGATTTCAAGGGCAGAGGATTACTGGGCTCTACATAGTCCCATGCTGTTGCTTAGATCTTTTTATTATTAGACAGTGTATTCACTGCTATTCTTATTGATAATCATTTAGGGTGCATGTTAAAAATGACCTTTCACCACCTCCAACAAGTCCAGCTCTTTATATCAATTAATATCCGCTGCTCCACTGATACTGGCACAGTTGGAATTTTTTCTCTAGCCCCCACCATTCCCAAGCAATCAATGCTGCATGTTTTGGTGCCTGATAAGCTATTTTGGCTCTGTATTGTCAGGATGGCGGTGTCAGGCAGGAGCAGACAAGGGGTGTGATTCTGAGCTCTGACACTGGCTGCCTCTGATTGGAGCTCTGAATCACGCCCCCTGCCTGACACCGCCCTTGTGATATTACAAAGCTTAAATAGCACATCAGGCACCAAAACTAACTGCGCTTGCTGCTCAGTAATGGTGAGGTCTAGAAAGAAAATTCCAACTGTACTTTAATCGGTGAAGTGGAGCCTATTAACAGAAACTAAGAACTAAAATTGGAGGGGTGAAAGGTCCTCTAACATTTTACAAGATGTGGATGTTAAGAACCTTAAATAAGACACTGAGCTAGGGAACATCCACACTATAGTCACGTCCTTTAAATTCCCATATAAACATTTTTGTAAGCATAGAATGCCCTATTCAGTTCACCATCAATGAGCTTGGGTTGTTGTACTGCAACCAGTAAGCGACTACCCTGATGTTCATTATGTTGTGGAGACTGGTGTTGTCACTCAGTGTACTGCTAACAGCTAATATAAGGATGATGGCGGCACGTATTGACAACCTACGAATATGCTTTCTCTGCAAATGTGCAACCTAAAAGAATTTCAACAAGTAACGGCAGATCAGAAGACGAACATGCAGCGCCTACAACCAAAGGTGAAAGGATCGATTCATCAGGTTCTAGGATTTTGAGAAATGAGAAGCTAAGGCAAAGGGAAGAATATTGCCCTCTCAAAATTTCTGACAGGTGAACGGTAGTGCTCCTAGGGTACATGACTACTATAGGGCCCATAGTAGTAGGGGTCTTACACTGAGCTACAGCTATTGCTTATTGCATCACTGATCTAGTGACCACTGATGGAACTCCCTACAAACAGATACACAGCTCCCATTGAGCGCAATACTGGCTGTATAAACCCATACAGAGTAAACTTCTAAGAGTGGCTGCATGCAGCCTGAACTATATAAATCTATCAACATAACTCAACACAGAAATATCGACCTTAAAACAGAATGACAGATTAACTTTATTAAAAGATTAGTACTTTTGGCCGTGTTCAGCTGTTTCCATAACTTCCAACCTATTGGTCAGGAGAAGGAGCCATTTATTCCCATCTCAACCATATACAAGGTGGGAATACCCTTGTTTATGGTCCTTGGGTATTACACAGAACCCACTTTTCCAACCCTCCCTTGTTTGGATAAATGTACACCATATTTACCCATTCTGATATGGGCCCTCTAACCATGGTGGGCCTTGGCATTGGCCCAGGTTGGCCAGCCCTGACCACTACACGAATCACAATCAGGGCTCTGTCCATCTCGTCTCATGCATCAGAAGATCAAGAGATCTTAACATCTCAATTTTACAGGATCTGTAGAATAACCATCTATAATAAAGTACAAACTAAATAAGTGACAAGTTCTTTGACTCACAAATGAATCATTTCCCAAAGTGCTCTCCCCGTGTTACACGGCTTATATCCTACACTCTCCCCATGTTGTACGGCTTATGTCCTACGCGCCATTGACATGAATTGATAGATCCCGGAGGACAATATAGTACGATGGCTTCTTTCATTCAATTATAGCTGACATTTGGTAGAGTACAAAGAAACGTATGGGGATTCCTACACCTATCAGACAGTTGGCACGGAGCTTGTGAGAATCAAGGGTGACAAATGTGATTCACACAGTTACATCCATAATGTATCTAAATGATAATGCATTGTGGCAGGAGCAAGAGGTCTTATGGGAGAACCGAATGTGCCTTTAAAAGGGAACCTGTCATATTGGACATGGGGTGATTAGCGTTTATTTCTCTGTGGTTCCATCTGGCACACTTGTCTCCTGCAAACTCCAACATGTCTATAGGTATGATGGCCTTTGGTGGTTCTACATTTTAACCCTACATATTATTTTTATATTATTTGGTTATCTCATGGTATATTCTGTACCTCTTTATCCATCGGCTATTGTCCTTTACCCCTTTCTTACTATAGGGGTTATTGACTCTATATGTGTATGGTGGTTATACTTACATATACTATTGCTATTCCCATCATTATGTGGGCTTCTGCTTGAGTTTGCGTTGCCTCAGGGAGGAGAGGGTTAGGTATCACAGCCGCTTTCAGCGGTGACTATTTATTGCTTCTTTATCTTGTTATTATACTATTTATAGTTTACATGTATTTTACATTAATAAATAGTTTTTGGCTTATTTCCATACATTTTTGTTGGTTTTATATTGGACATGGTGTCTGATCTGAAGCCGGCATGGTATAGAGCAGGAGAATCTGAGCAGATTGATATATGTGTTTATAGGAAAACATTCGCTATATTATGGAAGAAAATCTAGGCTTAGAAGTCCTGTCGGTGGTCCTAATCAGTGATTGACAGGTATCTCTGTATGCATGCTGACGTAGTGAGACCTCCCACTGGACTCCTACGTATACCTAGATAGAGCCAGGCCATCCATGAATTTCCTTCAGTGAGCCTGGGACAGATATAGGACTTGTCTTGCGTTTTCCACAGGCTCGTGGTCTCATACACAGACCTGTGAGATGGCGAGTGTATGGGGCCATTAGAATGTAATGGGTCAGTGTGCACCGAATCTATTCCTACAAGGTAATATATTAATATGCACAGTTCCTCCTGCTCTATAACATGCCGTCTGCAGATTAGTTAGCATTTTTCATGGTTATAGGCTCCCTTTAAGGCCAACTACTGTATATTGAAAGGAATCTTCAAAAATACCCATGATATACCATACTTGCCTGACACTTGGGAATCCCCTGACCCTACACTCAACATGTTAGCAAGACTGCATGCAAAAGCAGACTAAATGGAGAGAAACCATCAGCGGCTTACTCCTCTCTATCCATTGAGTACACACAATATCGAGTTGGCCCACCAGAGGATACTCCAGTAGGCTCAGGCTTTAACACAATAATGGTCCAGCAGAAGACAACTACATTTAAAGGGTACTATGGTCTATATAAAAGGGTACTTTGTCCTATATTGCTTACACATGTATGCATGGCCAAGTCGAGTTTCCATGTGTAAGGAAAGTAGGTTGGAATAGCTGTTGACCAAACAAGAGCTCTCCAAAGGAGTTTTTGAAAGTGTATGGCCAGCTTAAAGGGGTTGTCCAGTTTCACCATTTTTTTATTTCAAGTGGATAAAAATCAGTTCATGGTCATGTGATGGACAGTCTGTGGTCATGTGATGGGCACACTTGGTGCATGATTAGTAAGTCACAGCACAGTAATCAGACCTCAATGACCATGGACTGTATATCACATGACAACAGACTGTTTGGAAGTAAACAATGGATAGCAGAGATCTGAAAAAAACATGAGGAATTGATACAGAAAATATATTGGAAAACAACTTTTCATTATACAAGCAATAAAATTTATTTGCTTTAAATGGAAAATCCCCAATAAAGGATTCCCAACAGCAGCAACTTTTTCATTTTTAATGCATCTTTAGAAAAATCCTTCTAAGGTTGAGGCTCCACGTTGCGGAAAAACTGTTTTTTTGTTGCAGATTTTGCTTCGGTTTTTTGAGCCAAAGCCAAGAATGGCTACAAAAGGAATGGGAAATCTATAGAAAGCTCTTATACTTCTACCTGCTGCTCAATCCACTCCTGGCTTTGGCTCGAAAAAAACGTATCAAAATCTGCAACAAAAAAAGCAGGTTTTCCACAACACAGGGCCTCAGCCTCAAAGAGTATTTTACCAACAAAATATCCCAATTTGTCTTTACCGCAACTGTCCTGCAGCCCAATGGCGTCTGACTAAACCTTCAACAGACAAGTGTTGATACAAGACCCAATGTGGGGCGGACGGGCAGGTTGTTTAGAGGTTTAGTTGTGACTCACTGAATAGAGTTGTCATACCAACTTGCCTACCTTACACATGGAATGTAAACTGCGGACTAAAAAAAGAGGCAAACACTGGGAATGTTCAACAATCTAGAACTTCATGTTTATAAAGCTTCTTTTGTATTATGAATGTTATTTCCATAGCAGTTATCCTGGAAAAGACAATTTAGTTTAATAGAAACATACTTTTGGAGATAATCCTCTTGCCTTTATACATTTTCTGTGCTTGTAAATCTGAGAAGAACGAAGAAAGTGCCTAAGAGAGTCTAAGAGGTCATGGACACTGCCTTCTGTATAAGCTTTGACTTGTACAGAATCGTAATATGGCACCCAAAGAACCCTCTGGGCCATATTCTAATGTCGTAAGCTTCCAGTTTCATTCATAGGCTTTTTCTGTCCAATTTATAAGTAATCCAAAATGTGCCCTAAATCGAGGGTAAACAGAGTTGGTGGGTGCCTAGGCCAATACGAATTAGGGGGCCCCAATTTATGGATTCAAATGGACACTGTGACCAACCGGCAAGGAAGGAGGGCACATTCAATTGGTTGTCAAGTGAGTTTGTCCTGCCTCCATACTCCATTATAATAATAATAATAATAAAAAATTTTATTTATATAGCGCCAACATATTCCGCAGCACTGTACAATTTGTAGGGTTCAAGTGCTGACAAAAAAGCATTATTACAAAATTATTCAATTCACACACTGGGACTGAGGGCCCTGCTCGCAAGAGCTTACAATCTATGAGGTAGAGGGGGTGACACAGGAGGTAGCAGGGGCGGCATCTGAGGTAGTATTGCTTATCCAGTCGTCCACACAATTCTGTAATAGAGGTTACTGTCATTACACATATATAAAGCTGTATGAGCCATCACTAGTCGTGTCTTTAACGTGCAGATGGTGCCTGGACATATAAAGTTAGTCTGATACTGCATCATATCCTGTGAGGTAATGCAGGAGCGTGAACAGAGGAGGATATGTTTTAGGGATTCTAACTACAGAAGGGTTTACATTAGGAATTGTGATAGGCCTGTCTGAAAAGATATGTCTTTAGTTTGTGCTTGAAGCTGTGGAAATTGGGGGTTAATCTAATAGTCCGGGATAGGGCATTCCAGAGAAGTGGTGCAACTCGGGAGAAATCTTGTATACGAGCGTGGGAGGTTCTGATAATAGAGGATGTTAGTCTTAGGTCATTGAGTGAACGGAGTGTACGGGTTGGGCGATAGACAGAGATGAGGGAGGAAATGTAGGGAGGTGCAGCATTATGAAGAGCCTTGTGGATGAGGGTGATAAGTTTATATTGTATTCTGTATTGAATAGGCAGCCAGTGTAGTGACAGTCACAGACCGGAGGCATCACTATAGTGTCTAGACTGATAGATGAGCCTGGCCGCCGCATTCAGAATAGATTGTAGAGGGGAGAGTTTAGTAAGGGGAAGACCGATTAGTAAGGAGTTACAGTAGTCAAGGCGGGAGTGAATCAGGGCAACAATAAGTGTCTTTAGTGTATTTGTGGTAAGGAAAGGGCAGATTCTGGAGAGGTTTTTGAGGTGGAGATGACATGAGCGTGCGAGTGATTGGATATGTGGGGTGAAGGAAAGGTCTGAGTCAAACAAAACCCTGAGGCAGCGGGCATACTGCCTAGGAGTTATGGTAAGGGACAGTTCTATTAGATGGTGGAAACAGCGGTAGTTCAGTCTTTGAGAGATTCAGTTTCAGATAAAGCGAAGACATGATATTTGAGACAGCCGAGAGGCAGTCACTGGTGTTCTGTATTAGTGCAGGGGTGATGTCACGGGATGATGTATATAATTGGGTGTGATCAGCATAAAGATAGTACCGGAAGCCAAATCTAGTGATGGTTTGTCCAATGGGGGCTGTGTAGAGGGAGAATAGCAGGGGACCTAGGACCGAGCCCTAGATGCCATATTAGTGTTCAATCCCCTAAAACATTGAATTTTGGAAATACAGTATGTAGTATGGTCCTACAACATACATGACAACACAAACTGCCTACAGCTCCATAATATGGTGCCATAAGGTTGTCATGTCTGGCAGTGGGGACCATATCATCACTTTTTAGGACTAATAAACTAATAACACTTCTATTTTTGGAAGCATTCTTTGCTGCATTTTTTCCATGCCTACCTAAAACTTTGACTCTTTTTTATCCTACCAGGATCAGGAGATTCCTCAGGCCTTGGAGTGTGGACATATACAGAGGGTATTCTGGCTCAAGGCTGACACTGGAACTTCTGAAGACTCCTAGACAGAGAAGACTGGGAGGGAGGAGACAATTTGCAGCGTAGCACAAGCCAAAACACTGACCTTTTTGATAATTCCTTTCTGTTAAAGATTTCAGATCTTTATTTTTGTTTGCACATCTGTTTACTGAACAACCTGGAATTCACAGTCCTTTAGGCTATCTAAATGATATTTGTCTGTCTATGCCCATTTCCAAAACCAGCTTATCACTTTCTGCTATATAAATCTAAGTATGTTCACAACTTTTGGCATGAAAAAAAACTGTTTGATGTGGATTCTGACAAGGAAACATTCCAAAACCTACATAAAAAGTATCTGTTTTGGTGCTGATATTGAGGCTTTTTCCATCTCAAAAATCAGCCTGAAATCTATAAGTCTATAATCTGATCCCATGAAGTCACTGCTGCCCACAAAAGTATCATACTCCTCTCATACTGCAGTCATAAATCCTGTCCTCACATGATACAATATGTCATCGCTTCCCACGCAGTCAGCATACTCATCTCATGAATGGTCTGCTGACAAGGACCTTAAAGGTTCCCTGGGAAGGGAATTCAGAAATGTCTAGGTAAAACACTTTTGTTCTTAAGATTCTTAAGGTTCATAGAATGTGTGTTCATTGAAGAGATGGAATGTCTTTTTTTATGTCTTCCAAAGGACATGGAAGTAATGTGGAAATCCAAACCCTAACAATTTAAGCTACATTCACATCTGTGTTGGAGTCTCAATGTGGTCTTGCAGTTTAAAAGAATGCCTGACGGATACCATTATAGTCAATGAGTCCATCGAGCAGTATTGGTATTCACAATTTAAGCAGTCCATGTGTCCTTTGTTCTGGTCCATTGATGGACAGAGTGGCGCAAATGTGAACATAGGATTACTCTTTAGTGACGTATGTCCCATGTAGTGAGTTTTCCTGGAGAACGTCTTGGAATCTTCTGCTGCTTCTTCTTATTTAATAAAAGCTGAACTACATTTGTAAACTACGAAACTGATACATGACTGAACCATGGCAGAATATTCAGCTACAGTCCTATTGGTTCACAGTAATGGTCTGGTTGTCACAGTAACCAAGCAATTGTAGGTGATAAAGGAGTTTAATTTCTCAAGTTATTCTTCAAGTTGCAGCACAAGAGAGAAGATGAGGTCAGCGCCCTGCAGTCAATAGATGCACGGAGCTGAATCATAGGCCTAGGTCTTGTGCTCCTAAACTATGGGATAATGTGAAAGAAAGTAAAACAGAACTCGCTTCATTCACCGGGGGAATCAAGTCTGAAATGTCACCAATTTCATCTGTTTGGAAATGCCTCACCTCTTCAGGAGTCAGGGATGCCGCTGAAACCAGAGAAGCTCCAGTTGGGCGTGAAGAGCTTGGCGTAGGTTTTGCTGTTTTTAAAATTATTTTCGGTGTCTTTACCTTTGTACAATAAGGAGGAAGAGGTTCATAGATCATTTGGGTCTGAATGAGATACTACACTTGTGTTGCTCACTGCAAACTGGGTCTCGGAAGACTTTCTTTGTAAAATCTTTTGAGAGACTTTTCCAAATTTTTACAACACATTGAACACAAGTTGAAAGGTTTTTCGAGAACCAACAAAATCTAGTCAGGCAAAGGAAAACATAAAATCATAAACACAATGGGGGAAATTTATCAACCCATGAACACTAGTTTTCCGGTGTAGATGCAAGGCTATGGATTCGGCAGGCCAAACCACCAACTCCGACTCCTCTATTTTTCCACGGCAAAACTCCAACTCTGACAGCCAGGGTCAGTCATTAATAATTCTATAATATAATTAAAATTAATCAATCTATTTGGAAGCCGGAGTGTAACTTTTTTCTGACTTAAAATTGGTCTTAACTCCACAGTCCATGTAGATGGGTATAGTTGTTACACATGGTCCTTTCTTGTTCCAAAGATGTACCACATTGGTCATTCTGCACCTCATGCGCCATATTTTGGAGCAGGATGAAGAGCCTAGGCCCAACAAATTTATTATAACTCATGCCAGATAACTGAGTTAGGAAATCTAGACCATTTTGTGACTGGCGTAAATTTCCATTTTACCTGATTTATTAGGATTGTCTTAATTCAGGCGTGCCTAACACCAGTCAAGGACAAAAAAAAAAAAATAGGAAATGCCAATCTTAATAGATTCCCTCCAATGTTCCCCTGATAAATCCTCCGCTGTTCCAGCTTGTTACCCTGGTGACGGTCGATGTTTATTTAGCTGCAGCATTGAATTGGCATCTACACGTGTGACTAGTAAAGCCAATCACTGGCCTCCGAGGTTACAAGTCATAACCCACCAAGGCCAGTGACTGTGTAGATGACATGTCATCTCTGTAGCCAAGTATGCACAAAACCCCTTTAGGTTAAGGCTTTACGTAGCGCTGGAGAAAAAAAATGAGGTGTCTTTCATTGCGTTTTTGCAGAGTTTTTCTCTGCAGACTTTCTGCCCCTATTATACCTATACGGAAAACGCCAGCTTTTACCCAGGTATAATCTCATACTGCGATTTTC
This sequence comes from Leptodactylus fallax, assembly GCA_947044405.1. Lineage (NCBI taxonomy): Eukaryota > Metazoa > Chordata > Amphibia > Anura > Leptodactylidae > Leptodactylus > Leptodactylus fallax. Next base: position 210,539 of record CAMRHE010000085.1, read on the forward strand.
AAAAATGTGGGTGCTTTTGAAAATGAACCTTTTCTGCTGCAAATTTTTTTCTGCAATGTGTGAATAGGATTAGCCAGAATCCCATCCACTTTGCAGGTACTGTAAAATGCTGTGTTTGCACAACATGGGGCTTCAGCCTTAAAGGGGACCTTTTATTACCTCCACCAACTTTTTGCATCCTTCAACAAGTGCAGCTCCTCTGATTCTGGTACAGTTGGAATTTTTCTGTAGCCCCTGTTGTTCCCAAACAATTATTTCTGTTAGTTTCAGCATTATTCTGTTCTCTGTTGTCAGGTGGGTGGTTCCTGTCAGTTCCCTCCAGCCCGGATCCACCCACTTGACAGTGGAGAGCTTGGGAATGGTGGGGGCAGGGGCGTAAATATCAGGGTAGCCGATCATTATACTCTGGGGTCTGAAAGGACCCCAGAGTATAATAATCGTTCATGCGTGGTCCACTATGGGGCATAATACTGTGTGCAGGGGCCACTGTGGGACATACTACTGTGTGTAGGAGCCACTATGGGGCATACTACTGTGGGCAGGGTCCACTATGGAGCATAATACTATGTGCAGAGGTCGCTATGGGGCATAATACTGTGTGCAGGGGCCGGTATGGGGCATAATACTGTGTGCAGGGGCCGCTATGGGGCATAATACTGTGTGCAGGGGCCGCTATGGGGGATAATACTGTGTGCAGGGGCCACTATGGGGGATAATACTGTGTGCAGGAATGCGGTTTACGCTGGGGGGGGGGTTGGGGGTGGCGACCTTTGAGGGATGCAGAGAGTTGGTGGAGGGGTTGAAAGGTCCTCTTTAAGTGACCTTTCTGACCTTAAGCCTTTTTAGGGTGATGTCCATGAATTTCAGAAACCCTGGTGGAGGCTGGGGAAGGGGAAACATAAAAAATAAAATAATACTTACCTGTCCCTGAAGTTCTGTTGTCTGCCACCGCAGTCACTATGTGACCTTCTAGCATGCAGCTATGACAAATTGGAGGATTATTTTGACTAGATTTGCCCATTAAATTTCTCCCTTGGTTCAACGTTGGAGGATTCACAATAAAATACATTATATTAGATGATTCCATATAAGTTTACCCCACTGCATGTAGTTGTAGGTTACAGTGTAATAAACTGGATTAAAGTAGGATCTACATACCGCACAGAAAATAACTCAGAGGAAGTGAGATACAAGGGACACGTCCGCTGGGACAAGCCAAACATGTATTTTAAGAAATACATTTCCTTTCAACAATAGGCTTCAAAGGGATGCCTGCACGTCTCCTCCAAAACTGATATTGTACCCAGCGCTACAAGACATGTCCATATAGAGAGTGGATGTAAAAACACTACAATAAGCTATTAACATAAAAGCTCTGAAATGTGTGTACAATCTATTAAAGAAGATCTATCGCCTCTCCGGATCTGTCTAATGCACAAAATAATTCTAAAGCCTTTTTTCTTAGAATTCCTTATTGTGCTGTTCCTCTGTTACTCCTCCTGGAAATTAATGATCAACTTAACAACTGGCTGTACCGTTTACAGTACAGGACAGTATTTTGATGGGAGGTAGGGACTCCTAGCAGCATAGATAACTATGATGCTAGGAGTCCCGCTCCCGATATTAAGGTCAGGCTGGTAAATCCAGAAAACACACTGACCGAGTTTCATGGGTGAAACTCTGTCATGTTAATCTAGCCTAAGAGCTTATTCACACAACAGTGAAAAACTGACACATGACTATTTTTTGCAACATACCCATCCATTTTGAGAACACATTGAATTCAATGTGTCTATTCACATGTCCGTTTTTCATGGGCATCCTGACATGCTGTATCTTTGTCTGTTTTCATGGACGCACGGACTCAATAGTAATCAATGGATCTGTTTTTAACGTCCGATTGACGTCTATCAAAAATGGATCAGTGGGTGGGGTTGAAAAAAATAGGGCAATGAAATTCATCTGTTTTTTTTCACTGACCATTAAAAACTAATGCAAAACACTTGGTCATCAAAAACAGAAAAACAGACTGGATGCAAAACGGCCATCAAAAACATCACTGTTGTGTGCATAAGGCCTGACGGTTTCCATATCACCTCCTGACTTGAATAGAGAAGAGATGTATGTGCACAGAAGGGGTTGTTCAGAAGTGGGACCCCTAAAACTAGACTTTTAGGCTAAAGTCCTATGTAGCAAGCTGTAGCCAAAAAACGCTGCGGAAAAGACTGCGGTTTTTTATGCAGTGTTTTTCACAGAAAGTCCGAGGAAAACTCATTCTGCCCCTATTATATCTATACGGGAAAACACCAGCGTTTCTGTAGGTATAACTGACATGCTGCGACAGTTCTGCTGTGGATATTTTTCTGCAGTGTGTGGATGGGATTAGCCAGAATCCCATCCACTTGTAAAATGCAGCATTTTTTTGCCACGGCCAAAATGTTGCGTTTTTGCAACGTGGGGCCCTGGCCTTAAGGGGTTTCCACCTTAGAGATTTATGAAATCTGCATAGAATATAAAATGACTGACAGGTAGGGGGTCTACCTCTAAACAGAGGGCCCCTGGCTCCTCTCTTCAGTCAAGTCAATAGGAGACATGAAAACATAATATTAACTGCTTTGGCCCCTTGTACTACTTACCAAGCACAGGGCTGTACATTGTACATTGTAGTGCAATCCCATTAATTTGAAAGGGACTGAGCTGCAGTATGACCACGTGAAGCAGAAGACATGATGTCACTGGCCTGAGAAGAGGAGTTTAATATCATAGTCCCGGAAAACCTATTTAATCTTTTCCTGAATCTTAGGCCTCATGCACATGACCGTGTGCACCGTCAGTCTGCTAGCCATGTTTTTCACAGCTAGCACACTGACCCCTTCATTTCTATTTCTATGGTGTGTATGGGGCCGTAAGTAGAACTCAGGACAGGTCCTATTCCTGTCCATTTTGTGGCCCACTGACCTCAATGAATAGGGCTGTTGAGGCACAAGCTGCACTTGGATGTCATCCTTGTGCCGTCCATATCGTTTATTCGCAGCGTAGCTACATGCACAGCAAGGTATCGGGAAGCCTCCAGTTTTCAGAAATACATGGACTATCCTGTGCATATGCCAGAAATCCTATGGAGGAACCATCTCTGAAGCCTCAGTGACAAATAGTCATGCGACTTATGTAACACTACAACATGCCATATAACCAGGATGCAGAACTTCCCTTTGTTAATAGGGAAAAACACAGGGTGAGGAGGATTTGTAAAAAAATATACTTAGGAAAAAACTAAATAAGTGATACTATAGTGGTAATGCAAATGTCCATATAACTACAAAATCTTACAATTTTGGATTTTTAAAATTTTTTTTTTTATTGTTCTTCAGCTATAAAACAAAGCTTTGCAAGGATGCCTGCCAAGAAGTGCTCACCCTATTACATAGACCGATAGAAAGCCTGCCTTACAGCATGCCAAGTGCCTGCATACAGGAAGAAGGATGAAACGGACGCAAGGAAAGGCTGAAAATACACTTCCTGCCATGTCACTGTAAGATAAACACACTTCTGTCACCCTCTGCTCGACTTTACTCAGAGTATTGTCAAAGTGTCCAAGGAGAGCGTCAGTAAAATTATTATATTTATTATGCTTACTTATATAGCGCCATCATATTCCGCAGCGCTTTACAGACATTGTCAGTCACTTTCCTATATAGGGCTCACAATCTACAGTATATTCCTAATCAGTAGGTTTTTGGAGTGTAAAATTACTACAAGTAAGTAAAGAAGCTGCATTGTGAGACAAATGGATAATATATTGAAAACATTGGTATAGGAAATGTAGAACATCTATAACTCAAGCTGGGTTCTCCATTGGAGACTGTCGCAGAAACCGCAGAAAATCAGCAGAGAGAAGAGTCCTGCAGACTCCATTATAGTCAATGATGTGCGCCGGTGTCCCGTTGTAACCGATGTTTTAGCAGTCCGGCTCTCTGTTTATTCGGGTTCCCCTGGTGGACCCGAATGATGGAGACCCCCTAATATAGTGTATAGCTTTTGCAGCTTTCCTATGAGGTTCGATAGATGGATCCTCTTAGTAATTTACTGGTCTCCACAATTTTCTTCTTCAGCTTCATTCCTGCATTATACACAGTACCTGAATCTGGAAAACTCATAAAACCGCTGCATGGTGTTTGGACTTTTACACATGCTATGAGAGTGGAGCAGATATTTTCTGGCATAGAGTATGGGGGTTACAGTCTCGCCTGTTGAGCCCCTGAGTTTTAGTGTGCTTCGTACTGTGGCCATTTTAATTGTACATTTGGTTTTTCTTACTTTTTATTATATTGACAGAATATCTCCCTAAAGCCAGCGGCTTTGGTATTTGAACAAGAAAACATGTTCTCTCTCTCTCTCACTTAATATTTCTAAGAATCAGAAGTAGGCAGCACTCCAAGGTACTAGACTGAAGAAGCAGCCATTTCTTTATTTACCCATATGTGCCCAAACTAAGGAGCCCTAAAAGGGAACCATAAAACTATGCATGTATGGGTGAATATAGAAACTAACGCTAATCACTCCTATACCTTGGAGTACTGCCTATTTTTGAGTCTAGGACAGTAGGTTGATATCTGAGTACTTCACCAAATTGATGAACATACTGTGATTTTTTTTTTTGTATTTTCTTTTTTTGGTAATATTTCTGACCATCTATTCTAAAACATTTACACACAGTTGTGGGAAAAACATACTGGAAGATTTAACCTTGCAAAAATACTAACCCAAGTAAAGGTGACATGTCTGTCCAGGTATTGTGATGTAATAGAATACAGTAGTGATGTAACTTCCTGTTCAGTATATTTCCTTTATCAAGTATGCATGTGGATTTATACTAGGGCCACAAAGTGGTGTGGATAGCAGGAGGGCCTCTTTAAGGCCGGGGTCCCACGTTGTGAAAACGCTGTGTATTATAGTACCTGCAAAATGGATGGGATTCTGGCTAATCCCATCCACACATTGCTGAAAATAATCTGCAGAGGAAAAACTGTGTTTTTGAAAATCGCAGCATGTCAATGATACCTACAGAAACGCTGGCATTTTCTGTATAGGTATAATAGGGGCAGAAAGTCCGCAGAGGAAAAAACTGTGTGGACTTTCTGTGAAAAATGCTGCAGGAAAAAAAAAGCAATGCATTTCCGCAGCGTTTTTTTATCTGCAGCGTTTTTTGTTTCTTTTTGCTGCACATTGCTACATGGGGCTTAGCCTAAAATTATGTTGATTCTATGAGCTGACAGTCAACAACAACAACAGGACATTTAAAGGGAACTTGTAAAACTTAAAAATTATGTGAAGTCTGTTGGTGGCATATTATAAAGCAGAAGAAGCTGAGCAGATGTATAGGTTTGCGGGAAAAGATCCCATATAATCTGTGATTTATCCAGGGAAATGTCTGCGCTTTTTATAGTGAGAAGTCCAGGAGGAGGAGCTATCAGTGAATGACAGCTATCTCTGTATTAACAGTCATAGAGGGGGCTGTCAATCACTTATAGCTCCACCTCCTGGATTTCTGAGTATAAAAAGAGCAGAGATTTCACTGGATAAATGACAAATTATTCAGAATCTTTTCTCACAAACCTATACAACAATCTGATCTATAACATGCTTCCTGACTATTTTTTATGTGACAGGTTCCCTTTAAATGCCACATTCAAATAGGTTATCTTATGAAGACCACCCATCTGTCTATCCTACCAGTGGCGTAACTAAAGTCTTGTGGGCTCCGGTGCAGTCTTTTGTCCGGGGCCCCCTACCTCTTCCTTACAGTGAATTCTTGATAGTGATGGTTATGGATGCTAAGGAGTTTAATAAACCTTAGTGTGGTTAGGGTAATCTGTGGGTCTCCTTGGTTTATGGGCCAGACGGAAGCTGCAATCTCAATACTGATGCCAGTGCTTATGGACCCCCTAAGGCTCCTGGGCCCCGATGCGACTGCACCCTCTGCGCTCCCTAAAGTTACACCCCTGTATCCTACTATTTTAAACAGTGAAGAGTGGCCTTGCACAAGGTGCCCATACACCTTCAATAGCTGTCGACTGACAGTGATTCCACCCAACCTCAAGTCCAAAGACCCCAATACACACTAGATAGTTTGCTAGTCTTGCGGAAATAATGTGTATGGGAAGGGGGGTTAAGGGGGGTCTCCTGCTCTGATGGATCTGGCATGTCCACATATTACAAGGACAGGCATTCATTAGAATAAGAAGCAAGTAATGCTACATTACTCCTTTAGGGAAAAGGCATAGCTAGACATGACATGCTCAGGTGATCCGATGATCAATGAGATTTAGAATAGTAGGACCGTGACGATCAGCTGATCACTCTCCTGATTTCTGCTTATATGTGATTATCTGCGTGAGATGACCCCTTAAAAACTGCAGATTCACATAACTAAAGTGCTTACGGTTAGCGGAGGGTCAGCAGTCGGGTGTCATATGATTTGTATTTACATCACTGGATAACAATGGGGCACTGTTGTTCGCCAGGTCTCCTGCCTTCCCCCGTGTCTTTAGAACTTTAATAAAGCCAACGTACATCTCAAAGGACTAAGTATCTAAAGAAAAGCAAATATGTGAAACCCAAAGCAAGTTATAAGAAAATGTCAAATTACCTTAAAGGGTGTAGAAACGACTGCTGCAGGAAGTTTATACGGATGTCCTCCAAGAAAACACCACTTGCATGCTGCAGAGAAGGAAGAGAAGTAGATTAACTGTTACTGTACTCGGAAGGACAGGAAAGTAAAAGATGAAGTACTGACTGCATAAAGCTAAAATATTTATCAGGACTCATTTTCTAAAAAGGAATGGATCTAGAGCACAGCATGCACATTGTCGCTGACATAAAATGGTTAACACCGCCAGAGTCCGATCGATCAAGGCAACCCATGTATATGAGCAGGTTTCCTAATACAAGGGGCATACAGTACATAGAAAGGAGGGGGTCTAATATTAATGATCAACATGGCCCCCGTTAGGTTGCAGGGTTCTGACTTGGGTTCGGACAGAGCTTCCTGCTATTAGTTTCCTATTCTGCGCCCTTTCCATGACCTATGACCCATCTTCCTACTTGGAGGGTTCAGTCAACATTAACCTTCAATATATATGACCAACTTTATAGGCAAAGACTTCTTTAAGAGACATTGACATATAGCGTTGCTACTAGAGACACAGTATATCTTTTCCCAAAATTCTCAGCAGAGCATACAAGGCCTTAAAGTCTCCATACACCAACATGGTGGTCTCCATAAGTAGCCTTCCTGATCCTAGTCAACTTTACTAAGAAAGGGATGGTATAAACCAGTGTTAGGCCCCACTCTCACCAAGGACGCCATAGCAGCCACCAATCTATGTATTTCTGCTCTTGTTTCCAGCAGGTGCTCTGTATCCAGATTACACAAGAGTAAGTGACGTTAACAATTCAGCATTATATTGCCCTAGAATATATGAGCTGCTGTGAAGGTAAAAAGATCTCTAAACTGTATCCAGCAGTCATTGTCCATGACAGATATAATGGAGCTGTAACCACAAGTTATACAAGCTTTAATGGAAGATTTACAGCCATAAACTGAACTAAACTATACATTAAACTATACACTAAAAAGATTTCTCGGCAACGGAGCCCCCGATTCACAAGGGGAAAACACAATTGATACAGGAGGCCCTAACCTATCGATCTGCGGAAATGGATTGATATGATGGATTCTAGTGACAAACTCCTTTTAAATGTGGCAATATACTTTAGTTGCTGTCAGCTGTACAGACTTAGCCGAGTCTGCATGTGTTCTGAAGGGGGAGAGGGGAGTGATCTGAAACTCCTCTGTTGGTAACTTATATTCCTTTACAAAAGGATTGTTGACATTCGGTTGGCATTAATCTAATGTGTATGGGCACCTTAAAAGGCAGCCTACCACCACTGCTTCTAAACCACTTTGGCCAAGTTCACACACCAGAATTTGGCACGGATTTTATGGCAGACTCTAGAATCTGCCTTCCATTGTTTACACATCATGGCAATGCCTGCCACAGCCCGTGGTTGCTATCCAGTGCCACCTCCTAAGATTGACTGGTCCTGATGTGCAGTGACCACATTTGACTTCGACTAAAAAAATTAGACTTGACATCTACAGTAAACATGAATCTATAAAAAAGTATATATGTACTGTGCAAAAGTTTTAGGCAAATATGCTGCAAAGCAAGAATGCTTTCAAAACTAGAAGTGTTAATTTATTTTTGTTTATTACCAAAATGAAGTGAACACAAGAAAAATGTAAATCCCATCAATATTCGGTGTGACCTTTGCCCTTTGCCTTCCATCAATTCTTCTCGGTACTTGCAGACAGTTTTTGAAGGAACTCGGCAGGGAGGTTGTTCCCGCCATCTTGGAGAACTAAGCACAGATCTTCTGTGGATGTAGGCTTGCTCCAATCCTTCTGTCTCTTCATGTAATCCCAGACAGATTGGATGATGTAAAGGTCAGGGCTCTGTGGGGGCCGTATCATCACTTCCAGGACTCCTCCTCCAAAGGGCAAAGGTCACACCAAATATTGATGGGATTTACATTTCTCTTTTGTACTTTAACTTAATTTAGTAAATTGACAAGGATAAACTATTAATCCTTCTATTTTTGAAAGCATTCTTAGTTTGCAGCATCTTTTTCCCCCACACTTGCCTAAAACTTTTGCACAGTGTTGTATACTTTGCTTTATTTTTTTGCAGGATCTCCCATTACATTCTTACACTATTAGTGCTTGGATCACCCTAATCCTAGAGAATGTAATCCCCGGATTAAGGACTTCCAACACTCTTCGTTCTTCCTTGTGGCTGGCAGTATTATGTTATATAGTCAGTGATCAATGAAAATTCATTAAGTCTAGACACTGAGCTCAGTGCTGCGGCGTTACATTACTCTGGGACCGTCATATGCTTTGTACTAAGAAAAAACAACATTATAGATCTCTCGTCCCCGTAGAGCCACTTTTCAGAGCATTGATTACCAGCACGGAGCATTTCTCCTCATCTCTCCTGTATCTGGCCTTCATTCCTACCACACATCATTTGTGTCTGGGTCTATATTTAGGAATCCACACATTTTCTGGCTTGCCATGAAGAGTCTGTCTGGATCTCAACTTCTGCTGAATGTTATTGGCCCGCTGTATCACAAAGTGTGTGGGGATTTCTTTGGAATTTTTTTTTTAGTGGAATACTGCCATAGTGCATAGTCTATAATTCTTCTTGTAAACATACCAAAAAGTGCCTAAACTTATAATATAATACAAAGAGACTAAATGGCAACATCACAGTAAGACTCAGGCTCCAGAAGTCCCGTGCCCGGAAGCAGGGGCGTAACTACCAGGGTAGCAGTGGTAGCGGCTGCCACAGGGCCCGGGATATTACGGGGCCCGGAGGGCCCCCCCATTTTTATTTTTTTTTAATAGGCCGTTCCCTGCTGGAGTAACCCCAGCAGGTAACGGGCCCTATATACTTACCGATCCCCAGGGTCCTGCTCACGGCCGCCTGTGCTTCCCATTCTGCGGAGGTGACTGTGAGCAGGAGCGGGGATCGGTAAGTAAGGCTGTGGGCCGAACCCCACAGTCACTGTTATCGTGATACTGCGGGGTCTTTTCAGACCCCCCAGTATATGATTGGAGGCCCAGGGGAGGTGAGGGAACATAAAAAACAATGTACTTACCTCTCCTACACTTCTCCAGGCTTTGGGCCTGTTTGGTGACGTCCCAGATGTCAGCCAATGTCGGCCTGGTCCAACATTGAAGAAGGCTGAAGTAGCAGGGAGTGGACCGGAGTGAGGAACAGGTAAGCAATATTGTTTTTTTATGTTTCTATCCTCCCCTGGGTCTCCGATCATTATATTCTGGGGTCTGAAAAGACCCCAGAGTATAATAATTGTTCATGGGTGGGCCACTATGCGGCATAATACTGTGTGCAGGGGCCACTATGTGGCATACTACTTTGTGCAGGGGCCACTATGGGGCATAATACTGTGTGTAGGGGCCACTATGGGGCATAATACTGTGTGCAGGGGCCACTATGCGGCATAATACTGTGTGCAGGCGCCACTATGGGGCATAATACAATGTGAAGGGGCCACTATGGGGCATAATACTGTGTGCAGGGGCCACTATGCGGCATAATACTGTGTGCAGGGGCCACTATGGGGCATAATACTGTGTGCAGGGGCCACTATGGGGCATAATACTGTGTGCAGGGGCCACTATGGGGCATAATACTGTGTTCAGGGCCACTATAGGGCATAATACTGTGTGCAGGGGCCACTATGGGGCGGTTCTGGGGCTGGGGGGCCCATGTCAAATGTTTGCCTTGGGGCCCAGCCATTCATAGTTACGCTGCTGCCCAGAAGGTCCTGTCCAGAAGACAGGTAAATATGATGGGGTATGTGAGTGGCGGGTGTTGAATTAGTTAGGAAGGACTAGTAGTGGGCGGGCTAGCTAGGGAAACGGAGAGGGTGTGAGTGAGAGGGAGGGGGAGGGAGTCAGCTCTGAGTGAAGCACAAGGCATCATGGTAGTTGTAGGAAAACAGAACAGGAAGCTACCCCTGTAAACAAATGTAGAAGATGCCAGGAGCTCCCATAGAAACCCAGAAATTACTCAAAACACTGCTAAAGGTATATGCGTGCACTTATTAAACTATTAATAGCACTGACAGACGTTTTTGAAAAATTATTTTTTGCCCATAAAACCCTTTAATATAACAAGAAATTATCATAATCTTTAAAGGGGTTATCCAGGATTAGAAAACATGGCTGCCTTCTTAGTCTCAGACGGTAACATTATGTCTATTGGTCACTTGGACATGCTACAGGTCAGTCCCATTCATTGGGGTCCCTTCTTTCTTAGACATTTGCCTACTGGAAAACGTTAAGACAACCCCATACACATTAGAGAACTTCATTGACATTGGAGGGTTCAGCTGCATATGTTTGTGACCACACCATCTGCTTCCCGGAATCTCTTTTTAACATTTACTAAAACTGAAGGTTTTATTTTATTAAATTTAGGACTGAATCAACACCAGTGATAAATGACCGGGACTTTGCCAATAGCGTTATCTGGTATGACATCAGCAAAGCAGAGCAATATCATGAGGACCATTACTAACACAGTGTGTTGCCTGACAACAAATAAAGGTTATCTACAGGGCCTGTCAGTCTGTTTAATATGTTTTTCTGGCCTGCAACACTCAGAAGAACATGAGCCATGTTTTAGCAAATCATAATTTGCAATTTTTCTTTTCATCTACAATTTTGTTGGGAAAATAAGAGAAAAGTTATATGCCATGTCCAATAACCTACAGATATCAAAAGGGGTGGTCTAGTTATGAAAATCCATTTATAAAATACCCTGTTGGGAAACTTAAAGGGGAAGGGGATCCCCAGTTCAAGATCCTCATCTATTGGACAGAGCCTAGAGCAGCCTACACACCACAAAGCTAGGCCATTGCCTTAAATAGAAACCTTGTAATACTTAATTTTTCCTGCGGGGGTGCTGCAAGGAAATTGATCACTTGCTTCCAGGCTCACCCACATATAAAATGATCAGGCCACTAGAATTACCCAGCTATCTAAAAGAATTGTCCAAAGCAGACAGTCCATGTAACGATATGGTGTCATATTTGGAACAGAATATTCAGTACATCCACCTATAATTTTGAAGCTCATACAAATAATTTGCTGAAGACAAATTTATACAAATCTAAATCAGATTTATACATTATGTGCCTCGTCTTCTGTCAACAGATTGAGATTAATATTGTAGTACTGGAAGGAATTCCTAATGTGAGCAGTGCAACATGATACAACTCTTCAGGAGCTCTGCCTCTGTCTCCTTCTGTTATATTGATTTTTATTAAAGTACCTTGGAAGTTTGCATAAGATCGTGAGAACAGGGTCCTGAGTCCACCTGTTCACATGACTATTGCAATGTGACTTATGGACAACTCCTTTAAGTTATCTCTGTAGCATACTTCAGCAGTCAGCGCTCATGTCTGCCTGTCCTGGTTGTGTAGTTATGTGTGAGGTCCATTGACCCCTCCTGTCACTCATCTACACCTTCCTCAGTCTGTCTCTTTCCATCATATACTTAAAAGGAATGCACTGAGAATTTAGTGAAATTATTAAATCAGATTTAACTAATTTGTAATTTTTTTAAATTCTATTTTCTGTACATGGTTATGGAGGCGGCCATCTTGCCTGAGCTACTTCTCTTCTGTGTTAACAGTATTTAGTGATATGCTTTACAGCATAGTCATGGCCATAGGCCACTGAGGTCTATGGGAGACTTTCTGTGCAAGGAGGGGGAATAGATAAACTGACAGTAACTATTATCAGTAGTGGATGCAATGATGGGTCACTTTGGTTGTTACCTTTATAGGTGTTATCTTCGATTGTGATCCTGTCTATTGTGGTTGATGTAAATAAGGTGACAGTTAACTTGCAGTGAAAATCTATGCGTAAATCGGCAAGCATTGGCCTATTATTAGGCTTAGTGGCCGGAGTAAAAATTGCAGGATATAGAAAGGTTTAAAATATTGATATGTAACATTGAAAATTAAAAATAATTTTAAACAACATGTTTAAAAAAGGTTTCACATAAAAAATAGGCCATTTTGGTAACATTCCCTTTAAATATTTAGGTGCTTCTACATATATGGAAGACTACAAATAGTCTAAACAGAGTACAGTAATTCCATCCTTCTTTGTGTACTAAAATAGATGGTATATGCTCAGCCAACTGTAAATGTCTGCAAAGTGCGTAGTTAACACTTTAAATGAAATGCCATTTGCATTAATATTTTAACACCTTATAGTAAACATTCCATTAAAGTGAATTTTGCACTCAGTGCAACACTTCTCAGTTCACACTCAATTTCTCAGTCAAGTTGTTGAAGTATTGGGATGAAGCACTTCCCTTTTTGCAAAACAGTAGCACTTTAAGAAAGACCAACATTTATTAGAAGGGAATCATTGATTTCTGCAGCACCATCTTAGAACAGCTACACAGAGAGAGAGAGAAGCGGAGTTCTATGATATATTGGTTTATACCATTAAGAGCAGGATTTCTGAGTATAAAGCAGAATAAATCTTGACAGGACTCCTAGTAGGGACAGTAAGAGTCCTGATTACTCCACCCACACACAGTGATTGACAGTGACAGTCCTGATTGCTCCACCCACAGAGTCCTGATTACTCTGCCCATTGACAGTAAGAGTCCTGTTTCTCCTATCACCCTCCATGAGAAGAGAGTTGGCTTGCCACCATGCAAATGAGAATCACTGCTCCTACTGAAAACAGTGGTTGTGTTGACTCGGCCTTAATGTACTGTGTATGGGCAACTTTATTCAAATGCATTAGAACCAAATTGTAATACCAGACAGTATGAACAAAGTGGTGCTGTTCCTTTAAAGATAATAGATTTTTACACCCTGTGTGAAATGTGACAGGTGCCAACTGGGACAACCCTTTAGGCAAAAAAAAAAAAAATTCTAAAATCCCAGCCAATCATGTGGTAAACCTTCAATTCTCCAAATTTATTTTGGCTATATTTAAAAAAAAAAAAAAAAATTAATATCAAACACAGTTGGGTCTTTTTTAGGTTTATTGCGGGTTTCAGGCAGATCTTCCACTGTTGATGAGCGGACCGGGCGGCTCAGGTGTGACAATTCATGTTTAGACAAGTCCAGATTTAATATGACTCAATAAACAGGTTACCGGATTTACAGGAGATAAATTGAGATGCGGCAACCAACACATTTCACAGCAGAATCGTGTCCAGAGGAGATTAACATGGAGAAGGTCTGAATCATTTTTACCCTCGGGAGAGAGATGATGGCAATCAGGATTTCCGTGAATAAAGCCGGTTTTCGAGATAAACCTCTTGTTTTGTAACACAACGGACTTGACCAATTCACTGGCTCTGTAATACGGCTTTTTGGAGACTATAGGAGCTAGACATTAACTTGAAAGATTAACAAACTATGGACTTTTTTTTCTTCCAACACTGATGGATACTGGATTTGCGATGGGTAGAGATTGACCACAAACCACAGTGGTCTCTTACTGGTACTCAGGGCTCATGCGGCATAGAGTGGACCCCTATGGCTTCCATTATACCCATGTAAAAATGGCCCAGGTTAGGTTGTCCCCCTTATGTTTCCCAGTGGAAAAGGAGGGCCTATCATTATCCAAAATATTAGGTGGCATTGGGGAAGGGCCATTGTTTCGTCCAAAGTGTTAAGGAAAGGGTAAAATATCTCCCATTCCAAATAGGAAGCCATAGTGCAAAAACTAACCAAAAGAGGAGGAAAAGCTTTTGTTTTCGTTAGGAGTCCTCCTTGCCTCTATGTATTGCCCTGCTGGTACTGTAGGCTACCCTATAACCTAGGTTATGACATTAATAGGAACCAGCATTATTACATAAGTATGTCCCATAGGATATATATCGGTGGTCCCTGCTGCATGTACTGAGAGTTAGAGTGAGTCCTTTGAAAGGGGAGGAGGCCCCTCAGTGACTGTTGGGGAAATAAGTGGGGAATATGAGTACTAAGGGAAAGGGGCTGCCATGACTACTTTGGAGCATAGCTCAAAGATGTACAGTGTTGGGCAAAAGTTTTAGACAGATGTGGCAAAAATGCTGTAAAGTAAGAATGCTTTCAAAAATAGAAGTGTTAATAGTTTATTTTTGTCAATTAACAAAATGAAGTGAATGAAGAAAAAAGAAATCTAATCCCATCAATATTTGGTGTGACCTTTGCCCTTTGGAGGAGGAGTCCTGGAAGTGATGGCCCCTACAGAGATCTCCAGATCTCAACATCATCCAGTCTGTCTAGGATTACATGAAGAGACAGATGGATTGGAGCAAGCCTACATCCACAGAAGATCTGTGCTTCGTTCTCCAAGATGGCGGGAACAACCTCCCTGCCGAGTTCCTTCAAAAGCTCTCTGCAAGTACCGAGAATTGATGGAAGGCAAAGGGCAAAGGTTACACCAAATATTGATTTGATTTCGATTTCACTTTTCTTCATTCACTTCATTTTGTCATTTGGCAAAAAACTATTAAACACTTCTATTTCTGAAAACATCCTCACTTTGCAGCATTTTCCACACCTGCCTTAAACTTTTGCACACCACTGCAATTTTTAGACTATAATAATGAAAATTGGGTTGAATTTTTAGACTATGGAACATAAGTTTGTTTCTAATTTCCTTTCCCAAAGTCTCATTATACTTTATAAATTGTTAGACCTTGTTCACATGTTACACTTTTTAGTATTTCCTACTGGTAAAACCAGTTATAGTAAATTTTGATTTATTACATGTATTTTCTGTTCCTTGTGTAGTTATTAAATGTTAGGGCAAGACATCTCTAACTGAATGTTAGTGACAGAGTAATATTTCTATGCCAGTCAAGGTTAACAGACCCTCACACCACCCCTAGGGAAAAGCACACAACTAAAGTGTCATCCCCTGATGGATTTGCTGCACGATATGTGACACTGCATCACAAAACAGCGACGAGGAACTCTAGAAAATCTACTTCAGGCATTAATGTGATGGAGTACAGAAGAGAAGAAGGGAGTGAAGATTATGGCAAATAGCCATAAAACACCGCCTGTTGTGCTGCAAATGTACACATTATCTACAACCGCCATTACTTATATAGCACGTCTGCAGCTTAAGAACATAAAAGACGATATTAAATTAGGAGATGAAACAGAAGTGCATTATAGAAGTCTGACACACATCTCACGGAGAATCAAACACATGAAGGAACTTCAGACTAATCCTGAGCTGCAGTTTAGGAATCCTATATGAACATCAGAATAAATAAAAAACAAAAAGAAACAAAGGATTTATGAACAAGCGTAGTTTGTGTAAAAAAAAAAAAAAAAAAAAAAAAAAAAAGTAAAATGTAAAAATGAAAAAGGAATTTTTAATAATTCAATAATATATTAATAATTAATATATTTAATAATTCCAATATATTATACCCTATGTATATAATCAATCTAGGAATTTTCCAGACTAAATAATTGATGACCTATCATTAGTATAGGTCATCAGTTAAAGATTGGCAGGAGTTCAACACTCAGGAAGTCGCCGATCAGCCCAGCACTGTACATTCATATAGTGGATATGCTTGGCATTGCAGTTCAGCCCATTCACTTGAATGGGACTGAGCTGTGAACAGGGAATGCGATCAATGAACATTAGGTCACATGGTCTGTGAAGTGTAAGCAGCCCTCTGGGAGTGCTGCAGCCACTTCAAGTAGCTGATCACGGTTTTGGAAATTGCACCATGTCAATTATATCTACAGAAACGCCGATGGTTTTCCTATAGGTATAATGGAAGCAGAAAGTCCGCAGAGGAAACCTCTGTGGACTTTGTGAAAAGCGCTACGGGAAAAACTATAATGCGTTGCCTTTGCGTTTTTTCCCGCAGCGCTTTTTCGCTGCCATCTGCTATGTGAGGCCTTAGCCTTAAACGCGGAGGTATGTCCAGCTAATCTATATAAAAAGCTCAGTCAAATTGTAAGGGGTGTGTGTGTCAACAAACTTGTTGACAGTCTCCAAGGCAGCCAGTGACCTTGTCTGACTGAAGCTTGATCTATAATACAGGATGTAAATCAGGATCAACACAACACTAGTAAAGTAATAAGTACATTTTTGACATTTAAAATTTTGCCTGATGCTGGATATATACTTTAAAATCAGAAAAGAACATGAAATTTTACTTACTAGCATATATGCTTTACAAAATGAATTGATACCAACCATAGAAAAAAAACTTTTTACAACTGATATTGGGGAAAATCCATAATTTATTATTATTATAGTATTAAAATTATTGTTTATTGCAGAACCGAGATAAAAAAAAAAAGTGTCCAATTTTGGGATACATCTGATTCTCACCAAAAATTGCAACTTCTTATTTTGTGCCCCATGTTACTTTTCTGTAATATTGGTGTAACAGAGGCCTCGACTTGGCCAACAGCTTCATCATAATTTACCCCAACAACTGGTGTTAATTATGTCTCAAATCTATGTCAGCTTTTTGGTGCATGGATGGCAAGAGATCCTCCCTATTGTGGTAAATCCTAAGGATAGGTGGGATTTATGATGCAGTATTGAACAGATAAGGAGAAAGTATCTGATCACTGGGGGTTGTACTGCAGGGACCCCCACTGAAAATTGCTTCACCAGGTCCCTCATTTGATAGGGTCTGGACTGGTCAAACATCATTCAGCTTCATTCAAAGTCTATGGGACTGGAGCTGAGAACCAAGTACAATATTCTGCTACAGTTTCTTCATCAGTCTCCTAGACTTTGAATGGAGCAGCAGAGGACATGCATGACTGAGGATCCCCATTCTTGTGGTCAGTGGGAGTCCCAGCAGTGAAACCCCCAGACACTAGTGGGTAGGGTGATGTTCATAGGAAGACCTCTAACTCACAGAAGATATTCTAGTTATTGGTTTGGCACTTTAGACGATCACTTTTTGTTAGAGGGGTTCAATGAAATTAAACGAATCACAGTGGTGAGTTGTCAGATCAACTGCAATCTGTGGATGAATTCAAAATAAAGTGGTTAAATCGCCTGCAGTGCCTCCACAGGAAACATTGAGAACTATAGTGGGCACTCTGGGTAATAATACATGGATATGATGGGTCCTCCAGGGTATGAGACACTAGTGTATCTGCTTTCCACTTTGGCTAATAGATGAGCATCCTTAACATCAGACACCCTTCTTTTTGATCAGAATTCTCTAATAGGTTATTTATGGAACACAATTTATTTCATGAAAGAGCCGGAACGGAATCCAATGAACAACATGAAACATTTCTTTATACTTCTTTATTATGGATCAATTTGAGGTTTACATAAAAGAGAAAACAAAAAACAGCTTGAAAACCACAAAAACATTGTGTGACCTACACTTAACCTAGCATGAGCATCTACGGGTGCGGATATCATAATTGCTCGCCATTATGGAACGCTAATAGCTCGGGCATGCATTTGTGGCTGTTTACATAAAACACTAACTAAGACATTATTAATGGTGGAAAAGCCAAGTAGAAAGAGCAGTCTAATAAAAATAATGACATAGTTCAAGTGAGGCCATCACGGTTAGAAAATATACCAAAAAATGAGAAAAAAAATGAGAGCAGCTGCTGCACTATCTGCCCCCAAGGTGGGTTTTGTAAATCAAGCCCTTTCCAATGCGCACATTACCCATTACAGGAGAACCTGGAGCCCAAAATATATTTGATCTATTGCACTAATGGTATAATTCAATTTCTTTGTACATTATGAGAAAATAAAGATGAATAGCACAAACATAATAGGTAATTCTCCGCAATTCAGATTTTCTAAAGCATTTTTCCCAGATGCAAGCCCAAGATAAAAAGTAGATAAAATTGACCTCTGGCAAACAAAAAGCTGGGGCACTTGATATTAAAATGCAAAATATTTTATGAGCACTAAAAGATCCAAAAGATAATTTATTTTATTTTATTTTTTATTATACTCAAGATAAACAAAATGTGATAAAGATAAAAGTTGAAGAAAAAATAAAAATGAATATATCAAAAGTAATAAATAATTAAAGGGAATCTATTATTTAAAAAAACACTTAAGCTAATGGCACGTTGGAATGGCCTTTAAAAAGGCCATTCTTCTCCTACCTTTCATTCTTGTCTTCTCCCAGCCGTTTCTGTAAAAATATGTTTCTTCAATTATGGAAATGATCCTCGTGGAGCACCCGGGGCGTTCCTCCGTGGCAGCGAGCACCCACCGTGTCATCGCTTGTCACCGCCCATTAGTCTGTTGTGGTGACTCCCATCTTGGGCTTCTCTTTTACTTCCTCTGATGCTGGACGGCAGCGACTGCGAATGATGGGCCACCATTTTCCGGTGGTCCGTATTGCGCCTCTTGTGAAAGACCACCAGAAAATGGCGGTGGTCCAGTGCTGCGTCAGAGGAAGTAGAAGAAAGAAGATACAGAGAAAACCAAGATGGGAGTCACTACAACAGACTAATGGGCAGTGACAAGCGATGACGTGGTCGGTGCTCGCTGCCACGGAGGAACGCCCAGGGTGCTCCGTGAGGATCATTTCCATAATTGAAGAAACAGATTTTTACAGTAGTAATTATTCTAGTATACCAGTCACAATCTTTTCTTGCATAGACTATAAAAAATGGATTTAATGGTTTTAAACCCAGGTCACGTTACTGGAATAAGTCCCCCGACCCCCGAGTCACTCTCCTATCCAGTGTTTAACTACCTGTGAAGACAAGAGAGGAGGGAGGAGGCAGATTCAAGGGCCAAGTGCTGGTTCCAGTCCCAGGATCAGAACCAGTCTGGAAAAACAAACACGTCTTTTTTTTTTTTCAATGGCAAAAAAACCAACAGCAACCCATGATGTCATTGTGACAAATTTTCTATTGTTTTGGGACTCCAAAAAGGTGCTTTTTGATATTGTCATAATTTTGCTTGTCCATATTGTTTGGTCTTCTTCCATGGAAAAAGAATCATTTTTGCTCAAGAAATACATACAGATATAGCAAAGTTGAACTTGACAATGTGTTAAAGTGTCAAGTTAAACCTGACTTAACCTGCACATGTAAGAACTATTTTTGGCCCTATTCCTTACAACCTCTGACCATTATGAATCTTCACCTCTAAAATAATTATTATCTCTGATTTCCAAGTTTATGAGAATTTCTAAACCTATTTTAATGCACTAAATTTAATCTTTTTTTTTCCCATCCAGATCTACAAGATTGTACAGACAACACCTTCAACAGTTTCTGGGTGGCCTTCAACCAGGAAATCATCCAAGGATAAAATCAGATTCCGTACATTTCATGTGACCTGCCAGTTCTGACAAAATTCTGAGAAATTTTCAATGGAGTAAGATCAATTTCTTAGACTTTTTTCAATGTCCTTTTTTCTGCAGTTTTTGTTTGTAGATTTTAGGCTCTGGTTTGTCCTTTGACTTCTTCCATATTCATATTGCTTCTTTCTGCTCACTGAAGAGCAAGATTTTCCCAGTTACGTCTGAGAATGATAGAATGATAAGTGTGGGAAGGGGATATAAGTTGGAAGAAAGAGACAAAAAAACTGCAAAAAAATGTCCATCTATCCTAATGGGCAGGAAACCACATAAGAAGAAGGGGTCACGATTGTGATCTTTTACAGTTTCTTGTACTGATGAATGGACACACCAGTGTCTCAGCCGTGTGATCATGTGAATGTTTAGGGATAATAAAGCTGGCTATATGCTTTGGAGGAAAGCTCCTTTGGATGACAGCATTTCTTTCCAACCCATCATACATTTGCATGCTCAGTTTGGCCTGTTTTGTGCATGTGTTAACAAGAAAAGGGGAGTAAGGTGCTGATAGACAGAGATGGGTGAACCTCTGAAGATTTGTTCTGGGTTCAGCCCAAACTTATTCAGATAGAACTGGAAGTGAAATTACTATATTTTGGGGTATCTTCAGACCCCAGAGTATTATAAGTGGAGGCCCAGTGGAGGTCTAAAAAAAAAAAAATAACAGTTCTATTCACCTTCCCCCACCTGTTCTTGGCCTCCTCATGGTGTCTTGCGATTGTTCTGGGTCCTCTTCTGGCCTCCTGGGTCAAGTCAAACATCATATGGGGTCACGACTGAGTCCTGTGATTGGGCCTCAGTGGTCACATGGGTTAAACTTAAAACTTTTGGGTCGAATCTGGTTTAGTCTGAACCATTTCGCTCTTTTCCAGTCATCGTAAAGATTGTCCCCTGCTTGAGATACCTCTCCAAGACAGAAGGTCACTACAAACAGCAGGCAGCATCTGCTGTGGTAGGGATGGGAGTTTACATCAGCTTATTGCTAGCAGGTCATTATTTACAGAACAGTTGTCCAGATAGGACAACCTCTTTGTTTCTTAGAGAAAAAACAGCTGGATAATAATAACATTCAGTTTGGCGCTGGCTAGACTGGGATGTGGATGAGTCTAAGGATTCTTCCTTTTCCCTTAACCACTGGATGGACTTTCTATGTTGGATTCCTAAGTCGCACTCCCCAGACTGATGGCAGTAGTGCCGATAGATCAGTAGTATAGTTAGGAAGGTAGACTAGGGTTATCACCAGGAGTACGGTCAGGATTCAACTGGCTAACAAAAGCAGAGTCGGGAGTAGAACAAGAGGTAGCAGGCCAAGTATCCAAGGGCGATATCCAGGAAGATGACCAATGTCAAGGTCAAGATCAAGATAAGGAGTACTTGGAAACAGGAGCCAGTTAATAGTTAATAACTTAAACTGAAGGCAAATTGTAGGCAGCTACATTCTGCACTAGGCATGAGGTCATCACATGGCGATGATTGCTCTCCCCAACTCAGTGCCATCAACTCTGACGCAATGGAAAGCCATGGCCAAATCCAGCAGGACATTGTTAAAAAAAAGAAATCTTCAAATCTGTGCCAAAGGGGGCTTCAGCGCTAAAGAATTTTAGAATTGTGAGACATTATTGTATACATCTGACCTATTACAGGATTAAGTATACTACATTTCCCCATTAAAGGCCACCATAAGTTATATAGAGGATGAGCGGATCTACTGCTACATTTACAATTCTATGTTTGCTTACTTTTCCACAAATGACTGTTTGTACTTTGTATCAATATAATCTCATCAGTTACTTTTCCCCAATTAATATTTGCCTGAGTAAATAAAGAATCTTTATGGCTGTTCTTTGCAAAGTAAACTGTCCCGGTTTACAGGGATTACAGCTTTTCCTGCTTGAACAACAATACAGCGCTGAGCTTTTTAAGCATTGGCAAACACAACTATTCTAGGACAAACCGCCTGCTCTGATTCATCCATGAGTTATGAGGCAGCCATTTCTCCATGTAGCACCCCCTATGTTTTATTAGTATGACATTTACTTTCCATGGGTCAGTGAGTCTATAAGAAAATAAAGCCACAAATCTATGGAAAATAAAGACGTATTTGTCTGAAACATAACAATAAACTATTGGTTGGATACATTTCTCCTCTACAAATAACTTTCATGAATACACACGTGTTACATTGTAGCTGGCCAGTTACCCGTGACCAAAGTTCACCAATACGCTACTTAACCTATTATACTATTGTAATATATAGCATTGGCACAACGCCACTGACAATGAATTTAAAGACGTAGTTTAGTGGATTCTGGGCTATGACCAAAACACAGCATTCGGAATCAATAGGACAGGTCAAATATCAGGCATTATATGTAGAGGGTAAAGATAAGTGAACCGGTTCATAACAAGTGGAGTTTGTTACAAGCTTTCTAAAAGTTTTGGGTTCAGCTGAATGAAGCATTGGGGTTAGCCACCAACAAACCATTATTATATTCTGGGATTTCGTCAGACACCATAGTATTATTTACAGGCCATGGGAAGGTGCAGAAATATAATAAACACTGAAATTCACTTTACCTTTCCTCCCCCTCTGCTCTCTCATTGTGTCTGTTCAAGGGGGTCTTCCGGCCTCCTGGGTGATGTCAATGTCCCCATGGGACAATCTCAGGCCTCAGCAGTCATGTCAAAGTGTAATGACGCCGACTCACGCCACGTCCCCCATGGCTGTTGACATCACCCATGTGGCTGGAAGATGCTTGGGAACGAACATAGACAGGCCCAGGGGAAGTTAGGGATGACTTATTTTTCTGTACCACAACTCCCCCTCCTGGGTGTCCCCCACTCTCTGGGCTCTGTAGAGATGCCAGAGCATAATAGTAATACTGGTTTGAAACAAAATTGATGGGCAAATCTCATCTTCAACTAATCTCACAAGGTTTGCCCATCTCTGGTATTGGGCTGTCTCATACTAATGTATTACTCTCTTCTATCCGCAAGAGCAGAAAGCACAGCAACTCTCACTCTTGTGGACTCCACCCTTACATGGATGGATAGTCACTTCTTCAATAGTATCTATGTCCCTGTTAAAGGGGACTTTCATACTAAGAATTTTGATCAGAGGGGAACAGGATTGACTAGTCCCCAAATACCCTCAACAGTTTATGGTTTAAAGGGAACCTGCCATGTTAAAAGGGCAGCCCAATCTGCATGCAGCATGTTATAGAACAGGAGGAATTGAGAAAACATATATAGTTTTGTTAGCAAAAATTTAGTCCAGTGGGTGGTCTTATTCAGTGATTTTCATCCTTCTCTGAATGTGTGAGCCATCAAATCACTGTTATCCTGCCTGTGATGTAAATGAGGTGGCTGCTGCAAAAGAAAACTCCTACAGAGTTGGCAAAAGCCATCCTATTAGGCTTAGTAGTCAGAGTGAAAATTTCAGGATGTTGTATACTTTCTTTAAATATAGGAAATATACACTTTAACATACATAAACAAAAAAAAAAAAAATCATAAAATCTTGGCTTAAAAACGAGGTTATTTGCTGGTGACACATTGCCTTTAAGACTTAGTATAAGAAAAATAATAATGTGATAAGACAATTTCTATTTTGGTCGATTTGGTCTCAGAGTAGAACTAATATATTGCATGTTTTTTTTTTTCCTGTCACCCTTAAAATGCGTCTCCAGCTGCCGCCAGGTAGATCTCTAGGCTGCTGTTTACAGTTGACAAAATGGTGTTTCCAACCTCGGAGGATTAATCTTGTCTTAATGTTTGGTGCCTATGACAACCTGTTAAATATGTTTTATCTCCACCCAACCCGGCACCCTCGAGAGAGTCACTATGACAATCAGCAAATTACCAGGAAGAGAGCAACAAAACATCGCCCATTACTCCTCTGCAAAATTACAACCAGGGATTTCTGAGCCCAAATAGATAGGGCTGCAGTATCTTATAGGCAGGCTATAAATAAAGCTGTTTATGACTTGGAAGCAGGATATAACATTATCCTTATCTTCATGGAGCTCCTGATAAACCTCAGGGAAAAGTAGTCTCTACAGGCACCTATAGGAAAAGCCATCTTCTGGTGCTAGCCGATGCCACCGTACCCCTAGATTATACTTTAGGGACAATCACGTTGATAGCACAGTCCTCCTCCATCCCATAGTAGCCAAATGGGCAATGTCTAGAGAAGACGTTACTAACCTGTGGCTTTTCAGTGGTTGCAGAACTACAACTCCAGCTATTAGACAGGGCATGCTAGAAGTTGCAGTTACAAAAGCTGGAGAGCTGCATATTGTAGACCGCTCTTCTCTAATAGGGTACTACGTTGATTTTAGAGGGCAAACTACATTACAATTCTCTGGCATACCCAGGTGTTACTATACCTAAACTATGCAAATTACATCCTTTATTAGAAAGATTCACCCATCTGTAGACGGATGCTTTGGGGTTTTTGCCCTGTTCAGGGAACTGGATGATGAGATGAGAAGCTTTGGACACAACTTCCACCAACCAGTACTCGTAAATTGAAGCTCCTGTGCCCCAATGCAAAAGATGAAATGGGACCCCTACCTACCTTGTACCATATACAACAGTGGTATAACTTTATGGGACAGAGGGAGTAATGGGGCCCCTGGCTCCAAGATTTGGCAGACCCTTGGTGTCAATCATGGTTAGAGGTCTGATCAGTTCCATCCAGTGAGTGCTGCAGTTCTATATATTCATGTCTGCTCTGAGAGGACAGAGAAAGTTTTGGACTTTTTAACATTGCAGTGAATTTTGGTGGATACAAACTGAGGGTGCAGCTTCTGTCATACTGTCAGAACAACAAACTGAAAAGTGTAAACCTGGCCTTATTCATACAGTACTGTAATGACTGGTTGGATGTATACATCAATACTATTATCATATATATATACACAACATTAATTTTAGTCTCAATACACTTTTTAACAAACTATGTATCCAAATAACCCCACAAATTAAGGCTCAGTTCACACCTGCATCGTGGATTCTGTTATAAATGCAAACCACAACACAGAGTTGGCTTTGTCTCGTGGCATCTTTACCCAACAGATCCCATTGACTTATAATGTGATCTGTTGAGTTTTATCATTTCATGCTTTTACACTGATCATTTGGTGTAATGATTCCTCATTACAACTACAGATATAGACAATCACTGACAGCTGCATAACAAGGGTGAGGTACTACAAGTCCCAGTGCAGAACAAATGTACAGTGAACGGATTAATAAATGTTAACAGGATTAAAACTTTCACTGCTTGTTTATCACTTATCTGCCAGCTGTTACAGAAGCACTATACATCACTTGGAGAAGACAGCAGCTATGGAGTGGTCAGAGGTCAGAGAGGGGAAACTTCAGGACATGGGGGTTGGAGATGGACAACAAGTTTAGCAAGGATTGTGTTAATAAAACTGATGTTTTGAGTTCTCAGCTGAGCAGTGGGCCCTCTTGAGTTCAATGGACCCTGGCATCTGCCTGGATTTGCCAAGTGTTGATGCGGGCCCTGCAGACACTAACTTGTAGAATATACAGCAGGGGTACCAGGCAGCACACTATGTGTATTTCCAATGGGTGCACATTCATGGAGGGTACTGTCCCTGCTCCCCATAATATCCAATAAAGTAGAAAACGGAACAGCACATCAGGTTCTTGTTTGCTTAATGTGAATTTATTGAATCGCATGTATGAATACAGTCCAAATTAACACCACTTGTAAAATTATGCGACATTTCAGGTTACAAACCCTTCACGAAGCAGGGTGGGTAATAGACATGATATGGCTTCAAAGGAAAGAAGCCCTGATGTGGAAGGAATCAGTGGGTTCAAGGTGCAGGGGACACCAGTTCCATTTTCTGCTTTCTTGACTTGCAGGATAGTTACCTATAGGTGGCATTAGAGAGAGGTTTTTCTTCCTTCTAAAAGATCTGATTTGTATACCTTTTCCTAGACAGCATTACTTGTAAGTCTTGCAATACTAGCTCATGTGTTAAAGTGAAAAAAATACACGCTGACAACTACTAGCTAGTCTACTTCTGTGCCAATATGCATTGCAAATTTCAGGACTTTTTTGTCCAGCAACGTCAGGAGAGAAAAACTGATAACTGATAAACCAGTATAGTCCATGAGGTCTCTCGGGATCAGTTATTGTTTCTACACTAGCGGGTGACTCAACAAGGTGAAAAAATACACCCTGACAGCTACTGTATTATCATGTCAAAAACTGACTAAGGTTAGGTTTACATCTGCGTTGGAGTTCCTGAAGGAGACTCCGTCATAGATTCCACCTAGAGAAAAGTCCTGCGAGGAGAAAACCAGACCCCATTATAGTTTATGGTGTCCATGGGTTTCCTCAGGTAACAGCTTTTTAAGTAGACAGGCTCAGCCTTTCAGGTCCCGATGCGGACCCAAAAGACGCAAGAATTGAACACTAGTGTGAACCTAGCATAAGGTTGCATTCACATCTGCGCCAATATCTCTCTGAAATTGGAGATGAAGACTTTCTGCAAGAAGGACTTTTCGGCCAGCGATGTCAGGGAGAAAACCAGATACCCAACAGACCACATTGTAGTCAACAGGTTCCCGCAGGATCCATTGTTGTCAGTCTTTAGATTGGATTACTGTTTAATCTGTTCTTCTGATCCTATGAAGGACCCGAATAATGGATCAAAGGACACCAATGTGAGCGTATCCTAAACAGGTATTTGCAACAATTTATAGAGCCAGATGAAGGAAGATGCGACCTTCTAGTAACAGTCATAGATTGATCTAGTGATAGACATCAAACACCAGAAGACCAGCAGATGGCCATGGGAATCGCCAACATATTAACATGTATGAGAGCAGCTTTTACCCCAATGTCTGCCATATTGTATTTTAATAAGCCTGATCTGCTCTTTTCCCAAGGTAGAGGCCCCTTGGCAGCTGCCCCTGTTGCCCTCCCTAAAATCCATCAGCGCTTATTAAAATATGTGTGTTCAGTTTTCAATTTGGATAAGTTTTGCTGTAATAACTCGCTGATGGAGATTTTGTCCGTGTGCCTACCATGCCATAATCTATTAGCAGAGGAATCTTGTGATGTGCGATGTGATACATATAGAATAGCATGCTGAAGTAAATGTTATTAGCAGTAAATTAATACAGTCATTTTGCAGCGCACTGTGCTTAAAGCTAAAATCTTCTGGAATGCTTGATAGGACACACTACATTAGCAGCAGGATATTCATGGAGAGGGGAAAAAGACTGGTCTGTAATTGATAGGTTATAGACGCAGAAATTCTAGTCTAGATCCCCGGAGTTATGGAAAAAAGGTATTTCACTGCTGACTGCAGACTGTACTAAAAATGGTTCCAAAACTCAGTGCAGACCACGGCACATACACCCATTATGTGTATAAATGGTGCCCGTACACAGAAGTGTAAAGTCAGATGAACCCGTTGGGACCAGCCAACCATCTTAGGCCAGGCATGCTAAATTCCATTATGCCCTCAATGAAGGTAAGCAGCCGTTACAGTGTTTTGTTTGTCCGAGTTTGTACCTCTGCCCCCAAATTGGTCCATCATGGCATCCTCTAGATACACAGTGATGGATGAATTTAGGAAGAAGTACTCTGCATAAGTAAGTGTATGTTATGATGCAAGTTCAATTTTTTTGTCATTTCTCCTGAGGAAGGGGGTTATAGTCATTTGTGCTCCCCCCGAAATGCATTGAGCAGGTCTTAAAGTTGTTATGTAAATATGGTAATATGGATGTGGGTCCCCATCTGGATTGTTTACAATGCCTAGAAGTAGAAGCCCACCTCTACTCTCCATGTGCGAGTATACATTTATTCCAATTGTCTTCTGTTCCATGAAGGGGCAATAAAATTACAGGGAAAATGACAGTATTCATTCCTATTAGAGTTCTCTGTGCAATGCAGGACATGACAGGTCCTCTAGAGCAAGATATACTCTTCTTAACCACTCTCCATTCTGGCCAACAGATAAGGACCCCGAGCCAAGTTAGTTTTGGAGAATTGTACATTTACAGTACATTCCCCTTCTTAATATTAAATGAATCATCTATGGATCTCAGAGCTCTGTTTCCCAAGAGTCCTCTGGACCAGTGCACTTTGAATGTGGCTAACCCCTCATAGTGGCATTTCCATAGCTAATAAAAGTAGAGAAGAACCATTCAAGGGTATATCCATTATCACAGGCAGTCGAGTAACAATAGAAGACGCAGAAATTGTTCTTAAACCTAGGTCTTGTCCAAATTGGCCTAATGCCAGATACAGGACATGCCAGTAGGACTATATATGGTCCATAGTGGTTAGGGGGGCCTGGTGAAGATTTTGCATTTGGACCTTGAGCTTACAGTTTTACCCCCATTTCATTTGCAGAGATGGTATTTTTTGATGGACCGCCACCAGCACCAAGACAATCTTTCCATAGAGATGACTTTTGGATATAACAGTTAAAGGAAAATGGTTTCTGTGTAAATCAGCGAGTTACAGATTTGTCAGAAAACAGATGTTCAGACTTTCTCTGCGGTGACATAAGTCAACATACATTTGCCTTGTCTGATTTGTACAGCAGCTGTGCGCCTGCGGGATCCGCGGGATGCAGCACAAAACATTTATCGTTACAACATATTGCCATTATATACCACTGACAAACTTCTGAAAAAAAAAAAAAAGTGTTATTCACATTTAGTTGCTTCTGTCCGCATGACAAAGGTAAACCATCTGTTCTACTTTGAATCGATCCCTGGATAGGTCTGTATATTGGTTAGTTAGTATATTCAGAGGAAGTGAAACACTTCCATATAAATTTGCTCTGAATCTGGCGTACCTAAAGGCTCGTGCGATGCCCTTTTTGTGCCCCCAAAGGGTAATAGTGCCACCTATTGCAAAGTAATAGTACCCACCTTGTGTATCCAGAAAGGTAATAGTGCTCACCTTCTGCCCCCAGAAAGGGAACAGCGCTCTTGCCACAAAGGTACTACAGGCAACGGTCCGCCCATTCCACATGCCTTTGGGGCACCCAAAGGGTATATTCAGACAGCAGAATTTGCCGTGGATTTGGGGGGCGGATTTCGTCTATGAATCCAGGGCAGATTCCGCCCAGAATCCGCCTCCCATTGTTTTCAATGGGAGGCAGAGATGGCAGCAGGACGTGGAAAAAAGAAGCATCCTGCTCGATCTTGCTGCAGATTCCTTGGCTGATTCAGCTGTGGAGTCCGTGGCCCAAGACTACCTCCTGAATAGGCCCATTCATCTGGGCCTAATCAGCAGCGGAGAGCTATGACAGAATGCAGATGCCTTGCATCAGCATCATGCAGCATCCCAGAGTGCTTCTGCATTTATGTGTTTGTCTTGTGTGCCTCTGGGTCTTATGTCTGTGAGTTTGTTCTATGTTAAGTATCACTGTATGCAGCTTTCCCTTTGTATTTCTCCCCCTGCGGTGTTCAAACCCAGACTGGGTTCAGCCCTGGCCTATCACAGGCCACTGGGCGGGGTTGTGAGGAGATATAATCTCCCTGGCGACGGTTGAGATTCAGTTCAGTGTATGCAGCAAGCCAGACAAGGTGTGCAGAGCTGACCTGCCACCAGGCTGGACTGAAGGCCAACCGCCGCTACCACAGCCTCAGGAGGGATAACATCAGCCCCAGGCTCATCTCAAGACAGCTCAGAGCTAGAGAGTGGAGATTTCCAAGTAGCTGAACTTGATTCGTGTCGTGCCCGGAGGAGCAGGAGAGGACCCTGACAGGAGAGTCGCATTTGGGCCTAGTATCCAGGTATCCAGTTCCCTGTCAGGACTCCCTGCAACTCTATCCCCAGTATAGCAAGCTGGGAGAGGTACAGAGGTGGAGTACAGGAAGCCATCTTGTGGAGCCGATACTGTCTTTGGGCACCCTCCTAGAACCAAGGCTGGGGTTAAGACACTGCAGGACTACAACCCCCATCTGGAAGCTGCCGTTGTCTTTTGTTCCAGTTGCCTAAATAAAAGGCTGTTTGGTTTACCTGCAACGCTGACTCCTGAGTTGTGCCTGCATTACCATCAGGGCTCTTCCGACCAACACCACACCGGCACAGGTAGGAGAGATTCCTCTGCAACTGGAAGTGCCCCGGGGGAAAGAACTACTACCACCACCATCCGGTAGTGCTGCAGGACCCCCTTGACCTTGTCCGGCCTAGGAGTGGGACTGGAGCTGTTTGGGAGCGTTCTCGGCCTGCTAGGTGGCACAGCATCCGCCACTACTACTCCCATCCTCCAGTCTCATCCGACTGGGTTGCGGCAATCAGATCACGGCCGACAATGCCAGTGGTGGAAAATGAAGAGGAATTCCTCTTCAATTTACACCTTGTGAACATACCCTTAGTGTCCAAGGCCTAGTAGTGACTGCTACCTATGGACTCCCTATAGCTAAGCCCCTGCCTCCATACACATTAGGTGGTCATCTGGCCAGACTGAACTTGCAGAGTTTGGCAGACATAAATCTGAGGTATACAATCAGCGTATTGTGGGACCACCTGAAGCATCAGATTGGCAACAGATCTCAGCAATTTTGTTACCATAGCTCTAGCAATGCAATAAAAACAACAAAGGAAAAACCTTTTGACACTTTGAACCAAGCCTTTTTGTTAGAAGGGCGTCCCTTCAATAAGCTGTACTAGGAAATCTGTAGGTAACCAACAAGCAAAGCTGGACTTGAGGGAGATGTCAGTTAGGGGTACATTATTGAAAGGTCTCTCGCTACAGGAATAAAGAACATGACAAGCTGGGTAAATCCAGAGGGGAGTCGCCTATGGGAGTAATACTCTTCCACCCAGATGAAAATGACTTTAGTAGTTTGAACCGGTTTACAAAACTCTGATGCAACCTAATTCTGTATTGTACACATGACAGCGGTCAATAGAGTCCTCCACCACTTCCTCACTACAGAGTGAGGACTTGTCACCCAGTGTCCCAGGAGTCAATCAGGAAGCGCCTATGACCACAATGACCTGTATTTAAGGAAAAAAGTATTTTTAACCATCTGAAATTAAATTTTTAGGGTTCAATAAACCCCATTTAGTTTGGGCATATCCAAAATACAAGGACATTTCAGAAGCAAAGAGGCAGAGGTGGACATTGACGTCCACAGTAGTTGAATAGGAAACTGTGAAAATGTGATCGGATGAATGCCCTTAAATTTGGACGCACGCTAAACCGAAGTCACCATACATCAATGATTCATTCAGATACTCTGTTCTAAACTTTTTTCTCTAGAGCAGTCATATCATGATGTGCAAATAAAAGCCTCAGACAATTTAACATGATCCTGTCATCAGTCTGAAAAACAAGCAATGACCAAGTCCACATGGACAATATGTGCAGGTTAATTGCCTGGTGTTGACAGTAAGTGTACCTCTGGGATATGCAAGGTACATATACAGTACCACAGAGGAAACCACAGTGACGTTTATGGGGTCCTGGAGACGGTGGACCCAATCATCTTGTGTCACCCTTATTTACTTAAAGATTATAAGCAAGTCCCTCACTCCCACTCGTGGACTGTTGTTTACTCTGTGATGTTTGAGTGTGTTTGAACATGTGCCCTATGGATTGATAAAGTGCTTTGGAACATGAGGACTCTATATAAAAGATTGTTATCATCAAATATCTTAGGTTAAGGCCCTAAGGATATGTGTGTACTTATGGGCACCAATCTTCAGCTCCTCCGGGCATTGTGATGGCCTGTAAACTCACCTTCATTATTCACCCTCCCTATCTCATGGGAGTTTTTAACTTTCAGGGGGCTTTCACTTGTTCCTTTTGGGGGTTATTAACCTGTGCATGGTTCTCTTTAACAACAGACACAGTACTATTAACAAGCAGTACATATAGTGGAGGCAAGAACCTCTGCCCCATCAAGAATGGGGAGGGAGTGTAGTGGTC
This sequence comes from Leptodactylus fallax, assembly GCA_947044405.1. Taxonomy (NCBI): domain Eukaryota; kingdom Metazoa; phylum Chordata; class Amphibia; order Anura; family Leptodactylidae; genus Leptodactylus; species Leptodactylus fallax. The sequence goes on from CAMRHE010000085.1 coordinate 242,448, forward strand.
AAGTGAATTTTTATCTTGTAAAGATGCACCATAAAGGTGTTGGTGCTCCTTCGAGGAGTACCTGACAAACCAGTTGCTACAACAGCAGGAGTTTGCCTTCTGGGACTTATTCCAGAGAAGTAATGAGCATATTTTTCTCAGCGACTCCCTTTTTCCAGCCCATAACGTAGTGGTTATGCACTGGATGGCAGCCCTCTCTCCCTGACCCAAATTTTGAAAGGTGTGAGATGTGTGGTGTTCATCCCCTGTGTCTGGGGGGTTCCAAAACTCTCTGAACAGCCCAGCTGCCATGTGTATGAGGATGGTGTTCTTATTAGTTAAGTGAAATTCATTTTTTTTGCATGCAAACAATATAGTGTCTACGATATTCTGTCTCTCCTCCACCATCTCCTTTGTGTGACCCACAAAAATGGAGCCATAACCAGTATAGATCACGGTTCTGACTGAAAATGGTAGTGTCATGCACAGACTGTCCTAGCATGTGACATGGGTGCGGCTGTCAGGGGTTAATTCATTCCACTCACTCAATATTATACTCACCCTTCACTCAAGATGCAGATGGAGCATAAAAAACATACCCCGACACACGCTGTCAACACCTATTGCATTCAAGACCCAATAGAAATCCAACACACACGCGCTTACTGCTCCCAGCAGTCAGACGGAAAACACACTTTAAAAGGCAATGGATCCATAAAGCATACAGGAACTAACATTAAAGTGAACAGTAATACAAAAAGGTTGTGTTTACAAAAAAAGAGACTAAATAAAAGTGACAAAGTGACAGGTTAAAAAAAAAAAAACTTCTGATCCCATGGAGCTGGGTGAAAAGAAAGCTGCAAACACCTCCGCTGACTCCAGATGTGTGACCAAGTTCCCCTGGTCATCATTCAGTTTTATAATGTTAGGACTTGCCTCAGGTTTCAGAGACGCCTTCTGGTTCATTATTCTAATCCACTGTTTTACACACTAGACAGTGAAATATTAAGGAGGCGAGACCAAGGAATATTAATTGTTACTGTTTAATTCACCCCTCCTGTATGGAATAGGGGGTTGAAATGTTTATTTGTCCATCTACTCAATCTGGAAAGCTATGTCAGCCATACTCCAGTGACAAAATCACACTCTGACGCCTTCTTTGATGTCATGAAGAGGCCTATGTCTCTTTACATTTTATAACCCCCCCCCCTTGTCTGTCTTGTCCTGGCTTCAGAGGAATGTCATTCATAGATTATAAGTGACAAAACCACAGGAATCCTGCCAAGTGACCCTCAGTTTTAACTTTGGAGGATACACTGTAAATACACACAAATCAACAATATGATGCCACCGACAAGTACACACAGGTAGGGACTTTCTTTTTTTAAGACATATTTTAAACTGAAATTTAAAGTATGTCTTAAAAAAACTCAGCCATAGAGACCAAAGGTCCCCAAGCCATTTATGGTCTGACAGGCGGAAGGGAATTCCATCAAACAATTGAAGCTTGAGGAGAGTCCTGAGACTACACAGAAATGATAACAAAAGTAGAGAAGGAAGTGGAAGATAGAGGATTTTGTGTAGGATGGTATCAGGAGATCAGCAAGAATGTGCAAGGAAGGGCAAGTTGGAAAAAAAACTTTTCAATATGTAGATTGTAATCCAGAATAGTTTACACTGTGCAAGTATTTCAGTTACTTAATGTGTAAAATCAAGTGTAAACTGGTGAAGAAAGATTAAGCAGGACCTGTCATCTCTCCTGACATGTCTGTTTTAGTAACTTCTTACATTTCCCATGAGGATCTTTGCTTACAACTCTACATTGTGCTGTTCCTCCGATTCCTCGTGGGTGTTACCAGTTGGTGGGCATGTTCCTTCACACTGACAATTTCCAGTCAATGCTGTCAGTGTCAGATTGTATATGTTCTCCCCGTGTTTGCATGGGTTTCCTCCGGGTACTCCGTTTTCCTCCCACACTCCGAAGACATACTGATAGATTGATAGATTGTGAGCCCTATATGGGACAGCGACTGTCAGTGTCTGTAAAGCGCTGCGGAATATGATGGCGCTATATAAGTAAGCATAATAAATAAATAATAATAAATAAGGATACACCTCTTTGACAGGGGGAAAGGTAACACCCAGTGGTAAAATTATTCATAAACTTTTGGGAGGAGTAGAAGTAATGGCACAATGCTAAATTCTAAGAAAAGATGATCCAGAATTGTTATATTTATGGGAAATAAAATAATTTACAGAAACAAACATGTCCGGAGAGATGGGTGAACAGACTCATACAGAGCCGGGATCATCCAGAATATTCCAAATTGTTCAGTTTTTTTTATTAAACCAAACAAATATAGATTTGTCTCGGGTGAACTAAACTGGCCACTGCATTATACTCTGGGGTCTCTTCAGACCCCAGAGAATAATAGGTGGAGGCCCACGGGGAGGGGACAAAAAAAAAAAAATTCACCAATTTACCTCCTTGTGGCATTTGGCACTCTCCTGTGACATCATGCGCCTTGGGCACCGCTGAGGCCTGTGATTGGGCCACCAGTGGTCACATGGGCATGTCGAGTGTCACAACGTCATGACGCTTGGCACGTTCATGCTTATGATTGGGCCTCAGCGGTGACCCTGGGCACATTTCGCCATCAAGGGGGCAGAGAGAAAGTGCCATATGCTGTGAGGAGGCCCAAAAGAGGTAACAAAAGAGGAGTATGAATATTTTTTTTTTTTTTTTCATTCTCCCACCTTCCCTTGGCCTCCATCTATTATAATGTCACTTTATATAACTTTGGCTGTGTTTGCTAGAAATTGGATAGATTTCTAGGAGCCCTGACAGTATTATATACTTTGTTTTAAGCCATTTTAAGGTGTGATTCATACCGAACTTGTTCAACCTGAAACAAATCTTGGACCCAAGCCACGCAAACCTGAACCCATTTCCTTCCTCCCCTATTAAGGTCTGTCAAGTTTGTCATATAGTCACATGCTCAAGAACATTTGGAATAATACACAAGTATAACGCACCCCTACCCTGATGTAATATTGCTCATATGAGAGTCCACACACACATACCTAGAGGGCTAGTAATAACTAATGTTGTCCCTATGGCGGCCCATGATGTTTTATACGGCACCTGACATACAGCTACATAGGAGATCTTGAACAAATAATTGGTAATGTACTTCAATATTGTGCCCAATGTATAGCAATAGTTTAGTAACGCCATCTTCATCAGGCTTCATCTCACTAGATAAATGAGACTAACCCCATGTACGTAAGAAGCTCTACCTCATGTTCCTCCAGGGAAACCCCAGGAGAGCGAGTAGATGATGTATGACTGGACATACATAAAGTACAAGTACAAGGTTATGATAATTCATAGGCATAAGCCTGGTAGAGTGGCTATTGGACTTACTAGAAGGGAGACTTCTACATCAAATCCCAGATTGGCGTAACATGTGGCTGCTGGTGCGAAATCCTGTAACAGAGGAAACAAAGAAAATATTTAGTGTATTGTCACATTCTGTGGATGTAAGGAATTTAGTCGGAGCAGTAAAAAGTGCTACAAACATCACAATGGACAAAATGCAAACTCCATTCATTGCATTGTTGTAGCCTGGCTTAACTGTAAGCAAAGATTAGGGATAGTGACATGTATAGAAAATGTGACCTACTATACAATGCAAGATGGAAACTCTACCCAGCTGCTTGCAGCAAGGTGGTATTCTATGAATAGGGTTATGAAATGAATGTAAATACTGTTTTATTACAAAGGTATGTTCAACTCCTTTGTAAGGATAGGAAACCTTAAAAGGGACTGTGTCACCAAAAAAAATAACTATTATTTACATAAATATAATATGATATATATTCCAAGTCACTATATCTTAAGGAAGTACTATATTCTGCAATTTTCACTCTGCCCACCAAACACTTGCCAATTCGGTAAGGGTTTCTTTGCAGCAGTCACCACAGTTTCATGACAGACAGGGCTACAATAGAAGTTAACACCACTGACCCATCAAAACATCCACTACTGATAATAGATGTCAGAACTTATCTACTTCTCCTCCCTGCACAGATCACATCTAGAAATCTCTCCCATAGACCTTAATGCGTCAGCTCCAGTCTATTGCTGCCTATGGTCAAGAGTGTGCTGTAAAGCATATCACTAACTGCTGCTAAGAGACCAGAAGAGAAGCTCAGGCAAGATGGGCGTCCCAATAATCATGTACAGAAAACAGTAAAAAAAAAAAAAAACTAGATTGAATATCCATTTCTTTTTAAAGCATTAAAAATGTTGGAAATAAACCCAGACCATTGCACTTAATCATTTTACAGGCAGATGTAACTTTACAAGCTTATGGAAGCCTGTGCAGTGCGTCATGGATGTCCCCTGTTTATTTACACTGGCTGTAAATAGATAAAAGCGTATCCTGCAGTGCACAGGAGCGGAGGGTGTCACGCTGGGAGCAGCGAGAGATGTAGAATTCTATATCAAGATATCAAGGCATTTGACAATGCCAGAAGAATATTATATTTGATAAATTAATGGTAGAAGGACGAGATTTGGATAATTAATGGAGAAATGGAAAATCATCTGTACTGGCGGCATCAACAGCAGAGATTGCATACAAGTGTCTGATCGACAAGAATCCTCAGCAATGAAACAATGGCCAATGGACCCCATTTCTGGTGACATTCTTGCGTGGTCACACTTGGTTAAAATAAGATTGCCCCATTGCTTCCGTACAGTTTCTTGCATTCACTTTAATGAAGAGTGACCTGCTATGGACGGACAATTTGCCTTAACAGAGGAAAGCACTAATACGTTGCCCATAGTCGTTCTTTTACTCCTGCATACTTCCATGCCACTTTCCTCCTTCATCTAGAAGACACAGACTATGAACATCTGCTTTCTATTTACTACGAATATTTATTTTTTCGGTGTCGCAACCATTTGCATCTGAAACTCTGCCCATCCCAGGCTACACGCTGAAAACAGAGGTATTATTCTCAAATTCACGCAGCTCTTGGCCAGTGTAGGTAGGTGGCATATTGAAGGTATATGGTTGCTGCACCGTGGAAGCCTAGCCTTAAAGTGACCATACAGGGTAGACACAAGTAGGTTAAAGGTTTGGCAATCAAATCGACTGGTGAACAGAATGTCAAAGAAGCTTTCTAGGAACAATCTTTCAAGGAAAGATGGTTTGTGGACGAAAGATCAAACATGGCTGACTTCATTCGAGATGATGAAGGTGTGCAATTGGTTGGCCGAAGTGTTTGATTGTTCATTTTACCTGAAGAACAATATGGTTGAAATGATCTTTTATCAACTTGAGTTTAAAGTGTATGGGCACCATAAAGGGTAGGAGCAGTCTATAGTACAGGGGTCGGCACCTCAGGCATATTTACTGGGACCATGTCTCTCTCTGATGTATTAAACACTCTCATGGACTCCTGGTCTCTCTCATGGACTATGGAGACCCAGTCAGAGGGAAGGAGGCACCAGGAGGAAAAATGATAGGTTTGACACCCATCCATAGAGCCATCTTGGGGGTTGTATCCCTCACAGATGGGTAGAGCTTAAAGTGGTATTCCCACGAACATAACTATTTTTAAATTTGTAGATAATTAAAAGTTAAACATTTTTGCAGAGTCTTAAAGATTTTCTCTAAATATCTTTTGGTCACAGTCTTGTTGTCTTGATCGGTTGCCAATGGAAACGACCATGAATGCAGGATCTTTCTAAGGTCAGAAAATCAGCAATGGTTTCCTTATCGTAACTGGGACATCTTTTCATACATGTAGTGTCCCTGCCTGATAACCCAACTACAATAAGAAAATCATGGCTGGGTTTTTGACAAGTCCCGGACCATATAAAGTTTCTGTATTTGTGGTCATATCCATTGGCAACCGATCAAGACAACAGACTGTCATCACTAAGATAGTTAGAGGAAATCTTTAAAACTCTGCAGAATTTTTAACTACTTATATTTGCAAAAATGTTTAACTTTTAATAATCTACAAATATAGATATGATTATGTTCATGGGAATACCCCTTTAAAAACAACATTGCTGTGCCAACATGATTAAAACAGACCTTATGGAGGTCATCCACATGAAATAAGGTAAAATGTTGAACATCTAAAAACATAATGCAAACTTTTCTTTTTTTTCAGGAGGGGAAAAAGGGGATCTGGCAGGTCAACTGACAAGGGGGAACCAACCAGTCTCACTGCCTTGATTGGGTGCTACGGTAAAGGGCTATGGTAGCAAATAATCTTTTGCCCACTTGAAGAAATTCCTAGGTTAGATACAACTTGCCATTTATCTTGGGAATAGATCTTGTACTACTAATGGTACCAGCACCAAGATGTGAGGAACGTTACACCTCAAACCTCATTGATATACCTTTTGCTAATGAACTGGCAGGCCATACAGTGGATCAACCCAGATAATGGCAGCCATTGCGATGCCTCGGACACGAAGGCACTTAACAAGCGGTTAAGTACTGCACTCCGTTCCAGAGATTTGCCTTAAAAAAAAAAAAAAAAAAAAAAAGTGAAGGCACTTAAGGCTGGTAACTAATGTTCTTCATGGACGTTAATAGAGGGCATTAACCCTTTGTATATTATCACAGTCCCTAACAGCAAGCAGAAAGATGGAGACCGGCTAATTTCAATCTAGGAACATTTTAGAAAAAAGGAAAAATAAAATTGATAAGATGGAGAACTTTACTTTTAAAACATCAAAGTTTTCTAGGCAATGCTATGCTTGAGATTTATTCTAATACACGCAACATTACATGGCCGCCCCTTCTCACAGCCCGGCTGCAGCTCCGAATCAATTATTAACTCCACTTCATACATGGCAAACAATCCGGCCACTTCATTACACCCAGTCCTTCACATTATTTAGACAAGGCAAGAAGAGGGTGAATGCTTTTGTCATTAACCTGACCGAGGCCCAAGAATAGTAGGTTATTTACACTATGGATGGAGGGAGACTGAAAATCTGCTCTATTCCAAAGGCTTCAAGGTTCAGAAACACGTATCATCTTTCAAGGAGTTGTCTGAGACCCACAGGTAATGGATACGGAAGACCTATGCATAGGGTAGGGCACCAGTATGAGATTGTGGGGGGCCATCACCCAGACCCCCTACAATCAACTGATTCGGCTGCTAGAACCTGTAGAACCTGTATACAAGGAATATAGTCAGAGGCAACTCTGTTCCTATAGAAGGGAATGAGAGCAAACATGCAGTTCCTAAGCGCCCCTCTACAATGTACATCTGTACACTGTATACAGCTTTTGACTCCATACACTATAGTGGTGGAACTGGGGACCTGCTCCCATTCACCTAATTAGGAGTAGGTCTGCTTTTGGCCATATACCTTCTGGCTTCTGCTGATCAGTCTGAGGTCCTTGTATCCATTACCCATAGATCTCAAACAACCACTGTAAACTACGTTTACATGGCGACTTATGGCCATAAAACATTACAATTGAAAATACTGCACTGCCAGTTGGAACTAATAACATCCTAAATTATTGTACGGTTCACTCCACAAAAGCAGCATTGTCAGCAGGCCAAACCACCAACTCGGACTCCTCCATTTTACCGTTCAGCCTGACTCTTATTCCTTCATAAATGGTCAATAGCCATGGTCAGACATAAGCAGTAAGTCTCCTCTAATTCAATAATTAATAAAAACTAGTGAATTCTTATGATAGTAAATATGTAACAAACTATGCATCCAATTATACAGGGTGGGCCATAAGTATGGATACACCCAGGTGGGCCATAAGTATGGATACACCCAGATATAATGGAACTCTTAACATAGGGTTATAATTTGAGGCCGGGTGATGCCCATGGCGGCCATCTGCAAAGCCGCCATTTTGGATTCAACTTTACTTTTTTCAATGGGAAGGGGGTCATGTGACACATCAAACACATAGAGAATTGCACAAGAAAAACAATGGTATCTTGGTGTATCCATACTTATGGCCCACCCGGGTGTATCCATACTTATGGCCCACCCTGTACAATAATTGTATAATACAATGTAAAAAAAAAGTATTCATTTTATTTAGAATCCACCCAAAACTGGCCTTGACTCCAACTCCACAGTCATGAAAGAAGAGCTTGTCTTCTGCTGGAATATCACCCCACCAGATGAACCTTCACCAATCTGGTACAGTGTCTGGAGCAGTTTGCCATGTACACCAGCCAAAACACCCTTTCATCGCCACCTCAAATAAATGAGATGAAAAGAGTCACAGTGTAGAGTCACAGATCTATTGTAGATTCCTTGTCAGGAGCCTGATGAAGGTCCCAGTACATAGTACAATAAAGGATATTCACTCCAGTTAGAACCTCCACCATTAATGACTTGGTCAGCACCTTCATTACAAGGATGGATCAGGGTCTTGGCAGTCGGAAAACTACCAAGCAGTAAGCAATATCTTATATTACAGATATGCCAAATCTTTAGTGGAAAACCCCTTTAAAGACCGTACAGTCGCTCTATTCAGATTTTCCAATTTTCTAATTTTCCAAGTCTTCAAAGGATGCTAGGAACACAGACCCTACTGATGGGCCATCCTGAAAACTTCTCCAACTTTGTAAGGGTGGCTATTCCTTTCAATGACCCCATAAACATTAATGCTAAAGAAGGGTCAGATGTATTGAAAACCAAAATGTGTGACACTATTTTCCTGCAACATCTGCCGATGGAAGGGTCAGGACACCATTATACACAATAATCTGTTAGCCGACTTGGTTCTGACAATATCCATCTGTTATGTATGGCCACCTTTAGAACTTTCTGTTATCACAGACTTGTCAGTTCCTCTTTAACGCTGCAGTCTTGCAAAATTGTATTTACTTCTGCATATGTAAGCAACGGACAGATCAGCAAAGCAGAGACCAGAAAGTGAAAGGCTCAGCGGCCCATGTGACCCCCTCTTAACTATTACAACCTGTTCGAATGTTATGTGTAGTGCTTTTAATAGAGTCAATCTTGTTAACTCGGCGCTGTAAGAGAAAAGATGCCTAACGCTTTCTTAATGCAGATTACATAAAAATAGCACCAACTGAGACAAGCTGAGGGATAAAAATGCCTTCTAATCCCCGGCTATTAAAGGATGATTGATGCTACAGCACGTAATATTTAAGAGAGCTCTACATGGGAAATTATGGGGCTTCTACCAAAACCAAGAAGAATTGCACCAGAGCAATTCTATTAACAACCATGTGCTTATACTGAGGAGTCCTTCCTTACTTTTTTGTTGGGTTAAGATATCCTCATATTAAGGCATGAGATGGCCAGCTTTGAAAAGATTTTCACATTACAAAAAATAACAATTCTTTTAAAAAAAAAATATTTATCTGGTCATGTTACATGGGGGTTCTCCGGGGATCCTTTTTAGACTTCCTCCCCCCAGTAGTTTTTTAGATGCTGTACCTAGGGGTTCCAGGTTGGTTCTCAACCTGGCTCACATGATCAGAACCAGCATCCGACTGATGGGTTGCTCCTCCGCCTCTCCCATGTTCACTACAAGTCACCTGTGCTATGGGGGGTGGCTTTACTATAGTCTTCCAGCCCCTATAGAACAGGTGGCTCTCGGGACCTGGGAATGAAACCAGCCCGAAACCCCTAGGTGAAGAATCTAAAAACCCCCAGAGGAAGCAAGTCAAAAAGACTCTCTGGAGAACTCCTTTAACATTATTGAGTTCTCCTGCTCAGGTCTCTCCTTGGAGCTAGAACACTCATGGAGCTCAGCCCACCCACGGTATACATGATATTCTACTAATTTGAATAGTCGTATTTTAGGTAAAATTTTAGGTTTACCACAATTTGGATGGGGCGCCCAGGAATCTGCCGATCGGTGGGTAAGCTTCTTTCAAAAAAAAAAAAAAAAAGGGAGAGTCTTGAAATATCCTTCTCAACCCAAAAAGGTTTTTGTTAAGCACATCTTTGTGAAGTGGCATGAACATCCCTGTTCTGTATTCATAGTTACACAGTACCTATCTTCTCATATCAAATTTAGTGACCATGATACTACAAGAAATTCAGCAGATTTGGATTTCTTGCTACTGTAGTATCATGGCTGCAGCATCCTGCAAGCCACAGTGTAACCCTATTGACTTTCATTATGATGCGGCATAGCATAGTGAATGCGAGATCAACATCTAGCCCTAGACTTAGGCAGAAACCTGTTCCTTCTGTGGAGATCAAACATGACTCTACCTAGATCAAGAACTAAATAACCTTCTGCATCCTTTAGATAGGTCACCAATGTCAAATCGGTTGTATATTGTATAGGGCCTGTGCATGGTATTGCAGTCGATTCCTATTCATTCAAATAGAACCAAGCTACAGCATGGCCATGTGATCAATAAATGTGACATCACATGCCCGAGACGAGCAAGCAGCCCTCGCCCATGCACCACAGCCCAAGCACCATAGAATTACAAAAATAGTAGATCAATGTGGGTATCCCTGACAGACCCCATTAATCTGAGGCTGATAACATATCCTATGGACAAGTCATCAATATCATAATCTTGGACAACCCCATTAATTTTTTTTTTTTTTAGAAATACTTCAGAAAGAGCATAACCAAAAATAAAGGGCTGGAAAATTCTCATAGACTTGGAAGCATGATAGGACATATGTATTCCTAATCTTACGACCTAAACCTGCGGGACAGGTAGAGCAGGAATTCCTGAATATCGATGTAACTAAAATAATATAAGATTGCTCCAAAGAAAGAAAAAACAGCAAACAAAGAAAGAACAGGCAGAAGGCAGAGCCACATCAAAGAACAGACTCGCTGCCAGGAACCACAAGTTTACTGATGGTTTATAAATAACCCTACAAAAACCACCAGGAAGAAATAGAATGTAAGGGGTAGGCAGCAAGTATTTCTAGAAGTGTAATTCTGCACAGCTTGTTCATTACGGCATGTTAAGTAGGACGTCATTCATATTCAGTGAAAAACAAGTAGGGACAGGTTAATAGGTACTGCTAAAGAGGTTGTCTAGGTTTAGAAAAACACGTCAGAGATACATAATCTAAAATTGTAGTAAAGGTAATCTTCTAACTGGTGGCTGTATTTGTGAGCCATCAGCTCTCTTCTGGTCCTTAGCAATGTCATGTGACCAGCAATAAGACTCCAGCTGACATAGCATCTTCTATGTGGTGAGGGAATCAGTTTCTATATTCATTCCTGTGAGACTCACTGACATAGGAATCAATAAAGAAATTGACTTCCTGTCCATACATAAGACACTTGTCATTTGAAGAATCTTTCTGGTGGTCATGTGACACAGAAAGGACCAGAAGGAAGTAGGCCTCTGCTAGCACCAAGAGCATTACTGCAAATACCATACCATAAGGATACATGAAAATGAGGTTCTTGGCACTTTTTACATTTTGATCGAAGTGTAGCTGTCACCTGTCACGTCAAGGCGACCTCTGTTAGGTGAGTCCCTACACAAAAAGGACTCACCTCCCTACATATTTGTCCTTAATTCATGGGAGACCAAGGCCCTAAGAGGTGAGTCATTTTAGTGTAGGGACCCACTTAACAGAGGTCACGTTTTTTTTGTTTATTTATTTATTTAAGGGGCTGGCCAGGATTTTTAATTTTTTTATTTATGGTCCATCCTTAGGATAAGAATAGGCAATAAATAAAAAAAAAAACCCTGGCAGACTCCTTTAACCCCTTAACAACCATCCCCATCTTTTGAGAGCAGTGCTGGCCCTCATTCTACAGCAAAATCTTTTGGCATCGCTGTCAGTAAAGGAGGTTTATGGCTCCCTAAGTCTCCTAGGCTCACTCTAAGAGCTATAACTTATAAGCTGTAAAACAAACAAGCAAAACAAATATTTAGTAAAAATAAATTGTATTGTGCATATAAAAACAAAAAACCTACACAAATTAGGCATCTCGTGACTGTAATAACCTAAAGAATAAATTGAACATGCAATTCAGAAAAAACACAACTACACAAGAAATTGCTTTATATTTACCACCAAAAAGTGCAGTCAAAATACAGTCAAAAATACAAGACTTTATCATTACCATTGACACTCCAGTTAAATTTTCTAAAACAGACAAAACCCCCCTCACTATTCCCCTGCTTACTAAATATGATCTCAAAGGTCTTGTGTGATCAGAATAACTGCTGAAACTGGAGACAAGGATTCCTTCTGAGACTGTCTCCTCTATACTCAGATCTATACGGTTGCCAAGGTTTAATAGACTGGCGTATCGAACCTTCCTTAGCAACATCTATAACCTAAGAAAACTATTGTGGACTGCTCTGATTTATTCTAGGGCTCCTGATGTACCTAGCAAAGCTTACCGATCAACACCGTCTCAGGAGCAACCACTTGAGAGTTACAGCTAATGATTTTAGATTAGGGATTTATCACATAACATATTCAGAGTAGTCTGGGCTGTTAAAGGGGATATCACATGAAGACAACTCTTGTTTTAAAAAGGAGACATCTAGTGATCAGTCGATCACAGCAGGTCCAGCTTGTCCAGACCTGGAGCCTTGTCTATTTATACATTGTTCTTGCAAGGAACCATAACACTATTTACTGACAATTCCTATGGATGCATTGGGTTCATAAGTCATTCTCCTATCGATCTAGAACATCCATAATTTCCTTACATATTAGGCCATGTACCTTCGCCAAAACTAGAGAAAATAAATAATGTCCCTCAGTTACTATGGTACTACCTTACGGCTTTCACTAGCCTTAAAAAGAGTTTTCCCAGTAATGTTACAATTTTTAAATTTGTAGATCATTAAAATTTACATTTATATTTGCAAAAGTGTTTAAGAATATTGCAGCAATTTAAAGATTCTCTCTAACCATCTTAGTGGTGACAATCTTTTGTCTTGATCGATTGCCAATAGATAGGACCATGAATGCAGGAACTATCTCTGGTCTGGGATTTGTCAGAAACCCCGCCATACTTTCCTTATTGTGGTCGAGTTATCTTCTCATTCATATAGTGCCCCTGCCTGATAACCTGTCTACAATAAGGAAACTATGGCTGGGTTTCTGACAAATCCAAGGCCATAGAAAGTTTTTGCATACATGGTCATATCCATCGGCAACTGATCAAGACAAAAGATGTCACCACTGAGATGGTTAGAAAAAACAAATGCAGTGCAAAAGCTTTAATTATTTAAATTTGCAACAATGTTTAACTTGAATTGTCTACAAATTTAGATATGGTTATGTTTATGGGAAACCCTTCTAAAGGGAGTCTATCAACTCCGCAAAGCAACTTCCAATACCGTATTACAAAGCACATTAGAGTGATAAATAATATACCTTTGTTATGCGTGTCACTTTTGTACATTTGAAGTCTAGGGCTACATTCACACGACGAAGGTGCGAAACGGTCATGAAAAACATCCATTTTTCACAGTTGTCTTGCACTTGAGGAGCACCTGTTTTCAAGGATCCCCCATGCATTTGAGTGTATGGAGGGGTCCTTGAAAACGGACAAAAACCAAGACATGACCTATATTTTGATGGTCCATTACAAAAAATAGCAGTTTTGTGAATAGCCTCCATTCACTTAAAATGAATTTAATGCTGCGATGTGATGTCCGTTAAAAAAAATAGATATCAAACAGCCATTAATCGTGTGAATATTGCTAGTACACTGGTGCTTGTCTTTATCTACTTGGAGCGCTTCGCCCACTGCTATGACATCACCCGCCTAAGCAACAAGAGCAGTGCTCCCAGAGAGAAGTGCTCCAGAGCTCCTGACTGCTTAATTTGCATATGACTTAATACTTTTTCACCAATTCTACAAAAGTCACATACATAATACAGGTATGATGATTATGACTAATGTTCTCTGTAACATGGTGGTGACAGTTGAGTATGCATGGGGAAAGAGAGAGACTCCCTTTAAGGGACCCTCTATAGCTATGACAATGGCTCCCCAGGGTAAAATGAGCCTGAGGCTTTGTTTTTGCAGTCTAATGTTGTTCTCCTCCATATATATATCTCCCTATAACATATATACAGTTTTACTGTAGAAGACATTTTATCTGTCTCTTTAGAACTCTTTGTCGTCTACTTTACCTGCTAAAATTGGTTTCAAAATTAAAACAGACACTATTAATGTCCATTAAGAAGTAATTTGTTGCATCACTATACGGTAGTCTATATTCTGTATCTTGTGTTCTTACACGTTCATGATCTCTCTGAAGGATTCATAGTCCCAGGAACACAACCATTTCCATGAAAGCCTTGATGAAGCTCATTACATCCTTGTGTCAGAAAAGACTTCCAGCTGATAACATCGGCTACCGTCACTTATTTCCACTGCTTACTCTTTCCCAGAACTTTTTGATTGCCTTGTCTTGTGTAAATTTTTCACATCGGAAGAAAAGGCTGAAAATTATTAACAGATGGACTCCATTGCTAAGGGTCTATATACAGTACAAGTACAAGGAGCTTGTCACACAGCTGATAACCAAAGAGTCACATTCTATTTGTGGTTTAAAAAAAAAAAAGAATCAGTGTTTAAGGTCTAAACCCATTCATCTTAGCATGCATGTGTATGGACGAGTCGGAAGGAATAACTCTGGGCCAATTTGTATGGCCAGATTCAAGAGGTTCTTCAGGGAATCAATCATCACTGTAGGGTTATAGGTTGGACTTCATGGACTTTATCCAATCTTTATCCAATCTTAGCTACTATGTAACTATGTAACTTACTTCCTCCATGGTTATGTATGCATCTAACACTTCGGGCTGGTTTTAACCACGGTTTATGTGATCTGTACCAGAACCCCCAGGTGTTTTCACCTCTTTCCTCTTCTCCTGTATTCATTGCAAGCTACCTGTATCATGGGTGGTGGCTGAACATATCATTATAATATTATAGCCAGCCCACATGGTACAGGTAACTAGTAGTTAACACATAGACGAGGGAGGAGGCTGAGCAACTAAAGGACCAGATTCATATGACCCAGAGTTGGAACCAGTCCAGAATCCCTGGGTTTGTTGCATACAATAATGCAGAGGAAGTATTGGAAGTGATGATATACTCCCTGTGGAACAACTTTTAACACCTGTCTACTTCATTACTTATTCCTATCTGAATGCGCCATCTCATCAGTAACCTGCACTCCTGGCAAATAGTTGAATTTCCAGGAAAAGGTTTATCTGGATGTCCAGTATTACATGGTAGCCATTCAGATGAATGACTGTCAATATAATATATGGACTGATTGGAGCCGCTGTCATAGAGTGAGATAACCAATAGGATTAATACACAGATGAGATCAGACAGATCTAATTTAATCATCAAATAACTAAAAAAATATATTAAAAATAAATCTTGGTTATCAACCATATTCAATCTCCTTATTATCTTGCTGTAAGACAACTGGCTACAGCAGAAGCCATCTCCTCTGCCTTGTTTACTATAGGACAATGATTAAGCTCCACCCCTTGGTTAAGCCCCACCCTTAGCCTGTTTCCAGGTAAAAATGGAAGAGATCAGCAGGAGATTCTCTGTGTTCTTTGTAGGATTTCTACAAGCCTGTCCTAGACATGTAGAAAATCCTGAAAACTAACAAATAATGAGGGCAGGATCATCTCCTGTTTACTCTTATCATGTACTTCTAGGTTTATTGTTGCTTTATAATGTGGACCAATTGCCATATGAAACTGACTATGGATGATCGGTGATCGCTGTAATAAAAAGCAGGTCAACAAATCAGTGTAAATAATTGAGGACCTATCTTTAGGATAGGTCTCAAATTCAAGATCGACAAGGACTGAAAACGGAGCCCCCGCTGACCATCTGTTTGAAGAGGCAGCCACGTCCGTACTTCAAAAGCACAATGGCGTACATTTGTACAGTGTCTGTGCTTGGTATCCATTCGCTTAAACTGATGAACGTGACGTCAAATGACCAATGAAACAAGCCTACGTGGCTTCAAACAGCTACTCCGCGGGGGTCTCCGGTGTCAGACCCTGATAGATCTTCATTTGATGACCTATCCTAAGGATAGGTCATTGATTAAAAAGTCTTGTAAAACCCCTTTAAGGAACTGGCCACTGAAGATTTTTCAGTATCACATTCAGGGACTAAAAGTTTTAGCAATAAAAGCAGGTAGTGTATATAGTTTATTTGGAGCAGAGAGTTTTTTTTATTATTAAGTCTCCCAGGACATTATAGTGCAGTTGGCTGTTCTAATTTTTCAGACCAGTAAAAATGAATATCACGCTGTTAAGGACAAAACGTCTCATGAGAGGAGGTTTTTGTCATTAGTACAATGTCCTTCACAAAAAAAAGAGCCAATTATCCTTCTGCCGAGTCTCATCCGGAGTCCCCATGTGGTTGTAGCAAGTACAGGTGTATGGCAGAGGACAAAAAATAGGAAGGAAACCAAGTACCCTGACTCCACTATAGTTATCTGTTGGCTGCCAAGTAATAGAAACTGAAGTCAGGCAAAAAACAAGTGTGCAAGGACTTTTCTCATTACCTTAACCAGACTTTGCTAATGGAAATATCAGTGGGAAATGGATTTTCAATGTCCCCTTTAGAATAATTCGCTACCATAAGGATGATGGTTCTGTAACAGCGTTCAAGAAACTGATCAAGAAGGCAACTCATATTGTATATAAATTGCAGAATATTAGACAAAAAAACACAATGTTAGAAAACAAAGGAACACTTCAAGCTGTAGTCATCACCTTTCCAATATTATAATATGGAGCAATGCTTTTTGTTTTCTTTATTGTGTAGGGTTCGTGATGTTGAGGGTGTAGATTGATTTACCTTTATAGTGTAAACTCACTAACTTGGACGGCCAACATGGTCTACTCTAACAATGCTTACAAGGTCCCCCCCATGAATATTACTACCACCATAGCAGGAATAGCACCTGGTATAGGCCCAACTAAGGCAACCTATAGTATTTGCACGGATACCCAGGTTTCAGTTAGTGAAGGCTATGGACGATGGAAGCGGAAGAACTAATGGAAGGCAACGGCCCATCACACCAAATATTGATGGATTTAGATTTTTCTTTCCTTCATTCACTTAATTTTGTTAATTGACAAAAATAAACTATTAACCCTTTTATTATTGAAAACCTTCTTACTTTGCAGCAATTTTCCATACCTTCCTACTTTTGCACCGTACTGTGTGTGTGAATATATAATATATACAGCATTTCATTTAGCTCATACCACACAGACAAATGACTTTACTTAAACTTCATCAACAATTGAAAAACCCAGAAGGGCGTCAAGCTCATAAGGTCGCAAGGCTTGCAAAACAGCGCTCTCATTTAATCCTGTTGGTCTTGTCACATGGGACATGGTTAATGATCTTAGAGCGGTTTATTTTATGCAGTTATGATGATAGCGGGTCATGTTGAACAGTTTCCAAGTATTGTCATTTCCAGCCGCTAAGCTCATTAAATCTGAAGTTGTCTAACAATCTGACAAACACCAGAATGTCAATCCAGACTATAGCGTTTTGTGAAATAATGACATTATCGCCATTCAAAGTTGTATTACGTAGGATATAACAACGCCCAACCAAGCCCTTCTACATAGAGTAAAATGACCTGTTCACAACCTTTCCCCCATTACCTCTTACTGGCAACCCAATTACCATTCATGTCAGTGTGTGACTAACTCAATCCTGGAACTCAGTATTACTTTAGCACTATATTGTACTGTTATTTGGGCACTGTATGTTAGTATTACTTTAGCACTGTATTGTCCTATTATTTGGGCACTGTTACTACTTTTGTTTGGATGTTGTATACATAGGAGTATTATTTTAACATAGTATTGTACGGTAGTTTTTAGGGGGAAAAAAGTTTATTTGGAAAGCAAAAATCTATTAAATCAACAATTAACACTGCAGCCACTCAGGGCATACGTCATGGTCAAGAGTCATTGGAAACAGTACAGAGTTTGAATACAAATTGATAGTTGGTCCCAGCAAGGTGGTTTGAGTAGATCAGAAACCATATACTGTATAATCTTGGATTTTTACTTGCTACAGCCATTAATTTACAGAATCATACATGGAACAAAAAAAATATCCAGCAAGTGCCTGTTCTGTAGCAGAAAATGCCATGTTTATTCGATGGATCAAATGGAAATGGCTAGACTGGTTTATGTTCCCAGAAAAGCAACACCTATATGAGATGGCTCGTGCTGAACATCCATGTGTTTCCATATGTCACATGTGTGTAACACGGCAGGTTCTAAAACTAAGTAAAATTAACCAAACCTGCTGATTTTGAGGGATCGGCTAACTAAGCTATGTGTATAAGGGTATACAGACACTCATCTGAATGATTATGTTGGGGAAGAGAAGAATTTATGTCCTATTCTTTTTTCTTATGGGAAATCAGATGCAACCAGAGGTGTCTGGCAGTGAATTACTGCCCTCTTCCCATAGTGTGTATGCATATGGGGGGAGGTCGAGAGGGATAGTTGTTGGCTGAAAGTGAATTCACCCAACAGCTATTGGAGGTGTAAGGGGGGCTTAAATAGGCACTGTCATTGCATCAAATCAATAGTACTGTATAATTCTCTCTCTCGCTCTCTCTCTATATACTTCATCTTATAGAAATGCCCTTCTGCTCATACTACTGTATGCTATTTCCCTGTACCTCCTCCCTTCTGCTAAAATGTGTTTCACTCTGAAATTCTGCAATATGTATCTTGAGACAGAGTGCAGGTCACATGGCTCAGATTGCATATATCTATAAAAGTCTATAGAGAAGGGAGGGTGGAATGTTTAGGCAGGACAGGAGACAAGAGGAGAAAGTCAGGCTTAGTCTGATGCTGGAGCTAAATAAGTGGAAGAGTGAAGAAATCAGGCGATACCTTTTAGAGGCTGAGTATATTTATAAGTACCGTATATACTGGCGTATAAGACGACTTTTTAACCCCTTAAAATAATGGCTACAGTGGGGGGTCGTCTTATACGCCGGATATACGGGGGCCGCACTGTGTGAGGTGTTTTTTTTCCCCTTCAGCGCGTAGAGAGCCGCTTCCTGGGACCGCCGCGCATGCGCGGCAATCCGCCTCTCACAGTCATTAGAAGAGGCTTAGTACGCGCTGACGGGGCGGCGCGCTGTATGCTAATGCAGCCGCCCCGTCACAGCGGTCGGCGTCACAGAGCTGGGGGTCACAGGCGGCACTTACAGAAGCATGTCGGATCTTCATTAATATCACAGCATGGATGCGAGGGGAAAGCTGGCGGTGCAGTAACGCCAGATTCCCCTCGCATCCATGCTGTGATATTAATGAAGAGCTTAGCTTTACCGTACATGTTTGAAACAACCTTATGTTTATAAGTGACAGTTTTGCTGCTATATACAGTACCTGCATGTCATATGCATTTGAATTAAAATTAACATGTTGAAATCAAAGCAGACTTTTTTTTCATTTGGGAGAGGGGTAGTCTTATACAGTGAGTATATACCAAATTCTATATTTTTAGGGCAGAAGTTGGGGGTCGTCTTATACGCCCAGTCGTCTTATACGCCGGCATATACGGTAATCTTTCAGAAGGAGCTAAATAAGATCTTTCTATCACAACCATAGTACTTTATACGCATCACTTAGTCAGTACTTCTCTATATATATCCTGCATGTTCTTGGTGTTGAGTGATAGACAGTTATGCATCAGATTCTTCTCTACTTACTGTGTGCAATGTATGGCAGCTATTCTCCATCCACCAGCTCTCAGAGGAATGAAAACTACAGATACAGACAAAGAAGGGGAAACTCCTAAAAACTGCAGAATACCAAGTCAATAGTTAGAATTTATTTTACTCCTCATGTATACACTGGGAAGCTTATGCTGAAAAGTCAAATTAAACAAGTAAACATTAAGGAATGTCTCCAGCACATTGTTGAATCCATGCCACAAAGCATCTAGATTGTTCTTTTGACAATGAAGGCAAATGACTCTACCTAGTCCTTAAAAGGTGTCCTGAGAGTAAAGTATATTGTATGTGTTTGTACTGATACACTTTTTATTGTAATAAGCAACTTTCCAAACATTTTATTTCTGCTGTACATATGATGTATTGGCTACAGCTCTATCAGCACCTGGTTGAATCCATGTCACCAAGAATATACTGTAGGAAATGTGGAGGTCAGGGTCTCCATAGCTCCTAACAGTTGTTCTTGTAAGATGGCAGCACATCAGTAAATTATTCCTCGAATTTCAATGTGAGAATAAATATACCAGATTTAATATAAATAAATATATATATACATATATATATATATACATATACATATATATATATATATATATATATATATATACATATATATATATACATATATATATATATACACACACCTTGTATATATTTTATTAAAATAAAATAATATAATAATAATAATAATAATTACCATATGTGCTGTCATCTGTCTACTGGTAGGCATGACCTTCCCTTGCCATTCTGTTACGCTACCATGTATTTCCTATGCCTAGTATCTTCTGCATACAGGTAAGTTTCAAAAAGTTATCACCAAGTCAATTTCAGTCTATTTTTTTAATGTAAAGGGCACCTATGTAATCTTTATACAAGGCATACATTGAATCAAAGGCACTATGAAATTGTTTTTTTAAACCGCTCAATTGGTAACAATTTCCTGTTCAATTCTATTGGAGATTGAGATCTTTATAGAGCCTGTAAATTCGGCAGCTGATTCCCGGTGATTACGCTATTGAACACAGCGAGACTAATCTAATTAATTCATACTGCACATTAGACATGGAACTTCAATACAAGCAGGGAGAAAAAATAACCTCCGAAACACCAGGGGGCACCTCCAGCAATATGCCGGCCAGACAGTACAGAGGATTGGTTGGTAAGCAAAAATATACAAGACTATGAGTTTCTACCGTCTATATTGTCAAAATGACAAATCAGAAGCATGGTACTCCATATCTGAGACAAGAATCTTCTATAAACTTCTTATCAGCAAACTAACAAAGCAGTGCGCAAGAGGTTATACAATGCCACATGGAGCAATTTACCGCCATATGGTGCCATATTTTGGAAATATTCTGTCCCAGAAACACATTTAGGAGAAAATGGAGCCTTAATGTTGCATTTTCGGTCTAATTTATACAAAATTCTACAAATGAAAAAATGCTTTGTATGTAACTGTAGGGACATTAAGACCTATATAAGTCTACACATGGCCTATTGTGCTGTACAAGTGGGGGATTGTATGAAACCTAAAGGTGATTAGTTGTCTAATGTCTATAGGAGCTGGAAGGCCATAGTATAGGATGGGTCAGTGGTAGCAGAACTGAAATTGCATGTCACGGGGGGGGGGGGGGGGGAGTGATGATTCAGTCACTATCTTAAGTCTATGGCATGTTGGCTCAACAGCCTTATGCACTGTGTGAAAAACCCTCGGAAATTTACCTCTTGTTTATGGTATCTGGAGTTTTCTACTTAAGGGAGCCTGTCACCAGGACCCAACATACCAACCCAACCACATAGATAGATAAGTTAGGGTCACTGAATCAAATGGTGTTTTCTCCTTGTGAATAGTCGCCTCTGTTTCTGAGATATCGCCATTTTTGTCAACATGCAAATGAGCTCTTTGGAGCAACTCCCTCATTGCTTCAAATATCTCATTTGCTTTTTGACAAAAACAGCAGTCTCTTGGCAACAGATACAGTAATTCACAAGGGCTAAGCACTGTTTGATTCAGGTCCTATCTCAGGGGATGGGTTGATATGTCGGGTTCTGGTCACAGACTCCCTTTAAGTTTTGGGTTCACGTACATAGGAAGCCCTTGTAAAATTAAATAGGTAAAGATATACCAATATATGGCCAGTACGTACTCACCACAATAAGGTGACATACGATGCATATCGTCACAATTTATTTTTTTATCACATTCATCTGTAGGCATCACATTTTGGATCAGTACCAAATGTATTTACAATACGGCCACCCATCCGTGAGGCCATATGGAAAGCTAAAAATGTAAATGGTGGGGGTCCAACGGCTGGGACCACCAAGAGGCAGTGAGTGGGAAGCTCCAAGTCTGTCCTTGGCAAAGAGGTGGTCATGTTCACTAAATAGAAATATAGACAGGTAATTCCAAAACACATAAAGCTAAATTGTAGTCAACTTTTATTTCCCAAAATAGCACCCTACCTATGAAATTTATAAAATAAATTAAAAATTAAATAAAAATAGATTTCGTAACAAATGCGATATTTTACAAGACTGTGCCCTCAAAATCTGAAAACTATTCTGCGAAACAAATTTTGTGTCCCTATTCAATGGATATGTTTTTTATATTTTTATTGTAAAAAAATTGCACTTCTCCAATGGTAATACCCCCCTCCCCTTTTGTAGGCAGCCATGCCAAATCACATTCCTAAAGTTTTGAAAGCCACAATCGGTATTAAGCAAAAAGCAGAAAAAAAGAGAAGTAAACACTATAAGGCCGGGGCCCCACGTGCCGTAAACGCTATGGCAAAAACTGCAGCTTTTCACAGTCCCTGCAAAATGGATGGGATGGGATTCTAGTAAATCCCATCCGCAGAAAAATATGTGCCGTGGAAATGCTGCGATTTCTAAAACCATTGCAGCATGTCAATTATACGTATGAAAAAGCTGGCATTTTCCCTATAGGTATAATGGAGGCAGAAAGTCCACAGAGGAAAACTCTGTTTCTACTGCGGTTTTTCCCACAGAGCTTTTTCGTTGCGGCCTGCTACGTGGGGCCTTAGCCTAAATGTACTTAACCCTTTCTCATAAGCTGGTTATAAATGAAAAAATAATCTGTATTTTAAGAAGATTTTACATTTCTGGACATATTGTACAGGCAGTTCGGACATGAGAGGTGAGCAGTGGCTTGCAGAAGTACAGTCTGAGTATACAGATGCTAAAATGCACGAACATAGAGAAAACAAAAGCCGCTATTATTACCCTGAGACAGAAGAATGTGCCCCGAGAGCAGAAGAGCCGTGCTAGGGATCTACGGAAATGCCAGGCTGTTAACATGGTTTAAAGTCTTTACACCTAATACAGTGTGCAGCCATGACCAAGTGCTAAACATAGAGTCCAGTTGATATAACACAGGCTTCAAGGTTTAGATAAAGATATTTTTAGTGTAAAACCAATTCTGCAACCATCTTACCATAGAAGAGACACAAGAGGCTTTTCAAGAGTATAAGTAGTAAAGTTACATAAGTCGTTTCTGCATGCACACTGTGTGAATTGTGGCCAAATATTCTGAGGGTAGAGATTTAAAGAAGCAAAAAAGGAAAAAAAAAAAAAAAACCCACACAGTACTGTGCAAAATAATAATAATAATAAAATTTTTTATTTATATAGCGCCAACATATTCCGCAGCACTGTACAATTTGGAGGGTTCAAGTACTGACAAAAAAGATACATTACAAATAAATATTCAATTCACACACTGGGACTGAGGCCCTGCTCGCAAGAGCTTACACTCTATGAGGTAGAGGGGGTGACACAGGAGGTAGCAGGGGCGGCAACAGACGTAGCATTGCTTATACAATGATCAGACAATTCTGTAATAGAGGTTACTGTCATTACACATATATAAAGCTGTATGAGCCGTCACCAGTCGTGTCCTTTAACATGCAGATGGTTTTAGGTATGTGTGGAAAATAATGCTGCAAAGTAAGAACGCTTTCAGAAATTGAAGGGTTAATTGTTTATTTTGTCAATTAACAAAATTAAGCGAATGAGGGAAAGAAATCTAAATCCCATCAATATTTGGTGTGACCTTTGCCCTTTGGAGGAGGAGTCCTGGAAGTGATGATATGGTCCCCAAAGAGCCCTGATCTCAACGTCATCCAGTCTGTCTGGGATGACAGGACGAGACAGAAGGATTGGAGCAAGCCTACATCTACAGAAGATCTGTGCTTAGTTCTCCAAGATGGCGGGAACAACCTCCCTGCCGAGTTCCTTCAAAAACTGTCTGCAAGTACCGAGAAGAACCGATGGAAGGCAAAGGGCAAAGGTCACACCAAATATCGATGGGAATTAGATTTCTCTTTTCTTCATTCACTTCATTTTGTTAATTAACAAAAATAAACTATTAACCAATTTTCCATACCTTCCTAAAACTTTTGCACCATACTATGTGTATATATATCACCCCAAATATTGATGGGATTGATGGGGTAAACTATAAATATTTGAAAGAGTAATATGAAAATGCAAAGTAATGGGAAGTGAAGGATTTTTTTTTTTTGTGAAGGGACAATATACTCCAAACTTGTTTATTTTCTTAAAATGTATGATTTTGATTTGAGGGACACCGTAAAAAATGCAAGTGTACATACAGAATATATTTCATTTCCCATACTCAAAGAGTGAATGTACCATAATGGCAGAAGATCTGGTCCTGCCCTGCTTGGACCCATTCCCTTTACAGCTGAGTGGTAAGTACATGTGATAGATTCCCCTATACAGAAGGAACTGCATTGTTAGCAAACAAGGAGGTAGAGAATTGACTCAAGGGTCATGAAAAGAATAGGAAGAGTGGCAAAGTTGGGCATCATAGTGGAGACCCATTTTGATCTTTGCTTTCTTCTATGTATGTAACTACCCAACTTTCTGCCTCACCACACACAACGATTCTGTGTCCAGAAGAAAAATCCTGAAGTTTCTCCATCTGCAGTGCCAAGTCTTATGGCCTACATTGCCTTCCTTGGGATGGTGTAAACCTGTGCAATGGTTGCCTCTGCTTGTGGCTGGATTTTTATTGAACATAATACAGATGAAGATGGTTTGGTCCCCAACAATATCTTTGGAGTAGGTTTATTTGGTGGGGGAGAACTATTCTTTTGCAATACATGGAACTCATCTTATCTATTCTTTATTTTCCTATCAATTCTTTAATCACCCCATGTCACTTGCACCAAATCACATGAAGTGACCACATGATCTTTTTCCAATAACTGTGCCACTCTTGACTGTGGGCTGTGTCTGGTATTGCAGTTCAGACCCACTTAAAGAGATATCCTCTATCTTGCTGATCGGTTGGGGTTCAACTGCTGGGACCCCAACTGATCAAGTGAACCAAGGTACTGTGCTCCTCAGTTTTGAATGGAGTCACTTGTTGGACAGTACACACTTCTCTATTTGATACATTGGGAACACAGGAGATAGCCTGTGTTTTTGGCATCTTCGGAGGTAGCATTGAAATTAATCCAGCAGCATACATTGTCCGACCACAAAATTGGGGTGCAAAGCACCTGGGTTCTTGTGATTAGTGCATGAGCAGTCAGTGCATTCAAACCCCTACCAATCTGCATGGGTATGATATGGATATATGATAATATGGGTAGGGGGTAACTTCCCATCACTGTAATACCCCTTTAAGTCATTGAAGCAGAGATGCAATTCCAGACAAAGTCCATGGACTTCCGTGACGCTGTTTGTCAGAAAAGAGCAGAATATTTTCTAACTTCACACAACCCCCTAATTTTCTATATTGACTAGAACTTTATAGCACAAGTGACATTGAATCAATGCTCATTTATCTGCTGTGTCTCGTGAGCAGTTATATTTACTGTACATGAAAAGACCAAGATTGAGCATAGAACAATTTCAGGAATAATCTTCAATTTCTATGTAGCAGTTATAAAGCAATCATGAAATGAACACGTTCAAGTAAAAATCAAACTGCATCTTATTTCATTGTGGAAAAGCAAGATCTTTAGAAATAAATTGCATAATATCTTAAAAGGACTTTAAAAAAAAAGTCTGAATATCACATCAATCCTGAGGTCTGTTGGTGCATAGCTATCCATCTATGGCAGGTACAGTCACAATTGGGCCCAGGTGCTTGACATTAAGTTCACCCGATCCTTCAACCAACAGCCATTCTATGTGTATGGCTTTAATATAGGCTGTCAGTTTGCTTTATCCAAATCATATAGTCTGAAGTAAACTACAGCAGCAGATTTCATCTGCTCCAAAATACTTCTATAGAAGCACAATACAATCACTATTATAGATGCGGTTCCTTGGCAAATTTCCAGGAATTTTGTTGCAGATCCAACACTAGTAGGCTGCAGTTTATGGGGTACAAACCTTTGACATGCCAGGCGTTGCATAACTACAACTTCCAGCATACACACTTGATTAGCTGGTCTTGGAAATCCCATAGAAGTGAATGGAGCATGCTGGGAGTTGTAGGATCACAACTGCTGGAGTGCCAAGGGTTGCTGATCCCTGCTGTATTATATCAAACATCCAGCTGAAATTCCTTGCAAATCAGATCATCAGAAAGTACCAGTGATAAAAAGGAGTAATACTAACTAAAGCTCTGGACATAAGATGATGCAGCTTTGAAAAAAAAAAATATCAAAAAGGAAGAAAAAAAACCCCCAACAAGACTGAGGTCATCACAGACGTCATGAACACATCATTGAGAAGACCCAACCAAAACATTGGTTGAGTCTTCTCCACCTTTGATAATCATTTTGCTACATTTTTGGTAAATATTTATTCCTCAGATACAAATAGGTATGTGTCAAGTGCCAGAACAAAGAAATGTGGACCGAAAAGCTGGTCTAGACATGGTCTACTGATGTCTTTTTCAATGTTAATACAGTCTAAATTCCAGTGGTTAGGAACATGTCGCTCTTAAAAGGAAGTTTAGTCATCCAGCAAGACGACAAAACAAAATAACAATAAATAGCTGTGATCCACTAATCCTCAGCGCGGGTTATGTTCTGTGCTCATGCAGATCTGCAGAAGTTATCACAAGAATGGTGCAATAGAGGTCCATGAATGTGAGTTGGTCATCCATAGACTAGAGTTTCCTGGTGTGAAGATTTAATATGGAGACCTTTATAAAATCTAATGAACATGCTTATGAATGAGTTTTCCTACTGGCCACTGAGCACTCACTGTAGGTTGACATCTTGAGCTTGTGCTACAATGTGGAAAACAGCAGAAGATGTGTCATTATCATCAAAGGTCAGGATTACAATGAAAGGTAACACCTCTGTTATAATGCTGGATGCAGATAACACAGGATTCACCATTGACAATAGCTCAAAAGAAAAACTCCTCTCTGCCTACACAGCAACCTCTGCTTGTGTCACAGAGCATGCCCACAACACTCTCCTTTAATTATTATACAGAGTTTTTATACATCTAGGTGCTTGCTGTAAAGACAATCTCTGAACAGTTCTTCACAGGTAACAGCAGCAGCTCAAGCAAGATTGTCACCCTAAGAATCATGTATAGAATATGTGTATGGTGGTGTGCCAGCTCTCCTCCAACAGACTAGGTTGGGAAGACAAGGATTGGACATGTGGAATTTCAACATGCCCTATCTTTTGTTTTTATTGAAAATAGGCTAGTACCAGAAGTTCTTACAGCTCTTTTCTTAGTTTGCATGTATATGGGGGGAGATCGAGAGGAATAGCTGTTGGCTGACAGGGCACTTACCCATTAGCTATTGAAGGTGTAAGGGCAGTTTAAATAGGCAGTGTAATTTAACCAAATTTTGCATAAATCAATAGTACAAGTGAACATAAGAGGCATTGCAATGTACTAACTTTTTCACCTGACAAACATTAAGGACTGGAACTTAAGAAGTTAAAGTCAGGCTGGAGTCATGACGAAGACTGCAAATGCCTCATTTCAAAATACTTAAAAATATGATTTGTCATAAAAGGAATTTTAATCTGAATAAAGCACAAAATTCTTGCAGCTTAAACGAACAAAAATGTATGAAGTCTTGGAAAAAAAAAATGGATCTCCAAATTCTTCATTGACGTCTCCAGCACCTTCCCATGAGAGGATGACTCCGCTCACCACACTAGCACATAGATGTGTTGGCGCCACTGACACGCAGTCTGGAAGTCACACGGGTGGATACTGCAAGAGGGTCATGAACTTGGAAAGTGGATTAAGCTACTTAACCAACAGTACAAATGGATGAGTAAACATTGTAGCCGGCATTAAAAGGGGAAATATCAGTTTTATTATTCTGGCCATAAATAGAGAGACATTTAATCTTTCTATGCACTGAGCTTACATGCAATATATTCACTGTTATACTGCATGACCTAGAACAACTGATAGCAACCATACTGTAGGATCCTGCCCATAATGCTACCAGATAACAGTTATATCTTGATATATAACCCATATTTCCTAACATCTTAATGGGAGTCTGTCATCAGAACTCAGCATATCAACCCAGGCCGAAGAGTTTGATACCCTAACCTATCTATTTGCAGGGCTGGGTAGATATGCTGGGTTCTTTGTGACAGACTCCCTTTAAGTCTTAGTTGGCTTTGATGTCGCAGGTAGGAATGATAATCTGCTCTTTAACTTATGTTCTGGAAGAATTATTTTTAGCCCCAAAACAATACTTCTCTATGAGGCAGGCAGAAAGATAGGGAGACAGTACTATCTGTACTTATATCATTTACATGGAGAAACAGAAGCATTACTAACGGTCCCTACATTATCACAAGGAGAGGCACAGAGGCAGTACTATCTGTACTTACAACATTGCATGGTGAGCAGGGAGGAATTACTGTTTGCCCTTATAGAGAGCTAGGAGGCAGTACTATCTGTCCTTACATTATTACAGGGAGGAATTTATATCAGTTCCTACATCATTGCAGGGAGAGAAAGGGAAGCAGCACTATCTGTTCCTAATTTACAGGCAAGGCTGGATTCACACTTGCATTGGAGTCTCCATAGGAGGCTCTGCCGCAGAATCTGCCTAAAATTGGTGGAGAGGAAAGTCCTTCAAGGAGAACTTTTCTCTTCATCGGTTACAGTATAAACCAGCCCAGCAAACCCAATTATAGTCTATGGGGTCCGCAGGTTTACGCGTGTAACCACTTTTTAAGCAGACAGGGTCTCCATCTTCTGGGTCCCCATGCAGACCCGAAGGACGGAAACCCAAACGCTATTGTGAACCAAGCATTAAACAACTACTTGACTTCCATTTTGGGTGGACACCATTTCTTGCAGTTACCATCTCACACTTTTAGAACATATAAGACAAGTTCAACAGAGTTCCCAAGTCATACAAGAATATTGGGGAAAATTTACCAAGATTGGAATTTTGTATGACAATCTTAAAATAGAAGCCTATCGGAATAAGAGCTGCCAAATTTATTAAGAGGAGCTTGCATCTTTGAATATCCATGCTTCCCAAACTAATTTACTCCAGCATCGAGCTTATGTAGAGGTCCACTATAATTTATGACAATTTCTTGCGTAATTTATAATAAATCTGTTGGGCCTGTCTCCTCCCACAAACTGTGCCAGGAGTGTTGAGAGCAGCATAAAATTGGGGCAAAAAGGTACATCTTTATGTAAAGCAGGAGCACACCATAATTTTAAACTTTTTTCTTTCAGAAAACTAGCAGAAATTACTTAAAAAGGACCTTTCACCACCTCCAACAAGTCCATCTCTTTACATCTCTTTATAGGTGTTACTCCACTAATTCTAGTGCAGTTGGAATTTTTTCTCTAGCCCATACCATTCCCGAGCAATCAGTGCTATTAGTTTTGGCGCTTCATATCAGGCAGAAGCAGACAAAGGGGTGTGATTCTGAGCTCTGACACTGGCTGCGTCTGATTGGAGCTCTGAATCACACCCCCTGCCTGACACCGCCCTTCTGACATTACAGAGATTAATTAGCACATCAGGCACCAAAACTAGCTGCGCTTGTTGCTCGGGAATAGTGGGGAATAGAGAAAAAAATCCCAACTGTGCTGTAATCAGTGGAGCAGCGCCTATTAACAGATGCTAAGATGCAACTACATTGTGGAAACACAGTTTTTTGTTGCAGATTTTGCTGCGGTTATTTTAGCCAAAGTGGCTTGAAAAGAAATGGAAAATATAAAGGAAGTTCTTAGACGTTTCCTTCCTTTAAAATCCACTCCTGACCTTAGCTCAAAAAAACACAGCAAAATCTGAAACAAAAAAACATTGCGTTTCCGTAAAAAAAGTGAGGCTTTAATCTAAGGGTTTTTTTCTGGGACTTTTTAACTGATGACATATCCATAGGACAGGTCATCAATTGAAGACTGGTGGGGTCCGACACCCATGATCCATGTGGATCAACTGGTGCTCCTTGACTGCCACTTCTGCTTCACAGGCCACGCAATACCAAATTAATTGATCACATGGCCTGTGAAGCAGCTCAGTCCCATTCAATTGAACTGCAATACCAAGCATAGCCACTGCCAAAATGTTAGACACTATACTTGGCAAGTACTGAAGATGCTTCAGCACTTACCCAAACACTGCAGCCTTGTCATACAGCTGATCAGCCCGAGGTCCTGGTTTCGGACATCTGTCGCTCTAATGGATAACCTATCCTAAGGATAGGACATCAATTATTTAGTTTGGAAAACCTCTTTAATAAATCTCCCACATTGTGTTCTACAAAATAAGCAACAAACAGAAGAAACTGTAATTGTGCCATTGCATTCCAAGGGCATAGGTTTGCACGTCATTGCATTAGAGGTATGCAGATGTGTTTGTTTAGGGAATATTTTTGCGGATATTAATGCCTTTTATTTGCATAGACCAGGATCTAAGTAGTCCTAGAATATATCAAGCGACAGTTTATATTACATGCACTACATGCCTCAAGATTGCAACAAAGCTTAGAAAACAGAAATCAACATCTCAAGTGTTTACTTATACACAGGCGGAACCAGGATTTCTCTCTCCTGCCAGGTGTTTCCTCTGGCACATATTTAATATGGACAGCAAATCAAACCTCAACTCACCCATGAAACAGGTATTATTAGATTGTAACTAGATATTCTGTGTCAACATAAAATACAATGGACGGAGCCAGAGGTCTCCAGAGAAGCACAACACAGCAGAAGCTATAGCTGTAGTGTCTGGAGCGAGATATTACCTATAATACAATATAGGACCTTGGAGTGAGCTCAGAAAAACTTTGAAAGCTATGCAGGTTTTAAGGTTGTTCTGACCGATACATGTGAAAAAAAAAACAAGGTCTCTCCAAAAATGTATTTGACCTTTTCTTGATTTTCCATATTCTTTGACAACAGATCCATCAGAACAGAGAACAGGAGCAGAGGAAGCAAATAATATTAGGTTATTTTATTATTACTGACTTATCTGCTGCCAAGTCTTCTTACTGTGCAGAGGGAGCCAGAACTTAAAGCTTTGCCTTTTCTTGCTCAATACATTGGTCTGGTAGTATACAGTGGTTTAGGCTGCGTTCACATCTAGGTCTGTCTGAAATCACAGACAAGAAAGGTCGATTCTGCAACTTTCATATCCAGGGAGGTCAGTGAGAAAATGATGAATACTCAATGAACCCTGGACGACGGTTACGCAAAGGACCAGAAGAACAGATTAAACAATACACACGGGGACGTATTCATACACTAGGTTCACACTAGCTCTCCGTAGTGTGGGTCTGCATGGGGACCCAAAAGACAGAGAGCCTGTCTGCTTAAAAAGCAGTTAACTGTGGACCCCATAGACTATAAATGGGTCTGCCAGGTTTCTGCGGGTTTTATACTGAAACTGGTGGAGAGAAAAGTTCACCATGCAGGACGTTTCTCCGCCAATTTTAGGAGGAATCTGCAGTGGAGTCTCCAACGCAGATGTGAACCTACTCTTAGTGATACAAAGGGGACCTGAAATACTTGTCACATTTGGTGGAAACATCTCAATGTCCATGACCAACCTCAGAGCGGAATCTGTTCTTCATGGTTTATAGCCATCAGAATACATCATTACTACATATGGTCCATTTTAAAGCCACAATAGGAGGACTGAAGTCACCCCATCTGGCACATAACAATTGATACCTTGTGCTATCAAAGGGTAAGTTTTCCAAAAACTTGTGTGTTGTGCAAGTGGTTCCTCTTTATTGCTCAGTTTTAGTCTTCTTCTCAGGCTGGGTGGTCAAACCGAGTCAAGTATGGGATAGAGGAAAGACATTGCCATACACAGTTGGCTTATACCCCTACAATAAAAGGATTGGATTTTGAAACTGAACACGCCCACCCTTTATTTCTTCTGACATGATCTTTTGGGGGAGAGTTGGCCGGCCTCAAAAACATTCAGACATTGGAAATACTAGCTACTCCAAGTTGCAGCATGTGAACCTGGCCTTATTCTGTGTGTATTTTTGCGCTCCGCCATGAACACATGGCGCTTCGACGAGCACCTGCCCGGTCTCTGTAATTGAGTCATTATTCACACAGCACTTTATGGAAAGTTAATCAGTGTGAAGCCAATAAATAACATCCCTGCTTGATATGGACACAACAGGCTAACAAGGCAGCTGACAGTACTCAGAGCCGGCACACTGTAACAAAACACAAAAATTTAATTGACGTGTTTGTACCAGAGATGACACAGACAGCAGGGTCTACGACACAAGTGCTCTATTGATACTCTTAACATGGCCGCAGGCTTTGTCTGCTTATTGGCAAAGCCATAATTGAATTTCCTATGTCAGATATAGTTCTGTCCTCTGGCTGTGGAAATCTCCATGTGTCTCCTTCATTAGTTCAAAAGTGTAAATGTTACAAAAACAAGCGGCCATGGAGTAGGTGATTTATGGGTACAAGCTGTGGGAGACAGCAGGCTAATATACTAGGTAGCCACCAGCCTTTGTCATTGAACCTTGTGATATCAGGGACAGTTCATTATCCTATTGTGCAATGATTCCTCTAAGTTTTCTATTACATTGGACCATTAACCCCTTTAAGACCAGGCTTTTTGTGGCCTTTAGGATCACACAAAAGTTTCAGATTTTTCATCTCACCATTTCAAAGCTAATAGTCTTATTTAGGCATCAATATAGAAATGTGGGGTTTTGTTTTTTGCAGGACTGGTTCTATTTCCCACCAGTAGGATTTTGGGGTACACATATATTAGAATTTAATGTGTATTAATTTTTTTGTGGGGGGGGGGGAAGCATAAAAAAAAATTACTTTTTTTATGTTGTCACTGACATCCAATAAGTGTATATATTTATTGCATGTGTTGTGGGGATTATGTTTGTGCATTTTTTTTAATAAAATGTATTTTGTCTTTTTTAATTTAGAAAAATTTAATAAAATGGACTTTCATACTTTATAACAATTCTGATTATATAATTTATATATTTTTTTTCTTCTTTTCCTTTAACTGCAATGTGAATTTGTGTAGAGAAGAAGCTACAAGTCTAATACTCTACATCCAGTATGCAGCTCATGTATCTGATTTCGGCTGCATGTACAGAAGGTGACGAGGTCTGATCTGCTTTCTGATACTTCCATCAATGTAAGTGAAGCCTCTTTCATTAGTCTTGCTTTCACTTTTACACAGTGCTGGAAATCTCCAAGATATTTTTGAGTCTTATTTATTTATTAACAGAAAATTACTGAAAAACATTTTAGTACGTGGGAACAAAAATCACAGAACAAGGCAGGATTAAATAACTCACCCCAGCTAACTTGACACTGACAAGTATTTACACAGTACAAGCCCTTATATGAATGTGTTATTAAATCCTGTTTTGGACAGAGTTATATTTTTTAGATCCAGAAAACCCCTATAACTCCCTAAGGGCCACAACAATTTCATTATTAAGGACCAATTTATTTTTCCTATTCTGTTAACCTTAACTTTTTTTTATTTATTTATGTAGCATTTTAAATACAGAATGATTAATACATTTTTAGGTATCATTTTTTGGCACACACAGTAATGTTTAAATTTTTTAAATGTTTCTGGGAAAGTGCAATAATTTTTTTTGTTTACCTTGGCAAAATGACATAACTTTTTGTATGGTGTGTTACAAATCTAGGTTTTGTGTATATATATATATATATATTTATGATTATATAGTAGAATTTTTTTTTAAATAAATGTGATTTTTGGATTTTTTTTTATTTAATTATTTTGTTCATTTATTTAATTCTTAATGGGAAAATTTGCTTATGCTATTACATTATCGTCTGTGTATGCAATTATAAGAGCATTATAAAAATGTATGTGCAGTAAATTCTTAAGCTCCCTCTAGTGTTGGGTACAGATATTCTAAATGTTATGGTTTGAGTTCATGGTTATGCAAGGAATTTGATCATTATAAAAAATAAGTTTCAACTGCTATAAAAATAAATTATTAAATTCATAAGCACAGAATGTTGGACTGAAAAATGACAGGTATGAAAAGCTGAATATTCACTTAAGTAAAGTTACCAGAATAGTCTTAAAAATTGCTGGTAAATCACAGAACTTTGTTGAAAACAAAGACTTTACTCAGATAACAGATAAGAATCTGCTTCTGAACCCTGAAGGTATAAATCAGGAATGCAAGACCGCAGTGTGCAAAAATTTTTAGGTAGGTGTGGAAAATTATCCAAATGTTTTCAAAAATAGAAGTGTTAATAGTTAATTTTAATTAATAAAATAAGTGAATGAAGAAAAGAGATCTAAATCCCATCAATATTTGGTGTGACCTTTGCCCTTTGCCTTCCGTCAATTCTTCTCGGTACTTGCAGACAGTTTTTGGAGAAACTCGGCAGGGAGGTTGTCCCCGCCATCTTGGAGAACTAAGCACAGATCTTCTGTGGATGTAGGCTTGCTCCAATCCTTCTGTCTCTTCATGTCATCCCAGACAGACTGGGTGATGGTGAGATCAGGGCTCTGTGGAGGCCGTATCATCACCTCCAGGACTCCTCCTCCAAAGGGCAATGGTCACACCAAATATTGATGGGATTTAAATTTCTCTTTTCTTCATTCATTTCATTTTGTTCATTGACAAAAATAAACTATTAACACTTCAATTTCTGAAAACATTCTTACTTCGTAGCATTTTTGCCATACATGCCTAAAACATTTGCACATCACTGTACTTTTTCCTAAAAGAATGCATGAGCGATGCTACATGCCTTAAGACACTTAGGTAATGCAATAGAAGGTAACAAATTGCTAGTTTAGCACATGGTATAAATGAATTGCACAGATGTAGCAGAGTCAAGTTTATGTCTGGTTTTCCAGGACTGTAGATAAATCTAATAAGTATTCATGATGCTAAAAGGATGAAGCCCCAAATACTTAAATGACGGCAAAGGACAAATAACATGCATTGACTTGACAAATAGCAATTCAGAAATACCATAGAGCATGTAAAGAATGACAGCTTGGTACAGGAATTTTTGCTCTAAAAATAGTAAATTATCCATCCATTAAAAATGAATTAGCCAGCTTAAACATGACTGTATATACATGAACTACATCCAACCCCGCTCACCAGTCCAGCACAGTTACATCAGAAATTAGGAAGCAGGAAATTTTCCAAGAATATAAATGCTGACCCATGACTATATAGGACAGAGCTTATTAAAGGGAACCCATTGCATTAAACATGCAGGCCGCTGCTGCAGGTTATAGAGCAGGAGGAGCGGAGCAGATACATATAGTTTTGTGGGAAAAGATTCAGTAAAACTTGTCAGTTATTGATCGATATCCCAGCTCTTAGAAGCAGAGGCGTAACTTGACGTTCCTGGACCCCATTGTAAAATCTGCACTGGGCCCCCCAAGTACCGTGTGCTCTGTATAATACCAGTGTTCTGTTATGTTGTAGAGAAGCATTGGGCTCCCTCGGGCTCCAGGGCCCGGTAACAATTGCTACCTCTGCACCCCCTATAACTACGCCCCTGCTTAGAAGTCCGGTGGATAGGACTACTCAGCCATTGGTACCCTTTCTTGTTTGCAGTCATGGAAGGAAGTTTGCCAGTCACCGAGTGAACCCGCCCACTGGACTCCTAAGCTTAGTAAAAGCAATTAATAAGCGACAGGTTATAATGAATTTCTTCCCACAAAACTATATATCAATTTTCTCAGCTTCTCCTTGACATAGCATCATGTTGGCAGATGGGATAACATTTTCAAGTGATCAGGAAGGCTGGGATGGTAAAAAAAAAAAAATCATCCCTGCCTTCTCTCTGGACTGTCTGGCTGATGTAAGAGCCGGCTCCTTGTACAATCTCATGCAGCTGCTCATCTCTGAAGAGACAAAGTGACATGCAGAGATGGATGCTGACTACACGGACATATATAGTCAATGGGAGGTCGGCATCTGGTTAAGGTAAGGATGGAAGGAACATTATTCTATTATGCTGTAACCACAAACACATGAAAAGCAAAAAATACAACACAAACCAAACAACACAGTGTCAACAAATATTTACATTCTGTTTCTTAAAGGGATCTTCCAATATATTTTTTTTTGTTTGGATAGACCATCAATATCTGATCTGGGGGGCTGAAACACTGATCAGTTGTTCAGGGCTGTTACTATACTGTGCACCCAGAAGCAGATGGCCCCTACATTGTATAGTGGCTGTGTGTTGAGCTATAAGAGTACACTGCTAGTACTGGCAACAGTCCCAAGCCAGGCCTGGCTGAGGATCCAGATGTCACACCAACTGATCAGATATAGATGGCCTATCCTAATGATAGACCAAAAAAAAAAAAAAATCCTGGAAAGCCCTTTTAAAAGTTCATGAACCTGAATGGATTACAGCTCCAAGACTTACCAACATTTTAAGAGTATGTCACCAGAACCCAGCATATCAACCCAGACCCTCGGATAGGAAAGGGTCACCTGTATCCAACAGTTTTTCCCATTGCGAATTGGTGCCCCCATTGCCGAGATAAGGCTGTTTTTGTCAATATGCAATTGAGTTCTGTGGAGAAATGAGAATATTGCCATTGCACCAAAGAGCTCATCTGCATATTGAAAAAAACAACAATATCTCGGCAATGGATGAACCGATTCACAAGGGGAAAACACCATATAGATAGGTCAGATAGATAGGTTTGAGTCACCAGAATCCACCTATGGGGCTGGGTTTATATTCTGGGCACTGTTGACAGACTCCTATTAAATTCAGAATCAAAGGTATGTCTTCAAAACACTCAGGGTCATCCCCTGTGAAGAAAATAAACATAAATGCCAACTGTTTTTGCACTTTAGTGAGACTGTACTATCACAGTTGGACCTGTTGCCAGCTATGGATCTCCGTGTATACTGTATACTATAGTGGCAAAGGCAGGATCAGATCCCATCACTTTTTTATGGCGGGA
The DNA here is from genome assembly GCA_947044405.1 of Leptodactylus fallax. Taxonomy (NCBI): domain Eukaryota; kingdom Metazoa; phylum Chordata; class Amphibia; order Anura; family Leptodactylidae; genus Leptodactylus; species Leptodactylus fallax. The sequence continues at coordinate 279,637 of CAMRHE010000085.1, forward strand.
AGCTTAGAGAATTTAGCTCATAAGGCTTACAATTAATCACTAGAGAATTCATTATCTCATGGAGCTCATGGTCTTTATCTGCTGCATGCTGGGACAGGAATGACCCACCCAGTTTCCCATCCATTCCATTCCCGTCATTATCGAGCAGGATGGACAATACAGAATCTCTCCACAATCCTTATATAACCTTTCCCTCCACCATCACATCGAGTGAAAGGACCAACAAACCATCTTTCTAGGATTTGTGTTATATTTTCCAGAAGTCAGGAGCTTGGACCTTGACTACACTCATCATACCTAAAGCTGGTGATACATACAGAATGAATGTCGCTGAAACCACCTATGTTGGTGGAACTTGCCAACTATTTAATGTGTATTGGGTCTGCTGACTTTCACCTGATGGTAGATATTAGGGGAAAGAAGGGTTGGGCACAGTGAATTTAAACATGTCTGATCTTTTTGTTCTCATGTGAGGTAAGATGCCACCAGAGGTGTCTGACAGTGCCTTACTCCCTATTGAGAATACATTCTTGGCCAAATGGAGTATGCATGTGTATGGGTAGGATTGACAAGGGATGTCAACTGAGTATGTGCATGGCCAGAAACTATACACCTGGAAAGGTAGCTACATCAGAAGAAGGTACTGTACAGTGCACCAACCAACCTAAGGTCAACCCAGTTGTCAAGGACCTGGCAACCTCTTACAAAAGAATTACCATGAAGGGTCTATTGTTGAAAATGAATGCTTTTCCAGGATCCACTACAAAAACACATTGTTCTTTTCTATTAGGTGTTAGCTGAAGGCAATGATAAGCTATGCCTGCCCGATTTATTGTACACTCAAGGGAATGGTTCTACCCACCCGAAGTGAAAACAAGAGCACAGACTCCTCGGTGTCTGCCAATGCCAAGAAAAGAACGGAGACACGACATGTTGGGACACCTCAGTCATTATATTACATTGTACCAGGTGGCCCAGGGTTTTCCCACAGGAGAAGAAGGAAGGTGATTTATAGCACATTAATTGTACGGTGTCTCTACTTTCAAGACGCAACAAGAATATGAAGAAGACGTCTTCCACCTCCACGGAATATGAAATGCCAAATGCAAATGGACTTTGTGATGGAGAAACATTTTCTGCTCATGAATAAAAGTATTGTAGAGGTTCAACTATAACTAAAGAAGACCTTTCATGTCCACTAAGATGTGGCATGTTATATATCGATGCAAAGTCAACAGTCTGCTGAATTCAGCGCACTTTTAGCTTTGCAGGGATCTGCCCTGTTTCTGGAGAAATTAGCAACATTAATTTCTGCTACCAAAATCACTGCACTGTCAGAGGGGCTCGCCCGGTGTCATCTATGGGTGGTGAGAAACGCCTACCTTCACAGGTCTATAGCAGTGTACCATCACGGGGGCGTTCTTCACCATCCAGCAAGGTCGCTGAGCTGTTAGGTCAGCCCCTCTGACCGTGCTGCAATATCGGTATCAAAACTAATGCCACTGATATCTTTGGCACCCGGGCAGATACCTGCAAAAATGGTACCACATCATCAGCAAAGGTATATAACCTGCCATATCTTAGCGGACAGGAAAGGAAGGGAATGTACCAGCTCCCAAATCACCACCAATGTAAAAACAGTAGGGAAGATTTGTTAAGCACCCAAGTCATTTTCATGGCAGAAAAAAAAACAAATCTTGGATTTGCAAATTTTTAAATGGCACTTTTCAATTTTTGCATGGGCTTTCTGTGGATTGAACAAGATTCATCGTCATTTACAATAACTTTCTGGCTATGAGCAGCTATAGATTTCACTTAGGCGCATTAAAAAAAGGTTTTATCTTTATACAAATTAACTTGATGGTGAGAGCAGGCACCAATGCTCCCTGTGTGAAATCTTTCACTTGTGGCAACCAATCCAAGTCTGGCGCATGCACAGTACGGAACACTGGGATAAGAGGACATACACTACTATGGAAGCACTAGATCTTGATTTGTTGGCAGTCATATGTGCAAGATTTTGCACAAAGAACTATTATGTTGCCTCTGGGCATGGCAGTGTTAATCATCTGAACTGTCAGTACAAGTGCAGCAATGGGCAGTATTGGGAGTTGGTAAAGGGTGCACCATCACGCCCCTGGTGCAACAAAAGGCTAATTTACATCAAGATAATTTGGAGGGGAATTTGAGGCGGATTCTGCATTAGATTGCTCTACAAATTCCAACCCTATAGAGCCTGTTAAATATCCTCAAACAATGGGAGGTTAATGAGATTCTGGACAATTTTTGGAGCCAAATTTGAGGTGGAATCTGCTTCATAATCAGCTGTGTGGATGGGCCCTTTATTGGAAAATGAAAAAGCAGAGAGACAAAGTAATGGTAAGTCTGTAAACCTTAAAAAGGTCCACTCTACAGATGTTAGAGAAGTAGGGATCAGTCCATAGTGCGACAAATGTTTTTTTTTTTGTTTTGTTTTTTTACATGTGATCTGTAGTATCAGCTTCTGTAGCTATGATTATATGTAAATGATATTTCTAGGATGTTTATGAGATCTTTTAGCAATCATGTAGCCATAGTGGACACAAAGCATAAGAAAACTCATTATTATAATTACTACTACCTGGGCCTCAATGCCCGATTAGGTCCAATGACCTACCTGATCAATATAAAGAAAAAAAAAAAATACTATATAGGTCCAAGATTCCGTGCAGAATAATTTCCTAATACACCATCATACAGAGTTCGAAATTCTATATCTAGACATAGAAATCACAATTTGTGATCCTACTGCAGGGCTCCATATGGCGACCAATATGGTCATCAATGTGAGTAAAATTTAGCAAATTAAGCCAAGATTTTTCAGTCCCAGTTAGACCTACTGCTGCACTTAGTCTTTAGGGAAAAAAAGTAGACAGGTGCGACACACAGCCATGTGTAGAAGATGGCTGTATTTGTCAACCCTATCTTTGTCGTCCAAATGCAGATAAGTTGGATGCAATGGTGAAGCAAAAAGGCATCAGCTTCCTGCTCCACCATTCAGGCTGCTGCTAGTGATGCCTGCGGCAAGGTGTGTTACTGTGGGTCCAATTGGGACTATTTTATATTGTGTGTTGGGGGTCAATCGGGAGAACATTATACTGTATGTGGGTGGACACTGGGGAGAACATTATACTGTGTGTGGGGGATCACTGGGGGAGAACATTATAGTGTATGTGGGTGGACACTGGGGAGAACATTATACTGTGTGTGGGGGATCACTGGGGAGAACATTATATTGTATGTGGGTGGACACTGGGGAGAACGTTATACTGTGTGTGGGGGATCACTGGGGAAAACGTTATACTGTATGTGGGTGGACACTGGGGGAGAACATTATACTGTGTGTGGGAGGGTCACTGGGGAGCACAAAACACTGGAGGGAAACTGGGAAGCACAATACACTGGAGGGTCACTGGGGAGCACAATACACTGGAGGGTCACTGGGGAGCACAATACACTGGAGGGTCACTGGGGAGCACAATACACTGGAGGGTCACTGGGGAGCACAATACACTGGAGGGTCACTGGGGAGCACAATACACTGGAGGGTCACTGGGGAGCACAATACACTGGAGGGTCACTGGGGAGCACAATACACTGGAGGGTCACTGGGGAGCACAATACACTGGAGGGTCACTGGGGAGCACAATACACTGGAGGATCACTGGGGAGCACAATACACTGGAGGGTCACTGGGGAGCACAATACACTGGAGGGAAACTGGGAAGCACAATACACTGGAGGGAAACTGGGAAGCACAATACACTGGAGGGAAACTGGGAAGCACAATACACTGGAGGGAAACTGGGAAGCACAATACACTGGAGGGAAACTGGGAAGCACAATACACTGGAGGGAAACTGGGAAGCACAATACACTGGAGGGAAACTGGGAAGCACAATACACTGGAGGGAAACTGGGAAGCACAATACACTGGAGGGAAACTGGGAAGCACAATACACTGGAGGGAAACTGGGAAGCACAATACACTGGAGGGAAACTGGGAAGCACAATACACTGGAGGGAAACTGGGAAGCACAATACACTGGAGGGAAACTGGGAAGCACAATACACTGGAGGGAAACTGGGAAGCACAATACACTGGAGGGAAACTGGGAAGCACAATACACTGGAGGGGACCTGGGAAGCACAATACACTGGAGGGAAACTGGGAAGCACAATACACTGGAGGGGACCTGGGAAGCACAATACACTGGAGGGGACCTGGGGAGCACAATACACTGGAGGGGAACTGGGGAGCACAATATACTGGAGGAGACCTGGGGAGCATCATACTGTGTATGGAGGGCACTGGGGAGCATTGTACAGTTTGGCAATTAAAAATTTGTTTTGGATCCTAAATTTTTCTTTAGGACCCAATTTTTTTAGTCTAGATCACTGTACAGTGGGCTTCATTTCATCAGGTCTCTTGTTCCTCACAGTAGATCACATCAGAAGTCTAATCTTGCATTTTGTAGAAATCTGGCATAGCATTATTGGAATTTTATTTTACCCATTTTCTAATATATTAGTTTAGGATTCCACTTCACGAGACAAGGTTTCCTTTCCTGCCCCCTGAAGGATTACAGACACATTGTATCTCATATACAGTTATGTAATTATCCGCACACTACGCAGGAGCCAGAAGGTCAAGCACAGATAATTCTGCCTTAACATAAACCCTTGCACTTCCAGGGCACTCTCAACACGAGATACCAGCACGATGTATCTGTGTTCTGTAATAATAGTGACTTATTATTCACCTGCAAGCACCTTCTCTAGCCTGGATTGCCATATAAAGGGTGAAACATTAACAAAGTGGAGGAGCACAAATCACTCACTGCAAATTCTCTCCAAGGGGCAAAGGTGAAGTGTAAAGGCAGCATTGGAAATCTCACACGGAAATTACAGGATCCCATAGTCCCGCTGACAGTACATTACAATCTATACAAGATATTATATCTATCTATGGACACATATAATTCAGATTATAATCTGGAGAGGGAATCTGTCACATTGTCTCTGAGCTGCAAACAGCATGTTATAGAGCAGATCGATGTATAGTTTTGTAGAAACAGATTAATTAGAACTCAGTTCAGGGGACCAGTGGGCGGTCCTACTCGTTGATTGGCACACATAACAGCTGTCAATCACTGACCTGGACTGCCCACTGGACTCCTAAACCCAGGAAATGAAAATAAAAATATGACAAGTTATACTGAATATTTTCCCAAAGAACTATACAGCAATCTGCTCAGCACCTCCAACTCTATAACATCCTGCCTGCAGATCAGACACCATGTTCAATGTGACAAATTTCTCTAAGGAACAGGCTACTGTTTTATTACTGTAAGTAGTTCCTTTAGTCTAGAAGTCTTCATACTGTCTTTGGCAGTCCAGAAACTACATCTCTCCTTATGCTGTTCCATATGCCTTGATGGGAGTTGTAGTCTTGTCTGCCAACAAATAGAAAGTCTAATATTGCAGACCGCAGCTTCATTCAATACTTGTGTGTAAAATGCTTATTTTTACAGGGGGTTGCATAATGTCCTGCATTGGAAATAATAGGTGGGCACTTATTTCCGAAGGCACCTTATCATGCATTGCTGAAATTGGTGCATTGACATAGAGCAGGAACACGGCAGTGCGGAAGGGTAACATCAGGTTTTGGGGGTCAGAGTTAGGGATCATGAACATATCAAGTTCTATAGAATTTATGGTAATGTGCAAGGGAAACCCAGAAATGAATAAGACCATACGTTTTAAGCATCAATTTAAACCTTAGGCCCCATGCATAGGACAGACATCTATTACACGTCTGTTTTTAGAACACTGGGAGTCGATGGATACATGTCCATTATTTAGTGGTCTTAAAAAAAGCAGACTGGTCCTATTTATGTCTATATTTCTGGCCTGACGGAACCAGTACAAGTCTATGGATCAGGTTTTTTATGTTTTGTGTATATAGCCTTACTGTACTGAAGAGCATTGGTTAAGCATTTCACCATATGCACTGTTTAACCCTTGGTGAGGGGTGTGAGTGGTTAACACTTCCTCTGCTGGCACAGGGTAGAGGATTATTCACTAAGGACAAGTCCGAGTCATCGGGGACAGAATTACCTATAAACCTGCCTGTTAAAAAGTAATGCACTGCATAAAGTTAACTCTCTATATACTTAAGTACATTGCATCATGACTAAGGGCTAGCCAGCGTATAGCGAAATGTGTTCTTTGCGTGTATATAGGAATTAACCATTTCTGTTTTGGTGCAGCATTCTATCCTAGTGACAATGGAGATCTACTAACCCTGTAACCTGGTAAAAATAACACGTATAATAGTCATATAATACAATATAAATATTTCTATAGCATAGGTGACAGATGGTACAAGTCCTATGCAGAAGCATAGGATATGCTTGGTTAACCCTTTCTGCCTCAGAGCTCTGAAGCTAAAAGTGACAGATAAAGAAGTTGGTTGGATAATCCTTTGGGAACAGTGTCCCTACTACTACTACAACCAACATGACCACCAATAGTACTACTACCACCAACATCACCACTACCACCTTTTAAAGGGAATGCCCAAAGGTACAGTGGTGAGAAGAGGTACAAGCCTTAAATAACCCTTACAGAATAGCTGTAGCATATAGAACATGCTCAATTAACCCTTTCTATCACAGTTTAGCACTGCATTAAAGAATAACATATGAAGGTTGGTTAACCCTTTCCTATGTCATGTATGCAGCTGCTTTGTACTGCTAAACTATTAATACTAAACTAGGTCCCAGGTGTATGCATAGGTGACAATTCCCACGGAAAGCCAAGAAATAGCCCAGTTAACCCTATCTTTGTCATTGTAACTCTATAGCCAAGAGTTATGGATTGGGCTGATTAACCCCTTCCTATATTTACCATGCAGCTGTATGTATAGCTATATATATGAGCTATCACTATAGCTCATATCATGAAAACTAAAGTGGGTTTCCAGGTGTAACATCAGACAGTAAATCCCACGTAAGACTAAGAAATAGCCCCGGTATATAAAATATGCTCAGTTAACCCTCTCTTTGTCATTGTAACAACACAGCCAAGAGTTATGGATTGGGCTGATTAACCCCTTCCTATATATTACATACAGATGTTTACTATAGCTCATACCATGAAAACTAAAGTCTGTTCCCAGATGTAACATCAGGTGGCAAATCCCACATAAAACCAAGGACTAGCCCCGCTACATATAATACGCTCAATTAACCCTTTCTTTGTCATTGTAACACTACAGCCAAGAGTTACAGACTGGACTGTTTAACCCCTTCCTATATTATGCATACAACTGCTTAGTCACAGCTCTTACCACCAGAACCAAAGTGGGCTTCCAGGTGGTAAATCCCTCGTAGATCCAAGGACTAGCCCCACTACATATAATACACTCAATTAACCCTTTCTTTGTCATTGTAACACTACAGCCAAGAGTTACGGACTGGACTGTTTAACCCCTTCCTATATTATAAATACAACTGCTTAGTCACAGCTCTTACCACCAGAACCAAAGTGGGCTACCAGGTGGTAAATCCCTCGTAGACCCAAGGACTAGCCCTGGGAGCTAAAATATGCTCAGTTAACCCTTTCTTTGTCATTGTAACACTACAGCCAATAGTTATGGACTCAGCTGGTTAACTCTTTCCTATGTTACATGAATAATATTTTCTAACCCTATAGCACTAACATATTCTGTATCATCGTACCATCAGGAAAGGCTGCATTACTGACTTCTAAGTCTACTAAGACGCTACATTTATTATACTTGAATCTTAGTCCCAAGTTCAACACTTACCAGATGTCTGCGCCTCTTCTCCCTCAAGTTACTTCTTGCTAGTTACTTAGTATCTGGGTCGCTTCCGCAGGCGTGAGCCGCACCGACAGCCCCGAGACATCGATCAAATATCCTCCTCATCAGTGGGCAGAAAGAGGAAATGAGATGTGGGGCGTAGGCATCCAAACAATAACACACTAGTGATAATAATAGTGATACAAAGTTCACTGAGCTGTATTCAGAGAGGGAGCCTTGTCCCTGGCTGGCGGCAGACAGGCACTGAGCTGCTGTCAATCACCATAGTGAGCACAGGCTAGGGGCACTTTGCATAGTAAGGAGGAGGTAGCAAGGCAGCACACTAATGTAATATTACAATAGAGCACACCATGTTACCAGGAGGGGGTGGCGGGGATTTAGGAAATGAACTCTCAATTATTGCACTGCCTGGTAAGCTGTTAAAGGGATCCTTACGATTTTGCAAATAACATAAGATCAATTAGGCCTCGGATCTCTGGAGCATATTCATAGCACTGGAGTCATTTCCTGGTTCTGGTAAATGTGAGTCTCTGGTATAGATTAGGCTTGGTGCATTCCACTGAGTAAGTAGTAGAAGGTGGAGCTGGCGGGGAGTGGACGGAGGATGGGAGTTGCTTGTGCAGTAGTCATCTAAGAACAGCGCTTGTTGTTACTTATAGAAGGCTCCCTCTAGTGATCCGCACATAGATGTCACATTGTTTATGAAACATTGTAACAACTCAGATATTACATGCTGCAGTTTGTACGTTACATACAAAAAAGAGCATTGAAGTTATCAGCTCCGGCTAGGTCATAGTTAGACTGGGTTTACACTGTGCTGTCCCAGTTTCTAACTGCAGTAATAAGTAGCACATGTCATCTGTATACTAACAGACAGCAAATTGTTAGCCCCTGGTGTACGCTCCATTAACATATAGGTGAAATGTACAGTATACACTACTCATTACAGTAATAAAAAACTGACTACACTTCTTAAGTAAAAGAGCGCTGTGTAAACTCAGCTGTAAGGCCGGGGCCCCACGTGGCGTAAACACCGCAGTTTGGCCGCAGCGGTAACACCGCAGAAAAAAAAAGCTGCGTTTTATAGTCTCTGCATAGTGGATGGGATTCTAGTGAATCCCATCCACACACTGCAGAAAAATACACGCAGCGGAGACCTTGCGATTTCCAAAACTGTCGCAGTTTTGTAATCATAGCATGTCAATTATACGCACGGAATACCTATAGCTATAATGGAAGCAGAAAGGCTGCAGAAGAAACCTCTGCTGACTTTCTGTGAAAAGTGATGTGGGAAAAACTGCGATGCGTTGCTGCCGCAATTTTTCCCACAGCGCTTTTTGATGAGGCCCAGTACGTGGGGCCTTAGTCTAACCAAATTCAACATGACTTTAACCCTTTAATGACGCAGGGTAGTTTGTATGTTAATGCTCAGTGACTTTTTTCCTATTTTCCCTCCCTGTCTTCCAAAATTCATAACGTTTTTATTTTTCTGTCTACATAGCTATTTAAGGGCTTATTCTTTGCGTGACGAGTTGTACTTTCATTTGCCACCATTTTGGGGTACATATAATTTTTTCATTAACTTTTATTTACGTTTTTTGGGGGTCCATGTGAAATAACACACAATTCTATCATAATTTTTTGCATTTTGTTTTTACGACGTTCACTCTGCATTAGAAATGACATGGCAGCTTTGTCCAGCAGGTCATTACAACTACGGTGATACCAGATTTATATTGGTTTTTATTACGTTTTACCGCTTTTACAAATAAAACGTCATTTTTTAAAAATGACCGATTTTGCTGGGGTCACCGTATTCTGACGTCTATAACTTTTTTACTGTACAGTTGACGGAGATATGTCAGGGCTCTTTATTTGCGGGATAAGTTGTACTTTTTATTAGTGCCAATGTTTGGTATGTATGACTTTTTCATCACTTTTTATTGTTATTTTTTGGGGAAAGCAAAGTGACCAAAATACATTAATTTGTGCATTGCGGTATTTTTTTTTTTTTTTTTTACGGCGTTCACCGTACGGGATAAATAACACTATTTTTGGATAATGGGGGCTTATATGCACATGGAGATACCTAACATGTTTGTTTGTTTATTTTTGTTTTCATTATATATATTTTTAATATAAAGGTGTTTTTTTTTTAACTTTTATTATTTGTTTATTTATTTTTGTGTGTTTTTACTATGTTTTGGTGTGGGTTTTTTTTTTCACTTTTTACATGTCTCACAAGGGGACTTGAAGCTGGGAGCTCAGATCCTCTGTGCAGTGTCCTGCAATACATAGTATTGCAGAACATCGCACAGTAGTTCCTATGGGAACTATGCATAGGAAGTCAGGAGGCCATGGCCCGGCCTGCTGGCTGCCCATGCAACCCCTTGGAACCTGCGATCTTATCGTGGGAGGTCCAAGGGGTGACGTGGGAGGGGGAGGCGATCTTGCCCCCAGACACCCTGGATGCCGTGATCACTATTGATAGTAGTGGTATAGTGTTGTACCGTGTTAGCCATTGAAAGTAGTGGAAGAGTGAAGAAATCAGGCGATACCTTTTAGAGGCTAACTGAGTATATTTGATAAGTAAGCTTTCAGAAGCCTAGATTCCTTCATCAGACATGGTGTTATACAAGAACTGAAAATTCACAGATTTTTTATACCCTATACACATGGTCTTCAAAGGATTTTAGAGTCCTTTAAAAAAAAAAAACAAAAAAAAAAAAAACACAAAATGCAATCTAAGTAGAGAAGTTATTTACAACCGAACAACTGAAGTTATTTTCAGTTCTTGTATCACACCATGTCTGATGAAGGAAGCTAGTACTTCTGAAAGCTTACTTATCAAATATACTCAGTTAGCCTCTAAAAGTGATCACTATTGATCACGGCATCCAGGGGGTTAATCTGTAATACAGCCGAGAGCAGGATGTAATGCCGCAGGTACAGCTTCTGTGCATGTGGCATTACAGCACCGTAATAGTACTGAGCTGAGCATGAACTATATACATGCCACGACGTACTATTATGGCGCGGAGCGGGAAGGGGTTAAGACTGTGTTAACACAGTGCGATTTTGTTCAAAAACCACATGTGTATTTTTTAAAAACACATGCAGCTTCTATATAAAAATGCATACGTTTTCTCAGTAAAGACTCACTGTTTGAACCCAGCTGAAGGACCCTTCCACACTAACTGCTTTTCTGTCCTGTTCTATCCTTTTCAAAATGACTTTTGAGGCCGGGGCTCTACTTTGCGAAAATGCTGCGTATTACAGTACCTGCATACTACTACTAAGGAGCTATACAGGCACAGAGTAAAAGGGCACTGTTCACAGTCAAAATACCTATGACCCATAGGAGGCACAATATGGAGGTTCAAGCCGCCAGTGTTAGATCTGAAGAGCATAACCCCTGCAGTTACCTTTTCATCAATACAACTTTTCAAAGTAGGGACTGTTTTGTTTGAGGATTACTAACTTTTTGGAAATGGGCAAAGCATCATGAACAAGGGTATTGTTCAAAAATTGTTTTTAGCTTGAGACCAGGGCCACACGCAACAAACATGCTGCAGAATTTCCCGTAGCATGTTCCTCTTTAACTGTGGTGGGTAAAACCACCTGATATTGGGTGCATTTTGCTACAGATTTCAGAGAATCCAAGCAAGGGAAACCCCATACTTATTATATATATATATATATATATCTTACATGATGAACCAGGTTTCTAAGATGAAGCACAGAAACCTCTTATCAAGCGTCAATCATAGATGTCAGATCGAAACCATGATACGTGATGCCCACAGAAAATGTGGGAGATAACAGAGAAGTAGAAACTACATGAAAAGTTACGTCTCCTCAAAATACATTTTGTCATAATTTTTATATATTGACTGTTATCTATACATGTGGTGTTAGATTGCTCAGTCTTGATAGGTTTACTATAAAAATCTCGTAAGTACTGTAAATTATGTCATGGCTGACTAATAACTCCATGAGGCAAATCTGTACCAGCCTCACACAAATAAATAGGTACAATGGCTGTCTGACTAGAGAAATTCCTGTGGAAAATACAGAGGGGCAGATTTATCAAGACTGGCTTCTTGTATGTCAGTTTTAAAGGCCCTCACCATGCTCAAGGCATGCCTGATTTTTGGAGCCTATGGAGAGGGGTTGATAAATTCCCCCCCACTTTCTAAATTATGACACATTTACCAAAATGGTGCACACAGAAGTGTTGGACTGGGATTCCTTGGGCCCACCAGCACAATTCATTCAGGTGACAAGTACATGCAAATATTACATAACCCCCTTAGTAAATTACTAGAACTACATCGATACACTTTTCTTTCAGTAGTAGCTTGCTGCCTAATCCTTTACTACCGATGAGCAAACAAGTTCGCAACAAGCCAAGTTTGTTACAATTTTTTTGGGTTTGCCACTCACGAACCACTATTATACTTTGAGGTCTCTTGACACCCCAGAGTATAGCAGGCAGACCCATCTAGTGTGGGTCACTGTCTACTTCTTGCCTCCACCAGCCACCTGAATGATGTCAGCACTCCCAGAGGATCACTGAGGTCTGTGAAGACAGGGGCCCACTTCGGATGCAATGATAAAGCTCAAGGAGAGCTGAGTAATACAGTTTGTTATGTTTGTTTACTCACCTACCCTGGTCCTTCACTTATTATTCTCTGGGGTCTGAAGAGACCCCACAGTATAATAATAACAGTTTCAGTTCAGACCAAAAAGCCTGGTCCCAAATGAAGATGCTGGGTGAACCTTGCAAATATTACATGACAAATCTCGTAAGTTTCACCCAACACAACCTCAGACTGTTTCTGTACTGGTGACCTGTTGGTGGCCCACTGACTGGCTCTAAAACCCTACCAAGATCCTTTCAGCTCTGTGACTCTTTATGCAACCCACATAATACAATACCCATAAGTGAAATGTCTTTTAGTGAGCCCCCACACCATATAACACTCCCTTATTGACCCCCATACAGTATAATTACACATCATAATGTTCCTCAGTGGCCTCTCACACATTATAATGTCCCTCAATGGTCTCTCACACAGTATAATATCCTCAGTAGTCCCCTACACATCATAATGTCCCTCAGTAGCCTCTCACACAGTATAATGTCCCTCAGTAGTCCCCTACACATCATAATGTCCCTCAGTGGTCTCTCAGTATAATGTCCCTCAGTAGCCTCTCACACAGTATAATGTCCCTCAGTAGTCCCCTACACATCATAATGTCCCTCAGTGGTCTCTCAGTATAATGTCCCTCAGTAGCCTCTCACACAGTATAATGCCCCACAGTGGCCACTTGCACAGTACATAAAGAACATAACAATACTCATGTGAATTCTGTTTCCTGCCACCGTCTGTGATGCAGTGTGGGCCTAGGCCTTCTTTTCACCTAGTGATCTGCTCACTCATAAACTACAGGCCTAAAGTAGCCTGTGATGTATGAGGGAAACAGCGGGGCAGGTTGTGATAGACTCCCACGCCCCGCTGCAGTAATTTGCTGTATTGGTAGATGCCGATACAATTGACTATTGGGATGGGGACATTTATGATACTAGGCAAGAGATCAAGGACTTAGCCACGCCCTTGGTGGGATCGCTTGTAGTTGTACGAGTGATCCCACCATCAACATAACTAACAGTTAAAAAGGCTCTGAAACTGTGCAAAATGGAATGATCGGCTGAAAACAGCCAGTCATGCCACAACTAAAAATTTCCAATCCATTACATCAGGTACTTTAGAAGACAGAAGTCTGCCATTGCCCACATCAGACCACTGTTCACTGTCATTTATCAAACAATCTTTGGCCAAGTTTTATCTTAAGTGTATGGCCAGTCTGCTTTACTCCCATAGATACTATGTAAATGGCTGCACACAAATGTGGTCACTCTGACTTAAATCCTGAAAGAACTAAGGATTGGAATTGTGAGTCCAAATCCTAAAATGTGAAGGATAATGGGATGATCATATTCTGACACCTTACACTGACGTAATATACGTCATTGCATATCATTATATACGCTCATAAATAACACACTGCTAAATATACCCACAAATTATCCAAATCCTTCAGGAATAAATCAGTAAATTATGAGTCACAGGTCCTTGTATTTGAGAAAACTGTATTTAACCCTTTAAGCAAATATTATTACATTACTGTAAATATAGCCCGAGCTCAGCTGCCCGACCTTTTATAACCAATTTAATGCATTGTATCTACTAAAGAATAATAGTCTCAAGGCAGGGCTGACATACAGTAATACGCTCATACCAAAGGATGACACCCATATTGTTTTTCTAAACCAAGAGTCATACTAAGAGAATATATACTGCTGTGGTAAGCATGATGTCATTTGAGGGAGTGTTCTCACAAACGAGAAATGATATCATCAAACTTTGCTACATGGAATTTTAAAAACAAGCAATTTTACCATGGTTTTACTTCTATTTTACAAAGTCCTGGCCATTTAATGTATTTTCCAACACTAAGATATAGTTGACATTGATGGGAGTCTAAGATACTGTACCCTCATTGACCAGCTGAAGAGTCTGCATGCATACAGACAGGTGCAATGGACTTTTTACTGCTTACATAGCATGCTCACAGTTACTACTTTAAAGGGCTGATCAGCCGGGTGTCAGGTGTCAGACCTCCACCGATTTAATATTGATGACATATCCTAAGGATATGTCTACAGTATTAAACTCCCAGAAAACTCCTTTAGGCTAAAGCCCCACGTGGCGTAAACGCCGCGAATCGCCCGCGGTGGAAGCGCTGCGGAAAAAATGCGGCGTTTTACAGTCAGAGCAAAGTGGATGGGATTCTAGTGAATCCCATGCCCACTTTGCGGAAAAAAACACGCTGCGGACACGCAGCGATTTCCAAAACCGACACGCTGTCAGGGTATGTCTCTAAACATATTAGTGTATTCTTAGTGAGATGGATCTGATTTATTTCAGGACCTCCATCAGCTGGAGTAGAGAGTGGTAACAACGTGTCTCGCCTGTCCATGTATCATATGAAAACCTGCATGCTAAAAGGTTCCTCCACAGGAGCCTGCCTTGAGAGGTTTGGATTGGGTACCGCGTATCTTATGGTGATTGAGCACCTCTACTCCTCTCTATCAGCAGTCACTAAGATGCCCTATGCTTTCTCTCATAAATGACACTTTTATTATTATTATTATTATTGTTTATTTATTTAGCACCATTAATTCCATGGTGCTTTACATTTGCAGATTTACATACAGTACACCATATATACAAAACAGATAATGCTAACAGAGACCAACCAGCACAGTGGGATAGAGGGCCCTGCCCGCAAGGGCTTACAGTCTATGAGGGAACAGGGATAGAGACAGGAGGTGAGGGGAGAGGCTGCTCAGGTGGTGGTGTGGTGACAGTAGTGTTATTGGAGGTTGTAGGCCTTCCTGAATAGGTGAGTCTTCAGGGCCTTCTTGAAGCTTGTGATTGTGGGGATCAGTCTGATGTGACTTGGTAATGAGTTCCAGAGTATGGGGGATGCAGAAATCTTGGAGACAATTGTGTGAAGCGCGGATAAGAGCAGAGCGGAGTAGGAGGTCTTTGGAGGATCGGAGGTTACGTGCGGGCAGGTAGCGGGAGATTAGGTCAGAGATATATGGAGGGGACAGGTTGTGGATGGCTTTGTATGTCAGTGTTATTGTTGCCCTTTATTGCCCCTTTTATTTGTCCTCTGCATAGTGCTGCTAGCTGTTCTTATCCGACTAAACCCTGAATTTCAAGGTGTATAAATTTGGGACAGAGAATTTACGTTATCGCTATTTGCGGACCATATCCTTTTCACACTTACCCTTGCATACACTTCTCTTCCAAATTTGCAAGACCTCCTTCAAGAATTTGGTTGGCTTTCTCGGTATGAGGTCAGCACCTCCAAGACTGACTCCCTTTCCCTGAACATCTCGCAACCTATCCTGGCTCACTTAAAGAATAATTTCCCCTTTCTTCAGCAGGACAAGTCCCGTATTAGAATATTTAGAAATCCATCTGGCTGCTACTTATTAGTGTTGAGCAAACCTTGCAATATTTGTGAGCTTTGCCTTGTAGTTTTGTTCAATCAGAACTGCTCTTATTACACTCTGGGGTCTCTATACTCATCTGGGCTCAGAGGAGACATCACATAAAGGGGGAGATTCACAGTGCTGCGTCTTGATAGAATACTGTCTTGGTCCACCCCTGCTGGCTTACGCAAATTTGAGAAGCTGTAGCTTTGGGACAGAGTTTCCAGTTCCTATCTGATGGGTGCTAGACCTGACCTTCCCTCTAGACTGCAAACTTATCTGCTCAATGTGCCATCCTGCTACTGTACATAAGGAAAAGCCTTTTAAGATACTAATTCAATGCTCACTTATTGCATGTCACTGGAAATAAGTCCCCACCAGAGGTGTAACTTGAAGCTTGTGGACCCCAAAATGTGCAATAGGGCTCATTTCTACCTTGTTTCACTTAGAATAGTGTTATGTTTTATGTGGCAGAGAAACTTTTGGGGGCCCCTTAGGGTCTGGGTCCCAGTAGTGACTGCTACTTCTGCACCCCCTATAGCAGCACCCTGGTCTCACCCTACATTGGACCTATAGACTACGATTACAGAGGTTAGAACCCTGGAGCATCTTACTGCCACCATCCAGAATAGAGTAGAACCATTGCAGGAGGTCTGGTCTCCATAACTCACCAATTGTTGTAGGCAACTGTCCTTAATGGATCTTGGTCATCCCTTGTGATAACCCCCTTTCCCCTCATAACTATTCTATTCCTATGTGCTCTGTATTGCTTCAGTGTCTATGTTGATATCCTCTGGATCAGTTCTCTCTATTCTGGATTCCTTGTAATTGTGTTCTCTTTAATATGCGGGTCCTTTACCACTTTCCTTTATAATACAGAGCTGACATGTACTTGCTTGTCTTATACCTTTTTCCTACTGTTGGATTCTGAACCCCTCCCCCCCCCCCAAAAAAAAAAACATATTTAAACAAAAATACAATATCATTTAAATGAGATCCTATATCCGGTATATCTTCTAGGGGACGCTTGGGTGGTTTGCCTGTATCTGTCAGGAGTCTTGTAAATAGTAGGAAATGCTAATGTTTGCTTTAGTCCACAGGTCTGCAGTATACATTTGTATTAAATTACACATGTATGAGAAGAGAAGAGTCACCCGGCAAAAACAGGTTCAGAAGGAAATAATTGCTGCTTACTGAATGCAGTACATTTCGGAGAGCCATTTCGAGTCTACACAAAATGCATTAACCTTGTCCTCCATCCGAGGCCTGGAACAGACACTTTTATTTATATATTCAATTTGACCATGTGTTGAAAGGGATAGCAAGATGGTGATGCAGCACATTTTCACATTGGGTCATAGGGTCTTTATAAACTTCCTTGGCATGAGGTCATCCCACTGGCACATGAACAACAGACCTCAGCAATGGCGCACTGGACCACAAACAAAACTACATCACTTCCCAACCGTCAAGCACTGAAAACTGTGGATATTGGACTGTCAGTGCTGGAGTGGGACTCATTGGAAAGGTGTGCTCGGTGAGCATTCGGGGATTATGTTCCCGAATCCGCTTGAAAAATGCAGATAGAAAAGTCCTGCACCTCTTTTCAGGTGGAAACTGGGCGGAAACCCTTAGGACCCCATTATAGTCCATGGGGTCTGTGGCTTTTTAAGCGGATTGGGTTTCCATCTTTTGGGTTCCCAAGCAGTCCTGAAGAGCGTAAACCCAAGCACAGGTGTGAACCTAGAGTAATATAGTGTAAAGGAATTGCCAGTTGAGCAATTTCCCAGTGCTGCTGCTGAAACCTGGGAGGAAGGGAATGACAGAGACAGTGAGTCCTAAGCTGAACCCCCCTGTCCCTGTCTACTTGCCAGAGCTGCCCTAGGCGACAGACGACAAGTGGGCGACAATCCCTTCTCTAGAAAAGTGTAAACACTAAACGTGGACAAGACAACACAACACAGAAAAGGAGTCAGCAAGCCAAGGGTCAAAGCCAGAGAGACAAAGCAGTACCAAATCGCAATCCAAAAGAGTAGTCACAAGAAAGTCAAAGTTCAGAAAGTACAATACACTAAGAGCAAGTAGAAAGCTTAGCAAGGCCAGAGTCACAATAGCCAGCAAACCTGTGTGGGCTGATGACCTGTTTATAGGAAGTCCAGAGCCCACCCCAGACTTGATTGGTAGAAAGGCTGTCAATCACAAGGCAAGGCTAAGATTAACTATTTGAGGAACAGAGGGAAACCAAGGTGAAGGAGATGGGTGTGGTGGAAAATCAATTATAGAGGTGAGGGAATAGGACAGTATTCAGACAATACAAGAAGAACCTAAAGCAAGGAATAATAACTGAACATGCCTCCTGCACCGCAGCGCACGAGCGGAGGGCGGTGCAGAGGCCTGAAGAGGCAGAGACATTACATATAGTCAGTCAACTCAATAAATATAACTTTTTAATATAGTTTTGTAAATCAGGCTCTGACCACGATGACATCATTGACACATTTAATGTTATGTTTAACCTTTGGGGTTGTGTCTCCACAACCCTTGTATTATATCCCAATAAGGATTATGGCATATAGACTTTGTAAACATGGGCTTTTTCCCCACTGGGCAAGACTTTGCTAGTCACACCTCACTCAAAACAATATTCACAACAATAATAAAAAGTCAGGAGCAAATGTCATTCATCCGGTTCGGCAATTCTAGGAATGAATACCTGAACATTTCTTAGGAAATTCTTAGGAAATCTTTAACAGATGAACAAACTTAATATGTAAAACCATTTACAGCTGTGCTAAAAAGTTTACATACCCCGGCAGATTTTTTGCTTTTTTGGCCTTTTTTCAGAGAATATGAATGATAACACAAAAACTTTTTCTCCACTCGTGGTAAGTAGTTGGTTGAAGCCATTTATTGTCAAACTTCTGTGTTTTCTCTTTTTAAATCATAATGAGAACTAAAAAAAATAAAAATGACCCTGTTCAAAAGTTCACATACCCTGGTGATTTTGGCTTGATGACATGCCCAGAAGTTGAGACAAAGGGGTTTGAATGGCTACTTGAATGGCTACATCCTCACCCGTGACATGTTTGCTTGTAAACAGTGTGTGTGCAAAAAAACTGAGTGAGTTTCTGGGATCCAGATGGACTGTTGCATCTTTCCTCCAGCCACTGACGTTTCTGGATTGTGAGTCATGGGGAAATCAAAAGAATTGTCCACGGATCTATGGGAAAAGGTAGTTGAACTGTATAAAACAGGAAAAGGATACAAAAAGATATCCAAGGAATTGATAATGCCAGTCAGCAGTGTTCAAACTGTGATTAACAAATGGAAACTAATGGAAACTCAGGGGCTCTGTAGAAACCAAACCACGATCAGGTAGACCAACCAAAATTTCAGCCACAACTGCCCGGAAAATTATTCGTGATGCAAAGAGAAACCCACACAAAACATCAGCTGAAATACAGGACTCTCTGAAAACTATCGGGGTGGCTGTTTCAAGATGCACAATAAGGAGGAACTTGAAGAAAAATTGGCTGCATGGTCGAGTTGCCAGAAGAAAACCATTACTGTGTAAATGCCACAAAGAATCTCGCCTTCAATACGCCAAACAGCACAGAGACAAGCCTCAAAACTTCTGGAGCAAGGTAATTTGGAGTGATGAGACAAAAATCGAACTTTTTGGCCACAACCATAAACGATACATTTGGAGAGGTGTCAACAAGGCCTATGATGAAAGGAACACCATTCCTACTGTAAAACACGGAGGTGGATCACTGATGATGTGGGGATGTGTTTGCTTCAAAGGCATAGGAAACTTGGTCAAAGTTGAAGGAAAGATGAATGCAGCACGTTATCAGCAAATACTGGAGGCAAATTTGCACTCATCAGCCAGGAAGCTGCGCATGGGACGTACTTGGACGTTCCAATACGACAACGATCCAAAACACAAGGCCAAGTCGACCTGTCATTGGCTACAGCATAAGAAAGTGAAGGTTCTGGAGTGGCCATCTCAGTCTCCTGACCTCAATATCATTGATCCACTCTGGGGAGATCTCAAGCACGCAGTACATGCAAGACAGCCCAGGAAGTTACAGGAAATGGAGACTTTTTGCTAAGAAGAATGGGCAGTTTTACCATCTGAGAAAATAAAGAGCCTCATCCACAACTACCACAAAAGACTTCAAGCTGTCATTGATGTTAGAGGTGCAATACACGGTATTAAGAACTGCGGTATGTGAACTATATGAACAGGGTCATTTTGATGTTTTTGGTTGTCATTATGATTTAAAAAGAGAAAACACAGAAGTTTGACAATAAATGGCTTCAACCAACCACTAACCATGAGTGGAGAAAAAGTTTGTGTTATCATTCATATTCTCTGAAAAAAGGCAAAAAAACAAACAAAAAATCTGCCAGGGTATGTAAACTTTTTAGCATAACTGTATGTACTGTGAAACTTCTCCATGCCTATGAGTGCCCCTGATCTCGACTGGATTTTTCTGTGATGGATCTCCATTATATCGCATATAAAATGATCTAGTCTTTCAAAGTACCACTCTTTTAGAAATACATTTCTCTTTGCATTTTTGGGTCATCTTCCTTAACTCCTTCACGCCCCATGCTGTCATATTACAGGATGGACAGGATGGCTGGTATATAGTTTGTGACAGACACTGTACTATTACAGTATAATGATGGCTCTGGCATAGGAACTGTGCCTATGCCATCACTTGCAGATGCAGGAGGTATTACAGTACTCCAGTCCTAGTCATTTAACCACTTAGATGCTTTAGGGGTTAGAGAGAAGGAGAGGGTGTTGGCCAAGTTCCTAATGATGGCCTCCAGACTTGCCATGTCTGGATCCCTATTAGGCCTCACTAAAGACAGAGCCTAGTAGGCAGCCTCTCAGCCCTGTACTGTGCCTGGTGTCATCACAACTTGCTGCTATTTGTCACATTAAACACTTTCCAGTTGACAGCCAGCAGGATGTGTTCTTGGAGCATAAGGGGTTTTTGGTCATGGCCACAGTCCCGAAGTTGCTGTGGTGGCGAGGTAACATACTAGCTGCTCAGGTTCCACTACCTCTCCAGTGCCCACACCTGTCAGGCTCTATATAATAGCATTGCAAGAAGTCCAACATAACTTCCTTTATCCAGTGGAGTCTTGCCATAGTTTCATTCCCAATGGTCCTTCAATATCACTACTGGATGACTACAGTCAGGAGCAGGAGGTGTAAGGCTGCACACACAAGAAATAAATAGAGTGATGTGTCCCAGTTTACTTCAATGATGGTTGAACAGGACAGGCACTGGATCTTCACCTGACCGTCTACCAGGTACTACTGACCTTGTCCAGACTCAGGATGCTACACAGGACGCTAGGGGGATTTATAATACCTTGTATGTCAGTTTTCTAGTGTACAAGGCATGAAAAGATCTCAAATTGGGTTTTTGCACAAAATTTTGTGATTTTTTTTTTTTCACTTTTGTACTGCCCTCGCCACTTTCCTGGAACAGGGTGTAGCAAGAGGTGTAGTTTGGACAGGGCCACTGGCACCACCAGATTTATGATCGTAAACAATCCCTGAAATATACACCCAGCTGTCACTCCAGTCTTTATAAATCTGTCCCTATATGTGTAGACATATTTATGACAGGGGGGCTGGGGACATCCTGGGCTATGGCGTAGGGACACTGCAAAGCATATAGTTAAACCACTGAAGTTAACCCTTCCCTCCCATCTCTCTTGCTCTGCAGAGACTTGCTTGCCTCAAGAGTATAAAACACAATCTGGTATCACCGACCAAGTCTTTATGTGTCAGGCAGGTCAGAGCCTTCCCCCTAATTTATAGCCTATAAACTTTAAGATTATAATCTTTGGAAATTTACTTAACATTTTTACATTCATCATAAGTATTTGTAAAATGTATAACAAGAACTTCTTGTTCCCGCATAAGAAATATGATGTTCTTTAGAATGTAGGCTTTTTTATTAGGCTTGTGGAAATCAACCATTGGTTTTGCTGGTGTTTGACATGGCCGTTCTTGACCCATGTTATGTGTGGTGAAGAGATCCATGGCTGATTCTGTGATTTATTGTCTGTTGTATTATCCTTTTGTTCTTAACATTTCTATGAATCATCAATTCTCCTCAGCGTGAGCCAAACCTTTATTACATAATGTCTTACATATTTGAAACTTTCCACCTAAATGTTACTAAATTTAAATAAGATAAAGATACAGCAAGATGGGAGCCATAGGAGAAAGTGAATGGAAACCTATTGATGGATTAGGTAGACCATAGTACCTAGGCCAGGGGTCGGCAACCCTCAGCACGCGTGCCAAGAGTGGCACGCGAGGCTTATCTCCCTGGCACGGCAGCGGAGTCCTCACCTCACCCAAACATGGCCGAAATGAAACTGCTATTATTATACTGTGGGGTCTCTTCAGACCCCCGAGCATAATAAGCGGAGACTTAGGAGAAGTGATGAAACATAAAAAACAATTATACTCACCTTGTTCCCTGCGCTCCGCGCGACTGTGCGATCTGCAGGCGCTTCTGACAGCTGACAGGGCCTCAGGGGTCACGTCCGGTGTCATTACGCATAATGACACGACGTAACCCCAGAGACCCAATCAGTGGTCACTGACTACAGGCAGAAGAGCCGAAGAGAACAGAGCGGCAGCGGAGCGCAGAAAAAGGTGAGTAGCATTTTTTTTTTTTTTACGTTTCATCACTTCTCCTAAGTCTCCGCTTATAATACTCGGGGGTCTGAAGAGAGCTATGGAACATAATACCG
Organism: Leptodactylus fallax; assembly: GCA_947044405.1. Classification (NCBI taxonomy): domain Eukaryota; kingdom Metazoa; phylum Chordata; class Amphibia; order Anura; family Leptodactylidae; genus Leptodactylus; species Leptodactylus fallax. Next base: position 302,397 of record CAMRHE010000085.1, read on the forward strand.
TGTGCAGGGACCGTTATGGAACATAATACCGTGTGCAGGGACCGCTATGGGACAGAATACCATGTGCAGGGACCGCTATGGAACATAATACCGTGTGCAGGGACCGCTATGGGACATAATACCGTGTGCAGGGACCGCTATGGGACATAATACCGTGTGCAGGGACCGCTATGGGACATAATACTGTGTGCAGAGGCCACTATGGGACATAATACCATGTGCAGGGACCACTATGGGACCTAATACCGTGTTCAGGGACCGCTATGAAACATAATATCGTGTGCAGGGACCACTATAGGACATAATACCGTGTGCAGGGACCGCTATGGGACCTAATACCGTGTTCAGGGACTGCTATGAAACATAATACCGTGTGCAGGGACCACTATAGGACATAATACCGTGTGCAGGGACCGCTATGGGACCTAATACCGTGTTCAGGGACCGCTATGAAAAATAATACCGTGTGCAGGGACCACTATAGGACATAATACCGTGTGCAGGGACCGCTATGGGAACTAATACTGTGTGCAGAGGCCACTATGGGACCTAATACTGTGTGCAGGGACCGCTATGGAACATAATACCGTGTGCAGGGACCACTATAGGACATAATACCGTGTGTGAGGACCGCTATGGGACCTAATACCATGTGGAGGGACCGCTATGGGACCTAATACCGTGTGCAGGGACCGTTATGGTACCTAATACCATGTGCTGGGGCCACTATGTGACATAATACGGTGTGCAGGGGCCACTATGTGACATAATACCATGTGCTGGGGCCACTATATGACATAATACTTTGTGCTGGGGCCACTATATGACATAATACCGTGTGCTGGGGCCACTATGTGACATAATACGGTGTGCAGAGGCTGTTATGGGATATAATACCTTGTGCAGGGGCCGCTATGGGACATAATACCGTGTGCAGAGGCCGCTATGGGACATTATTCTGTATAACGGTGTGTTTTCTGCATTAAGGATGTGTTTTTGCACAGAAAACACAGGCATTTTTTTTTGTGCAAAAATGCACCATGTGAACGCAGTTTTACATTGAAGTAAAAGTTCCAGTGGCCTAACACTATGTCTGCATCCAGATACATAGTGTGTTTCCACCATAAGGATGCCGCCATACGGTGCTCCTGGAAACTTACATTTACCACTAATTGGGGGCTGCACATGGATTTTCATTGCTTCTAATCGGAAAGTACAGGAGCGTCCCAGGAAATAGCAGTAAACGCATGCGTCCTGAAGAATCTGGTGGCAGCACTTCTGTGTTATGGTTTGTGGTATATGACTTTAGTTTAGGGGTCGTCAGACTTACAATTATTGACCGGCACTCCGAGTACCTCATCTTTGATTTTTTAATTAAAATCGGCACGCTGAACAAAAAAGGTTGCCTACCCCTGCCCTAGGCTATTTCCCAAATATATGTGTTCCCCTTCAATATATCTGCCTGTCATGTTTTATCTGTTGTCAACACCATCATTTTGTGCTAGCGTTGACAACACACTGACAGTGTCCAGTCATCAGTACCTATACATAAAGCCGACATCAGGAGAGTGCACTTGTCTTCAATAAATCCAATGACCCACAAGTAATGTCTTCACTAATTTTAGTGGTTCTTCTTCGTTTTTTCTTTCTATATTCAGCCCAGACCATCAGGACTACTTCTCCTCATAACTGCAGAGTATGCTACCAAGACCTCTTTGGCCCATCACTTCTGGAGCCAGCAGGCAGAGATGGTACTTGTCCTAGCTGTCTATGTGGTGCTCTGCTGAGGCATCATGGGTTTGAGAGAGCACAGAGGGAGAAAAAAGTAGGGAAAATCTAATTTTCACAGCTGTGTCTGATCAGAACACAGAAGAGGCTGGATCTTCTGGTTTGGTCTGCAGCCTACAGTTTCCACTTTTTGGGCAGGCTCTGGTGAATAACTATACCTAGAGTGGTGTCTGACTATAGGTGACTTATTTGGTCTGTGGTCTAAATTTTTTTTGGGAGTGGGGTCAGGTTAGTGGTCTGAATTTATTTAAGTTGCTACAGAGACTTGGATGGCTTCCATAGTAAGGGGCCTAGGTTGTCTGCAGTCATCAAGAGAAGTCGTAATGGCGATCTGTGCTGACAGAGAAAAAAAAGGAAAGAGGGCAAAATTAGAGAAGATGTAACCTGTTAGTCATTGGACTAGTCTACTGTCTTGACATTTGTTTTTGTAAATACTTGTCTTCTACAAAGTTTTTGTTCAGCCCGGGCCTAATTCACAACCGATCATTACCATTTTCTTTGTCAACTTTGTCAACTTGTCGGGTCGAACCCTACTTGGTATGAGTCCGTTCGCTCATCTCTAATTGTTACCTTAATGCTTATAGTCTATAAATTAGGGTAAAGGCTCTGGCATAAGCCTCTTCCTCATAAATTTTCCAGGCAACCCAGACACTGTCAATAGATTGTGCCCCTACACAGGCTAATACAGCCCATCATGATTGGACATTGTCACAGTCCTTTGACCAGGGGAATGGTAATACTGGGTTGTCAAGGCCATTACAGAAAACAGGTGTTGAGTGAGCTACAATTCCAGACTCAACCATGAACCAGTGTGTGTCACTGTTAACAATATTTTTTTACTCCTGAACAATCACTTTAAGTAGAATTTAATGATTGAGACTGAAACTCTCAATTTTCATGGTATACTAAGTAATATGGAAGCAAATCTTACATGACACATTCTCTTCTTTTTGGGTGTTTCCTGATTATACTATTATAATTATATATTATAATATATGACTCAGTAATTCAGAACTTTATTCCAATTATTAATTAAACTTTCTACTTTATCTAAGTTAGTTATAAAAGTTCTCAGGAATATCTCTCCACTTCTGTTTGACCGGGTATACATAATCCATTTACCTTTGTGAGACCGTTGGCATTGAAGGGATTAAACAAGATCTGTTCAAATAAAACGTAAAGATTGTAACTGGCAGAGAAAGCCACAATCCAATCTTCTGAGTGCACTCAGCCTTAGCTAATGCCCACTTCACATTTGCAGAGCTCTTAAATATTGTATTGGAAGTGTTTACAGCGGAGATACCCAGCTAAATCATCAATGCGGCAGATTTAACCACTAACACCTCAATGACATTCTTACTGTATATGGATTTATGCATAAGCATACACTGTGTATCATAACCTGGTGCTCAGGGGACCACAAGTCAATTATAAGAGTGATTTATTTGGCTTTAATTAGAAATTTGCAAAACTAACAAAAGGATTTTTAATTCAGTAATCTTATTAAATAGAAATTTGTGCTATCAAAGGGTTCCGGGGACTTACTGTATATACCATGAATACATTTCACAATCCAAGGCTAGTGGGTGACAATAGTGATAACCGTATACAGACAGGAACCACTGACCTGTTCAAGTAAGGTCTGAAGAGATGTTTTCACTCCACGTAGCGAAACGCAGCAAAAAAAACATTGCGGTAAAAACTCAGTGGAAATGCAATGTGGTTTTTTCCACAGCATTTTTCATTGTATTTTTCGAGAGTTTTCCTTTCTGCCCCTATTATACCTATACGGGTAATGCCAGCTTTTCCGCAGGTATAATTGACATGCTGTGATTTAAAAAAATGCTTGTTGCAGATTTTTTTCTGCAATGTGTGAATGGGATTAGCCAGAATCCCATCCACTTCGCAGGTACTGTAAAATGCAGCGTTTTTTGCAACGACGTTTCTGTTGCGTTTTCGCAAAATGGGACCCCAGTCTAAGGATAAGGCCCCACATTGCAGAAAAGTCGCTTCTTTTGTTGCAGAACTTGCTGCGGTTTTTTGAGCCCAAGCAAAGAGTAGCTTCAAAAGGAATGGGAAATATCTCTGAAGTTCTTATACTTCTCCCTTCTGCTCAGTCCACTCCTGGTTTAGGCTTAATAAACCGCAGCAAAATCTGCAACAAAAAAAGCTTCTTTTCAGCAACGTGGGGCCTCATTCTAAAGGGGTTTACCAGGACCTATATATTGATGACCTATTCTTAGGATAGGTCATTAATATATGACTAGTAGGGGTCTGAAACCTGGAACCTCCACAGATCAGCTGCTTGAAGAGACTTCATTTGGGTGAGTGCTGCTGCCTCTTCACTGAATACTAAGCACAGCGTCCTACAATGCATAGGGGCCGTGTTTGGTATTGCAGCTCAGTACAATTTCTGCTATATCATGTGATCAATGAACATCAAGCAAGCCCTTAAGGCTAAGGCCCCACATATGTGGGGCCCCGGTCTTAATGTGCATTCTCCAAATCTGCGTTGTATACTTGCTTACTACAGCACTTTCAATTCTTTGTTAGCTCCGTAATGTATACTCCTATAGTTTTGCATGACGCTTTCCAGGAGTTGTATACTCTGTGCAGGCTTTATGGAATGGCCTTCAATAAATACAATAGATCCTAAAAGAATATGAATGCTTTTTCTTTGTACTTTCCAATTCAAAAGCAACACTGAAGAGTGTAAGACACACTTATTATTAAGATAGGAAAACCTTGACAGTAAAAAATTGTGTTTTTAGATTTCATGGTAGGCTACATAAGGTAAGCTGGCTTTGTCTATATATGAGATGTGACTTTTCCTGTGGCTCATCTTGCACAGCACGACAGAGAGGTAAATAGTGAGAAATTATCTAAATGTCTATCTACAGTGAATGACCACTGTATTAGAGATGTCCATCTAGTGTCTACCAGCAATTCATAGTGGCAGATATCAGAGGACCCAGGGTATGCCAAGAAACTTTCCCCACACCATTACTCCACCTCCACCAGCCTGAATGGTTGACACCTGCCAAAGGTTCATTGATTCATGGTGCTTTTGCCAAATTCTGGCTCTCCCATCAGCATGATCCAAGACAAATATGGATTCATGAGACCAGACATTGTTTCCACACTGCTCAGTATCAGCAATGGTGCTCGAACCGGTTGTCTGGATTTATAGCCAAGCCATGCTAAGGAATGACTAGTTTCTTGTTAGAATACGTTAGTTGGATAACAGTGTTGCTGTGCGATTCTTGACATCCTCCTCTGACCCCTTTCATCAGTGAGTTGTTTCCGTCCACTCATTCTCCATTCTTGGATTACTCTTAGCACCACTGCACAAGAAAACCAAGGCCCCAGCCAGACTAGCACCAATGGCCATGCCTTGCTGGAAGTCAATCAGCTTGCACAATCCCTCCATTGTAATGTGGATTAATGGGATCATATGTCTAATGTCCATACAGGGAAGCTCCAATCATGAAAGGGCAGGTGTCTCTAAAAAAGTGGCCACTCAGTCTATCTTGTAAAAGAAAGTTCAGAGCAGCATAAGAGCAATTATAAGCAATGGATCAGGGCAGCTCACTGGGTCTAAGTCACTGGTCCTTTGTATATAGTGCAAAAAAATAGGTGGCACTCTAAAGAAAGGTGCAATGTGAATTCTTTTTTCATAGGTGATATTTTGTCCACACAGGAATCTTTCTTAAACCTCCAGTTATAGGCAACTTGAATTCATGAATGAATAGTATGGGTGAATATATTAAACTTTGTAATATATCTTATTAAAGAAATATGTTTTCTTCTCCACATTTCAGGAAGAATTACTTTCTACATATTAGTCTATGAAGAGGGGAGGGGGATAGCAAAGACAATCAAATAATTGTTGTAGTTAAACTCTGCTATTCCATACGATTTCAATGCTACTAGGTAGTAGATAAGAAGCTACTGGTAGTAGACAGAATGAGGCAATAAATCAATCAACCAGTCGGCAGGAGAAACCTACTCCACCCCTCCCCTCTCCATAGAGCTCTGTGTATGCGGTGAATACAAAGAAAAAAATAATGTAAACAAGCAGTCAGACAAGGAGGAGAACAACTATTTTTGTGGACTATCTAGATACAGTATCTAATCTATCTACAAGTATCTATCTATCTACAGTATCTATCTATCTATCTACAAGTATCTATCTATTTATCTATCTATCTACAAGTATCTATCTATTTTATCTATCTATCTATCTATCTATCTATCTACAAGTATCTATTTATCTATCTATCTATCTATCTATCTATCTATCTACAAGTTTCTATCTATTTATCTACAAGTATCTATCTATCTATCTATCTATCTATCTATCTATCTATCTACAGTATCTATCTACAAGTATCTATCTATCCACAGTATCTATCTACAAGTATCTATCTATCTATCTATCTATCTACAGTATCTATCTACAAGTATCTATCTATTTATCTATCTATCTACAAGTATCTATCTATTTATCTATCTATCTACAAGTATCTCTCTATCTTATCCTTTGAGATTGTGCCGAATATTTTGGTCTGATGGGCATCAATTATTTTACATGCAATCATTTTATGAAAATCTTATGAGGATACCTTATATCAGATGTAAGCAGGATCATTTCTGTGCCTGCATATGGTAAGATTTGATGTCAGAATCTCGGCAGGTATAAATTTCTGAAGTGCTAAATATTTTCAGCGTATAATATGGTAGCAGCAGAAAAGTAATAGAAAATTTAAGGTAAATAAACTGTAAATGTTTTTCATCTCCGGAGTTTCCGCATCCCTCCCTTGGAGAACCAAATTATCATCCAACTTTTCTGGAAATGCTGGAAGATAAGACATTTTCATTAAAGCAAATCACACAGCTACTTGTATCTCTGCCTTCAAGGCTCTTCTTATTAGGAGCGGAACAACCTATAATCATCAAATATCTTACCATCAGAAGATCATGTTGAGCTTCCTAAGTGATCTTATCATGTAAACTAGAAGCATGGCCTGAACAGACTAGCATGAAATTCCTGGAAGATACAGCGATTCACATATTGATATCTTTTATGGAAACTAAACCTCGGAATGAATTATTAAAAAGATAACTACAGTCATGGCCAAAAGTTTTGAGAATGACACAAATATTATATTTTCACATGATCTGCTGCCCTCTGGTTTTTATGTGTGTTTGTCAGATGTTTTTATCACATACAGAAATAGAATTGCATTCATATTATGAGTAACAGAAGCTTATATTGACAGTTAGAATGAGTTAATGCAGCAAGTCAATATTTGCAGTGTTGACCCTTCTTCTTCAGGACCTCTGCAATTCTCCCTGGCATGCTCTCAATCAACTTCTGGACCAAATCCTGACTGATAGCAGTCCATTCTTGCAGAATAAATGCTTTAATTTTGTCTGAATTTGTTGGTTTTTGTTTGTCCACCCGTCTCTTGATGATTGACCACAAGTTCTCAATGGGATTAAGATCTGGGGAGTTTCCAGGCCATGGACCAAAAATCTTTATGTTTTGTTCCCTGAGCCATTTAGTTATCACCTTTGCTTTATGGCAAGGTGCTCCATCATGCTGGAAAAGGCATTGTTGAGCGGAAAACTGCTCTTGGACAGTTGGGAGAAGTTGCTCTTGGAGGACATTCTGGTACCATTCTTTATTCATGGCTGTGTTTTTAGGCAAGACTGTGAGAGAGCCGATTCCCTTGGCTGAGAAGCAACCCCACACATGAATGGTTTCAAGATGCTTTACAGTTGGCATGAGACAAGACTGGTGGTAGCGCCCACCTCTTCTTCTCCGAATAAGCTGTTTTCCAGATGTTCCAAACAATCGAAAAGGGGATTCATCAGAGAAAATGACTTTCCCCCAGTCCTCAGCAGTCCACTCCCTGTACCTTTCGCAGAATATCAGTCTGTCCCTGATGTTTTTTCTGGAGAGAAGTGGCTTCTTTGCTGCCCTCCTTGAGACCAGGCCTTGCTCCAAGAGTCTCCGCCTCACAGTGCGTGCAGATGCACTCACACCTGCCTGCTGCCATTCCTCATCAAGCTCTGCACTGCTGGTAGCCCGATCCCGCAGCTGAAACACTTTTAAGAGACGGTCCTGCCGCTTGCTGGTCTTTCTTGGGCGCCCTGGAGCCTTTTTGGCACCAATGGAACCTCTCTCCTTAAAGTTCTTGATGATGCGATAGATTGTTGACTGAGGTGCAATCTTTCTAGCTGCAATAGTCTTCCCAGTTAGGCCATTTTTGTGCAGTGCAATGATGACTGCACGTGTTTCTTTAGAGATAACCATGGTTAACAGAAGAGAAACAATGATGGCAAGCACCAGCCTCCTTTTAAAGTGTCCAGTGGTGTCATTCTTACTTAATCATGACAGATTGATCTCCAGCCCTGTCCTCATCAACACCCACACCTGTGTTAATGGAGCAATCACTGAAACGATGTTAGGTGGTCCTTTTAAGGCAGGGCTGCAATGATGTTGAAATGTGTTTTGGGGGATAAAGTTCATTTTCTAGGCAAATATTGACTTTGCAAGTAATTGCTGTTAAGCTGATCACTCTTTATAACATTCTGGAGTATATGCAAATTGCCATTAGAAAAACTGAAGCAGTAGACTTTGTAAAAATTAATATTTGTATCATTCTCAAAACTTTTGGCCATGACTGTACATCTAAAATAGAATTTCCCAGTCTATAGAATGCAAATTGTGGGCTGCATGGAAACTTTGTCCTTTCTGTGACTCCATGTAGACTCATATTGACTTTATTACTAGCATTGTATGCAGGGGTCAATCCCAACTCATGGCTTCAAGTGATCTAATGTAATTGCTACATATGAAGGAACAAGCCCTGCATACAGGGGTCATCGCTTCTCACCGCCCCTTCGGCCGTTGCAGTGACTCCCCTCTTGGCCCTCTTTCTCCCCTTTTGGCATGCGTAATCGGGATGCTATTTCCGATGGTCTGTCACAAGAGCGTGGCAGAGTCTATTGCGCATGCGCAGTCGCGAGAATTCGCTGCCAGCGAAAACTGAGAAGAAAGAAGGCCAAGAGGGGAGTCACCGCAACGGCCGAAGGGGCGGTGAGAAGCGATGACGCGATGGGTGATCGCAGAAGAGAAGGTACACCCCGGGTGCTCCGTGGGGCTCATTTACATACACGAAGAAACAAATTATCTTGGAATCGGCTGGGAGAAGAAAACAAGGAAAGGAAGGAGAAGAATGGCCTTTTTAAAGGCCATTCCAACGTGCCATTAGCTTAAAAGTGTTTTTGCGAATGATACACTCCCTTTAAATAAAGGCTCATGTGCCTGCTGCAAAAACTTAGCTTGGGTCCTCCTGCCCAACTTCTCCGCACAATCGTCAGCTGTGTCCCATCTGTACATTATGGCAGCATTTACATTTCTCTTTCCTTCTAGATCTGAAACCTGACCACCATGGAAACATGTTAATAACACGTATGTGCACACAAGCTTCCCATCATTTCCTTCCCCTGTTAATGACCCCCCCCCCCCCCACAGAATCCCTCCTTGAGTATTTTTACCATGAAGTGGTTAATTTCCTCCATTCTGACAGTGGAAGGCTGTGTATCATAAATCCTCTTACTCCAGTGCACCAGAGGACAGGGATGATTTATGATGCACAGACTGCCAACCATGAAAGTAAATCAGAAAAGTTTATTCAGACCTGTGGTCTTCCCTTGGCTTCTGGACTTATTCACGACCAGTGCCTGCATGAACCCAAGGCTAAATGGACACTGTTGTTTTCATTGACTTTGCATAAGTCAATATTGCAGTATTATAAGAAACTTTGTAATATATTTGATCAGAGAAAAATGCTCCTTTCTTCACTTTTCAAACTCCTTTCTTCCTCTTTCCCTCTAGCCAGAGGCGTAGCTAGGGGGGGGGGGGGGGGGGGGGCAGAGGCGGCTGCCCCGGGCCCACTGACATTTTAGGGCCCACCCTGGGGCCACCATTAATACATCTTTTACTTTTGCAGACACCGATCTAGTTAAAACGCTTCCTGCAACTTGCTGTCTTGTAAACCACAAGCCACTTCAGGCCTGCGGTTTACATAACAACGAGAACACAGTCATCGCACAGGCGGCGCGATGACGTCACAAGATCGCGCCTCCTACGCTGACTTCCTGTGCGTGGAGCCTGCGCACAGAGCACGGGTCAAGAAGAGAAAGCGATGACTCTGTTCTTCATGGTCGCTGGTAGGTGAGTATAACTTATATTTGTTTTGTTTTAGCTTAGTTGTGGGTATTTTAATAGTATAAGGGGTTGTTAGGGGGAATTATAACTATAAGGGTGGGGGCATTATGAACATAAGGGGGCGTCATTTATATAAGGGTTATTACGGGGTACAAGGGGGAAGGTTATTTATATTAGGGGTCATTATGAACATAAGGGGGTGGTCATCGATATAAGAGGTCATTAGAGGTGCAGTATTTATGTCAGGGGGAATCAGGGCCAGAATATGAGGGGGCAATTAATTTAATTAAAGTGACACTTGGGCTTTATTAAGACTAAAGCCCCACGTAGCGGGCTGCAGCAAAAAAGCGCTGCAGGAAAAACCGCGGCAGTAACATTGTGGTTTTTCCCGCAGCGCTTTTCACAGAAGGGCAACAGACTTTTCCTCTGCAGACTTTCTGCTTCCATTATAACTATAGGTAAACCGCCAGCGTTTCCGTAGGTATAATTGACATGCTGCGATTTCCAAAACCACAACGCTTTTGGAAATCGCAGAGTGTCCGCTGCATGCATTTTTCCACAATGTGTGGATGGGATTTGCTAGAATGCCGCATTTTTTTCCCGTGGCGTTTTTGCCATGTGGGGCCCCATCCCATCCCCACTTTGTGGTAAAATATGCTCAGTGGACATGGTGCGATTTCCAAAACAGTTGTGGTTTTGGAAATCGAAGCATTCCTATGGAAACGCTCCCGGTTTCCCTGTAGATGTAATTGAAGCTGAAAATCCGCAGAGAAAACCTCTGCGAACTTTCTGTGCAGAGCGCAGCAGGAAGAACAGCGCTTTATTGCTGCGGGACACCACATGGGGCCTTAGGCTTAAAGTGTTTTCCAGCTCATTTTTAATTGATGATCTATCCTCAGAATAAATCATCAATAAGAGATAAGTGATTCCCCACTGATCAGCTGTATGAAGGAGTTATGGTGCCTGTTTATATCACACGCTGTCTGTTTATAGTGACCGAGTGATGTAATTACAGCCTTGTCACATAGACGTGTATAGGACGAGACTGTAGTTACATTACATGGCCGCTATGAGATGAATGACACTATGTAAAAGAGAAGGGGTCACGGCGCTTACACAGGTACCACGGTTCATTCAAACAGCTGATCCTGGGGGTCTCGATTATTGGAACCCCATTAATTATTATTACCTTTTGTTTACTTTTTAATTAGGAAACACCTGGGGCATTATTAATAAGGGGCACTATTTAAAGGGGGTACACAGGGAAGTTATTAATTTAAAGATGCACTTGTGGGTTATTCATTATGGGGGGTTATATTATATATTTTATAATTGAGGTAACAGCAGGATGGGGGTGCAGGTGAGGACAATGTGGGTCGGGTACCTGGAAAAGTGAGGAGCCAAAAATGTCTGTGCTGCAAACTTTACAGAGACTGGAAGAAGTGGTCATGGCGATTCAGATGAAAGAGATGGGGAATGTGAACGATTAGTCAGAGATGTCACTGGTAAGTCACTAAATGTTACTGCACTGTATTTGCCTAAATGTCTGCAGAGCCCTGTGTAGATCCGATATATACCACTATACGGTCACCGTATAGTGATAATATCGGTATACCTAAGTTGGGGGCCCACTTGGACATGTTCGCCCCCCTGTGCTGAACCCCTAGCTACGCCTCTGCCTCTAGCAAATTGTTAACTTTCTTTGAGTACTCTGCTAAATCTGTGTTATGAGACAAGACTGTCAACTAATTGAAGCATCAGAGTATATCCTGCCCATAGAAGTCCGTGGAGAGTAGGAGGTAAAGCTGAATGAGAGTGAAGCAGAGACACACATATGGAGACATGGAGACTGCTGCAGGTAAAAGTATGTTTTCTATCTCACCCAAGATATTTGGATACATCAGTACTGTTTAGTACTTCTCTAAAATGACCCATATGGTGGTAATGAGTGTGGAAGAAATAATTAGGGAGCATAATCTCCTGTATTCTCCATATGTTGTCTATGGGAGACATCATAACAGCTAGTCTCCATCCATTAGCTCTGGGATAACTGAATTAGAAGTAGGGCTTGTAGAGCGAAACTACTGTTTTGTATTCTGAGCTGACGTCACTTGCTACATTTGAAGTAAGGGGTAAGCAGTACATGTCAAACAGAGAAGTCCAGCCTGGCATAGGGATACACATAGGTGATGACAGTGGCAATGACATTTCACCGCTCTCATCTCTTCTCTCTCCTGTAACCCTAAAAGGCTATTTGAAACTTTTCACTCCTTACTCACTCCCAAGGTGCACATGCCATTCACAGACCTTAGCACAGATGACCTGGCCACTTATTTCCATGATAAAGTTGATAAGATCCATCAGGAAATAACTGCCCAATCCCCAGGTGGCACTGACCCCCTCACCAGCTGCACTTCAGACTGTTCATTCTCATCTTTTGAACCTGTTACAGAGGAGGAAGTATCTCAGCTACTTTCTTCTTCTCGCCCTACAACCTGTAGTAGTGACCTTTTCCCCTCACATCTTCTCCAGTCTCTGTCGTCTGCCGTCACGACTTACCTTACTAAAATATTTAACCTCTCTCTCTCTTCTGGAATTTTCCCATCCTCTTTCAAACATGCTGTCATAACCCCACTACTGAAGAAATCCTCCCTTGACCCGTCCTGTGCTGCTAACTATCGACCTGTCACTAACCTTCCTTTTAGCTCCAAAATCTTGGAACGCTTAGTCTATTCTCGTTTAATCCGCTATCTTTCTGCTAACTCTCTTCTTGACCCCTTACAATCTGGCTTCCGCACTCTGCACTCTACTGAAACGGCCCTCTCAAAAGTCTACAATGATCTCCTGACGGCTAAATCCAAAGGTGACTACTCTCTTCTTATTCTTCTAGATCTCTCAGCAGCATTTGACACTGTTGACCATCAACTCCTCCTCACTATGCTCCGCACTGTTGGCATCACAGACACCGCTCTCTCCTGGTTCTCCTCTTATCTCTCTGACCGCACTTTCTGTGTATCATTTGCGGGCTCTGTTTCTTCCCCTCTTCCCCTTGCCATTGGTGTTCCTCAGGGCTTGGTCCTAGGTCCCCTGCTCTTCTCCCTCTACACAGCCCCCATTGGACAAACCATCACTAGATTTGGCTTCCGGTACCATCTTTATGCTGATGACACACAATTATATATGTTATCCCGTGACATCACCCCTGCACTAATACAGAACACCAGTGACTGCCTCTCTGCTGTCTCAAATATCATGTCTTCGCTCTATTTGAAACTGAATCTCTCAAAGACTGAACTACTGCTGTTTCCACCATCTAATAGATCTGTCCCTGATATCTCCATCGCAGTCTCCGGCCTTACCATAATTCCTAGGCATTATGCCCACTGCCTCGGGATTTTGTTTGACTCAGACCTTTCCTTCACCCCCCATATCCAATCACTCGCACTCATGTCATCTCCACCTCAAAAACATCTCCAGAATCTGCCCTTTCCTTACCACAAATACACTAAAGACACTTATTGTTGCCCTGATTCACTCTCGCCTTGACTACTGTAACTCCTTACAAATTGGCCTTCCCCTTACTAAACTCTCCCCTCTACAATCTATTCTGAATGCGGCGGCCAGGCTCATCTATCAGTCTAGAGGCTATAGCGATGCCTCCGGTCTGTGCCGGTCGCTACATTGGCTGCCTATTCAATACAGAATATGATAGAAACTTATCACCCTCATCCACAAGGCTCTCCTTAATGCTGCACCTCCCTACATTTCCTCTCTCATCTCTGTCTATCGCCCGACCCGTACTCTCCGTTCACTCAATAACCTAAGACTAACATCCTCTATTATCAGAACCTCCCACGCTCATATACAAGACTTCTCCCGAGTTGCACCACTTCTCTGGAATGCTCTATCCCGGACTATTAGATTAACCCCCAATTTCACAGCTTCAAGCAAAAACTAAAGACATATCTTTTCAGAAAGGCCTATCACAACTAATGTAAACCCCTCCGTAGTTAGAATCCCTAAAACGTACCCTCCTCTGTTCACGCTCCCGCATTACCTCACAGGATATGATGCCGTATCAGACTAACTTTATATGTCCAGGCACCGTGTGCATGTTAAAGGACACGACTGGTGACGGCTCATACAGCTTTATATATGTGTAAAGACAGTAACCTCTATTACAAAATTGTCTGACCATTGTACAAGCAATGCTTCATCTGTCGCCGCCCCTGCTACTTCCTGTGTCACCCCCTCTACCTCATAGATTGTAAGATCTTGCAAGCAGGGCCGTCAGTCTCAGTGTGTGAATTGAATATTTCTTTGTAATGTATCTTTTTTGTCAGCACTTGAACCCTACAAATTGTACAGTGCTGCGGAATATGTTGGCGCTATATAAATACAAATTTATTATTAGAATTTATTATTATGACAAACAGATAATCACTAAGACTATTGCAGGATTATTCTATTGTTTTCTACTTTTTGGAGGATGAGAAATATGGAAAAATGTAATTAATTAAAGGGATTATCCACCTTTGGAATATCGATGGCCTAAATTTAGGTATGGCCTTCAATATCAGATTTGTGTGGGTGCAATAGTCGGGACCCATGCAGAGCAGCATGACTCCTGGTAATGTTTACAAGCCAGAAGTTGCACTGTTCATTCGCAATATGATGTGGTTTTAGGTACTTCAGCTGTGTCTCATTGAAATCTATGGTACACACGCTGCACTACCTAAACTTGCAGCTACACGTTGTATGGTGAGTAGGCAATACGACTAGCATCTAAACAACCCTTGGAGCCGCATTGTTCTGGAACAGCAGATCTGCCGCATATGGTGAAGTCGGACAAGACTGCTATAGAAGATTATACTGTAGGCATCTTTAGTCTTCTTCTCTTCCCACATGCAGAAGTAGATGTGGAGGAGAGCACATGGGGTTACCCTAGCACAGTGGGCAGACATGACTTAATTACATGCCATTAGGATGATAAAATGAGAAGTCGTTAAAGTAGAGATTTACGTCGTCATTTCTCAGAATGAATTGTTTTGTTTTTCTTGCACTTTTCAGCTCGGGAAGATTAATGTGTTTCTCAGACTCCGAAACCACAAATAATTAATATTATACCAATGATTTCACTTCTGCCCTTTGATCGTCTCATGAATGAGCACATAATCATTTCCTAATTACTCCCACCTTGTAATTCCATGATGCTGCATTAATATAGGAGCGGGGGCAGTGGTGGTGGCAGGAAGTCCGTGCTGTTAAACTTTAACCTAGAATTACTGCTCAGATTTGTCCACCGTTTTGCCCCAAGGGTCAATTCTGGTGTGACGTAATACTGCTCGGGCAGGCTGTTTCCTCTTATTTGACATTCAATTTTTATTCTGTACTAGAGGAAAGACCCACCTTTGCACGGCTACATTTCATTTTTTGTTTGTGTAGTGGCCCCATAAGAATTGGCCAGTTTTGCACTTGACATCCAGTATGGCAGTCCAGTATAGGTATAGAATAGTTATGGCTGTGTTGCTATGGAAACCTGGTAAATGAAATGTGAACTTATATTGGCTGATGCATATGACTGAATATTTAAATACCTGCAAACTGCTATTGACTTATACAGGTCATAAATAGCTTGGTTGCTATGGAAACCTGGCGTAAAGCTGTGTGTATGTCAAGACTGAAGAACTTGCGATTTTCCATTGGTCCATAAGTGTCATGTGATCATGTGTATCTCAGTTTGGATATCAGTGAAAGACCTGCGATCGGTTGTTATGGAAAACCTGGAGTAAAGCTGTGTGTATGTGACCTTGTGTAACAGTTTCATCCACAGCGCCCTGCCCCTTTAAAGCTGACCCACAGCAGTGAAGAAAAATGGCTGGGTTGTTATGGAAACATGGAGTGCAGCTGTGTGCATGTGGCTGACAATGCCTTGTCAGATTGGAGACGGGCTTGGGTCTGCTGGGTTGTTTCAGAAGCTTGCTGTTGTCTGTGACATACCTTTTCAGATTGGAGACGGGCTTGGGTCTCCTGAGAGTTTTCATTAGGTCGAGTAGCAGCCATGCATTTTGCTGCAGGGGGTATGAGTAGTTTAAAAACGTTTCAATTTATAAGAATGCTGAAATCCAGTATGGAAGTCCAGTTAGTGGCGTAAATACCGGTTTAGCAGTTGTAGTGGCTGCCACAGGGCCCGGGACATTAGGGGTCCCAGCAGGCCCCTGATGTTTTTTTTGGTTTTTTTAATAGGCCATTACCTGCTGGTGTAACACCAGCAGGTAATGGGCCCTATTTACTTACCAATCCCCGCTCCTGCTCACGGCCGCCTGTGCTTCACCTTCTACAGAGGCGACTGTGAGCAGGAGCGGGGATCGGTAAGTAAGGCCTGCGGGCCGTGAACCACACAAACACTGCTATCATTATACTCTGGGGTCTTTTCAGATGCCAGAGTATAATGATCGGAGGCCCAGAGGAGTTGAGGGAACATAAAAACCACTGTTACTTACCTCTCCTGCGCTCCAGCAGGCTTCGGGCCTCCTTGGTGACATTCCAGACGTCGGTGGGCCAGTCCAACGTCATTATGCATCACGATACATGCCTGGCTCATGTAACATTTGGTCCAACATTGAAGAGGTAGTGGGAAGTGCACATAAAACTATATGAAGGGGCCACTATGGGGCAGAATACTGTGTGCAAGGGCCACTATGGGGCATAATAGTGTGTGCAGGGGCCACTATGGGGCATAATAGTGTGTGCAGGAATGCAGTTTGTGCGGGGGGGGGGTTGCCGGGGGGGGTCCCATGTCAAATGTTCGCCTTGGGGCCCAGCCATTCCTAGTTACGCCACTGAGTCCAGTATAGGTACAGTCTATTTATGGCTGTGTTGTTATGGAAACCTGGTAAATTAAATGTGAACTTATATTGGCTGATACACGTGATATGACTGAATATTTAAGGACCTGCAAACTGCTATTGACTAATACAGGTCATAAATAGCTTGGTTGCTATGGAAACCTGTGTGCCTGAGGAGACTAAGTGCCTGCAAGCTTCTATTGGCTGATAAGGGACATGTGACCGTGTGTATGGCAGTTGGAATATGAGTGAAAGACTTGCAGGCTTGTATTAGCTAATGCTGGTCATTTTTTGGGAATACTGTATCTCAGGAATGGTACATACTTTAGAGCTGAGACCCGGTCTAAAATATTCCCAGACACCTGAAGTACATGAGTGCCAAATTTGGTGAGGATCGTTCCAGTCATTTGGTCGCGCATAAAGAACAGACAGACAGACAGATAGATAGACAGACAGACAGAAACTCATTTTTATATATATAAGAGATAAATGGGACCACATTTTGTAAAGGTAAAATTAATTTTACATGTAAATAATTCAATAATTTTTATGTTTTTATTACAAAAATATTCAAAGATGGCACATAGGTATAAGTTTTGCTGCTACTGCTAGTCATTGAGTTACTCAATTTTTTATACATGTAAAATGGTATTTTAAAGGATTTTCCGACCCAAAAGCATTATTGATACTTATGACCTCAGTTTCCGTATATGATCTGTGGGGTCCGACACCTGGAGCCTGCACCGATCTGCTGATCCAGGTGCTGGAAGCTGCTAGTGGATTGGAAAAAGAAGCAGTCTGCTCCTATCCAGGTAATAGAAGAAATCAATATGGAATCAGTACTCATGAAAAAGGGAAGGTGCAGTATGGAAAGTCGTTGAAGCCAATAGTAACTGTAGCATAACCCAACGCACTCTACAAATGATTACAACTTTATCGGTATGACTACAAAGAAAGCCAGGCAATGAAATCTATTCAGATAGAGCTGGACATTTCGGTCCCCTTGGACTTTCTTCCCCATCTGTAGAGCTCGGCGGTGGAAGCAAAGGCTTGGCCATGCTACAGATAACTTAGTAATGGGATAAATGGTTAGTTCCTGGGAAAAGCAACTACTACTGTATACATGATGTCCAATCTGATGTCTAATGTCTAGGCGGTCACCCTGAGCGTTATAAAAGTTGCCCCTTGGCCTGATATTACAGGGCCACTCACCAACCTTTCCTAGTAAAAGGCTTGTTGTTAAATAATGTAGGGTTTCGTAAGTCTCAGCATGTACTAGGTAGGATTCACATACACCCAGGTGACTCATATACACGCCAGCACTGAGCTGGGGGTGAGAAGCAACATGGTCATGTATGAAGTAAGCATGAAAAGCATGCCTATGGAACAAGTACAACTGTGGCTGTTATCACTGGTATGGGGACACTAGGACATCTAATACAAGAGCATACCAAAACTTTACCGTAGAGTCCTTCATGTGTTATATCTACTAACTACTCTTATATTTATTCCCTTCACATAGCTGTATGAGGACTTGCTTTCTGCGGGTCCCTAGTAGATCACCTAAAAAAAAAATGCCATGCTGGAAATGTCTAGATGACACATTGTGAGAAGTGCTGGCATTCTTGTACCACATGGTCCCGCAGATAGGAGAGAATTGAGCAGATATGCGCTCCTGTGGATGTGAGCGGAGGTGCAGATGTATGAGTCATAAAGGATCATTTATTAATATTGTTTGTGAGATAGAAGAACGGCATCTCATCTTGACCCCGGCCTTATAAATCCATCAGATACTTCACCTCAATAAATTAGCAATGAGATCTTCAGCTATTCATATAGATACTTATTACCTCATTGACTATGTCAAGAACAACTTGTCCATTCTGCAAACAATGCCTAGACAGCAGCTTCTGTGAGGCTCATTCTTCTGTTTATTGCCTTCCCTTATAACTCAACAGAACTCAACACCTTTCAAAGCACTTCATAAGTAGAAGATTCTGTCACCTTTGTATATGATCTTACATCCTTCACCTCTACAAAAGATAATACAACAATTTTCCATCTCAGCTGTGGTGGTGGCCGTTATCATCCTGCACCCTGTACAGCTCTAGTCTAGTTATTGGCTGCATACATGCTCCCAGTCTCTTAAAGGGCAAGTATCAGCTAATCACACCTGTCTTTAGTCAATACCCAAGTACATTAGGCTTTTAAGGACCTTTTCTCATTTTTTGCCTGAGCAATAAGATCCTTAATGTCCCTAAAAGTCTGTTTGTTCATGTTCCATTTGACACCTCCTGCCTCCTCCAACTCTAGAACATCCACCGAATCTGCTCCTTCCTCACCCCTAAAACTATAAAGTTGCTAGTCCACACCCTCATAATCTCCCACTTAGACTACTGTAACCCCCTTCTCCATGGCCTCCCAGCAAACATTCTCACGCCCCTCCAGTCCACCTTAAACTGTGCTGCTCGCTTAATACACCTCTCCCCCCCGTTCTTCATCAGCCATCCCCCTCTGCCAATCCCTTCACTGGCTACCCATCGCCCAGCGAATAGAGTTCAAAATACTAACGCTGACATACAAAGTCATCCACCACCTGTCCCCTCCATATATCTCCGACCTGATCTCCCGCTACCTGCCCACACATAACCTCCGATCCTCCAAAGACCTCCTACTCCGCTCTGCTCTCATCCGCTCTTCACACAAACGTCTAGAAGACTTCTCCCGTGTATACCCCATACTCTGGAACTCATTACCAAGACACATAAGACTGACACCCACAGTCACAAGCTTTAAGAAGACCCTGAAGACTCACCTATTCAAGAAAGCCTACAACCTCCAATAACACTACTGTCACCACACCACCACCTGTACAGCCTCTACCCTCACCTTCTGTCTCTATCCCTCTTCCCTCATAGATTGTAAGCCCTTACGGGCAGGGCCCTCTATCCCACTGTAACAGTTGGTCACTGTTTGTATTTTCTGTTTTGTATATCTTGTGTACTGTATGTAAATCCTAAAATGTAAAGCACCATGGAATTAATGGTGCTATATAAATAAACAATAATAATAATAACATTGACTACAACTTCTTGTCTGCTGCCCATCCATTGATTACAGTTGAACTCTGCTTGCCCTGAACCCAGGAATACAATTCCTTCCCAATGTCTTGGTATCATTACTGTGTCTTCCATTTACTTGCAAGCAATGCTCAGGTTCTCCTGCCTCATCTCTGTTTACATTCATCCATGACTACATGTTATTATAGTGGTCCAACCAATGACCCACTACTGTGGACCATGACTATCTGGCTTGCTCACATAACATGTTACATGCTGTATCAAAATATTGATGGAGTTAGATTTCTCTTTTTTTCATTCACTTCATTTTGGTAATTGATGAAAATAAACCATTAAGACTTCTATTTCTGAAAGCCTTCTTACTTTGCAGTATTTTTTCCTCACCTGCCTAAAACTTTTGCACAATACTGTGGATATGTAGACATTGATGTCTGGTGAAAATGAACAGTACCATTCTATTACTCTTAATGACTCCAGTCTTATAGCATATTCTCGGCATGCGAGAATATAAAAAGAAGAAAGTTCTGATAACCCACATGCAACGCCTTGAGAGAATCAGTAGGAAGAAAATATGCAAATATGCGTGCATCATGGGCAAAGTTGGAGGGTTTCCTGGTACCTGGATAGCTTTCTTTGTGCAATGAAGAATATGTCTTAACAAACATTAGATAAATTGCTCAATCACTGGAGTGGGAGTCGAGTGCGTCGGCCAATCCCAATCCCACAGGGAAGAAAATCTGATTACATAAAAAGCAAAAGCCAAAACTCCAGACTCCACAATTCTGCAAAATGAGTCTCCAAAAAGATAGCCAAAAGTCCAGATGATAGCATACAATAAAACAAAGAAGTATAAAAAGGCTAATATAACAAAGTGAATTAAAAACCAGTACCAAGGTCTTTATCTAGAGGCATAATAAAGGCAAAAGGTACTCATGGTAATCACACAACACTTTTTAGATACCCACTAAATGTATCCACTCATATAATACACCTCTTAAAGGGGTTGTCTGAGGTTAAACTTTTTATGGCCACTCCTCAGGATAGGCCATAAATACCTGATCAGTGGGGGGGCAGACATCTAGCTCCTGGACCGATCAGCTGTATGGAGCAGCTTCTATTGCCCATCCTATACACTATACAGGGTCGGAAGTAGAAAACTTCGTCCCCTGTATAGCAACTGGGGTCATCACTGTAGCTCAGCTACCACTGACTTTAATGAGCGCTGAGCTATACAGGGAACAGGGCTTTCTTCTTCTGGCCCTGTATAGTGTATAGGTGCACGAAGCAGTTCCATACAGCTGATCCATCTGGGGAGTGTCTGTCCCTCCACCACGTTCAGTTATTTATGTCCTATCCTGAGGATAAGCCATAAAAAGGTTAGACCCTGAAAATGCCTTTAAGGTGAACATTATATGCTACTGAACACTAAGGCCAATCAGTGGCTGGAATGGACCTGGTGACGTCACTGACATATGTCACCAGGTCCTTTTCTGCAGCCACAGCGGGCATGTGCGGTGCAGGAGTTCTGGTGTCAAAGTGGCGGCAGACTCTGGAGCGCCAGGGAAAGGTGAATATGATTTCTTTTTCTTTATGTTACACCTTCCCTGGGCTCTGACGTTGGACGCAAGGACATGTGAGTAAAAATGTTTGTTATTTTTACTCACCTCGTAAAGGGGCCCTGTGGCACATGACGCTGGGTGCCTTTTTGTTATCGATATGGCCGGTCCTCACTACGGGATCCGGAGTCATCAGGCTCCGGATCCTGGGGGCCCCTTTGGGGTCAGAACCCTGGGCAATTGCCCAGTTTGCCCCTAACGCCGGCCCTGCCTCTGGGATATGTCTAATTCTTGGACAACCCCTTTAATGATATATACAAAATATCAGTTCAGGTCCATGAAGCCTGTAAGAATCCAATACTGTGGCAGGCACTGTATAGGCAATGAAAAATACTAACTGACCGAAAAGGAGTGCCAGATTTCATTATATACAAAGCAATATATCCAGCGAGTGGTGAGATGTGCAAGTACTGGAGTATTTGCAGAATATACAGGAGTTTACTGATGGAGGATAAGCAATAATATTAGCATTACTCTGTTATCAATGGCATATATTTGCATATATCTGCCTTCTTATATCTGCCACAAGAGTGTTATCTTCTTCTGTTAGGAAGTGAGATCATTGCAAAACAACTGATTATAAATTAATAGTACAGACGGATATAAGAAACTTTGTAATATATCATATTAAAGAAATATGTTTCCTTCTGCATTTATCAAGCTGAGTTACTTTTTACATATTGGTCTATGGCAAGGGGAGGGGGAGGAAGAGGCTGCTGAAAAAGACACACATATAACCGCTGCTGCCACACTCTGCTACTCTGTAATTGAGAGAACTCACTGCTGTATCCTGAGGACACAGATAGAGTTGAAATCAGGACCAGTGGGGCAACACCAAAAATGAGGGCTGTTCTGCTGAATCCAAGACAGCTGAGAGGGGCCCCCGCTGTCATAGGGCCTGGTATGCCCTATGCTTAAAGCAACACTGTCTTAGAGGCAGAGAGAATGTTATCATTTAAATAGATGCTGGGTTGTTTTCCTGATACAAACCTCCCCAAATAATTTTGGAACCATTTTTGTTAAATAAATTTAAATTATAGGTACATTTTCTTACTCTATACCGCTACCATTAACCCCTTCATAATTCCCAAACCATGTAATGATAAACTACATACTATAATATAATGCTGAGTGCTAAGGGTCTGTTGACAGTGTTGATTGATGGTATAGCAATTTGATGAGCATTGGAACACCTACAAATGTATATCACATGACCATAGACCGTGAATCACATGACCATGAACCGTATATCACATGACCATGGTCAGAATTTTATGCACTACAGGTAGAAGTAACACAATGAATGACAGCAAGCAGAGATCTAAAAAAACTGGAGGAATTGATACAGACCATATATTGTAAAATTGTATATCTTTTTATTATACAAACAAAAACATTTGTCTCTCAATATTGGTCTGAAAGTGGACAACCCCTTTAAAAATCAACAGGCTCAAGATGACTGAATTGAGAGGGAGGGGCAGGTCTTTCTTCACAGCTTCTGCATGTTTACACACAGCTTTACCTTCCTATAGACTATATAGAAAGGAGTCTGCAGTTTCTCATTGATTCTAGTAAAAGTAAGGTAAATCTATCTACTTCTGACACTTGTGTCTTAGATAGAAGGCAGCTTTCCTGATTGTGCTCAGATTTCTCTCTTTCTGTGTCAGGAGTCTTTTTAGCTGCATCATAACCTGGATTTGCAGTCCAGTGTCCCTGGTTCTCCTATGTTATGGTCACTTGAGCTTTTCTCAGCTATTAGTTTGCTATTTTGCTGTTAGCGTCACACGCTGTTATTGTCGTACAATAAACATACACAAACTTATTAAACATTTTTTAAGAATTCTTCTTCCTGTATTACTTCAGTATCAGAAATCAACAACACGGCATTAACAAAGAAAGTAACTTCACACATCTTATGCTTGGTGGATGGACAATCCCACATGACCGCCATTCTCTATAATAGGAGCGCCGCAGGTAGCTGAGAACTGGACTTCAGGTATCTTCGGCACTCCCATCGAAGTGAATGAGAGCCACGCGGGTTTGTCCATCCACCAAGTGACACACCTATATATATGGCTGCGGTCAGGCTGGATTCCCACCCAGTGGGGGGAAAAACCCAATTCTCAGGCCTAGTGGGGGGACTCAACAGACAGACCCCCATCACTCAGGTATTTATCCTCTATCATTTAGGTGAATACAGGGCAGTAACATTTTGTGACTTACAGGTGACGTCTATGACTAATCCTTCACATTTCCCTTCTCTTCCCTTTGGACCGCCATGACCACTTCTTCCAGTCTCTGTAAAGTTTACAACACAGACATCTTTGGCTCCTCACTTTTCCAGGCACCTGACCCACATTGTCCTCACCTGCACACCAATCCTGCTGCTACCCCCAAATAAAATATATGATATAACCCCCCATAATGAATAATACCCCCAAGTGCATCTTTATATTTATAATGTCCGTATGTACCCTGTATAAATAGTGCCCCTTATTAATAATGCCCCAGGTGTTAACTAATTAAAAGGTTTTCCAGGTCATTAATAAACTAATCAGTGGGGCTCAAAAACCCAGGACCCCCACTGATCAGCTGTTTGAATGAACCGTGGTACCTGTGTAAGCGTCGTGACCGATTCTCTGTTTACATAGTGTCATTCATCTCATAGCGGCCATGTAATGTAACTACTACCTCATCCTATACACGTCTATGTGACAAGGCTGGAATTACATCACACGGTCACTATCAACAGACAGCATGTGATATAAACAGGCGCCATAGCCCCCCATACAGCTGATCAGAGGAGGGGTCCACTGATCTCTTATTGATAATCTGTCCTAAGGATCGAACATCAATAAAAATGAGCTGGAAAGACCCTTTAATAAAGACCAAGTGCCACCTTAAAGGGGTTGTCCAGGATAACCACTTTTTTAATATGAGGCTGGGGAAGGTGCTCCGGTGTCTCCCAGCGCATTCCAGTCCTGCTGCTCCGGTGTTTTCTTCCCCTCAGCGGTCATGTGTGGTGGGGACTTCCACCAGAAGAGAACACCAGAGCAGCAGAACCAGACATCGGAGCACAAGGGACAGGTGAGTAGGTGTTTTTTTTAATACATTACACTGTATTATGGCCCACAGTGGCCCCTGCACACAGTATTACATAGTATTATGCCTCGCAGTGGCCCCTGCACACAGTATTATGCCCCGCAGCGGCCCCTGCACACGGTATTATGCCCCGCAGTGGCCCTTGCACATGGTATTATGCCCCGCAGCGGCCCCTGCACATGGTATTATGCCCCGCAGCGGCCCCTGCACACGGTATTATGCCCTGCAGCGGCCCCTGCACACGATATTATGCCCTGCAGCGGCCCCTGCACACGGTATTATGCCCCGCATCGGCTCCTGCACACTGTATTATGCCCCGCAGCGGCCCCTGCACACTGTATTATGCCTCTTAGTGGCCCCTGCACACGGTATTATGCTCCATAGTGGCCCCTGCACTCTGTATTATTCTCCATAGTGGCTCCTGCACACAATATTATGCCCCGCAGTGGCCCCTGCACACGGTATTATGCTCCATAGTGGCCCTTGCACACGGTATTATGCCTCATAGTGGCCCCTGCACTCGGTATTATGCCTCATAGTGGCCCCTGCACTCGGTATTATGCTCCATAGTGGCCCCTGCACACGGTATTATGCTCTATAGTGGCCCCTGCACACAGTATTATGCTCCATAGTGGCCCCTGCACTCGGTATTATACTCCATAGTGGCCCCTGCACACGTAATTATGCCCCATAGTGGTCCCTGCACACAGTATTCTGCTCCATAGTAACCCACCCATGATCTATTATTATACCCTGGGGTCTAAAAGACCCCAGAGTATAATGATCGGAGACCCAGGTGGTGACAAACATAAAAACCAGTGTTACTTACCTGGGCTCCAGTGCGCTCCCTGCTTTCGGCCCTCTTCAATGTCGCACAGACCGGCGTCGCAACATAATGACGTCAGGCTGGCTCACGTGACATCTGGGATGTCCCAAAGAAGGCCGAAGCCTGCTGGGAGTAACATCGGATCGCCGGAGAGGTGAGTAACATTGGTTTTTATGTTTATCTCCTCCCCTGGGTCTTCGATTATTATACTCCGGGGTCTGAAAAGACCCCGGAGTATAATAATAGTAGTACTTGGCCTCACTTATCGATCCCCGCTGTAGCTCACAGCCCCTTCTGCTATGGGACGCAGAAGGGGAAATGGGGGCAGCCACAGCAGGGGCGGGGATCGGTAAATAAATAGGCCGTTACCTGCTGGGGATACTCCAGCAGGTTACGGTCTATTTATATATATAAAAAAAAAGTTATTGTCACCTACTTGCAATCCCATGATGGAGTCGCAGCTGCCTCCTCTTTTTGTCCGCGACATCTGCGTCTCAGCGTAGGAGGCGCAATGACGTCATTGTATCGCCGCCTGAGCTGACATGCAGAGGTCTTGTAAACCAGCCCAGGACAGGCCCTGCTCAGCTTTGTTTTTTTAAAGCGGCCTGTCCTGGGCTGGTTTACATTAAATAAATGGTAAAATGGCGCCCCCCAGACAGTGACGGACAGTGCCGCCTGAGGCGGCCGCCTCACTTCGCCTCATTAGCGGTGCGCCCCTGGGTACCCTATAACTGCTAAATCACCCTTGAGATATTAAATATTATCTTTGACCTTCCTAGATCACCATAGATAGTGCCTAAACATTTAACCTCTTCATCATTAAATAGTTTAGAATTTTCCCTTCTTCCCTGTTGGTTCTCCCTAGGAAAGGGCAATTTTCCAGAGAGACTCTTAATATAATAGATCCTCATAAAGTACGACAATTCCAGGGTCCGTTAATGCATCTTGAGCTAATAAGAGACAGTAATACATTAAAACGAATATTATTTTTTTTTTTTTTAAGGCTGAAGCATATTTTGCAGAAATACTTTAATGCTCCTGATCGATGCTGGCATGCAGAGACCCTTAAGGAGCGATCCGCTCCTTATCCCATACTGTTACCTCTACAACCTTTGTTTTTTTCTGCCAAGGTTTTGTCTTGAAACTATTTCCCCCCATTAAAAGCAGATATTCAGGCTCACATAATTGGATAACTGGAGTGCTTTTTTGTAAGCAGAATAAGAGGGCAAAGAAATAGAAAGGTAGATAACAATGAAACAGTAGGAGATACAAAATGAAGAGCACCGAGGGTTATTCAATCAACATAATGACTGCAGTTGGGTTTGTGTTCCTGGAATCCCGAGGCTATTTCTGCAGGAGTGTTTTGAAGAATATTCACTGTAGGTTGCAAAATCTTTGATTTTTTTCTCTTGGGTTTGATAGAATCATAAAAAATACAGCACACAATGCTATAAAGTATCTAATTGAAATGCTGTACGCGCCTTATATTGTTATTGTTTACTTGTAAAGCGCCGACATACACCACTGTATGGTACAGGGATGGGAACAATGGCTATATACAAATCAATGAGACCGACCTGGAGAGCTAAAGAGCTATTCCTGGAGGTCAAAGATGCAGCAATGCTTACTGCATAATGACCTTAATAACATGCTTTGTACCTGTGCTCCCTCTATTCTACATCCCTAAACATTAAAATTGCAACACTAAGAAGGAAAAGTCTTGGAATTATGGAAATCGCAGGATGGATAGACATGTTAATGATATGAAAATAATAAAAAAATGGAAGCAAATTATTCAAAACATCTTGATTTATTCAGCATTGAGAATGAGTGCTAGGCCCAGAGATCCCCGCACTTACACACCATGGCATGCTATCACTGAGGTTATTAATGGCTGTCTGAGGAATGTGATGTCACACTGAATGCATTTAGGAACACAAATCATCAAGATCGGCTGATGGCCGATTTCTTTGCGATTGCTGACCAATGATCTCCCAGATTTGTTTGATGGGAGACAAGTCCAGAGATGTTTAGGCCAAGCAGGCTGCTCAGAGTAATACGAGCAACAGGTGGCCTGGCATTGTCCTGTTGACAAATTGGGTGAAATGGCCGTACCACTGGTTCCATGACTAAATGTAACACAAACCTGTTTGCATACCTGAAATTAGGACTAGAGGGGTATAGATGCAGTACATTACACCACCCCACACCATAATCTTGGGAGTAAGACCCATGTGACGTGCCTTTGTGAAGGCCTATTAATGGTGTTTCCTAGGTGGTTTCTGGGCCAATTTCCATCCATCATTGCATCTGAGGAAAAAGAGGAACTCGTCACTGAAAAGGATAGACCACCATTCAAGCCTTCATTGTCATCTTACTGAGCAACATGACAGACTTTGAGAGCAGTGGTGTGAGGTCAATGTAACACGTGTAGCTGGACGTCTGGCTCATAGCCCAATGTTGTTCAAACTCCTCTTGATGGTTTGTGTCAACACTGTTTGCCGCCATAGGCTTGAGATGTGACGTCCAATTTCTTGTGATGATGTGACGATTCTTCCATGTAGATGTTTGCTCCCATATCGGCCTAGGCACATAGCGATCTGCAGGAGTAATAATCCAAGGTCTCTCAAGTCAAGGATTTTGTACCTCTTTGTTTACAACAAGTAGTGTTGTCTGGCATATTGACCAATAGGAGACATCTCACAATCATCACACACCACTTGATCCAATTTTTGAGGTTTCATTTAGCTAGAAACTTTGCTTTCTATCAGCTGCTCCCACATGCCACAGATTGGAACTAGGTACTTGAAAATTTTAACACTTGCAGATCTTAGTGAAACCAGCTACTTTCTCAATTAGCATAACCTCATAGGACGTCCTTCTTGATATTGCAATTTCAATGTTGAAGAGTATATGTACTGTACTATAGCTGAGTTTCAAATAAGTGCATGACCAGTATGTAATGTGGGGTATCTTTCCTTGTGTATGGTGTATGGGGCTATGTGACATGTAGAGAAAATGAGGGTAGGAGAGGGTCATTGGCTGCCTATTCAATACAGAATACAATATAAACTTATCACCCTCATCCACAAGGCTCTCCATAATGCTGCACCTCCCTACATTTCCTCCCTCATCTCTGTCTATCACCCAACCTGTACTCTCCGTTCACTCAATGACCTAAGACTAACATCCTCTATTATCAGAAGCTCCCACGCTCGTATACAAGACTTCTCCCGAGTTGCACCACTTCTCTGGAATACTCTATCCCGGACTATTAGATTAACCCCCAATTTCCACAGCTTCAAGCGCAAACTAAAGACATATCTTTTCAGACAGGCCTATCACAACTCCTAATGTAAACCCTTCCGTAGTTAGAATCCCTAAAACGTACCCTCTGTTCACGCTCCCGCATTACCTCACAGGATATGATGCCGTATCAGACTAACTTATATGTCCAGGCACCATCTGCACGTTAAAGGACACGACTGGTGACGGCTCATACAGCTTTATATATGTGTAATGATTGTAACCTCTATTACAGAATTGTCTGACCATTGTATAAACAATGCTACATCTGTTGCCGCCCCTGCTACCTCCTCTGTCACCCCCTCTAACTCATAGATTGTAAGCTCTTGCGAGCAGGGTCCTCAGTCCCAGTGTGTGAATAGAATATTTCTTTGTAATGTATCTTTTTTGTCAGTACTTGAACCCTACAAATTGTACAGTGCTGCGGAATATGTTGGAGCTATATAAATAAAATTTATTATTATTATTATTATTATTATTATTCAAACAGTTATATCTCGGACATTATAAAACGTACAAACTTGCTTTTGGTGCCATATGAAAGAGGAGATTCCCTTCTATTTTATGATACTAAGGTTGCAACACTAAATTTTTTCCAGTGATATCACTGGTTTAAAACACAGTCGGGATTAGGATATTTACTGTATATCACAAACATTATACAGCTGCATATAAATAGTCTAATTGAGACTATGTTTTCAACCAGTGATATCGCTGGAAATAATTTAGTACTACAACCTTAGTATTATATAATAGAAGAGAGTCTTCTCTTTCATATGACATCAAAAGTAAGTTTTTATGTTTTATAATGTCCAGATATAACTGTCTAAAGTGACCCTCTCTTACCCTCACTTTCTCTACATGTTACACATCCCCCTACTCCATACACAGTAACATTCAGTGAGAGGCAGGAACAGCTCTCAATAAAGAAGTAAGGGAAAGAATGGAAAAATACAGGATTTCAAAGAAAAGGGCCAAAATTTGTTAAGAAAATACATTACAAAATTGACTAATGACAAAAAACTGCCAGAAAATCAAAAGTTGTCTGAAAGTTTAGTTACGCTTTAAGGCTAAGGCCCTACGTAGTAAAGCGCAGCAAAAAAAACGCTGTGAAAAAAAAACATGGCGTAAATGCATTGCTTTTTTTTCTGCAGTGTTTTTCATTCCATTTTCAGAGAGTTTTCCTCTGAGGACTTTCTGTCCCGATTACACCTATAGGGAAAACGCCAGCGTCTCCGTAGGTATAATTGACATGCTGCGATTTGCAAAAATGCGGGCGTTTTCGAAAATGCAGCTTTCTGCTGCAGATTTTTTTCTGCAAAGTGTGGTTGGGATTAGCTACAATCCCATCCACTTTGCAGGTACTGTAAAACGCTGCTTTTTTTGCCGCTGCATTTTCTCAACTTGGGGCTTCAGCCTAAAGAGGGAAACCAGTGGTCCACTTACACAACATCCTCAGGAATAGTGATCGGTTTAGTGACACGGTCTCAAGATGCTGTTCCCCTCTAATGCTTTACATGGCAACATGGATTATTGAATAAAGCTATTACATTCATGGGTAATTTTTAATACAGCAATATTGTAATGATTATAAAATATAGACAACTAAACAAACAGTGAGAAATATAGGATATGAGACGGCTGCCTCGCCTATACTCAGTAACAAGGTTTTTATGTTAGAGGGTTAAATTCTGAGGAAATAGCAAATTTGAGTTGTTTTTACCCTAAAGGAAAAATAACTTATCACCAATTTTAATGTCAATAACCACACTAGGATGAAAAACAATACTAAGATCTGCAAGCTATTTACAGGAAGGAAAATACCAAGTGAAGCGGCTGCAACTCGAGACACATGTTTTCACTGCCAACAAAATCAGCTTGACAATGGAATTCACGGTGGAGGCTTGTAGTCATGGCAGAATCCATGGAGAAATAAAATGGAATATATGCCTTCCTTATAAGGGAACCCGTTGTGTTGGAAGACAAGGAGAAAGAAATTAACACTTTTTTAATTAAAACTTGTGTTTTTTGGAATTGTATTTGCAACAATTCCTTAAAGGGAACCTGTCATGTTGAATCTGCAGTGCAGCATGTTATAGACCATATCTGTGGGAACAGATTCAGCATAAAATTCAGCTAAGCGTGAATTTATTAAAAGTCTACCTCTGATATAAAACAAATTTACATAATTAAATAGTAAAAGTGCATATAAGAAACTTTACAATTTTCTTATGCTTCTGTCTCCATTTGTCAGATTGCTTTCCTCTACCTTTACTCTCTCACACTCTGTTATTACTGTTAGAACCCGTATCCAGACAGTAGATACGGAGTAGAAGTCAATGGAGAGGGGAAGGAGGAGGTTGCTATTAGTGATAATTAAAGATGGGTGAATCGGTTCGTACAGAGCCGGGTTCAACCTGAATATACCAAATTGTTAATTTTTTTACAAAACTGAACAAGTGGAGATTCGTTTTGGATGAACTAAAATGGCCGCTGCATTATACTTCAGAATATAATAGGTGGAGGCTCAGGGGAGATGAAAAATTAAAATTTCATAGTCATCTGTGACATCATTGGCTGGGCTCAGTGCTGAGACCTATGATTGGGCGATGTGACCACTGTTGGCCCAATTACAATAATCACCCATGACCCCCGAGCCATTGACATCACAGAAAAGTGCCGGACATCACCCAGAGAGCGCCAGACAGAGTGAGGAGGCCCAAAAAGGTAACGGTAGGTGAGTATGAATGCTTTTTTATTTTTTACACCTCCCCTGGGCCTTCACTTATTATACTCTGGGGTCTGAAGAGACATGTTTTTTTTTTTTAAGTTGTAATAAATTATATTACAAAGTTTCTTATATTCATTCATTTATGAATGTTTTAGAATTGTAGGCACACAAATTCATCGGACACGAAGTCCTGCATGTCCGACTTTGTTTCTGATGAAAAAAAAGGATTTGTAGTGCAGAAGGTGCAATCGGACACTCGCGCATTCCTTTAAAAACCCATTCAAATGAATGGGTTTTTTAGCAATGGGTCGCTAACCTGTCGCTATCCGATGCCTATCCTGTTTCCCGAGATTTTCACTCGGATTGGCAGCAGACAGACTCAAGCGCAGGTGTGAACCCACCCTTAGAAGAATTTTACCATCAAAATGATTTATCCTAATAGGGGATAAACTGCTGATTGGTTGGGATCTGGCCTGCTCCATTCATTTCAATAGGTCCACGGGGATAGACAAGTGGTCTACTTCAGCTATTTCCATCACTCCCATTGAAATGAATGAAGCAGTGGTGCATATTCTTTGTCCACCACTATATGCTGAACCGGAGTAAAAACCCGTCTCTAGATTGTTGGGGGTATCAACAGTCAGACCCCCCCACCCATTAGCAGTGTATCCCCTATTCTATGGATAAGGAAAAATACAACCGCTTTAAATATCTGCTATCATGGGCTTAGAAGTCCAGTGTTCAGTCCTCTTCAGCACCTCCTACTTTATAACATGGTGACTGTAGTTTCAACATGACTGGTTTCCTTCAGGCTGAGGCCACAAAGTTTTCCTCTGCTGACTTTCTGTCTCTGTTATACCTATACGGAAAACGCTAGCGTTTCCATAGGTATAACTGACTGGTTGCAATTTACAAAAATGTGACGGTTTTTGAAATTGCAGCATTTCCGCTGCTGATGTTTTTCTGCAATGTGTGGATGGGATTAACAAGAATACCATCCACTTTGCAGGTACTGTAATAAATAGAACACATAGAGATTTACTTCTATGTTATTTTTATTTCTGCATGGTTTTTTTTTGGTTATTTTTTTTTATATCTGTGAAAATGTAAACAAAAAGAAGGGGAAATGTGGCTGGTTTTTGCATGTTTTATGTTTTTTTGTTTTTTTTAATAGCACAAAGTGCTACTAAACACTTGTGTTTGCCTGTTATGTCGCTGTGGGCAGGGCTAGAACCTGTGATGTGGGCATTGTATTGGTTTTCTTTATTATTTTACTTTAAATTTATTTTTTTATGTCTTTCTATTTTTTATATTTTTTTTGTACATTGTGCCCACCATAAGGTCATAATAGACCTTTGGGGGCCATTTTAACAGTATTTTTTTTTTTTTGTTGCAGGGCTGATATACACTGTCCCTGCCTACATTCGCTGTAGTAACTCACGGCTCCCTGGATCTGCGATTTCACGCAGCTGCAGAGGAAATACCGGTATGTGCTTGCAGGGTTAAAAGTGAACTGCCCAGACGTATATAGTCAACAGGCTGTCTGGAACTGGTTAAAGAATTGTCTTGTATTGAAACCTTGTACAAAATTCTCAATGGGAGTGGGAAGTGTGGCTGTGTCTTACTGTGTATTATTACTGGGCCAGTGCAATCACCTTGATGTAATTGTACAAGGTGCCGCGTCTACCTCAGGCCACTGACGTACTATTACATCAACTTTCAGGAACAGGTTAATATACTCTTATCACTCAGTTTTCCCTATTTACAAACTAAATTCTCATCAAATGATCTCCCTGGTCTTGCTAAAAGAATACAGAATCTGTATAAGGCACCTGTGTTCTGAGAAATGAGAGGAACACATTGTGACAGCCCCCCTCCCCTTTTCCCAGAATCTCTTGTTTGATAGAAGTTTATTGTTAGAAATGCATTTTGTTACAGACCAGACCTTTGTGCGAACAAGCGACAATAATTACAATATAACCGTCATAAATATTCCATTTGCATTATATCCAAAAGGCACTAATCTAGTTTGGGACGGCATGGAACAGAAATTGAACATCACAGATTCATTAAAATGCAGCCCTTTCTAATAGTTTTCCAATTGCAGCCAATAAATTCTATGAGAATTATGGATATTGCTCATACTTGGTTGTTCAGGTATGGTCACATCCGTCTTTTAGACTTTACCATACCCACTATGCCACTATGGTGGTGACCATGACCCCTTTCTTGTGATGTGGACATGAAATCTGCATCCTTTTTAAGATGTGATCACCATATAAAGTGCCAAAGTCACATAAAAAATGAAGATTTGCCAGTTCTTCCAAGAGTCCCGGAGATCTCCCCTTGTTCCATGAGCTTACGGACATTCCGGAAAGGTTGACAAGTATGATATAGCTTAGCCAGAAACTTTCTTATTTTCTGACCACTCTTTCAGCAGACATTTTTTTCTGACCTCTTAAAAATATGCACTCAGCTTGGTAAAGTGTGCATATCTTTTCAATATCGCAGGAGGGATAAACCCACTCCCATCTCCAAGACTTTACTCATGCTGCACTAGGGCTCTGGAATGCTCTACCCTGAACATCTAAAATCACCTCTTTTTTAGACAGGACTATCATCACACTGCTTGATCATACCTTTCTACATTTCCTTACATTAAGCTTTATCCTAAGTTAACCTTTATACTTTATTTCTCAGAAACTGACCCCCCGCCCATCCAGAAGTTACCATGCACTCCATGCAGGTATTATCTGTATATTCACAGATACTGGCTGCCTACTGGGTTATATAGAAAAGATGGCTGGACCATCGTGCAAAGCAAGCCCTCTTACCTCTTTCAAGCTGGGCTCTCATTCCTATTGTTTAATATCTTTATTATTTTGTTACACTGTAATGTCGGATATTCTCTGCTTGTGTACCCTTTCATGCTGCAGAATATGCTGGCGCTACATAAATAAAAATTATTATTATAATTACTATTATTTCTGGATCAGCTTGGTTTGTAGACTTTTAGTATCTTTTTAGGAACTGTATTACTGTTTATTGTGGTTAATATTATATAAAATAATCAGCAGTGTTTTCATTGATCTTGAGTATCTTAAAGCCGGCGTCATGTTGTCATCAGCTCGGCAGTTCCATATTTTAAGACCTGGATTTTAGCCCAGAGATGATGGGACTCACTAGGACTCTTTTCATCCCAGCTTTGCCATAGCGGTCTGATACGATTGCTATTATATCATTGGCACTGTGCGATTTCACATTCAGAAATATTAAAACCAGAGGAAATGGTCTCCGTGGCGGTTGTTTGTTGGAAAATTCTATGTTACATAATAGATATTGATCTTAAAATAATCCGACAGGATAAAAAAAAAAAAAAAGAAGACTGGAAAACATCATGTTAAGAAACACAAAACAATACAATTAACAAAGTTTAATAGATTTTGTATTAATTCTTATTATAATTAGTGTAAATTTGACAAGAACTTTTTGTATATTTTCTGACGGCTTATTAAATGTGACACAAGCTTCTAAGGGTTCAGGCGATGTGTGGGCGAATGTGCGTGCAGTGAATGTTGAAACTGATGCTGACAGATATTAAAGATAATAAACATAATTTACAAGGAAAGGACAAATTATAGAATTATCAATTTATGAAGCCAATAGGAAGAGATTAACTGTGTCATGTGATCACAAGTTTCATGAAAGGGTATACAGAGGGGCAGAGAGGGCTTCATAGCGCAAAAGCAAAATGGTGTCCCCTATTGATAGAGATGGTAAGTAAAATCATCCCCTTAAATAGAAGGATACTGGATCACTTAGTCCCTATGTCATGTGATTACTATATTATATTTATATTTATTGTCATCCTTGCCAAATCTTGAGAACGGACATCAGAAAAACTCTGAGAAGTGCCACTAAATTTTTGGTTTTATGTTTTGCCCATTTTTAACCCTTTTAAAGCCAGGGGTCTCCGGAAATTTTGCACCTCCGGTAGCCAGAGCAATTTTCAGTTTTGAGATGGACAAATCAAACCTAAATTGCAACATTAAAAGATCATCCAACTCCCCCATACCTATATATTGTCTTAAAGTAGACACCTGCAGCATTGTCAGAATGCCACTTGGTTCTGTATGCGAACAAGCACCTCCATGCAATTTTGATTTAAAGTGAATGTTTTCTAAAAAAAAAAAATGCAAATAAATGTATATTAGTTGCTAAAAGTGGAAACCAAACAAAAAGTTATATGCACCAAACCTCCTAAAAATAAGAGATCAACATGTGCAGAGTTCATTCATATCACCAAGGCCTACACCTGCATGCACATATCTTCAGAAAATCACTAGAACTGGAATGAGCAAAAATCTGCTTTGAAGTTGGAAATGTTAAAAAAGTATCATCCTATAAAATGTAGGGATTACACATCGTGGAAAGCAAGTGAACCCCTAAACTATATTTTTTGAAAGTAGACAACCTGAAGATTACATGTGTCTCAATGGGTGATCAATAACCATGTCCACCTTCATGTAACTTTGTGACAAACACAAATATTTTTTTGAAAAAATGCACTAAAACATATATTAGCACTTAAAACTCCTATTCCATCTTACATTCACACACAAAATACATTTAAAATAAAAGATCAAGGTGTACATAATTTATATATACCACAAACATAAACTACAACAAGAGCTCATATTCTCAAAAACGCTGATACAGTAGACAAGCAAGAGCTTCCTGTTATTCACTAATAAGTTAAAAATCTATACTGCACCTAGCAAACTGTGACTGTGATACCAAAATCTAACTTTTTTGAGATTGCACAGCATACCATATATAAAAACACAACTTAATATTTCATATATACAACCACCTTCATGCAACTTTGCAGAAAACAGAGATTGTAAGCAAAAATTGCACAAAAATTCAAATTTGCCACTAAAGTCCTGGCTCAAGCAATCCCTTTCTGCAAACAAAATGTACTTTACAAAAAACTGCAATATGTGAGGAATTCATACATACCATACATATATACTGTATATATTTACAGGTGCGGGTGTTAAAGAAATGCCAAAATCGTAGAAATGCGCCAACCAATTTTGTGCATGCAAATTAATTAGGAGTTTA
This sequence comes from Leptodactylus fallax, assembly GCA_947044405.1. Lineage (NCBI taxonomy): Eukaryota > Metazoa > Chordata > Amphibia > Anura > Leptodactylidae > Leptodactylus > Leptodactylus fallax. Next base: position 339,063 of record CAMRHE010000085.1, read on the forward strand.
CATAGAAATATAATTTTCTATTTTCCCTATAAAAATTGTAGCAATTTATACGTTCATCTCTAGTGATAATCGTTATTGCTATTATTTTAGTGTATCACTAGAGACGTATTTTACTCTATAAAGATCATTTATGGACAGGACAGGGATTGGGTGAAATGTAAACTTTATTGGTGACTTTGTGCATGTGTTGTGTAAGTGTTTGGTGCTTCTCTTTTGGCGCTGTGACCTGGGCAATGGTAAACCTCTGGGTCACAGCGCCAATAAACTTCCTGGTTATGTTCAGAGGGGTATTATATAAGAATACCCCTCTAGTAAGGCTCAGAGGGGTATTACATTATCCCTCTATGTGACAATCAGAGAGCAAAAGTATAGTATGCTCTCTGATTGATAGGAGAGGGGATAACATGGACAGAAGTCCCTGCTACCCACCCCTGGGTTCACATATAGGTTATGCACAGACAATGATGATAATGATTTCTCATCTCTGTGCAGTCTTCAGGGATGCTCCTCCCCCTCCTCCTCCTACCGCAGCTCTTAAGATACTTCCTGAGACAGAAGGGGGAGGACATTTTAAAGCCCCATATCTCAGGATCTGTTAGGCGTATTAAGAAGATCTTGGATTCATTTTAAAGATGAGATCTTCATGATAGCCCTTACAAATTTGGAGCGAATAGCTGTTAAAAACTCTGTTGGGAATTGAGATCTGCAATGTGATCTCAATGCCTTTGTATTATTTTAAAGATGAGATTCTCATCTGTAAAATGAATCCCAGCTCTTTTTTGACCGTATGCAAATGAACTCTTAGGATCAATGAGGAAGTTGCCATCTCTGCTAAGGGGAAAGCAACAATGGTCTTGTTGCTCCAAACAGCTAATTTGCATATTGACAAAGAGGACGACATATTGGCAATGGAGGCACCTATCTATGGGGCTGGGCTGATATGCTGGACTCCCTTTAATACAGACCTTAGAGCAGAACCCCCTTAACACAGACCAATGACTAGGCACTCCTTTTATTTTGACCCAAGACCAGACCCCCTTCCCTTTCTACAGACCACTGACCAGATGAGCCCTTCATTTCCTTTATCCCCCTCTGATTCGGCACAGACATAGCATTGATTTTACGGTTTCTGATAACAAGTGTCCGGCTTGTGACCACTGCAGCCGATGATGAGCGGTCTCAGCAGTCATGTGCTGTACTACTGGTATTAAGGCGCCAATGGCTAAGCAAAGATGGCAGTCGTATGACACATGTCCCCTGAGGCCATTAATAGGTTGCAGTGGTCACATGTTGGCCCCTTGTAACCAAAGATCGGGGGGACCTCTAAAGTGCTGGATCACTGGGGGATATAAAGATGTAGTGTTTTTTGTTATTTACTACCACTTGCTACAATTTATATTTCTTTCTTTCCCTTTTTCTGTAAAACCAGATAATGCTTTTAAGCTAAAACTAAATACAGCAGGAACGAGCGACTCCAATAAACGCAACACCAATCCGTTTTCAACTGCGACTCGAACCCTCTTCCCCACACTAGTAAAACTATAAACAAGATACAAATCCTGTGAAGTTCCAGTGTATTGATTCATTTTGGTGAGATATTTTGCACCGCTGTGCCGCAGCAGGATGTGGCCTTTGTTTAAATGGAGGGTTATCGAATATTTGTTATAGTTTTCCCACTGTGAGGCTGGAAAGGAAAAGCAATTTTACAGTTCTTTTTTAAGCACAATGCAAGGTAATTGGGGAAATCTGATTGTTTACTTAGCCTGTGTAGCGGATGGATCCGTCAAGGCGGGAATGTATCAAGTCATTCAACATTCAGCCTGCAGACAGATGTCCCTGACAAATGAACATTAAAATCTGCATGGTGCGGAGTCCTACCTGAACAATGGCATGACAGGCTGCTAACAGGAGGTTATACAAGAGGTTTTACAAAAATACAAGTTATTTATTACATCTTTTATATAGAGTAAATGTTTTTACTTTTATGTACTATTTTAAGAAATTTTAGTGCATATGGTCTGCGCATCCTTTAGGTCTGAAGGACCTGTGTAGACGAACATCGCTAGAATGATGTCAATGGCAGGAAAGGGGTGATCTAGCTACTTGTGTGATTATAGTAATGTCTGTAATGCAGAAAGGTCATGATGTAGCTGGAGATAAGACAGGCTATGATGGGGACAGCAGCAGGAGATGCGTATACTCAATCCTGTACACGAACAAAAAACAGCATACAGACTTCTATGTGTAAGTTTCAGTTTTATTCGTTTGCTATACTTTTTACATTGAAGAGGCTGGCCTGGAATTGGACAAATACCAGAGGAGGCCGGGGAAGGTGTAACATAAAAAAGAAATCATACTCACCTGTCCCTGGTGCTCTGGTGTCTGCGCATGCCTGCGCGTTCCTCCTCCTGCGCTGCCCGTGACTGCTGATTGGTGAGTATGATTTCTTTTTTTATGTTATAACTTCACTGGCCTCTTCTGGGGTTTGTCCAATTTCTGGCCATGTGTATGTACATGAGAAGTAATACTATGTCTGCCCATATATGACTTGTATTCTGCATTTTTATCAGTTTGTCTCCATAGTTGTCGCCATACACTGCACTTGAAGAAAGCAGGAGACTCCGCTTCCTTACTTTTTCTTGCTAATTCAGATTCAGCAGCAGCACAATATAGAACATTATAAATAGAGATGAGCGAATTTCTCAAATGTTCAATTCGTCAGTTCAATTCGAAGTTCAAAAAAAAATTTGCTTCGATCCGAATTACTTCGCAGCGAATAAACAGCTATCTCCGAGCTACAGAGAGCCAGGGTGGGCGGGTGAGCGTCAAAATGCCGGAAGCCCTTGGATGCCGCGGTCATGTCTCTATCTCTCTCTCCAGCACGGACAGCTTTTATTCATGTGGAAGGATCTGCTAACAAGCAAAGACACGCCTACCCAATCACATCACTAGAGAATATCATGTAACTGTCTGATGTCACAAAGGTCCTTACTAAATATTCGTTACCACAAAGCATCAGGAAATCCGGAATCATGGAGAATCAAGATTTCCTGAAATTCGGATTGAATTCCACTACTGCAGAATTGATTCGCTCATCTCTAATTATAAAGAAAGACTGAGCAGCACTGAAGTGAATAAAACACTTGAGGCAAGACAAAAATCTCAATACTTGTTTTCTCACTTAGTTCCTCCTCCTGTCTGAATAGACTTCTATAAGCACATGAAATCTGATACTTCTGTGAGCAGACAGTCAGTCTTAGGAGAAAAAGACTGACTTAATCAGAGACTACAGAGTGTAAGTCAGTTTAAGAAATAAGTGGTAGGAGAAAAAGAGCAAAGTAGAGATAAGGGCATTTTTCCCTGAGAAGATATATTACAAAGTTTCTTATATTCAAGTGTATTACGGATTAATGCAAAGTTTGTTGAAAAGTTATTGACAATGTAAAAACATTGGCATATAGTACATGGACAATACTGCCATGCAGTGCTGAAGTAATACCACCAAGCAGAGGACACATCCGCCATAAAGTGCATAAACTACTGTACCTGCATAATCAATGATTAACTTCAGTGACTTACCATATTGTTGACATCTTCTCTGAATGTGGTTGTAGCCATTCCTTTCATCCTGAAGGGCTTTTTGACATGGCCAAGACCACCTTAAGGCTGAGAACCCTCTGCTTTTTTTGTTGCACATTTTGCTGCAGTTTTTGGAGCCAAAGTCAAGAGTGTATTGAGCAGAAGGAAAAAATATAAGAACTTCCTATATATTTCCCATTCCTGTTGTAGCCATTCTTGGCTTTGGCTCAAAAAATGCAACAAAATCTGCAACAAAAAAAGATGCAACGTGGGGCCTCAGCCTTACAGTTTACACAGTTAGTTCTCTCACTATATAACAGGGCTTTTTCATATTATGTTTTCAAAAAAAAATCTTCTTCCACGTATTAACATGGCGTTCAGGTGCATACATGGCATTACTTTTGTTACAATCCATGCAACGGACAGAACATTAGGTTTTCCTCACAGCAGCCCTATTATATACAGTATGTGACACAGGTATAATATGTGAAAGCCATGACCACAGCAATAAGTCTCTCTGTGCAATGTTTCGGTGTACACGCAATGATGCTTAGTTCAATGGACACAGTAGGGAGAGAAAGGATTTATTTACAAACTCTATTAAAATGTTACATATAGGAACTGGTTAAAACATATTCTGAGCAACCCCTTTAAAAGAGGACTGTATGTGTCAAGGCCATTATACATGAAGGCAATGGTCATGCCAACAACAGAAGATACACAAAGATGACCTGCTATCAGATCTGAAAACCACAATGTCACACCTCATCTGACAGGTGCTGTCCCCCCCCCCCCGAGGAGTTTGGTGTCTTGTTTATCCAAGTCGTTCAGCCATTCCAAAGATATAAGCCCTGATAGTGTTGATGCAAATTAGAGTATACCTTCCAAGTGGACGATAACACTGTGGTTCCTCTGGGGTGAGGTCTTTGTGTGTATGTCATGCAATATTACCACCCACTTGACAAGTATACTGTAATTTGCATCAACAGTAAAAGGGCTTATATCTTTGGAAGGGCTGAATGGATTTGTCTATTAAAAAAAAAAAAAAAATCTGCATTGGCCCACTGGGCTTCCTTAGGTCGTGGGCCCCGTAGCAGTTGCTATGACTGCTACCACGGTACTTAGGCCACTGCCTGTGGCCTTAGCCATAGAGTCTTGATCTGACTCCCTTAGATCTTAGACCTCTCCCTGTTGAACAAACCTGCACCTAGTCAAGTGTGCATGTGTATAGGTGTGTTGGGAGGAATAACTGTTACCTGAACGCTAAGATTTATGTCAACCTTTAGTCCTCCTATTCTACTCACTAAACATAGGAAAAAATTTCAATCTAAGGTACCTTAGAAATGCTCTGATGTCAGAATCTGTATGTAGCTACGGCCATACATCAGAAAGGTTTTCGCCGGTGTCATCTGGTTTCCATCACTTCTGTTCCTGTTTAAACATCAAGTAAATAGAACAAAACCCATAGAACAAATATTATGGATTTAATATGATAAATGTCTCTTCTCAGTCCCGGACATCACTATGGACACAAGTAATTGCTTCTAATTACAAAACTTCTTTGATTCTAATGAGCATTAGTAATGTATAGCCATAGATGTAACACCTACAGAATCAAAGGTACCCACATCAAACATGTCCTACTGCAGAAGCTTCATATTAATAGGAAAATAATCAACAGTCGCGCCCCGAGAAGACACAAGAAGCAGAGAAACCCCAGAACCATTATTTTCATCAAGACAATTTATAATATCAAAAGAAGCTCATTTTAGTTAATGAGATTCCCTGCTTAGACTCACCAAGACATTAAAAATTATGTAGGCTATGCTTATTAGACTATTATTAGAATATTATTCCATTATAAGATGCGTTATACACTGTTTTACATAGTGTTTCAGATTCTTCATGTTTGTAGGAAATACATTATTATGGGCTCAACACGACAATTTATGATACAAAAATGTGAAATAATTACAGTCATATGAAAAAGTTTGGGCACCCCTATTAATCTTAATCATTTTTAGTTCTAAATATTTGGGTGTTTGCAACAGCCATTTCAATTTGATATATCTAATAACTGATGGACACAGTAATATTTCAGGATTGAAATGAGGTTTATTGTACTAACAGAAAATGTGCAATATGCATTAACCCAAAATTTGGCCGGTGCAAAAATTTGGGTACCCTTATCATTTTATTGATTTGAATACTCCTAACTACTTTTTACTGACTTACTGAAGCACAAAATTGGTTTTGTAACCTCACTGAGCTTTGAACTTCATAGCCAGGTGTATCCAATCATGAAAAAAGGTATTTAAGGTGGCCAATTGCAAGTTGTTCTCCTATTTGAATCTCCTCTGAAGAGTGGCATCATGGGCTCCTCAAAACAACTCTCAAATGATCTGAAAACAAAGATTGTTCAACATAGTTGTTCAGGGGAAGGATACAAAAAGTTGTCTCAGAGATTTAGCCTGTCAGTTTCCACTGTGAGGAACATAGTAAGGAAATGGAAGACCACAGGGACAGTTCTTGTTAAGCCCAGAAGTGGCAGGCCAAGAAAAATATCAGAAAGGCAGAGAAGAAGAATGGTGAGAACAGTCAAGGACAATCCACAGACCACCTCCAAAGAGCTGCAGCATCATCTTGCTGCAGATGGTGTCACTGTGCATCGGTCAACAATACAGCACACTTTGCACAAGGAGAAGCTGTATGGGAGAGTGATGCGAAAGAAGCCGTTTCTGAAAGCACGCCACAAACAGAGTCGCCTGAGGTATGCAAAAGCACATTTGGACAAGCCAGCTTCATTTTGGAAGAAGGTCCTGTGGACTGATGAAACAAAAATTGAGTTGTTTGGTCATACAAAAAGGCGTTATGCATGGCGTCCAAAAAACACAGCATTCCAAGAAAAACACTTGCTACCCACTGTAAAATTTGGTGGAGGTTCCATCATGCTTTGGGGCTGTGTGGCCAATGCCGGCACCGGGAATCTTGTTAAAGTTGAGGGTCGCATGGATTCAACTCAGTATCAGCAGATTCTTGAGAATAATGTACAAGAATCAGTGACGAATTTGAAGTTACGCCGGGGATGGATATTTCAGCAAGACAATGATCCAAATCTACTCAGGCATTCATGCAGAGGAACAATTACAATGTTCTGGAATGGCCATCCCAGTCCCCAGACCTGAATATCATTGAACATCTGTGAGATAATTTGAAGCGGGCTGTCCATGCTCGGCGACCATCAAACTTAACTGAACTGGAATTGTTTTGTAAAGAGGAATGGTCAAAAATACCTTCATCCAGGATCCAGGAACTGATTAAAAGCTACAGGAAGCGACTAGAGGCTGTTATTTTTGCAAAAGGAGGATCTACTAAATATTAATGTCACTTTTCTGTTGAGGTGCCCATACTTTTGCACCGGTCAAATTTTGGTTTAATGCATATTGCACATTTTCTGTTAGTACAATAAACCTCATTTCAATCCTGAAATATTACTGTGTCCATCAGTTATTAGATATATCAAATTGAAATGGCTGTTGCAAACACCCAAATATTTAGAACTAAAAATGATTAAGATTAATAGGGGTGCCCAAACTTTTTCATATGACTGTATATCTGATACATATCTGTATACGTCAGGGACACTTTACTTTCCGAATTGAGTTATTAATTTTTGAGAAATGTACTTAATTTGCATATTTAAAACAGGGCTCATTAAATTATATTTTCTGAAAAAAAAAATATTACAATTTTAATGATAATGAGCCTAATGAGATGTAAAGGACTATCGGCAGGAGAGAGACAGTGCATACAAATATTGATCATCTAGGATAGGAAGGGATAGGACAGGTCATCAATATCAGATTGGTGGGGGTCCGACACACAACACCCCCACTGATTAGCTGTTTTCAGCAGCTGATATACAGCTGGAAGCAGACAGTCCTGTTCTCCGTCTAGTGGCTGACCTAAGTCACTGCAGTTTAGGTCTCATTTAAATGAATAGGAGCCAATCTGTAGTACCTGGTCTGGCCACTACACAGATAGAAAGGAGCAGTCTGTTTCCTGTAAGTGTGTCTAAAAAAAAAGGGGGGGGGGAAGTGGGGTGCATTTTTGGCCACTTTATAGGTACAACAGCCTTACAGTATACTGTATGTACAATTTGTAGTATATATATAAACATGCTATATATTATAATAACAATAGAAGTGAAAATACCATAAATAATAAAATTGAAAATATATTAACATATACAGTGGGGGAAAAAAGTATTTAGTCAGCCATCAATTGTGCAAGTTCTCCCACTTAAAAAGATGAGGCCGGCCTGTAATTGACATCATAGGTAGACCTCAACTATGAGAGACAAAATGAGAAAACAAATCCAGAAAATCACATTGTCTGATTTTTAAAGAATTTATTTTCAAATTATGGTGGAAAATAAGTATTTGGTGAATAACAAAAGTTCATCTCAATACTTTGTTATATATCCTTTGTTGGCAATGACAGAGGTCAAACGTTTTCTGTAAGTCTTCACAAGGTTGGCACACACTGTTGCTGGTATGTTGGCCCATTCCTCCATACAGATCTCCTCTAGAACAGTGATGTTTTGGGGCTATCGCTGGGCAACACAGACTTTCAACTCCCTCCAAACGTGAGGTTTGCACTCAAAATCTCACGATGCATGGCCCCATTCATTCTTTCATGTACACGGATCAGTCGTCCTGGTCCCTTTGCAGAGAAACAGCCCCAAAGTATGATGTTGCCACCCCCATGCTTCACAGTAGGTATGGTGTTCTTTGGATGCAACTCAGCATTCACTCTCCTCCAAACACGACGAGTTGTGTTTCTACCAAACAGTTCTACTTTGGTTTCATCTGACCATATGACATTCTCCCAATACTCTTCTGGAACATCCAAATGCTCTCTAGCAAACTTCAGACGGGCCCGTATATGTATTGGCTTAAGCAGGCGGACACGTCTGGCACTGCAGGATCTGAGTCCCTGGCGGCGTAGTGTGTTACTGACAGTAGCCTTTGTTACGTTAGTCCCAGCTTTCTGCAGGTCATTCACTAGGTCCCCCCATGTGGTTCTGGGACTTTTTCTCACCGTTCTTGTGATCATTTTGACCCCACGGGGTGAGATCTTGCGTGGAGCCCCTGATCGAGGGAGATTATCAGTGGTCTTGTATGTCTCCCATTTTCTAATTATTGCTCCCACAGTTGATTTCTTCACACCAAGCTGCTTGCCTATTGCAGATTCAGTCTTCCCAGCCTGGTGCAGGTCTACAATTTTGTTTCTGTTGTCCTTCCACAGCTCTTTGGTCTTCACCTTAATGGAGTTTGGAGTGTGACTGTTTGAGGTTGTGGACAGGTGTCTTTTATACTGATAACAATGTCAAACAGGAGCCATTACTACAGGTAATGGGTGGAGGACAGAGGAGCCTCTTAAAGAAGAAGTTACAGGTCTGTGAGAGCCAGTAATCTTGCTTGTTTGTTGGTGACCAAATACTTATTTTCCACCATAAATTGCAAATAAATTCTTAAAAAATCAGACAATGTGATTTTCTGGATTTGTTTTCTCATTTTGTCTCTCATAGTTGAGGTCTACTTATGATGACAATTACAGGCCGGCCTCATCTTTTTAAGTGGGAGAACTTGCACAATTGGGGGCTGACTAAATACTTTTTTTTCCCCACTGTGATTCCCAAACTTTTTTTTTTTTTGCTTTTAGTGTTCCTGCCTGGTTGCTGGGACTGTCCCAAGCTGAATATCAGTGAACAACTTGTGACCCCCCAGAATTTTATATGTGACCTTACAGGGGGTTTGGTAACCAGTGGCATATACAGTAACAGTAACTGTGAAAATACCATATAGTAAATTGATAATACCATTTCACACAATAATAATTGCCATATACTATAATAAAAGTATATATGATAATACTATAATAACAACATATGTGAACATATCATAGACATTAATAAGAAATAATACTAAAAGTACTACCGTGTTTCTCTGAAAATTATTATTTTTTTCTCTGAAAAAAGGACTAGGGCTTATTTTCGGGGTAGGTCTTAATTTTTATCCATGAACAACAATCACAAATTTGATCTCTTTTTATTTCAACTTTTATCAGAGGTGAAACAGTGAAAAAACAGCAGTTCGGCACTTTTGATTTTTTTTTTTTTCGCTACGGCATTCACTATAGAGGTAAAATATTTTTATAAGTTTGTAGAGTGGGCGTTTTCGGACACAGGGATACCTAATGTGTATGTTTTTCACAGTAATATTTTATTTTTATATCTATTCTAGTAAAAGTGGGAGGGGTTTGAACTTTTATTTTGTTTTTTTTATATTTTTTTTACTTTTTTTTTTTTTTTTACTATTAACCCCTCCTAAGGGGCTTGAACCTGCAATCATCCCATAGACTGCAATACAACGTATTGCAGTCTATGGGAGATATTACTAATGTGGCTGGTCATAGCCTCAATAGTAATATTCCTATGACAGGCCTGGGAGCATTCATAACGCTCCCGGCTGTCAAAGGAACAGGTCAGCTCCTGCGTTCTCGCCACATGGGAGCCGTCCTGCAACGTGAAAGGTATGGGGCCGGTGGGGACTGGCCCCGGGGATAGCTTCTCTGCTTTGGGGGGTTGATTTGGGGGGGGGGGGGTCACGGACTGGCACACTCAACAATGCCCACGATCAGAGTGGAATCTGATCACGGGCATTAACTGCGGGTCTCTGCTGTACAAGGAGACCCGTTATAGTAGCTATAGGGGGGGATGACCGGCCCTAGGGACTGCGGGGGGAAGCGCGGAGGTCACACTTAGCAATGCCCATGGTCAGAGTCCATTCTGATCGTGGGCATTAACTCCGGCGGTTGTGCTACTTTGGTGGGCAGGAGAGGGGGTCACGCTCAACAATGCCCGTGATCAGAGTAGAAACTGATCGCGGGCATTAACTCCAGGTCTCCGTGGAGACCCGGTACGGCAGCTATGGTAGCCGCTCTGCAGCAGAGCGGCCGCCATCTTTAAGGACCTGGCATCCGCTGTAATCACACGGCAGATGTCAGGAAGGGGTTAAATTAGCTAGGGTTATTTTTGGAGTAGGATATTTCAAGTCTACACCAAAAAACCTGGAAAGTGTAGCTAGGGTTTATTTTCGGGGTAGGTCTTATTTTTGGAGAAACGGTATAAACTACAGTAGCAATGTAATTGCAAATACCATATATACATATGTTACATTGAAAATACTACACACTTTAATACAAGTATGCATGACCACATATAATAATATTGAAAATACCAAATATAATAAATATAGTAGTATATGTGAACATATTATATATAATAATAACAGTATATGTGAAATAATAGAAAAATCTGTTAATAAAAAATTTGTAAAATTGCAATATCCTCTTAATCTGCTTTCTGGGCTGAATAAACATTTCCCACTGCAACAGTTTATTTTCTTCAAGACATTTCATTTTCCTGTGTTTATTCTACAACAATACTCAATATATCATTGCTATGTCTGTGCTTATTTTTCATCCTGTCCCATTGCCCAGGATTATTTTTTTTATGAGTTTGTGAATTGTGTGTTCTCTCCGCCATCTGCTCCTTTTTAAATCAAAATATAAAATTATTTGCATGTTAATTATAATTCCCTTCACAGGAATCAATAGCTGCCGTGGATATTTCTTATTCAGTCCCTGAGCAGACCTCAAACTTCTGTACTTTTCTATTCCATAATCAGTTTAAATTATAGAAAAAATGTGCTCTAAGGAATGGAAAACAGGAACATTTATAAGCTAAAGTAATTAAAATTTAGTATTTGGGTCTAAAATTAAGAGGCATAGAAGACAGGGATCCCGAGTGTAAAATGAGCCCCCATATAATGCCCCACCAAGGACAAAGTGGTCTCGTGTTTGATCACAATGACATTCTCCAAAGGTTTATGGTTTGCACTGCAGCGATGTTAATGCATAACTAAATTTTCCGACACCTTTTGATTTCCTGACAGTTTTTATGCCATAATAAATTTTGTATTATATTTTATAAATACACAAATTTTGTCTCCTTTCTGTGAAATCCTGCATTTTTTCACTCTTTCCCTTACTTCTCTATTGAGAGTTGTCCCTGCTCCTCATTGTGTATGGCGTACGGGCTGTGTGAAGAGAGGGGGAAGGTCAATTCAAATGGCTATATTGGGCATTATAAAAGGTAGAAACTTGTGTTTGGTGTTGTATAAAAGAAGACATTTTCATCTTTTCTGTGATACTAAGGATGGACACTACCTGTATGAGTTCCAGAAATATCACTGATTTAAAACACAGTCAGGATTAGGATATTTATATACGACTGCATATAAATATCCTAAACCCTACTGAGTTTTCAATCTTCTCTTTCATATGACACCAAAAGCAAGTTTCTAATTTTTATAATGCCTGAGATATAGCCATGTGAAGTGCCCCCCCCCACCCTAATTTTCTCTTCATTTTACACAGCATGTACTCCATACACAATGAGGAGCAGGGACAGCTCTCAACACAGAAGTAAGGGAAAGAGTGAAAAATTCAGGATTTCACAGAAAGGAGCTAAAATTTGTTAATAAAGTATGTTACAAAATGGAACGACACACATACTGCCAGAAAATCAAAAGTTTGGTATAAAAAAAAGTATGAAATATCACCAAAACAACTCTAAAGACTTCAGCAATAAAGAAGATAAAGTCGTGAAGGCATTGGAATGATGCAACCGTTATGTGACCAGTGCATAAGGGTCATCTGAGGAAATTAATTTCTCCAAGAAACACCACATGGCGGAGACCCATCAATGTGCGCAGAGGAGAAAATCTGCAGAGAGACAGAAGTGGATTCTTCCATAGGGAGAACCCAAATAGATGCTTTGATGTAGAAACTCAGCAGGTAACGTATTTTGGGCTATGCAGACTCCTTTTTCACTCCAAGAGAGAAACCTGCTGAGTTTACAAAGAAAGGCATCTAATTTGGTTCACCCCATGCAAGAATCCACTTGTGTCTCTCGATGGATTTTCTCCATGGGGTGTTTCTTGGGGATCTATGTGGAGTTCCTTTGCTCGCATTACTGTTACACTTCCAGCACCTGCCTGTGACCATTGTCACTATATGCCTACATGAATGTCACTAGGGGGATCCTGTCTTTTAAATCTGCTGTCCACTAACGATTGTGTAAGATGGGAAAACAGCCCTCATGTTATGAATGTAACTGTTTCTGTAGATAAGTTTATTTTTTTTATAAACTGACATTTGTTTGTTTGACCACAAGAGGTCACTGTTACCTCAGAAATGGGAAAGACTGTAATTCTGTAATTCCCTGGAGTAGTGACATGGAGACCCTGTTCTGCAGAGGAGGAAAAAGAAGAGAGGGAGCGTGTCTGGCAGCCATCTTAGCTGTGTGTGCTTCTGAGCTTTTAGAAGAAGAAGGGCTGAAGTGAGAGGAAAAAACATTCCTAAAGGATTAGAGACATATAACAAGAGTTTGCTGAAGCAGAGACTGTTCCAGGGTTTGTTCAGACAGCATCCTAAGGTGAAGATTGCTATCAAGGGCTGGCTGAGAAGTGGTCCTGTCAGTGAGACCACATGTTTGGATGAGCCCTGCTTCCAGCGGTTCCAGAGAGAAACTACAAGGTACCCAACAAATCTGAATCAGTAAAAGAAGTAATTGTGCACGCACCGCATTAGATTTTTGGCGCAAATTGCTTGGGACTGAATAAGGGCCTGTAGTTAGTCTAGTTAGGCATCCTCATGTTCACAGGCCACACTACTGGTGAATTATCTACCTATTTGGTAGTAAGGACTCAGAGAATTCTATTGAGTTGTAACTCCAAGAGAGGAGCTTCTGAGGGAGTCTAGAAGCGACATTTTATACGTTGTCATATTTCTTTGGCTTGCAAGCTGACCTACTATGATATTTACTCGGTTATACTTTGTTTGGGGGGAATAGAGGTATTGTGATAAGTTTGTAAGCTCTTGTGTTATACCGCCGGTGCCTCTATCACCTGGTGTAATCCTAGGCACATTGTGATTAAGGAGCAAACTTGCTGTAAGGACATTGAACTATTAGCTGTGAGCATGAGACCTTTCTATCTATCAAGGGAACTATCGCATGTCATCGTGATAGCTGCATATGTCCCCCCCTCTGCGAAAGCTGACGCTGCCTGCGAGGTCCTACAAGCCACGCTGAGCCAGTTACAGTCTCAGCACCCCCAGGCTCTCTTTCTTGTGTCGGGAGATTTCAACCATGCCTCTCCATCATCCACACTGCCCAGTTTCACACAGTATGTAACCTGCCACACAAGAGACAACAAAACACTGGACTTGTTCTTTGCCAACGCGAGGGAGGCATATAACTCATCAGCCCTACCTCCCCTGGGAAGATCGGATCACAACCTAGTGCATCTCCGACCTGTGTACAAGCCACTTGTACGTAAAGAACCAGCTGTCACCCGCACAGTGAGGATATGGTCCAAGCAGAGTGATGAGGCTCTGAGGGATTGTTTTGACACAACTGCATGGGTAGTTCTGCAGGACTCTTATGGAGAAGATATAGAAGGACTCACACACTGCATAACGGACTACATTAATTTTTGTGTGGACAACACAGTACCCACAAAAGTGGTGAGGTGCTTCTCCAACAACAAACCATGGATTAACTCTGATATAAAAACACTACTTAAGGAGAAAAAGATGGCTTTCAGGACAAGAGATAAGGAGGGGTTGAGGGAAGTACAAAAGGAGCTGAGGCATCAAATCAGGCAGGGAAAAGCCAGTTATAAGGAAAAGATGGAAAAGCAAATGGAAAGAAAAGACATAAGGGGGTGCTGGGAGGGGCTTAAGTCAATTTCGGGTCATAAACAGTCTGTCTGCCAGATTGAGGCAGATGTTAATTGGCTTAATGAACTAAACCTATTCTTCAACAGATTTGATCACACACCAGCTCCTCCCACCCCAGCATGTCCTTCAGTTCCCCCCACCATAATGACTTCACCCCATGCGGCTACTTCCCAACAGACCAGCAAATCCAGAAATCCGTCTTTATCTGACCACAGTCTGACCTTCACACGGGCCCAGGTGAGGAAGGAGATGAAAAAGATCAAAGCGAGGAAAGCCGCAGGGCCAGATGACATCAGTGCAAGGCTAATTAAGACTTGTGGGGACCAGCTGTGTGGTATAATTACATATATGTATAATATGAGCCTGAGGGAGGAAATAGTCCCTGAATTATGGAAATCTTCTTGTGTGGTACCAGTTCCAAAGAAACCTCACCCTATGGACCTCAATGACTACAGACCTGTAGCACTGACATCCCACCTGATGAAGATCTTAGAGAGATTGGTTCTCACACATCTCCACCCTCTAGTGAGCCCCGCTATGGACCCTCTCCAGTTTGCTTATCGGCCGGGCATTGGGGTAGATGATGCCATCATTCACCTTCTGCACAGGGCTCTGTCTCACCTGGAGAAACCAGGGAACACGGTGAGAATAATGTTCTTTGATTTCTCCAGTGCTTTTAACACCATACAGCCCAGGTTACTGAGGGACAAGCTGGGCCTTGCTGGAGTGGACCACCACCTCTCCAACTGGATCCTAGACTACCTCACAAATCGACCTCAATACGTGAGAGCCCAAGACTGTGTGTCAGATACTGTGATCAGTAATACGGGGGCACCTAAGGGCACGGTTCTCGCCCCTTTCCTCTTCACACTGTACACTGCAGATTTTAGGTGCAACTCATCTAGCTGCTACCTACAGAAGTATTCTGACGACTCTACAATAGTAGGTCTCATCACAGACGATGATGACAGGGAGTACAGAGAACTGAACCGGGATTTTGTGGAAAATCTATGCGGGGAAGACCAAGGAGATGGTGGTGGACTTCCGTAAAGGCAGATGCCCTCCTAAACCAGTGGACATTCTAGGGATGGGCATCGAGATTGTGAACACCTATAAGTACCTGGGCTTGCTCCTTTAATAATAAGCTGGACTGGGCAGATCATATGGAGGTCCTGTACAGGAAGGGCCACAGCAGGCTCTACCTGCTTAGGAAGCTGAGAGCCTTTGGAATCCGGGGGGCACTTCTTAGGACTTTCTTCAACTCGGTAGTGGCATCAGCCATCTTCTTTGGAGTGGCCTGCTGGGGGAGCAGTATATCAACCAGGGACAGAAACAAACTTGACAAGCTGATTAGAAGGGCCAGCTCTGTCCTGGGGAGTCCCCTGGACCCAGTGCAGGTGGTGGGTGACAGAAGGATACTGTCCGTGGTGAGCTCCATGCAGAAGAAGAAGTCCCATCCCATGCATGAGACTGTGATCGCGCTGGGCAGTACTGTCAGTGACCGACTGCTCCACCCTAGGTGTGAGAAGGAGCGCTATCGGAAGTCTTTCCTCCCCACCGCGGTTAGGCTGTACAACCAACTCCGACCTAAGCGGAGATCAATACACACAGAGAACTGAAATATCTCTCTGCCTGTTAAATCCCCCCCCCCCCTCCTCTGCTACAGCCTATCTGTCTGTCTACTATCAATGTAATGCCTCTCACCTTGGAACATTTCTGTACATTTTGTATTTGAATCTGCTTATCTTTGCTGCTGTAACACACTGAATTTCCCCATTGTGGGACTATTAAAGGACTATTATTATTATTATTATTATCACACTCACTGAATTGTTCCTGTGACTAGAGTGCTAAAAAGGTAACAAGCGGCTGGTTAGTTGCAGACTGCAGATAGGTAAAAGCTTGGAGTATATTGTAGCTACACATGAGAAGGCACCGCGCTTTACAGCACCAGGGCCTCAGCTTACTGGCTGAGTGTATGTAAATAGTTGAGAGTGTTTTTGGGTAAATAGGTGTTACTACACAAAGTAAAATCGCTTCCTTTGTTCGTGACTTCGCTGTATCCTGGGGAGCCCACCCCGATACACGGCTTACAGTTGCTAAATAAAATATAGGAGGAAAAATAAGTATTTGATACACTGGCGATTTTGCAAGTTTTCCACCTACAAATAATGGAGAGATCTGTAATATTTATCGTAGGTACACTTCAACTGTGAGGGACAGAATCTAAAAAAAAATCCAGAAAATCACATTGTATGCTTTTAAAATAATTAATATGTATTTTATTGCATGAAATAAGTATTTGATACAATAGAAAAACAGAACTTAATATTTGGTACAGAAACCTTTGTTTGCAATTACAGAGGTCAGACGTTTCCTGTACGTCTTGACCAAGTTTGCACACACTACAGCAGGGATTTTGACCCATTCCTCCATGCAGATTTTCTCCAGATCTTTCATGTTTCGGGGCTGTCACTGGGGTATATTGCGTTTCAGCTCCCTCCAAAGATTTTCGATTGGGTTCAGGTCTGGAGACTGGCTAGGCCACTCCAGGACCTTGAAATGCTTCTTATGGAGTGACTCCTTAGTTGCCCTGGCAGTGTGCTTGGGATCATTGTCATGCTGGAAGACCCAGCCACGACCCATCTTCAATGCTCTTACTGAGGGAAGGAGGTTGTTGGCCAAAATCTCGCAATACATGGCCCCATCCATCCTCCCTTCAATATGGTGAAGTCGTCCTGTCCCCTTTGCAGAAAAGCACCCACAAAGTATGATGTTTCCACCCCCGTGCTACACGGTCAGGATGGTGTTCTTGGGGTTGTACTTATCCTTCTTCTTCCTCCAAACAAGGCGAGTGGCGTTGATACCAAAAAGTTCTATTTAGGTCTCATCTGACCACATGACCTTCTCCCATGTCTCCTCTGGATCATCTAGATGGCATTGGCAAACTTTAAACGGGCCTGGACATGTGCTGGCATGAACAGGATTTTAATCCATGACGACGTAGTGTATTACTAATGGTAATCTTGGAGACTGTGGTCCCAGCTCTCTTCAGGTCATTGATCATGTCCTCCATGTAGTTCAGGGATGATTGCTCACCTTTCTCCGAATCATCCTTACCCCAAGAGGTGAGAACTCGCATGGAGTCCCAGACCAAGGAAAATTGACAGTCATCTTGTGTTTCTTACATTTTCCAATAATTGCGCCAACAGTTGTGTTCAACTGTTCAATGTTCAACAATATCCTATGCACACAGCCTAGTCATGCTGAACAGTATACTCCTTTAATCTTATACCCCATCCCTGTAATGTCTCATATTAAGAGAGTGGACATGCTAGCAGTTGTAGTTCTCGCCTCTTAAACCATTGCCTGTGCTTATTCTCTTATCACTAGTATGATGTTCTGCAGCATCTGAGGTGTGCATTAGACACTGTTCCGATCTGTTTTAGAGGATTTGCTTGTTCTCCTCTGCCATAAGAGCAGAACAATGAAAATCCTGGAAATGCCAGATGCGGTACACCAAGGATACCAATGATGTTTGACAGATCCCAATTACTATAATGAAATCTGACGGATTTCTGCCAGGGAGCTGGCATTTTACCAGACAAAATGGTGCCTGCTGCAATATTTTATCAAACATTTTTAATCAAATCTTCAACAGAGGCCTTATAAGATTCTGTATAAACCTATGCGAGTACTATGAGGTTTTGCAGCTGTTGTGATGTGTATTATGATGTTCTGCAGCAGCTGAGGTGTTATTATGAGGTTCTGTATCAGCTGAGGTGTGTATTTGACATTTGGCAGTAGTAGAAGTTTTTTTTTTTATAATGATGTTCTGCAGAAGCTGAGATGGCATTAGGAGCATCTACAGAAATTGATATGTGTATTTGATGTTGTGCAGGAGCTCAGGTATGTATTATGCAGAAGGTGAGCTATGTGTTAGCAGGACTGACAACAGCGGTGGTATGTATATTGAGGTTTTCCTGCAGAAGAGGAGGGTATTATGAAGTTTGTAGCAGCTGAGAGGTGTATAATGAGATTCTGCAGCAGCAAACGTGTAATATTAAGTTTGCAGTAGTAGATGAGATGTGTATTATGGTGTTCTGCAGCAGCTGAGAGGTTCAGGAGCTGTGTGTGTGTTATCATGTTCAGTAGAAGTTAAGATGTGTATTATGAGGTTCTGTAGCTGTATAGATATGTATTATAAGGTTCTATAGTAGTATACATGTGTATTATGAGGTTCTATAGCAGTATAGATATGTACTAAAGGTGCCTCTCAATAAATTAGAATATCTGTGAAACGTTCGTCCATTTCAGTAATTCAGTAATACAATCTATAATCAGCGTCTTCCATGATTGTGTGTCCTACTGAACCAGACTGAGGGACCATTTACAGGCTTAGGAAACCTTGGCAGGTGACACTGAATTTACAATACTGAACTGAACTTACAATATTCTAATTTTCTTAGATTTGGGTTTTCATTACCTGTAATCCATAATCAACATTTACAGAAATAAAACACTTGAAATAGAACACTCTGTGTGTAAAGAATCTAGAAAATATAGGAGGTCACTTTTTTAATTTAATTACTGAAATGAATGAACATTTCAAAGATATTCTAATTTATTGAGATGCACCACCAAAACTACAATTTTTACTGTTTGAATTTGGTGAAGTAAATTTAAGAATTTAGCAGATCCCTATCACGCAGACACAGCAGCAGTCATGTCTCCTGTTAGTTCTTGCAGTCATTTCAATGGCTTTCTTTCCAGTCATTAAGCTCATTAAGGATCACTACTTTCCATCTCTGACTTCCTGTTGGGTCTAATAATGGAGAGTAATGGAGTAGTGGACACATTAGAGTATGTCAGTTACAGTGGAGGGTTATTTATGGTAAGACACATCTGTGGTAACTATAGGAGGACTATATCCCAGGGTTGCAGAGCACATTCATCTAAGATTTCTACATTTACATTTACATTTACTTCCATTCCCAACAAGTCTTCGGATTAGTCCATGTTTGCAGTATCATTTTCGGCACATTTCTAATATATTATTCATTCAATTAAACAACATTTGCTTTATGCTGAAATCTCCAAGAAAATAATTATAGGTGCTGAATTATTTAGGGACAGAAAGGTCTTGGTGTTTCTTTTAATATAGGGAAATGCTAAGTATAATGCTGCAAAATAAAAATCCTTCACTGGTAATAGAATATGTCTCATAGTCAGGGGCGTAACTACCGGGGTAGCAGTGGTAGCAGCTGCCACAGGGCCCGGGACATTACGGGGCCCCGCGGGCCCCCTATGCGTTTTTTTTTTTTTTAATAGTCCGTTATCTGCTGGAGTAACCCCAGCAGGTAACGGGCCCTATATACTTACCGTTCCCCGAGGTCCTGCTCACGGCCGCCTGCGCTTCTGATTCTGCGGAGACGGCTGTGAGCAGGAGCGGGGATCGGTAAGTGAGGCCGCGGGCCGAACACCTGCTATCACTATACTTCGGGGTCTTTTCAGACCCCGGAGTATAATAATCGGAGGCCCAGAGTTGGTGAGGGAACATAAAAAACAATATACACTTACCGCTCCTGCGCCTCGGGCCCGTTTGCTGACGTCCCAGACGTCAGCCGACGTCATTTTGCGTCGCGACGCCGGTCCCGCATCACGTGACGCCGGCCTGGTCCGCACAAGAAGAAGGCCGGAGTAGTGCACGGGCATGCACCGGAGCGAGGAACAGGTAAGCAACGTTGTTTTTTTATGTTTCTATCCTCCCCTAGGTCTCCGATTATTATACTCTGGGGTCTGAAAAGACCCCAGAGTATAATAATTGTTCATGGGTGGTCCACAATGGGACATATAATAGTGTGTGCAGGGGACACTATGGGGAATACTACTGTGTGCAGGGGCTCCTATGGGACATGATACTGTGTGCAGGGGCCCCTATGGGACATGATACTGTGTGCAGGGGCCCCTATGGGACATGATACTGTGTGCAGGGGCCCCTATGGGACATGATACTGTGTGCAGGGGCCCCTATGGGACATGATACTGTGTGCAGAGGCCACTATGGGACATGATACTGTGTGCAGGGGCCACTATGGGACATGATACTGTGTGCAGGGGCCCCTATGGGACATGATACTGTGTGCAGGGGCCCCTATGGGACATGATACTGTGTGCAGGGGCCCCTATGGGACATGATACTGTGTGCAGGGCCACTATGGGACATGATACTGTGTGCAGGGGCCACTATGGGACATGATACTGTGTGCAGGGGCCACTATGGGACATGATACTGTGTGCAGAGGCCACTATGGGACATGATACTGTGTGCAGGGGCCACTATGGGACATGATACTGTGTGCAGGGGCCCCTATGGGACATGATACTGTGTGCAGGGGCCCCTATGGGACATGATACTGTGTGCAGGGGCCCCTATGGGACATGATACTGTGTGCAGGGGCCCCTATGGGACATGATACTGTGTGAAGGGGCCACTATGGCACATAATAGTGTGCGCAGGAATGCGTTTTTTTTTTTTGGGGGGGGGGGGTTGGAGGGGGCGGTCTGGGGGGAGGGGGGCGGTCCGGGGGGAGGGGTCGGGGGCGGCGGTTCGGGGGGGGGCCCCATGTCAAATGTTCGCCTTGGGGCCCAGCCATTCCTGGTTACGCCACTGCTCATAGTATAGATGCTTCCCTAAACTGGAAAACAGGGATCTATGCCATGTCATAGACTACTGGCAGACCCTGAAGTCTGCAACCACAATATCATTGTCTGTATGGACTTTATAGATGTTTTAGCCACTGACAAAGGTTCACCTATGGAGAAGATCTGAGATATTTAAATGACTGACAGATAATACAGTAAATATGAGGAACATGCTGTTCAATTTGGTACCACCAGGGGCATAACTATGGGGCACCGTAGCAAAATTTGTTATGACCATCTTATGCAGCAAGTTAAGAGTGTATAATTATTTAGATCTCCTTTACACACAAGCATAGTACACATAGTGATTTTACAGTATAGATAATTCATACAGTGATATCACATAAATAATAAACAGTGATGTCACAGTATCGAATAATTCACAAAGTGATGTCACAGTATCGGGATAATTCACACAGTGATGTCACAGTATGGGGATAATATGCACAGTGATGTCATAGTACAAGGATAATAAACTGTGATGTTACAGTACAGGGATAATAAACACAGTGATGTCACAGTACAAGGATAATAAACACAGTGATGTCACAGTACATGGATAATAAGCACAGTAATGTCACAGTACAGAGGTAAAAATCACAGTGATGTCACAGTGCAGGGATAATAAGCCCAGTGATATCACAGAACAGGGATAATATACACAGTGATGTCACAGTAAAGGGATTTATTTTGGATTTATTATACAAAGGAACATATTGATGTGATTTAGATTTCTGTTTTGTTCATTCACTTCATTTTGCTAATTGACAAAAATAAACTATTAACCCTTGTATTTCTGAAAGCCTTCTTTGCAGCATTTATTCCACACCTGCCTAAAACTTATGTGCAGTACTGTATATAAAACAATAGTTCTTCTGCAACTATTTGATGTTTCTAAGTAGTACTGTAAAATTTGACCTCTTTATTTCTTTGCCAAACACCAAAACCCACTGAAGTTATACAGTGGGGAAAAAAAGTATTTAGTCAGCCACCAATTGTTCAAGTTCTCCCACTTAAAAAGATGAGGCCGTCCTGTAATTGTCATCATAGGTAGACCTCAACTATGAGAGACAAAATGAGAAAACAAATCCAGAAAATCACATTGTCTGATTTTTAAAGAATTTATTTGCAAATTATGGTGAAAAATAAGTATTTGATCAATAACAAAAGTTCATCTCAATACTTTGTTATATATCCTTTGTTGGCAATGACAGAGGTCAAACGTTTTCTGTAAGTCTTCACAAGGTTGGCACACACTGTTGCTGGTATGTTGGCCCATTCCTCCATGCAGATCTCCTCTAGAGCAGTGATGTTTTGGGGCTGTCGCTGGGCAACACGGACTTTCAACTCCCTCCAAAGGTTTTCTATGGGGTTGAGATCTGGAGACTGGCTAGGCCACTCCAGGACCTTGAAATGCTTCTTATGAAGCCATTCCTTCGTGTGCTTGGGATCATTGTCATGCTGAAAGACCCAGACACGTTCCATCTTCAGTGCCCTTGCTGATGGAAGGAGGTTTGCACTCAAAATCTCACGATACATGGCCCCATTCATTCTTTCATGTACATGGATCAGTCGTCCTGGTCCCTTTGCAGAGAAACAGCCACAAAGCATGATGTTGCCACCCCCCATGCTTCACAGTAGGTATGGTGTTCTTTGGATGCAACTCAGCATTCACTCTCCTCCAAACACGACGAGTTGTGTTTCTACCAAATAGTTCTACTTTGGTTTCATCTGACCATATGACATTCTCCCAATACTCTTCTGGAACATCCAAATGCTCTCTAGCAAACTTCAGACGGGCCCAGATATGTACTGGCTTAAGCAGGGGGACACGTCTGGCACTGCAGGATCTGAGTCCCTGGCGGAGTAGTGTGTTACTGACAGTAGCCTTTGTTACGTTAGTCCCAGCTTTCTGCAGGTCATTCACTAGGTCCTCCCGTGTGGTTCTGGGATTTTTGCTCACCATTCTTGTGATCATTTTGACCCCACGGGGTGGGGATCTTGCGTGGCGCCCCTGATCAAGGGAAATTATTAGTGGTCTTGTATGTCTTCCATTTTCTAATTATTGCTCCCACAGTTGAATTCTTCACACCAAGCTGCTTGCCTATTGCAGATTCAGTCTTCCCAGCCTGGTGCAGTTCTACAATTTTGTTTCTGGTGTCCTTCCACAGCTCTTTGGTCTTCACCATAGTGGAGTTTGGAGTGTGACTGTTTGAGGTTGTGGACAGGTGTCTTTTATACTGATAACAATGTCAAACAGGAGCCATTACTACAGGTAATGAGTGGAGGACAAAGGAGCCTCTTAAAGAAGAAGTTACAGGTCTGTGAGAGACAGAAATTTTGCTTGTTTGTAGGTGACCAAATACTTATTTTCCATTGACCTCTGTCATTGCCAACAAAGGATATATAACAAAGTATTGAGATGAACTTTTGTTATTGACCAAATACTTATTTTCCACCATAATTTGCAAATAAATTCTTTAAAAATCAGACAATTTGATTTTCTAGATATGTTTTCTAATTTTGTCTCTCATAGTTGAGGTCTACCTATGATGTCAATTACAGGCTGGCCTCATCTTTTTAAGAGGGAGAATTTGCACAATTGGTGGCTGACTAAATACATTTTTTCCCCACTGTATGTTTTAAAGAGGACCTTTCATGTTCTCAGGTACATGCGGATTTACATACCGCTAGAAAGCCGACAGCGCGCTGAATTCAGCGCACTGCTGGCTTTCCCGGTATGTGCCCCGGGGCTGGAGATATCGACGGTGTAAGTTTCACGGTTTACTGTCAGAAAGGCGTTCCTGACAGTGTAGCTGCGCTGTGAGGAACGCCCTCCCGACAGTTCTCGTTCATAGACTTGTACTGGGGGGGCGTTCCTCACAGCTGAGCGTTATCGCTGGGCTATAGCGCTGTACTGTCAGAGGGGGGCGTTCCTTACTGCCCAGCGATGACGCTCAGCTGTGAGGAACGCCCCCCCAGTACAAGTCTATGAACGAGAACTGTCGGGGAGGGCGTTCCTCACAGCGCAGCTACACTGTCAGGAACGCCTTTCCGACAGTAAACCATGAAACTTAAACTGCCGATATCTCCAGCCCTGGGGCACATACCGGGAAAGCCGGCAGTGCGCTGAATTCAGCGCGCTGTCGGCTTTCTAGCGGTATGTAAATCCGCATGTGACTGAGGACATGAAAGGTCCTCTTTAAGGGTAGTTTTAACTTTTGGTTCAGAACAAACTGATTTGGACCCAAACCAGACTTTTTTTTTAGACCGAGGCCCACGATGCGGAAATGCAGCTTGTTTTGTTGCAGATTTTGCTGAGGTGAACCCGAAACAAAATAAATTTGAAAAAGTTCACCTTTCCAAATAACCTAAGTGGATAATGTCAACTGTGCATTCTATTTATTTTTTTTTTCAATATTTCTGTGAATTTTGGAAAATTTACTACAATACTGAGTGTCCGCAGCTAATATTTATTAGGCCATTGCTTTCCATGGTATCCTTGAACCTTAGTTCCTTGGCAACTGAAGACACAAGCTCGTAGACCTACCACTTTTGCAGTAGGTATCGACTGATTTTATTCGCCAGTCGTGGCCAAAAGTTTTCAGATTGACACACATTTTGGTGTTCATAAAGTGTTAACTTCTTCAGAGTTTTTAGATCTTTTAGTGAGATGTACAATTATAAGCAATCCATAAGTTTTTACAATTTTATAATACATCAAGTTTATGCAAAGACTCAATATTTCCAGTGTTGACCCTTACTTTTCAGGACGTCTGCAATTGGCACTGGCATGTTGGATATAGGCTTCTGCACTAAATTCTGAGTGATGTGATGACAACTCATTCTTTCCTAAGCTATGCTTGGAGATTATCACAATTTTTGTGTTTTTGTTTGGCCCTCTGCTTTTTGAGGATTGACCACAAGTTCTAATTGGGATTGACATCTGGGCAGGTTCCTGGCCACGAACCCAAAATCTCAATGTTTTGTTCACCGAGCTTCTTAGTTATTACTTTTGCCTTGTGACATAGGGCTCCATCATGCTGGAAAAAGCATTGTTTATCACCATATTGCTCCTGGATGGTTGGGAGAAGTTGCTCTTGGGTGTTTAGATCCCATTCTTTATTTATGGCAGTGTTTTTTGGTAAAATTGTGAGCGAGCCCACTGTATTGGATGAAAAGCAACCCCACAAATGAATGGTCTTGGGATGCTTTACTGTTGTCATGGCACAAGGCACATGGTAGCGCTCTGTTTTTTCTTCTCTGGACAATTGTTTTTACTGAACCCACTTCTCTCCTTGAAATACATTAAGGATGGACTGACATTCTGAAGAAAGTGTGACTGTATGCAACAATACTTGATAAAGCCATTTGTTTCAGAATGTAGCAAGAAAGAAATTATAGAATATCCACTCCCTACAAATGAAGCTAAGATTTTGTTGTGTCTTAAAGGGAGTCTACCACTGCCAAAATGTCTTCCAAACCATTGACAGTATATGCTGTTGTCGGGGGCTGTTACTGGCATGGTATATATGGAATACCATACAGAAAATGAACTTTTAATCTGTATGCAAGTGAGCTGTTTGGTGCACATGGGGCATGGAAAGCATTTTTACCTGTGTTTGTCACATATTGGGATCTATGAATTGTTATATTAGGGGGCAGTGTCAGGCTGCAGCCACAGACAAAAACAGATGTTCTAGTAGGTGTATGCCTAGGCTACACCAAACAGCTCATATTCATATAGATTAAGGCTACATGCACATAACCCAGTGTGCTGTCCAAATGAGGCTCCGCTGCTCGGTTACAATCCGATAATTATAGAGCAGGTTCTATCCTGCTCTATGATATTGAATCAGAATGGGATCGAACCCCCATAGGAATGAATGAAGCAGAGAAGGCACTCAAGTGACACTCAGGTATCATGTAAACGCCCTCCCCCCTTCCTGCCTGCACACTTGGTCGTGTACATGAGGCTTAAAAGTGTATTTTCTCAGCACCTAGATTTCTTTTTGACACAAATAAGGCATGTTCACTATGTGGCTAAGTGCCCCTACAGCATATATGTGCAACCATTTTGGTGGTGGTAGAGCCCCTTTAAGACATGACAAAAACATAACCACCATTGTCTATATCACCTTGCTATCTGAGCAGTTTCTGCAGAGCCAGACAATAAATGAGAAAAAATCTTTTTGTATAAATCAGTTAAGACTTTAATTTTAGCAGATGGAAGGCGGAAAAGAAAATCAATAGATGTTCATCAATTTGCACAGCAATATAGACAAGCCAAATTCTTTTCATTCCAATTGTTTCCAGATGAATAGCCATCAGGGAAAAAGACATGTTATATCCCTGCATAATACCTGACACCTCTCACACATATACGGTATGTTCACAATGCAACCACATATTATTGCACAGCGGCTGGAACCAGGATAGCGGTCTCCTTAGTTTTGGGAGATTAACAGAGCGTGTGTTATGGCATTTGCAAAGCTTTATAGGAAACTCAGTCTTAAATATTTCTGGGAAAATATATATATATATATATATATATATATATATATATATATATATAGTATATTCCCCAAACAGTTTGCATTTGTATATGGCACAATGCTTTGTTTGCACATGGTGATGTAATGTGGAAAGTCTACTATCATCTATATTGCATAAAAGATGTGATCAAATGAACATCGACTAGTTTCTTGTTGTGAACTTTGGCACCTTTACAAGGACCAGTTATCGGAAACGACCAGTCCTCAACAGTTCTCAATAATTGACCCAATTCTTAGCCCATATAAATAAAATCACAAGATCAGCCATTTATGCTTCCACTTTGTCCTTTAACTGGCTGCAGGGGCATACACAGGATTTTCTAGAGCGGTCCATGGGGGATTGGAGTGTGGGATGTGAAACAGGACCGGGCAGGCAAGCTCCCCAAACACAGTATAATGCACTGATAATGATACTCATTGAGGCAAGCAGTCACCAGCCATGGTCAAGAAAAGGGAGGTTTTAACTATTAAACTGCCCCTTTGTGTATGAGCCTGGCTGTTAAGTAACTGGCTGCAGAAATGAACTGTCCCTCACCGTTCTGCTTTCTATAAGAAACTAAGGCCGGCCATCCCCATTAGATTATCAGTATGTTAATGCTGTAAACATTCATTTGTGGCTGAATGATTTGTGTCTGACTTTAGTTTGCCAAAAGCATAAAGCTTATGATGGATATTTTTGGTTGGCTGTTGACCAAAAATATCAATGATTAGCTGATTGAAGAGGCTGCAGCGTTCAGGTGATCGCTGCAGCCTCTTCAGTACTTACCAACCACAGCGCTGAATATCTGTATAGTGGCCGTGCTTGGTATTGCAGCTCTGCCTATTCACTTGAATGGGACTGACCTGTAATCAGGCCATGTGACTGATGAATGTGTCGTCACATGACCTAGGTGAAAACCCCCATGGATCTTCAATTGATGGCCTATCGTAAGGATACATCTTGAATTAAAAAGTCCCAGAAAAACCCTTTAATTATTGGGTATTGCATATGACATTTAAGAGGTTTTTCAATACTGCAGAAGGACAAGATCTAGTGCTGTGTAGATTATACCAATAACACTCATGATAAATGCCTCAAATACAGTATACTGCATAGCGGAGAGCATGAGCAGTAACCCCATCACACCCATATCAAGGTATCTCAAGAGCTTTACCAGGTTGTATTAGTAGGGTTTGTTCACACATGGTGTACCTTCTTAAAGGTAAAAATAACTGGGAGATTAAAAAATATCTTAAAAAAATTTCAGAACTAAAAACTATGAGGAACTCATAACTTAATCATATGTAGAACTAAGATACACGACTAAATTTGATGAGATATTGTGTACTTCTTGTGTCATACCTGACCTCATAGATTGTAAGCTCTTGCGAGCAGTGCCCTCACTCCTATTGTGTGAATTGATTTATTACTCTGTAATGTCTCATTTTGTCTGTACTTGAACTCTATGCTTTATAAAGTGCTGCAGAATACTGTTTGTTGTCGCTATATAAATAAAATGTATTATTTTTAGATAACTATAAGGGCATGTTCACACTTTGAATATGTGAAATCCACATCTCCTTGCTTTTTTCTTTTTTATAAATTTTAAGCTTGCAACAACTCATACTGTGGTGTTGCTATGAGGTTCTATGCAGAGGTGTAACTAGAAAAGACTGGACACTATAGCAAACTTTTGACTTGGCACCCCCAAGGCATATCTGGTCCCCACACAGTATAACGCCCATTTACACATACTATAATGTCCCATAGCGGCCCCTCCACACAGTATAATGTCCCATAGCGATCCTACCACACAGTATTATGTCCCATAGTAGCCCCTCCACACAGTATTATGTCACATAGTGGACCACCCATGAACTATTATTATACTATGGGGTCTTTTCAGACCCCTGAGTATAATGATCGGAGACTCAGGGGAGGTGACAAACATAAAAAACAGTGGTATTCACCTCTCCTGGGCTTCGGCACACTCCCTGCTGCTTTCGGTCCTCTTCAACGTCAGGGTTCGCCCAATAAATACTCTTGCCACGCTACTCTACCAGGTAAAGGCCTATTAAAAAAAAAAAAAAAAAGAAAAGCATCAGGGCCCACCGGGCCCCCTAAGGTCGTGGGCCCTGTGGCTGCTATCACGGTACTTACTCCACTGCCACTATGATACATAGATACAGTGGGTACAGAAAGTATTCAGACCCCTTTAAATTTTTCACTCTTTGTTTCATTGCAGCCATTTGCTAAAAGCAAAAAAGTTCATTTTATTTCTCATTAATGTACACTCAGCACCCCATCTTGACAGAAAAAAACAGAAATGTAGATATTTTTGCAAATTTATTAAAAAAGAAAAACTGAAATATCACATGGTCATAAGTATTCAGACCCTTTGCTTTAACACTCATATTTAACTCACATGCTGTCCATTTCCTTCTGATCCTCCTTGAGATGGTTCTACTCCTTCATTGGCGTCCAGCTGTGTTTAATTAAACTGATTGGACTTGATTAGGAAAGGCACACACCTGTCTATATAAGACCTCACAGTGCATGTCAGAGCAAATGAGAATCATGAGGTCAAAGGAACTGCCCAAGGAGCTCAGAGACAGAATTGTGGCAAGGTACAGATCTGGCCAAGGTTACAAAAATTTCTGCAACACTCAAGGTTCCTAAAAGCACAGTGGCCTCCATAATCCTTAAATGGAAGAAGTTTGGGACGGCCAGAACTCTTCCTAGACCTGGCCGTCCAGCCAAAC
This sequence comes from Leptodactylus fallax, assembly GCA_947044405.1. Taxonomy (NCBI): domain Eukaryota; kingdom Metazoa; phylum Chordata; class Amphibia; order Anura; family Leptodactylidae; genus Leptodactylus; species Leptodactylus fallax. The sequence continues at coordinate 368,516 of CAMRHE010000085.1, forward strand.
TGAGCAATCGTGGGAGAAGAGCCTTGGTGAGAGAGGTAAAGAAGAACCAAAAGATCACTGTGGCTGAGCTCCAGAGATGCAGTAGGGAGATGGGAGAAAGTTCCACAAAGTCAACTATCACTGCAGCCCTCCAGCAGTCGGGGCTTTATGGCAGAGTGGCCCGAAGGAAGCCTCTCCTCAGTGCAAGACATATGAAAGTCCACATAGAGTTTGCCAAAAAACACATGAAGGACTCCCAGACTATGAGAAATAAGATTTTCTGGTCTAATGAGACGAAGATTGAACTTTTTGGCGTTAATTCTAAGCAGTATGTGTGGAGAAAACCAGACATTGCTCATCACCTGCCCAATACAATCCCAACAGTGAAACATGGTGGTGGCAGCATCATGCTATGGGAGTGTTTTTCAGCTGCAGGGACAGGACGACTGGTTGCAATTGAAGGAAAGATGAATGCGGCCAAGTACAGAGATATCCTGGAAGAAAACCTCTTCCAGAGTGCTCTGGACCTCAGACTGGGCCGAAGGTTCACCTTCCAACAAGACAATGACCCTAAGCACACAGCTAAAATAACAAAGGAGCGGCTTCGGAACAACTCTGTGACCGTTCTTGACTGGCTCAGCCAGAGCTCTGACCTCAAGCCAACTGAGCATCTCTGGAGAGACCTGAAAATGGCTCCACCAATGTTCACCATCCAACCTGACGGAACTGGAGAGGATCTGCAAGGAAGAATGGCAGAGGATCCCCAAATCCAGATGTGAAAAACTTGTTGCATCATTCCCAAGAAGACTCATGGCTGTACTAGCTCAAAAGGAAGGGGCTTCTATTCAATACTGAGCAAAGGGTCTGAATACTTATGACCATGTGATATTTCAGGTTTTCTTTTTTAATAAATTTGCAAAAATATCTACATTTCTGTTTTTTTCTGTCAAGATGGGGTGCTGAGTGTATATTAATGAGACATAAAATGAACTTTTTTGCTTTTAGCGAATGGCTGCAATGAAACAAAGAGTGAAAACATTCCGTACCCACTGCAGATAGATAGATAGATAGATAGATAGTTGAATAGATAGATAGATAGATAGTTGAATAGATAGATAGATAGATAGATAGATAGATTTCCTCTACATATATTTATCGCCTGTCCACCACTTGATTCTCTTCTATCAGACTCTTACAACCCTATAGAATTATATGGAGGATTGCCCTGCATCAACAGCACTGCTCCATTTACATGGCACACTTAGCTTAAATATACAGTCCCATGTCCTCCTGATCTTTGGGGTCCCAGCACTCAGACCCCCATGAATCAGGCATTTACCCCCTATCCTGTTGATAGAGGATAAGTATGTACAGTGGAAACCACTTTAGGTTTAGATAATATTTCCATTTCTATGAATACTGATTTCTCATCCTAACTATATTACCTGTCTACACCAATCCTCATGCTGGTTAAATTTTTTTTTGTCATTTTGAGTGAACTAGAGATCTTATTTTTCATATATTTATATTTAACAAGAAAAATGTAATAAATCAAGTAAGAAGCACAAGCAGTGGCTATGGAGGAAGTCTGAGGGTGGGCATAATGCGTTGAGTGGGATATGGTGGCGTGAATGCAAATGGCTGAATATATCAAAATCCTAATTGAATTATTCTGTCTTTTTCCAACGAGACAGATGTAATATATGGCTTTATCTTCAGAATAAAAGGTAATACATATAAAAAGAGACAAATCAATACAGAAAGCAGGCACCAGTACTTAACAATAGAAAACATAGGCCTATATAGATACTTATTTTCAGGGCCCATACTCTTCATCTTATCCATAGACGTCATTGCTTATGGTTATAAGGGTAATATGCAGATTGTACGTGCAGATTTCACTGGGTGACTACACAAACCCCCCACAAACTGATGTGCAGGTCACATAATACGTCCCATTGGAGCCTACTGCATAACTAATGAAGGTTTCAGATGACAGAATAAGGATATTTCAGCTAAACATAAATCATATGTAAAAGTATTCCGGTTATGCAATTCATGGATTCTGGAAGTTTTTTAATATTCATAAGCATCGGATATATCAGATGACTGGTCACTATGTATATTCATTCCAAGTGGACTGACCAAGACATGGGAATATTTGTGGGACTATAGATCACAAGCCTACTATTACACTAGCATATGAATAGGCTACAAAGAAAGACTACACAGGCTTTTGACTCTTATCACCAGAAATAGTTTCTTAACCTTCTACATCATACCTAACCTTCCATAATCTATGCATAAATCAATGTTATAGCATATCAATGAGGAGTAACACTATTTCTGGTAAATATACAATACGTTCCGAAAGTTGTCAAACTTTCACTTTCTTCACATTTCTTGAGGCCTAGAACTTAATTTAAAAAAAATCCAGTTTTACCATCAATCTGCACGCAATACCCCCATAATAAGAATGTGAAAACAGAATTTTAGAAATTTTGCTAAATTATTAAAAAGAAAAACCTAAAATTTTGCATTGGCATGAGTATTCAGATCCTTTGCTATGACGGTTCAAATTTAGCTCAGGATGTCTCCCATTTATCTTGATCATTTTTCAGATTTTTTTACACCTTGCTTGGAGTTCACCTCTGGTCAATTAGAAGTGATTTGGAAGACACAACACTGTGTCACAGCTGACATTACAGATCAGAGCTTAAAAACCAAACCACAAGGAGGAAAGAACTTCCTGTGGGGCTCAGAGACAGGATTGTGTGAAGGCACAGATCTGGAGAAGGGTACAAAAAAAGTTCTGCTGCATTGAACGTTCCCAAGAGAACAGTGGCCTCCATGATTCCTAAATGAAAAAAAGTTTGTAACAACCAGGACTCTTCCTAGAGCTGGCGAACCAAACTACGTAAATAGGTGGAAAAGAGCATTGGGAAGAGAGATGAACAAGAATCCAATGTCACTCCGAGCCCCAAACATTCTATGAGAAGATGGAAGAAACTTCCATAAAGAGTCAATTCTAAGAGTCTTTTCTTTTTTAAATTATGTTTGTGAAAGGCCATAACATAGCAAAATGTGAAAAAAAATTAACGTGTCCAAATAAATTGTATGTGTTTTCTAATTCTCAGTTCTCCCGGAAATTGATGTTTGGAGACTATGGAGCAAGCGATCTAATGATCACACGTTCAAGCCCCCTTGGGGAGCTAAATAAAAAGTAAAAATAAATAAATAAATAAAAGTTTTTTAAAAAATATTAAAATATTGCCTAGGGGCGGAGTCTAGCCGCGATACGAAATGGTCGCATGATTTGAGAGCTCCTAGCCTGAGTCTCATTGAGCGACGCTTACCAGCGACGAGCCCGCGGAGTGAGTAATTAACACTTACCCTAGCAACGAGTCCTCACCCTCGGAGATGCCCAGGAAGCGAAAATCTGCGGTGAAGCCGCAAAAACTCCTGGATTTCTTCTTTTCTCCTGGTGGGGGAGAGGACCAAGATGGCGCCGGACCGCGCACAGAAACAGCCTCCAGGGCCTCGACTCCTTCTCGGGACCCTCCGGAGGAGACGCTCGAGTTCTCCGCACAGTGGAGAGCGCTGTCGGCCCCGTCTCTGCCGCAGCTCCTGGAAAGTGCGGGCTCGGGATCGCCTGCTTCTCCCTCCCGGCGGGCCGGGAGGGATGCAGATAACGGGCCTGCTCAAAATGGCGCTGCGGGGCCTGCAGCTGCACACAACCCAGGGATGCAGCCTTCGCCTACTGTGAGCCCGGTTAAACAAAAGCCCAGGCTTCAAAACGCTGCTCTGCAGGGAGAAGAGGTGAGCGACAATATACAACATACCCCTCCATCTATTGATTTCTTTGCAGATATACCGGCGACCGAGAGTTTGCTAACTGAGGCTTCCATGAAAAATATGCTTATGGCCTTTTGTAAGTCATTAAAGACAGACATGTCCCTTATGGTGAAACCGCTAGATAGAGATCTTCAAGAGCTAAAAAGCCGTACGGTACATGTTGAATCTAAAATGGCGGAATTTGCTGCATCACATAATGTTCTTATAGATGCGCACAACGACGTGGAAAGAGATGTGTCCTTCCTTAAAGCGAAGATAGCTGACTTAGAAGATCGATCCAGAAGAAATAATCTAAAATTTAGAGGGATCCCGGAATCAATTCCTCCAAAAGATTTAACTGTTTTCCTCCAAGATATGATCAGATCGCTAATACCGAATCTCACGAAAATGGATTTAACTATTGACAGAGCTCACAGAGTTCCGAGACCCTCACATCTAGATGAAACCGTACCCAGGGATGTTCTGGCAAAGATACATTTCTACAGTACTAAAGAGCTGGTTCTGCTGACCTCACGAAAGACAGGCCGCCTACCTGAACCATACCACAAGATTTCCATTTATTCGGATCTCTCAGCTACAACATTGCAAATTAGGCGACAATTTATCCCTATTACTACGGCATTACATCAACACCACATTTTGTATAAATGGGGATTCCCGGTCCGAGTGATCGTCTCTCGCAACAATCACGTCCATGTAATTAAGACTCTGGAGGAAGGGAAAAAATTGCTAACTGAATGGAATATTCCGATGGTTGATCCTCCACTCAAAAATTCACCCGGTCCAATGTCAGATGGTTGGCGCCAAGCGAAAACCCAAAGACGTCCGCAAAGAGGGCTACAAAGCTAGGGACTCGCTTATCCTGGATTCCATATGTTCGTTGCTGTTGAACTAATCCCCCCAAGATCACGACAGCTGCTGGTCCCCTGTACTCTGTTCTTTTTCTTTCTATGTTTTTTTTTCCTTGATACAGCTAAGATGGGTTGTCCATCAGTTCTGTAGTTTCTATGGTCTGTTTCCTTTCTGGTTCTGGCCCACTGGGCGAAATGAATACAAATGGCGGAGTCAACTCCCCCATGCAGGGACGTCCTTTGTTGTGGGCAAGTGTGGTAAGACTCTTAATGCATTAATAATTGTATATTATGGTACTTAAAGTTATGTCTATGAATGTCAGAGGGTTGAACTCTCCTCAAAAAAGGGCCAACTTATGGCGCGAGGCGCGAGACCAATGCTGTGACATTCTTGCAGTACAAGAAACCCACCTCTTGCAAGCAGATGCTTCTCGCATTCAACACCCAGCGTATCCAAATGTATTCCATGCTCACTATTCCTCGAAACGTAGAGGGGTGTTGATTGGAATTAGGGACTCAGTAGCGTTTCAACTATTGTCACAATATGCAGACCCGGGGGGCGATTTATAATACTGATGTGCATTCTCAACAGTGTTACTTATACGCTGGTATCAGCCTACGCCCCTAACAGGAAACAGGTGGCATTTTTAGGGAGACTGGTAAAAGCGGTGGAAAAAAGGAAGCAAGGATGTCTCATATTGATGGGAGATTTTAATATGGCTCCGGACCCGGTGGTGGACATCACTTCGGGAGGGTTGACACGTCACCCCTCTTTTTCGCAAGCGCTATGGCGCCATGAATTATTTGACGCCTGGCGTATTCTCCACAATACAGAGAGAGACTATACATATTTCTCTTCTGTACATAATAGTTACTCACGGATAGATTTATTTCTACTTGAGCAATCCAGCCTCCCTATGGTTTTAAAATCTGATATCTCAGTAATCACTTGGTCAGACCATGCAGCAATAACCTTGACCTTAGCAGAAAAATATGAATGCCCAAGAGCGTTCGTATGGCGGTGTAACGAATTCTTAATGTCACAACCGAAATTAAGAGCAACTTTAGAGAACGATCTGAAGGAATTCTTTCTGATTAATGCCCCTTCTGCCCCTAGTCCTGATATACTGTGGAACTCTCACAAGGCTTTTATTAGAGGAACGTTCATTCGCCTGGGGCATATAGAAAAGAAAAACAGATTGGTAGAGATGGATAGATTGCTCCACCAGATAAGATCCATTGACAACAGTAATAAAAAGTCCCCCTCTCCATCCAATGCAGCAAAATTGATGACATTACGCCATCAACTGACAGCTTGTTTATTGCATAAATACGAGAAAAATCTAAAACGGACCAAAGCTACATATTATTCTCAGTCCAATAAAGCAGGCGAACTCCTAGCTTCAAAACTTAAACAAAAGAATGCGAAATACAGAATTCAATTCCTTCACAGTAAGGATGGGGCATATAAAATATACGACCCAAGAGGCATAGCTGACGCATTTAGATCATTTTACGAAGGTCTCTATAATATCGCGGAAGACACAGCGGTAACTCCCCCAACGAGTTGCGACATTGAGCGCTTCCTTGCAGCTGCCCGTTTGCCTAAGCTCACTGAGTCACAACTGGACTTTTTAAATACACCCGTTACTGCGGAGGAGTTGTTGTCGGTTATTAAATCGCTAACTTCTCATAAATGGCCTCACTAATGAATACTACAAACAATTTTTCCCAATCCTGAAGGACCGGTTGATGTCCTTCCTGGAGGCCGCGATTGAATCTGGTACTCTCCCAAAAGAAAACCAAGAAGCCTTAGTGGTTACGCTGCCAAAACCGGGAAAACCGGCCACTAGCCCCCAAAATTTCCGACCTATTTCTTTATTGAATTCTGACTTGAAAAGCTATGCTAAATTAATAGCAACTAGATTAGCAGCTTGTCTTCCAAGCTTGATAAATAATGACCAAGTGGGATTTGTCAAAGGGAGGCAATCTTATGATAATACTAGACGCATTCTGAACCTCATGCATCACATTGATTGTAGGAGAGTGGAGGCGGTGATCCTCGCATTGGATGCTGAGAAGGCGTTTGATCGCATTTGCTGGTGGGATTTTCTGGAGCTATCTTGAGAGCGATAGAGGCGCTATACTCTGCACCTTCTGCGAGAGTGTTCAGCAATGGAGTGGTATTGGACCCTTTTCTGATAACAAATGGGACCAGACAGGGATGCCCCCTGTCGCCCCTGATATTTGTTCTTTCCATGGAACCATTGGCCCAAACACTTAGACTAGATACGGGAATAAGGGGCATTGATATAAGGCATAAAACTCATCTTATATCACTCTACGCTGATGATATTATTCTCACCATGTCTAAGCCACAAACATCTATCCCTCGCTTAATGGATACTATTACGGAGTTTGGGCAATTGTCGTTTTATAACCTGAACATGGCCAAATCACAAGCGCTACCTTTGAATGTCCCTCCTTCTTTGCTTCATCAGTTGAAGTCGAACTATGACTTTGATTGGAGGGAAGACAATGTCCAATACCTGGGGACCCAGATGACAAAATCCTTAGGGACCCTTTATAGAAGTAACTATATACCAATGTTAAAACTACTACAAGAAAAGACGGAGCGAATGTCAAAAACAGATACCTCTTGGATAGGCAGAGTAGCGGCCTTCAAAATGTTGCTACTACCTAGACTTTTATATTTGTTTCGCACGCTCCCGATATCAATTCCGGTTTCCTTCTTTGAAACAGCACAAAGGGTGATTTCAAAGTATATATGGAATGGGAAGAGACCCAGAATCAACAAGAGCTTCCTATTTAAGCAAAAGGAGGCAGGAGGGCTGGGAGTTCCACTGATAAACTATTATATAGCCTCGCTGGTTACTCAGTGCGCTAGGTGGAAATCAATGGACACCGCGGTCCCATGGCTACACATAGAGCAGGCATTTATAGCTCCTCTAAAATTGGAAGATGCGCTGTGGTTGCCCTTCTGGAACATTTCAGTTCCTGGATCCTTCTCCCCGGTCATGGTTGCCTCATTGGCGGCATGGAAGTTAATGCACGGGAAAGCTAACCCTATGAAACATTTTCATATTTCTGAAATGCCTCTGTCACTAATGACATGGGTAATCGATGATTTAGAAATCTCGGACTGGGAATCGAGAGGTATTACGCAGATTTCTCACTTATATTCCGACACTAAACAACCTATACCGTTTGCAGATATAAGACAGCAGTATGGGGTCCCTAATAGTGATTTCCTTAAGTACTTTCAAATATGGCACTTCGTGTCTAAACATCCTGTGACACTTTTGCCCATAGTGGTGCACTTTTCACTTGGTTATCAACCAAGGTGAGAGGGTTGCGTTTTCTATATGACAGAATGGACGAACTTTCGACCTTTACTAGATCTACCCCATTCCGTTATTGGGAGAGAGACTTAGGGATAGCCATCACCCTAGAGGAATGGCAGCAGGCAATTAGGCTGATCCATGTGTCCTTAAAGTGTAGTACACATATAGAGACAGCCATGAAAATTATCCTACGATGGTATAGGACCCCGACTATGTTACAGTTAGCTTATCCCTCCGAATCAGGGAGGGGATGTGGAGGAAGAGGATCCCTTCTCCATATTTTGGGGAATTGCCCCATAATTCAAGGATACTGGGTCAGGGTTTTTGAGATGCTCTCGGAGATACTTGACTTCCAACTCCAATACACCCCTGACCTGGCTATTTTGATAATCGGAATTCCCATTGCACTGAAAGCACACAGAAAACTTATATGCAAAATTTTGACCATAGCCAAATTGATGTTAGTGCAGAGATGGAAGACAGTAGCTCCTCCGCCTATGTCGGATATGCTAATGGCAGTAAATAATACATACATATATGAAAGAATACTAGCACTGGGAAATAACTCCTTCCATAGCTTTGAGAAGGTTTGGGAAGCATGGATCTATTCCAGGTTCGCTCTGAAAGAGGACAAAGCTGCTACAGGAAACCCGGGAGGGAGGATGTAGTGCCGTGTGGATGGGGGCTTAGCTTGCTAGAATCGGGGCAGACGGAACAGAGGAGGAGTAGGAAACAGGAAATGACGAAGTTGAGTGTCGATACATACACACAAACAGAGGCCTTATAACCAAGGGAAGGTCGGAAATAAGGAACACGTTCTAGGAGGGATTCATGGTAGCCCGTTAAGTGTACCCAAAAGTTATTGTTATAGTTATAGTTTACTATGTTAGTATTTTAAATATCTGTCTTATTGATGTACAGTATAGCCTGAGAATGTATCTTGGAAGGAAGCATTGTATTATTTCGCAAATTATATTATACTGTATACCAAGGTGCACCACAATATATGTCAATTGTGTTCTTTATCTTATTTTCTTGAAAATGCAAATAAAAATTATTGAAACTAAAATATTGCCTAAATTCCGAATAAAAATAAATAAACAAAAACAAACATAAACAAAATAGATAGTGCCCCAGATAGTCAATAAAATGGCGATTTCAGTAGACGTATATGTATGGACTGCTTAGGTGTGAACACAACATTATCTGACATTGGCAATGAAAACCATCCAGTTTACAGTTCACTAGCAATAGGAACCAAAACAAATGCCACTGGTAGTGGGTGAACAAAGGACCATAGAAGAAAAAACAAAGTGTGGCGCCAGTGAAGCAGCAGTTGTAGAGATCCGCAGCCGGTTTTACTTGACACGGCATGACAGGTCCTCTTTATGTAGATGAAGCTTTGCTGTCCATGGTGCTGAAATACATGACCATGTGTACTGTAGCTTCACATATACTTTTACCTTCTTACATGGTAAACATGATTGCTCTGGTTTCTGGGATTGTAATAATGATGACGTGTCCTTGGGAAAGGTCATCAATGTCAGATAAGTGTGGATCCGACAACTGGGACCCCCATGATCAGTTCTTTAAAATGTCACAGCATTCAAATGAGCACTGTGGCCTCTTCACTGAATAACAGGTACATCGTATAGTGTCTGTGCTTGGTATTGCAGCTAAGCCCCATTCATGGGACTGAGCTGGAAAGTGGCCACATGAGGAACAAAGTGATGTCATTGGGCTGTGAAGTAGAAGGGGCACCTGTGGGGGTCCCGGGTCAGGCATTCTGTAGAACAGAGTTACATATATACAGTACTTACAGACAGGGGGTGGCAGGGGGAAGTTAGCAGGTGAGAGCACTAATCCTTAAAGAGACAGGAGCACACACAGAGTTAGCCATGCAGCCAGGTCGCTGAGAAAGTAATACAGTTGTATTGCCCTCTCTATTAATAATACTGTTATACAGTGTACACACATGTCATAGCCTCAATAAGGTTTAATAGGTTATTTGTGAATTAACCCATAACATATAGACCCTAGTGACAAGTGATTGTCTTTTATGTTACCTTCAAATGGGGTTGTTTCCAGGACCTTTGTGGAATATTACCATATCACTAGTGGTCCTAGTGTCAATTGTATTGATCATTTAGATCTTTTTAGTGGTTCTCACGTGATAGAAGTTACTGTCCTGAATAGTTAAAAATAGCAATATCTATCATTTCTACAATATAGAATTTTATTCTGTTTAACTCTTACACATATCCTGTCTTCTAGTTCTACATATCTATGAATTACATTTTTTATACATGTATAATATATATGTCTATTACGTATGCAGGAATTTTCATAGAGGAACAAATTATACACGTATTAAGCCCTGCAAGTCTTTGCTGTGTGTTCATAGAAACCCGCTCCCTCAGTATTATAGGTAATGTATGCCGTATACCCCATAATGCTGTTCTCAAGAGCAGTAATTCACTTTGAATACCTCGTGAAGCTTACACCGGGGTCTGCTTTGAAAGCCATCAAGAATTATACAAAGGCTTTCCATTCTCATCTGCATTATTCATTGTATAAGTAATAACGTTACATACACAATACAGAGCAGACATGTCGACTTTGCCATAGAATAAATTAATGTAGCGCCAATGGCAGGCACTTTAAATAAAAGTGAAATCCTGAGAAATGTGTAAATCTAATCCTGATAAAATGCACCAGGCATCGAAAGTAGACACTTCATTACATTTGGAGCTTGGTAAATAATGTTATGGGAGTATATACAGTATCACAGGCAAAGAAGATTTGTTTTAAGTGAGGAAAGAGTGTGGGTATTCAGTGTTGTGCAAAAGTTTTAAGCAGGTATGGAAAAATGCTGCAAAGTAATGTTTCAAAAATAGAAGGGTTAATAGTTTATGTTTAGTCAATGAACAAAATGAAGTGAATGAAGAAAAGAAAGATCTAAATCCTATCAATATTTGGTGTGACCTTTGCCTTTGGAGGAGGAGTCCTGGATGATATGGCCCTGATCTCAACATCATCCAGTCTGTCTGGGATTACATGAAGAGGCGGAAGGATTGGAGCAAGCCTACATCCACAGAAGATCTGTGCTTAGTTCTCCAAGATGGCGGGAACAAGTTCCTTCAATACCTGTCCGCAAGTGAACCTAGAAGAATTGCCTTCCAAGGTCACTGGTGCCCTCAGCTAGTTTCTCTAATGTCCTTATAGGGTGTGCACTTTGTAACTCAGCCTATGCTTGCTTCCTTTGGTGGTCTTGAATTTGGCTTCTTCACTAAGTCTGAGTTGCATGACATCATTTTTGAGGTATCATTTTGTTGGGGCAAACACATGAATTGGATGCAAAGGGGGGCATAGTTTATGCAAATTTGCTTCAAAATTTACTGTTTTGGGTCCATTCCAAGGATTGGAGATTAAATCTCTCAATTTTAAGGGATTTAAAAGGGTATTCCTCTAGTTTAAAGCTATTGCTTATCCAAAGGCCAAGGGATAAGTGATTAATAGGGATCTGACCCAGTCATGAGAATGGGGGGTCCCTGTACTCCAGTCTGAATGGAGTGACTGGTCACACGTGTGTGTTGCTCCATTCACTTCTGTGCCAGAGATATCCAAGAACACTGGTCCGGCAGTCCCATAGAGAATGAATGGAAAGACAGCAACACATTCAGATGGATGAATGGAACCCACTTTCCCATGAGAAGCCAGATCCCCACTGATCAGTCAGTTATCTCCTACCAGTGAAATGTCCATAATATCCCTTTAAGTGTGGCTGCAAATATATAATTTATGTTATGATGTAACTGTCCTACCTTCCTCCATAGACATGACATGAATTTTATAGAAAATAGGGCCATAACAGCATCAGTCTGGAAATAAGTTTGCTCTTAGGAACCATAAAAACATTTTTGATTTAAGTTGTAAACATTTCCAAAGTTTAATAGATTTATTTTATAAGTTCTTATAACTCATGTTTTGCTGGCAGGAGCTGAGAAATATCAGGGAATCAATATGAGGAACACCTCTATTTAGCTTGCCATATCACATTGCTTCGTACAAGTAAACATCTTGCCCAGAAGTAGAACGACTTGGTCCTGCACCAATGTAAACTGGAATAACTGCACATTGGTATTCTCCAGACTCGGCAAACAAATGCATTCCACCTGGACTCCTGCACTCTTCTATCTCCTTATTTTATCAGAAATACCTTCGATTTGGCTCGAGATATCCGTCCATAAAATGCAAATTCTAATTGGCTTCAGCATCAAAGAGGCTTCATGTCAATTCATTATGCCTCATCTTCCCTCATATTATTTGTGGTGGATTCAAAGACAGAATGTTTGCATATATATGGCGGCTGAGATTGGAAGGAAACACATGGCATCTGTCAAATTTAAGATCAGACTTGTGGTCTATTTGAATAGTGGTCTGATGGCCTGAACGCCAACCCGCCGGGGGAACCTTAATGGCACAAAGTCAGCAATGGCTTCCATTGACTAGCACACATCAAATTGGATTTTTAGCAATATTTCCTTTTCACTATGTAGAAAGAATGTCAGGACCATAAACATTCCCTCCATTATTGCCAGTACCCAATATACGACACATGGGTATTGTATAACGTGTTCCAAACCGCAGTTATCATTCCAAAACTGTATTGCTTTTGTCTAATAACATGGAGGATCTGGATTATGGAGGAGATTAATCTTAGGTCTTTGGCAGAACATGTTGAGTGAAAGATAGAGGTGAGCAAAAGTCAAGAGTAGAATTGCTTGTGAGAAATCTGCACGCTCCTTGTGACAAAGACGAATCTCCAGTGCTGCTCCAAGGTTATTGCTCATTCTGGCCAAATGCTGTTAAGATGGATCCTATGAAGCGACTACATAGAAGTCCGGCTGTAACGTCAAAATTACTCACAGAAGATTTGGATCTAAATTGTTTTTTTTCGCTGTTCGTGTTCCTGGGTATATCAGTACTTGAGTCTTACATTAGTTTTCTGCTATAATAGTCGCTTTTGTTTTCTATGAATAAAGTCAGGTAATGTTTCTTTGGTCATTTAAAAAAAAAAAAAAAAGTACAGAGTCTCCTGGAATGCAGATCAGTTCTGTAGCCTCCACAAGATGGTTGCCTTAAAGGGAATAGTTGGTTGCCTTAAAAGGAATCTGTCACCTGAACCCAGCATATCAACCTGGCCCCTGGATAGATAGGTTAGGGTCACCTGAATCAAACAGTGTTTTGCCCTTGTGAATCACTGCCTACATTGCCGAGATATCACTTCTTTTGTCAATTTGCAAATAAGCTCTTCGGAGCAATGACAACAGCCTTGTTGCTGCAAAAAGCTAAGCTAAGCCTGTGATTAGGCCTTAGCGGTGACCCCCAGCAAATGACATCACCCAGGAGGCCAAAGGAGAACACCGGACACCGTGAGGAGGCCCAGAAGAGGTAAGGGAAGGTGAGTATTAATGTTTACTATTTTATTTTACACCTCCCTTGGACTCCCACCTCTGTCAGACCCCAGAGTATAATAATTTCACTTCCTGTTCTATCTGAACAAATTTGAACTGAAATGAACTGGAGGATTGATTCGCCCAAACCAAAGATGAAACAAATCTTCAAAGATTCAACTATCTCTATGCGCTCTCTATACTCTCTATTTATGTGGCCACCTCTCCATGTAGTGAATTAGAAAACTAAATAAAAATCCTGTGCTTATCTATAGTTTTATACTCTAAACATCTGTTCACACTTGCATCTTTCCCTCTCTCTCAAAAGTACCAGAGGTTTAGATAGCACAAACAATAATTAATGCTCTGTAGTTTGGTAATGACCTGTGTCTTTTTTTTTAACCTTAGCAACTATGTAACTATGTGATGGAATTATTCTTGCTTCCAGATCCTTGATGAAAACCTGTCAATAGTCATTATAAACCAAGGGATTATTCTAAAGGATGTTGAAATCCATTCAAAAAGTATTTGTTGTCATTGTTGGGTACTGTGAGAGCTTGTGAGAACATGGGTACTGTGAGAACATGACTGGGTGAAAGGATCTCCAAGATGGCAGGTCTTGTGAAGGGTTCCTGAAATGGAGTGATTAGTATCTAATAAGAGTGCTCCAAGAAAGGCCAACTGGTGACTCAGTGACAGGTTCATGGATGCCTTAGGCCATTGATGTACGTAGGGAGCAGTGGTGTAGCTAGGAATGGCTGGGCCCCAAGGCAAACATTTGACATGGCCCCCCCAACTGCCCCCCGCACAAACCGCATTCCTGCACACACTATTATACACCATAGTGGCCCCTGCACACACTATTATGCCCCATAGTGGCCCCTGCACACACTATTATGACCCATAGTGGCCCCTGCCCACACTATTATGACCCATAGTGGCCCCTGCACACTCTATTATGCACCATAGTAGCCCCTGCGAACACTATTATGCGCCATACTGGCCCCTGCACACAGTATTATGTCCCATAGTGGCCCCTGCACACAGTATTATGCCCCATTGTGGACCACCCATGAACAATTATTATACTCAGACCCCAGAGTATAATGATCAGAGACCCAGGGGAGGATACAAACATAAAAATCAATGTTACTTACCTCTCCCTGGCTCCTGCGCACTCCCCACTATTTTTGAACCTCTTCAATGTTGGACCAGACATCATGTGAGCCAGGTCGGTGTGACGACACATAATGATGCCGGCCTAGCCCACGTGACGCCTAGAACGTCACCAAAGAGGCCCAAAGACTCCCGGAGCTCAGGAGAGGTAAGTAACATGGTTTTTTATGTTCCCTCACCTCCCATGGGCCTCCCATTATTATATTCTGGGGTCTGAGAAGACCCCAGAGTATAATGATAGCAGTGTTTGTGGGGTTCGTGGGCCCGCGACCTCACTTACCGATCCCCGCTCCTGCTCACAGCCGCCTCCGCTTCCACAGAAGGGGAACCACAGGCGGCCGTGAGCACGAGCGAGGATCGGTGAGTAAATAGTGCCCAGCAGGGTAAATAGTAACCCCAGCAGGTAACGGCCTAATAAAAAAAAAAAATGCTACCCCGGTATTTACGTCACTTTAGGGAGCAATAATCAGTCCATCTGGTCTGAACCCCTGAAAATCTACTGTAAAAGTTCCATCTGCTGAAAAAGTTAATGTGGGCTATGGTAGAAAGGGGTCAGAACACACAATACATTGCAACTTACTGTATATGGGGCTGTATAGCTGCAGACTGGCCAGAGTGCCCATGTTGTAAGCATGAGTACTCTTTCCACTGCTCTAAGCTCCTAAAGTATGCACATGTGCATCAAGAAGGAAACATAAAACAATAGAAGAAGGTGGCCGGATTTAATGAATTCCGTTGTCTTTTACATCATATGGACTGCCTTGTCCGTATTAGATCAGGGTGCATAATAGGAAGAAGGCCAGGGACAGTAGAGACAGTGATGCTCTGCAGACAAACCATGGGTCCTGGTATACATATGCCTCCTAAAGGGCTTGTCCAGAATTATGATATTGATTGCTGTGGCCTCTTCACTACTTATCGAGCACAGCACCATACATTGTATAGTGGCTGAGTTTGGTAATGCAGCTTCACCCTATTCATTTGAAAGGGACTTAATTGTAGAATGGCCATGTGACCAATAGATGTGATATCATTGGCCTAAGAAGAGGAAGTGGAGCTCAATATCACAACCGCAGACAACCCATTTAATTTGATATGTACTATCTATCAGACTAGTTACACTCCTCCATGGCGTGTGGTGACCTCTTTTAGCAGGGTATGCCCTGCAACCCTGCAAACATTGTTCAGTTGAATCATAGGTCCAAGATGGTGGCCTTGTTGGTCTTGGTGGCCTTTGGTGACAAATCCTCTTACAGGTCACAGGAGGAGGTCACACTCAGGTGATGGTGTTGGATCGACAGGGGCACTCCCTGCAACTGGTTTCCTGTGTGTTGGTGTTTTCGGGTGTCCTTGATTTTAAGTGTGCATAAAGGACACAGGATGAAATTGAAACAGACACAGCTCACATGTTTCATCCAGTTACAGAGCAACATGGAGGCACAGTTTATTTACAGCAGCATGTTCCACATGTATGGCACTTTACACACAAACTGCCTGCTACCCCTAACTAACACTACTTAACCTGCAGAGCTGAAGGTGTTCTGCAAGAAGTTAACACAGCCCTCGCTAACACCAGCTACTAAAGTTCTGACGTGAACAGGAAGTTACTCTTGGCTAAGGTCTAGGATTGCCTACATTCTTCCCACCTACTAGGAAACCTATAGCATTAACCACTCCTGCTTACACAACAATACAGGTATGGCAGATAAACTCTAACATGTTCAATATAAAGCTGTAAAGTGCAAATAGACAGATATAACATTATAAACAGCATAAAATAGCTCAAAACATACCGTTCTTGGCAATGGTCTTTTTGGGGGACACTGTATTCAGATTTCTTGTGTATTCCTAGATGGGTCAGAGATGTTTTGGCTGGACAAGTAGAGTATACACAATATTAGACCAGTGGCTTTATCTGTTGTACTAAACATATATATACTGTTCTTCATAGGGCTCCATTATAATATCTATTGAGACATTGATTGACTGGACTGGACAAAACGATAAAGGACCTACTGAGAGCACTTGAGTACCGAGAATGCCTGATGAAATACACTCCATGTACAGCAGACTTCATATAGATTGAGCTGTTCTGTAGGCACCATGCGGCAGAAATCAAATGTCTTGATTAAATCTATCTTTAGACCTCGGCAAATAATCAGAAGTTGGAGATGTTACCGCGCAGGATCTGCAATATCTATCAGATGTAACTGGACTGGCGATGCAACCCATTTTACTCACAATAGAAAAATCTATATTAGATAAAGACAGAAATTGCTTTCAGCAGGTTTATGAGATGTTTTCATAGCCCATCCCCCGTTACGAGCATCACTGAATAGTAATATAATGGTTAAATGGTGATCTATAAAAGTATAAATTACTAAAGAGGACAATGGAGAAAAATCTCATCATTCCATAGTAGGGATGAGTGAGCCGGTTTGTAATGAGCTGGGTTTGTTAAGAATTTTTGGGATTTGCCACTCAAGAACCATTATTATACTCTGGGGTGTCTTCCAATGTGGAATATAATAAGTGAATGCCCAGGGAAGGTGCGTAAAACCCTTCATGATTTGTCTTGCGAATATTCAAGAGAATTGCCTGGCAGTTTCGTTATGTAATAAGCCGAAGCCCAGAGCATACTCACTTTTCATAGGTTTGGTTGTGGGATCTAGTGTGGGTTCCTGTCCTTTTTTGGCTTCTTCTGGCCTCTTGAATGAGGTGTTTTGCACCTTTTATCATTCATGGCATATTGCTAAGGGTTTTCTGAGACAGGTAGGGATAAGCTGCATTGATGCAACCTACAGGAGCTCTCCTCTAAATGCTAAGATAAAATCTGATTTGTAGTGCAAAAGAGTTAATATGCCAAACTGCTACGTTTTCTTATAGCAATATAGTGGATCTTTGTGGCCACAACAGGATTTTGCGCTGGCTAGACTGGGGTGCAGAATCTAAATGATCCATGGTTTTCACCCTTCAAGGAGATATGAACTTTACTATAGCAAGATGGAAGCAGGACCAGGAAAAGAGCTGTGGAGAATATGGACAGGAGGATGGCAATGTGAACACAGGAACATACGGTGGACTAGAACCTGGGGACAGGACTGAAAAAAAGAGACAGAACAACACAGGAGTAATCAGGAACAAATGAAATCGTCTATAGGCCATCAGGATCAAATGGCATTCTGCTACTGATGTAAATGGCAGATACTAGTTGCTAGCAACATGGCACAATCGCCAAGAGGACACAGAAGGACTGTGCAGTGGGAGTGGGGAGCAGTGAGTAATAGTGCTAACAGCCATGTGCGTTATATTACAAAAACAATTAAAGGGGTTTTACAAAATCAAATGCATGTTTCATACTGATGACCTATCGACAGGATAGGTCATTAGTATCTGATCTGTGCGGGTCTAACACTTGGACATATATCAGTTATTCCAGCAGCCTCCAGGTTGCAAAAGCTACTGTAGTGGACAGGGAGTCTGCTCCTATTCAAGCAATAGAACTAGAGCAGCAGCACTGTCCATTGTATAGTGGTGGCTCTAAGGAACTGCACTTACTTGAACTGGAGCAGATTGCTTCTACTCTCCATCCACTAGCAGCTTCTGGTGCCCAGATGCTGCCAGAACAGCTGATCTGTGCAGGGATATCCACCAATCAGATACTGGTGTCTTATCCTGGGGATCGGTCTTCAGTATGAAACATGCATTTGAGTGCCAGAAAACCCCTTTAAATTCCACTATTGGGTAACCCTTTTATTTTGGTTACCTGTACACGACCATGTGCATGCAGTGGGACTGTGACATTGATGACATATATGTGCTGTCCATGCCTCTAAGTCCCATTCACTGCTCTCAGTGAGCCCAGGCTGCAAAAGAGACAGGTATAAGACCTTCCTGAGTTTTGCCCCAAGCTCACTGGCACATACAAGGCCCCGTGATAATACATAGGCATGTGTATGCAGCCATAGAAATGAATGGGTCAGTGTGCTAACCATGAAAAACACGGCTAACACATTGACAAAGCATGCAGTCCGGTGCATGTAGCCTAAGTCTGGAAAAATTTACTTGAAAATAAGAGCTAATTTCCATATAATCTTCTAGGAACCGTATCTTTTGAATGGGCAGACAGATTAGAAAAAAAAACACCAAATTGTTCTAGGGCATCAAATGATTTACGGCATGTAGCATTTTGTGACAGGTCTTCTTTAAGGGAGGACATTCACTTTTATGTAATAAAGTCCATAGCTTCTCAGACATCTCATAAGTAACCTTGTTAATTTGCATGACTCATGCAGTATACCCTATAGCTTACATTATAGCCTCCCTGAGTATATAGCATTAAAAGAATTAGGTGGAACTTCTCCAGCCAGAATGTTAACAGATTGCTGCTTAGAGGAATTGCTCTGTCTTGCGCTCTCTAACATCTGTATTATATGGGCATTCCTGTAGGCTAGATGTTTAGCCGTCAGCTTTATTTAAGGTTTTAATATCTTTAACTGTGCGTTCATTATCCAGGCAGCTAAATGAGAAATTCGGCTTGGCGCTCGTCCATTGCACTGACTGTAAAAGGGCTGCCAAGTGTAGAAGCGAAGTCTTGTAATCACATTCAGTGTTGTGAATAAATGGTTATGAAGTAGACCCAGTTTTGCTGCCTTGGAGGAGAACATAACTTTGGCATTAGAACATATTGACATAATGATTTATCTCCCTTCAGAAAACTCAATGATTAGGTATTAAGGAGGAATCATAACTGGTGCAGATGGTCCTGACAATTTACTGTCCCTACCCTCTTATTGCCTGGGTTATGTAAGTTAATGATGTATGTGAAATAGAAGGGGATTATTATATAGTAGATCAAAGTACATATACAACAGTCCGATGAACAAATACAGTACACAACTTGCAAAAAATAGATCAATGCAGAAGAAGATGTGAGTTACACATACCATAAGAGCTTACAAGACTAGATTAGCGTAGGTTGTAACCTTGTCTGAGGCGGTGTACCTCTAATAGAGACAGACCACACAACTGGCCCATGAGATGAGTTTGCTCGGCCATTGTACTTTGTGTGCACACCAGAG
Source organism: Leptodactylus fallax (assembly GCA_947044405.1). Taxonomy (NCBI): domain Eukaryota; kingdom Metazoa; phylum Chordata; class Amphibia; order Anura; family Leptodactylidae; genus Leptodactylus; species Leptodactylus fallax. Next base: position 388,279 of record CAMRHE010000085.1, read on the forward strand.
ACTGTAACCACTAAGTTGCTGTATGCCCATCAGAGATTTTAACCACTAAGCAAAATGCCTTCAGGAAAACTATAACCAATAAGCTGTGTGCCTGTAAGTACTAAGTTACTGTGTGGCAACTACAGAACTGTAACCACTAAGCTATGTGCCTTCCAGAGAACAGTAACCACTAAGGCTGTAGTCACACTAACATTTGGGGACTCCGTCCCCCTTTCTGCTTAAAATATGCAGCGAGTAAAGTCCTGCATGCTAGTCCTCCGACGATTTTGGGCAGAAATCTGACGGACCCCATTATAGTCTATTGGGTCCAGGGGTTTCTGCTTTTTAAACAGAAGGGTTTCCTTTTTATCGGGTCCCCAAGCGTACCCAAATCCGAATGCTAATGTGAACCTAGTGTAAGCTGTGTGCCTACCAAAGATGTGAACTGCTAAACTATGTGCCTGCCAGGGAACTATAACCACTAAGCTGTGTGCCTGCCAGAGAACTGTAACCACTAAGCTGTGTGCCTGCCAGAGAACTGTAACCACTAAGCTGCTATGCGGCCACCAGAGATTGTAACCCCTAAGCTGCTGTCTGCCAATCAGAGACTATAACCATTGAGCTGGATATCAAGTTCTATAACCATTTATGACTGTAACCGCCAAGCCCAGTACCCATTTATAACCAATGGATTGCTGGAGCTTCATATCGATGATTTCATACACATTAACAATTCCTGTCATGCTGAACCTAATGTAACTATTGAGACCTCAGACAATCATTTTACATTGTTATGTTTCTTGATTAACAATCCCACAATAAATATTTGCACGCCACTTGTTATTATATTTCACTTCCATCCATAGAAAACGACTGTTAAAAAAACTCTTCTGTTTGCTTTTCAGACTGGCTGTCAACTATCAACCCGGTGATCTCTCTTTTGTGGCGGAGATTCATCACCCATAGCTGTGTTTGCTTCCATAAATATTTGTGAATGATAGGGAGCTAACATTTGCAAGGAAAGTAAATGGCAAATATTACAGCGACTCGTTTGCTCAACAAGAAGTTTTTTCCTTTTTTTTTTAATTATGTATATCCTACTGATAGTAATTGCAGGGCTGAAGGCAATGATGCAGTCTAGCGTAGAATTGTGTATTGTGAATGGAGGACACATTTCTCAGATTTATGATAAAATCATGGTACAATACAGTATGTCAAATATTAAAGGGAGATTTACTAGCATTGTAATAGTATATTGCTAGGAGGTGATATGTGTTTTTGATCTGTGGTCATCCAGCTAGAAGGATTCTCACAGATTACTAGATGGATGTTTTTTATACCACTTACTGCAATTGCCCTACAACAGTTGTTTTGGCATATTTTTGCATGTACAACAAAAAATGTATAGCTGTAAGGTCTCTGCCTGTTCGGGTCTCTGCGTTACCCTCCGCTCGCACGCTGCGGCGCAGGAGGCGTATTCAGTTTGATTCCTTGCATAGGGTTCATGTTGCTCCGTCTGAACACTATCCTAATACCTCTTGTCTGTAATTGAATTTCAGCCACACCCATCTTCTGCACTTTTGTTCCCTCCACTCCTCAAACAGTTAATCATAGCCTTGCCTGTGTGATTGACAGCCTATCGACCATTCAAATCTGGGATTGATTCTGGACTTCCTATAAACAGGTCGTCTGCTCACACATGGGTGCTGGCTATTGCGACTCTGTCCTGTGACTTTGTTCATTGCTTGCTGTGCTCTTACTATTGTATTATATTCTGACTTCTGACCTTTGGCTTCCATTGTGACTACTCTTTTGGACTTCGATTTGGTACTGCTTTGTCTCTCTGGTTTTGACACTTGGCTTGCTGACTCCTCTTCTGTGTTGTTTGTCTTATCTTGTTCTGTGTTACACTTATTCAGAGTAGTGATCGCCGCCAAGTTGTCATTAGTGGAAGAGTGAAGAAATCAGGCGATACCTTTTAGCCACAACCATTTAACCTTTGGAGAGGATCTATATCTACAGCGAATGGGAACTTCAATGGAGACCAGATGTGCACCCCAGTATGCAAATCTCTTTATGGCAGAACTGAAAGGAGCATATTTATCAACATGCGCCACCAAACCTATGATTTGCCTTCGTTATATCGATGATATCCTGGTCATCTGGACTGCAGGTGAGGAGGCCCTACTTCAATTCCATAATGACTTCAATGACTTTCACCCTACCATCAACCTTAAACTTAGCTATTCAGGGAGTGAAATTCACTTTCTGGATACCACAATATACATCAAAGACCATCGACTAGTCACATCAATATACCACAAACCCACAGACAGAACGGCCTACCTGAGAAACGACAGCTTCCACCCCAAGCACACAAGACAATCTATAATCTACAGCCAGGCTATACGATACAATCGTATTTGCTCCGACAAAGCAGACCTGGACAAGCACCTCCTGGATCTGAGGATGAAATTTCTCCGATTGGGATACAAACCAAAAGTGACGCACAACCAATTAAACAAAGCGGCAGCCATTAACAGAGAGAGTCTTCTCACATATAAAGAGACCCATAAAGAAGCCCGAGTGCCCCTAGTTGTCACCTACAACCCACAGCTGGAAATCCTACGAAGGATTGCCAAGGAGCTCCAACCGGTGCTACATAGGGACAACAGACTCAAGGACATATTTCCAGTCCACCCTCTCCTTTCCTTTCGACAACCACCAAACCTGAGGCGTATTATCGTCTGGAGTGCCCTGAAGGCCCCAACTGAAAATGGCACCTCACCTTGCCTACAAAAAAGGTGCATGACCTGCAAGCACATCCACACCGCTGACAATGTACTTGTCCCACAGTCACAACAGGTGCACAGAATTAGGGGGACATTCTCCTGCAGGTCTTCCAATGTGGTGTACCTCATAATGTGTGTGCAATGTCCCACCACAGGCCTCTATGTGGGGCAAACAGGGCAGAGACTTAGTCAGCGAATGAACTCACATAGATCCAATATTAATAACAGCAGAACCGATCTCCCAGTGGCCGCACATTTCTCCGGAGAAAACCACTCTATTGAAGATTTGCGGGTTGTGGTTTTAATGGGAAATTTTAAGACACAGGAGGAAAGGAAAGAATGGGAGTACAAATTTATGAAAAAATTTCAAACTCTGCAATTTGGACTTAATATTCATGCCAGCTTCATGTCACACTATGTATGACCTGTGAGGGTCACAAATCACCACCTGATAGCAAACTGATAACAGATCCCTCTGTCACGCACCACAACTTTCCAGATTGTTTTTTTTGACCTGTTGTAAATAACTTCTCTACTTAGATTGCATTTTGTTTTGGTTTTTTTAAGGACTCTAAAATCCTTTGAAGATCATGTGTATAGAGTATAAATAATCTGTGAATTTTCAGTTCTTGTATAACACCATGTCTGAAGAAGAGAGCTAGACTCTTGAAAGCTTACTTATCAATACTTATCAAATATACTCAGTTAGCCTCTAAAAGGTATTGCCTGATTTCTTCACTCTTCCACTACTTTCAATGGCTAACACAGTACAACATTATACTACTATCAAGTTGTCATTAGGACAGTGAGACAAGTAGGCAGGCACAGGGGCTGGGTCAAGTTTAGGGCACACTGTCTCTGTTATTCCCTTCCTCCCAGATTTCAGCAGCAGCACTAAGGTATTGCTCAACTGGCAACTCCCTTACAATAGCCCCAGAATTACCACCCTTCCTGTCAGTAGGAATTGTGATACAAACTAATCACAGTACCTGTATGGCTGTTAGCACAGTTTACAATAATGTGTCTCTTATTCAGGATTACCACTCCATTCTTATAAAAAGCAGCCTTTATCCCTATGCAGATGATCAGAAATGGACTTTTGGGATGTTTCTTGACATCTTTGAGCTTCACTGTCTGCTGCTCCTAATTTCCACACAGCTCCATCCCCACTAGTGGACTGACATCAATCTCCTTGGTGCTCGTCTTCTGTACTAACTGTCCAATGATGACACACTGGACCCAGATGTGAAGGAGGCCATCTCCAGCTGCCTCCGCCTGAAGCCTGCCTCCTTAACTAAATAAAAGTGCCTGTGCCTTTAAGAATTTCTCCTGTATTTTACTTTATATCTGAGTGATTCTGGTCCATATTCCATACACAAACAATATCAATTTACAATGAAGTCTATGGAGAGGGGAGAGGGTGGAGGAGAAGGAGAGAGACAAAGATACTGTATGAGGTCATCTACAGCATTAAATGATTCATTTCTATCAGGAGAAGGCCGGATAGTAATATCTAATACCAAGTTTTGTGAAAGAAAACTGTTACTCTATAGTGCAGATGTCTCTGGTTTGAGGACCTCTCCTCCCCATAGACTTCTATTGTACAGATTTGATCAGAGGCTAAAGGAAACAAATAAGTGAAGAAACCTAATACCATGTTTTGTGAAAGAAAATTGTCCCTCTATAGTGCAGATGTCTCTGGTTTGAGGACCTCCCCTCCCCATAGACTTCTATTGTACAGATTTGATCAGAAGCAAAAGGAGACAAATAAGTGAAGAAACAGGTCATTTTAATAAATTTTATTTCAAAGTGTATTCTCTTCGGCTGTACCATGAATTTATAAAAAAATACCTACAAGTTTACTGAGACTTTAGGTTATACAACTACCTACAACCTCCACTAGGGGAAGCATAGGGTTTGCTGTACTATTAATACCTAGAATTCAAACATAAAACAGTACGCAGAAGAAGAATAAGCTCCCTCTAGTGGCAGCAGGAGTCCTAGGGGCACCTGTGATCACCGTCACGGGGTGGACAAATAGCCTGTGTAGCCTGTTCAGCTGCAAAGGGACCCAGAAAGATGTGAGGGTCCACTCTGGCCTCAGGAGGGTTTGGAAACAAGTATCCTGATTCATTCATTACCATCAAGCTCACAGTTTTCATGGTCTCTGATAGATTACACAGACACAGCGTCGTGCTAAGTGGGGACTCTCTTATTTTATGGTCTTGGCTGCAGCGATAGCTGATGACGCTTGTTGTTATTGTGAGCTTTATCACTGAAGTAGACCACCAGATATATTTTTATTTGGCTCATCCTTGACCATCATACAGATTGTTAACCCTTTCACTCCTTTGACCTTTGACAATGTTATTACTAACCTACTTTATTGCACGAGAAATGTTATTATTATTCTCTTCACTGCCCTGCAGCATCAGAATCAATGGCCTGGCTATAGGGGTCACAGCTGTCATACTTTCAATGGGTTCCATAAACAAGGGGTCCCTGTGTCTAAGCCTGCCATGTTAGAAAAGTTGTCTTACAGATCTGCTGTCTACAAATATATAGAAACCCAGCAATGCGGCTGAAAGATACAAAAGGGACAGCATCTGCTGGCTGTGAGGGGAAGTTACATAGATGCCCCAAGATGAAGTTTTGCAATGGGATCCATAAGTCATTAAGCTGTGCCCCTTGACCAGACATGTTATCATTCATCTCAACACTGCTCATAATCACAAGAAATGTTATCTTCATTCCTATACCATAAACTAGCAAGTATGGGAACACATAGGAAAGTATAATAAAGATATAAATGATGCCCTACCATACTACCACCTTTCTAGCACCTGAAGTCCCTTGGCATTAGGCCAACCATTAAATCTACACCCCCATGTACAAAGGTCCAGATTAATGACAGTGTGTGCATTCAGCTCCTCTCTGATATTGTAATTTTATGAATCATTTCTATAAAAAGTGAACAGATGAGATTTCTGTGACCTGACCAGCTGATATTAATATTTATGTCCATGTTCAGGCTCAATTTGTGCTTTGTATGTGAGGGTGGAAAAGTACAAAAATGAATTTTTCCTACTAATCCTTTACGGACATCCAACCTTAAGAGTACATGTAAATCATCTTATTGGAGACCTCTTAAAACACTTGACATTCAAACATGATATTCTGTATTTTTTAGACACAGTTGACTTCTATTTATCAGTGGTTTTAAGTAACTTTCCTCATTTTACATGAATAGGCCACTGTGAGGTGGATCCAAACTGGAAAACTAAGAAGGTCCCATATTGTCAGTATATACTGTCATACTATCTGAGAGTCTTATGAATACTTCTATTCTTCATGAGACAACCATTTATAACAGCTTTTCTTCGGCCTGTGTGATGTGTCATTCTTCTGTTACTTTCACAGTCCTGATCCTGCTTCCAGATAGAAGACATGTTAAATAGTATACAGAGGATTTCCTAGACTGGACATTATTGCCAGCTATGAGATCTGAATCTTCACACATGACAGATTTAATGCACATATTTCTTCAATTGTTCGATACATCCGAAAGGGATTGTAAAAATGCTGTAGAAATCCTTATTCATAGGGCTTTATACACCGCCATTCATACATAATAGATTTTTCTTCTGTACATTTGAGAGTATTTTGGTGAGGGTACATGTGTCACCCAAGTCCTTCAGCATCTTAAGGACCTACAAGATGTTTACCCTACTTGCAAAGGTCCTTCAGATCTGGCCATCTGACATTTTCTAGTTAGTAGTTATACACTCCTAACCTTTAGGATCCTTGCCAGAGTGTCTGTCTCTCTACCAAAATCTAAGGCTAGGTTCATGACTGCAGCATAGACAAGAAAACAGAAATACTAGTGAAGGTGCAAATCTAACCATGGGAAGTTGCTGACTCCATAGACTTAAAGGGGTATTCCCACGAACATAATCATATCTATATTTGTAGATAGTTAAAAGTTAGCCATTTTTGCAAGTATAAGTAGTTAACAATTCTGCAGAGTTTTAAAGATTTTCTCTAACCATCTTAATGGTGACAGTCTGTTGTCTTGATCGGTTGCCAATGGATATGACCATGAATTCAGAAACTTTCTATGGTCTGGGACTTGTCAGGAACCCAGCCATGATTTTCTTATTGTAGCTGGGTTATCAGACAGGGACACTACATGTATCAGAAGATATCCAGCCACATTAAGGAAATCTTGGCTGATTTTCTGACCTTAGAAAGGTTCTGCATTCATGGTCGTAGCCATTGGCAACCGATCAAGATAACAACTTGTGACCACAAGATATTTAGAGAAAACTCTGCAAAATGTTTAATTATATTTGCAAAAATGTTTAACTTTTAATTATCTACAAATTTAAAAATGGTTATGTTTATGGGAATACTCCTTTAAGTAAAGAAAAGACAATGTGGGGATCAAGCAAGGTCTAGGTCTGACAGGTGCAATGAAGGTACCTAACAACCTTAAAGAGGATCTTTGACCACCTCCACCAATTCTAGTTCTTAGCATCTGTTAATAGGCGCCACTCCACTGATTCCTGCACAGTTGGAATTTTTTTTTCTATCCCCCACCGAGCAACAAGCACAGTTAGTTTTGGTGTCTGATGTGTTATTTAGACTGTAATGTCAGGAGGGCGGTGTCAGGCAGGGTGCGTGATTCAGAGCTCCAATCAGAGGTAGCCAGTGTCAGAGCTCAGAATCACTCCCTTGTCTGCTCCTGCCTGACATTGCCCTCTTGACAGTCTAAATAGCACATCAGACCAAAACTAACAGCATTGATCGCTCAGGGAAGGCGAGGGCTAGAGAAAAAATTACAACTGTGCCAGAATCAGTGAAGGGGTGTCTATTAATTGATATAAAGAGTTGGACTTGTTGGAGGTGGTGAAATGTCTACTTTAAGGCTAAGACCCCACATAGCAAAATACAACTGAAAAATTTTGTGGAAAAAAAGTGCAGCAAAAACATGTTGCATTTTTTTCAGCTGAGTTTTTGCTACATTTTTCTCTTTATTTTTCTCCCCCTATTAAATCTATAAGGAAAACTCTCACAATTTCATTACTAAAATTAACACAGCTTTTTCACAGCTTTTTTTCCAACAGTTTTTTTTTTTTTTTTTGCTGGCAATGTAAAAGGTAGCCAAAAACCTAATGGGGTTTTCTGGGGCTTAGGATAGGTCATCAGTATTAGATAAGCGAGTGTCTGATCCCTGGCACCCCAGCTGATCAGCTGATTGAAGGGACTGCTTCAGTTTTGTGTGTGTTCTGCAGCCTTATCAATGAAAATCAGGTACAGCGTCACACATTGTGCAGTGGCTGTGCTTGGTATTGAAGCTTTTCCTGGTAATGTGGTTTTGAAAATCTGCAACATTAAACCCCAAAACGTCATTTTAGGGATAAACTGAGTCCGTCGATATATCTAAAAGGCCGATCTGTTCTAGCCTTGAACTCCCAGGCCCTGAACCTTGAAAGGCAAGGCCAGGTTATCCTTGTGTATTGTGCTGGTAAATTGAGAAGGTTCAATACTGAATACAAGTGAAAGATGGATATACAACACTTTATTCAATACTAAACTATTTTTGTTCTTGCTCATGAACTCGATCCCTTGGAAAGTGTATCTGGTGACGGTACACAATAATCACACAGAGCCCGGCTCATGTCACTGGATGAAAACATTGGCGTTTTATGATGGCTCGCAAATAATGGATGCCTAACAAGTGCGAGGTGAAGAGACAGATGTTTTATCTAAAGCCGCTCACCAAATTTATAGGAGACTAGATTAAAGGGAGTGTCTCAAATATTTTAGTTTAGCTTTAGTAATGATATGTAAGTCAGGAGAAGATTACTAATGTACTTGTTTTTCACTTTAAATGTTCTAGTTTTTTTTTTTTAGTTTTTTTTTAAACTTTTTTGGGGGCGGCCATTTTGGAGGCAACACTTCATTACTGTATCGTGTGTATAGACAGTGCAGCAGGATGTGTGCGCAGGTGTAAATAATTCACATGACAAATGTCAGACTATTGCAGTCTCCAGGAAGTGACTGGGTACAGTCTTCTACCCTTCAAATAAAAGGGAGAATTCATCAACATTGTTATGCCTCTTTTTTTGTGTAAAATAGTCATTTGTCACTTAAATTGGTGACAGGTGATATTTTCGCTATGACTTCCACACATTACGAAAAGTGGGCAGGGCCGACACCTGTGTCACACATTATCATCATCTATGGAGCTGGTGTAGAGTTTTGCCTAGATGCAAGGATGCCAGGAGGAGACACCCTCCAATGGCACAGGGTACATTAAGACTAGAGATCAGACTTCAGTACAAGCCGAGTTTGACCCAAATATCCCAAAATGTTTTTCTTAACAAAACCAAACAAATGGGGGGTTTTCTCAGATGAACTAAAATAACAGATGCAACATGATTGCGGTAAATTATTATTCTCTGGGGTCTGAAGATAATAGTTGGAGGCTCAGGGGAGGTGAAAAAAATACCCATTTATACTTACTTTCCCTCACCTCTTTTAGGCCTCCTTGTGGCATCTGGCGCTCTCCTGGTCAGTCATGCACCTGGGGGTCACCACTGAGGCCCAATCACAAGCCTGACATGGACATTCCAAGTGTCGTGACGTCAAGATGCTTGGGGTGCCCATGTGACCACTGTGGCCTAATCACAGGCTTCAGTGGTGACCCCAATCCCATCACGTCACCGAGGAAACGGAGAGAGAGCGCTGGATGCTGCGAGGAGGCCCAAAAGAGGAAAAGGAAGGTGAGTATAAATGTTTTTTTTTTTTTGTTTGTTTTTTTTACAGCTCCCCTGGACCTCCACCTATTATATTCTGGGGTCTGAAGAGACCCCAGAGTATAATAATGTCACTTTCACATTGACATAACTTGTTTGCCTTAGCAGGCTAGAAATTGGATAGATAGGTTCCTAGGAGTCCTGAGACTATTCTACACTATGTTTTATAGATAGGTTCCTAGGAGCCCTAAGACTATTCTACACTATGTTTTATAGATAGCTTCCTAGGAGCCCTGACAGTGTTCTACACTATGTTTTATAGATAGGTTCCTAGGAGCCCTGGCAGTGTTCTACACTATGTTTTATAGATAGGTTCCTAGGAGTCCTGAGACTATTCTACACTATGTTTTATAGATAGGTTCCTAGGAGCCCTATGACTATTCTACACTATGTTTTATAGATAGGTTCCTAGGAGCCCTATGACTATTCTACACTATGTTTTATAGATAGCTTCCTAGGAGCCCTGACAGTGTTCTACACTATGTTTTATAGATAGGTTCCTAGGAGTCCTAAGAGTATTCTACACTATTTTGTATGGATAGGTTCCTAGGAGCCCTAAGAGTTTTAAGACATTTTAAGTTGTGGTTTATGCAAAACTTGTTTGACCCAAAACAAATCTGGGACCCGAACCACCATCTCTAGTGCTGGTGAAAAGTGGTGGGTGACAGGTCATCTGTGGTGCCTTCTTTAGCAAGAAAGGATAATACACCAATCACAAAACCCTAGGCTTAGCCCACAATAATTTGGCCACTGCCATGGCTGTAAATTGTTAGGTTGTGATATGAGTATCCTATTAGATTCTTGAGCTTTCTTTAAAATGTGATACAATTCTGGGTCATTAATCCTTGCAGAGACCCTTGTCTGGATGGTATAGCTTAAGTTCTATTATGTTTTTTAACTCTTCACTTGAGAGTTAAGAATCTTGAGAGAGTTTGCCGAAAACAATTTTCTTTGCCAGAAAACACTCCACTCCTACCTGAAATTTATGATTTGTTGAAAGTAGGAAATAGCAAAAACAAGCAAAAAAAAAGAATTACCTTGTATGATAAGAGTATGACACATGCCGCAATATATCAGACTTAAGATAGAGATCTTAGAGCTTCTCTTTTATTTGTCAGGCTAAATATTAGTTTCTTATCTATACCCCAGTCTTGGCAGTGTTCACTTGATATACTGAAAGTAATTTGAGTGTGATCCTGGCAGGTTCACCGTATACAAAACCCGCTGACAAAACTTTTCAGACTGAAAGTTGACAAGAGATAACTGAGTAGCGGTGACACTGCAATGCCCTCCATGATTACACCAGACAATGACAGTGACACCAATGGAAAGGCCCCGCACGATAAAAATAGCTCTATACCCATGCAAGAAGAGAGAATTTTCCATCTATCATAATGAAATGTGTCCATGTTACTACTTAGGGAAAATGTTACATAATTGGATTCATTTAATAACCATGGATCCTTTCAAGTATTATCAGCAGCAGTTGTTACAAAGGACATCGGATGAGATAGTTGTGGAGTAAGAAGCCTCATGGAGAGGGGATTTTTAATAGTCTCCTGTGTAAAAATACCTAAAAGAGTTATTTTTAACACCTTAAAGACTTGGCCTAGTTTTATACATTTTTTGTTTTGTTTGTTGTCATATTATAAAAGTCACAAAGCATGTTTTTTGCACAATGAGTTGTACTTTTCTATTGCACCATTTTGGGTACCATTTAGCTTACTGATTCTTTTTAATTATTTCATAGCAGGATGGCAAAAAAAAAGTCAACTTAGCCATTGTTTTTTTACATTATAAATTTTGTGTATAGCACTGGTCGGTTCTTAGGAACTGAACCCTTTCGCTAATGATGTCCTTAAGTCTATCACTAAGGTATCTCTGAGTTAAATACATAGATTATATCAGGTTCTTCTAGTACATAGGGTATATAAGACACCGTACCTGTTACACCAGATGGGGTATAGAGAAGACTCGAAGTTTTACAGATATTAGGAGGATGCAGATGACCTCATACATGTGATATGGACAAGGCCAAGGATATGAACCTTTTGGAAAATGTTCACTAATTTTGTGAGATGAGTGTATCAATGTGCTATACTCTTAGATCCTATTACTTGTATTTTAAGTTACAAACCCACCATACCTGTAATGGTAGTGTCAGGAGCTTGCAATAGTAAACTTATAGCAGTTCATTGGAAACATTCCACTCTGACCAGTTTCTCGGAGCTTAAACCAAGGTGAATAATGTGTTGGTGTTTGAAAACTTTGTGTATTTGAAAAGAGGCACCTACAAAAATTTTCTGCTGGTACTCCCTGAACATTTCTTATATTTCTTAACATACCTACCTGGCTGGGCACAGAGAATGGGGAAGGGGGGAGGTGTTTAGGGGATGTGGTGGGTTATATTTTGTATCAAAATGCTTTTTACGTTTAATCAGTTTTCATTGAGCTTTTTGCAAATAAGAACAAAAGGAAACAAAACCAGTACAAAGGCATCAAATAAGGCAGTAGGAGGCACGCAGGCCACCCAATCGTGGAGAAGTCATTGGGGAACAGTTAGGGTAGAGGGCTGACAACGCCCGCAACAGAGAAACTAGTAATGGGTGGCAAAATAACAATATGGGGAAATGCATCATTGGGGGGCGATGGCAGGGAACACTATAGGACAGAAGGAAAAGCCCGGCTATGGAGGGACACCACAGTGCCACTTGCACACTAGAAGAAAAAGACAAATGCTGGAGGGAAAGGGGAACGTGGGGAAGACACGGGTGAACAGAAACTCATAAAACCACGTACAAGACCGGGATGGGACAGGGCACACTGAGGAGAAAGGGGAAGGGGGAGAGAGGGATGGTACAGAAGGGGACGGCCAGACCCCCTACGGAAAGGGGAGCAAGGCGCTACCAATTCAGGAAACGTAAGAAGAGAACTCTGAAGTCTCCTGGAACATCATCCACGGCCTCCAGAGGGACTCAAATTTAGAAGGGTCAGGCGAGTCCTCAGTCACCAGGGCCTCCATTCTCTTAATAAGGAGAAGCTCCTGTAGGAACTCAACCAGGGTGGGCACAGCAGTACTGCGCCAATGCCTGGGAATAACTGTTCTGGCGGCAGTGAGAAAATGTCCCAGGAGATCTCTCTTAACAGTGGAGACGTTCCCTGGTATAATGGAGAGAAGGGCTAGACGAGGTGAGGGTGCAACAGATTTGCCACTCACTTTAGTGTACAACGTGAAAACAGCATCCCAGAAGGGTCTGAAGGCAGCGCATTCCCACCAGATGTGATACAGTGTACCTCTTTCGGAACCACAACGCCAACACCGGTCGGATACCCCAGGTCAAAATGCTTTTTAAAGAATGTTTAATAAAAGTATTTGAAACAAGAAAATGGAATGGAAAAATAATTCACAATGCCCAATTTGTAGTTTTTGGTGACCCCGTCCCTCCAAAATAGAAGAGATCAAAATGTCCTATTTACTCTATAATTGTAAGGGAAAAAACTGCAGTTCACCCCACAAAAACAGAGCGTTTACATAGCTCTGTAGAGTAAAATGTAAAAAAAATTATGGGTCAGAATGTGACAATGCAAAGCAATTTTTTATTGCAAGTTTTAATTGTTTTAGAAGTAGTAAATTCTAAAAAAAAAAAAAAAAAGAAAGAAATTTGGTATTACAGGAATGATACTGAAATCCCAGAATAACTAACATATCATTTTTACTGCATAGTCGATGCTGTAAAAATGAAACAGAAGAAATAATGGCAGAATTGCTTTTCTTTCCAATTTCACTCAACAAATAATTTTTTTACCTCTTCAAAATACATTAGATGGAAATTAAATGGTGCCATTAGAATATATAACCTGTCCTGCAAAAAAACATTAAAAAAAACTGAAACAAAAATTATCCCGCTCCTTAGGGGTTAAAGGTATACTAGGCAAATAAATTGACAATTCTTTTAGGAAATTCATAGCAATGTAAGCATCTTGTGTCCTGTAACATAAACCACTGTGCTATCTCCTTCCAGCAATGAATTAGTACAATTTTCTAATATATACACTAAATCCTTAAAATGATAAAATAGAAAATGTTATTTGTACAAGATATCACAGGTCATGTCCCTGTGTCTATGAATCCTCAGGTGAGATCAACTGTTACCTGGGAAACTGTGACCCATTTATCCTGGCTTCTGTATTATACTAACCAAAAAGCTAATAGTAATAGAGGAAAGAAAGAAAGAAAGAAAGAAAGAAAGAAAGAAAGAAAGAAAGAAAGAAAGAAAGAAAGAAAGAAAGAAAGAAAGAAAGAAAGAAAGAGTTTGCTGAGTATAATTCTCTACCTTTGTATAGTATCAGATTCCACCTGAAAAAATATGCTTGATCTTGCCGTGGATGCCACTAATAAGGCCATTCACCTGGGCCTATCCAGCAGCAGATAGACGCGATGGTATGCCAATGCCCTGCATCGGCACTATGACATGGGTAGCCAGCTCCCAGAAAACAGCAGCCAGAAAATGAAGAGGAATTCCTCTTAATTTTTCACCATGTGAACAGACCCTTAAGGGGTTATCAATGGTAAATTGCTGCAATTCTTTTTGCCTGGCCCCATGTTTTTTCCAAGGTAAAATAAGGCAAATGAAAAAGAGAGAAAAGTCATTAGATAAGCCAATATAGATGAGAATATTCATTTACCCACCATGTTCTCCCCAAGACCCTTCCACAGATTTAAAAAATTGCACTAGCCCCTCCTATATATGGCTTTAGACTAGAATCCCCATCATTTCAGACAGGTCTGTAGTCAGGCAATGCAAGAACGTGTCAGAATTTCTAACTTATGTACTGAGCACAAGAAGACAAATGTCATGAGTCCACATATGGGCAGGACAATGAGACTTATGGCTGTTAATAAAAATCACACAATAGTTATTATTCTTCTTATTATTATTATTATTATTATCATGGACACTTCATTCTAGAAGACAATTTTGATTAGATGTGGTGACACCAGTTGGTCCATCATGATAAATGGTCTCACATTTATATTCCACTAAATGTGAGATGGAACCATCTAAAACTAATAAAACTATCGTCTTCCACATCACATGACATTTTAGGACTAATCACCCAATGAAACCTTGGAATGGTTGTTCTACCCTACAGAGAAGAACATCAGAGCTGACATAGGAAGAGAGGGAATTCAGTACTCACTGTTATTGTCACCATCATGTTTAGTCACTGTGTAAACAAGATGGAAAAATAAAGTTGTTAAATACATTATATCAGAACATAAACCTGATACTATAGAACAGCAGTTCTCAACCTGTGGGTCACAACCCCTTTGGGGGTCGAATGACCATTTCACAGGAGTCGCCTAAGACCATCGAAAAACACATATTCCTGATGGTCTTAGGAACTGAGACACCGCACCCATACAGAGGAGCGAGGACAGGTGAGTATCAGTGTTTTTTATGTTAAACTTTTGCAGCTCAGGGGGGACAATATACTGGGGGGGGGCATATGAGGGGAACATTAAACTGGATGGGGCATATGAGGGGGACATTAAACTTTGGGGGCAGATAGAGGAGGCATGAAACTGTGGGGGCAGACGAAGAAGGACATTAAACTGGAGGCAACTGGAGGGGGACATTAAACCTGGGGACAACTGGAGGAGGACATTAAACTGTGGGCAGCTGGATATTAATGTCCCCCTCTAGTTGCCCCCCCAGTTTAATGTCCCCCTCCAACTGCCCCAGTTTAATGTCTCCCTCTACTTGCCCCCCCCAGTTTAATGTCCCTCTCCAGCTGCACCAGTTTAATGTCTCCCTCTAGTTGACCCCCAGTTTAATGTCCCTCTTCAGCTGCCCCAGTTTAATGTCCCCCTCTAGTTACTGGGGCAGCTGGAGAACGAAATTAAACTATGAATTATAATTACTGGGTAAATGTAAAATCAACTACTGCAAAAAAAAATTTGTAACAATGAAAATATATCCTGCATATCAGATAATTATATTATGATTCATAACAGTCGCAAAATTACAGTTATGAAGTAGCAACGAAAATAATTTTATGGTTGGGGGTAGAGATGAGCGAATTTTTCAAAAATTAGCTTTTTCTGATTCACCGAATTTTCCGTAACGATTTGATTTAATACAAATTAATTTGCAGCGAATCGCGTTAACCCCTTCCCGACATCCGCATTAATAGTACGGCGCTGCTGGGAAGGACTTCCCACAAACCACGGCGGAAGCATGCTTTTCGGGTCTCAACCGTATGTAATGTCTGACACTGTCCTCTAACACCCTCGATCGGCCCCCCCGTGACGTTTTCAGGGGATACCGCTGCTCCTATTTGGCAGCCCGGGGTCTGACCAGTGACCCTGGGTATTCCCCATCGCTGTCTATCCGCATACCTGTTTGATCCTGCCTTGAATTGAGACTGTCAGCCTATGTGTCTGCACGCGCTGACAGCCACCTATACACTGCAAAACACGTGTATTGCAGCGTATACCTATTCAAGCAGCGATCAGAATATAATTGTACTTTATGTTAGTGGTAACGGGACTTGACCCAGCAATCTTCTGCTCACTGGTTCAGTAGTATACACTGTAATACATGTGTATTGCTGTCTATACAGCTTTCAGCTTATGCAGAAAAATAGTCTGACAGCCTCTCTTAAGGGAAGGATCAACCAGGTATATGTACAAGACAATTTTGGCTGCAACTCCTGTTGGGCAACCAAAGATTGCAGTGTTGTCCTAGTGTATGTAAATGGAGTCATATTTAAACCCCAAGGATTCTGCGCACTAGTTGCAAAAAACTCACCAGTGCTCGATTTTTTTTTTTTTTTACACATAGAAGTCATGATCGCAGCATCTTTGGGAATTTAATGTGACTCCATTATGATAGATAGATAGATTAATAGATAGATAGATAGATAGATAGATAGATAGATATTAGCTAAATAATAGAAAGCTAAACAGATAAATTCATAGACAAATTATACATGAAAGATAGATATATTAGAAAATATAGAATAAATTAAATAAAAAGATAGAAAGCTAAATAGATAAACTGATAGACAGATGATAGATAGATAGATAGATAGATATTAAATAATAGAAAGCTAAATAGATACATTGATTGGTAGAGAGATGACAAAAGATGAATAGATACTGTAGATAGAGCAGTAGATAGATAATCAATAGATAGATAAGATAGATATTAGATAAACTGATTGATAGACAGATGATAAATGATAGATATGATGGATGGATAGATAGATAGATAGATAGATAGATAGATAGATAGATAGATAACTGCATATTGACTGAATGATGTGAACTATAATTAAACAATTCAGCCACAGGACAAGTGATTTTTATCCAGTAAGATCTTTTAATTCCTCTGATCATTTACATGATAGCTTAGTAAGGAGTTCTCTTGTGTTCGTGCTATTTCTACTTCGCCCGGCGCTGTTTCGGTAATGACCTTTAGACAAGGTGTACTTTCTTCCTATTACAGCTGGAGTAGCCTACAGCCTGAGCGATTATCTTCTGAGCACTCCTCAAGAGGTCTTGGAGGGCTTAGAAAAAAAGCACAAAAAACAATAATTATAATTAAAGGTTAAAACCACAATTGTATTGCACGGAGAGCGACATGAAAGAGACAGAATAACACGTACAATTATTCTGTGGTCAGTAATAGCTCCGGCAACCACTGACTATTCTTATTTACATTTTTTTTCATGACATTATTACTAAAGTACGGGATAGTACATAAAAAGAAGAGTAAATCTTTATAAAATTAAAGGGGTTTTGTGGTTCCAAATTGTTTCTTCATAATGATGACCTATCCACATGTTAGGCCATCAGTATGTGATCTGTCAGGGTCCGACTCCCAGACCGCACAAATCAACTGTTCTAGCAGTCATCATGGGCCGGAAGCCACTAGTGGATGGGGAGCGTATGCACAAGTAATATATGCAGTGCTGCAGTTACCCGGAAGCACCACTATGCAGTGGATGGCGCTGCTGTGCCGTTCCTATTACTTGTATAGGAGCAGTGCTGCACAATCTTCCCGTCCACTAGCAGCCTACAGCACCCGACGGCTGGTACAATAGCTGATCTGTGTGGGATTCGGTTGTTGGACACTGACAGATCACATACTGATGACATATCCTATGGATGAGTCATTAGTATGAATAAATGATTTTACCTTCTGAGTATCATTGTCTATAGACTACACTGTAGTCCACAGATGTCACTTACTTACAGTGTCTTTGAACAGCAACAGCCCAAAATAGAGTCCCCTGGTAATTCTAGGTTAAATCTCACACCCCAACTTCCAAGTACAGAGGGCCAATCAGTGGCGTAACTAGGAATGGCTGGTCCCCAAGGCGAACATTTGACATGGGACGTCACCAAACAGCCCCGAAGCCTGCGGAGCATAGGAGAGGTGAGTTACAGTGTTTTTTATATTCCCTCACCTCCCCTGGGCCCACGATCGTTATACTCCGGGGTCTTTTCAGACCCCGGAGTATAACGATAGTAGTGTTTGTGGGGTTTGCGGTAGCGGGTGCCACAGGGCTCTGGGCACCATAATGTTCCAGGCCCTGTGGCACCCGCTACCGCTGGGGCCAATAGTTTATCTTTACTAAACTATGGCATGTTCTCTGACTTACTGACTTGTTAGGTGGGAAAGGGTTGATAAAGAGGGTTGTATGTGATGATGATGAATTTGTTGTGGGTGGTAGGTGATAGTGAAAGATGAATTTTGGTATGTGCTGGGCAGTGGTGGTTAGGTGTGTTATATAGGATGATGAAGCTTTAAGAGTATATTTGCATGGGGTAGATGGGGTGGAGTTAAAGAGGACCTTTCTCCACCTCCACCAATTCCAGTTCTCAGCATCTGTTAATAGGCGCAGCTCCACTGATTCCAACATAGTTTGAATTTTTTTCTGTAGTCCCCACCATTTCTGAGCAATCAGTGCAGTTCTTTGGCTGGTTGTTTTGAATGGTTGCTTGAGCTTGACCTCGCTTTCCAAGGTGTATAAATGGCAGATTTGCCTAGTTACGTTAATGCATATCTCACCCTTATATGACATATCTCACCCTTATATGACTGTACCATCAGCTAGAGTTACCTTTCAAGAGTTTAAAATGGCAGCCTTCTAATACCATGTTTAGAAAACAGCAAAGGAACATAGATGAAGCCACATTTGCTTGAAAGCTTCAGCCTGTTCACTGTAGTACCCAACTTAGAAGGTCCATTTACGTGTAATTGTGCCCAGTACTGCAACTCAGCACATTAAACTGAAAATGGTTAAATTGCAGCACTAGGTACAGCCAACAATATAGTACATACAGCAACCATTAGCATATTGCACCTTTCCTACCATTAGTATTGGATTATAAAGTGAGCAATCTGACATCACTAGGGGCCACGCATGCAGTCTTCGAGAATCATGAGACTCTCTAATGAATACTGGGCTTTCTTCACACTCTCTCCCTTGTATTGTAATGAGAGGCCAATTCTTGTAGACCTGAAGAGTAATTTTTTGCCTAGTAATAATAACAGTATTGTAGCCATTAATCTATAGATAATAACGTCTTAAGACTATAACATCCTGCAGTGTGATATGTGCCTGGGCACTGGTCAGACTAATGACTATAACCTGTCTGTAATATAGGACAGCACGGTGGCCTTGCAGTGCTGGAGTCCTAGGTAGAAATCCAACCAAGGACAACATCTGCAAGGAACAACATTGCCAGCACTCTGAAGGTATTGATGGGTTTAAGGAGTGGAGAAGAGCAGGAGTGTGATACTAATGCATCAGTTGCTTGTATTGGGTTTCCTTAAAGTTTACACACAAGAAGGAGTTCATAGCACGGCACCACACTATCTGCCACTGCCCCTGGGATAAAGGTCTACCTATTGCCTCCTCCACTTGGACATGTACCAGTGATTAAGGGGTGTACTGCCCTCAAGGGAGGATAGGAGCTGATAGATGGACGAAATGAGACCCCTAGTTGAGGTGCCAGCCCGGCAGATCTTCTTAAGCATGGTGGAGACCTTTAGGGATCCATGCAATGAGCAAACAAAATGAACTGCCTGATGATACTGAAGCCATTCTGTCATGGGGAGAGTTAAGGTAGAGGTGAAGTAGTCGAAGGACCTGAGCTCCAATGTCACAGGGTCAACCATATCAACAATCCTGAACAGGCCTGCCCTGTAACATACACTGACCATACTAGACGACATTCCCTCTGGGAGCAGGGGATTATACAGGAGTGAGACCATCAAGGAACATTTCAATGCTAAGGGGAAAAGGGCCCTAATGTTGCGGAAGAGCTGCGTGTAATTAACAGAGGGTCATGTACGTAGGAGAGATCCCAAGGTAACGGATGGAGGTAGTCCGGTACTGGAAGCCATAATTACTACGGAGGAGGGTGAAGAAATCATGGGGGATGTTGAGAGACAATTCTTCTGTTTTAGAAGAATTAATTTTGTATCCCGAGAGATCGCTATAAGTCCCTAAGACACTCAATAGGTTAGGTAAAGAGGTATGAGGGGAAGTGAGAGTAAGAAGCACGTCATCCGATAAAAGGGGGATCTTTTTGGTTTGATCGGTTCAGTTATTTTATTCTGTTCTTATTTTACTGTCAGATACTCCCAATGATTTACTCTTGTGAATTCATCTTCTGGTATAGCCGACAATATCTCATTCATGCTCTCAATGTTCCAATGTTCTCACACCCTGGGCTTCATCCTTTGTTTCTGCTCATACCGTGTGACAATATGTTGCCAGATTTTTTTAGAGGTTTCCTTCTTTATATTGTCTGAGTTACTCCTATTCATACTCTGGAGTCTCTACACATCTTGGAAACTTTTTTTTAACCTTCCAAATTGTATCTCTAAACCTTCAGTAACTAAACTTTTGAACAACTTTTGATTTTCTGGCAGAGTTTGTGACATCAATCAATATTGTAATATATTTTATTAACCCCCTTGCAGTCACATTTAAATTGAAAAAAAACCCTCCTGGAAATGTCACTTTTTTATTGTAGATTATAAATTTATGTCTCAAGAAAATAAAATTATTTTTCTGTGTAGCCGTATGAGATGTTACTTTTTGCAGGACAAATAGTACTTTATAATGGCGCCATATAATATTCTGTACAATGTACTGGGAAGCCAGAAAAAAAATCAGAATGGGGTGGAATAAAAAAAAAAAAAAAAAAGCCGGAGCCTGACTGTGGGACGGAATGGCCGCATAATTACATAGCTCCAGGCCTGAGTCTCCGATAGCGACCAACAAAACGACGTGCCCGTGGATTACACTAACCCATATAGCAATAGGAACGTTTCCTACCTCCAGGGATGCCGCGGAAGAGAAAATCTGCGGTGAAGCCGCAGAAAATATCAGATTTTTATTTCCCCCATGGCGGAGAAGAGGACCAAAATGGCGCCGGTTCGCGCTCCGACGCGATCTCCGGGGCCTCAACTCCATCTAGAGACCCTCCGGAGGAAGCGCTAACCCTCTCCGCGCAGCGGAGAACTCTTTCAGCGCCATCAATACCGCAGCTGTTAGAACGCGGGGGTACAGAGGCACCGGGGCCTTCTCCCCGGCGGGCCAGGGAGAGCGCGGGTCCGGGGCCTTCACCTGCCGACGTAATGAGGCCTACAGGCCTAAACTACGCACAGACGCCTCACTCACCCACCGCTAGCCCGGTCAAACAGAAACCCAGGCTCCAGAACACCGAAGCTCCAGAAGGGGAGGTGAGTGATGCAACACAGCACATACTGCCATCCACCGATTTTTTTTGCAGATATTCCAGCAACTGAAAGCTTACTTACTGAGGCCTCCATGAAAAATATGCTCATGGCCTTCTGCAAATCACTGACGACAGATATGTCTTTAATGGTTAAACCGCTAGATAGAGACCTTCGAGAATTGCAGAAGCGCACTGTTCATGTGGAATCTAAAATGGCGGAATTTGCTGCATCGCACAATGCTCTTATAGATGCTCACTATGAGGTGGAAAAAGATGTGTCGTTTCTAAAAGCTAAAGTAGCAGACCTGGAGGATCGCTCGCAGCGCAACAATCTGAAGTTTAGAGGGATTCCAGAGTCCGTACCTGCGAGTAATCTAACTGCTTTCCTCCAAGACCTGATACGCACGCTAGTACCAAATATCTTGACAATGGATTTAACTATTGATAGAGCGCACAGAGTCCCAAGGCCTTCACACCTGGATGAAGCCGTACCCAGAGATGTCTTAGCAAAGATCCACTTTTACCGCACTAAAGAGATGGTACTGCTGACCTCACGTAAATACGGCCGTTTACCTGACCCCTACCACAAAATTTCCATATACTCCGATCTTTCGGCCGCTACACTACAATTGAGAAGGCAATTCATCCCTATTACTACAGCTTTACGCCAACATAACATCCTATATAAATGGGGATTTCCAGTCCGAGTGATTTTATCCCGGGACAACCTCACCTATGTTATTAAATCTCCGGAAGACGGCAAAAAATTGCTAAATAAATGGGACATTCCTATCGTTGAACCATCACCCAAACCACCACCTGGCCCCTTGTCTGATGGCTGGCACCGAACGAAAACTCCAAGACGTCCACCGAAAGGGCTACACAGCTAGAGACTCACCTTAAAATGGATTTCGTATGTCCACGATTGCTGAACTTATCCCCCCAAGATCACAACAGCCGCTGGTCCACTGTACTACACTTCTTTCCTCTGTTTTGTTTAGGTGGCTTAACCACTGGTTTCATTGCTTCCATAGTTTGTTTTCTTCTTGGTTCTGGCACAAGGGGCGACGCGACTACATTAGGTGGAGACGATTCTGTTTCCTACGACTACTGGTAACTTCCGATGCGGGTGGTCATGGTAAGATCTTTGAAACATTTCCAGCAGTAAAGTATGGACTTAAAATTATGTCTATGAGTTCAGAGGTCTGAACTCCCCTCAAAAGAGAGCCAATTTGTGGCGAGAGGCCCGAGTTCAGGGTTGTGACATTCTCGCAGTTCAGGAAACACATCTTTTGGAGGTGGATGCCACTTGCATCAAACATTCATCGTACCCACATATATTTCACGCTCACTGCTCCTCCAAGCGCAGGGGAACACTAATTGGGATCAAGGATTCAGTAGCATTTCAGATGGTGTCACATTATGCTGACCCTGGAGGGCGATTTGTCATATTAGTCTGTATCCTTAATAATGTCATTTACACGCTCGTATCGGTATACGTCCCAAACAAAAGACAGGTGTCATTCTTGGGAAGACTCATGAGAGCAGTGGAACGAAGAAAGCAAGGATGCTTAGTATTAATGGGAGACTTTAACATGGCTCCAGACCCAGTGGTAGATGCTACTTCTGGCATAACGACACGTCATCCTTCATTTTCGCAAGCTATATGGCGCCACGATTTATTTGATGTTTGGCGCATCCTTCATAATACCGAAAAAGATTACACCTGCTACTCTACTGTACATAATAGCTATTCACAAATAGATTTATTTTTAGTAGAACAAGCTAGCATTCCCCTTGTCGTGCAGTCAGATATTTCACAGATAACGTGGTCAGATCACGCAGCAACAACCCTGACTCTAAGGGAAAAATATGAATGTCCTAGAGCGTACGTGTGGAGGTGCAATGAATTCTTAATGTCACAGCCAAAATATAAAACAATTTTGGAGAATGATTTGAAGGAATTCTTTCTGATCAATGCTCCCTCTGCCCCTAGCCCTGACATATTGTGGAACTCCCATAAAGCGTTTATAAGAGGAACATTTATCCGCTTGGGACACATAGAAAAGAAAAATAGATTAGCAGAAATTGATCGACTATTGCACCAAATAAAATCTATCGATAATAGTAACAAAAAATCACCTTCCCCCTCCAATGCGGCAAAGTTGGTGACATTACGCCACCAACTGACAGCCTGTCTACTGTTTAAATATGAGAAAAATTTGAAAAGGATGAAAGCGACTTATTATTCCCAATCTAATAAGGCAGGTAAGCTTTTAGCGGCCAAGCTTAAACAAAAACATGCAAAGTCTAAAATTCCGTTTCTTCAGAATATAGAAGGCGCATACAAAATCTATGATCCTACTGGCATCGCTAATGCCTTTAAAACCTTCTATGAAGGCTTATACAATATTAGAGAGGACTCCTCTGTGATATCCCCGGCAAAACATGACATAGCCCATTTTCTTGCTAGTACTCAACTACCCACACTCACAGAAGCGCAACTGGACTCTTTGAATGAGCCCATCACACCATCAGAGTTGCTGTCTGTAATCAAGTCGCTGCCACCTCGAAAGTCCCCGGGCCCAGATGGCCTTACTAATGAATATTACAAAAAGTTTTCTCCTATTCAGCTAAACCCGCTGTTGTCCTTTTTAACAGCGGTGGTAGATTCTGGCACTATTCCGAGGGAAAATCAGGAGGCTCTGGTGGTGACGCTGCCTAAGCCGGGCAAGCCTGCCACCAGCCCCCAAAACTTTCGACCAATATCCCTACTAAACTCGGACTTAAAAATTTACGCCAAAATCATAGCAAATAGAGTAGCAGCTTGTCTTCCGAGTCTAATAAATCATGACCAAGTGTGATTCGTAAAAGGGAGACAATCATATGATAATACTAGACGTATATTGAATATTATTCATCACATTAATTCTAAAAAGATGGAGGCGGTGATTCTCGCATTGGACGCCGAGAAGGCGTTCGACCGCATTTGCTGGTCGTATGCCTTCTTGGTACTTAGGAGCATAGGGTTCGCTGGAGCTATTTTAAGAGCAATTGAGGCGCTGTACTCGGCACCATCGGCAAGAGTATTCACTAATGGGGTAGTGTCAGACCCCTTTTTAATAACGAACGGGACTAGGCAGGGGTGCTCCCTGTCGCCGTTGATATTTGTTCTCTCAATGGAACCACTGGCCCAAACACTTAGACTGTATCCAGAGGTGGGTGGCATTGACATAAGAGACAAAACTCATCTTATATCATTATATGCAGATGATATTATTCTTACTCTGTCCAAACCGCAAGAGTCTATTCCCTGACTTATGAAGATTATTGCCAATTTTGGACACTTATCGTTTTATAAACTAAACATGGCCAAATCACAGGCCTTACCTTTACATATCCCTCCCTCTTTGCTTCAATCCCTGCAGTCGACATATGACTTTGACTGGAGGAGCGATGGCGTTCAGTATCTGGGAATACAGGTGACACCCTCATCGGGGGCCCTATATAGAAATACTTATACACCCATGCTGAAAGTATTGCAGGATGAGATGGAGCGAATGTCCAAAGTAGATGTGTCTTGGATAGGACGGGTCGCGGCCTTTAAGATGTTACTATTGCCTAGACTCCTGTACCTGTTTCGCACACTCCCGATATCCGTCCCAGTTTCGTTTTTCGAAACCATGCAAAGGATGATCTCAAAATACATATGGAATGGAAAGAGACCCAGAGTCAATAAAAGCTTCCTATTTAAACAAAAAAAGGCGGGAGGACTGGGAGTACCGGTGGTAAGGAATTACTACATAGCATCATTAGTTATACAATGTGTTAGATGGAGATCAGCTGATACCTCGGTTCCTTGGATTCATATAGAACAATCGTTTATATATCCCTTAAAATTTGCGGATATGTGAACCGAGAGCAAGGCAGGTGGTTTGGACTCCGCAACCAGAAATGAACGCACACGCGGTAGTTCAAGAAAAAAATATATATTTACTATAAGTTAATAAAGGTTAGTTAAAGGTAAAATGACAGGGCTAAAGACAAGCAAAATATACAATATAGCATGAACAATTTCAAGGCAAATTCTGCAATGGTTTCTACTTTTACTCTGTCCACTTCTGCAGTATGGACACTGAATGAACAATATACTCAAAACTATCCCTAACTGACCCTGACTTCACATTTGGGTGCACCCCCTTTTCCCCAGTGGTCCAGGTGGACCGCTTACAGTCCGTAGAAGCGCGTGGTGGGGCCCAAAGTCGGTCCTTTCTTTTATAGTGAAGCGTCCTCTCCTCACGGTTATCAGGATCTTGGGAGAAATGAAGTCCTCTTTAACAGACAGGGAAACCAACTGAATGCAATGTAATCCAACAGCAGATTCCACTCAGCACACTGACAGTCCTGCCGAATCCATACACTGAGCTGGGATGTAAGCCGGGATTTAGCAGGTGCCGTCCAGTACATCAACAGCACTGCGAGTCTCTATCTGTGGTATCCATATACACAGTCACAATGTCAGTCTCACTGATCAGCCACTGAGCACAGTTCCTTTCACGTGGACTCACTAGTCCTGTTGTCTCTTTACACTCTGTTTGTCTCTGGACCAAGATACAGCTTAGCTGTACAGAAAAATCTCCACACCAGTTCAATACAACACTTGCCAAGATGGCTGCTGCTCTCTGTCTCGTCACTTCCTGCTTCTCTGCTCACACTCTGTCTGCAGAACAGGCAGGCTGACATAAAAGGGGGGGGTCTCACTCCAGCATCATGTCACAATTACAATGGCTGCTGTCTTAAAGGAACAGAATCACAGAAATACATTCAACATTAACAGTTTATACAGACAAATGAAGCTTAAGACAACATTGGCTGTCTCTTACATATTCCTTGTGGGCGCCCTTTTGGAACACTCCTATACCTGAGTCCTTATCCCCAGTCATGCGCGCAGCCCTGATCGCATGGAAACTAATTCACGGGAAAGCAAACCCTAAGAATCACTTTAATGTCTCAGAGATGCCTTTGTCTCTGATGGCCTGGGTAATAGAAGACCTGGTAATTTCGGAGTGGGAATCGAAGGGGATTACACATATCTCCCATTTACAGTCCGATTCCAAACAATTTCTATCGTTTACAGATTTAATAGAGAAATATGGAATTCACTGTGGCGACTTCCTCAAATACTCTCAAATAAGGCACTTTGCAGCTAAGAACCCGATATCGAAATTACCCCACAGCAATACTATATTCACCTGGTTGTCGACTAAGATGAGGGGATTAAGGTTTCTGTACGATAAAATGGATGGAATGTCAACCTTTACTAGATCTACTCCATTCCGTTGTTGGGAGCGAGATCTGGAAAGAGCCATTACTTCGGACGAATGGGAACAAGCAATTAAATTAAGTCACTCATCCTTAAAATGTAGCACTCACATAGAAACAGCCATGAAAATTACCTTAAGGTGGTACCGAACTCCATCCACTTTACAAATGATATACCCTTCTATTTCTGGGAATTGCTGGAGAGGATGTGGAGGGAGAGGGACTCTTCTCCATATCTTGGGACAATGCCCCATAATTCATGGATATTGGAATAGGGTCTTTGACATGCTATCAGAAATATTTAATTTCCACCTCTCCTATACCTCACCTCTGGCCATCCTATTAATTGGAATTCCCGAGGACCTGAACAAATATAAAAAACTCATGTGCAAAATATTAACTATAGCCAAATTGTTGTTGGTGCAGAGATGGAGATCAGTGACCCCTCCGTCCGACTCCACCTTGTTGCTCACTATTAATAATACGTATGTATACGAGAGGGTAATTGCGTTGGGAAATGACTCCTATCATAGCTTTGAGAATGTATGGGACGCGTGGACTAACTCTCGATTTGCAGCATAATTGAGAACCACGGAATTATATAAAATCCGATCTTGGAACTCAAAGAGGGTGTAGAGAGGTGGGGAACGGAAGTGGGAGGAAATATTGGGAGAGGATCGTTTCTGGAATGTCGCACGCCAACCCTAGAAAAGTGCCCTGATGTTATTGTTATTGTTTATTATGTAATAAATCTTTATCTTCTGTCTTATTGATGTACAATTCAAAGAATATACCCTGTACAACTTTATATCAGACGGTACACAGCGATGTATGTCAATAATTGTTTCTTACTTGTATTTTTGAAACCCAAATAAAAATTATTGAAACTAAAAAAAAAAAAAAAAAAAAAAAAAAGAATTGTGTCATTTTCTTACAGGTTTAATTTTTACACTGTGTGTTGAAAATTACATGTTAGGTGGAGTTCACACTACATTGGTATTTTCCGTTGCAGTCTTCCATCATAGGATGACAGGAACGGACATTAGCTGTCACAGAGAACGGTCACAGACTGATTCTTTGTCCGTTCCCATTGACACTAATGTTAACAACATGACTGAAGCTAGCTACCATTATGGTTGTTTAATTTTGTATCAGTATGTAACCGTTCTCTGTGACAGTTTAATGTCCGTTGCTGTCATCCTATGATGGAAGACTACAACGGACATTATCAACAGTAGTGTGAATGCCCCTTTAGTTTTATTCTGCATGTTGGTATGATCACAGTGATACCAAATGTATATTGTTGTTTTTTAATGTTTAATACCTTTACAAAAATTCTAAATTTTGAAAAATAAAAAAAATTCTTTGAGTCGCCATTTTGTGACAACCGTAAGGTTTTTTTTACTTTTAGTGTACAGAACTATGCAATGTGTAATTTTGTGGGATAATATGTAGTTTTTATGATGCTTTGATCACATTTTTTTGCAAGGTGAAATGGCAAAAAATAGCAATTCAGCCATTTTGATTTTTTTTTTTGCTATGGCATTCACAATATGAGATCAATGTTTTTATATTTTAATAAATTGGACATTTTCAGACTTGGGGGATGCCTATTCTGTTTATTTATTTATTTATTTTTTGTATTCATTTATATTTATATGTGATCAAGGGAAAAGGGGGTGATTTGAACTTTTAGGTTTTTAGTTTTTTTTTAGATCACTTGAGCCAGAGCCTGCAATACTACTGTAGTGAAGGGGTTAACATCAGTCACCGATCAATGTCACTGGACTTAAGCTTGCAGAGCCAATACTGCCCTGCTGACTATTGACCACCTCCACTGCTGAACAGTGAGGAAAACTGAGGTGTCCATGGCTGAGACAAGCCCTGCTTTCCCCCAATAGGGTTTGTAAAGGAGGACTGGATCTCAGAGGTAACCCCAGATTGGCATGGAGAACTGAGAAAGGGATGAAGGGCAATAACCACTCCTGTCCTTGTGTGTAAAGTGCCATATGTGTGGAATCTGCTACTATAAGTGTTTCATGCCTCAATGTTGCTCTGTGACTGGATGATATCTCCTATGTAAACTGAGCTGAGAGCTACACCTGTTTCTACTGCTATCCTGTCTTCTGTGGCTTTATTTGCACTTAACATCAGGGTCATCCCAAAATGTCATCACACAGGAGACCAGTAGTAGGGAGTGCCCTGAGGAACCCAACAACATTACCTCAGTGCTATCCCTCATCACTGTGCCAGCCTGAGGACTGTAATAGTATTTGGTGCTAAAGCCACTGTGACCAGTAAATCTGTCATCTAGCGTCAACTCTGGATTTGGCCATTTTCACACTGCTGTGCCCCAGGTCGCTGCACACCCACAATGGCTCCCACTGTCTATAAACACATAGCATCTTGTGTATGACTGCACATTGCAGTTATGAGAGAGTATGGAGACCCAGTTCTGATAATTAGAACCATAACTGAAATCAATCGCTTCCTATAACTATCAACTGGAATTTTGTTTCCACTCTTCTTTTGCAAACTGCTCAAGGTCTTTCATATTTGAAAGGTGCCTTCTCCCAAAAGCAATTTTAAGATCTCTCCACAGGAGTTCAATGGCATTTAAATCTGGCCACTGCAGAACTCTCCAGCGTTTTGTGTCCATCCATTTCTGGGTGGATTTCAGGATGCCTTGCACACAGTTAAGGCACCCAGTGCCAGATGCAGCAAAACAACTCCAAAACATATTTGAACCCCCACCATATGTGACTGTTAGTACTGTTCACAAGGCATTATCGGAAAGTAGCTGGGAGCTCATGCGCCCTCTGTTGGATGGAACAAAACTGTGTTCTTTTTTTTGTAGGCCTCATTCTGTTTTCGGTAAACAGTAGAATGATGTGCTTTACCAAAAAGCTCTATCTTGGTCTCATCTGTGCACAAGACATTTCGCAGAAGGATTTTGGTTTACTCACGTACATTTTGGCAGACTGAAGTCTAGCTTTTTGGGGTCCTCTTGGGTCTCCTGCCATAGCGCTTCATGTCATTCAAATGTCAATGGATAGTTCTCGCTGACACTGATGCACTCTGAATCTGCAGGACAGCTTGAATTTCTTTGGAACATGTTTGGGACTGCTTATCCACCATCCGGACTATCCTGTGTTGCAACCTTTGATCATTTTACCTCTTCTGTCCATGTCCAGGGAGATTAGCTACAGTGCCCTGGGTTGTAAACTTCTGATTATGTTTCGTACCATGGACAAAGGAACATCAAGATCTCAGGAGATGGACTTGTAATCTTGAGATTATTAGTTTTCAACAATTCTGGTCCTCAAGTCCTCAGACAGTTCTCTTCCCTCTTTCTGTTCTCCATGCTTAGTGTGGCACACACAGACACACAATGCAAAGATTGAGTCAACTTCTCTCTTTTTTATCTGGTTTCAGGTATGATTTTCATATTGCCCACACCTGTTACTTGCCGCAGGTGAGTTTTAACGAGCATCACATACTTGAAACAAAGTTATTTACCCACAATTTTGAAAAGGTGCCAACAATTTTGTCCAGCCCATGTTTGGAATTTTGTGTGAAATTATGACCAATTTGCCTTTTTTTTTCCTCTGTTTTTTTCTGTTGTTCCAATACACACAAAGAAAATAAATGTTTGTATAACAAAATATGTGTAATTGCAATAATTCAAGGAGAAATACTTCATT
Source organism: Leptodactylus fallax (assembly GCA_947044405.1). Lineage (NCBI taxonomy): Eukaryota > Metazoa > Chordata > Amphibia > Anura > Leptodactylidae > Leptodactylus > Leptodactylus fallax. The sequence continues at coordinate 418,664 of CAMRHE010000085.1, forward strand.
TTCTGTAAAAATTTCAGGGGTGCCAACACTAAGACTATGACTATGCCTATGACTAAGGGGTGTTTCTACTCCGAAATGCGTACATTTTTCTGATTGCATTGATTTTATTTTGTGATATGAATTTTTAAATGGAGCAATAAAAGTTAATTTTTATGGAATTTTTTTTTCACTGTGAGCCAGAATATTTTATCCTCTGTGTAAAATCTATCAAGTTTGCCTCAAGGTCCAAAGCATTAGTTCCAAGCACCAGCATTACATGGGCGGATTTTGGATATATCAGAGGTGAGCTGTATATCAAAGAGTAATTTCTCTTTATCTTTCGTTTTTGATGTTGTGCCAACACTTACGACCATGACTGTAAGTTCTGCTTGTGTGACCAGCTATGATGTCATCCACACTCGTCCACTTATCGTCACCACAACTATCGTACATTGACTCCTCTTTCTTTCTATGCAGCACATATTTCCATATTTCACAGGTTTTATCACTATTGATTTCTTCGTAGAAACATTGCAAGCGCTGCAGCTTTTATCATTTTCATCCATAAAATAAGAACATGAAGGAGTCCATAAAAGTATGAAGTCCTGAACTCTGGATTTACAGTGACAATGACTTGTTTAGGATGTAAAGAATTATTTTAATGCCCCGGATTATTCTCCATCATATTCATTACTGTCATATGTTGTCTCTGCATGAAATCTTCAATAAAAATATATAGTTCCGTGTGTGATTTCTTAGATTTCCACTGACTGTAAAATCAACAAAACTGCTTTATTTCTCTAGTGCAAAGTATAACCTCAGCTAACCTTAGCTTTTGGATCTTCTATTAGAGCACTATTATACCAGGAGGGAGTGTTTGTATATAGTTGCAATGAAAGCTCCTGTTTGCATGTGATAGAAGTAAGCCTTACCATCCAATGCAAAAAATACATTATTACCCTGTTCACAGCTCTAGGGGCATAGATATGTCTCTCCAGGGGGTAAAAAATCATGTGGTGGAAGTATAGTGTCATTCTGGAGCACTAGAAAATGTTTATAGTTCATTTGTGCCTTGTATAATCTGCTTCTATTGTAATGAGTATATAGTGTGTAGTTATCCCCTAAAATGGGCTGAACTGTGGAATGAGACTTGGTACGACATATCTAGAGAGTTCTGGAATGGAGGAGGAACCAGGAATCTTCTCCTCTCAGAGGATCAGAAAAGAAGTGAGAGAAGACTGAGCCAAAGCCCTGGTAAACCTCAAGATAGCACATCGAGCACAGTGCTGTATGATTTCAGCAGATAGGAGATGGGAATAATCCCTGCCTGACTTATGTTACAGAGGAGAGAGTGCCAGATAAGTGTTATATCGTCTCAGAGCCACAACCCTGCATTTACAGGACAGGGCACTCTGCTGATATACACCCTATAGTGGGGACCTGTACACATGATGGACTTTTGTAAGAGTGAATTGCACGCAAATTACTGCAAAGACTGCCTCAGCAAGGGAAAGGCAGACTGCCAAATGGGTGTACTAACTACCAACTCAGCCCCAGCCTACAGTGGTAACATTATAAGTACAGTATCTGCAGAACTGGATGCTTTTTAGGTTTGTATTTCCTCAGATAAAACTGCAAGTTACCCTGTTTTTGCATACCTCTCGTCTCCTGAGTCTTATTCCTGCATGACCATCATGGGCACTCCAACCTCCATCAAGCTCAGGAAGACTGACAACTAATAGGATGTTCCCCAGGGGAAATGCCAATATGCTGCCTACCCTTCAGGCCATTTTAGCACTGCTATAGACCAGAAAGAGAGCTGGAGGAGTTGGTTGAGGCTTTAGCCACAATGACCATTGCCAGTACTACTACTCCCAGCCTCATGGACTCCCCTAATTAGTTGCACCAGAAGTGCTGGCAGAATGTCAGTACACCTGTATGCTATATGAGCCACCAATAAAAACAAAGCATATCATGGTTTGGGCTGCAAGGCTGCAACTAATACCCAGTCAACCATCTGGTTATTAGTTGTCTACAATCTTCAAAAAGGAAGCAAGTGAAATACCATAAAACAGACCATGGGCTGCTGACATGATTAAGATTTGGAAAATTTGGAGGCCAAGTCAACACTTACAATTTTAAAGAGTTGGAAATTGTTTAAATGGGTTGCCCAAGACCCAGGCATAATCAATATCAGTAATTAGTATGAGATCAGTGTGGGTCTAACATCTAAATGGGTATTCAACTAAATTGGAGAAGAGCTGCAATTCCCCGTGCCGCCACTACAGTGTATGCCTTAGTACACTTTATATAGCTTCCGACTCCGTACACTATAGCAGTGGTGTCAGGGAACTGCAGCTCTGCTTCCATTCACTTGAATAGAAGCAGACCTACTATATATGTGTTTCCAGCCTCTGAATCAGCTGATCTGTGCAGGATCCTGGTATCGGACCCCCAACAAACAGATAGTGATGATCAATCCTGTGGTCTTGGACAACCCCTGTAGGGACTCATTTTCTTATGAAACCAATACATGCTAAGAAAACTTCTGAAACACAACCACCGGGTGCCCACAAATCGACACATATAGCATATCACTTTATGGTACAATATCAAGAAACAATATTGTTTTGAAAAGATAGTTGTCTTGTGACATACATATCTTTACATGTCCAGCCCATAAAGAAAGGTAAGGAAGGACACAAATACAATCCTTGAAACCAAAAGAAATTATGGGGAAGAAAAATCCCTTTCATAAGCAATATTATTGTAAAAGTAAAATAAAGTTCTTCTTGATGTGCAGTTAAAGAATTTTAATATATACTGTTTCAAAAGAATGTATAGACCCTACTAATAATAACCTATTCATGCTCGCGATTCCCCATTCTTTCGGTTAAATTGAACATGTCTCTTTTTTTTAATTAGCGTACATAGTATTGCTGCTGTAGCAAAATGAATATCTGTATTACACCGAGATGAATCTTTAATTAAACATCAGCCAAACCTTCACTGAGATGAGACTTGACTAGAATCTAGTACATTAAAGCCTGTTCTAATTACTGAGAATCTCCTAATTGTACGCATTTGACTTCAAGGAGATCTTTTTCCAAACTTTATGAGACATATCACTGCGGCCTCGGTTATTAAATATTAATAATTCACCCAGCTACAAAATTTCTCATTTATTTTTCTTGGCTTAATATTTGCATGTTCCAATTGGGTATAGGGATAAGTCAGAGCAAGGGAACAATCATTTGTTTTAGCGGCTTTTCCTTAATGGATACATACCAGATGAGGCATTTCCAGTTGAAGTGTTAATCTCTGCTCTGAAATACTATACAATCTATGGCCGGCATGTTATAGAGCAGGAGGAGATGAGCAGGTTTATATATGGTTTTGCTGGAAAAATCTCAGTATATCTTATTTATCTATTTAAATCTCCTAACATGCAATAAAAAGCCAAAGATGATATAATTTTAAAGCCTACATGTCATTTCAGGTGATTCCAGATAAGCTGCCATATCACTGCACACGAGTAGTAATAGTATTTCTGGCCATTATATGACATGCATTCTGCATCTTTGTAGCAGTTTTCCCCTCTGCAGGCTCTGCCATATACTGCACACAATAAGTAGGGGAGAATCTGCCCCCTAACTTTCTCTACTTTCACTCATAGTCCCAGGACCATAAAGATTATATATAAAGAAGTTATCTGTACTGATGTGAATAAAGTACTTGGGACATGATAGAAACTTACTTTTTAGCTACAGATTCAGCCTACTGATATGTTCACACGACCTTATGCTTGTAGCCTGTCCTTGGTTCAATGGCATGAACAGCTCCATTCACATCTCTCAGTGAGTCCGGGCTGCAAAACGGTCATGTCATGAGTTTTGCCCCGGGCTCACTGCCACATACATGGTCCTGTGATAATATGGCCATGGAGATGAATGCCTCAGTGTAATAGCCGTGTAACATACAGAAAGCACACTGACAAAACACACAATCGTGTGCCTATAGCCATAGCCTGTGTCTGATTCTTTTTCCTCAGCTCCTGTTCACTTCTGTCCCTCTCCTCTTGATAGTTTTGTTTAGAAAGTTAATTGTGTACCTGTATTTTCTTTGTAAAAGTGTTAACCAATCAACCTCCAACAGGATCGAGGGTACTATGCCTCCTGTGGAAGATGTTGCCTTTGAAGTTCTCAAAGACCATGTATACTCTACTAGGAATTCAAGGAAGGGGATATGCAAATACATTCTCCTTGATGAAAAAAAGGAGAATTTGCTCTAGTGCCGCCTTTTGGAAGGTAGCTTCCTAGAGATCAATGCATGGTTTTCTATGAAACCAAGTGACATTGATTGGGATTAAAGCCGAATCAGAATATCAGAATATCTCCTCCACCTGCAGATGGCTATTTTGGGGTTATTGCCCCTTATCAGTGCAAATCTACTGGTTTGGCTAGATGAGAGGTCATATATGTGGCTCAGACAGTGTGCTATTTCCCTTTAGGAAGATGTCACCTTTGCAGGCTACCATGTTCACAGATCATGCATGCTCTCACGAGTGTGTTGTACATATATTACACTGGTGAAAAACAGTACAAAACGTTATATTTACTGTTCTGTACTGGTTTCTCAAGCAAAAATAATCTCTGGCCATGAACTGGTTAATATATGTTCAAGGAATCCCCTTTCATGATCAGTGATAGTTTACAGACTATTAATAAATCACTTTACATTAAGGCCACATTTGCTAGCATGCATTCATGATGAGGCAGCTGTGTTGTGCTAATCTGTATGGATGTCTATTGTGAATGGTAATGTGATAATTTATATGTATTCCCATACCTAATGAACTTATCTCCATATACATTTATTCTTCTTGGCATCACTCTCTATATTCTAAGTTAAAACTTGTCAGATATTTCTGATTTTAGCAGATAAACTCATTTTCTAATGTTTTTACCCAGATATTTGTCTTCTCCATGGGGAGTAAAGGATAGCCTGCTTGGTCCAATCCCTAGTAAGACCTAATTAGGACAAATTGCTGAAAAAGTTACATTTGACTGTGATAGAGCAATATGAGACCACATAGTCGCAGCTTGCTGAGTGCCCATGCTAACTCCTGTCCACGACTGAAAGCACCTACAATGGGCATGTGAGCATCAAAATTGGACCATGGAGCAATGAAAGAACATGATCTCATCCGAGCAATCATTTTTTTTTACATTATATAGAAGGCCAAGTGTGTTTGCACTGCTTACCTGGGGAAGAAATAGCTCTAGGACAGGAAACACTACTCAAAGAAGGCAATGTTCTACTCCGAAACCTTGGGTCCAGGTATTCATTTCTATGTTACCCATTAAAATCAATAGTATTTCCAGATGGCAGTGACCCATATAGTGTCCCTTGTTTTCCAATATCGAAGTGTAGAACACCCCCCTTACAGCCTTCTAACAATCACCAAATGTTAGCCTTGAAGTTCCTTACCCACAATCTAAAAGACAATAGATACGGCTGTCAAGGGCCCCGGACCTACTGGGCACTTGTGCAGTTGCACAGGTTGCACCAAAGCTATGTCCACCCTTGCAGTAGCCTCTTTCTGAAGTATTGCTCTGGAATGGTTAGAGGAACATGTCAAAGAGTTCAATTCCATCTCATTCTGGAAAAACAAATCGTATGCATGAATGGCCTGCTTCCCAATGTACCACAGATACCACAGGATACCTTCAGTGGTCTTGCAGGGTCTAGATATTGATGAGTCATGGCTGTTTTGGCAGCACCAAGGGTACCCACACAATATTTTAGGGGCAATTGGCATCGGCCTCATCGTTTTTTTTGTCTTCCTCTGGATCAACACTGTAGGATAGATCTGTGTCTTCTTTCAATCTCATCCACTATGTTATAATAATAATAATAATAATAATAGTCCTTTAATAGTCCCACAATGGGGAAATTCAGTGTGTTACAGCAGCAAAGATAAGCAGATACAAATACAAATACAACATGTACAGGAATGTTCCAAGGTGAGAGGCATTACATTGATAGCAGACAGACAGATAGGGCGTAGCAGAGGGGGGGGGGGGATTTAACAGGCAGAGAGATATTTCAGTTCTCTGTATGTAATGATCTCCGCTTAGGTCGGTGTTGGTTGTACAGCCTAACCGCGGTGGGGAGGAAAGACTTCCGATAGCGCTCCTTCTCACACTTAGGGTGGAGTAGTCGGTCACTGACAGTACTGCTCAGCGCGATCACAGTCTCATGCATGGGATGGGACTTCTTCTTCTGCATGGAGCTCACCACGGACAGTATCCTTCTGTCACCCACCACCTGCACTGGGTCCAGTGGGCTCCCCAGGACAGAGCTGGCCCTTCTAATCAGCTTGTCAAGTTTATTTCTGTCCCTGGTTGATATACTGCTCCCCCAGCAGGCCACTCCAAAGAAGATGGCTGATGCCACTACCGAGTTGAAGAAAGTCCTAAGAAGTGCCCCCCGGATTCCAAAGGCTCTCAGCTTCCTAAGCAGGTAGAGCCTGCTGTGGCCCTTCCTGTACAGGGCCTCCATATGATCTGCCCAGTCCAGCTTATTATTAAGGAGCAAACCCAGGTACTTATAGGTGTTCACAATCTCGATGCACGTCCCCAGGATGTCCACTGGTTTAGGAGGTTTACTATGTTAGTTTTAATGTTATGGCTGATCAGAGTAAATTTTACATAGACCAGGCCTGCCAATTCATACTGTCATCTAAGCGAACTTAAAGTGTAGGCGTGTGCGTCATGCCACAGTAATGGCCCAGCGTCTTTATGTACTTGCTGTACACAATTGACCACTGGTGATTAATTGCCGGCCCGGTGTGAACGTTTCTTGGTGCGATGGCTCCTTTCAGCTATTTTGCTTCCCATAAAAAATTAATTACATTTCCCAAGTTGCTTATAACACTAACATTTCCAGAACTACAATCCTAAAGGTCACTTATAATTAGTTTCTAAGTTTTAGTCTAGAAACCCCATTACTTCTAAGTCTATACTTTACTGCATTCATCACCAAATGAATTCACGTCCATGAACTTTTTTTCTTTCAAGCAGGAAATGTAATTTGTTATCAAGTGAATAATCTCCAATAATGAAGACGATCTTTAATTACTGCAAAGTTTCTTTACTCGGTTTACGCTCTTAATTGTGTTAGGTTCATGCGCAAGTAGAATCACAAAAAGTCAGAATTCTTGATGTGTCGATGAAAAGGATCTGGGATGACAAATGTTAAGATGGAACAGTCAGGTCTGCTGTACTATCACAATGGAGAGCAGATTATACAAGAATGCTGGAAAAATCTATACTAGTAGGCTAAGATGGACAACATGAAAGCATCCATGACTTCTTACTAATTTGCCATACATTGCATGTTATATGTTGTTGATGCTGTATGGGGGCATTTTATTGAGGCACTAGAATGGGATCTCTCATTCAATTTATTAGGAACATCTGTCTTGTCTTAAAGTGTAAGTAAACTTTCAGACAACTTTTGATTTTCTGGCAGTATTTGTGCTGTTAATAAATTTTGTAATTTTGTTGGCTCCTTTCTGTGAAATCCTGCATTTTTTCACTCTTTCCTTTACTTCTCTATTTAGAGATGGCCCTGCTTCTCATGTTCTTATTGGGTATGGAGTACGGGGGCTATGCGATGTGAAGTCCAAATGAGGGTGGGAGAGGGTCACTTTAAATGGCTATATCTAAGGCATTATAAAATGTAGAAACTTGCTTTTGGTGTGAAGATTCTGATCTTATCTCAGCTGCATATAAATGTCCCAATCCTGACTGTTTATAACAAGTGGTATCTCTGGAAATCTGCCATCTAGAACTGCATGGGTGTCATATGAAAGATGAGAATCTTCTCTTTCATATGACACCAAAATCAAGTTCCTACATTTTATCATGCCGGAGATATGGCCATTTGAAGTAACCCTCCCCACTTTTATTTTCTCTTCATTTCCATACACAATGAGAAGCAGGAACATCTTTAAATAGAGAAGTAAGGGAAAGAGTGAAAAAATGCAGGATTTCACAGAAAGGAGCCAAAAATTGTTAATAAAGTATGTTACAAAATGTATTAATTACGCAAATACTTCCAGAAAATTAAAAGTTGCCTGAAAGCTTATTATAGTTTATAGAGAACCTATTTTTGAAGGGATTATCCACTTTCTAAGATGAATCAATATTAGATGCCGAGATCCCTACATATCTGCTGCCCTGGAACACTGTTTACATGCTGGGAACCACACAGCTTACTCACCCTATGTATTGTAGTGGCAGGCTTTAGAATTGCTGCGCTGCCCTACAGATTTTAATGGGGCAGCTCTGCACAATAGTCCTGCTGAAGCATATGTAGGTATATGGTTGTCTGTCTGCATTTGACTCTTTGACAGTACTAGTCAATGTGGGAGTCCAGCATGGTGGCTGTTCTCAACCTCTGGTTAGCCCATTTCTAGAGTACCCTATTAAGCCTTCAATGCATTTACCATCTGCAAGTTACTGGTAGTGGTAGACATCCTCAGCATCCCACCAGGACTCCAGATCCTTCATATAACTAAGCCTCTCATAAGGACTTGTGACAAACTTGGTCCACCAGCTGCAGGGTCTGCTCATGCCCATGTGCTCAATTATTTCACCCTCTCACAGATTGTGAAACCACTCTGATAAATAATCCATGGTGAGCAAATGGTCTTCTCTACTACAGTCCTCCTGGACAAAACCATAACCTCTCCTCCAGTCATAACCTAGAACCACTCCAGACAGTGCTAACCAATAGCTTACTGAGTCTTGAACCTCCTGCCTCCTCAACTCCTGGGTTGACTGCATGAACAACAGATAAGAATGACGTCTGCCCTTGACTTGAAAAATCTTGGGAGAAATCCCAGAAAACTCCTTTAATGGTTAGAATACTCCTTTAAAGAATATGAAGATTAGCCGATACAAAGATTAGCAGCTTCACCTGACTCCCCGCACAACAGAAGTTGTTTTATATATTGCTTTCAAGTTCATTGAAACAACTTTTTGTGTAACTTTCCTAAATCTGCTGCTTCATTTTCTTTTTTTCAGACTTCCAAAATGCTGCATTAATATTTCTTCAAAACAGACAATTAATGTAGCATTTCGGTGAGAATTTTTTTGATCAGGGTAAAAAGAGAAAGTATTTTAGAAAAAAAAATGTTTGAACTAAGCCGTGTGGAATTATCTTTGAAGTTTTCTAAAAATTGCAACTCTGCAGAGCTAAGAAGTTAACTGAACACACTTGCAAGCACATTCAGACACATCAAGTCAGAAATTCAGAGGCTTTTATGAAGTTTGAGATTTAAAGGGGTTGATGTTCAGGAAGGGGGAAATACTTTACTTTGGGACCCCCATAAAGATATTTGTTTTCTGTGATCTGATAATGCTTTAGAAAGTTCTAAATGATCATGTGTTTGCTAGAAACACATGACACCAACTGTACAAGACTACGAGAGACTCCTTTGTACAGCCTCCAAGTTACACAATTTTTTTTACTCCTAGATCTGTGATGGTGACAATAGGACATCCTCTCTGCTTAGAGGAAAGAACATTTCACCAGTAACATAGATGGAAATTCTTTACTGTAAGAGCAGTGAGAGTATGGAACTCATTGGCACAGGATGTGATGATGGTGGATTCACTGTACGAGTTCAAGAGGGACCTGGATTCCTTTCTTGAACGGAAAAATATTGGTCATGGGTATTAGATTTTTGGAGATGACAAGTTGATTCAGGGTTTTATACTGATCGCTAGATAAGGAGTCAGGAAATAATTTATTGGCATCCGCCTCATGGGGTTTTTGCCTTCTTGTGGATCAACTCTATACAGTTGAGGGTTGGACTTGATGGACCTGTGTTTTCTTTCAACTTAATCTACTATGTTACAATATTTTTTTTTATGGAATCCATATTGCATCTCTGTAAACCTTTGTATGTGCATTGCTCCATCAGATACATAGTTATGGAGGTAGTCTCCCCTTACAAGCACGGCTTTGTGGGATAATTTCTTCCCATTATTGTGCCATACAGAGATAAATTAAGGTGTGTGAGGATTAAGATAAGTCTGATCTTGTGTACATGCCATTAAGGCTGAGGCTCTATTATGACTTTTACCTGGTAAATATATACTCCACTCAAATATGCATGTTACAACCCTATTGCATTTCTCTTTTCACCTCTTTTTAATTTCTAGCTCTCTAAGGCAAACACAGCCAAAGTTATGTCAATGTGAAAGTGACATTATTGTACTCTGGGGTGTCTTCAGACCCCAGAGTATAATAAAAAACATTCATATTCACCTTTGCTACCTTTTGGGGGCCTCCTAGAGGTGTCCAGTGCTCTCCTTGTGGCTTTCTTGGGTCTTCTGTGACATTATTGGGGGTCACCCGTGAGGCCATGATTGGGCCTTCAGCAGTCACATGGTCACACTGTGGGTCATGATGTCATGATGCTCAGCATGCCCAGGTCACTGCTGAGGCCCAATCGCAGGCCTCAGCACTGAGCCCAGGCCAATGACAGAATCACAGAATCACAGTCACACAATCACAATGACACAGTGACACAATCACAGAAGTGTGCCAGACGTCACCAGGAGAGGACCGGACATCACGAGGAAGCCCAAACGAGGTAACAGAAGGTGAGTATGAACTTTTTTTGTTTTTTTTCACCTCCCCTGAGCCTCCACCTATTATGAAGAGACCCCAAAGTATTATACGGTGGCCATTTTAGTTCACCCAAGACGAATCTCCATGGGAAAATAGACTAAAGCTACTGGCAGTAGTCCGGAAATAGTACTGGTATAGAACAGAGACAGATGGCTACTTAACAGAGCGATGCTTTACGAAGAGAGTCGTATGATATTAGAGATCTCAGTGTTGTCAATAATAAACAATGTGAGTTCCTGACTAAAACAGAGAGAGTTCATCTGAATCACAAAGCTATAAGGACATGGGCACCTGGTATACGGAGCAACTGATATCAAGGCAAGTGTAGAGGTTGTTGCTAAGTTAAATTGCTTGTTCGTGTTCACAGTAAAGGTGAATTGTTTAAGAGACTGTTGCTATAGCTTCCTACTGTTGGTAATATATAAAGACAACCTGAAATCTACACTTGAAACCAGTTACATGCACAAGATTGTATTGTTTTCTGCATACTTTCCAGGAAAGAAATAGTAAATTGTACCACCTAGCCCATCCATCTGCACCTTACAGATTCACATCACTGCTCTGGCCGGTATATTGTGACAAAGATAGTGGTCAGTTGGTTTTCCCTCCTAACACTCTACACCTAAGGTGATAAAGGACAATAAATATTATAACCGTTACTAATAATCAATTGCTTAAATATTGTATTACAGCTTATAGCTTATACTTTATTACTGACATTTTCACACATGGTCTTGTTAATATGTTCCTTTTGTGAGGGTTAAAATATAACTTGTATTATATGTTATATACTCTGTACACAGAGAGTGATATATACACAATGTTTTGGAGACAAGTCAGCACAATTTAGAGCTCTTGCAGACACAAAGTCTGGGATAGCATTCAAGGCCTTGCTGTTCTCAAGAAAGTTAAAAGAAAACATACAGATAAGTAATGAGAAGTAACACATATTATGAGAAACTGTGAATCTGCCTAGCAGCGGAACCGGAAAGACCAAATATGTACATTGATCACATGACTGTTATGTAATTGAGCTTGCTTTTAAAACTGTATTGAACTACGCAATAACGGAGAAACGGTTCATACACGATACCTGTGTACATCTTGTTTCCCGAGCGCTCGAAACTGGTTATTTATTTAATTAGGATTACAGTCACATCCATCCCGGGGGAACTTAACCCCCAACACTTTCAAGAATGTTCATCTATGATCTAATTACTTAGATTCTACCAAGTCCAGAAACCTTGGTTGAGGGTTGTTTTTGGAACTAAACATTAGATAGCACTGCCTTGAAGAGAGACAGACCTGTTGTTTAGACCACATAATGCTTTTTTAGAATTAACTATATGTAACATGTATAAATATGCTAATTTTCCAACAAGAGTGACTATCAGTGTAAGGGGATGTTCTGATGATTGGTTGCCAGAAATTTGCCTTAAATGGGTTATCCAGTTTCTAAAACTGATGGCCTATCAAAATCTTGACCTTTAATTCCAAGAATAATAGAAATTTTTGCTTGTGTGAGGTTGTAGTAAAGGAGATTGTAGTAGAGTTTTTTAAGTAGGGTATAGATGACTTGAGACCTCACCTAAACAAACTAAAAGTCCTGTGTTGGTACGCAGCAGACACATTGAGTTCCTGCATATCACTTTGAAAGTTTTCTAACGTCCATTGTTATTAATCCCATCCAATCCTCATCGAAACAGATTTTATTATTTTGCTGCTTGTTACCAATTGCCCATCATGTGAATTTACATTAATATTTAACTATTTTCATGAGCATGGACACAAGCCGAAGATTATTAAGACTATTGCTGTTATTGGACATTTTCCGCACTTTAATGTAAAAATATCCTTTAATATGTATATATGTTTAAGAAATAAACCCGATACTGATCAAAAGCAAAACCCATCAAAGAAACCCAGTGATTATAGGTGTTCAAAGCCTAATCTAAGATCACCCACGGTGAGAGAACATGAAATAAGTTCTCACTGTTCAGACAAGTATAAAAAATGTAAAGAAGTGTCTCTACTAAGAGCAAGATGAGTTCAGTATCCACCTGGTGTGAAAGTGAGAGGATGTCATATGGAAGCTCATGTTCATTATTACTGTTGCCAATATTAGCACTGGATTACATCCCAGGAGACTGTAGGTACAGATTTTCATCTCTGCTGTGATAGTTATAGATGATGACGGTGGTCAGAGGGAACCTGTCAGCACCAGGTTTGGGGGCCCTAAATCAGCAGCATGTCCTCATGCAGCTAGGGTTGTAGGGTCCCATTTTGTTTGCAGCTTCGAGTAGTTATCAAAAAATGGGTTTGGGTGAGGCAGGGTTTGTTCATTATAGTACACATGCAGGGTTAGTTTAGGTTTTCTGAAGCAGCAGTGGTTTCAAAAAAGAGAAGAACCATTTGTCATACTTTATCTCTCTTAATGATCAACTTTGGGTTCAAATACTGCATAAGGTCGAGGCCCCACGTGGCATAAACCGCAGCGTTTTACAGTCACAGCAAAGTGGATGGGATTCTAGCAAATCCCATCCCCATTTTGCGGTAAAATACACGCTGTGGACACGCGGTGATTACCAAAACGTTTGTGGTTTTGGAAATCACAGCATGTCAATTATACCTATGGAAACGCTGGCGGTTTCCCTATAGGTATAATTGAAGCAGAAAGTCCGCAGAAGAAACCTCTGTGAACTTTCTGTGCAAAGCACTACAGGAAGAACTGCAAAGCTTTTTTGCTCCGGGATGCCACATGGGGCCTTACACTTAAAAAGAAAAACAAAACCTGCATGTGTACTAGCATCTTTAACCCTTTAAGGACTCAGGGTATTTTGTACATTAATGCTCGGCTTTCATGTTTTCCTTCCCCACCTTCCAAAATTCATAACTTTTTAAGTTTCTGTCAACATAGCTAAGTGAGGGCTTATTCTTTGTGTGACAAGTTGTACTTTCATTTTGCACCATTTTGAGGTACATATAATGCTTTGATTAGCTTTTATTAATGTTTTTTGGGGATCCATGTGAAAAAATCCACAATACTATCATAATTTTTAATTTTTTGCATTTTGTTTTTACGGAGTTCACTCTGCATTAAAAATGACATGGAAGCTTTGTCCGGCAGGTCATTATAATTACAGCGATACCATTTTTATATACAATATTTATATTGGTTTTATTATGTTTTACAGCTTTTACAAATAAAACATCCCTTTTAGAAAATGAAGGATTTTCCTGGGGTCACTGTATTCTGCCACCTATAACTTTTTACTGTTTTGTTGATGGAGATATGTCAGGGCTCTTTATTTGCGGGATAAGTTGTACTTTTTATTGCTGCCAATGTTTGATATGTATGACTTTTTGATCACTTTTCATTGCTATTTTTGGGAAAAGCGAGGTGACCAAAATTTACTACTTTGCACATTGTGGTCAATATTGTTTTACGGCATTCACTGTACAGAATAAATAATGCAATTTTTGTATATGGGGACTTAAACACACAATTTTTTAGTTTACATCTTTCTTAAATGTAAAGGTGTGTTTTTTAACTTATTTATTTTTTATTTTAATTTTTTTTAAACTTTTTACATGTTTCACAAGGGGACTTGAACCTGGTATCTCAGTATCAAAGTATCTTCTGACTCTAGTCCTGGGTATCAACTGTGCCGTGGCCTTACAGCGTCATACTATTACGGCACGGAACGTTAAGTATACGCTCAGCGTGATGTTATAGTATGGGCCAGAGAGGAAAAGGGTTAAAGAGGTATTCTGGTAATTATAAGTTATCCCATTCTATTGGATAAGGGATAATTAATAGATTGGTAGGGGTGAAATCGGGGGCATGACTAAAGACTCATGAACCCTGGTGGAAAAACTGAGCTTGGGCCCCCCTGGACAACTGTACATTTTTGTAGCATTTACATTTCACTTTCCTTCTCTGTCTGGGCCTAGACCTCCATGAAGATTTGTTCACAACATATCTTTGATGACATCATTCTCATTCCCTGTCGATACCCCCACATAGTAATCATGCCTCTTTTTGTGCTACAGTCTCCTCCACAGAATCTTGATTCTATGGTGTTGACCAACTGCTTTTTTTTCCATTAAAGGGTTATTTTCTCCTTTCTGACAGTGGAAGGCTATGTATCATAAGTTATATCACTCCAGTGCACTAGTGATCAGGGGTAATAAAGTTACAGGCCTCTGAGCTTGTTCTCAGTTTCGACCACTGTGACCCCTCTATTTACGCCAGTGGGTGCAACTGCTGGGACCCCCACCAATCACAAGAAGAGGAATCCCTGGTAATTCTGCATTAATAGAGCAACTGATCACGCATGCTCACTTCTATGGGACTGTTGGAGATAACTGGTTGCAGTTGCTCAGCTACCTGTATCTTTGGCAGTCTCTTAGCGAATGAATGGAATGGCATGCTCAACCTGTTACTTCATTCAGATGGAGGAACAAGACCCCTATTCTCATGATAGGTGGGATCCCATTGGTCAGACCCCCACCGACCAGACAACTACCCCAGAATACCCCTTTAAACTGTACACTATCTATAATAAAGCTGCAAAGTTAACATAATACTTTAAAATACTGAATAAAGAAATGAGACATTCAGATAAGTGATCTGTAATTACATTTTTAATTGAATATGTTGCTAATCCCTCATTAAAGCATTTTATGTCTGAAGTGTTTTTTTCCTGAGCATATAGAACATCGGATTGTTATTTTCTTGTTGTAGATTAATACTTATCCTTGAAGTGTCACTTCTTTATTAAGCAGAGTATTCCATAGTCAGATTCAGGTCACCAAATTACCTCTGTTTGTCTGTTCGGTAGTATACGATGTAATGAAAAAATACCAAACTGATGTCTCCATCAATGGACCAGGTGAAAATCATCCATTATTTTGAGATTTCTTATCTATAATGTGAGAAGGTTGACATTAACTTGGTCCAACGAAATGGATGGCATGGTGTAGTTTGGAATTTTTGCCCCCATGAAGCAAAATGAAAAGGGTGGAAAGGGATAACAGTCAGTTGAAAGAGTATTTGGCTGATAGCTTGGTATAGGCAACTTTAGTCAATGCGAGGACTGAAGATCAACAGCCAGAAACCAGGGAGAAAGATATAGGAATGAAGCAAAGTCAAGCAAGGACTGGAAATATGCATTATGTCCAAAGAAATGCCGCGAGTGTCAGGAACCATGGGGCGTAAATCTCTTGCCACAATGGTGACTGATGTGATCTATGGCGTACAAATAGACCTTTATGGATTTTTATGGATTTTTAGAATGAACAACACAAAAAAAACTATACAAATGTGCATTCATTTTTTTCAACACTATATAAATGTATTTTTATATAAGTGGTTTTATTTCAATTTCTGCTACTCTTTTCCTTACTCACCTGTCCTGGATCCAGCACTGCTCACTGCCATCTTCTCTACTCTCACCCACTCCTAGCTGAGTAGTTTAGTAGAACTGAATAACCTGGTGCTCACTAGGTAAGGTTAAGCTACTTTTCTACTGTGTTTGGACTCTACCTTGCTGTACCATTGGTCCAGCTCTGCCATACCACAGAGTTAGCCCAGCTATAACTCAGATTTAGTTCTACTATTCTGCAGCAACCCAAATTCTCCAGTTCACCTCCTGGGCTGGTGTGGAGCTGAGGGATCCTGCAGTGTATCTGATGGTGGTGGTAGTCTTCCCCTGGGGCACATCCTCATGATCTTATGCCCTCCTAAGCTAGATGGGGTCAGGGTGCCCATGATGTTATCACAGGAAATAAGACTAAGGAGACTTGTTGTTATAAGAAACAGTTAACACATAACTTTACTGGATAACAATACAGTAATGCTACCAACAGCTTGCTGGTAAAGGAGATACAGTTCTTACAACAGAGATCTGCTGTGGTTTTGCGGCAAGCTTGGTGGATGGTAGTTCCAGCAGTTTGCACTTTGGTCTATCTCTGTCTCTCTATAGGTGCCACTCTCTCTCCCCAGGATGCCCTGTCCATAGCAGGGTCAATGCTCTTGTTATACTTCTCCTTAGACTCTACAAAAGGTACTTGACTAACTTTAAAACTTATCTTTTGGCTAAAGGCAGCTCAGGACTCCCTGTCTCAGGGTTGCAGCGCAGTTGTTTTTTCACTGCACCCTTGCTACAGTTTGACCTCTTAGTGAACTCTAGGCACCAAAGTAAGCCTAGCAACAGACACTCAGGAGCCAGGAGGTACCAGAAGTGTGCAATTGGGCAATGAAACAAACAATTCCGCCTTGCAACAGGGTCCACCAATCATAATTGGGCAAGTCGGTCATCCTAACTGACTGCAGTTTTCTTTAAACCTGTTATGAAACCAGGCCTCATCCTTCCACATCCTAAAAAACATTCCTGTTTTTTCGTTTTCTTGAATACAGTTTTATAACATAATGTGTTCTTTATTTAAAAAAATTGGTGTTCATTGAAAGAAGAATCACTTTTACTACACTTGTATTAAGGGTGTAGTGAAGAAATCACAGGCTACTGCCCGCAAACATTTGAGGGCATGTATTTCAATCTTTATATGAAGAGACTCCAAAATGAAAACAACATATAGAAGGAAATCTGCTCTTTCTAATGGTGCTAAAAGAAAGAAGATTGATGCTGTCCCACTGGAGATATAGGGCATCAAAGATAGCCAAAGTTAGGCAAACATGCTTTTTATATTTTTTCAACCACTTGAAGTAAAGTGCTGCAAATTGGAAGGCCTCATTACAGCCATGTATTTAGGACAACTACTGAAAGGCCAACTAGTTTTGACACTACAGCAGCCTCAACATCGCTGTAAATTCATTTTTGCAGTTTTTGAGCCTAAACCATGCAAAAAGTAAGAGAACTAGGAACATGGGGTTTTGCCAGTTCATTAAGCCCTAAAAGTTGTGCAGGTTCTCCAAATATCCCCCTTATACGACTAAAACTTCCATGTTTACAGCTTCTGGAAGTTGGCCCAAAATGTCATTTTTGCTCAGGTGCCGTTTTGCAACCCTTTATTTGAGGTCCCCTAGAACCTCCAATTTTTAGTTTTATATCATAGAGAAACTATGTACCAAATTTCATCAAAATCTGAGATGATGAGGTGGGGACCCCTGGTCCACTTGATATGAAGTGACCCCTATATAACATTTCCAATACTGCTATACTGCTGCACCTCTGGTAGAGCTCTGCTATACTACAGACTCAGACCTGTCACACTAATGATATAGCTGAGTTGTATCTGAAATATAGTTATGTTTTATCTGCTCTAGTTCCAGTTCTACTCCTACTTGTGACCACTGTTCAGCTTCATCACTGCATCTTCATAGGTCTGTAAGTGCAGCCATCACTGTTCCACTGATTCACTTGTCATTCAACTTGTTACCCTTAACATCAACTCAGATCAGCTACTGCTAAAGCCTGTTGGTGGAGGCCAGGAGGTTGGGAGTACTATTAGTCACAGTGGCAAGGACTGCTCCTATGCTGGTGCAGTACTGAGGGGGCCTGCAGGGTGTCTGATGGTGGGAGTAGTGTTTCCCCTGGGACACATTGTAATGGTTGTTAAATTCCCTGAGCCTGATGGTGGTCAGAGTTCCCATTCTGGTAATAAAGGAATAAGACACAAAAGATTTTTGTTTTTGTGGAACAATTACTCAATGTGTTTACTAGAAGTAGAATGAGGAACGTTCAATGGCATCCAGATTTTGGATGTGCAATTCTTGCTGAGCATACACTGAGAGCTGCAGCTGAGCTGAATGATGATGCTTCCTGTAGGCAGTCTGTGTCTCCTTTGTTAGGGCAGTCTTAATAGTTTGCTATATTCTTCTTACTCCCCACCCTTTCCAAAATTCTCAGGCTCTCGGGTGTAGACTCACCGGGTTGCCCTGTCTCACTTGAGACTGCGGGCAGGGTCGTAGCTACTGGTATGACGTCCATATAAATTTACCCTCATACTCTGATCTTGCAAATTTCAATTTCTACAAGATGAGCAGGGATAAATCCCATCTCTGACTGCAGAACACATGACTGTCCTAGAACTTGTGTCTTCCATCCTAACCCAGGGCTCTGTCTCAGTCCAACAGCTTTTACCCACTCTCCTACAACTTCCTTCTTCAACTGAGGAGGGAAGAGAGAAACTGTCTGTGAAAGATCCTCAGTGCGCCAACACCACTTTGGCCCACACCTGAGACTTCTTTCATAAAAAACCACACTCACCGCCAGTGAGTGCTGGGTTCACAAGATAAATACAAGACAAGCTTTCTAAATTTTGTATATTTATTAACCCCTAAATGGGTCGGTATTAACATCTAACACATGCAGTTCAGAACAGATATGCAGATATATGCAAGCATTAACAGTTACTAGTTACAATATACAGTGCATAAAATAAAAAGGGAATAAAGGTGAAATAATTACTTTACCACACATACAGTCATATGAAAAAGTTTGGGCACCCCTATTAATCTTAATCATTTTTAGTTCTAAATATTTGGGTGTTTGCAACAGCCATTTCAATTTGATATATCTAATAACTGATGGACACAGTAATATTTCAGGATTGAAATGAGGTTTATTGTACTAACAGAAAATGTGCAATATGCATTAAACCAAAATTTGACCGGTGCAAAAATTTGGGTACCCTTATCATTTTATTGATTTGAATACTCCTAACTACTTTTTACTGACTTACTGAAGCACAAAATTGGTTTTGTAACCTCACTGAGCTTTGAACTTCATAGCCAGGTGTATCCAATCATGAGAAAAGGTATTTAAGGTGGCCAATTGCAAGTTGTTCTCCTATTTGAATCTCCTCTGAAGAGTGGCATCATGGGCTCCCCAAAACAACTCTCAAATGATCTGAAAACAAAGATTGTTCAACATAGTTGTTCAGGGGAAGGATACAAAAAGTTGTCTCAGAGATTTAACCTGTCAGTTTCCACTGTGAGGAACATAGTAAGGAAATGGAAGACCACAGGGACAGTTCTTGTTAAGCCCAGAAGTGGCAGGCCAAGAAAAATATCAGAAAGGCAGAGAAGAAGAATGGTGAGAACAGTCAAGGACAATCCACAGACCACCTCCAAAGAGCTGCAGCATCATCTTGCTGCAGATGGTGTCACTGTGCATCGGTCAACAATACAGCACACTTTGCACAAGGAGAAGCTGTATGGGAGAGTGATGCGAAAGAAGCCGTTTCTGAAAGCACGCCACAAACAGAGTCGCCTGAGGTATGCAAAAGCACATTTGGACAAGCCAGCTTCATTTTGGAAGAAGGTCCTGTGGACTGATGAAACAAAGATTGAGTTGTTTGGTCATACAAAAAGGCGTTATGCATGGCGTCAAAAAAACACAGCATTCCAAGAAAAACACTTGCTACCCACTGTAAAATTTGGTGGAGGTTCCATCATGCTTTGGGGCTGTGTGGCCAATGCCGGCACCGGGAATCTTGTTAAAGTTGAGGGTCGCATGGATTCAACTCAGTATCAGCAGATTTTTGAGAATAATGTACAAGAATCAGTGACGAATTTGAAGTTACGCCGGGGATGGATATTTCAGCAAGACAATGATCCAAAACACAGCTCCAAATCTACTCAGGCATTCATGCAGAGGAACAATTACAATGTTCTGGAATGGCCATCCCAGTCCCCAGACCTGAATATCATTGAACATCTGTGGGATAATTTGAAGCGGGCTGTCCATGCTCGGCGACCATCAAACTTAACTGAACTGGAATTGTTTTGTAAAGAGGAATGGTCAAAAATACCTTCATCCAGGATCCAGGAACTGATTAAAAGCTACAGGAAGCGACTAGAGGCTGTTATTTTTGCAAAAGGAGGATCTACTAAATATTAATGTCACTTTTCTGTTGAGGTGCCCATACTTTTGCACCGGTCAAATTTTGGTTTAATGCATATTGCACATTTTCTGTTAGTACAATAAACCTCATTTCAATCCTGAAATATTACTGTGTCCATCAGTTATTAGATATATCAAATTGAAATGGCTGTTGCAAACACCCAAATATTTAGAACTAAAAATGATTAAGATTAATAGGGGTGCCCAAACTTTTTCATATAACTGTATCCTTGATGTGGTTCTGTAGTCCAACACTCACACATGCTCTGGTATGTGTGAATAACCAGTGGTGGCTTCTAGCAGCAGCACAGCATTCCAGCCTGCATGCTCATCACAGTATATCCCAGTAGTCTCTTAGTAGTCTCATCATAGTATTCTCTTGTAGTCTGTCATAGTATTCTCCCTCACTGACCTCTTACCTCATCTTTATACCCTTGATTACACCACCCAGAATGAGGTCACCGGCGACGGCAAGTCTGATTGATTAACGCACTCAAGTCAAGATTCTTTGTAAGGAGATGGGACCAAGTGGAATGACACAATGCTTTCTACATATTATCAACCATGTCTGATCAACAGCCCAGGCTGAACAATGCATGTGTATTTGATCACCCAGGGCTATGTAGGAATTCAATGGATCCATTCTGGGATGGATACAAAGCCCTATTGTTACATTGTTGCCACTACTGACAACATACACCTAGGATTAGAGCTGCATACATTATGAGTAAATGGAAGTAAGAGGGAGATACGATACCCAGAGATCAAAATACATCTTTGAGTTATAGCCATATTTAAGTGGAATCATCACACCTCCCCCTTTTAGATGGGGCTTGTAGGAAGTAGGGGCCTGTGCCCCTCTTCTGAGAGCACCTACGCCTTCAGCTCCTCAGGCTCTGGCCCCAAGGCTCCCCCACTTCCCCCCGGGATCCCAGCAGACTCGGGCCTTGTCAGACTCCGAGGGTGGTTGAGCGGCACGCGCCTTCAATATGTCCAGGCTAGGGTCAGCTTGGACAGCATCTCTGAACTCTTGGCTGGAGTGAGACAAAAGAGAGGTGCATGTTACATAGCTGCCGGACCCTTCCGGCTCTAGGGTGGGGGAATTTCTCAAGGCGGTCTCAGTAATGCGTCCGAGTGACGGAGGGACCGGTGCAGAGGCTGGAATGCTATCCACCCCTTTGGCACTTTGACTGCGGGTAACCACCGCAAATCCAGCAGTCCGTCCTACATCCGGACCGTCACGGAGAGCCCAGAGAGACACCGAACCACCTGGTACAACATCCACAGTTTCATGGCAGACATTTGTAATATCATTAACAGCATTGGTTCTATCACACTGAGCTGGAGGGAGGACTGGCGGACATAGGGACACAGACTGGGGGAGTGAGGCCCCCACAGATGTGGGCGGGTCTACAGCCCAGTCCTCACTCAGCTCCTTTACACCTACATTAATCCCAGAGACAGTAGAATTAGCATTATCACAGCCTGGAGGAAAGAACTCAGTAGGGGTTTTAGCCTTCCCTTTGGACATGGCAAGTTCATCTACAACATTCACAGGTACAGTTACAGTAGCATTTTCACAGAATGTATGAGGAGACATTTCAGAGGGAGGGTTAGCAGCCCCCTCTGCAGGTATTCCCACAGGTACTATTAAATTAGCATTTTCACAAACTGTATGAGACATTTCAGAGGGAGGGTTACCAGCCCCCTCTGCAGGTAGTCCCACAGGTACAATATCAGACATATCAGCATGGACAGACAGCTGATCACAGGGAGTTGGGGTGGTCCCCACCCCATATTGGCACATCATAGGCCCCAAATCTGTCCCCAACAGTACATTGGCAGGCAACCCAGACATCACTCCCACATCCCGCATTCCTTTCCCTGCACCCCAGTCTAAATGAACACAAGCCATGGGTACAGTAAAACGCTCCAATCCAATACCCCGTAGTGTCATAGTTTTCCCGGGAATAATACTGTCTGGGGGGACCAAATCTGGTTGTACCAGCGTAACATCTGCCCCAGTGTCCCGGAATCCCATCACCACTTTGTCCCCTACAGTGACCTGTTGACGGTTAGCATTAAGCTGGGGCCCCTCCCTCGCAACCAGATACACAGAAGGGCTGGCCGCTGTAGTTTGGGGAGCAGGGGGGTTCCTAGGGCGGTTGGGGCAGTCTTGTTGTAAATGTCCCGTTTGATTACAGGCGTGGCACTGCCTGATCTCTCCCTGGGGTATGAGAGAGGTCACCGGGGAGCCCAGAGCTCGAGGGGCAGGGGACGTATAGAAACCACCCGGGACAGATTGTTTCTTACCCCTCCTCCAGCCGTCGCTGGCAGGTTTCCACGGCAACTGGTTGGCAACATAACGATCCGCCATTGCTGCGGCTGTTTCAAGGTCCTTGGGCTCTCGGTCCAGGAGGTATTTTTGCACTTCCTCGGTACAAATGGTCAAGAACTGCTCTTGAAGCATGAGGTCTGCAAGGCTTTCTTGCGAGGTGACGGACTTGCCCTCCGTCCACTCCCCGGAACCACACGCGCAGCTGGGCCGCTGTATCCTCATGGCTCTCTGAAGGCTTTTTCTGCAGGCCTCGGAACCTTCGACGGTACAGCTCCGGCGTGAGTGGGTATGTCCGGATCAGCGCTGCTTTAACGGACTCATAGTCCTGGTCAACTGGCAAATTGGCGTAAGTGTCCAGGGCTTTTCCCCTCAACCAGGGAGCAAGAACGAGTCCAAATCCCCATTTGTTTCAAGGATTGGAAAGTCCTCGGATCGGAGCCTTGGTACTTGAGCTTCTGGAGTGCGTGCAGTGACAGACGGTGCCTGCTGGGAGAGCTCCATTCTTTTGAGCTCAAGCTGATGCTGCCACTCAGCCTGCCGTTCTCGTTCTGCTGCCTCACGATCTGCCTGCCCAGGGTCGGACTGGCCCACCGGGGAACCGGTGAATCCACCGGTGGGCCCCGAACCCCAACTAATTGTCCTCATGTCATGGGGGCCCGATCGGGATCCTAACCATCCCGATCGGGCCCCTGACCAGTGGCGTATCGATCGCGGTCGCAGGGGGTGCGACCGTGACCGGGCTCAGCGGGGTATGGTGCCCGTGGCCAGCTGGAGATGGCCGGGCCCCAGACCACTATGATAGCGGTCGGGGAAAGCCTGGTTCCCCGACAGCTATACATACTGTTATTGGAAAGGGGCCCTGGTATATTGCAGGCCCCTTTCCAATAGATAGCAGAGCAGGGGAGGTGACTGAAAACAAGAAATACATATTCTCACCTCTCCTGGGCACAGCGTCCTCTCCGGCGCTCCTCCATCATGTGACTGAGGCCTGTGATTAGGCCCCAGCGGTCACATGGGGCGCGGCCGCGTAATGACGTCAGTGCGCCCCCACGTGACCGCTGAGGCCCAATCACAGGCCTCAGCAGCGACGTCGGAAAAGGGCCTGAAGACGCTGAAGACTGCAGAATGGAGCGAGGATGCCAAGGAAAGGTAAGGCAAGGTGAGTATGAATGTTTGTTATTTTTAATCACGTCCCCTGGGCCTCCGATTATTATACTCTGGGGTCTGAGGAGACCCCAGAATATAATAATAGCACTGAAGCAGAGGGGGGCTATTGGGCGCATATAATACTGGATGGGGGCCGCTGTGGAGCTTATACTCCATACAGTGGCTCCTTCATTTTTTTTTTTAATTACGCCGGGGCAGGTGAAAAGAACAAAACAAAAAAAAAAAACCCTAACTTTCTTTCCTGTCCCCAGTGTCTCCCAGCGCAGTTCGGTCCTGCAGTTCTGTTGTTTTCTTCCAGCTGAAGTTCCCCCTGCACGTGACTACCTGTGATGTCATGTGACCCCTGAGGCCAATCAGCAGCCTAAAGGAAGGGACCTGGGACATCACAGTCAGTGAGGAATTCCGGCAAAAAGAAGACAGCGGAGCTGCAGGACCGGACCGTGCTGGGAGGACACCGAAGCACCGGAGACAGGTGAGTATGTTTAGTGTGTTTTTTTTGGGGGGGGGGGGGGGGGGATTCACCTCCCCTGGACTAATTATTAAAAAAGAAAAAAATTATACTGGACAACCTCTTTAAAGTGTGGCGCATTAGAGGGGCCCTGGGGGGTATATTAAAGGGGTTGTCAAGGCATAATTTGTTATGGTTTATCCCCAGGATAGGCCATAGATACCTGATCTGTAGGGGGCTGACCCCGGACCGATCAGCTGTATGGAGCCACTTCTGATGCCTGTCCTGTACATAATACAGGGCCGTCCTGTACACAATACAGGGCCAGAAGCAGAAAGCTCTGTCCACTGTATATTAGCCGGGCACCTTCACTGCATCTCAGCACTTATTGAAGTCAGTAGGAGCTGAGCTGCAGTGAAGGCGCCGGGCTGCTATACAGCGGATGGAGCCTTCTGCTTCCGGCCCTGTGTTGTGTACAGAACGGGCTCTGGAAGTGGCTCCGAACAGCTGATGGGGCCGTGTGTCAGTCCCTACCGATCAGGTATTTATGGCCTATCCTGAGCATAGGCCATAAAAAAAGATTAACCCTGGACAACCCCTTTAATATGCCCCACACAGTTTAATGTCCCCCCCACAGGATGTTAGCCCAAATCACTGCTCCCACACAATATAATGACCCCATCACTGTTCCCCATACAGTATGGGGACCAGTGAAGAGGCCACTATGTGGGGGGACCAGTGAAGTGACCATAGAAAAATTTGGCCCAGACAACCCCTTAAAAGAGGTTATCCATAAACTGGAGCGACCACTGTGTCGGCCACCAGGGAGGTGTAAAAATAAGAAAATTTAAAAAAAAAAAGCATACTCACCTGTCCCCAGCACCCCGTTGTCCCCTGCCTGGGTCTGTTCGGTCTCATGGCGGCACCTCATTTCTGGAAATCCTGTACCTAATTGGTCTTAGCGATCACATGAGGTGCAGGACTCCCAGCAAGGAGTCGCCGGCATGAGACTGAATGGACACTGGCAGCGGACAACGGAGCGCCGGGAACAGGTGAGTATGCTTTTTAATTTACTTATTTTTTCCTTTACACCTCCCGCCAGCTACATTGGTTGCTCCAATTCCTGGACAACCTCTTTAAAGGATTTATCCATCTTTCTAATATTGATGGCCTGTCCTTAGGATAGGCCAGCAATATTACATCTGCGATGATACAACAGCCAGGACCTCTGCAGATCAGTTTTTCCAGGACAGTGCGGCTACAGGTAAAGGTAACAATTCTAGGAGCCATGCTGTTCACTTGCCATACAAGGTGTAGCAGTAGGTTTAGGTAGTGCAGTGGTGCACATGGTATAGTGGGTGAGCAGCATGGCTCCCGACATGTTATTACCTTTTGCCGCCCTGTCTCGGTACCGCTGATCTGCAGGGGTCCTGATGGTGGGCCCCTAGAAACAATTCCACTGGTGGGCCCTAGCCATCCCAGTCCAACACTGTGCCTGCCGTTCTCATTCTGCTGCCTCACGATCAGCCTGCCGTTCTGCGGCCTGCCGTTCGTGTTCTGCAGCTTCCTGAAAGCGGCACATCACCTGCAGGTATATGTTAGGGTCACTGGTGCCTACTTGCTGCAGGGCCGTTTGCCAGTATGAAGCCATTCCCCCCACAAGGCTGGGGCTACTGGTCCCTCCTGGTGAAGTAATCCTTGGGATCGGGCTGCTTGCCGCACTTCCTGGCCTAGCCCCAAAATCAGGACTCTGCTCGATTCTCTGCATGGCTGTGGCTGCCTCCATTTCAGCCATACACTCAGGATCTCCAAAAGCCTGGTTCTGCAGTTCTGGAGATCTGCTTCTGAGCCCACTAGCCATCCACTGGTATTTGCCAAATAAAGGATAGGATAGAATACAAAGAGTAAGGGAGGGGAACAGCACTGTATCAAACTTTCACTGTATCTTAATGCTTGCTTTAATACCGAGCTTGTCTCATAGGATTACCACAATCCCCAGCGTCTGAGTGATAAAGGTCACCAACACACGCTGTTTATCCTAAGATCCCACTACGCTGCCACCAATGTGAAAGATCCTCAGTGTGCCAACATCGCTTTGGCCCACACCTGAGACTTCTTTCATAAAAAACCACACTAACCGCCAGTGAGTGCTGGGTTCACAAGATAAATACAAGACAAGCTTTCTAAATTTTGCATATTTATTAACCCCTAAATGGGTCGGTATTAACATCTAACACATGCAGTTCAGAACAGATATGCAGATATATGCAAGCATTAACAGTTACTAGTTACAATATACAGCGCATAAAATAAAAAGGGAATAAAGGTGAAATAATTACTTTACCACACATATCCTTGATGTGGTTCTGTAGTCCAACACTCACACATGCTCTGGTATGTGTGAATAACCAGTGGAGGCTTCTAGCAGCAGAACAGCATTCCAGCCTGCATGCTCATCACAGTATATCCCAGTAGTCTCTTAATAGTCTCATCATAGTATTCTCTTATAGTCTGTCATAGTATTCTCCCTCACTGACCTCTTACCTCATCTTTATACCCTTGATTACACCACCCAGAATGAGGTCACCGGCGACGGCAAGTCTGATTGATTAACGCACTCAAGTCAAGATTCTTTGTAAGGAGATGGGACCAAGTGGAATGACACAATGCTTTCTACATATTATCAACCATGTCTGATCAACAGCCCAGGCTGAACAATGCATGTGTATTTGATCACCCAGGGCTATGTAGGAATTCAATGGATCCATTCTGGGATGGATACAAAGCCCTATTGTTACATTGTTGCCACTACTGACAACATACACCTAGGATTAGAGCTGCGCACATTATGAGTAAATGGAAGTAAGAGGGAGATACGATACCCAGAGATCAAAATACATCTTTGAGTTATAGCCATATTTAAGTGGAAACATCACACTGTCTCTTCCCCTTCCCTACCCAGAACTCTAAATCAGGGTCCTACCATCAACTCAGCAGCCATTTTCCATTGGCTTGCTCCATTAAAAGGAACACATACATATTAACAGCAAAATTGGTTCTCAAAGGCAAATATATGCATGCAAACCTTTTGTAGGGCTCCTAGAGGGACATTACATTACATGAGACTTTGATAACCTAATCTGCTACAGCCACATTGTCATGTTGAACATGTGAATTTGGAGCATGACCCCAGACAATTCTTTCGAGAAAATTGTAGACAAAGGGACTTAGAACAATAGCCACAAAAGTCTGAGAACTGCTGCAGTAGCATTTTGTAACTTCAAGTATTAAAACTACAAAGTTCACATACGACAGTGACATTTTTACATACAATGATAAATCTCAGCTATAACTTTCCTTAAGCGTAGATTTCCTGACATGAAACTTTCTATTGATGCTATCATTTATTGACGGCGTGTATCTAATTGGAGTCTGATTATTCCCCACGTCCTTCTCACACCTATAGACTGTGCCGCACAGTAATGCATTTGTCAGCTTGAAACTCTAATGTAAGTGAATAGAATATCCTGTAATCTTTCTAGATATGCTGAAAATGTCAACCAGTTACCTCATGCCTTAAGGCAATGAAAGTATGACGGATGCCAAACAGTGAGCAAAATAAGAGTACTATGGCTTGTCTAGAGCACTCGGCTTCATTAGATCTATCTCACAGATCTATTTATTCGACCCGTCAGACTAGCTAAGATGTTCTGGGTATAATCACGGTGACAACGAGTGATGGATCCTTCTATATATCAGTAATTATTCTTATAATTTTAGAACATTGTAATAAACCACAGGCTGATACAACCCTGTCAGGATGTTGGAATAAAATCTTCACCTCATTTGCCATTCCTGTCTACTTTGCATCATATTAATGCCACTTTTTCCTTCCCTGGCTGTGTCCCTAGATGCATGAAGCGATATACATAACCTCTTGTGTAACTTTTAGTTTTCCATAAACTTTTTTCAAGTCATTGCAAAGTTTTAGGTTGTACAAAGTTACTATCTCTAAAGGACTGTTTATAGTAGTAGATATGGTCTGCGCTGTACCATTATGTGGTACCTTCTGACAATATATTTCTAGTGGCATATAATGTAATGTATTTATCAAAGTGATACATAATTTATCTGCATCAGAGGTCCTCAGCAAATTTTCACTTGTGAGTCACTTCGAAATAAGACGGGTGATGTTATCTTCAATCCAATCTGTTGCAGCAATGTCACAATTACCCTAGGTTCACAATAGCATTTGGGTCTCCATTGTCCCGGTCCCCATGTGACGAAGACCCTCTTAGCTTAAAAAGCGGTTACCCGTGGAAACCCTGGCCCCATAGACTATAATGGGTCTGCCCGGTTTCATTGCAGGACTTTTCTCTCTGACGATTTTAGGCAGAATCTGCAGCAGAGTCTCCTACGGAGACTCCAACGCAGATGTGAGTCCAGCCTTAATAGTGTGATCTGTAAATACATGGCAGGAATGATTTGCCACCTGCATTATAGGTTTCAGTCACAGGACAGGATTGGGTTAACCTCCAGTGAGGGGATTTTAACCCTACTGTCTAATTAATACTCTAAGGTCCTTGGTGACACTAGGCACAATAGTATTCAGAGCTGCCACCAGGTGGGGGGCAGTAGCAGATTATAATATGGCCTTTTTGGGCAGTCGTCTGTGTCCCACTTAGCAAGAGTATGCCACGTGGCTTGTGGCAGTACAATTTTACATGTACTTATAAATACATGCACAGAGCATGATACCCTGTTTCCCCGAAAATAAGACAGCGTCTTATATTAATTTTTGCTCCCAAAGATGTGCTGTGTCTTATTTTCAGGGGATGTCTTATTTTTTTTCAATGAAGAAGAATTCACATTTATTGCTGAACAAAAAATGAACATTTATTATATACGGTACTGTACAGTAGTTGTCATCACAAACCAGCATAACCAGACAACCTGTGAATCCTATCAAGAATTTCTTACTACCGTACCATTATTTCCATGAACAACAATTAACAGTATGGTACATTTACCAATATTTACAGTATGCATAGAAAGTAAAATTTATTCAATGACAGTTATGTCATCATCTTCTAGGACATCATCATAACAATCCAAACCATTAATTTCCCTGCACACAGTATCATGTCCCATAGTGGCCCCTGCACACAGTATCATCTCCCATAGCGGCCCCTGCACACAGTATCATCTCCCATAGCGGCCCCTGCACACAGTATCATCTCCCATAGTGGCCCCTGCACACAGTATCATCTCCCATAGTGGCCCCTGCACACAGTATCATCTCCCATAGCGGCCCCTGCACACAGTATCATCTCCCATAGCGGCCCCTGCACACAGTATCATCTCCCATAGCGGCCCCTGCACACAGTATCATCTCCCATAGTGGCCCCTGCACACAGTATCATCTCCCATAGTGGCCCCTGCACACAGTATTATACCGGTATGTCCCATTGTGGACCACCCATGCACAATTATTATACTCTGGGGTCTTTTCAGACCCCAGAGTATAATGATCGGAGACCCAGGGGAGGATAGAAACATAAAAAAACAACGTTGCTTACCTGTTCCTCGATCCGGTCCACTCTCTGCTGCTTCGGCCTTCTTCAATGCTGGACCAGGCCGGCGTCACGTGATGTGGGCTGGCGTCGCGACGCAAAGTGACGTCCCCAGCAGAATCGTTACAGCAGAATCGCGCAGCAAGGACAGGCTCCGCTTCCCGACACCAGGAGAACGCTCACCACTGCACACTCATGCGGTACAACGCAGCAGGGACATCGTACTGTACAGGATAACGGCAGCGGGACAAAGGGGGACAACAAGGAAAGCAACAGGCTCAGGATACTGAATGGTGAAGGTAGGGGACGACAGCAGTGTTACAGTATACCATATACCGTACCGGTATGTTCTGTTCGGGAATGCTGCGAAACGAAACGTCTCCTACGGTACGTCTTACTTTCGGGGGATGCCTTATATTGGGCAATTCTACAAAACCTCTCCTATGTCTTACTTTCGGGGGGTGTCTTATTTTCGGGGAAACACGGTAGTGTGGACTGTGTATAGCGAGGTAGCCTGCTGCTCTTTCACAGTAAAGTCCCACTCCTGCAAACCATGGCCTTTAAAAATAACATTTCCTTCAGCTACAGTCATCTGATCCCTGAGTTTGGCAGCATCCAGGCTGCATATTGTATGCATTGCAAGTGGTGCCACCTACTGGAGGGAATTGGAGGATGGGAGAAATTGTAGTTGTAGTTGTCAACGGTAGGCTGGTAACACTCCTCCCATCTCCTGAGTTGGGGCAGTGTTGAGGGGGCCTGCGGTGTACCTGATGTTAATAGCTCCCCCAGTACACTTTCAGTTGTAGGAGTCCTCTACTCTCACTGAGCCAGGGGATGGTGGTTGGAAGGGCCCTTGATGGTAAGTGCAGGAATGACTCAAGAGACAGCAGTTGCAGATGAACCAAATGATGTAACTTTACTGAGATACATCAGAGGCTTTAACAGACTTTCTCTCAGTAGAATACTCTGCTCGGCTGCTCACAGAAGACTCTCTGTCTCCTTCCCTTACCCCAGCGAACCGTTGTTTGGGCTGGACTAATCACTCCCAAAAGGAGGGGTGTACCATCTCCATGGTGGAATGTTCCTTCATAGGGGGAAAACCTAAATGGTAGTTGAAAAACTATGTATAAAGAAGTGTCACAGACATAGTATAACTATAATATATATAAATATATAATATATGCAAACAATGCAAAATGGTGCAAAGATGTTTAAGCCCTAACACTGGGAATAGATTGAGAATGAGCATTGCTATGAATGATCATTCAGCTAATAATAACCCCATTAAAATGCCTTGAAAACTTTAGCCTGATGGGGGCCCACAACCTTCATACAGCCCCGGGACCATGGTAGTCTTCATCCAACCCTTTATTATTAGATTAGATTAGATTTATTTAGTTGTTGCTATTGTAGTTATTGAGTTAGATTCTGAGCAATTTACTCATCTTTTACTATTCCAAGCAGGGATGTATTATAAAAAGAGCAAAATAGGTTGTAGCTCCAGGTTTAAGAAGGCAAGTGGGACCATGGCAAGTAATTGCCTAATTGCCCTCATTATAATACAATATCATAATCAACTGTGGTGGGGTCTGGTAGTCTGCTGGAGGTGAGGAACAGGAGTGAGGTGAGTATTTTATTGGGCACAACTCATCAGATGTGAGCTGGGCCACTTATAGCTGGGATAAATTTCAGGGATCACTTACATCAGTAAACTGGCGGAAATTATCATAAATCTAGCTGGAATGTCCATGCCACACCCCTTGCATCTCCTTCCTTCCTGGAAAATGGCAAGGGCGGTGCAAAAGTAAAAAAAAAAAAGTCACAGATTTTTGTGCAAAAACTTGGTTTGCAAAAAATGTGCAACTTTTTCATGCCTTGTACACCAGAAAACTGGAGCACAAGGGCATGATACCTCTGCCTCACTCACTCATGTTAGTTATTAGCTCTCTTGGACATTTCTCTCCATCTCCTACAGACAGAATAGACAGAAGTGCCATGCAATCCAGGAGAAGGCTTTGCTAACAAGAAGGGATATGATTTCACGTAGCGAGACCGTGGTGAAGTATACAAGTAAGATGCCTAAATTCATGATTCTAACACATTTGCTATTATACCTAAAAAGGCCGATCCCTATAAATGAGGCATTTATTTGCAAACTACTACCATTTCCAGAGAATGGGATTCATGGGTGAGGCTCATGTCGCCAGGACTGCACTCAGCATCTAAAACATTATTAACAGGTCTTTAAAAGCTGCATAATGCTAATACCATAAAATATTGATAGAAAGTAGAACCGCTAACAAGTACAGTGTCAGCTGCCCCCATTTAGCACACAGGAAATGCAGGCAATATAAATTGTAGCTATCCAACCTCATTCATCATAACAGATTATACCCCAGATAAATTACATTTACAGCACAAACTATGCAGTCGGCTGACTCACATCTGACTCAGGATCCAGTTATTGGGCACAGTTAGTAATGTACCACTGATGCCATCATTCAACATGACAGTAATACTAAAGGGCTGAGAATATTATGATAGCTCATTCACCTGTCACCATATGATATTTCCTTCACATGAAACTATGGATAGTGCGATGTATGGAACCAGTATTTTACTATCCTTCTACAACCAAAATGAATGTTGGAAACCAAAACCAATCACTGACCTTGGCGGTCACATAGTGGGTATCCATGATGTCACTGCTGAGCGCTTTACAGACATTGACAGTCACTGTCCCATATAGGGCTCACAATCTACATTCCCTATCAGTATGTCTTTGGCGTGTGGGAGGAAACCAGAGTACCCGGAGGAAACCCACGCAAACACGGAGAGAACATACAAACTTCTTGCAGATGTTGTCCCTGGCAGGACAGAACACATGCCCATAGAACAGAGTATCAGGGAAGGGTGACTATAATTATTTTTTTTTTTTTATTTTACACCACCCCATTCTCCCCTAAGTACTATATTAGTATGCAATATGCTTAGTATCTAATATCCTTAGTATAGGTCATCGATATTAGATCAGATCGATATTAGATTAGATGTGAGGGTCCAACAGCCCCTAGATCAGCTGTTCCAGGTTGCAACAATGAAGTCTATCAAGACTAATTCTATTTTTGTCTGCCATTGGTTTTCTGCTTTGGTTCTCAGCCAGTATGTACACCCGTTATCTCACACATTGTTCCATAGTTGCAAGCTTGGTCCCAAGCCGCCGAGTCTACCCTGCCCTGTGGCGAGCTCTAGTGAATATCTTGGAGTAGCCTTAGACTCTGTGACTTGGAGTGGTGTTGGATTATAGCTTGTTTGGTTTACTTGCTGTCTTTTGCCCTGTCAGTTACCTGCTGTATATTAGGAAGTGGCTTAAACAGCTATTCCATTGACTTGGGAATTGCTTAAGTGGTAATTCCATAACAAGAGGCATATCAACCAATGTCATGTGTGGCCTCATTAGCCATGCAAATATTCTGTATATTCTGTGTAGATGGGCCCTCAAAGTCATGGCCACCCGAGGAAACCAAGGAGCCTTAGTATAGCATTAGTTAATTTGCATTCTATACTATCAGTCTGTAGTCTGCTTCATTTTGAGCTATAGTACAAAGTCCCGAACATACAGGGGTTTCTGGTCTCTGTGTACTGGTATTGAGCTAAAGTAATAACTATAACATACATTATGCTTGTGTCCTCAGGCAAGTTATTATCTTAGAGCACATGACATAAAAATCTACATATGATTACATTGTTCATACAAATTTTTATTGTTTGCTATCCATCACTTCAAGCATATTATATTATATTTGTATTTTTTATTGCTTATATACATTGTAAGACAAAGGCCTGAAAATATCCACTGTAATAAAATGAACTGTATATAACAGAGATCAGAGACAGCAAGGCTCCGAGCTCTTAAGTGGTTTTGTAGCACTAGTCAATTTTACGTTGAGCTACACAATGGCTCCATGGCAACCTATCTGATAAATTCAGTCACCGACCTTTTACTTAATCTTATTGCCGTGCCAGTGAGCACAAGAAATTTATTACATATAAAAATTCTGCCAATGTATGAAACATACTACAAAATACATAGTTGCCATATACAGTCATATGAAAAAGTTTGGGCACCCCTATTAATCTTAATCATTTTTAGTTCTAAATATTTGGGTGTTTGCAACAGCCATTTCAATTTGATATATCTAATAACTGATGGACACAGTAATATTTCAGGATTGAAATGAGGTTTATTGTACTAACAGAAAATGTGCAATATGCATTAAACCAAAATTTGACCGGTGCAAAAATTTGGGTACCCTTATCATTTTATGGATTTGAATACTCCTAACTACTTTTTACTGACTTACTGAAGCACAAAATTGGTTTTGTAACCTCACTAAGCTTTGAACTTCATAGCCAGGTGTATCCAATCATGAGAAAAGGTATTTAAGGTGGCCAATTGAAAGTTGTTCTCCTATTTGAATCTCCTCTGAAGAGTAGCATCATGGGCTCCTCAAAACAACTCTCAAATGATCTGAAAACAAAGATTGTTCAACATAGTTGTTCAGGGGAAGGATACAAAAAGTTGTCTCAGAGATTTAACCTGTCAGTTTCCACTGTGAGGAACATAGTAAGGAAATGGAAGACCACAGGGACAGTTCTTGTTAAGCCCAGAAGTGGCAGGCCAAGAAAAATATCAGAAAGGCAGAGAAGAAGAATGGTGAGAACAGTCAAGGACAATCCACAGACCACCTCCAAAGAGCTGCAGCATCATCTTGCTGCAGATGGTGTCACTGTGCATCGGTCAACAATACAGCACACTTTGCACAAGGAGAAGCTGTATGGGAGAGTGATGCGAAAGAAGCCGTTTCTGAAAGCACGCCACAAACAGAGTCGCCTGAGGTATGCAAAAGCACATTTGGACAAGCCAGCTTCATTTTGGAAGAAGGTCGTGTGGACTGATGAAACAAAGATTGAGTTGTTTGGTCATACAAAAAGGTGTTATGCATGGCGTCCAAAAAACACAGCATTCCAAGAAAAACACTTGCTACCCACTGTAAAATTTGGTGGAGGTTCCATCATGCTTTGGGGCTGTGTGGCCAATGCCGGCACCGGGAATCTTGTTAAAGTTGAGGGTCGCATGGATTCAACTCAGTATCAGCAGATTCTTGAGAATAATGTACAAGAATCAGTGACGAATTTGAAGTTACGCCGGGGATGGATATTTCAGCAAGACAATGATGCAAAACACAGCTCCAAATCTACTCAGGCATTCATGCAGAGGAACAATTACAATGTTCTGGAATGGCCATCCCAGTCCCCAGACCTGAATATCATTGAACATCTGTGGGATAATTTGAAGCGGGCTGTCCATGCTCGGCGACCATCAAACTTAACTGAACTGGAATTGTTTTGTAAAGAGGAATGGTCAAAAATACCTTCATCCAGGATCCAGGAACTGATTAAAAGCTACAGGAAGCGACTAGAGGCTGTTATTTTTGCAAAAGGAGGATCTACTAAATATTAATGTCACTTTTCTGTTGAGGTGCCCATACTTTTGCAGCGGTCAAATTTTGGTTTAATGCATATTGCACATTTTCTGTTAGTACAATAAACCTCATTTCAATCCTGAAATATTACTGTGTCCATCAGTTATTAGATATATCAAATTGAAATGGCTGTTGCAAACACCCAAATATTTAGAACTAAAAATGATTAAGATTAATAGGGGTGCCCAAACTTTTTCATATGACTGTAATACTGATAACCTAACAATCCACATAATAAACACAATCAAACAGATATTATATTGGGTTAAGAATACATGAAAATTGGATTTTGGGTCAATTTTTCCCTGAAACCACCTAATGAGGTTACAAGTAAATAAAGCGTCTGAATAGCAGATTTAGCACCCACCCCCAACCTACCAATCCCCATGCTATGACACCACTGGTGTAACTATAGGGGTCGCTGTGGTGACCAGACCCATAAGCCAAGGAAGTCCACAGGTCACCCTCACCACACTAGGGCTGCATAAACTTCTTTGATCTTCTTTCTGATTTCCTTTGCTAGCTAGCAGTTTGGGCATCATAATTGTATTACTCCTGCCCTCTGGTGCACTGGAGTAAGACAGGAAGAAGATTTATGACAACCAACCATTCACTGTCAGAAAGGAGAAAATTAACCTTTTAGTGCCGAAACTAGCAGTTGGCCAGGATGTACTGTAGTCAGTGAAGGATTCCACGGAGACATCATCAAGTCCTCATGGTGGTCTTGGCCCAGATAGAGGAGGAAAGGGAAATGAAATGTTGCTAAAATGTATGGATGGGACGCTGCTGGCATTTGTGAGAAGTTGTGTGGGGGACCCAAGCTGAGATTTTGCAACAGGAGACTTCAGTTTCTCATCTGTATGACAGTGACACAACCTAATCCACACATTCATACCTAAACAAATTGCTCCCCATAACCCCCTCTAAAAGCAGAATGATATGTGAGACACAATATCAGGAAGGGTGGGACAGTTGCTGTTTCCTCCTGCCAAAAGTGACCCTAGAGCACTCACATGGACCATAAAACTTCCCATCGACTCAGGGCTGTAGCTATAGGGGGTGGAGTGGTAGCAAGCAGTTCTAAGTCCACCAGTATTAGAGATATTGGGGGCCCCATTACAGATTTTCTTTGGAGTCAAGGAGCTTCAAGTTACGTTTTTGCCTCCACTACTCAACCCATCCCAAACCCAACATACTTCCAACTTTTCAGGTTGTGGCAATCTGGCCTTCCCTTAGGCTTCGAGTCTGGCCTTACTGATCTATTGTTCAGCTTTTTGATCATATGTTTTACATTTGCCTCTGTCTTTCTTAGAGGTTGGAACAGGACCAAGACAAAACATCTGCCTAAAGTTAAAAGATCCCAATCTACCCATTAATGACTTGATGTGACTTTTTCTACAAAGCCCAAAGTAGAAAATGCAATTTCAGCCTTGACTGATACACAATTCTGATCACACGGACGCTCACAGTGGTCTGTTTGCAGTTTATCAATTAATTCATGTATTTCCTCCCTGCTGCAATTTGGATTTAATTTCCTATGGCTGGGTTTACACAAATGAAAATGTGCAGGTGGCTGGAGATGTACGATAAATACCATGTTCTGGACAATGTGCCATCTATCATGGAAATGTGAGATCTCTCCCTGGAAATGAGACATTTTGATAAAATAGCGTCGCTTCACCTGATGTTCTGTCATTTCAAGAGGGGGGTTAAATAATTTACAATATGGAGATGTCATCTCGAAGGCAGACATAATCTATTCATATCATTAAACACAATTGCTTCGCCTGTCCCCCAAGCATTGCCCCTGCAGCAACAGGAAAATCTGCTCCGTAATAATAGATTTCCAGAAATATCCAATCAAAGCGTAATGATTGGCGGTAAATGTAGCGAATTTTTGATGATATATTCATGTTTACGGGAGCCGTATTGGTGCAGGACCTGTAATTAATCCTTTTATTTTTTTCTATTTGCATGGAAGTATAACATTATTGCAATCAATTCCAGTATATAATCTTACGATCCGCGGTTTATAATTGGATTATTATGATGCTAATTGTGCTAACTGATTACATTGGGATTATATAGTATTAGAGTAACTGACTCCATCATAAGGCACAAACATTAAAGGAACACTCCAAGCAAAATGGATGTACTTGGTGAGATTTGTGAAACTGTCTAAGGCTGGGGTCACATGGGAGAAATATGCTGCAGAATTTACATATGATAAATTGGAAGTAGCCTGTTAGAGGGAGCGCTAGGAGGTTGGAAGTAGTGGTAATTGCTGTGGTCACGGTGGCAAGGATCTCGACCAGATCCTCTGATGTTCCTCATAGGCTGGTGCAGCGATGAGAGGACCTGCAGGGTGGGGTGTCTGATGGTGGTGGTAGTGTTCCCACAGGATACCTGCCTGAGCTTGATGGTGATTGGAGTGCCCATGATGGTAGATGCAGGAATAAGACTCAGGAGACAGAGTTTGCAAAACAAGGTAACTTACAATGTTTACTGGGGTGGAACAGGGTTAATCCAAACAGATTCAAGATACTGGAGGTACAGATGTTAGGAGTTTTCTGCTGGAGCTTTGCGATAGTACTCCCTGATAGCAGTCTGTGTCTCCCTTGTTGTCTTCCTCTTAACAGTGATCTACACTCTCCAGCTTTCAGAAACAATGGACTGCTCCATTAAAGCTGCTGTAGCATGTTACATACAGTACACACAGCTTTAGTAATGATAAATACGCAAGTAAATGCATCCTAACACTTTTCATTAAATCTCATCCACTATGCTGCTACTGTGCTACTTACGATGGCTATATATTGTACAGTCAACCGGAAGGGGAGCTGCACTTTCCATTGCCTCTCTGCTTTGGCTAATAGAGGGAAGGTCCCAAGTGCCCCCACCCTTTACATCCATATGTCCTATATGGTGCAACATGCATTTTGATTAATGTACATACACACGTGGACAAAGTTGTTGGTATCCCTCGTTTAATGAAAGAAAAACCCACAATGGTCACAGAAATAACTTGAATCTGACAAAATAATAATAATAATAATAATAATAATAGTCCTTTAATAGTCCCACAGTGGGGAAATTCAGTGATAAAAGTAATAATATATAAAAATTCTATGAAAATGAACAAATGAAAGTCAGACATTGCTTTTCAACCATGCTTCAACAGAATTTTTAAAAAAAAGAAAACTCATGAAACAGGCCTGGACAGAAATGATGGTTCCCTTAAATTAATATTTTGTTGCACAACCTTTTGAGGCAATCACTGCAATCAAACGACTCCTGTAACTGTCAATGAGACTTCTGCACCTCTCAGCAGGTATTTTGGCCACTCCTCATGAGCAAACTGCTCCAGTTGTCTCGGGTTTGAAGGGTGCCTTTTCCAGACGGCATGTTTCAGCTCCTTCCAAAGATGCTCAATAGGATTTAGGTCAAGGATCATAGAAGGCCACTTTAGAATAGTCCAGTGTTTTCCTCTTAGCCATTTTTGTGTGTTTTTAGCTGTGTGTTTTGGGTCATTATCCTGTTGTAAGACCCATGACCTGCGACTGAGACCAAGCTTTCTGACACTGGGCAGCACATTTCTCTCTAGAATTCCTTGATAGTCTTGAAATTTCATTGTACCCTGCACAGATTCAAGATGCCCTGTGCCAGATACAGCAAAGCAGCCCCAGAACATAACAGAGCCTCCTCCATGTTTCACAACAATTTTGTCCACGTGTGTGTGTGTGTGTGTTATATATATATATATATATATATATATATATATATATATATACTTGACAGTTTAGGAAGGCTTGGGATGGGAAAGAACGTGTCCATGTTTGTCATGTGATATGCCATGTGACAAATAAAAGTATTAATGCATGAGCTACAAGTAAGTTAGTAAGTGCCGGGATTTTGTTAATGCACACAATGGGAGATTTTTCCTTCCACATGCACCATGCTGAGTGATGGAAATACTGAAGGCTACTTTCATCTTACAGAAGACAGTGTCTTTGCAGACAGGCCAAGCACAGTGGTGTATTAGCTGCGGAGGAGTACAGTGCCGGAAAAAGCTTGGCAGCCATATTGCCATCCACCCTGCCTGTCAGCCTCTTTTACACAAACATGCAGTGCACCAAAAACAGCCCTTTTATATGTCTGTTGCTCACCTGTATGACACTGAAGCAACCTAATCCACATATTCATACCTAAACAAATTGCTCCCCATAACCCCCTCTAAAAGCAGAATGAGGTGTGAGACACAATATCAGGTAGGGTGGGACAGTTCCTGTTCACTAAGTCAAAACTGACCCTGGAGAACTCACATGGACCTTTTTTATGTGTCTTTTATATGTCAGTTTGACTTACCCACAATTGTACATGTGGGCCAATGGTTCATGTGCAATACAATATATAAGTCTTTTTGGACTTTTTGCTGTTGGATACCCATGACATAGTTAGCGGCAAAATGCTGTGACACTTTCCTCCTTGTTGTCTTCTGTTTTTTGGTTCCTGATCATTTCTAGAAAGCCTGAAAGCAGGAGAAGGTTATAACAGGTGCACCTTAAGAGGGAAAGCATTTTTATTAAAGAGCTTAGATTGGGTTGGGAAATAAAAAAGAAGCAATAGTCACTGAATGATGCAAAAAGTTGGAATCGGTCAAGGTGGTGAAAGGTCCTCTTTAAGGCCATGTAGCGTAAATGCTGCAAATTTACCGCAACGTTTTACAGTATCTGCAAAGTGGATGGGATTCTAGCTAAACTCATCTA
This sequence comes from Leptodactylus fallax, assembly GCA_947044405.1. NCBI lineage: Eukaryota > Metazoa > Chordata > Amphibia > Anura > Leptodactylidae > Leptodactylus > Leptodactylus fallax. Next base: position 459,060 of record CAMRHE010000085.1, read on the forward strand.
CACATTGCAGAAAAATATCCGCAGTGGACATGCTACAATTTCAAAAACCGTTGCGGTTTTGTAAATCGCAGTCAATTATACCTACAGAAATGCTGGGGTTTTCCGTATAGGTATAATAGAAGCAGAAAGTCTGCAGAGAAAAACTCTGCGGACTTTCTGTGAAAAGCGCTGCAAGAAAAACTGCGATACGTTTCAGCCATGTTTTTTCCCACAGCGCTTTTTGGCTGTGGATCGCTACGTGGGGCTTGATGCTAGGTTCACACCGGCGTTCACCTTTCCGTTTTTCGGGTCTGCTTGGGTCTTTTTGGTACCAGAAAAACAGAAAGTTAACCCACTTAAAAAGCAATTACCCGCGGAAACTAAATAAAGACTATAATGGGGTCCGCCGGGATTCTACCCAGTTTTCACTAGCAGGACTTTTCTCTCTGCATTTTTTAAGCGCATTTGGGGACGGAAACCCCGAATTTATAGTGAGCGCTAGTGTGAACCCAGCCTTAGCCTAAATAAGCAATTCTGATAATAATATTAACGGGCACAATTACTTTTTATATCTTTATTTGTCCCAATGCAATGTAGAAAATTCTGATGTTTTGTGAAAACCACCAATAATATGGAGTTAACCTGTTTATTGATGGTTTCCCTTAAAAAAAAGCTCAATATTTTAAATATTTACAGTAAGCTGAAATAAAAATGGATCTTTAGTTTAGTGGGTTTAATTTTAAAGGCATGAAGTATTCATCTTATACTCTCTGACTTGAATAAAAGTGTTTTCCAACTACTTGTGATGGAGCTGAAGAAACGCAGTTCGTGGCATTTAGGCAAATTGCATTATGCATGAAGCTTGATTTGAAGAATTTATAGTAATGTTATTTGTTAATTTTAGATGTTCTTGCTGTGAGATACATACCGCACATTGCCTTCCTCTAGCTTTTCTTTTAGTATAAGTGACTGTAAGATATTATATGTAAATTACATTTTCCATCTGTTTCTAATTAGTGTGGGGGAGGTGTCGTATTATGGATCTGCATCATCTGCCGCACATCGCGGGATTTTTTTTGTTCTGATCTACATTATTAGAAAATCTTCCCAATTAGATGTGTTATAACATTGTTTAATTCTCTCCCTACTATATATGGAAATAGCATCTGCCATTTTAGGCGGTGATTAACCTTCCAATGAATTTCTAACCTATGCCTAACAGAAATAAAATAATTGAGAAGATATTTTTCAACAATCTTAAGTATTATCTTATAAAAGTTTCTAGATTATTAGGAAATTGGAGTCAAGGCGACACTTCTGTGTCAATGCGAGATCTGTAAGGGGACCTACGCTTTCTATGGGTCATACACCTTCTTAGTCCACCTTCTTAGTCCACGTGTCATCCACAATCACGGATCTGCAAAAATACTTGTAGGATCCCCTACATTTGTCTGTGCTGCAAATATGGGAAAAAATAGGACATGCTTAGTTTGCAATCCTTATACACAGCACGGACACACCTGCAAAAGCTATGGCTGTGCGTATGAGCCCATAGACATGAATGGGTCTGTACTTTTATCCACAATTACGGAGCCACTGTTATAGAGTGAGTTTCCATTTTGCCTCATAGGCATAGGGCATATGGACTGGGATTTTCTTCTTGAGGCATAGCATTTAAAGCATATCTTTTGTACAGGTTAGACCAAATGAGGGTACATTTAGGCTATGGCAGAAATTCTGTCTACAGGGCTTTTCCAAGTCTACATATTGATGGTGTACCCTCATCCTGGCACTCCCACTGATATCTACATAGTAAACGGAGTCAGAAGCAGGTGGCCCCCTACACCGTGTAGTGGTTGTGCCGTGATACTGCAGCTCAGCTGTATTTCAAGCAACGAATAGACCATCACTATGTAGTCTTGGACAACCCCTTTAAAATAAGCCTCAAACTATTTTTAGGCTGACTTATTACAACATTGATGCCATCTCTGAATTATTGTAACTTCCAGATTATTAGACATTCTACTCAACCATCCAACTGTAGACACTCCATTATATACCGCTGACCCAATGTTCTTACACTCTATGATTCAATAGATCATATGGACCATGATAATCTTGGATAATTTCCAGTAAATTTGACCCTTATAGGATTTTTGTTTTTGTTTCTAAGTGATCTTTTTTCATTGAACCTATCACAGACTGTAAAGAACATTTCCTTAAAGGGATTTTCATACATAAGACATTGATGTATATCCTTGGCTATATCACTAATGTGCAGTGATTGAGTGTCTGACTAAAGCTTGAAAAGTCTTCTACATCAAGTCACTTCTCCTGATATTTGTAGAGATTGTTTAGATTGAGTATCTGAGCATTGGAAGTCTGATCACAGAGACCCCAACTGATCCTGAGAACAGTGGTGTGAATTCGGCTTGACTGCAACTGAGCTAAAATGTAGGTGTGCCCCTGCCGTATGGGACACATTTGTGCTCCCATTCACTTCAATTGGAGCATTGGAGATAGTCAAAGTACAGCACTAGGCCATCTCTAGCGCTCCTGTTGACATAAATGGAAATGGGGATGCGTCCCATTCAGCAGGGACACACCTATATTCAGCCCAGCTGCATTTCCAGCAGGGGTAATCCTTGCATCAGTTCTCTGGATCTGTGGGGGTCTCAGCAGTCAAACCCCCACCGATCAGCTATTTATCCTCTAGCCTATGGATTGAGGATACATATTGTTCATGGTATAACTCATTCACACTGCCATTGTGCCGTTCAACACCATGCCTGCTGCTGCCCATGTGCCACCATAACTGCCCCTACAGTGCTGTCCAGTGCCCCTTAATAATGCACCTTCAAAATTTTAGTGCCCAAGGATACAGATACACGTGACTGCTGTGGCATAACTAGAAAATGTTGGACTCCAAACCAGATAACCTCAGGCTGGATTCACACCAGTGCTCATTGCCTGTTTGAGCACTCCGTCCCCCAAGCAGGACTTTTCTCTCTGTATTTTTGGGCGGAAACCTGGTGGACCCCATTATAGTCTATGGGGTCCGTAGGTTTCCTCGGGTAACCATTTTTTAAGCGGATTGGGTATCCGTTGTTCAGGTCCCCAAGCAGACCCGAAGAACGGAAACCCGAGCACAGGTGTGAACCTAGCATCAGTCCAGTCCATTGTGCCAGGATATATCTGTGGCAGATAAATGTTATAAAGCTGCTGAAAAGAGCTCAGTTTTCTTTTTTTTTTTTTTTTACTGTAATTTTTATTAAAATTTTATAAAAGTTACAAAATAACACAAATAGAACAAACCGCAAAGCAAGAACAGAGCAAAAACAGGAAAACCATCATGAATAAGAGGCCAACGCAAGAATAAGAAAAACCCACAAGAAAAAGAACGGAATGGACAGGGGAAGGATAAGACAAGACAGTTTTCATTTTTGAAGATCATTATAAGAAATAAAAGCTGTGCTGTGATTGGTCGCCATGAACAACAGACAGTTTTTCTTTTAAACAGTTTCATAAATCTTCCCTGTAGTACCCACACTGTGACATCACTGTGTGTTGTAGTGTTGTACTCAGCTATCTCCTTATCAACTTCTAAAGTTGCTACAACCCCTTTAATTCCCACTCCCAGAACACCCATTTTGGGCATGTTTAGTAAGCTTGCCGTTCTCTGCCAGGGACAGTCTGAATGTGTCTGTATAGTTTCCAAAAATTTGGGACTTCCCTGGCAAATTCAAGACAGTTGACAAGTATATATCATTCTACTGCTTTACTTTACTTTGGTTATTATTCATGTTTAGTGGCATGTCTATGTGTATCATCATTGTGTTGTGACATCACTGTGCTTAATATACCTGTACTGTGACATCACTGGGTTTATTGTCTATTATGTCATTGTTTAGTTTAACCCTGTATTTTGACATCACAGTGTTCATTGTGTATTAAGTCATCATTGTCTTTAACCCATCATTGTGAGCTCTCTATGTATATTATCTGTGCTTGCACATTACTATTTAGAATATCCTTGTACTGTGACATCACTGAGTTTATAATCCCTATACTGTTACTTCTCTGTGTTTACATCCATGTACTGTGACTTTCCATAAATGAACAGTACAGGTGAAAATAAGAAACTCTGTAATATTTCTTAATAAGGAGATCTGTTTCCTCCACCATTTATTAAGCCATTCTTCTGCTCCTTATCTATAATCTGACTGATTGTTTGCATACGATTCATTTCCATATTCAGCCTCATACACAAACCTCTATGGAGAAGGGAGGAGGAAGGAGGCTGCTGTCAGCTGGTTAATTAATTTATTGCCTCATTCTGTGCACTGGTAGCCTCTTGTCTACAAGCCTAGCAGTGTTAAAAGAACATAGCGTAGCAGAGGGTGGCAGCAGCAATTATTTGAGTATCTTTTCTAGCAACCTCATCCTACCCCTTCCCTCTTCATAGACGAATATGTATGTAGAAAGTAACTCAGCCTAAAAAGTGGAGAAGAAAACATATGCCTTTAATAAGATCTATTACAAAGTTTCTTATATTCACCTGTACTATTCATTTATGCAAACTTGTTTATCACTGAAGGTACACTTTAAGAAACCTTTCATGATAACATTAGGTCAAAACTGGGTTGTGTGAGCTAGTTTTCATGATAAATAATAGCATGACCACTTTTGTGCTATGGTGTTTATACTATAATTATAGTCTAATTTAATAATCCTTTAATATTTTGTGTATCTATAAGAACTGCAGGTCAGCAGTCTTATATCATCACCGATGTATCCCTTTGTATAAACCTTTATGCTAGTTTCAGCTTCTTTATTCTGCCTTTTTGTTATTTTGTGTCCTCAGAGCCCAGAGTGATATTAGACATTGACAATAGACGCATTGTGAGGTGCCGGTAATGTTATGTTCTCCGGTGACAGCTCAGATACAGACATTTAGGCATAGTCTGAATGGGCTTCAGAGAATAGTTTATATGTCGGCTACGCTGCGCTGCACACATATAATTAATTACAATGACCAACTATAATCGATGATGTAATTACACGTTAATAGCTTGGAAGAAATTATTTACTTTACATCCACATGAGATATAGAGCTCATGGTTGGTTAGTTTTATAAATCTGCATATTCTTTGTGGTTGCTTTATCTTTCTTACCAGTGGCGTAACTAAAGTCTTGTGGGCCCCGGCGCAATCTTTTGTCCGGGGCCCCCTACCTCATCCCTACAGTGAATTCTTGATAGTGATGGTTACGGGTGCTAAGGAGTTTAACCAACCTTAGTGTGGTTAGGGTAATCTGTGGGTCTCCTTGGCTTATGGGCCAGATGGAAGCTGCAATCTCAATACTGATGTCAGTGGTTATGGGCCCCCAAAGGCTCCTGGGCCCCGATGTGACTGCATCCTCTGCACCCCCTCAAGTTGCGCCCCTGTTTCTTACATACTTATCCTCATGTTGAGGACATGGCCTCACTTTTCTTTGTTTTTTCATTTCTACATCCCAAAAATCATAACTTTTTTCATTTGGTGATGTATCTATATGAGGGCTTGTTTTTTGCATAATAAGTTTATTTTTCAATGGCACCATTTTAAGAAAAATATCTGATTGGTTAAATCTAGAGATGAGCGAATCGAAGCTGATGAAGTGGAATTCGATCCAAATTTCAGGAAATATTCGATTCGCTTTGAACCCGGATTTCCTCATGATTCATGGTAATGAATCGCTTTTTCCTAAAATGGCTGCTGCTCATGTTAGGACATGGGGCAAGAAACTCTGGGAACGCAGGATCACTCACAATGCCATGCGTGCAGCCAATCAGCAGCCAGCCCTGTGATGTCACAGCACAGCTCCGATTGGGGTTTTTAACCCCTTGGATTCCGTGGTCAAACATGAACATGGCCTCCAAGGGGTTTCACCATGCTAAATGTCCCCCCCACCGGCAACCCCCACGGCGAAATCGGGGGTGCCCATATGCATTTTCTGCAGTCCAGGGTCTGGCCAGTGACTCAAGGCTGCCTGGAGCCCCCACTACCTGGTCGATCCTGCCGGGAAGTGAGGAAGTCAGCCTATGCGTCTGCATAGACTGATTTCCTCTATAGACTGCAATACACGTGCATTGCAGTCTATAGTGCTGAACCAGCGATTCTACACCACTATACAGGCTCTCTGCAGCCAGGAAATAGCTGGTTTTTTTAACGCGATTCGCCGCGAATCAAATCGGATCGAATCAAATTGTATCGGAAAATTTGGCGAAGCTGCCGAATCAAATTTTTTAAAATTTTGCTCATCTCTAGTTAAATCATATGGGACAGGATGGGTAAATAACAGCAATTTCGCTATTGTTTGTTTTTTTTTTTACATTGCCTAGCATAAATAATATGTTACTTTACTTTTATTCTAACCAAAACCAAACTTAGGCTGAGGCCCCACATTGCAGAAATGCTGCTTTTTTTGTTGCAGATTTTGCTGTGGTTTTTTTGAGTCATATCTAGTAGTGGCTATAGATGGAGTGGGAAAAATCTAGGAAGTTCTTATACTTTTCCCTTCTGCTCAGTCTATTCCTAGCTTTGGTTCATAAAACCGCAGCAAAATCTAAAAGAAAAACAGCTGTGCTTCGGCAACGTGGAATCTTAGAATTATATATCTTTTTTTCTATACTGCTTTGCACAATAAAAACCCATTTTTTATTGATTTTAGAGTCACATCATTCTGAGAGCCTTAACTTTTTTTTTCATATTTCCTTCAAATTAAGGAAATCTCTGTGAGGTCTTGCATTTGCAGGATGAGCTGTAGTTTCTGTTGGTACCATTTTGGGGTTTGATATATTATTTAATCACTTTTTTATTCAATTTTTGAAGGTTTTGTGACCAAACAACAGCAATTCTGTCATTGTTTCTAATTTTTGTGCTTACCCATTTTCCAGGCTGAATAAATATTACATTAGTTAGTATAGTATATTGTAGCTCTCTATGGATGCATAAAAAACTAATTTGCATAGTTTTACTGTTTTTAAGTTTATATGTAGTAAAATTTTTATTAATGGCAAAAGGCAATTTTTTTAAGCTTTTTTCCATACATTTAAATGCTGCTTTTGCAACAGGATGTCATCTATATGTTACACCTGACACCTACTTGCAGAGATGTCACTAACATCATGTTATACTATTACGGCATTTTGTACTAACCTACTACCCACCCTTGATCCAATAGTATATTGTTGGCCAGAAGTGATTAAAGGGAATGTATCATCACCAATATTTTTCTTTAATTTATTGAAACTAGTTGATAGCTATATCATCTAGGCTAGGCCATATCCTGACTTGGGCCGCAACTCCCATCACATGACCAAATATCGCCGTGTTGCTCTGCATATCCTTCACTCATATGAAGTTGCTGTGTGGCCCTAGCCTTATTCTATTCTGTTTTATATTCTGATTGTAGATTTTTTTAAATTATTTTTTCCTGTACATGATTATTGAGCTGCCATCTTGTCTGAGTTTCTACTCTGCTCTCTTAGCAGCATTTAGTGATATGCTTTACAGCACAGTCATGGCCATAAGCAGAAATGGACTTGAGCCAACTCATTGAGGTCTATGGGAGAGTGTTGTAAACATGCTCCGTGCAGGGAGGGGGAGTAGATAAGCTGTGATATCATCTGTTGTCAGCAGTGGATACAATGATTGGTAGGGGGTGTTATCTATAGAGTGTTATCTTCAATTGTATTCCTGTCTGTGATGTAAATAAGGTGACCGCTTCAAAGAAAACCCATACAGAATTGGTAAATGTCAGTCTATTATTAGGCTTAGTGGCCAGAGTGATAATTGCAGGATATAGTACTTTTTTACATATAGAATGAGTGACATGGAAATTTAAAAAAAAACACACTCACCTGTCCCTGGTGCTCTGATGTCTTCCCAGCACGGACCGGTCCTTCTGCTCGGCTGTCTTCTTGCAGTGGAATTCCTATCCGTCTGTGAAGCTCCGATCACGTAATCACTGAAGCCAATTAGCGGCCTTAACAGCCAAAGGAAAGGACCCAGGGACATCACAGGAAGTGACGTCCATGGGTCCCTTCCTTAGGCCCTGAGGAAGACAACAACGGAGCTGCAGGACCAGACCACGCTGGGAGGCCTCGGAACACTGGGGACAGGTGAGTATGTTTTGGGGGGTCTTTTCACCTCCCCCCGGCCTAAGTAAAAAAATTTAATTTTAACCTGGACAACCCCTTTAAGGACATACAATGTTTTTCTTTTTTTTTTTCATCGTAGAATTTAAGAGTAAAGTTTTTTAATGTTTCATTATGAGAGTTTCTTTTCTGCCGGACAAGATGGGTTTTTATGTCAGCATTAGGGGGCATATAATCGGTATTGAATCCTTTTTATTGTTTTTTACAAGGATAGTAATAAACGCCAATTTTGCCATGTTTGTGCTGAGCCTTCCTATGTGATGGTGACAACAAATACATTTTACTGTGGAGTACTAATCTCAGACCATAGACAAATACCAGATTATATTTTCTGTGTAATCCACAACATCTGCCCAATTCTTGTCTGACCTCGGGATGAGGCTGCTGCCTTGAGCTTGTGGCGATACAAAGGCAAACATTATCTGTGGAGGGGAAAAATGAACTACATATTGTGTTAACTCTTGTACAGATAGGAGCTGCGATGGAAAGAGATCTGCAGAGATTATTGTGATATTTCCTGGAAACTTGGGGCAGAAAAGAAGAAGCAATCAGACCATCATAGATTAGGAAATGACAGGAGCATGCCGGAGGCTGCAGCACAACGCTATATGAAATTAGGCAGGAAAATCAAGACTGGCCGAGCAGCCAGAGAAGCCTGGAAAAAGCTACTTGTAAGGGGCTCAGTCCTTTACATGAAATCTAATGGACAGTATGAAATTGCTTTTGAGATGAGAGAGGGGTCCTTTATCTTCTGGTTCCCTATGGAGATTCTTAGGATACATATATGGCATGCATGTCCACCTCTAGCTTGTACTGGAAATTGGAAGGAGATAAAGAATTGGTACAGAAAAAGAACAAATTCATCTCATGATATATGAACATTATAGAGGAAGGATCTTCTGCACAGAGTTCCTCTCTATTAAATGCTAGAACACTGGAAAGCCATTATGGCAGCTCCTGTTCTGGAACATCCATGATCATCCATGGGTGGCATGCAATATTACATCTCTTCTTTAAAAATTTCTTGAAATTTGGTCAGAAAACCACTCATTTTTTATGGGCAGTTGTATGTTATCTGCTTCAATCTGCGAAGTAGTGATGCACAGAGATCTAGGTTGAAGCTCATGGATCCCAGTGCAAAATCTATTGCAGTTATGCACTGGGGTCCATAGTTCATGTGCCAGAGGAACCAGCTAGGAGGTTTCAAGTTTTATATGTACATCCATTGTTAGCTTTTGTGGCTAGGTGACGCCATTGAGTGATGGTACCGTCTACGATATTTATGGTGCTGGTACCAGGTTATTAAAGCCACCCACTGTACATTTACGGCGTGACCAATTATGATCATATAAACCCTTAGTTGACCTTGGCATCTAAGTTGTTCGACAGGGGAAGGTTGCTGTGGCAGCTAGGAGTTAACAATGGTCCCCAGGTCTGTCACCTTAGTAAGGCCATTAGGCACAGGCAGAGACAGTGTTACGCTGAGAAATAACACACTGCAATATGGAAGTAATTGATGTGTTATAGAAGGAAACATGGCCAAGTCTCCTAGTGGCAGCACAAAAGACTAAAAACAATTTTAAAAAGTTAAAAATCTAAAAAGCAAAACTTTTTTTTCCCAATAAAATACACTATGTAAAAAAAGGAAAAAACATAATTGGTGTCACCACATTCGTCCCAACAGCAACTATAACACCATCATGTTATTTAACCTACACAGTGAACATCATTTAAAAAAAATGGCAGAATTGCAGGTTTTTTGGTTATTACTCTTCTCAAAAATGTAACAAAACGAGTTCAAAGAGTCATATGTACCCCAAAAGTACCAATGAAAACTGCAAATCATCTCCCATAAAAACAAGTCATCACTTTTCAATGGAAAAATAAATAGTCGTATCTCTCAGAATATTACATAAATTTGGTAATTCCAAATAAAGATAATACCTAATCTATATCACACAATATACAGTGCTGGCCAAAAGTATTGGCACTCCTGCAATTCTGTCAGATAATACTCAATTTCTTCCAGAAAATGATTGCAATCACAAATGCTTTGGTAATAATATCTTCATTTAATTTGTCTTCAATGGAAAACCACAAAAAGAATTGTCAAAAAGCCAAATTGGATATAATTCCACACCAAACATAAAAAAGGGGGTGGACAAAAGTATTGGCACCCTTTGAAAAATCAGGTGATGCTTCTCTAATTTGTGTAATTAACAGCACCTGTTACTTACCTGTGGCACATAACAGGTGGTGGCAATAACTAAATCACACTTGCAGCCAGTTGAAATGGATTAAAGTTGACTCAACCTCTGTCCTGTGTCCTTGTGTGTACCACATTGAGCATGGAGAAAAGAAAGAAGACCAAAGAACTGTCTGAGGACTTGAGAAGCAAAATTGTGAAGAAGCATGAGCAATCTCAAGGCTACAAGTCCATCTCCAAAGACCTGAATGTTCCTGTGTCTACCGTGCACAGTGTCATCAAGAAGTTTAAAGCCCATGGCACTGTGGCTAACCTCCCTAGATGTGGACGGAAAAGAAAAATTGACGAGAGATTTCAACGAAAGATTGTGCGGATGGAGGCTAAACAACCTCGACTAACATCCAAACAAGTTCTAGCTGCCCTGCAGTCCGAGGGTACAACAGTGTCAACCCGTACTATCCGTCGGCGTCTGAATGAAAAGGGACTCTATGGTAGGATACCCAGGAAGACCCCACTTCTGACCCAGAGACATAAAAAAGCCAGGCTGGAGTTTGCCAAAACTTACCTGAGAAAGCCAAAAACTTTTTGGAAGAATGTTCTCTGGTCAGATGAGACAAAAGTAGAGCTTTTTGGGAAAAGGCATCAACATAGAGTTTACAGGAAAAAAAAAAGAGGCCTTCAAAGAAAAGAACACGGTCCCTACAGTCAAACATGGCGGAGGTTCTCTGATGTTTTGGGGTTGCTTTGCTGCCTCTAGCACTGGACTGCTTGACCGTGTGCATGGCATTATGAAGTCTGAAGACTACCAACAAATTTTGCAGCATAATGTAGGGCCCAGTGTGAGAAAGCTGGGTCTCCCTCAGAGGTCATGGGTCTTCCAGCAGGACAATGACCCAAAACACACTTCAAAAAGCACTAGAAAATGGTTTGAGAGAAAGCACTGGTGACTTCTAAAGTGGCCAGCAATGAGTCCAGACCTGAATCCCATAGAACACCTGTGGAGAGATCTCAAAATGGCAGTTTGGAGAAGGCACCCTTCAAATCTCAGGGACCTGGAGAAATTTGCCAAAGAAGAATGGTCTAAAATTCCAGCAGAGCATTGTAAGAAACTCATTGATGGTTACCGGAAGCGGTTGTTCGCAGTTATTTTGTCTAAAGGTTGTGCTACCAAGTATTAGGCTGAGGGTGCCAATACTTTTGTCCGGCCCATTTTTGGAGTTTTGTGTAAAATGATCAATGATTTGACTTTTTTTTTCATTCTCTTTTGTGTTTTTTCATTGCAAGCAAAATAAATGAAGATCTTATTACCAAAGCATTTGTGATTGCAATCATTTTCTGGAAGAAATTGAGTATTATCTGACAGAATTGCAGGGGTGCCAATACTTTTGGCCAGCACTGTATACTGTAGAAATGAAACCCAAAGCCAAATTGTACTTTTGTTAAATCCCCCAAACAAAAATGTTTCATTGCCTATAGTACGTTGATCAAAGAATAAAACAAAATGATGACTTGGCTGCGTAATGAAGGTCAATACTGACATTCACATCCATATTCAGCAATTATTCTTTACACATATTAATGAATGGTAACGTCTAGTGCTCTACTGTCAGCTATTGTGGGATAAGGTCTAATATGAGAGCTCATTTTTGTTTGGGAACAGAGATGCAATGTTTCAAAGTTGGCCTCTAAGAGACCCCGAGCGCCCTGGTGGTCATGTCCTCACTCAGTAAAGCCCCTTCCTATTTGCTATATGCCATACCAATGTACATGATCTGGACACAAAATGTGCCGATTATGCCCCTTTGTGTCCAGATCCCATATAATATAATAGACAGCATAGCATCCCAGGAGATTTTCCAACCTTCTAGAACACAGGAAGGTCATCCCCTTTCAGTGGAACCAACCAGGCAAGTATGGTCCAGTTTCCCAGTGCAGATTCTAAAATGGGCCTATGTAGCCTACCATGTGCTATTTATAATACAAGATATGTATCAAAGAGTCCTTTAAGCTTTCTCAGGAAATCTCTACACACCCAATTGCTATGCATTTGTATTACCCACATAAATAAGGGCTGGTTCACATCTGCGTTCAGTTTCTGTACAGGGATGTCCGCTTGGGGACCCCCTATACGAGGAAAGAAGCAGTTTACATAAGGAAACCCACGGACCCCATAGACTATAATGGGGTCCGTGCGGTTTCGGCTTGGTTTCCGCATGAAGCAAGCGGAGAGAAAAGTGCTGCAAGCAGCACTTTCCTCTCTGCATGTTTCCGTACAAAACATGCGGAAACTGAGCCGAAACCACACAGACCCCATTATAGTCTATGGGGTCCGCGGGTTTCCTTATGTAAACTGCTTCTCTCCTCGTATAGGTTTCCGTTCGGAGGGTCCCCAAGTGGACTCCCCTGTACGGGAACCGAACGCAGATGTGAACCAGCCCTTAGATGTTCTTTAGACAAGATTTTCTACTTTATGCTTTTGTTCCTTGAAGAGACGTCCTCCATGCAGATTTGAAGTAATTTTTAGCATTACTGTGCACTTTTCTATTCAATCCTCTTCTGTACAGAGTTGATATATGTCAGGATGACTTAAGCTGCAGATCAATAAAGTGAAAAGAAACTGCATTGCATATTTCTATTGGTGCTAAATAAACCATTACATTGCACAGTCGAAGCTTTCTTTTGATTTCAGGAAAATGATATGACAATAATGCTATATAATGGCTGCCATCCCGCTACACATCACACTCACAATTGCTACAAATTATATTCCAGAATTGCTTTCCACATTGCCGATTTTGGAGCATACAGCTATTTAGCTGTTCAGAAGGCAGAACTCCTGTATAACCAAAGCAAAACTTGTTAAGAATGTTTCAGCACTCAGTATATTGAAGATCAACCAGAGTATTGCTCTGTATGACCTGCAAAAACAAGATCTGTCATCAAGGCAGCATGGGTGATAATATCCTCAAGGATCCTGTAAGATAAAGCTCTCATTGAACTGGCCACCACTATGGAATTAAAGCCTAAGTAAACTTTTATTTTTAATTTTTTCATAAATCTAAAGACCCGATGAAGGGAACAAACTGTGCAATATACTTCACTAAAGAAAGGTGCCTGTGTCTTTAACTATATACTTCTGTCTTTACTTCTTATCTGAGTGATTTTGGTCTGCTTTCTGTACACAAGCAGATTAGTATAAAAAGCTATGTATACAAAGTCTATGGAGGGGGAGGGGAGGAGGAGGAGAGAGAGACAGAGATAGGAGGACATCTACAGCATTAAATGAGTCATGTGTAAAGAAGGCTGGATGCTAACTCATGATAACCCAGCTGTGTTGTGAATGGAAATTGTCTCTCGATAGTGAAGATGTCTCTCTGCTTTAAGGAGCTCTTCTCCTGTTCTCCCTCCCATCTCCTTAGATTTGATGAGTAGCAGAAGGAGGCAATTAAGTGAAGAAACATGTACTTTTCTTTAATAAAGCATATTATAAAGTTTGTTATCTTCATGTGCACTATTGATTTATGAAAAAATAAATACACACATGGACAAAATTGTTGGTACCCCTCATTTAATGAAAGAAAAACCCACAATGGTCACAGAAATAACTTGAATCTGACCAAAGTAATAATATATAAAAATTCTATGAAAATTAACAAATGAAAGTCAGACATTGCTTTTCAACCATGCTTCAACAGAATTTTTTTTAAAAAGAAAACTCATGAAACAGAAATGATGGTTCCCTTAAATTAATATTTTGTTGCACAACCTTTTGAGGCAATCCCTGCAATCAAACGATTCCTGTAACTGTCAATGAGACTTCTGCACCTCTCAACGGGTATTTTGGCCACTCCTCATGAGCAAACTGCTCCAGTTGTCTCAGGTTTGAAGGGTGCCTTTTCCAGACGGCATGTTTCAGCTCCTTCCAAAGATGCTCAATAGGATTTAGGTCAGGGCTCATAGAAGGCCACTTCAGAATAGTCCAATGTCTTCCTCTTAGCCATTCTTGGGAGTTTTTAGATGTGTGTTTTGGGTCATTATCCTGTTGCAAGACCCATGACCTGCGACTGAGACCAAGCTTTCTGACACTGGGCAGCACATTTCTCTCTAGAATCTCTTGATAGTCTTGAGATTTCATTGTACCCTGCACAGATTCAAGACACTCTGTGCCAGATGCAGAAAAGCAGCCCCAGAACATAACCGAGCCTCCTACATGTTTCACAGTAAGGACAGTGTTCTTTTCAAGATATGCTTCATTTTTCCAACATAGAGCTGATGTGCCTTGCCAAAAATTTAGATTTTTGTCTCATCTGTCCATAGGAAATTCTCCCAGAAGCTTTGTGGCTTGTCAACATTTAGTTTGGCAAATTACTTTTGTCAGATTCAAGTTATTTCTGTGACCATTGTGGGTTTTTCTTTCATTAAACGAGGGGTAACAACAATTTTGTCCACGTGTGTAAGTATACTTACACTTTAAGTGATAATATTCACACTGCCAGCAGCCACCACTAGGAGGCAATTATACATTTACTGAAGACAGATTTATGATTGAGCTCAATGAGAGCTATTTACATTTGTATACAGTGAGTTTCTGCTATTCTTATCTATAGACTGCCAACATTTTAGGATTCAAAGGACTTTACAGTTTCTAGGATAGGCCATCAATCTTATGTCAGTGTTAATCCAACACTTAGCACCCCTTTGCTGAGAGTACCAAGTGAAAAGTGAAAGTGCAAATATATCATTAAACTACACACTGCTTGTGTAAAGCAAAAATTGCATTGGATTACTGAATACTAAGGAATGACAATCTCACCATTATCTGAAGTGACACCTGACATTTATTCCAAAAAAATACAGAAACCCAATCACTTGCTGACCTACTGGGTGATAGTTGCCTGTACATGGGCCCCACCTCGCCTTTCTTCTCTTTTTCATATCTTTCTATTTTGCTATGCTTGAGCTTCCATACCCAATATTGATGGTATGACGATAATCGTGATAGGCTATTGAATACTCAAGATTTTGATTACTTATACATTACTGTGCAAAAGTTTTACGCAAGTGTGGAAAATTGCAGTAGTGGAATGCTTTAAAAATAGAAGTGTTAATAGTTTATTTTTTGTCAATGAACAAAATGCAAAGTGTATTAAGAAAAGAGAAATCTAAATACCATATTTGGTGTGACCTTTGCCCTTTGTCTTCCATCAGTTCTTCTCGGTACTTGCAGACAGTTTTTGTAGGAACTTGGCAGGGAGGTTGTTCCCGCCATCTTGGAGATTTTCTGTGGATGTAGGCTTGCTCCAATCCTTCTGTCTCTTCATGTAATCCCAGACAGACTGGATGATGTTGAGATCAGGGCTCTGATCACTGCCAGGACTCCTCCTCCAAAGGGCAAAGGTCACACCAAATATTGATGAGATTTTGATTTCTCTTTTCTTTATTTACTTCATTTCATTAACTGACAAAAATAAACTATTAACACTTCTGTGTCTGGAAACTTTTGCACAATACTGTAGCTCACAGGAAAGATCAAAACTCATCAAAACTTTCAATTTGGAGTTTGGTAGATATAATGATGACTTGTCTAATAAAATAGAATAAGTCACAGAAGACAGAGGAGCCTCCCGAATTAACAAGTAGGCTGAGGCAGAATACAAGAAATACAATCATTAAAGGTTTTTAAGAATGTTCTGTAGACTAAAAGCCATTTTGTTATCATGAAGTACATTGATCGACTGACCTGACCCCATGCTTGTTAGCATATGTCTCATAATACAATTAACAGGAAAAAATAGTGAATTTCCAAAGTAAAGTATCTCTGAATTTAACTTGATCAAAACAATTTGTTGTATGACATCTAAAGTGACACAAGAGTCAAATCCAAGTCATTACATTTAATAGAACAAATTATCACGTCCAAAAAAAACACTGTGTTCTAAATTGGTAAAGTAAGAAATTATATTCAGGGAATCTAGGAGGGATCGGACGAAGGTTCATTATGGAACAGAACAGCGTGACACCTTCATTACTACATCTCCTTTCTAAAAGTAAAATGAAAAAAATGTATAAAAAAAGGTTAAATCAGGGTTATCTGGTTCAGAAAATTAAATTGACTTTCCAGTGAAGAGTGCAGAAATGATATGTAGGTCAGTATTTACAGGGGACGGTTACCTGCTGTTTTTAGCCTCAGATCCTGGCTTCTATTTAACTAATTTGGATAGGGGATAAGTGTCTGTAATGGACATCACACAACCCCTTTAAGTAAGCAATTTTGTTGCAGGTAGTTGTATTCCAAAACAGTGTTTAACAAGTGACAGTGTCTAGGGCATTTATTACCTACCAGTATTTAGGATAAATGCATGCGACCGAATGTGCACCCCAAGGAGGAACTGATTTCATAGCTGAATACACTCAGATGACATCCGTCCAACATTGTTCCATTCCACTCCATTGTAAAGTGACAGAGCATGATAGGGCCTGCTCTATAATGATGGAATATTGGATGCCCATTTGGGAGAGCTGTGTGTATTAAGCCTTACATCTTCTGATATGCAATCCCATCACTTAAAAGGGTAGCATAAGTGCTCAGGTGTTCCTATCTGCCATCCGCCGTAATAAAATGCCAGTATTTTGCAATGCATTGCAATGCATTAGTATTATAATGCATTGCATTAAAAATAGCAAGGTTCTCCATAATGCTGCACCTCCCTACATTTCCTCCCTCATCTCTGTCTATCGCCCAACCCGTACTCTCCGTTCACTCAATGACCTAAGACTAACATCCTCTTTTATCGGAACCTCTGCAATGCCCTATCCCGGACTATCAGATTAACGCCTAATTTCCACAGCTTCAAGTGCAAACTAAAGACATATCTTTTCAGACAGGCCTATCACAACTCCTAATGTAAACCCTTCTGTAGTTAGATTCCTTAAAACGTACCCTCTGTTCACACTCCCGCATTACCTCACAGGATATGATGCTGTATCAGACTAACTTTATATGTCCAGGCACCATCTGCACGTTAAAGGACATGACTGGTGACGGCTCATACAGCTTTATATATGTGTAATGACAGTAACCTCTAATTGTCTGACCATTGTATAAGCAATGCTACCTCCGATGCCGCCCCTGCTACCTCTTGTGTCACCCCCTCTACCTCATAGATTGTAAGCTCTTGCGAGAAGGGCCCTCAATCCTATTGTGTGAATTGACTATTTCCTTGTAATGTTTCTTTTTTGTCTGTATTTGAACCCTACAAATTGTACAGTGCTGCGGATAATGTTGGCGCTATATAAATAAAATGTATTATTATTATTAACCTTGCAGGTTGCTGCACAGTGAACAATGTAATAATGAAGCCTATAAGAAAGTCGCACAATTGCACTTTTTCTCCAATTCCACCCCATTCAGAATTTTTTTCCAGCTTCCCAGTACATTGTACAGAATAATAAATTGCACCATTATGAAGAACAATTTGTCCCGCAAACATTAAGCCCTCATATGGCTCTGTGAACAGAAAAAAAAAAGTTATGGAAGGCGGAGAGTCAAAAATGAAAATCAAAAAATGCCTCCGGCGGGTAGGAAAAAGATTGTATGTAATTGGTTTCATGAGAAAGTAGAACTAATAATAATAATAATAATAATAGTCCTTTAATAGTCCCACAATGGGGAAATTCAGTGTGTTACAGCCGCAAAGATAAGCAGATACAAATACAAATACAACATGTACAGGAATGTTCCAAGGTGAGAGGCATTACATTAATAGCAGACAGACAGATAGGGCATAGCAGAGGGGGGGGGGGGGGGATTTAACAGGCAGAGAGATATTTCAGTTCTCTGTGTGTAATGATCTCCGCTTAGGTTGGTGTTGGTTGTACAGCCTAACCGTGGTGGGGAGGAAAGACTTCCGATAGCGCTCCTTCTCACACCTAGGGTGGAGCAGTCGGTCACTGACAGTACTGCTCAGCGCGATCACAGTCTCATGCATGGGATGGGAGTTATTCTCCCGCATAGAGCTCACCACGGACAATATCCTTCTGTCACCCACCACCTGCACTGGGTCCAGGGGGCTCCCCAGGACAGAGCTGGCCCTTCTAATCAGCTTGTCAAGTTTATTTCTGTCCCTTGTTGATATACTGCTCCCCCAGCAGGCCACTCCAAAGAAGATGGCTGATGCCACTACCGAGTTGAAGAAAGTTCTAAGAAGTGCCCCCCGGATTCCAAAGGCTCTCAGCTTCCTAAGCAGGTAGAGCCTGCTGTGGCCCTTCCTGTACAGGGCCTCCATATGATCTGCCCAGTCACTAGCATTCGGCTCCCCATCATTCATGTCCCCATGGGGACCCGAAAGACAGAGAGCTCGTCCATTAAAAAAGCGGTTACCCGTGGACACCTGTGGACGCCTTAGATTATAATGGGGTCTGCTGGGTTTCCGGCGGTGAGAAAAGTCCTCTGTAAAGGATCTTTCTCTCTGCCAAATTTAGACTACAATGCAGTTGTGAACCTAGCCTTAGTTAAAGGAAGTCACCGGCGTGAACTGTATTAGTCCAGCAACACAGTTACATAGGTCAGGCTTACTTGAACGTAAGGCCTTTTTCCCCATGAAAATTTGTGCCTCCATAGCCGAGATATTGCTTTATTTCACAATATGTAAATGAGCAGTCTGGGGCACTGAAGGCGATTCCATTGGTTCAAACTACTATGCCCCGCACTGCTCTAATATGAGAATACAGGGCCAGCGGAGATTACAGCATAGCTCCCTGGCCCTATCAATCAAAGAAGGGAGGGAAGAAGGAGGGCGTATTAGAGCAGTGTGAGGCATTGCAACATGGAGCAACAGAACCACCTTCAGTGCTCCAGATTGGTCTTTTGCATATTGTGAAATAATGTGGAAACTGAAGCACATATTTTCATGGGGAAAAAGTATTACAATAAGGTGAGCCTGAACAATCTAACTGTGTTGCTGGTTTAATATGTTTCACCTTGGTGACAGACTCCCTTTAAGAGAGAAGTCATCCATAGATAGATAGATAGATAGATAGATAAATGACAGACTGTGGATGAACTGTTTGCATCACAAGATCTTGAATACTTGGCAGGATTCTGCATTGGTTTCCCGACTTTATATTTTAATTACTAGACTTGAAAAGTCATCTTGAAATATCACAGGAGAATTATTCCATTAAATAACTCTAAACAAGAAATCCCTCCCTTATTAATGCTCAAGCCTAATGGGAAATAACAAGATTACTGTGACACTGAGCAAGCTACTGAATATTTTCTACATTTAATTTTGCAGGGTCGGAGTTATGGCTTTTGGTGAATTCTCTAAATAATAAATAGGAAAAAATATTTACACATGTCATTAGATACACTTTCACATGCTGTGAAGACAATTTCCTATTATATATATCTATAATGTCTCTATTGGAGATGTGGATTCTCTAAGGTATGGCACTGGCTACACTGGGATATGGGGTCTAAAGCGGTTTCTAGAATTTAGGGCACACTCAGAGGGGACTCAAGTGGGTGCATATGTGGATAAAATGCTAAAAAGTAAGACTGCTCTCACAAATAGAAGTGTTAATAATTTATTTGTCAGTTATCAATTACTAAGATGAAGAGAAATGTAAATCCCATCAATATTCGGTGTGACCTTTGCCCTTTGCCTTCCATCAGTTCTTCTTGGTACTTGCAGACAGTTTATGAAGGAACTCGGCAGGGAGGTTGTTGCCTCCATCTTGGAGAACTAAGCACAGACCTTCTGTGGATGTAGGCTTGCTCCAATCCTTCTCTCTCTTTGTTATCCCAGACAGACTGGATGGTGATGAGATCAGGGCTCTGTGGGGGCCGTATCATCACTTCCAGGACTCCTCCTCCGAAGGGCAAAGATCACACTAAATATTGATGGGATTTAAATTTCTTTTCTTCGTTTTGTTAATTGACAAAAATAAACTATTAACATTTCTATTTCTGAAAGCATTCTTACTATCCAACATTTTTTTCCATGGCTGCCTAAAACTTTTGCACATTACTGTGTAGAAAAACACACATATATACACATTTCCCCTTTAAGAATTCCACCATAAAGTCACGAATGACTCCACACATAGTAATGATGATATTTCATTCATGTCATGGGCCAATAATTCTGAGGATGGTAGTGCTTTCCTGACATTCCTGTTAACCACCCCCCATGAACTTTTGCATTAGTAGATCATAAAATTATGTATTACTTTGTCTGCCTTGCAGTTAAAAGCTTTTTAGCTTTATTTTCTAAATAAATGGTGTTTTAATGAATCCGGTATAATTGGTTTAAATGTGCTCTTTAGCCTTGTGGTATCAATTATTGTAATAAGTGACACATGAAGAGGTTATATTCCAACAATTTAGGGCACTATTACTAATTCTTGTTAGGAGGAGTAGAGCAGGGCTCACCGCAGAGACAAGAAAGTCTTATTGTTAGTGTTCACATAGAATCAGATGAAGAATCCACAAAGGGCCCTCTTCTATATAAGAGGACATCATTATTATCAATGGCACATGGTAGGCGGGAGCCCTTTTATAGAATTTGCATTCGGGTCCTTAAGCTTCAAACAACACCTCTGGGTCACCCACGGCAAAGATAAAAATGAGGTTTCTCCTTATTTATACTAGCACTGGATAGCACTATCCCTAAGTAAATGGGTGTAGTCCCCTTCTTTCTCATTCTGTCCTAGACAGAAGGTTGGTTTGAACCTCATGAGAGATGAGTGACCTTGTTTGGAATGAACCACATTCAACCCAAATTTTCCAAGAGTTTCAGATTCGACTTCAAAATTTGGGGAGTTGCCACCCATGAATGACTATTATACTCTTAGCTCTTAACTCTATAAGTGCAGACCCAGGTGCGGAGTAGAAACATGAAGCACACACTGATACCTACCTTCCCTTACCAATCCTGTCATCCCTCTTTGGTCTTCTTCCGGCCTCCTAGGTGATATTACGGGCCCCAAGAGACAGCTGAGGCCTGTAATTGGAGAAATCATGTGGGGTGCGCTGCCATAATATATTAAAGCTTATGACATCACCCAGGAGGCCAGAAGAGGCCAGAACACAACAGGAGAGGACTCTGAAACCTTGCGAATATTCGTGAAACGAATCCTGCAAGGTTAATAATAATAATACATTTTATTTATATAGCGGCAACATATTCCGCAGCACTGTACAATTTGTAGGGTTCAAGTACAGACAAAAAAGATACATTACAAAGAAATAGTCAATTCACACAATGGGACTGAGGGCCCTGCTCGCAAGAGCTTACAATCTATGAGGTAGAGGGGGTGACATAACAGGTAGCAGGGGCAGCAACAGACGTAGCATTGCTTATACAATGGTCAGACAATTTTGTAATAGAGGTTACTGTCATTACACATATATAAAGCTGTATGAGCCGTCACCAGTCATGTCCTTTAACGTGCACACGGTGCCTGGACATATAAAGTTAGTCTGATATGGCATCATATCCTGTGAGGTAATGCGGGTGCGTGAACAGAGGGTACGTTTTAGGGATTCTAACTACGAAAGGGTTTACATTAGGAGTTGTGATAGGCCTGTCTGAAAAGATGTGTCTTTAGTTTACTCTTGAAGCTGTGGAAATTGGGGGTTAATCTGATAGTCCAGGATAGAGCATTCCAGAGAAGTGGTGCAACTCAGGAGAAGTCTTGTTATACGAGCGTGGGAGGTTCTGATAATAGAGGATGTTAGTCTTAGGTCATTGAGTGAACGGAGAGCACGGGTTGGGCGATAGACAGAGATGAGGGAGGAAATGTAGGGAGGTGCAGCATTATGGAGAGCCTTGTTGATGAGGGTGATAAGTTTATATTGTATTCTGTATTGAATAGGCAGCCAACGTAGTGACCGACACAGACCAGAGGCACCTCTGTAGCATCTAGACCAGTGATGGCGAACCTTTTAGAGTGCCCAAACTGCAACCCAAAACCCACTAAATTATCACAAAGTGCCAATACAGCAATTTAACCTTAAATTAACCAGGATCTGTTTTATATTGACCGTGCAATGTTATTACAGCCTGTAATAATATCACATGTCTGCTATAAAACAGATACTGTGTGATATAAATAGTGAAGGACCCCCACACAGTACCAACTGAGAGGGCTCTGCGTGCTCTCTCTGGCACGCGTGCCAAAGGTTCGCCATCACGGGTCTAGACTGATAGATGAGCCTGGCTGCCGCATTCAGAATAGATTGTAGAGGGGAGAGTTTAGTAAGAGGAAGACCGATTAGTAAGGAGTTACAGTAGTCAAGGCGAGAGTGAATCAGGGCAACAATAATTGTCTTTAGTGTATCTGTGGTAAGGAAAGGGCGGATTCTGGAGATGTTTTTGAGGTGGAGATAACTTGAGCGTGCGAGTGATTGGATATGGGGGATGAAGGAAAGGTCTGAGTCAAACATAACCCCAAGGCAGTGGGCATACTGTCTAGGAGTTATGGTAAGGCTGGAGACTGCAATGGAGATATCAAGTACAGATCTATTAGATGGTGGAAACAGCGGTAGTTCAGTCTTTGAGAGATTCAGTTTCAGATAGAGCGAAGACATGATATTTGAGACAGCAGAGAGAGTCACTGGTGTTCTGTATTACTGCAGGGGTGATGTCATGGGATGATGTATATAATTGGGTGTCATCAGCATAAAGATGGTACCCGAAGCCAAATCTGGTGATGGTTTGTCCAATGGGGGCTGTGTAGAGAGAGAAGAGCAGGGGACCTAGGACCGAGCCCTGAGGAACCCCAACAGCAAGGGGAAGAGAGGAAGAAACAGAGCCCCAAAATGATATACAGAAAGTGCGGTCAGAGAGATAAGAGGGGAACCAAGAGAGCGCGGTGTCCCTAAGGCTGACAGAGTGGAGCATAGTGAGGAGGAGTTGAGGGTCAACAGTGTCAAATGCTGCTGAGAGATCTAGAAGAATGAGAAGAGAGAAGTCACCTTTGGATTTAGTCGTCAGGAGATCATTGGAGACTTTTGTGAGGGCCGTTTCAATTGAGTGCAGAGTGCGGAAGCCAGATTGTAAGGGGTCAAGAAGAAAGCAGAGAGATAGCGGATTAAATGAGAATAGCCTAAGCGTTCCAAGATTTTGGAGATAAAAGGAAGGTTATAGACAGGTCGATAGTTAGCAACACAGGACGGGTCAAGGGAGGATTTCTTCAGTAGTGAGGTTATAACAGCATGTTTGAAAGAGGATGGGAAAATTCCAGAAGAGAGAGAGAGGTGAAATATTTTAGTAAGGTAAGTCGTGACGGCAGGCAACAGAGACTGGAGAAGGTGTGAGGGGAAATGGTCACTACTACAGGTTGTAGGGCGAGAAGAAGAAAGTAGCTGAGATACTTCCTCCTCTGTAACAGGTTCAAAAGATGAGAATGAACAGTCTGAAGTGCAGCTGGTGAGGGGGTCAGTGCCACCTGGGGATTGGGCAGTTATTTCCTGATGGATCTTATCAACTTTATCATGGAAATAAGTGGCCAGGTCATCTGCGCTAAGGTCTGTGAATGGCATCTGCACCTTGGGAGTGAGTAAGGAGTGAAGAGTTTCAAATAGCCTTTTAGGGTTACAGGAGAGAGAAGAGATGAGAGCGGTGAAATAGGCTTGTTTGGAGAGGTGAAGGGCAGAATTATAGGTTTTAAGCATAAATTTAAAGTGGAGGAAGTCTGCAGGTGTACGTGATTTACTCCACAGACGTTCAGCACACCTAGAGCACCGCTGAAGAAAACGTGTCTGTGGTGTGTGCCAGGGTTGCTGCCTCCTGCGTCTAACCTTTCGAGTGGAGGGGGGAGCCACCTCATCCAATGCACTCTTAAGGGTTTCATTTTAGTGACTGGTGGCCAGATTGGGGCAGGAGAGTGAAAAGATGGGGGACAGAGAGGACTGTAGAGTATCTGAGAGGTGCTGGGTGTTAATAGCACGTAAATTCCTATATGTATGATGAGTAGGTGTGTCCTGTGAAGGAGAGAAAGCATTGATGGTGAGAGACAGAAGGTTATGGTCAGAGAGTGGCATAGAAGAGTTAGTAAATTTAGAAACTGTGAGGAGTCGGTGGAAGACAAGATCAATGGTGTTATCTACATGTGTGGCGGAAGAGGAAAGTTGTGAAAGACCAAAAGACGTGATTATTGAGAGAAACTGTGAGGCAGCTGGGGAGACAGGGGTATCAGTGGGGATGTTAAAGTCACCTATGATGAGGGTAGGAATTTCACTGGATAAAAAGAGTGGAAGCCAAGAAGCAAAGTGATCCAGAAATTGGTAGGGTGAGCCAGGTGGACGGTAGATCACAGCTACACGTAAGGAGAGTGGGTGTAAAAGTCTGATAGCATGGACTTCAAATGAGGGGAATGTGACTGAGGGTACCGGTGGGATGGCCTGAAAAATGCACTGCGGTGACAGAAGTAACCCTACCCCTACCACCTTCCTGTTGTCAGGCCTGGAAATGTGTGAGAATTGTAGGCCACCATGAGACAAAGCAGCAGGGGAGGCAGTATCAGACATTCATTCTTCTCTATCACTCACCTTGTTAAATTGCTGATATTTATTTGCCCTAATAGCCCATACCACCATTAAGAAGGAGTACGGAGAAAACCTGAGCTGATTCCATCTTAATAGGCACTTATAGGTACTATAGCAATAGAACCCACATACACACGTGGACAAAATTGTTGGTACCCCTCGTTTAATGAAAGAAAAACCCACAATGGTCAAAGAAATAACTTGAATCTGACAAAAGTAGTTTGGCAAATTACATGTTGACAAGCCACAAAGCCTCTGGGAGAATGTCTTATGGACAGATGAGACAAAAATTGAAATTTTTGGCAAGGCACATCAGCTCTATGTTCACAGATGGAAAAATGAAGCATGTCTTGAAAAGAACACTGTCCCTACTGTGAAACATGGAGGAGGCTCTGTTATGTTCTGGGGCTGCTTTGCTGCATCTGGCACAGGGTGTCTTGAATCTGTGCAGGGTACAATGAAATCTCAAGAACATCAAGGTATTCTAGAGAGAAATGTGCTGCCCAGTGTCAGGAAGCTTGGTCTCAGTCGCAGGTCATGGGTCTTGCAACAGGATAATGACCCAAAATACACAGCTAAAAACACCCAAGAATAGCTAAGAGGAAAACATTGGACTATTCTGAAGTGGCCTTTTATGAGCCCTGACCTAAATCCTATTGAGCATCTTTGGAAGGAGCTGAAACATGTCGTCTGGAAAAGGCACCCTTCAAACCCGAGACAACTGGAGCAGTTTGCTCATGAGGAGTGCCCAAAATACCTGCTGAGAGGTGCAGAAGTCTCATTGACAGTTACAGGAATCGTTTGATTGCAGTGATTGCCTCAAAAGGTTGTGCAACAAAATATTAAGTTAAGGGAACCATCATTTCTGTCCAGGCCTGTTTCATGAGTTTTCTTTTTTAAAAAAATTCTGTTGAAGCCTGGTTGGAAAGCAATGTCTGACTTTCATTTGTTCATTTTCATAGAATTTTTATATATTATTACTTTTGTCAGATTCAAGTTATTTCTGTGACCATTGTGAGTTTTCCTTTCATTAAATGTGGGGTACCAACAATTTTGTCCACGTGTGTATAAGTTATTATAACTATAAACCCTTCTTAAAATGCAGTGGCGTAACTAGTAATGGCTGGGCCCCAAGGCGAACATTTGACATGGGGCCCCGCCCCGAACCGCTGCCCCCAATCGCCCCCACTGGACCGCTCCCTCCAACCCCCCCCCCCCCAAAAAAACCGCATTCCTGCGCACACTATTATGTACCATAGTGGCTCCTGCACACAGTATTATGCCCCATAGTGGCCCCTGCACACAGTATTATGCCCCATAGTGGCCCCTGCACACAGTATCATGTCCCATAGTGGCCCCTGCACACAGTATCATGTCCCATAGTGGCCCCTGCACACAGTATCATGTCCCATAGTGACCCCTGCACACAGTATCATGTCCCATAGTGGCCCCTGCACACAGTATCATGTCCCATAGTGGCCCCTGCACACAGTATCATGTCCCATAGTGGCCCCTGCACACAGTATCATGTCCCATAGTGGCCCCTGCACACAGTATCATGCCCCATAGTGGCCCCTGTACACAGTATAATATCCCATAGTGGCCCCTGCACACAGGATTATATCCCATAGTGGCTCCTGCACACAGTATTATGCCCCATAGTGGCCCCTGCACTGAGTATTTTGCCCCATAGCGGCCCCTGCACACACTATTATTCCCCATAGTGGCCCCTGCACACACTATTATTCCCCATAGTGGCCCCTGCACACAATATTATTCCCCATAGTGGCCCCTGCACTGAGTATTTTGCCCCATAGTGGCCCCTGCACGCAGTATTATATCCCATAGTGGCCCCTGCACGCAGTATTATATCCCATAGTGGCCCCTGCACACACTATTATTCCCCATAGTGGCCCCTGCACTGAGTATTTTGCCCTATAGTGGCCCCTGCACACACTATTATATGTCCCATTGTGGACCACCCATGAACAATTATTATACTCTGGAGTCTTTTTAGAGGATAGAAACATAAAAAAACAACGTTGCTTACCTGTTCCTTGCTCCGGTCCGCTCCCTGCTGCTTCAGCCGACTTCAATGTTGGACCAGGCCGGCGTCGCGTGATCCGGCCGGCGTCGCGATGCAAAATGACGTCGGGGACATCACCAAACAGGCCTGGAGAAGCGCAGGAAAGGTAAGTACATTGTTTTTTATGTTCCCTCACCTCCCCTGGGCCTCTGATTATTATACTCTGGGGTCTGAAAAGACCCCGGAGTATAATGATAGCAGCGATTGTGGTGTCCGGCCCGCGGCCTCACATACCAATCCCCACTCC
Source organism: Leptodactylus fallax (assembly GCA_947044405.1). Taxonomy (NCBI): domain Eukaryota; kingdom Metazoa; phylum Chordata; class Amphibia; order Anura; family Leptodactylidae; genus Leptodactylus; species Leptodactylus fallax. Next base: position 486,332 of record CAMRHE010000085.1, read on the forward strand.
TGCTCACAGCCGCCTCCGATGCAGCAGGTAACAGCCTATTAAAAAAAAAAAAAAAAGCATCGGGGTCCCGGGCCCCGTAATGTCCCGGGCCCTGTGGCAGCTGCTACCGCTGCTACCCCAATAGCTACGCCCCTGTTAGAATGATCACTGCAGGTCCAGCTTCTGTAACTCCCAGATATTAATAGATCTATCTGTAGTAAATCAGTTCAATACTGATGTCTAGAATCATATATTGTAGAAATGTGTAGAAGAAAGTTGAATTGATTGTATATTGAGAACTGTCAGCGCAATGAATAGAAGGATAGCACTTTGGATAATTGCTTGTCCCTTGACTCCAGATTCTAACACATAAATACCACTATAGATGGAGTTCTATGCGACAGGAAGTTATAATTCATACATTGATTTTATTTTTATTGTTCTTGTTGGAAAACATGGTCACTAATTCATGATTCTATCCTCTGGCTATTTTCTGAAGAACTACTGAAGAACTACTGTCAGGAACTGAAATATCTGCACTACTACTTCTTCGCTCAGCACTAATCTTTCTTTTCTACTGTATGTAGTGATGTGGAAGAGTCTATACGACATCTGCACCTGTGATATGGCTGCTGCTCTAACCCCTCCCCTCTGCAGCTATTTTTATATTTTCGTTTATTATACCCCCGCCTTCCAAAAGCCATAACTTTTTTTATTTTTTTTGTTCACAGAACCATATGAAAGAGTAATTTTAGTGGGACAAATTGTACTTCATAATGGTATCATTTAATATTCCATGGGAAGCTGGAAAAAAAATTCAGAGTGGGGTGAAATTAGAGAAAAACTGTCTTTTACGCCACTTACGGGCTTCATTTCTACCGCGTTCTTTGCGCAGCCAAAATAATGTTACCTGTATTCTGAGGGTCATTACGATTATAGTGACACCAAATTTATATAGTTTTTGTTACATTTTAACATTTTTACAAAACTTTGAAAAAAAAATAACATTTCTTGGAGTTGCCATATTCTGACAGCTGTAACTCTTTCATATTTCCATACAGAAGACTACGTTAAGGCGTCTTTTTTTGGGCTAGATGTACTTTTTATTTACATCATTTTGGGGAATGTCTGATGTTTTGATCACTTTTTATTACATTTTTTTTGGGAGGCATCTGTAGGGTTAATGCCCACACTGGCACTGGGTCTCAGATGTATAATACAGTGAAGACCTTGTGGCTATGGTAGCCGCACAGCTCCTGAGCAGTGCCCATGTTTAACGAACCAACATTTGTCGCATAAAAGTAATGACAGATGCTAAGAAAGAGTTAAAGTTGCTATGCCTACCAGTCAAACTTTGATTGGGTCTGTTCAACCAATCAGAGGCTGTACCTTAACATCCAATCAAGGGCTGTGGCCGGGTATTTTAACCTGACACTTTCCTTACACAGATGCCTGTGATTGCATTCGTTTTCTAGGCTCTGTGTTCTCAGAATTCACTCTGAATACCTTTCCCAGGTCTCTAGTGATTTTTTTCTTGCTCTTCTGGTTTACCCTTGTATTGCTGATTTGGCCTGGACTTCTGATACTCCTCTGCCTTCATTTTGAATATTCCCATACTCGCCTTCTTTTTGACCCTGGCTTCCATATTACTCTCTTGGTTGCAATAGGGTTTCTGGTCTGGTCCTTAGCCTGTCAGTGCACCTGTTTTCTAGCACCTTGTTCTGGGGTTTCAATCTGGGTCTTGTGTTGCAAAGTCCATCCTGCTTTGCAGCTGACTCAAGTGAATACCTTAGGGTAGCCTTAGACTCTGCAAAAACAGAGCGGTATAGGATTATAACTAGCTTGTTTACTTGCTTTGTGCTGGTCCTGTGTATATATATATATATATATATATATATATATAGTCCTGTATATATATATATATATATATATATATATATATATATCATCTACTGGTTACAGCCTGTCTTATAGCACACAAATGTATTAACAATTCTGCAATCTACAGAGCTGAAATCTCTCCCTCTGCTGGTTTAATGCCTGGCAAATTTATTAAAATTGTATTTTTACAAGCCAGTGTTTTAAAAAAAGTTTTTGTAAATTATGCCTATTAATAAATTTGGTGCATTTTAAACTGTCCTAAAGTAGGAAAATTAAATCTATGCTTGTTATGAGCAGGTGTGAACCTGCACTAAAATGTGTGCCATTTTCTGACTATAGGCTTAATAAATTATTCCAAAAGATGTTGACCATACACCCTCCTGGCAAGACATGCCCATTTTTTCAAATGTTGCGAAGTACATCAAAGAAAATATGTTGTGCAATTTGAGACTTTTTGGAGCTCTGTTTACTGCAAAAATTCTTATAAATAAATGCCGGCCTTTATAACAAGCACTATACAAAAGTTTAATGTATTAAAACTTGTCCCACATTTATCATTGAGTTTGCACAAAAAAATGTTGCACAATTTGTCACATTTGAACAGTTCTCATGGTATGTGCAAAGTTTATCATTAATTTTTGGCTGTTTACACTCCATTTTTTTTTATGCAGCTTCAAAAATGATGAGGAAAGGGATGCCTGGTTTGCCTTTAGACGTGAAGTATGACGTGTATGAATCTATTCCAGCTTTGGTTCCACAATAAGGCAAGTGGTTATTTGGGCTTGTCTGTCAGCCAATTTTGCAAAAAATGGTACATTGCGAGGTAGGGGGCCCTGTACGAAGCACTGTAGGAGCCCCATATAGTTGTCAGCAGTGGGATGATTCTGGTGAGACAGTCCCACTTTTGCCACAAATTTGTTGCTACTAGCACCTGGACTCTGGACTCCCTCTATCCTGATAAAGTGCATTATAATAATCTCTCAGAATGGGAGGACAGAGCCTCACTTTTGATTTTTAACATGTGCAGTGGACTATATTGTTGTTTTGCTGGGTTTTCAAGGAGACATCCCAATTTGTTAACAAATAACATAAGGTCACCTCCAGTTTCGATCTATAAAAGGATTTTTTCTTTGTCACTCATATTTTAAAGCGCAGCCTAGCCTCTGAATTCCTATGGGCTCTGACCCTCAGCCTTGTTTTTGACCTCCCAGCATTCCACCCCTCTCAGGCACCAGCGCTCAGTGAGCTATCCGTGACAATAGGAACACCGCCCTCTAGTGTCTTGGGGGTTTACATTACACACTACATACACGTAGGTTTGCTTCTGCTACTACAACCTCCTCCAACATCCCTGAAGAATATGTTAGCACTAGGTAAATACAAAAATATAGTATGCTAAAAATTTTGACACTGAAATACATTTTGGTTTTCTATGAATACTGAAGTACAATTATCAATAGTTCATAAGTTTTTATACTTTTAGCGACAAATCATTATTCCAGATGTCCTAGACAGTCTTAGGGGGGGTTTCATCAGAGAAAATAACTTTACCCCAGTCCTCTGCTGTCCAATTTCCCCCATACTTCATGCAGAGTGTCCATCTGTCCTTCATGTTTTTCTTGGAGTTGGCTTCTGGGTGAATGATTGTGCAGAGAAGAAAAGGTGAGCCCCACTATGAGTCCTGTGTCATGCCAACAGTAAAGCATCCTGAGACCATTCATGTGTGGGGTTGCTTTTTATCCAATGGAGTGGGCTTTTGTCTAAGAACACTACCATGAATAAAGAATGGTATTTATACATACTCCAAGAGCAACAGGTAAGTATGATGGGGGGGGGGGTTAGTATTGGTGATGATCCGTTTCCAGAAATGGGGAAATGGAACATCACTGGAAAATCTGAAAATGTGCCTGAAGCGGTCACATGAGCTCCCTGCGATCTAGGTAAATATACAATTTTGGTAACGTAAGTATGTTAGAAGTTACATGAGGGGAGGATGTTTAATAGAGATGAGCGAATTTCTCAAAAGTTCGATTCGGCAGATCGATTCGAAGTACCAAAAAAATTCACTTCGATCCGAGTTACTTCACGGCAAATAAACAGCTTTTTCCAGGCTGCAGAGAGCCGGGGTGAGCGGGTGGGCGGCAAAATGGCGCAAGCCCTTGGATGCCGTGGTCATTTTTTCTCTCTCTCTTCAGCATGGACAACTTTTATTCATGTGGAAGGATCTGCTAACAAACAAAGACACGCCTACCCAATCACATCACTAGAGAATATCTTGTGACCGTCTGATGTCACAAAGGTCCTTACTAAATATTCATTACCACGAAGCATCAGGAAATCCAGAATCGTAGAGAATCGAAGATTTCCTGAAATTCGGATCGAATTCCACTTCTGCAGAATCGATTTGCTCATCTCTAATGTTTAGCTTAGTGTAGAAGGATGATTTTATCCTGGACAATCCCTTAAAGGTAGCTTGGTTTGTAAGTGGGGTTTGTGACGCCATGGGTTTCCATCAGTCAGGATTTGTCCCAGAGGCTGATATCAAGCAAGCCAGGGCAAATTGCAAAACTCTTGAAAAATAAGGGTCAACACTCTAAACATTGAGTCCTTGTATAAAACTGATGTTAAGAAAAGTGTAAAAGTCAAGAAACGTAAAAGTCAAGAAAAGTATAAAACATCTGAAATACTTTTAATTGTACTTCTGTATACTATAGAAACATCTGACTAAAAGATCTAAAAACACTGAAGCAGCAAACTTTGTAAAAAACAAAATTTGTCTCAATCTCAAAACCTTTGGCCATGACTGAAGTAAGACACAATAAGTACTGTTCAGATTTACTGTGAATTTTTCACATTAAGGAGCAGTATGAAGTCTTTGGGTGTCTTCACAGCAAGGTCACTTCACTACTCTCAAACTTTATAAGATACTGTAGTACATCGCCACTTCAGATGCCTTGTTCTGAGAATTTTGGAGTCTTAAATATACTTTAAACTTAGACTCATATAGCAAAAAGTACTCTAGACAATGACAGGAAACAGATGTGCGGTACAATGCTCAACCACACTTGTCAGTGCTAATCCTCCTTAGCCCAGCAGTCTGTAACCCTGAAGGCAACTTCCACAGACAGCTCATAGTGAAAGCAATGCTACTAATTGGGTACAAACATAACAGCAGTCACATCCCTTCTCTAAAATCACTAATCTGATGCCAGGAAGAACGGAAGAAATTGTACAGTCGCTGAATCCACCAAGCATATCACTAAGCTCCTGAAGACTAGAAGAAGTAGATCTGCCTCAGCTGTCTACTGCCCTGTTCTTTATGTAGGAGATCAAGACTCAAGGATTGACCCATGCCTACCAGGAAACCAGATAATAAAATGTTTGTATATTTCCCTCTATGCAATGTTCAGATAAGCCCTTATTTTTGGGAAGGATGGTGGACTAGTGGTTAGTACCCTTGCCTTGTAGCAATGGGGTCTTGCTTTCGAAAGGGGCCAATGGTAGAATAGACATTGCGTAGTCAATATTGTTTGTGTGGGTTTCTTATAGGTAGTTTGAGTGCCCAACTGGAGACAGAGCCTGTGTGGATGATGTCTGGGCTGTCACAAGACAGGCATTGATGGCATATTGTTCAGATATGCAGTCAGCATCCGATCTGCGGCAGTCAGGAATGTAGGCACAATAGGAAGTCACTATGACACTTTGTTTTATGATGGCTTCATGATGTTTTATCCAGAGGCCACATAGTTAAACCACCCTGAGACATCCTCTTTAAAAATATCCATCACACTAATTAAAGGGGTTGTGCAGGATTCGAAAACATGGCTGCTTTCTTCTTCTCAGGAAGTGACCTCATGTCTGTTGGTCACATGGCCATGGCACATGTCCATCCCTTTAAAATGAATGGGACTGAGCTGCAGCATGGCCATATTACTAAGGGACATGATGTCACTTCCTGAGAAGAAGAGGAAAGCAGCCATGTTTTCGAAGTCCTGCACAAATCCTTTAAATGGCTGCTGAAGCAGATCTAAAATGTCAACAAAGAAGGTACAGATGTGTTTTTCTCTTGGACCAACTTATCCCAAAACCAGTGGCTTTAGACGGCCAACTTCAAAAAATATAAGAGGATTCATCAAATCCCCTGCGACACTTTTGTGGAATAGTCATAAATTGGTGATTTGCAACTATTTTAAATACTAGTGGCATTTTGGTGCTGGCCTCACCACTTTTCAGAAAATGCATAGAGCTGTGGGTGAGACCATCACTCACGCTATATTATTGAACATTTACACCACAAAAGTGGTATAAATGCTGTTAGAATCTTTGCTAGCCCCAGAATTAAGACCACTCTCCGCTGGCACAGGCAACATTAAGATTGGCATAAAAAACACCAGTTTTAATGAATCTCTTTCATGATGTCACATTACTCTTTAGGGAACTGTATATGCTTATATATGCTATAAATGCAGGGGTGGGATGCAACCGATTCTCCCTGGTCCTGCCCACCCTGCTGTTAAAAATATCAGCAGGTCACAGAACTAGGGAAAAGATGCGCCCTGAATTGGTTCTGAAGCCAAAGGCTTCCTGCCAGTGGCATAACGATCGCGGTCGCAGGGGGTGCGACCGCAACCGGGCCCGGTGGGGTATGGGGCCCGTGGCCAGCTGGAGCTGGCCGGGCCCCGGACCACTATTATAGCGGTCGGGGAAAGCCTGGTTCCCCGACCGCTATACATACTGTTATTGGAAAGGAGCCTGGCATATTTCCAGGCCCCTTTCCAATAGATGGCAGCCCAGGGGAGGTGACTGAAAACAATAAATATATATTCTCCCTCTCCTGGGAACAGTGTTCTCTCCGACGCTCTTCCGTCATGTGACTGAGGCCTGTGATCAGGCCCCAGCGGTCACATGGGGCGCGGCCGCGTAATGACGCCAGTGCGCCCCCACGTGACCGCTGAGGCCCAATCACAAGCCTCAGCAGCGATGTCTGAAGAGGACCTGAAGACGGCAGGATGGAGCGAGGATGATAAGGAAAGGTAATGCAAGGTGAGTATGAGAGTTTGTTATTTTTAATCACTTTCCCTAGGCCTCCGATTATACTGAAGAGACCCCAGAGTATAATAATAGCACCGAAGCCGAGGGGGGCTGTTGGGTGAATATAATACTGTGTGGGGGCCACTGTGAAGCATATAATACTGGGTGGGGGCCACTGTGGAGCATATAATACTGAGTGGGGGCCACTGTGGAGCATATACTACTGTGTGGGGGCAACTGTGGAGCATATACTACTGTGTGGGCGCAACTGTGGAGCATATACTACTTGGTGGGGGTCACTGTGGGAAGCATATAATACTGGGTGGGGGCCACTGTGGGGAGCATATACTACAAGGTGGGGCCACTGTGTGGAGAATATAATACAAGGTGGGGCCACTGTGGGGAGCATATTATACTGTGCGTGGGGGGGAGCAATGTGGAGCATATAATGCTGTGTGGTGGCCACTGTGAAGCATATAATACTATCTGGGGCCACTGTCGAGCATATTATACTGTGTGGGGCCCCGTAACCATCACTATCAAGAATTTGCTGTAGGGGGCCCCGGGCAAAAGTTTGCATGGAGGCCCACAAGACTTTAGTTACGCCACTGCTTCCTGCCCTACCACTTTCCAACTTGTAGGTTGCAAGCTACCTTCGGCCTGCGGTTTACAAGCTGTGGGGAGTGAGACGTAAGTTCCAGTTCATTACTCCCCTCTCTGCTCCCCAGCCCCACCTGAACTTTCCTGCTCTGGGCGCACTTTTATCACCTTTGGAGCAACTTTTTCCTATCTAATAGTAACAGGTAAATGACTAAGCTAATGAACTGTACAACTATTAGTGGTGGATTGTAAGAGAGACATGAGCAATTGAAAAGCAGGAGCCCCACAACCGTTGTTTGTGTCTGCTGATGGGATACCAGTGTTGTAGCCTTAGAGAGAAAACCAGAGCATGTGCCCCGGATGCTGGTTGTCAAGAGGGGCAGAAGAGTAAGGGCAGAACCAAACCTTTGCCCTGGTTGAAGGAAAGCCTAGCTACAGAGAAACCAGGCAGCACAGAGAAATGAAGAATTACACGTATATGTGCAAATCAATACTCAGTGGTTTGTAATGAGAAAAAATAAAGAATTTGCATTATTACCTTCTATTCGGTGAACATCGAGTAAGCATTTGCATTTAATTTATTTCCGCTTCCCCCTTAATTCATCAAGTTGTCCCATAAGAACTGTGGATGGTTACTGGTAAGAGTTATAGCGCTTCAGGGACAAATATGTTTTTCTGTTGGTAACATGTTGTAATGAATATATTCTTTTGGGATCGTGACGTTACTTTGCATAGGAACACTCACAAGAATTTCGATTCGGCAGAGTTCCAATATCGATACATGTTCCTGTAAATTAGACACTAATTATACTTGGCAACCTCAGATTGTGGAGTGACGGCTCTCCCATGAGATGTGAATACTTAACAGCAGAATGTACAAAGTGAATCTGCAATATACAGACTCTATTTATTCAGTGTCAGTGTATTACAGTAGATAAAGGTATGTTTCCATGTGTCGACGTATTTGTGATTTCTATTGTATGTGACGTGTTTGATTCTTTTAGTTGAAATTTTTATATTTTCTATATAAACATATATAACACTAGGGTAATAACAGGTAATACAAATGGTAAGTCCAAATGCAAAGGAGCAATTCTAGGGCTATGCAGAACATATGCAAATACAATACGCCAAGGAACAGATAATACAGACCGATATGCACCCTGTGTGCTGATGTGCGGTGTCCCTGTGAGGCACTGTATTTATATTGGAGATTTTACCATCCACGGACACCCCTAAGGCTAGAAAAACAGAGTTGTATTTTCATGTTATCTTCCATCTATAATAATATACCTCAGGCTTTGCACTAGGCAGGGTATCAGACTTGTCTGGAGTATTCCTTTAATTTCCCCCACCGTATTCCTTCCACATCTACCTTAAAGCCAGTAATGAAAATCTTACATTCAGAGAAAACCCGGAGGAGCTGTGTGCTCTATCGCTTTGGCCGATATGGTGACTTTCACACATCTTATTTACAGAATATATTTGTAGATTAATAGGAATGTGGCCATGTAGAAAGATATTTCCATTGCGTTTCTCTCCCAGTTTACTATCTGAATCCCATGAGTCTAGGCATTGCCTACGCCTATTTTGCAAATTCTGGACGCACAGTTAACATTACATGGAAAAGCCATTTGCAGCCGGAAAGCCAGGGGTCAGTGTCAGGGTATTGATTTTGTTTTCTCACATATTCTGAGATAAACAGAAAACTATTGAACACACTAAAATATTCACATTTAGTCTAAAGTTTCCCTTTATACGTAACTATTTTATATCCTGAATATAGACTAAAAGGAAATATGTCACCAAAAAAATGACCTACTTTTTGAACCAAGTTTTTATGTAATACATTTATTAAGAATTTTGGAATTTTTTTTTAGATTTTCCATGTCACCATCTAATTTTTTATTTTTTAAAAATTACTATAATTTTCACTCTGGCCACTAATAATAGATTGACACTTTCCAAATCCATTCATTCATTGTCATTTACATTACAGACAGGATTACAATATAAGATAATACCACTGACAAATCATTGTATTCACTATTGACAATAGATGATGTCACAGTTTATCTACATTCCCTCCCTGCACAGATCATATGTAGAAAACTCTCCCATAGACGTCAGTGAACCAGCTCCAGACTATTACTGCCTATCGCCATGATAATACTGTCTTGTCACTAAATTAATAAATGCTGTTAACAGAGCAGAAGAGAAGATCAGGCAAGATGGCCTCGCTCATAATTATGTACAGAAAATAGATTTAAAAATATCTAAAATCAGAAAATAAAAGTAGATTAGAAAAAATCTGATTTTAACAAATGAATTAAAAATTGGTTCACACTAGCACTGAGCTCCACGTCATTTGGGTCCACTGGGGGACCCGAACGACAAAGAGCACGTTCGATAAAACAGACTCCCGCAGACAGTTTACCTGCAGACCCCATAGACTATAATGGGGTCTGCCAGGTGTCCGCCATTTTTATACTGAAACCAGCGGAGAGAAAAGTCCTCCTTGCAGGCCTTTTCTCTCCTACAGAGACTCTGACGCAGATGTGAACCTAGCCTTAAATATACTAGCAGAGCTGAATTATAATCAGGGCAAAAAAGACAATTTCACTGGGGCTTTCCCCACCAAAAATGCTTATATGTTTATATAATATGTAAATCTTCTTGTTCTGACCACAAGCAAATACAGACACCATGACAATGGTTAAATTAAATAGATTCTTCATTTTTTATTTTAGATGCATTGGAGTACATAGCCTTTAATGTACCAAAATAAATGTGAGATATATTACGAAGCAGCTAAACATAGGGCTCAACTGAGAAAAAAAAAATCTCATAAAAATATTAACATTTTGCACATACTGTACAGTCATGGCCAAAAGTTTTGAGAATGACACAAATATTATATTTTCACATGATCTGCTGCCCTCTGGTTTTTATGTGTGTTTGTCAGATGTTTTTATCACATACAGAAATATAATTGCATTCATATTATGAGTAACAGAAGCTTATATTGACACTTAGAATGAGTTAATGCAGCAAGTCAATATTTGCAGTGTTGACCCTTCTTCTTCAGGACCTCTGCAATTCTTCCTGGCATGCTCTCAATCAACTTCTGGACCAAATCCTGACTGATAGCAGTCCATTCTTGCAGAATCAATGCTTTAATTTTGTCTGAATTTGTTGGTTTTTGTTTGTCCACCCGTCTCTTGATGATTGACCACAAGTTCTCAATGGGATTAAGATCTGGGGAGTTTCCAGGCTATGGACCCAAAATCTCTATGTTTTGTTCCCTGAGCCATTTAGTTATCACCTTTCCTTTATGGCAAGGTGCTCCATCATGCTGGAAAAGGCATTGTTCAGCGCCAAACTGCTCTTGGACGGTTGGGAGAAGTTGCTCTTGGAGGACATTCTGGTACCATTCTTTATTCATGGCTGTGTTTTTAGGCAAGACTGTGAGAGAGCCGATTCCCTTGGCTGAGAAGCAACCCCACACATGAATGGTTTCAGGATGCTTTACAGTTGGCATGAGACAAGACTGGTGGTAGCGCTCACCTCTTCTTCTCCGAATAAGCTGTTTTCCAGATGTTCCAAACAATCGAAAAGGGGATTCATCAGAGAAAATGACTTTACCCCAGTCCTCAGCAGTCCACTCCCTGTACCTTTTGCAGAATATCAGTCTGTCCCTGATGTTTTTTCTGGAGAGAAGTGGCTTCTTTGCTGCCCTCCTTGAGACCAGGCCTTGCTCCAAGAGTCTCCGCCTCACAGTGCGTGCAGATGCACTCACACCTGCCTGCTGCCATTCCTCAGCAAGCTCTGCACTGCTGGTAGCCCGATCCCGCAGCTGAAACACTTTTAAGAGACGGTCCTGCCGCTTGCTGGTCTTTCTTGGGTGCCCTGGAGCCTTTTTGGCACCAATGGAACCTCTCTCCTTGAAGTTCTTGATGATGCGATAGATTGTTGACTGAGGTGCAATCTTTCTAGCTGCAATACTCTTCCCAGTTAGGCCATTTTTGTGCAGTGCAATGATGACTGCACGTGTTTCTTTAGAGATAACCATGGTTAACAGAAGAGAAACAATGATGGCAAGCACCAGCCTCCTTTTAAAGTGTCCAGTGGTGTCATTCTTACTTAATCATGACAGATTGATCTCCAGCCCTGTCCTCATCAACACCCACACCTGTGTTAATGGAGCAATCACTGAAACGATGTTAGGTGGTCCTTTTAAGGCAGGGCTGCAATGATGTTGAAATGTGTTTTGGGGGATAAAGTTCATTTTCTAGGCAAATATTGACTTTGCAAGTAATTGCTGTTAAGCTGATCACTCTTTATAACATTCTGGAGTATATGCAAATTGCCATTAGAAAAACTGAAGCAGTAGACTTTGTAAAAATTAATATTTGTATCATTCTCAAAACTTTTGGCCATGACTGTATATAACATAATGTATACTAATTCACTAAATCTTAAAGGGGTTTTCTGGGCAAAAAAATCTTTTTTTTAAACAAAAAAAGGTCTGTTAGTGCTATTAATGGGTTAATAAGTGCACCCAAATACCTTTAGCAGTGTTTTGAGTGTTTTCTGGGTTTCTCTGGGAGCTCCTGGCATCCTCTGCATTTGTTTACTACACTACACTCACACTACATCCCTCTCACTCCCCACCTTCCTCTCTCACACCCACTCCCTGTCTCCCTAGCTAGCCCTTCCCAACTAACTCAGCCCACCCCCCTACCCCATCATACTTACCTGTCTTCCTTCCAGACTTCCTTCTATGGGACGGCTCTCCTCTTCTTTGACTCTGCGGGCTGGTGCGCAGACCGGAGGTGCCTCCGACGCCTGCGCAGTAGAGATGGCACCTCTGCCGGCGCGTGCACAGGCTAGAGGTGCTGACAACACCTGCGCAGTAGAGATGGAGTGCCATGTAACCAATACCAGGAGCTGTACGTTGCTGGAAATAGCTTGAGGTTGATGGCTCAAATAATGGGTGCCACGCGAAACGCATGTAGCTGAAACAGCACTTAACTGCTGTGAACCAATGACAATGTTAAGTGGCCATTGGCCTGCCATGGTTGAGTGGGGATCCAACCACTTGCAGTTACTATACAGCTGCTGCTAAGTGAGGTGTCATCCTTAGGCCGGGGGCCCCACATTGCAAAAATGCGGCATTTTGGCCGCAGTGGAAAGGCAGAGGCAAAAAACGCAGCATTTTGGCTGCGGTGGAAAGGCAGAGGCAAAAAACGACACATTTTAGAGTACCTGCAAAGTGTATGGGATTCTGGCTAATCCCATCCACACATTGCAGAAAAAAATCTGCAGCAGAAATACTGCGATGTCAAAAACTCTTGCATTTTTGTAAATTGCAGCATATCAATGGGGCCTTAGTCTCAGACACATATATACCAATATTGTGCACACCATGCCCTTTGTTAACAATTTACAAAATTGTAAAGGGCAGGCTGCAGCAAAACAGTGCTGCGGGAAAAACTGCGTCGGAAACGCATCATGGTTTTTCCTGCATCACTTTTCACAGAACATCTAGTATTTCAGTAGGTATAATTGACATGGTACGATTTCCAAAATCGCAATGGTTTGGGAAATCACTGCATTTCCGTTGTGCGTATTTTTCTGCAATGTGTGGATGGGACTGTAAAATGCTGCAGTTTACACCACGTGGGGCCCCAGCCTAAAAGTCATAACAAATTTGGTGCACTGCTTGTACTCCATTATTTTCATCATTTAATCTTCCCGAATATCCATGTACTGTATATATGTTTATGTTCTAGTGAAGTAACTAATTCCGTGTTTTATATATCTGCTAAGAATAAACAGCTGCCAATTATAAAAAGTCTAAAGCAACCAAGTAGGAAATAGCCATGTACACATCATTCATTTCTCTGACAAATTCCATGTTACACCTAGATGTCTGCATGATTGATATCCTTAATATTTCCTACTTACCAGTCACCACCTGTTTTACATCAGAATGCTTCTTTTTTTCTTAATAAACAGTATTAGGTTTATTGGAAACAGCTGAAAATCTACATGGACAAATACAGATGAATGATTACCATCAAAACTTTTCTAAGGATGAAGAAACACAATGTGGCACCAGTCATGTGCCAATCTGTGCCGCTAGTGTTTTCTCTTCCATTGGCAAACATGAATAACTGCTTTAATGTCATCATGACCATACCTACAAAACACCAAGACACCAAGCAGCAAGAAAAAAACAATAAGCAATCAGAAAATGTTTAGCAATGTAAATAAAAAAAAGCATCCTGGATAGGCATGCGTGTCTTCACCCTAACTTCAACAGATTTGGAGCCACTTGTTAGATGGTGTCCTCACAAATGGACAAATCCAGACCAGTTAAACCCTTACCTGATCACGTGATAATTCGTGAGATGGTCCAAGGTAGGGGTGGCAGCTGGGTGTGGTTTTGTGTAGATAACATTGGAAGGTAAATATATGGAATCTATGGGGGCCCAAGGATCCACTGTACCAACCCGCGCTCTTGGGAAATAACCCCCAGTCACAGATGATAATAAAAGGAATTCACATTTATTAGGGAGATAATCACAACGCGTTTCGGAGCACCAAGCTCCTTTATCAAGTGCATAAAAACAATCTGATGTGATGTTCCCAGTAAAAGTTTTTGTAATCCTTTTTACTGGGAACATCACATCAGACTGTTTTTATGCACTTGATAAAGGAGCTTGGTGCTCGAAATGCGTTGTGATTATCACCCTAATAAATGTGAATTCCTTCTATTATCATCTGTGACCGGGGGTTATTTCCCAAAAGCGCAGGTTGGTACAGTGGATCCTTGGGCCACCATAGATTCCATATATTTACCTTTCAACAGATTTGGGTAAGTAAAGCAGAGTGTGAGCAAATACTTATCTATGTGTGTTTTTGTTTCTGCAACTGATATCAGCAGGGAGGAAGTAAAGGGTTGCAATAATTGAGACATTGGGTGAAAATAATGTTAACTGCTTTGTATTATTTCTGTAATGTATTAAAGAAAAGAGTATTGCAGCTAGATTTATCAAATTATTTTAACTGTATCTCTTTCATGTGTGTACCTGCAGTTGATATCAGCAGGAAGGAAGCAAAGCACTGCAATAATTCAAGTTCTTCTTTTAAGTTAGTGGAAGAAAATATGTGAAATAAATAAAGGGGGAATCACAGAATAACAGATAATAGCTTCAAGTTACATTTCGTGTGTGTGTGTGTACAGAAATATACATTCCGTCAACTCCACCTTTAGAATTTTCCATGTTTTCCTGGTTAACGTCAAATTACTATGAGTTGATCAAACTCCTGACACTAATAAAAAAATACTTTTCTCTCTGCATTTTTTGGATGGAAACACCAAGCGGACCCAAAGAACAGAAACCCGAATGCAGCATTAGTTGAAGTCCATTGTGGCTCAGTTTATACAGTTCTTATGGGATACCACCATGTTGAATAAACTCCAGCCCTATAAATTGTTGTCAGCCTTTGATAATACGTCTGTTTATTTTTACAGCAGGATGTTTAATGATGCATTGATATGATCTGCACTGGTATCATAGAAACAAATGGGATCCAGATCTCGCCACACATCTCCTACAGACAGGGTTACTTAATGAGACTTCCAGTTTTGTTGCAGCAGTGAGTCACAGAATTTGGCATGGTGTTTCAGAAATCTGTGTCCCCATCTGTTAACTAGAAATGGCACATATTGCTCTAAAACTGGTGTGAAATGAACATCTTACAAGAATGTAGGATTTCATCCATGTGGTGAATGAATGACAAGGAAACACTAAATAATTTCTTATACACAGCGAGCTTTTTTTTTTTTTGCTTAATTTTTTTTTTTTACCATTTAGTTAAAAAAAATACTTAAGTAAATTATATTTAGATGCAAATTCAATGTAGTCCATCTAGTCAGAGATGTAAAATGAAACTTCTGGCCCAAGTCCTAAATCTGTAAGAGGACCCACAAAATATTACACATCATTTTTAGTTCTGGTATCTTCATAAGGAGCACAGGGAATCCCCTGAGCTCACGGGTCCAGCTATAACCTCTTTATACCCTATAGTTATATCCCTTTATGGCGGTGACATAACAAGTATGTGGCTATATAACTAATAATACAGCATACAGGTTTGATCATGATTTCCAAAAAACACAATCGTTTCTGAAATCGCAGCATTTCCACTGCAGATATTTTTCTGCAATCTGTGGATGGGATTCGCTAGACTAGTCCACTTTACGGGGACTTTAAAATGCTGCAGTTTTTCCCGTGGCGTTTCCACTGTGGCCAAACTACTGCATTTACGCCTCAAGGCTGAAGCCCCACATCGCAGAAACACAGCTTTTTTTGTTGCAGATTTTGCTGTGGTTTTTCCCGTGGCATTTCCGCTGTGGCCAAACCACTGTGTTTACGCAACATGGGGCTTCAGTCTCAAGGCTGAAGCCCCACGTCGCAGAAACACAGCTTTTTTTTTGTTGCAGATTTTGCTGTGGTTTTTTGAGCCAAAGCCAGGAGCTACAAAAGGAATGTACTTCTTATACTTATACTTCTGCTTTCTGTTCAATCCACTCTTGGCTTTGGCTCAAAAAAACGCAGCAAAATCAGCAACAAAAAAGGTGCATTTCTGCAACATGGGGCCTCAGCCTAAAGCCGATTGCACACGACCTGTCTTGAATGAATGGCACGGGTGGTGCACGGGGGACATTCAATGAATAGGAGCCGCGAAAGCAGGGCCGCAAAATCGGACAGGAATAGGACCTGTCCCATATTTTGCAGCCCAGACTGTTGGCCCACACACATGACTGTGTCATTCATGGTCATATCTACAGGCCCATAGAAATGAATGGGTCAGTGGGCTATCCGGGTATAACCGACATACCACACTGACCAGACATACGGTCATCTGCAAGGGGCTTAAGACAGTCAAAAATGTGCAAAATATATCAATAGGTATACGCCTTTTAATAAATTTGGCGCAAATCATTCCAAGTATATTTATTATATGAGTGGGGTAAGAAACAACAGTCTTAGTAAATGTGGGCCATTATTTTTTGGAAGATCACAAAGAATCTTAGGATGCCATTTGAAGATCTTTAGACCCTTCTTTTTCACTTTGACCAGTATAAACATAATTTTCCTAACACTGAATAAGAATATTATGGTCATATTGCCTTCTTAAAGTATGGTATAGACAGGGGTATAGCTATAGAGTAGGCATCGGCATCCTCCAGTCACATCTGATGGAGTTCCAAGAACAGCCAAGCAAGTGTGCATCCTGAGAAGTATAGTTTCCTGGCTGCTGGCGTGACAAAGGTTGCCAACCCCTGCTATAGAAGGTACAGAGGAAGCAGTCACATCCAGGCATAAAGGACCCTGTGCCACATAACAAGACATTGGTATGTTTGGAAATAGTGCCCGTTTTACAGATTTAACACTGGGGTTCAGACTAGGGATGGACGAGGCGAAATTACCAAAAGTATAGGGTTTGCAATAATAAACACTTATACTCACCCTGTCTCAACTCTCATGGGCATCCGACAGTCCCTGGTGTCCTCTTCAGGGCTCTCTCAGCCTCCGGCTGACATCATGACATCATGACGCTCGCGTGATGTCAGATGGAGGCTGGAAGAGGACACCGGGAAAACAACAAGTGTTATTTTTCCTCACTTTCCCTGGGCCTCCACTTATTCTGATAAGACCGCTGAGTATAATAATAGCACTTCCGGTTCTCTCTGAACAAGTTCAGTATGAAATGAACTAAAGGGTTGAACTTCACAAATATTTGCGAAAAATAAACCTCATGAGGTTCAACCATCTCTAGTTCAGATGCTTCAAGTTATGCTTCTCGTGCATAGAGCACCGATATGCGTCTGGAGGTTACTGGAAGAATGTTCTAAGATGGAATTCTTAGGGTAAATAAAAAAAATAAAAAAAAAGAAATGTAAAAGGGGTTGTCTGAGATTTAGATACTGATTACTTAACCCTATCATAAGTCAATATCAGATCAGTGTGCTTCTAAACCTGGGATAGGTCAATATCAGATGGGTGAGAGTCCTACACCTGGGACCACCACTGATCAGCTGATATTAGGAGCAGCGGCGGCTAGAACTAGCACAATGTAGAGAACTCTGCTGGTAGGATGTACACAGCTCCATACACTGTGTAGTGGTCGAGATGAGTTACTGCAGCTGATATTCCTTTCCCATTCAGGTCATTCATATATCCAATTATACCTATGGATGCTGTATTATTAGTTATATAGCCATATACTTGTTACTTACTGTATATATATATATATATATATATATATATATATATATATCTTATGATGCGTTGCCGCCGCTGTTTTTCCCGGTTCGCATTATTACTGCGGCCTGTTACGTGGGGCATTAGCCTAAAGTGAGATCTATTATCTTTGCACAAAAACAAACATAAGATTGTAGCATAAGAACTTTCTAAGGCTAACGCCCCACGTAGTGGGCTGCTGGCAAAAAGCGCGGCGGAAAACGGATGATGGAAAAGGATTGCATTTTACAGCGCTTTCCACAGAAAGTCCGCAGAGTTTTCCTCTGTAGACTTTCTGTCCCTATTATACCTATACAGGAAACACCGGCGCTTCCGTAGGTATAATTGACATATTGCAATTTACAAAAACACATCGGTTTTTGAAATTGCAGCATTTCTGCTGCGGATATTTTTCTGCAATGTGTGGATGGCATTACCCAGAATCCATCCATTTTTCAGGTACTGTAAAATGGGGCGTTTTCACAACTGCCAAAAAGCTGCATATTCGCAACGTGAGACACCGTCCTTAAGGACTTTCTAAACTATTGCTACCTTAAAAAATACAAAGGTGGCAGAATGGTTTGCTGTTGAGGGTAGATTGCCAAGATTGACAGAATTAGAGTTTTTTGTACCATAACATGAGATTGTCAGGTTATCCATTCATGAACTGAAGATCAGCAGGAGCTGGGTGTTGTAGCATGATCTGCTGGCTCTAAATACATGTCAGTCTGCCAAAGTATGACTGAGTTGTCCAAACCTTAATCCAAAGTGACACCATTTTCTAGTTAAAGGCATTACTGCTTGGGGGAGGGGGTGTCGCTGCGGATATTGATATGACAGGTTCAAAAACATCCAACAAAAACATTTAACGCTGGATTATTTGATCAGTAACTTAATGTAAACGTGCATCTCCTTGCATCTTGCTTTAATTTTAAGATGCAAATGAACATCTGATCCTACTTTGGTCAAATTTATGCACCAATTCAGCAAATTATACAGGGCTCCAAATGTTCAAGCACCACAATATAATCATGTAGCACAGTCATAATTATTCAATGTGTCAGCAGCTTGTCACTGGCAGGAAAAGTATAGCAGGATACCTAATATAGTTACTAACCACCCATTTCTTTCAAGGGAAGAAACTATTATATTGTTGCCTATGTATCAATAAAAAGTTTTGCAATGCAAAAGTCTTATGAGCTCCCCAAATCACCCCTTAGTCCACCTGCACTAGTCTTGTGTTTATTTTGCTTATAATGACATGAGATTTTCTGTGATGTCACATCAGTGGCACCTCAACATTACAGTGGTGTGCCACGATTGGCCACCACAGTTGTGACATCACATATTACATGATGTCACGTGGCTAATGTACTGTATTGGATTAGGTGGTGGTTGGTCTCTCCTTCTCTGGTAATGATGGCTTTGGTACCAAAACCTCTTGCAGGTCCTAGGGCAGTACATTATCTATCTATCTATCTATCTATCTATCTATCTATCTATCTATCTATCTGCAATGTCCAGGGCTGTGAGATGTGGAGATGATGTCATTGGGGAGGCCTAAAGTGGTGGTTGGTCTCTACTTCTTTGGTTATGATGGCTTTGGCACCAAAACCTCTTGCAGGTCCTAGAGCAGCACAGTGATCTATCTGCAATGTCCTAGGCTGTGAGGTGTGGAGAGGATGCCCCAGGGCACACCTAAGGTGGTGGTGGTGCTCTCTTTCTCTAGTCATGGTGGTTTTGGCACTAAAACCTCTTGTAGGTCCTAGGGCAGCACAGTGATCTGTCTATCTATCTATCTATCTATCTATCCATTTTCACATTTATATGGCGAAGAATCCTAATACGCTCTAATTTCATGATTAAAACTGTGTCTGAAAGGTTTTTCCCAGTTTGTCAAAGGTCTTACATCAGAATGCAAGCAACTGTTTTATGATAACTGTTCTTATCATTTGTGGTGCTGGCTCTGGTCATTGGCAGGCGTCATACCAGATTAGGGAAGCCTGTGACATTAGACCCAATACTTACCTGAAAATGCACAAGCTTGGGGACCTCATTGCTCATGTGGAGAGAGCTATTGGAAAATAAAGGAGGAAGGGTATAATCAGAGTCGTAACTTGAAGCTCCTGGGCCAAGATGCAAATCTGAAAAGGGACCCCTATTTAGCAACAGGGACCCAAACCTAGAAGGCACCTTAGGTCCAAGATAGGCGGGGGCAGATCCCAATAAGGGTGATAACCCCTGAAGGAGTGGAAGAAGGATTCAGAGTGTATTGCTACTGAAGAGAACCACCATTGCCACCTGTTACCTATTGTTCTCTACTGTACCTGTCTAACGTGAAGACTCTCTTGCACCCTGTTTAGGCTGTACATTTGTTCTGGTGAAATTCAGTAAAGAATATGATGTTGCATTGTAAGTGAGCCATGTCCATGCCTGCACCACACAACTCACAAAAGTCTACTTTTACTGTTTTTTGTTCCTTGCCTCTCCTGTCCCCACCACACATACTGTATCCATCACCTATGTATAATAATTTTGTATTATATTATGTTTTGGACGATACCAGTAAAATAACTTTGTGGGCTCAGGTGAACCACCAGCAAGGTATCTTATGTTCTCCCAGCATACACAAAAAGAACATTTCTTTTCTTCAGGAAACTATGCTACCTTATAAAATGTTCTTCTCTGTTATAAGATAGCCTATGGCTGTGTGTTATTAATGCCTGAACAGAGTGTGGAGGAGACCTGCTAAGAGATGAATCAACCAAGGCTCTCTACTAAGAGGACTCCCAAATCCAAATCAGCTTGTTCTTCTTTTACTCTGGTTACAAAGAACTACTTACAGCTTGTCTCCTAACCCTGCCAGTTAACCCCATGTGCCATTTTTCCAGCACATAAAAATGAAATATTCATTTTTATGTGCTTAAGAGTAGTGCCAAATGCCTCTTATAGTTAGGGAGGCTCGCCAACATGACATACCGTGTGCGGGGACCTCTATGGGACCTAATACCGTGTGCGGGGACCACTATGGGACCTAATACCGTGTGCAGGGACCGCTATGGGACCTAATACCATGTGCGGGGACCGCTATGGGACCTAATACCGTGTGTGGGGACCGCTATGGGACCTAATAGCGTGTGCAGGGACCGCTATGGGACCTAATACCGTGTGCTGGGGCCACTATATGACATAATACCGTGTGCTGGGATCACTATGTGACATAATACGGTGTGCAGGGGCCGCTATGGGACCTAATACCGTGTGCAGGGAACGCTATGGGACCTAATACCGTGTGTGGGGACCGCTATGGGACCTAATACCGTGTGCAGGGGCCGCTATGGGACCTAATACCGTGTGCAGGGGCCGCTATGGGACCTAATACCGTGTGCAGGGGCCGCTATGGGACCTAATACCGTGTGCAGGGAACGCTATGGGACCTAATACCGTGTGCAGGGACCGCTATGGGACCTAATACTGTGTGCTGGGGCCACTATATGACATAATACCGTGTGCTGGGGCCACTATATGACATAATTCCGTGTGCAGGGACCACTATAGGACATAATACCGTGTGCAGGAACTGCTATGGGACCTAATACCGTGTTCGGGGGCTGCTATGGGACCTAATACCGTGTGCAGGGACCGCTATGGGACCTAATACCGTGTGCTGGGGCCACTATGTGACATAATACGTTGTACAGGGGTCACTATGTGACATAATACTGTGTGCAGGGGTCACTATGTGACATAATACCATGTGCAGGGGCCACTATATGACATAATACCATGTGCTGGGGCCACTATATGACATAATACTGTGTGCTGGGGCCACTATATGACATAATACCGTGTGCAGGGGCCACTATGTGACATAATACGTTGTGCGAGGTCCACTATGGGACCTAATACCGTGTGCGGGGACCGCTATGGGACCTAATACCGTGTGCGGGGACCGCTATGGGACCTAATACCGTGTGCAGGGACCGCTATGGGACCTAATACCGTGTGTAGGGACCGTTATGGGACCTAATACCGTGTTCTGGGGCCACTATGTGACATAATACGGTGTGCAGGGGTCACTATGTGATATAATACTGTGTGAAGGGCCACTATGTGACATAATACGGTGTGCAGAGGCTGTTATGGGATATAATACCTTGTGCAGGGGCCGCTATGGGACCTAATACCGTGTTCAGGGACCACTATGGAACATAATACAGTGTGAAGGGACTATAGGACACTATAGGACATAATACCGTGTGCAGGGACTGCTATGGGACCTAATACCGTGTGCGGGGACCACTATGGGACCTAATACCGTGTGCAGGGACCGCTATGGGACCTAATACCGTGTGCAGGGACCGTTATGGGACCTAATACCGTGTGCTGGGGCCACTATATGACATAATACCGTGTGAAGGGGCCACTATGTGACATAATACGGTGTGCAGAGGCTGTTATGGGATATAATACCTTGTGCAGGGGCCGCTATGGGACATAATACCATGTGCAGGGGCCGCTATGGGACATTATTCTGTATAACGGTGTGTTTTCTGCATTAAGGATGTGTTTTTGCACAGAAAACAAAGGCATTTTTTTGTGCAAAAATGCACCATGTGAATGCAGTTTTACATTGAAGTAAAAGTTCCAGTGGCCTAACACTATATCTGCATCCAGATACATAGTGTGTTTCCACCATAAGGATGCCGCCATACGGTGCTCCTGGACACATTTACCACTAATTGGGGGCTGCACATGGACTTTCATTGCTTCTAATCGGAAAGCACAGGCACATCCCAAGAAATAGAAGTAAACGCATGTGTCCTGAAGCATCTGGTGGCAGCACTTCTGTGTTATGGTTTGTGGTATATGACTTTAGTTTAGGGGTCGTCAGACTTACAATTATTGACCAGCACTCCAAGTACCTCATCTTTGATTTTTTAATTAAAATCGGCGCACCGAACAAAAAAAGGTTGCCCTAATCCTTACCAAGAGGTGAGTCCTGTCCTCTCATCAGACTCATGTCTGGGGCTCCTGGCACAAAAACATTTCACCAGTGAAGCATGGGCGCTAACCACAAATCAAATGTATGTGCAGTGAAGTTCAGATGTACTACCCTGGCTGCAGGGGAGAAAGTATTAGTATTACCAGGTTGTTTTAACCCTTTAATGACGCAGGGTAGTTTGTACATTAATGCTCGGAGATTTTTTTCAGATTTTCCTTCCCCGCCTTCCAAAATTCATAACTTTTTTTATTTTTCTGTAGCTATGTGAGGGCTTATTCTTTGTGTGACAAGTTGTACTTTCATTTGGCACCATTTTGGGGTACATACAGTATATATATGGCTGTGGTCAGGCTGAATTCCCACACAGTGGGGGGAAAAAAACCCAATTCTCAGGCTCAGTGGGGGTCTCAGCAGACAGACCCCCATCAATCAGGTATTTATCCTCTATCATTTAGGTGTATACAGGGCAGTAACATTTTGTGACTTACAGGTGACGTCCCTTCTCTTCCCTCTGGACCGCCATGACCACTTCTTCCAGCTGTGACTTGTCTCTGTAAAGTTTGCAACACAAACATCTTTGATTCCTCACTTTTCCAAGCATCCAACCCACATTGTCCTCACCTACACAAAGCCCCCATCCTGCTGCTACCCCCAATTATAAAATATATGATATAACCCCCCCATAATGAATAATACCCCCAAGTGCATCTTTATATTAATAACATCCGTGTGTACCCTGTATAAATAGTGCCCCTTATTAATAATGCCCCAGGTGTTAACTAATTAAAAGGTTTTCCAGGTAATTAATAAACTAATCAGTGGGGCTCAAAAACCCAGGACCCCCACTGATCAGCTGTTTGAATGGTACCTGTGTAAGCGCCATGACCGCTTCTCTGTTTACATAGTGCCATTCCTCTAATAGCGGACATGTAATGTATCTACAGCCTCGTCCTCTACATGTCTACAGTATGTGACAAGGCTAGAATTACATTACACAGCCACTAAAAACAGACAGCGTATAATCTAAACAGGTGCCATAGCCCATGTTTATAGCGCCCCATTTACACACACTATAATGTTCCACAGCAGCCCCTGCACACAGTATTACATAGTATTATGGCCCGCAGCAGCCCCTGCACACTGTATTATGCCTCGCAGCGGCCCCTGCACACGGTATTATGTTCCATAGGGGCCCCTGCACATGGTATTATGCCTCGCAGTGGCCACTGCACACGGTATTATGTTCCACAGCAACTCCTGCATACAGTTTTATGCTCCCTAGTGGCCCCTGCACACGGTATTATGCTCCACAGTGGCCCCAGCACACGGTATTATGCTCCATAGTGGCCCCTGCACTGGTATTATGCTCTATAGTGGCCCATGCACTGGTATTATGCTCCATAGTGGCCCCTGCGCTTGTATTATGCTCTATAGTGGCCCCTGCACTCGGTATTATGCTCTATAGTGGCCCCTGCACTTGTATTATGCTCCAGAGTGGCCCCTGCACAGGGTATTATGCTCTACAGTGGTCCCTGCACAGGGTATTATGCCCCATAGTGGACCACCCATGAACTATTATTATACTCTGGGGTCTTTTCAGACCCCAGAGTATAATGATCGGAGACCCAGGGGAAGTGACAAACATAAAAACCAGTTTTACTTACCTATCCTGGTGCACTCCTTGCAGCTTTTGGCCCTGTTTAATTGCGCACACACGTCACGTGATCAGGCCGGCGACGCGACCTGATGACGTCACCAGAGGCCTCAAGCCTGCTCGGAGTTACATAGGATCGCAGGAGGTGAGTAACACTGGTTTTTATGTTCCCTCACCAACCCTAGGCCTCCGATTATTATTCTCCGGAGTCTGAAAAGACCCTGGAGTATAATAATAGTAGTATTTGCGGCCCGCGGCCTCACTTACCGATGCCCGCGCCCGCTCACAGCGGCATCCACTTCCCTTTCTGCGTCCCCTAGCAGAAGGGGAAGCGAGGGCGGCCACGAGCAGATGCGGGGTCGGTAAATAAATAGGCCGTGACCTGCCGTGGATACTCCAGCAGGTCACGGCCTATTTATATATAAAAAAAAAGTTATACTCACCTGCGATGCCTTGATGCAGCCGCCGCCTCCTCTTCTTGTCCGCGATGCCTGTGTCTCAGCGTAGGTGGCGTGATGACGTCATTGTATCACCACCTGCGCTGAGA
This sequence comes from Leptodactylus fallax, assembly GCA_947044405.1. Lineage (NCBI taxonomy): Eukaryota > Metazoa > Chordata > Amphibia > Anura > Leptodactylidae > Leptodactylus > Leptodactylus fallax. The sequence goes on from CAMRHE010000085.1 coordinate 511,348, forward strand.
TGTGACGTCTCGTAAACCAGCCCAGGACAGGTCCCGCTCAGCTCTGTTGTTTTTTTTTTTTTTTTTTCAAAGCGGCCTGTCCTGGGCTGGTCTACATTAAATAGTAAAAATGCCGCCCCCCAGACAGTGAAGGACAGTGCCGCCTGAGGCGGCTGCCTCACTTCGCCTCATTAGCGGTGCGCCCCTGGGACATGTTGTACTTTTGATTGGTACCAATGTTTGATATGTATGACTTTTTGATCACTTTTTATTGCTTTTTTTTGTGAAGTGGCCAAAATACGCTAATTTGCACATTGCGGAATATTTTTTTTACGGCGTTCATCGTACAGGATAAATAATGCTATTTTTGGATACTGGGGACTTATACACACATGGGGATACCTAACATGTTTGTTTATGTTAGGTGTTTTTTAAATGGTGGGATTTTTTAACTTTTTATTATTTTTTTTTTATTCATTATTTTAAACTTTTTGAACTTCTTTTTTTTTTACTTTTTACATGTCCCACAGGGCGACTTGAACCTGGGATCTCAGATTCCCAGTGCAATGTACTGCAATACATTGTATTGCAGAACATCGCACATGGGTTCCATATGGAACCTATGCAGTCAGGATAGGCAGTCAGGCCATGGCAATCCCTCGGACCGTGCAATCTTATGGTGGGGGATCCGAGGGGTGGCGATCTTGCCCCTGGTTAAACGGCCGGCGTCAGAGTATCTTCCACAGCTCCTGTGCCTATGGCATCACAGCGCAGTACTATTACAATATAATGGTACAGCACCCCTGGGGAGGACAGGGTTACCATATGCAAGTTTAGGGCACCAAACCACATTTTGGGGTTTACTACCAAAAAGCTCATGATGGGTTCCTTTAAAAATTTGTTGCGTCCATGCATGTACCTTTATCTTTTTCCTATCTCTGTAAAATACTAAAAGTTACTTCTGCAAGTCATTAGTACAGTTATTACAGCAGGTTCCAGGCTGTGAGTGATTGATATTAACATCCACTCTGCATATTTCTATAACCTGACATTATCTCACTATTTCATTATACTGTGCTACTGACTAGATAAATGTAGACAGGTCAAGGAATAAATTGACATTTGCTGTTCTCCAATATCCCTACTACACATGAATTTTTGCACAGAATATTAGCAGGATTCATCCATTTCCCTTGTGCGCTAAGGGATTTCATGTAATACCGTGCAATACTGAGCTAAGCTAAGCAACCTCAACTAATCCCTAGAATATGTGCCAGGACATTAGAAAATATGTATAAATCACAATAAACAGATATACCTGGACAAGACATTATCCCAATGTGAAAGAATTGAAGTCGTACCCTAAATCTTATATGAGGATATGTGAGGATTAGAATTGGGTGAATGTGAATATAAAATGATGTGTATATATACTCTAAATAAAATATCTGAATAATTCTGATATTGTGTAATAACCTCAGGTGTCCAAAAAGTGCTAGAGATTGCCACCATGGTGCTTCCTACAAATCCCCCTGAGAAGAGGCATAACTGGGCTTTCCTTCACTTTGGGCAAACTTTTAGTTTCTCAATCTTGTATCTAAATACCCTAGACAAGATAGAGTTGCTTGAAGGCAATCCCTCCCTCATCTGTGGGGGTCCCAATCATCTTGCAACATTTGGCTGCTGTGTGTGCAAAAACCCATTGGAGGATGGAAGTATTAGTCGTTGCAACAGTGGCCAAAACACTCAACCATCTCCTCCAGCACACCTCCTGAGTTGATGCAGTGCTGAGGGGGGCTGTAGGGTACCTAATGGTGGTCGTTGTTCCCCCAGAGCACTTCTAGTTGAGGTAGTCATCCATTTCCTCCAGTTCTACACTTGGGTTGGTGCAATGCTGAAGACGTCCGCAGTGTACCTGATGGTGGTGTTTGTCTCTCCCCCCAATTCCAACAGAAAATGGGAGGGTACCACTCATGAATAAATAATGTATGCTACATACACCAAATTCTCCCCCGGACACATCATAGTTGTGGTTAGCCTTCCTGAGCCTGATGGGAGTTGGAGTGCCTAAGAGGCTTGTGCAGGAATAAGACTCAGAAGAAGCAAGGTATGCAGGAAAACATGGTAACATATAACTTTACTCGGTACAATTCAACATCACAGCTTTCACACATGGAGGAACAGTTCTTGCGGTTATATTACTGTGAGTTGAGGCTGAGCTGGCAGATGGTACTCCCAGTTGAAGTCTGCACGTACGTTACTTAGATAGCCTCTTTTAGTCCTATTTGCCTCCCTCTCTCTGTCACAAAAAGTGCCTAAGGGTATGAGCAGTGTGCCTTGTCCGCCCTGTGGCCGGGAAAAGTCTGAGGCTCATGTACAACTTCTCCTCAATTCCAGAATTGCCAGACACGCCTCAGATATATCAACTAGGTCAGGACAGCCTTCTTTCACCTGAGCTGGCTGGAAGGTTTCCACATCAGATTGAGGTCTGGGAACAGGCTCACTGCTCCTTCCCTGCTTGACCTCACTTCTCCGTGGCTCATAGAAAGTGGTAATACTTGCAGCTGTACTGTGGGCCCCCAGAAATAATTTTACTGATGGGCCCTGGGCATCCCAGCCTGACACCTCCCATGCATATAGACCCCACATACCATCTAAAGTACCCGCCACAGATATCTTCCAGAACCCAACCTTCACTAAGCTCCTCCACTAGATCAGGCTCTTCAAGAAACATTGCACCTAGTATCTTTAGCAGGCAACATATTGCAGGGGATCCCAGTGCAGAAATTGTGAATCACAATAAAATTCTATTTTTCCCAATGCCTCTAAACTGATAGCTTTCAGCTCCTTCTAGCAGTAGAAGAGGATACACTTGGCATAGTCTCTATTTTCATACGCCAGTAGCTGAGGTCTAAACCGCAGGTGTTAATCTCATTACTTGCAATTATCACAAAACCTATTGGGACATCACAAATATCATCTGCACCCAAAGAAAAGATCTCTGCAAACATCTGAGCTTATGAGTAGTTTGCACATCTGATTCTGTGAGATAGGGAACAGCTGCCCAATATGCACTCTAATATTATACCACAGGTGCTACCTACAGCTCTGGTAATCACTGAGATTATATATTATAGGTACATACCCTGCAATGTCACGACCAAAAATCAGTTTAATATATATACCGATCAGCAACTAAATTCAAGGGACTAAATGATTGGGTCAGACCATCTACAAAATTGCAAATCTTGTGTTCCAAGAGTATGCAGGTATTACAGGTATGGACTTTCTAGAACCTGCTAAAAGTGGTCAAAGGATGGACAACCAGTGAACCAATGACATGGACAAGGGAATACAGGGCTCACTGATGCACATGAGGAGTTAAGGCTAGACTGTCTGGTCTGAAGACTCAGAAGAGCTGAAGCGCAAATTGCTTAAAAACAAAATTCATGTTGTCTATGATAGAAAAGCTCCAGAACACGCAGAGCATTGCAGCTTGTTAGCATGAGGCTGCATAGTCACAGGCCAACTAAAGTGTCAATGTTGATTCCAGTCCAATGCCAAAAGCTCCTACAAAGGGCCCATGGGCATAAGAACTGGACCATGGACTAAGCAATCACATTTTCTTTTCTTCTTATATCAAGTCGATGGGTGGGTGTCACTTATCTTAGGTGGCACTAGGATGTGAAGAAGGCAAACCAGGCAGTGTGATACCCTGGGCAATGTTCTAATGGGAAATCTTGGCATTCTTGTGGATGATACTCTGATTTGGACCACCTAGGTGTGCAGACCAAGTACACTCCTTCATGGCAGCATTATTCCCTAATGGTAGTATCCTCTTTAAACAAAAATGTTGCAGAAATAGTTTTGGAATGGTTTAAGTAACATGACAAAAAGCTCAAGGTGTTGACTTGGCCTCCTAATTCATCAGATCTCAATCCTGTTAGCACTGCATAGGCTGATCTCCTGCACTCCTCAACATTGAAATTGCAACATCAAGAAGAACATGCCATAAGGTTATGCAGACCTAGGAAAGTAGCAGATGAACTTAGCTCCAATCTGTGACATGTGGGAGGGGCATAGAAGCCTAGATTAAAAGCAAAGTTTTTCTAGCTACGGGAAACCTGTTTAACGTTGCGTACCCTGCTGGTTGGGAGAGAACAACAATGAACTAAAGATTGTTTATGTAAAGTTCTAGATTTTGGATGTCCTAATGAGGCATTTCACAGAATATTCCTCTATTTATTATGTGCCCCTATGATATTATGGATAAAGCTTCATTATACTGTGCTAGTTGTGACATCTGTAGACTCTTCATGCAGTAAGATGACATTATATCAGAGCAGCTTCACTGCTATACTTTATCTTATCTACAGTAATGTTGGTTTCTTAAAAACAGCTGAGATAACAATGTTAATATACAGCCAATTACACAATGTGACAATCCAATACTATAACACTGATCTATTCCGCTCCCTGTGTAGCGGCCAGGCTCTCCCCCCTTCCCTTGTCTGCTGATAAATTGCAGGGTGCATTACGCCAGAGCCATAATTCAGCAGGCAGAGAGAGGAGTTGGAGAGGGTTTAGTAAAATATACTCAGGACCGGAATATGCAAATAAGTTTTCTTTGATCGAACAATAAAAACTGTTGCCTAGCGCCACCTTTTGGAAAGGTAACTGCCTTGCTTTTGCCTTGCCTTTGCCTAAAATGCCTTGCTTTTAAGAAACATAGTGATTAGAGGGGTTGTCCAGGAATTATAGGAAACTCAGGGTTAGCCAGGGTGGGTGCAAACAAAGAAAAAGTCATACTAACCTATCCTTGGTGCTCCGTTAACTATCCCAATCCCCTTTTTGCACCCATTTCCAGGCCTCACCGGGCCAGAAATGGAGAGGCTCACATAACCACTTAGATCAATCACTGGCCTCAGGAGTCACTAGAGAAGGACTGGTGGGTGACATCACTCTCATACATCACTGGTATCTTACCGGCAACCATTGGCCCATTTATTTATTTATTTACTATGCTTACTTGTATAGCGCCATCATATTCCACAGCGCTTTACAGACATTGACAGTCGCTGTCTCATATAGGGATCACAATCTACATTTCCCTATCAGTATGTCTTTGGAGTGTGGGAGGAAACCCACACAAACACGGGGAGAACATACAAACTCCATTTACAGTCCAGTGAGTTCCAGGAGGGGAAAGGTGTCCAGAACTATACAACGGAGTGCAGAGGTGATGTGAATGAGTGGAGGCCTCCCTATAAATATGTGGATGATATCCATACTTCGCACCAAAGGCTTCAAATCTAGCATGAAGAGTTCTTTAACCAGCACAAAAAATGTTGCTGCTTTTTCTGCGATCGGAGAAGAAACAAGACATCTTCATCTCCTGAGGTGTCCACTGTAACAAGTTGCACGACAAGTACTATAACAAACATATAAATAATTAACAACACGTTCTACAGCATATAGTGGTTGAAATGTGGGAAGGCGAAAACCAATGAATCAATGACCCAATTTACTGGCCACGAAAAAATATACAGCATACAATACAGCTGCTTCTCACCTTTAGGGTGTTGTATGTTCTTTTGTGTCAGTGTATCATTTTTAGGTAATTAATTGTGTCTGTTCCCAACATTGGGGAAGATTTATCCGACATTTTATACCAGTTTCTGATCTAAAAATAAAATGTAAGACTATAAAAATCCTTTAAATTAAAGCCGTGAAAAAAAAAATAGATATATTCCTTTCCAGTTTTCACGGTTGTTTTTCTGGATTTTAGAATAAAAGAGAAAAATCTGAAGCCTGGGCAGATAATGAAGACACTTGTAAGCTGTAATTTGCTGAGCAGAGCAGAATTTGTTATAAGGTGGTGGAGGAACGGCACAATAATAAGGTATATGGGGCTTTCAGGAAACCATGATCTGAAGTGTCTGTGATGACATGTGATAACACAACATCCTACCTACACGCCGTCTCCCCGCTGCATACTCCAATTAGCCCGCAGAACCTGCCAACCTTCTAATGAGTGCAAGGAAACAGCCATTACTGGGATCAACAAGGCTGGTGGAGGCTGACAGAGGCGAAATAAGGTCAGAGGAAAACAAATATACAATCATTATCTGTGTGCATTATATAGTAAGGGAGAGAGCTAGCTATCCAGGCAATGCTTGCGTGCCCCAGTTATTTAGTATCCTTATTTTTCATTTTTTTCTCTCCCCCTTCCAAAAGCCACAACTTTTTTATTATTCCGTTCACAAAGCTGTATGAAGTCAAATTGTATTTCATAAGGGTGCTGTCTAATATTTCATATAATGTACTGGAAAGCTGAAAAAAATTAGAATGTGCAGCCAAAATGATGTGTTACCTATATTTTGCGGGTTGTTACGATTACGGTGGTGCAAAATACATATAGTTTTTGTTAATACCATAACAAAAATCCAACACTTTGGAAAAAAAAAAATTCTTGGAGTAGCCATATTCTGACACCCGTAATTTTTTTATATTTCTGTAGATGGGTCTTTTTTTGAGAGGCTAGATGTAGACTTTAATCACGGGTATCACCACTGGGTCTCCACTGCATGAAACAGCAGAGACCCCGCGGTTATGAGGTCTAATCTGCTTCCTTACATCCGCCATAATAGTATGCTGGATATCAAGAAGGGGTTAAATGTCTATATAATCTAAATCCAAAACTTTGGAAAAATATTTTCTTGGGGCCACCATATTCTGACATCGGTAAGTTTTTTAAATTTCCATGTTTTTTTGAGGGGCCAGATTTAGTCTTTGATCACCACATTACCACCAGGTCTTCACTGTATGGAACAGCAGAGACCCCGCACTTATGACACCCTCACTACCTCCCAACATCAGCCGTCATAGTATGGCAGATGTTGAAAAGGAGTTGAAGCTCTTTATAAACCAACTGAGCTGGTTACAAAGAAAAAAATATAATATGTCATATGTGCCCTAGTAAGGTTTGTAGAGTTTTCTATGTCCCACCATGACCCCATGAAGTCCTGTTAAAGGAACACTCTGCACAAAACGGATACCCTCTGCTATGCCTAGTGCAGAACCTAAGAGGATGGTTATATATTTATCTATTTTATCAGTGCAGTTTATAGCCAGTAATCTTATAATGTCAACATGTACACTATGCACAGTTAGGTCCATACAGTGGGAAAAAAAAAGTATTTAGTCAGCCACCAATTGTGCAAGTTCTCCCACTTAAAAGATGAGGCCGTCCTGTAATTGTCATCATAGGTAGACCTCAACTATGAGAGACATAATGAGAAAACAAATCCAGAAAATCACATTGTCTGATTTTTTAAGAATTTATTTGCAAATTATGGTGGAAAAGAAGTATTTGGTCAATAACAAAAGTTCATCTCAATACTTTGTTATATATCCTTTGTTGGCAATGACAGAGGTCAAATGTTTTCTGTAAGTCTTCACAAGGTTGGCACACACTGTTGCTGGTATGTTGGCCCATTCCTCCATGCAGATCTCCTCTAGAGCAGTGATATTTTGGGGCTGTCGCTGGGCAACACGGACTTTCAACTCGCTCCAAACGTGAGGTTTGCACTTAAAATCTCACGATACATGGCCCCATTCATTCTTTCATGAACACGGATCAGTCGTTCTGGTCCCTTTGCAGAGAAACAGCCCCAAAGCATGATGTTGCCACCCCCATGCTTCACATTATGTATGGTGTTCTTTGGATGCAACTCAGCATTCACTCTCCTCCAAACACGACGAGTTGTGTTTCTACCAAACAGTTCTACTTTGGTTTCATCTGACCATATGACATTCTCCCAATACTCTTCTGGAACATCCAAATGCTCTCTAGCAATCTTCAGACGGGCCCGGATATGTACTGGCTTAAGCAGGAGGACACCTCTGGCACTGCAGGATCTGAGTCCCTGGCGGCGTAGTGTGTTACTGACGGTAGCCTTTGTTACATTAGTCCCAGCTTTCTGCAAGTCATTCACTAGGTCCCGCCGTGTGGTTCTGGGATTTTTGCTCACTGCTCTTGTGATCATTTTGACCCCACGGGGTGAGATCTTGCGTGGAGCCCCTGATGGAGGTAGATTATCAGTTGTCTTGTATGTCTTCCATTTTCTAATTATTGCTCCCACAGGTGATTTCTTCACACAAAGCTGCTTGCCTATTGCAGATTCAGTCTTCCCAGCCTGGTGCAGGTCTACAATTTTGTTTCTGGTGTCCTTCCACAGCTCTTTGGTCTTCACCATAGTGGAGTTTGGAGTGTGACTGTTTGAGGTTGTGGACAGGTGTCTTTTATACTGATAACAATGTCAAACAGGAGCCATTACTACAGGTAATGAGTGGAGGACAGAGGAGCCTCTTAAAGAAGAAGTTACAGGTCTGTGAGAGCCAGAAATCTTGCTTGTTTGCAGGTGACCAAATACTTATTTTCCACCATAATTTGCAAATAAATTCTTAAAAATCAGACAATGTGATTTTCTGGATTTGTTTTCTCATTTTGTCTCTCATAGTTGAGGTCTACCTATGATGACAATTACAGGCCGACCTCATCTTTTTAAGTGGGAGAACTTGCACAATTGGTGGCTGACTAAATACTTTTTTTCCCCACTGTATAAATTTGGACACTGACACAAATTTTGGTTTTTTTTTTCCTGGTTACTGAAACATATTCAAGTTATAGTTATATAATGGACATGGACATAAAGTCCAGATTTTCAGATTTCATTTGAGGGTATCTACATTAAATTGGATGAAGGGTTTAGGAGTTTCAGCTTCAGTTTTTAAAGGGACCAAAAATAATTGGACAATTGACTCTGTGGCTGTTTCCTGGGCAGGTGTGGGCATTCCTTTGTTATGTCATTCTCAATTAAGCAGGCCTGGAGTTGATTTGAGGTGCGGTGCTTGCATTTGGAAGATTTTGCTGTGAAGAAAACATGCGGTCAAAGGAGTTCTCCAGGCAGGTAAAACAAGCCATCCTTAAGCTGCAAAAACAGAAAAAAAACCATCCGAGAAATTGCTACAATATTAGGAGTGGCAAAATCTACAGTTTGATACATCCTGAGAAAGAAAGAAAGCACTGGTGAACTCATCAATGCAAAAAGATCTGGATACCCATGGAAGACAACAGTGGTGGATGATCGCAGAATAATTTCCATGGTGAAGAGAAACCCCTTCACAACAGCCAACCAAGTGAACAACACTCTCCAGGATGTAGGTGCATCAATATCCAAATCTACCATAAAGAGAAGACTGCATGAAAGTAAATACAGAGGGTTCACTGCACGGTGCAAGCCACTCATAAGCCTTGAGAATAAGAAGGCTAGATCTCAACCCAACTGAGCAGCATTTCACTTGTTAAAGACTAAACTTCACACAGAAAGGCCACAAACAAACAGCAACTGAAAACCGCTGCAGTAAAGGCCTGGCAGAGCATTAAAGAGGAGGAAACACAGAGTCTGGTGATGTCCATGAGTGCAAGACTTCAGGCAGTCATTGCCAACAAAGGGTGAACAACCAAGTATTAGAAATTAACATTTTATTTACAATTATTTAATTTGTCCAATTACTTTTGAGCCCCTGAAATGAAGGGATTGTGTGTAATAAATGCTTTATAATTCTCACATTTTTATGTAATCATTTTGTTCAGCCCACTGAATTAAAGCTGAAAGTTTGAACTTTAACTGCATTGTGGTAATGTCCAGAACCAAAACTAGAAAAATGTTGTCTCTGTCCAAATATTTATGGACCTAACTGTATACAAGGTCAGTAGCTGGTTAACAGTTTCTGTAAAGCAGAAAGTATACATGAAGTTCATCCACATTATTTTATCCACATGCAGAAAATTTTAACAGAAATATCAAAAAATGTGCAAAAATATTACATAAATACAGATATGTACTATGTTCTACTCTATGTCTCCTTCAAATTACTGCCTGTGGCTCTGAGCTTCCTGAAGTGCTGGACAGCTCCATACTGTATATTGTATGCAATAAGACTGAAGGATCATCTGAACTGTCTTACAGTGCACCTCCAATTATAAAATAGCTTTTCAGAAATGTATAGTGCAGGTGAATATAAGAAACTTAAGTAATATATCTTATTAAAGAAATCAGTTTCCTTCTCCAATTTTTAGGCTGCTCTCCTCCTCCATATCGTCAGCCAGGCTGTTTATTTATATAGCATCTGTCTCTGTATCCAGCTCACACACAGAAGTCTATGGAGAGGAGAGGGAGCTGCTCTGGGGTTATGCCACGAAAAGCATATATCCACTATCCATAGGAGGTTGAGGTGATCGGAAGTGCCATCCACCACCAGTCACACCTACAATCATCCTGGCTGTGGTCCAGCTGAGTGTGCAGAGAGGGGAAAGGACCCCCATTCTCAAGATTGGTAGGAACCCCCACCAATCAGGTATTCATCCTCTATCCTATGGACAGCAGTGTTAGAAGAGCTCTCTCACAGTGTAGCAAAGGGAATGTGTCTTTTACAGCAGTCCCCTCCTCCCCCTCCCCTCTCCATAGACTTCTATGCAAAAAGTAACTCAGCCTGATGAGTGGAGAAGGAAACATATTTCTTCAATACTATAAATAACAAAGTTTCTTATATTTATCTGCACTATTCAATTATGGTTGTTTTAGAATTGGAGGTACATTCTAAAAAAAAGTATTCTTGTTGCCCATATCAGTATCCTCCATAGCCAAAGTTTAACCAACATGAAGTATGGTGATGAATGGATGCTTGTGAACAGCCTGGTGGCTTAATATGAAGATCTACTAGTCCATGCGATGGGGTCTACAGTTTATAATTAAGATCTACTGTACTGGCATTACTAAGGATAGGGGATGGTAAAATATGACCTGAAACTTTGCCTACCTAGGACTCCGATCTACTATTTGCCACCATGGGCTACTACAGTTGGCCACTCCTTTATCTTTGTATCTGTGATTTGCAGCATAATATACATGTAATCTAAACTAATTTCTAACCATTCAACTATTATAATGAAGGAATCCTAGATAATATCTCACATAATAACGAAATATGGAACTCCACAAAATGTGTTTATTTTCTTCTATGAAGTATTTGCTATTGGGTAACACTCTACATATGGTGACTGATGTGACCGTTTCAAGCTGAAATACAAAATAGACATTTTAATCATCAGGATCAGACTGAGCTCCTGAGACCGGGCGCACAATAGACTAGAAATGAGTGTGTTACATTTGAACATATGGCTTTTATGCTGTAAACTGGGAACACATGGCACTTACTCTTCTGAAATCTGGTGTGTGAGAGAATATAACATTGTTACTGCCATCTACTGGACACTTCCCAGAAGACAGGTTAGGGTCCTAAATATGACATTTTCTTTGTACTCACAGTTCTGCCTGATACTGTTTTACTCATAGAAATATGTTTTAGAAGATAATAAATGCTAAGTATCAGTATGGTAATGTTAAGCTGGTGGGCAGTCACTTTAGATATGATGTCATGGGTGGTCAGCTACATTCAGGATTCACTGTGAACAAGTCATGCGATCCTGGTGTCAGTCATGGCGATGGAAGTGATGACTTTCTGACTACCACTTTACTACAGTGTTGGTAAGGGAGGTGAGATTCTGCTGTCCTAAGCATGCAAATTATGTCAGTGTAGTCTAAGTACCATTGATGATGTCACACACCAGCTTTTAGCAGTCCATTTTTTTTTTTTTTAAATAAAGAGATGTCACTTGCCATGTTTTATTTAATGGGGGTTTTAATGGATGCTCCAGTGTCCTCCCAGCACGGTCCAGTCCTTCTGCTCCGGTGTCTTCCAGAAGTGAAACTCCTTGCCGGCAGTGATGTTCTGGATTGTTTCTGCTGAGGCCGCTAATTGGCGTCAGTGGTCACATGACCACAGAGGCCAATCAACAGCCTCAACGGCATCAGAAAGTGACCCTGGGATGTCACAGGTAGTGACATCACGTGTCCTTCACTGAGGCCGCTGTAATCACAGTACAAAGGTATTAAACACAGTGATGTCACAGTACAGGGATAATACACATAGTGATGTCACAGTACAGGGATAATACATCTAGTAATGTCACAGTACAGGGATAATATACAAAGTGATGTCAGAGTACTGGGATAATAAACATAGTGATGTCCCAGTACAGGGATAATAAACATAGTGATGTCACAGTACAGACCATTGTAATACATAACCCCACGCCTGCTGAATTGGACACCCAAAATGAAATGAATAAATAGAACTTAAACATTAATGTTTGGTTAAAAAAATAGGACAAAATATTATGTCCTACAAAAACAGGTCCTTGTACAGTCATGTTGATGCAAAAACAGAAAAAAACTGGAATATGATATGATAAAAATGAAAAATATATATGGTCCTTGAGCCCCTTACACGGTAAAGTTCTGTCTCCAAAAATTAAATTTTAATTTATGGTTTCTTAAAAAACAATTCTGCTAAATTTCCTGATACATAAAATGTTTTGTGCCTGCATTTCTTTTTTTATATAACTGTAATTTTATTGAAAAATTTTTCATTAACAAGGAATAAAGAAAAAACAAAAAAACAATAATAATCAAACAAACAGGAAGCATTGAGGTAAATAGAGGCTATCTGCCTCCTCCCCCTTAAGCAATATGCATTTAAATTAAGCAGTGAACAAGGGAGGGGGGAATGGAGGGGTTAAGAAGACAAGGGTAGGACCAAAGGGAAGGGGGGGGGGGGAAGGAGAGGACTAGAGATCAGAGACCCTGTAATGTACAATACATGTCCCAGGGTGCCCAAATAGCCCCAAAGGCTTCCCGTGAATTATGTAGGCCAGCAGTCAGGTATTCAAGACTCCTCACATCCTTCATTCTAGCCACAAGCTCAAGACTAGATGGGGGACTCACCTTCTTCCAGTTTCTAGCTATGAGAGTTTTAGCTGCAGTACAAAGATGCAAGAAAAGCCTGGATGACTTATTGCTCAGGTGTCTGGGGGGAAGGTTCAGGAGATAAAGAAGAGGGTCAAGAGGAACCTCTTGCAAAAAGAGAGCAGTCGTCAGAGTCCTGACCTCCCTCCAAAAACCGAGGATGAGAGGGCACGTCCAAAAGATATGGTGCAGGGTACCCACCGCAGCTCCACAGCGCCAGCACCATGGGGGAACTAATGGGTTTAAAGTATGAAGGAGAGCCGGGGTATGATACCAATGCATCAACAGCTTATACTGCGTTTCCCTAAACGTAATGCACTGAGATGATTTCTGGGCCCGAGACCATACAATCCGCCACTGTTCCTGGGAGATGGGTTTACCCACCGCCTCCTCCCATTTAAGCATATAGCGATGATTAACAGGAGAGCCTGTAGTTTGTGAGTTAAGAAGTTGGTAAATAGAGGATATAAAGCGCCTAGTGGACGTGCCTGCACGGCAAATCTTTTCAAAAGCGGTGGGGAGTGACACCTTAAGAGACCCATGGAGGGAGCGGACAAAGTGAACCACCTGCAAGTAATGGAACCATTCAGTACTTGGCAGGTTTTGATTAGCTGTAAGATAAGCAAAGGACCTGAGTTCCAAGGTTCCAGGGTCAACCATGTCAGCAATCCGGTAAAGGCCAGCTTCAGACCACACTTTAGTCATGGCAGAAGTCAGGCTCTCTGGGAGAAGGGGGTTGTATAGTATGGAGACCATAGATGAGCGCGGGGACATCAGGGAGAATCTAGCACAACAGGTAGACCAGATAGATCTAGTAAACCGAATGGGGCCCAACAGGTACGAGGCAGGGGGGGTGGGGGGGGGAGCTGACCCACAGAAGCGCGTTAGGATGCATGGGTGCCAGCCATAGCTTCTCTATCTGCACCCATCTGGTGTATGCTGGCATAGCCGCCCAGAATGGGATATGGCGTAAGTGGGCCGCCCAGTAATAATGTAACAGATGTGGGACAGCCATACCCCCAGACCCCCTATCCGCCAGCATAACAGATCTAGGTATTCGGTGTCGTTTTGCTTTCCAGATAAACTGGAAGATAGCTTTCTGTAGGTTCCGTAATTCTCCCCGAGGTATCGCGACTGGGAGCGTCTCGAAAAAATACAGTAGCTTCGGGAGGAGAGTCATCTTGACCGCAGCAATTCTCCCCAAAAGGGAGATAGGCAAGGGTTGCCATTTGTCCAATAGGGCTCTTAGCTCACAAAACAACCGCGGGTAGTTTGCCGAGTAGAGGGTCGCATAGGAGGTGGATATATGGACTCCCAGGTAGCGGATAGAGGACTCCCGCCACTGGAAATCGTAATTACTGCGGAGGAGAAGGAGAAGGTCCCGTGGGATGTTAAGTGGGAGTGCCTCAGTCTTCGCGGGGTTCACCTTATACCCTGAGAGATCACCATAGGTCTCTAGCGAGCGCAGCAAGTTTGGAAGGGTAGTATGAGGGGAGGTGAGAGTGAGGAGTACATCGTCCGCAAAGAGAGATATCTTAAATTCCTTATCTTGGACCATGATGCCCTTGATATTAGGGTCTCGCCTAATCTTGGCCGCTAGCGGTTCAATGCAGAGGGCAAATATGATGGGTGACAGGGGGCAACCCTGCCTAGTGCCATTTCGAATAGGGAAGAAGGGCGAAGATGCATGGGGAAGCTTAATTGCTGCTGAGGGTAAGGAGTAAAGGGCCTGGATAGCTGTGAGAAACGGTCCCGTAAGCCCGAACGCCTTAAGCGTAGTATGCATAAACGACCAATTTATGCGGTCAAAAGCCTTTTCAGCGTCCAGGCTCAAGAGAAGGGCCGGGGTAGAATAATGATTGGCCACCTCCACCAAATCCACAGTCCTCCTGGTGTTGTCACCACCCTGACGACAGGGGATGAATCCCACCTGGTCCTTATGGACAAGCAGAGGGAGCCAAGCATTCAGTCTATTGGCTAAGAGTTTGGTGAAAAGTTTCAGGTCCGTGTTCAGCAAAGCAATCGGTCGGTAGTTAGCACAATCCTGCAAGTCCTTACCCGGTTTAGGGACCAATGTGAGTAGTGAAGAGAGCATAGTCGGGGGTATAGGGGAACCTGAAAGGAAGGAATTGAAGAGGGACAATAGATGAGCAGAGAGTTCACCCTGGAAAACCTTATAATAATTGTAAGTGAACCCATCTGGGCCTGGGGCTTTCCCATTTGGGAGGTCCCTCAGGACCCCTTCTAGTTCCTCCCTGGTGATGGGGGTGTTCAGGGAGGTTAGGGCCTCAGGAGGAAGGCGTGGGAGACAACAATCCTTTAAATAGTCTTCCAGTAGTGTTGAGTCATCCCCAGGGAGTAGTGCTCGTGGGGGGGGTAAGTCATACAGCTTAGAGTAGTAAGAGTGGAACGCCAGCGCCACAGCATCAGGGTGATGTTGAAGAGTACCCGCGGGGTCACGGACAGAGTGTGGTGTGGAAGAGGCCCGATGATCCCTGAGGGTTCCTGCCAGGAGGGTATGAGATTTATTACCTCGTTCAAAAAACCGCTGACGGGTATAAAGGAGAAGTCGTTCCACATGGCGGGTCTCCAAATCACGGAGGTCCGCCCGGGCCAGGACCAAACGGCGAAGAACCCCCAGGGATGGATGTGCTGCCAAAGTCGTCGTAAGGGACCGAATACGGGCTTGGAGGAGCTGTTCCTGGGCCTGTCTGTCCCTTTTAAGCCTAGAAGCCAATGCGATACAGCATCCTCTCATGACCGCCTTATGGGCTTCCCAGAGAATGGCAAGAGAGTCTACCGAGCCTAAGTTGTCCCTAAAATAATCTATCAAGTGTGTGCGCAGGGTCTCGAGGGAGGTCGGCGAATTGAGCAGTGTTTCGTTAAGACGCCAATGACATTGGCGAGTAGGCACTGGAGTCGTAGATAAGGTAACCACGACTGGGGCATGATCAGACCAGGTGAGAGGGCCAATGTTCGTGTCCCTAAGCAAACGAAGAGCGGGAGCATTTCCAAAGAAGTAGTCAATGCGGGTGTGAGTGTTATGAGGGTGAGAAAAGAAGGTGTAGGAGCGCGCCGTAGGATTGTCCACTCGCCAAAGGTCATACAAAGAGTGGGCGCGGATCAGCCTGCGGAACTCCCTTGCAAGTTGGGCCAACCTATGGGGGGTTGGGCCCTGGGGTAACGCCAGACGATCCGCCCGTTCAGAGAAGACCATGTTAAAGTCTCCCCCCACCAGCCAAGCTGATGGTGGGAGAGCGCGCAGACGGGAGAATACCCGGCGCAAGAACGGGATCTGTGCTGAATTGGGGGCATAGACATTGCATAAAACAATCGGGGCACCATAAAAGAGCCCCTCCAAGATAACAAACCGGCCACCTGGGTCTATGTGGGAAGTCGTCACTGTAATTGGGCAGGATCGAGAAAGAAGGATAGCCACCCCAGCTCTGCGTCGATTGTGGAAGGCTGAAAAAGCTACGGGAAAATAATGCTTAGCGAAGGCAAAAGTACCAGCGCGGTCAAAATGAGTCTCCTGAAGAAACGCCACATCCGCTCGTAAGGAGCAGAGTTCTCTAAGGACATGGCGCCTTTTAATGTTGGAACCCAGGCCCTTGACATTAATTGTCACGCACCTAACCATTGGGACCCAGGATTGGAGGACAGTGGCGGATTGCAATAAGCTCACCCATCTCACATGACGCTGGCAAGTTTCCCTCGGAGAGGCAAAAGGGCAATCCACAAACAGGAACCCAAAGTCGAGGCAAGGTCTCTAGATCAGGGAGGGGGGGGGGAAAGAGAGGGAGGGAGGGAGGCAAAAGACATCATAAATGACAAAGTAAAAATAAAAACAGTTAAACAATACTTTGTGGGCGAGGCTAAGTCACTCGCCTGGGGACCAATGAGGGCAGCCAGAGGTCCAATCAGGATCAATGGCCGCACAGTCCAAGTATCCCCTTAGGGGGGAGAGCGTGGACAGGAGGTCGGAGGGGAGGCGGCGGATCCCCAACCACCAGTAAAAAGAAGGAAGGAAGGGGAGTCACCGGAACCCCACCCCGCCCCACTCCGCTAAAACAATCCAACAATAAGCATAATAGATGAGACCCGTAGACCTAAAAAAAAAAAAAAAAGAGAAGCAAACATAACATTAAGGCATGCAGATTCCAAAGCACCACCGAGAAAAGGGAGAACGTCTCAAGGGGGGGCAGCCTCCTCAGGGATCAGTCTCCAGCCGGGGCCTCCGAGTGGTCACCACCGCGGAGGATGCATGACGTCGTCTGGGCTCCAATCGTTGCCAAACCGGTGGTGGGGGAGGGGGTGGAGAGAATAGCTCCCAGTCTGTTAAATCCGGCAAGGGAACATCCAATAGGTCACAGAAGAGAGGCAAATCCGCAAAGGAGCGAAGCGTAGCGGAGCGACCATCCCTACGAGCAATGAGAGCAAACGGAAATCCCCACCGGTAAGGAATTTGGTGCTCCTGAAGAATCTGGAGGAGGGGTCGGAGATGGCGGCGTTTCTGGAGGGTGATTAGCGACAGATCCTGATAGAATTGTAGTGGAGCTCCCTGAAACTCGAAGTCTTTGAGTTTGCGCACTTTGCTCATTATAGCCTCTTTAAGGGTGAAGTCGTGGAGGCAGCAGATGACATCACGGGGTGTGGCGGAAGATCCTCTGGGTCGAAGGGCTCGATGTGCCCTATCAAACTTAATTTTGTGGGACGGGGGCTCCTGCAGTATAGTGTTGAAGACAGCCTCCAGCAGAACAGGCAGATCCTCAGATTGGTCAGCCTCTGGGAGTCCCTTGATGCGTATATTGTTGCGCCGGCCCCTGTTGTCAAGATCCTCCAAGTGGCGTTGCATGTCCCGTATAGCTGAACCCTGTTCAGTGGTAGTATCATGCAGTGAGGCAACATAGTCCCTGGTAGTGTCATGGTCATTCTCCAGCGTGTCCATTCGGTTAGCAATGGAGTGTAAATCAGTGCGGAGGGTAGCAATTTCAGATCGGAAGGATGCTGTGATTTCCGCAACCATACTTTTAAGGTCTTGTTTAGTAGTAAGTTGAGGAAGAAGGTCCGCCATGGATGATGGTGCTGAAGATGGGCCTGGAATGCAGCTCTGGGGGTACAGGACTGGAGGGGGGGAGCCATAATCCTTGGGAGTGCGGGGCGGAGGAGCCCCTACGCCAGCGCCTTCCACCGCGCCATCCCCCCCCTGAGCTATGGAGGGGAGGGGCGATGGGGGAAGATAGTAGATGGGGGGCCACAGAGACCAGCTCTGTGGCCACAGGCTGCAACTCATCAGCGGTGCAGGAGGGAGCAGAGCCACTGACCTCAGAACTCCTTGAGAAGCTGGAAACATCCGGGGTCCTCTCATGCCGCTCTGCCAGGAGTGCTGGTGAAGCAGAATGTAGTTGCTGGGACATCCCAGGGTGAGGAGACTGTGGGAGTACTCGTGCTGGGGAAACTCTGGGTTGCCCAGGCGCCGACAGGGATCTCTGTTGAAGCGGCGCTCCGCTGGCTGACAGGGGGAGCGCGGGAGGAGAGAAGCTGCGCTGCGACCCCTGTGCCTGGAGAGCGGAGGAAATCCAAGATGGCCACCCCGCAGCAGCCTGGCCCAGTAGAGAAGGCCGCTGGGCCAGAAAGGCGTCCAGGGTGGCCCCCCCAGACCTCTCCACGGGCGCTGGGGTGCCCGGGGCCACCTTCCTCGGTAAGCGCTTGCCCATACTGCGCCTGCTGAGGGGTCCACGGGTCTCAGTAGCGAGCGGAGGAGCGGAGAAGGACCTGCGCGCGTGCTACTCCATGCGCGTCCAGGCCACGCCCCCCATCGTGCCTGCATTTCTGACCAAGCAGAGTAAATGTCCAGAATACAATGAAAAGTATGATCAATATTTCATAACATTTCCGCTTAATAGCCAAAGGCTTGACTTGACTGACTAAAGCCTGCCTGTATGAGATGTACTAATGTTTTCATCTGACATCTGCTGACATCTCACTTTTCCTTCTCTCATTATTTTTTCATTGAGGCAACTGAATGCAAGAAATGGACATTAATCTGCAAATTTATACTTGTATTTGTCAACGTCAGTTGGGTAGCAGACACTTTACTCAGATCCTAAAATAGTTAAAATGAACCTGCAGTGATCTACTTAAAAAATAGTAGATTGTTTGTTAGCTTCATTCACTTGCAGGCTGCACACTCCATTCTTTTCGATATAGAGCAGAGTATTGAAATGCAGTCCTGTACTTTCTCCCTGCTGATGTCAGCTGCAGAAAGAGAGAGAGAGGAGAGACAGAAGAGAGAGATATATAGGAAAAAGAGGAGAAAGAGAGTGAGAAATGTGGACTGGCTAGCTTGCAGTCAAAGAATCTATGACTGAGCTGTAACATGACAGGCAACATACTAGCTGAACTGGGCTATCTTCATCAGTCCTATTGACTTTAAATAGAGCACCAGCACACATGCTTAGAGAGTACCTTAGTTTTTATAAAAAGTTGTAATGGTGGGCAATCTGTTCTCTGACTGTATAAGCCTTCATAAATGACTTACTATATTTTCTGCTGCTAATAACCCCATCATGGCTGCAAAACAGTTTTCATTTCTGTTTGAGGCAGGGGGCCTGTACAGTACAGAGCAGTCTGCTCCCCCTCCTGTCCATTATTACTACTACTGGTTTCTTTACATGTAATTCTTCCAGTAGCAACTGTGAAATAGCAAATAGCTGAGAAAAGCCCAAGTGAACATAATATAGCAGATTCAGGGACACTGGACTGCAAATTCAGGTTATGATGCAGCTAAAAAGATCCCTGAAACAGAAAAGAGGAATCTGAGCAGAATAGGGAAAGCTGCCTACTGTCTATGATTAACATTCCATCAACACAATAGCAAAAGCAATAACACAAGCAGCTAGTCAGAAGTACATACATTCTCCCTACACTCATTGTGAGATGTGAGAAGCTGCAGACTCCTCTCTGAGCAGTGTACAGGCAGGAAAAGTTGTGCTGAAACAGCAGAGGCTGTGAAGAGAGACCTAATCCTCCAATTTTTATGTTTCAGTCATGAGCTTGTTGGTTTCCAAAAATGAATTTGCCCTAGATGAATTTGCCAGAATCTGCCTCAAAAAACTCTTGCCAGCTCTGCCATTCATTTCAATGGGAATCATTAGTAAATTTTTTCCTCTAACTGATTTTTCAGCTAGAAGAAAAAAGAAGAGTCATGACCTATGTCAGGTGAACATCACCTTGCAAAGCCCATTGAAATGAATGAGGGGTGGAACAAAACACTAGCTGTTTTTTCTATATCCCTTTGATTTCACTGGGCTTTGCAAGGTAGAATCAGCCTGAGGATAGGTCATGGCGCTTTTTTTCCCGCTAACTGAAAAAATAAGCAAGAGAAAGAAATTTCCCGGACTCCATTTGAAATGAATGGTAGAGTTGCGAGGTGTTTTTGAGGGGGATTTTGAGGCAGATTCTGTTTAGCAGAGCAACAGTTAATCCTTTCTTTATCTTGGGACATACCTGTCTGCTAAGGAAGCCGTTGAGCGTCTATGAGGAGAATTTTTTATCATCTGAGCACCAATAAAAATTGCTTACAATATTAACAGCATTCTGATGGGACAATTCTTGAGGATTCACAAGATTTGCTTTTGAGAACAAAAAGTCACAAATTTTAGTGCAACGATGTTTGTGCAACAAAATTTGTTACTTTTTGCTCTCAAAATCTTTCTCCTTAGAGTAAATACTGTGAATCTTCAAGCAGTGCCCTGTAGAAATGCTTCTGATGATCTTCATCCACATGAAATTGAACATCTAGGAACTCCATAGCAGATTGACCTCACTTATAGATCAACTTGATATTAAGAGTATTCCTATTCAATGCCTGCATAAACATCTCCAGCTCTTGTAAGATCCCTAGCCAGATAATATAATGTCCCCACAGGCAGATCATTTCAATTAATGGGACCATGTCAGTTAGGAATATTGTGTGGTCCCACTGCCCTAGGAACAGATTAGCATATGCAGGCATGCAGATCGCCACCATTGCTCTTCCCTGGAAATGTAGCTATAGCGATAACTTAAATAAAAAGTAGTTATGTGAAAATGCAAGGAGCTGTAAGAACATCTCATCCAGATCCCTTTCTTCCTCAAACAGGGATAGGAAAAACCAGATTGCCTCAAGACCATCTATGTTACAAATTGACATATGGAGTGACTCAATGTCACAAGTGACAATAGTCATATCTTGTTCGAGCTGAACTCCATTCATCTTACGTAGCATGTCCGTTGTATCTTACAGGTATGATGGCCGTTTCCATTAACCCTTTCACTGCCAGTGGTCTCCGGAAATTTTGCACCTCCGGTAGCCACAGCAATTTTCACAGTTTTGAGATGGACAAATCAAACCTAAATTGCAACATTAAAAAATCATTCAACTCCCCCATACCTATATATTTTCTTAAAGTAAACTGTATGCGAACAAGCACCTTCATGCAATTTTGATTTAAAGTGATTGTTTTATTAAAAAAATGCAAATAAATGTATATTAGTTGCTAAAAGTGGAAACCAAACAAAAAGTTATATGCACCAAACCTCCTAAAAATAAGAGATCAACATGTGCAGAGTTCATTCATATCACTAAGGCCTACACCTGCATGCACATATCTTCAGAAAATCACTAGAACTGGAATGAGCAAAAATCTGCTTTGAAGTTGGAAATGTTAAAAAAGTATCATCCTATAAAATGTAGGGATTACACACCATGGAAAGCAAGTGAACCCCTAAACCCTATTATTTTTTGAAAGTAGACAACCTGAAGATTATATGTGTCTCAATTGCTTATCTATAGCACATCCACCTTCATGTAACTTTGTGACAAACTCAAATAATTTTTTGAAAAAATGCACTAAAACATATATTTGCACTTAAAACTCCTATTCAATCTTACATTCACACACAAAATACATTTAAAATAAAAGATCAAGGTGTACATACAACAAGAGCTCGTACTCTCAAAAATACTGATACAGAAGACAAGCAAGATTTTGCTGTTATTCACTAATATGTTAAAAACCTATACTGCACCTAGCAAACTGAGACTGTAATACCAAAATCTAACTTTTTGAGATTGCACAGAATACCGTATATAAAAACACAACTTAATATGTCATATATACAACCACCTTCATGCAAGTTTGCAGAAAACAGAGATTGTAAGCAAAAATTGCACAAAAATTCAAATTTGCCACTAAAGTCCTGGCTCAAGCAGTCCCTTTCTGCAAACAAAATGTACTTTACAAAAAACTGCAAGATGTGAGGAATTCATACATACCACACATATATATATTTACAGGTGCGAGTTAAAGAAACGCCAAAATCGCAGAAATGTGCCAACCAATTTTGTGCATGCAAATTAAATAGGAGTTTACATAAAAATATAATTTTCTATCCCCCTAGAAAAATTGTAGCAATTTATACCTTCATCTCTAGTGATAATCATTATTGCTATTATTTTAGCGTGTAACAGATATCGCTAGAGGCGTATTTTACTCTATAAACATCAGGTATGGACATGACAGGGATTGGGTGAAATGTAAACTTTATTGGTGACTTTGCGTATGTGTTGTGTAAGTGTTTGGTGCGACTCTTTTGGCGTTGTGACCTGGACAATGGTAAATATCTGGGTCACAGCGCCAATAAACTTCCTGGTTATGTTCAGAGGGGTATTATATTAGAATACCCCTCTAGTAAGGCTCAGAGGGGTATTACATTATCCCTCTATGTGACAATCAGAAAGCAAAAGTACAGTATGCTCTCTGATTGATAGGAGAGGGGATAACATGGACAGAAGTCCCTGCTACCCCCCCTGGGGTCACATACAGGTTATGCACAGATGATGATGAAGATTTCTCATCTCTGTGCAGTCTGCAGGGCTCCTCCTCCTACCGCAGCTCTTAAGATGCTTCCTGAGACAGGAGGGGGAGGACATTTTAGAGCCCCATCTCAGGATCCATTAGGAGCATTAAGAAGATCTTGGATTCATTTTAAAGATAAGAATCTCATCTTTAAATTGATACCAAGAATTTCATGATATCTCTTACAAATTCTGAGCGAATAGCTGTTAAATATGCTGTCGGGATTTGAGATCTGCAATGGGATCTCAATGCCAATTAGCGTTTTCAACAGTGAATCACTTCTAAACTGTAAAGGCTATTATGAATATATTGGTATCATTTTAAAGCTGAGATGCTCATTTTTAAAATGAATGAGTCCCAGATCTTCTTAATAGACCTAAGGGATCCTGAGATATCGTCATTAGAAGTAAGGACCTATTAGATACCTGCTTGGCTACAGAAGTGCCACCCTGGGAGGACCTAGAAGGTACGTGGCTGGCAGGGAAAGGGTTAAAGGACTTAAAACAAAATCTGCAAATTTGCAAATTGTCTCATATAAGCCATTAATGCCAGACAAAATCGGGTGGGGAGTTACAGCTTGTGTATCTTTGGCAGCTCTAACACAGGTAAAAACATGACATCGTTGAACTTTCTAGCATAATCCCATTTGAGATCGCCTCTGACAAAATTTGCATCAACTCCATTTAGAACTTTCTAAAAGGATTAAATGTCAACCTCTTGTAACAAGTGATATCTCGAAGCTGTCACAATGTCATCTTCTCACACATTTTTATAGAATAGATGACGATGTTGCCTCCCTTGCCAGAGGGTTTAATGATAATGTCCGTCATAAGGTCCAGTTCTTTAAAGGGTTTTCCTGAGCTAAAAATCAGAAAGATCTGGCTGAACCATGTCCCTACAGCTTAGCTCCCAAAAAAACTCTTTAACTGGCATCCTCTAGCGAGAGATACAACTGTCTTGTCTGATATTTCTGTGAACCGAGAGCAAGGCAGGTGGTTTGGACTCCACAACCAGAAATGAACGCACATGTGGTAGTTCAAGAAAAAAAAAAATATTTACTATAAGTTAATAAAGGCTAGTTAAAGGTAAAATGATAGGGATAAAGACAAGCAAAATATACAATATAGCATGAACAATTTCAAGGCAAATTCTGCAATGGTTTCTACTTTTACTCTGTCCACTTCTGCAGTATGGACACTGAATGAACAATATACTCAAAACTATCCCTAACTGACCCTGACTTCACATTTGGGTGCACCCCCTTTTCCCCAGTGGTCCTGGTGGACCGCTTACAGTCCGTAGAAGCGCGCGGTGGGGCCCAAAGTCGTTCCTTTCTTTTATAGTGAAGTGTCCTCTCCTCACGGTTATCAGGATCTTGGGAGAAATGAAGTCCTCTTTAACAGACAGGGAAACCAAATGAATGCAATGTAATCCAACAGCAGATTCCACTCAGCACACTGACAGTCCTGCCGAATCCATACACTGAGCTGGGATGTAAAGCGGGATTTAGCAGTTACTGTCCAGTACGTCAACAGCACTGCGAGTCTCTATCTGTGGTATCCAAATACACAGTCACAATGTCAGTCTCACTGATCAGCCACTGAGCACAGTTCCTTTCACGTGGACTCACTAGTCCTGTCGTCTCTTTACACTCTGTTTGTCTCTGGACCAAGATACAGCTTATCTGTACAGAAAAATCTCCACACCAGTTCAATACAACACTTGCCAAGATGGCTGCTGCTCTCTGTCTCGTCACTTCCTGCTTCTCTGCTCACACTCTGTCTGCAGAACAGGCAAGCTAACATAAAAGGGGGGGGGTCTCACTCCAGCATCATGTCACAATTACAATGGCTGCTGTCTTAAAGGAACAGAATCACAGAAATACATTCAACATTAACAATTTATACAGACAAATAAAGCTTAGGACAACATTGGCTGTCTATTACATTTCTAGCAATCTTCTTAAATTCATCACTTACCAACTTCACAAATAATTCTATGTTAGGGAACAAAGACAAAGGAAAGAGTTTCTTTGAAGGTAAAACAGCTATTGGAAACTTACCCTCAGGATTCACTGCTTGTTCATCCATCAGTTCCTGCAGTGTTCTCAATGTTCATGTTGTGTGGTGAAAATCGTGGGTAATGTGTCTCGATGATAAATACATTTTAAAAAATCAATTTTCTTGCAAAATGATGGAGGTCTTTTAAGGTTGTGAAGCAACCGATGTTATTAGATGGACTAAATGACAGACCCAACTGAAAAACCTCCATCTGGGTCTTTGCTTAGGCTGAGTTCACATCTGCATTGGAGCATCCATTCTTCTGGGCCAGACCAGAAGAACAAAAATATGGTCCATCTTTTGATGGACAACAGATCTTGAGGGACCTCATTGTATATAATGGTGTCCATCAGGTGTGCATTACATTTTAATTGACATTGCTGGATGAAAAAGTCAGGCTTGGAGGACTTTTTCATCTGGAAATTCTGCTTGTCTGTATACCAGAGCATCTGAATTTGAGAGTGTTGTTAGGCAGACTAAGGTTAACTTCACCATTTTTAGTGATTAGGGTTGAGGCTTTCTACTGGGTTCAAATGTTTCTTGCCATATTGTGCTGTATATCCCTCGTCTCCTTGAGCTGAGAATAAGGACTCCCAAACTGTTGATGTCTGGCTTCTTGATATTGGTTTACTCTTCTTCCATTTGTAAATTCTGTCTGTTTTCATATCCATAACATGATTTGTTTTTCCCATATAAATCCTCTAATTCCCCATTCCATATTTCAACCTCAAATGAAACCAAATTGGGTTACCAATTCAGCTATTTTTTTGTCTAGTATTTCCATAGTTTTTCCATTATGTTCAGATCAACTGTATCAATGATTTGGAGCTCACATTGCATATCTCCTCTTACCTTGTGTTAAAGGACTCATCCTCCACACCATAGGATGGAAGAAATTGTATCCTAAGGGCCCATTCCAAAAAACAGCAGCAGATTCTGCCCTGATTCTCCCTTCCCTTTGTTTCGATGGGAGGCAGTGACTGGAGCAGGATGCGGAAAAGTAAGCATCCTGCTCGATCCTCCCGCCAAGTCTGAGTCTGATTCAGCCACAGAGCTGCATTGTGAAAGCCTCAACAGAATGCCAAAGTTCTGCTTAGATACTCTGCCGTGGGGAACCTGGGTACGGAAAAAGAAGAATCTGAGGTAGATGTCCGTATGTATGAATATGGTCTTACTCACCTGGGGATCACATTTATATTCACTGTATTTTAACAGTGCAGAAACTACTGATATCAGCTTATCGGTAAGGCAGCTAGGTGTCAGACCCCCACCCATCTGATACTGTCATACTGTCAGGATAGGTCATCAAAACCTTTAGTTCGGAAAACCCCTTTAAGTTCAAAAACAATGATATGATATTATTTTGTATAAAATAGGGCAACCAGGACCAGTAGTCCTGAAGGCAAGATGAAAATAAACACCCAGCCCTCATGGCACTCTTTAAATGAAATGTCAGAAAGTGACTTGGATCTTCCCAATCCAATGACCCACTGGTCAGTAGGAAAAATTTTCCACAGGACCAGAGCTCCAAAGGTCAAACTGCTGACCCAAGAAGCTGCTGTTGCTATCACAAGAAAACTTCTCCCTCACACTGGAAATCCTCAAACTTTTGGAGGGTAAATTTCCATCCATAACATTAACCCTTAAGAATAGAATCCCTATGGTGATTATAATCCCATTTGGATAGCTCCTCAAGATTTGGGATCCTTCCATTTCATTTAACTATTTCCTTTCTGTAAATATACAGGAAAAATCACTACACCAACTAAAAACAAGGGCTTCTCAAGGAAGTCTGTTGAATCTTTTTAGTTATAAAATATTTACCACTGAGGCTACATTCCCAGCTCTGTCAGAGGACCAGAACAACGGACAGGTGCACTGTGAAAATAGCAGACACATATGGAGGCCAACAGATCCTATTGACTGTAAAGAGGTCTGTTTGGGTTCAATTGCTTTTAAACTGAAAGAAGCGGACAAAAAAGTGGTGCGTTCAGGACTTTTTCGTCCACCAATTTTAGGTTTACAGAGACTCTGACACAGACGTGAACTTGGCCTAAATAGGACAAACACACAGGATAACAAATGTATGACTATAGAGCACATTTTTATTAGTATATCCAATAATCCATATTAAAAGCGAGTAGATTAAAATAACATAGACCTATTAGCCATGGCAAAAGATTGATAAATTACATATAATAATGATAAGATTAAAAATTAAGATAAGAAATCGCCACAAAGAATATGCAAACAAGATAGCTGCAGAGCAAATAGACCAAGGTATTCAGGGACCGCCAGGTCTCCAACATGCATCAAGCATGTAACATCCTATGGGGGTCACACCATGGGAGAGGGGCTGACAGTATTTAAAGGAGTTTTCCCATGAAAGAAAGTTATATCCTATCCATAGGATAGGGATAAACTTGCAGATCCGTGGGGGTCCGACCACTCAGACCCCCACTGATCAGGAGAAGAAGAGATAAGTGTCTTTAATGGGACAACCCCTTTAAAACTGATTCAGTTCTCCTTCATTATTGCAACATCAGCCTTAAATACAGTCTGTCACCAGAATCCAGCATATCAACCCAGCCCCTCAGATAGATAGGTTAGGGTCACCAGAACCAGCATATCAACCCAGCTCTGCAGATAGATAGGTTAGGGTCAGCTGAATCACTGTTTTCCCCATGTGAATTAGTGCTTTGTTGCTGAGCTATCACTGTTTTTGTCAATATGCAAATTAGATCTTTAGAGTGAGGGCGTTGCCATTGCTCCAAAGAGGTAAGTGACACCTTCATTGAGTTTCATTTGCATATTGATAAAAACAGTCAGCAATATACATCAAGTAGTGCCAACCAAAATATTTTATCTCTAGATATTTACAGGTTCACACTACCCATAGAGAAGGATGAGTTACCTAATTTGAGCCCACTTCTTATATGGACCGCCCTGTCTGTCTCCATTGACAGATCCAAAATTCCAAAGATGATCGAAAATGTCAGTGGTTATTTATTTGGACAACCCATGTCCTGCCAGCAGGACCTCTACCAGTCAGCTGTTGACACCAACACTGCTCGGCAGATAGTAATTTCTCTTGTACTTCTCTTATACTTCAGCAAAAATTCAGCAAAAATCAAGCCACGATATCTCTTCCATTGAAAACAGCAGGCCATATATATAATGGATATTGCAAGATTTCTGCTTGTTGATAGTCTCTATGTGAACGGACAATGATGTGAAAACATCCTTAAGGCTTTAATTAACTTGGATTGAAGTGACTCACTGCGGGTAACATCCAGCTATTATCCCGGCCACTACTGGAGAACGTGTATCTGTCTCTATCATTATAGAAGAAGGAGTGACAACTACTGATCTTGTCTGCGGCATTGAAGCAACATCAATTAGAGACAAGAGCCTTGAGGAAAATGCACAGGATACAAGATAGAGAAGGAATACTAAACATAACATTGATTATAGTGTTCAGTGAAAGTGAAGACTAACTAAACAAAAGAAAGACTACTAGACATATTAGTGAACCTATACACATCACAAA
The DNA here is from genome assembly GCA_947044405.1 of Leptodactylus fallax. Classification (NCBI taxonomy): domain Eukaryota; kingdom Metazoa; phylum Chordata; class Amphibia; order Anura; family Leptodactylidae; genus Leptodactylus; species Leptodactylus fallax. The sequence goes on from CAMRHE010000085.1 coordinate 539,771, forward strand.
TAAGTGATGTATAATACATAAGTCAGTGCTGGATGGATGTTCACATCATTAAAATTATCGTCCTTCACCCTCTATGCTGCAGAGCAAACTGGACAGTGGCCATAGAGTACTTCAATAGGGAAACTTGGACAACTAACAATTTAAGTTGCCTGTCTGACTTAGAAAACCCATTTCCAAACACTATTAGGAAATTCTGAGTTACGCTAAGTTCACACTAGCACTGGGTGTTTTTTCTTCTGGTGTGTCAGAGGAGCAGAAGTATGGACAAATGGATCGCTTAAAAGGTGGACACAAACGGAACTCAAGGGAACCCATTAACTATAATGGGGTCTGCTGGATGCACATTCTTTTTAACTGAAATCGCAGAAATGTTGGGTTTGCAGGATTTTTCATCCAGGAATTTTAGATGGACATTGCGACAGAGTCTCTGAACCTAGCCTTACTCAGATACTCATAGTTACATAGTTAACAAGGTTGAAAGACACAGTTCCATCAAGTTTAACCTATATACCTAGGTGTTGATCCATAGGAAGGCAAAAACTTGTATAAGGTAGATGCCAATTACATAATATTAGGGGAAAATTTCTTCCAGACAACAAATTTTCTCAAAAAAAAACAAAAAAGTGTATTTTTTAAACTTATCTCTAAAAATCAATTTGTTATAATTTATTCCTATATTAATTGTAACCCTCACCTTTAGCTTTTCTAGATAACCATCTAGCCCTTATTTACATGCTGATATGTTCTCTGCCATCACTGCCTCTTAGGGTAGGGTATGCCATAGATTTACTACTCTAACTGTAAAGAGCCCCTTCCTGTATAGATGCTTAAACCGCCTCTCCTTCAGCCGTAAAGAATGTCCCATGGATCTTAGTACACTTCTTGGGCAGAATAGATTATGTGTGAGTTCTTTGTACTGACCACATATATATTTGTACATGTAAGACTAGGACTACACTGACACTTTGGCCTAATTTTTGTAGCCTCTCCTTATTAGAAAGACCTTGAGTTCTGTTTAATAATCCAGTTGACACCTGTGAACCTTCTCTAGCTCACATATTCCATAGTCTATGTGGTGTTATATGTGGGAATTGTGTAATGTTTTTTATTTCACCCATGGTGGCACTAATAGTGAACTGAACACTATACACATGATATGCATGACTGAACCCCTGACTTTTTGTGGGACAGGCCAACTATCTAATATGTAAGGGAGCCTTATGATGCTCCATGATGGCAGATGTTGAGAGAAAGAAGGACCATGCACTTTATGTTGGACCACAACATTCCTGATCGTTTTGTTCTCAGGGAAGATAAGCCACCACCGTAGATGTCTGCAAGCAGTTTCTCACCTCTCTCCATTGAAAACATATGCAGTCTTGTCCAAACATGCATGTATATAGGGAGCTTGGAAAGAATACCTGTCAGACAGATGATATCTGAAGTGTATAGTCATCTGTATTGCTTGATTCTGCCATGAATTGCAGCTGAGCTGGAGGGTCTCAAAAGCAGGAACCCCTTTTATCAGCTTAACGGGGATTTCCAGGCTAAAATTACTGATGACCTATTCTATCCTAAGGATAGGTCATCAATATCAGAATTATGGAGGTTTAACAGCCAACATCCCTCTAATCAGCCATTCTCAGCAGCTGATACACAGAGAATGGAGCAGGAAGCAGACAGCGCTGTTCTCTGTGTAGTGGCTGAACTGAGTCACTGCAGCTAGGCTCATATTCAAATGAATGGGAGTTGATATGCAGTAACCTGCGCTGTCTGCTTCCTGCTCCATTCACTGTGTATCAGCTGCTGATCATTGAGGATGCTGTGTGTCGGACCCCCACTGATCTGATATTGATGACCATTCCTTGGGATAGGTCATCAATATTATTATTAGCCCAGAAAACCCCTTTAGGCTACGGCCCCATGTTGCGGAAAAGCAGCTTTTTTTTGTTGCAGATTTTGTTGCAGTTTTTTGAGCCAAAGCCAAGAGTGGATTGACCAGCAGGTAGAAGCATAAAAACTTCCTATATATTTCCCATTCCTTTCAAAAAACCGCATCAAAAAAAAGCTGCGTTTCCGCAACGTGGGGCTGTAGCCTAAAACTCAGGGGCACTCTTCTAAATTTAATCTGACTTTTAACGCCTTAAGTAAGAAGTTGCTAATCACTTCAGCTCAGCTTTTTCCATTGTATTCAATGTCCTCCATTGTGAGTTATCATGGTGCAGCGAGTTATCAGATCAAGTTAAAGATGGCTACATCTGTATGTTTTGTATATTCAGGAGAAAAAAACCCTTTAAATACAAGAAATAAATAAATAAAGGTGTGTTTTTTTTTCCTACTGTGTTATTGGTATTTATCCGTCACTTGTTATTGCATGACTCCCTTATAAAAAGTAAGGCAAAATAAGGCGCCCAGCAGAGAAAGCCATTTCAGCTTGGCTATTGTGTCTCACAACCATACAGAACAACCCATTTAAATGCAGATGCCAGCAACCTAGTGAGAATAAAATATTAATTCACAATCCTGACATTTTTTCATATTCATCCCATTTGAAAAGGCACATCAAGAACCACCAGCTGCTCCCAATAAGTCACCGCTGAAAGACTATATGCTGCAAAATGATTGTCACATTTCTGACTTCGCAGGAAGAGGCGACTTTTATTTCACACTCGGCCAGCTCCTAAATAATTCACATCTGAAGATTTCTGAATCTGCACTTTCTGCTGTGTACTTCTCTATGTGCTGCTGTTGGGAAAAAATGCCACGTCTGCACAAACAATAATAGGTGCAAAGTGAGATGGTGAATGTCCCCATGGATTTATTCTGTATTAGAGTGAAGGAAATATTGTCACAAATTAATTCAATCTTTCCCTACGAGGGAATAATGACCCATGCACACGACCAAGTGCGCAGGGGTCAAGGGGAGTCCGATTTTTTAGCGGAATGCACTCGGAAGACATCAGTGTCATCTGAGTGCTTTCCACACCCCATTGATTTCAATGGGGTGGTTCTGTTGTCACAGAACAGGAGAGGAGCTACTCTATAATTATCGGAACTGTACAGAGCATCAGAACCCCCATCAGAAGAGCCTCGGCTTGCACACTTTGTCATGTGCAAGAGGCCTAAGTTATGGGTAACTTGTGGCTATCTCTAGAATTCTCTTTGTGTGGCTATACCCCTTCAGGTTGACCGAAAGTCACAGTATTGCCATATTGCCCCAACTTGTGAGCACTCAAGCGTCGTAGCCATAGGAGACTTTACAACTACAACTTCTGAGAAGTCACACAGACTGAAAAGGGCACCTGGTGTACAGAGACTCTGAACATAACAGGAGGTAAAGATTACAAAGTCCCCAAAACATCCTTGTGGAGAGCTAACGTGACTATTTACAAGAAATACATTATAGTTCAATTTCAGATATCTCAGAAAAAAAGAGATTTCTGAGCAATTTTAGAAGTAAGTAACTAGTTTTCCTCCATAGAGTAATATGAAAATATTTTGTTCGTGTTTCAAAAGTTTTACTACCAAAAGTCTCAGTGGAGATCTATGTAACTTTTAGAAGAGGGCACACTAACTGGAAAAGTGGACTCTGAGTATTCTACCCAGACTGGAAGCACAGGGTGATATGTGTTACTGAAGTGTTGTAGTGCATGTATGAGAAGAACATAGGTGAATGGAGGCAACAGGAGGTTTTAGCTAGAGATCTCACCAGAGCAACCCAAAAGCAGTACTGGAACCATCGAAGGAGTGGAGACAGCTTTGTGGCCCTGACATAATGGGGGTAATTTATTAGGATTGGTGTTTTCAGACACACCTGAATTCTCATAAGGCTCCAGCGTTTTAATAAATCAGGTGCACACCCATGTGCCAGAATGGAAATCTACACCAGTCAGGAACTGGCGTAGATTTTCTATATAACTGACGTTGCTTTTCTACCGTGACTTATAATAAATATGTTGTTAGTAGTTTAATGTTGTACCATGTTAGCCATAGAAAGTAGTGGAAGAGTGAAGTAATCAGGCGATACCTTTTAGAGGCTAACTGAGTATATTTGATGGTAAGCTTTCGAGAGTCTAGCTCTCTTCTTCAGTTTTGAAGAGAGCTAGACTCTCAAAAGCTTACCATCAAATATACTCAGTTAGCCTCTAAAAGGTATCACCTGATTTCTTTACTCTTCCAAAAAATATGTTGGACTGAGATGTTCCCACCCTGACTACATTCAGAGAAAGTGTCAAGCAAGAGGCAGAATGGGGGATGTGGAGCATCTTTGGCACAACAAAGAACTGTGCGTCGCAGATGCACCAAATTAACACTGGCACAGATGGAATGATAAATTCCTCCCAGTGTGTCAGAGGAAGCACATCACCAATACCTCTCTCAGCAGGTAGGACCAACTTAAATTCTTGGAGATACACCAACCACATAGCTAAGCATCCCAGCAGAGCCCTATAGACTGAAAAGGGCACCTATTGTGCAGAGACCCCGATCATAACAGGAGGTAGAGAGTGCCATTGTTAAAGAGGCTGTTTAGTTGCTTTTGATGTCTCTCCTTAAAGAGGACCTTTCATGTCCTCTGAGTGTGTATGGTATTACATACCGCTAGAAAGCTGACAGTGTGCTGAATTCAGCATTAGTTTCAGCACCAATATCTCTTCCTCACAGCCGAGCAATGACGCTAGACTGTAAGGCCCACCTTTCTGACGTTGGAGACATATTGGTGCCGAAACTAACGACACCAATATCTGCAGCACTGGGGCGCATATAGATATGTATAATAATAATTTTGTGAGCTATATTTTTAGTGCATCTTCAGTAGTGTTAAATGCAGTGTGTCTATGCACGTTTGTCACCAATTCTCCTACACTTTACATCTATATGTCCTATTAAGGCCAATGAACATCAATGAGGGGAGACTCATCTATTATAGCATACAGAAAAGCTGCTACAAATAGCAGTCCCACTCTGTAGGACTCCCTGTACCCACTCGTTGAATAGTAGAGGTCCGACTGCTGCCCAGTTTCTGTGTTATTCAGCCCTAGTAGGTGCAGCTTATTAATGCCATTTATATGATATTTATATGATATTTCAAACATCATTATAATACAATGTAAACATCAAATACACCAGGTTGCCGGGCAACAGAAATTCTTATTCCAGCGGGTAATTTGCATAGTGATATTTACCATAATGACAAAGATTTGTGTAAAAGTCACATTCTGCAGCTTACAGGTACAAGGATAGTGGATTTTCCGTCATATTATCATATTTCCTAATATCATCCACCCCAAATACATACTACATCGATGTCTGCATATTCAGTTATTTTCAAGTGATCCCATCACTGATGCAATGGACAAAGTAACCCCAAGTTACTTCATTGGATCATCCAAGAAATACTCAAAATTCTGTGCATCCCATAAGGGTATATGCAAACAACTGTGTTTTTCACGGCTTGCACACTGACCCATTCATCTCTATGACCACATACACATACCTGTGTATGCAGCAGTGAGCACATGTCCTATACCTGTCCATTCTCTGGCCTGGGCTCACTGAGAGCAGTGAATAGAGGCACAGACAGTGCACGTGTCATCCACGCCGTTCAACCACATACTAGTACATAGAGCATCATCTTTTCATATGGAGTTTCGGAAGCCAGGCCTGTGATGGTCAATGGATTGCAAAAAAAGGGAGTGTTGTGAAGAGATGTCGTCTTTTAGCAGTCCTTCTGTCAAGAAACAGTAAGGTCAGATTTTTGTAGACCTGGCCTTATCAAGAGAAGAACAGGTGCCATACCCCACCCACAAGGTGTGTAAGCCGTGTACCGGGGTGGGCTCCCCAGGATACAGCGAAGTCAAGAACAAAGGAAGCGACTCCAAATCAATTTAGTAAAAACAAGATTTTACTTAGTGTAGTAACACCCCTTTACCCAAAAAGAACACTCCAAAATATTTACATACACTCAGCCAGGAAGCTGAGACCCTGGTGTTGTACAGCGTGGTGCCCTCTAATGTGCGGCTCCAATACACTCCAAGCTTTTACCTATCTGCAGGCTGCAACTAACCAGCCGCATGTTATCTTTTTATCACCCTAGTCACAGGAACAATTCAGTGAGTGTGATAGAGGCACCGGCGGTATAACACAAGAGCTTACAAACTTATCAAAATACCCCTATTCCCCACAAACAAAGTACAACCAAGTAAATATAATAGTAGGTCAGCTTGCAAGCCAAAAAATGTGAAGATGCATTAAATGTTGCTTCCAGACTTTCTTAGAAGCTCCTCTCTGGGAGTTACAATTCTATAGAATTCTGAGTACTAGTCCTTACTACCGAAAAAGTAGATAATTCACCAGTAGTGTGGCCTGTGAAGATGAGTATACCTAACTAATCTTACTACAGGCCCTTACTCAGTCCCAAGCAATTTGTCACCAAAAATGTAATGTGGTGCGTGCACGATTACTCCTCTCACTGACCCGGGTCTGTTGGGTACCTTTAGCCTTTGTTTGGAACAACTGGAAGAGGGGCTCATCCAGAAAAGATGCAGTCTCACTGACAGGGCCACTTCTCAGCTGGGTCCTTGATGGCAATCTTCTCCTTCAGGATTCTGTCTGGACCAACTCTGGAACAGTCTCTAATTCAGCTACACTTTGCTGTGTCTTCTGGTCCCTTAGGGATCCTTCTCCTCATAGCTCAGAGCACCCTCTTAAGATGGCTGCCACATACACTCTGCTCCTCCTTGTAGCTCCACCTCTGCAGAACAGGGTCTCCATGTCACTACTCCAGGGAATTACAGTCCTTTCCCATTTCTGAGGTAACAGTGGCCTCTTGTGGTCAAACAACCAAATGTCAGTTTATAAAATAAATAAACTTATTTACAGAAACAGGTACATTCACAACATGAGGACTGTTTCCCCATGTTGCAGGTGCATGGAAGTTATAGAACATAATACTGAACAAAGCCAGGCAATACCTACATTTGATTCCTCTTATCGATACGGAAGCTCTGCTTCCATTTACTTCAATGGGACATGAGCTGGCAGTGACAGCGCCTGGCCACTATACAGGGCAAGGAGCCAACCGCTTCCAGCTCCGTGTAGTGTATAGTTCAGGCGTTAGAAGCAACTGTGTACAGCTGATGTGTGCATAAGACAGCTGTTGGCCACCCACAAATCCCTATACCTATCCTAAAAATAAGCCTTTAAAATATTTAAAAAAATTAATTATTGGCCAACCAATGTTATCAAGTGTTATTGACAACACCCCATTGTCACAAAAGACAAACGCGCTAATGTCTGGGGGGCAAATTCACAAGGGCAGAGTCGCATGTAGCTAATCCACTGTGATATACATTACTATAGTAGTGTTTGGGATTTTAATTCTAAAGAAATTCTGCTTGAAAAAATCCCTAGCAGCGTTCTGAGCTGTAGGTTTTGTACCTGCATCATGTCCATCATTGAAGGTTTGGGCCTCTGCAATTGCAGCTGAAAGCCGTGGTAATAAAGTCAACTGAGTCCCTAGCCTAAGGCTACATTCACACGACCGTGGTGTAAAACGCCCATTTTTCACGGCCTTTTTTGCACCCGAGGGGCGGCAGATTTCACACATTCCTCATACATTGCAGTGTATGGAAGGATCAGTGAAAATGGACAAAAATGTCAAAATATTGTCCGTGTGAATAGCCCACCCTTTCACAGACAAGGAAATTAATGTGACCGATTTTCAGCAGAATTTGGTTGAACAGAAAAATGTTGCTTCAAATTCCAGAAGCTGAATTTTTCAGTTTGTACAAATTCCGCTGCTTGAATATATCCTAAAGGCTTCTACATGATCGTATATTTAGACTAGTGCCCAGTCATAACAGGTTGTGTATGTAAAAGGTTCCATTGTTAAAGGGCCAAATTTACAATCCAAAGCTTCACATCTGCACTCCAGTAATAAGGTTCATTGCAAAGTTCACAGCAGTTTTTCCTTTGACAATGTTGCCCCCTGGTGGCCAGTATAGTTAATACAATTGGATTCATGAATTTACTTCCAACTTTTCTACATTTAAAGGAAATGTGTCACCAGGAAATTAACCTATTGTTTAATTCACATTTTTGTTAAACATATTTAAGAGTTTTTGGTGAGGTTTTTAATTTTTTAAGTAAAAAAAATCTTGCAATTCCAACTTTTGCTCCTAAACCTAAAACACTGACTTCCTGTTTTCAATAGAAGGGCCATGTGTTGGACACAGTTTGGAGCAGACCCTATTCACTTTTGATGGAAGAGTTTTCTAGGCATGTTCTGTGACCTAAGCAGCGGTCATTGTGTAGAGGGGATTAGATAGGCAATAAAATCACCTATGACTGGTGGATTTTCTCTCTTACTACTATACATGATCGCTGTGATCATCACTGTGCTGTAAGGTGGTGACTGCTGCAAAGAAATCTACAGAAAACAAAAAGTCCCAGAATATTATATAGCCTAGTGGACAGTGTCAATTTTCTTTCTTCAATATAGGTAACATGGGGGTGGGGGGGAAATTTAAACCTCAAAAATTCTTTAAGGCCGAGGCCCCATGTGGAGTAAACAACCACGGCACTTTACAGTAGCTGCAAAGTGGATTCTAGCGAATCCCATCCACACAGTGAAGAAACATACGCACAGCGGGTACGCTACGATTTCCAAAACCGTTGCAGTTTTAGAAATCGCAGCATGGCAATTATACCTACAGAAACGCCAGCAATTTCCCTATAGGTATAATGAAAACAGAAAATCCGCAGAGTGAGAAACCTGCACACCACCTGAACAATGAGGCAGATTTACTAAGATTCATGTTTCATACACCATTCTTTATAAAGACCCCGACGGACACAGCTTATTTATGAAGAGGCTCTGGTCAATTTCATAAAATCAGGCAGACGCTCATTTAGGAACTGGTATAGATTTTCAGTATAACATGCCAGATAACTGGCAGGAGTTCTAAATATTTTGGGCCAAGGTGTCTGCACCCACTTTCACAGAAGATGGCAAGTGAGGCACAAAACAGGGGGGGGGGGGGGTTCAGATCTTTGGTAAAAGAGGGGGGCTGTCTGTCAAGAATGTGACACTTTCACCTCTACACCAGAAAACAGATGTGCACGTGGTTTGAAAAGTTGTGGCCCAGACTTAAATAGTAAAGACACAAGCAGTGCGAAAATACTAGTTTCTCAGTGGCTGATGGTGAAATCTGGCGTATCTATACCACTTCACCTATAGCAGTGATGGCGAACCGGTGACACACGTGTCAGAGGTGACACGCCAAGACATTTTGGGTGACACGCATCGGCAGCTACGTATTGTTATTGCAATAAGCAGCTGTCGATAATTTTTACTCAACTGTCCACGCTCTTGTCCTGGCCGCCCTCCGCTGCCTCCTCTAGGCAGCGCTACACTGCCGTCATGACGATGAAGATCGCCGGGACACTATGTATAGCATCCTGGCCTTCTTCAGTGTCGGCAATAGCGCACCCTGAAGGCGGCAGAGGAGGGCGTCCAGGTCTGGAGCATGGATAGGTGAGTAAAAATTATAGGCCACTAGTCTGTGTGGGGTGGGGGGATAACAGGGGGGTTGTATACTGTGTGATGGGCCAGAAATACATATAATATACATATATCAAAAATCGAACTTTTACTAGAGCTACAAATATAAAATTCTGAATATGACACACACCACCCGAGTTAAGCTAGGTTTTGTTTTTTTTATGAATTTTGACACACCGATCTTAAAAGGTTAGCCATCACTGGTCTATAGCATGATGTTCGCTACATACCACGGTTACAGCAGTAATGGCTTCACACTAATCTGTGGTAGTTTGTACTGGGGTCAGTACATGCAGGATTAGTAACCATAAATTCACATGGTGGAAGGGTTTTCCAGGCAAAAAAGGTCTGTTAGTGCTATTAATGGGTTAATAACTACACATATACCTTTAGCAGTGTTTTCATTTCTGGGTTTCTCTGGGATCACCTGGCATCTTCTGCATTTGTTTACATGGTGTAGCTTCCTGCTGCCTTACCTAATGCAATGCTACTCACAATACCTCCATCCGACACCCCCTCCCCATCTCCCTAGCTATCCCACCCACTACTAGCACTTTCCAACTCAATACCCACACCCCCACCATACTTACCTGTCTTCCTTCCACAAACTGCTCCTCTTTTTATATTCTACAGACATGCGCTCAGTAGTCCCAGTGCTGCAGCCGGCTATACCTTTACTGCACAGGAATGGGAGGCTCCTCCCATGCCTGCACAGTAGAGGTGGATTGTCAGCTGCAGCGCCAGGACTGTTGCGTGCGCATGTGCCAGCGAGAGGGAAAAGAAGGGGAGAAGCTGTCCTGCAGAAGGAAGTCTGGAAGGAAGATAGGTAAGTATGATGGGGAAACATTCTGTTTCTGAAAACGGAATGTCACCGGATAAACAGAAAATGTCCTTGGGGTGGTCACATGACTGGCCCAGGGATACGGGTAAATATATTTTTGTTAAATTATGTAAATTAGAAATTAGGCAGGGGAGGGTGTTTAGATTAGGCTAGGAATTTCATTTTATCCCAGACAACCCCTTTAAACTTTCCACAGCGGTTTTCTACCCACAGGCTAACCACAACAGTATGCCAGTGCAAGGCATTCAGTCAAGGCTTTCTGCTGCTGATCAAGCCAAAATGAATGGGCCTAATGAATGGCGGGGGGGGGGGGGGACCTCGAGCTGTGGAATCCGCTGCATCACCAAGCAGGACACTTATTTTTCAGTGCCTAGCTGTGATCTCTGCTTCCCATTGAAAACCATGGGAGGCAAAATCTGCCACTAATTGCTCCATGTGAACGTAACCTTAGAGAATCTAGGATTACAAACAGATTTTGCCCATGCCACCTTTATGAAGTACTACTGTAGCCTCTTTGATAGCATGCCCCACAGTACATTTAGGTGAAATCTTTACTGCAATATATATCTGGTTCATTTTTAGAAAGGTGAACCAGGTATAGTCAGATTAGGATAAATGGCACCCTCTAGTGTTCACATTTATTGACTCAAATCAGATTCATATGGAGAAACAAAAAAAAAAAGCTTTTTTTTAAAAGAATTTTATTTAATTTAAAGTGCGAAGTTTCGACTAAAATACATAAAAAAAAAAAAAAAAAAACATAACATTTACACTAAAAAAAAAAAAAAAGTTACTGCCATCAGGCAGCTCTTCCCCCTGCAGAGTACACAGCACCCTTTATAATACATACACCAAGCTGTACAACCTTTGTACCCATGAGTGTTTTTCAGTCACACGCCAACTTCTGTAAACTAGCATGTGTTAAGACAGACAATACATGTGCGGTCATATAGGCCAACACATCAGAGCTTATAGTCACTGTAACAGGTGCCAGATTAGGACAACCTGGACAGAGTTAAAAATTCCCCCATCAAACTGCATTGGAAATGATCAGTCCATTTAAAAGTCAGCATCAAGAGTGAATTGGTTGTCTGTTGCTTTTGCCATTACTCCCATCTTCTGGTATTCTCCAACTTTCTTCTCAAAGAAGTTAGTTTTTCCTTCTAGGGAGATGTTCTCCATGAAGTCAAAAGGATTTTCTGCCTTGAAGATCTGTAAAAGTAAATGTGACCATGAGCACAAACATTGAAGTAAGAAATAAAAACCCACACAGGCAAGAGCCAAAAAAACCATTCAAAGTTACGAGACTAAATACTGCACACGTACCTTGCTAAAGCCAAGCTCCAACATAAGACGATCAGCCACAAACTCAATGTACTGCTTCATCAGAGATTCATTCATGCCAATGAGCTTGACAGGTAATGCATCAGTCAAGAATTCCTGAAGAGGACATGCAAATTTTAGTACACAACATCTGGTCAACATTTCAGAGAGTCAATGAGCCAATCTATGATTAGCTATACTGTGCACACAAGTGGTGCCAGGCTTGCAAGTATTATCCCCCTATCCTGAGGCTCTACGTGTCTGACTGTTGCAGTCAGTTGCCCAGTAACTCTCCTCCAAAAGCTGGATAAGACAAAGACCTTTATGTAGTCATTTTGTACCATTACAGTACAGTAACCCTGCTGTGAAAGCCAAATACACACCTGTTCAATCCTAACAGCATCAATAATCAGCTCTCTGACACAGTCTTCTGATGGTTTGTGTACAAGGTGTTTGAACATAAGACAAGCAAAGTCTGTATGAAGACCCTGTAAGAGTAAAGCACATCAGTTACCCAGTTCTGAGGGAAGGAGATCCATAGATCTTAAGTGTTCAAGTGAATTGCTCACCTCATCACGACTGATAAGCTCGTTGGAGAAGGTCAGACCTGGCATTAGACCACGTTTCTTCAGCCAGAAGATAGCAGCAAATGATCCAGAGAAGAATATGCCTTCCACAGCAGCAAAAGCTACAACACGTTCACCTAGAAAGACAGATCTATTAGCTTGACTGTATGGGGAAACCCATTGAAGGGTCAGAACACACCAAATTACTTAAAACTGGTTTTGCGAATGATAGACTCGCTTTAAGCTAATGGCACGTTGGAATGGCCTTTATAAAGTCCATTCTTCTCCCAGCCGATTCCAAGATAATTCGTTTCTTCGTGTATGTAAATGAGCACCCAGGGTGTACCTCCTCTTCACCGAGCACCCATAGCGTCATCTCTTCTCACCGCCCCCTTTGGCCATTGCGGTGACTCCCCTCTTGGCCTTCTTTCTTTTCGCTCTCAGCAAATTTTCGCGACTGCACATGTGCAATTGCCCACCATTTTCCTGTGGTCTGTCACAAGAGCCAATGGCGCATGTGCAGTTGCGAAAATTCGGTGAGTGAGAAGAAAGAAGGCCAAGAGGGGAGTTACCGCAATGGGAGAAGGGGCAGTAACAAGTGATAACGCAATGAATGCTCGCTGAAGAGAAGGTACGCCCCGGGTGCTACGTGGTGCTCATTTACATACACGAAGAAACAAATTATCTTGGAATCGGCTGGGAGAAGAAAACGTAGGAGAATGGCCTTTTTTAAAGGCCATTCCAACGTGCCATTAGCTTAAAACTGTTTTTTTTTGCGAATGATACACTCCCTTTAAAAGACAATCAAGCCCGTTTTCTAGGTTCACACTATTATTCATCCTTAAGACAGTCCATCAATATCAGGGTCAGTTAAAGCATCCCTGACAATCTAATATTGATGGACTACCCTGAAGAAAACGAGTTATTATAATGTAGCAACTTCAATCTCACCATAGGTTGACTGCTTGTCACCAATCCAACGCAGTGCCCAGTCAGCCTTCTTTTTCACACAGGGCAGGGTTTCAATGGCATTGAAAAGAAAGTCCCTGTAAATACACAAAATTAGGGACTCCTTAATAGACTGTATATAGGATTTTCTAGTATTAGACGTATGAGGCCATCTCTACCCATAGGTTTTTAAAGAGGTTTTCCAGCCCCAGATACATGGTTCATACTCAACTGTGGGGGTTCAACACCAAGACTCCACACAAGTCAGCTATGCTGGCTGCCAGAAGCTACTGTAGTGGACAGATGAGGAAATAAGTAATAAAGCAGAGCTTTACTACCCCAGCACCACCACTACAGAGCACGTAGCGGAAGCTCCTATTTGAATAGGAGTGGACCACAGCAGCTTTCGGAGGCTGCCGAAGCAGATTGTGTGGGTTCCTGGTGTTGGACCACCAGAGGTCAGATACTGATGACCTGCCCTATGGATAGGTCATCAGTATGAAGTATGTTAGGCTGGAAAACCTTTATAGAGGAGCACTGCAACCCATTGCAGCTTCAGAAATCTATTGACAGCATACACCTTTCACAATTAACAGCTTTTAAGTATCCAGACATCAAAGCTTACCTTTCTTTTGGATCCTTGATGTAGGTGTCAATGAGTAGACTGTACATCTCTGAATGAATGTTCTCCATTGCAATTTGGAAACCATAGAAACAGCGTGCCTCTGTCACTTGAACTTCTTTGCTGAACCTCTCAACCTAGTGAGCAAAGTTAAAAGCTACATATTAATTTCTATAAAAAACATTTATAGAAAGAACTGTGGACCTGAAGCCACGTTTGCATTCACTGCCTGGATGTGCAATTGCTCACCAGACAGGAAGGGGGGCATTGATCAGCTCTGAGGTAAACACAGGTAAAAATGCTAAAGTACAATGATATTTGTGTGCACTCACCAAGTTCTCATTGACAATGCCATCACTGGCTGCAAAGAAGGCCAACACATGGGAAATGAAGAACCTCTCCTCATCCTTCAAGGATTCCCAGTGCAGAAGATCTTTGGAGAGATCCACCTATAAAGACCAGGTATTAGTAAGTCACATTGTAGAGTCAAGAAAATAAAGTATGAAGCTGGAATATAGACCAGACAGACTGTTCTGTCAGAAGCCTTAAAATCTTATGCCAACTCACCTCCTCTGCAGTCCAGAAAGAAGCTTCTGCCTTTTTGTACATTTGCCAAATATCATGGTATTGGATTGGGAAGATGACAAAGCGATGGGGGTTATCCCGCAGGAGAGGCTCATCCTGAGTTCTCTGGTCCCGCTGTTTACTTTTCAACTAAAAATTAATACAGGTCAATTAAGAAAATGCAGTAATGTAAAGAATTTGTTTCACTTATTTAGGACATCAGAAATAAGCGACAGATGTGAGGTATGACTTGGGAAGGTACACTGAAGTATAACAAAATACCACATGCAAATAACATTACATTAAATCAGTCTTGATCAGAGTTAGTAATTCTTCAGTGGTGTCAAAAACATTGCACATGTATTAATAGCACATAAGGCTCCAAGCACACAACTGTGCTTTGTCAGACAGCTAGAAGTTGGGCTCACCACAAAAAGTGCATGGGGCTGTGGAGACAGGGTTGACACAAGTATGTAATACTTTAGTACTGAAAGTTACATGTTTGCTAATGATTATTACATTGAAAGCTTCTCTTGCAGGCTAAATCGTTGTACTTTTTGGCTACTATGACTGTAATTTATTTATAAAATAGATTGGAATACTGCCAGCCTCTCATATTACAGGAATGCACCACTGGTCACTAGAGGGAGCAGTTCCAGTGTAATGTGAAAGCTGCCATATGAAATTCACCCCACCCTCTGATAGAGAGGTTTCATAATTTGGGGGAGGGGGTTTAAAGACTTATGCAAGTAGAGCTTTCAGACTAAGGGGGTTAAAAAAAATCCATTTTTCTCTAAAAAGAGATATGTTTTTAACCCCTAGCCAACCAACGATCACAGGAAATCCTATATTTGGCGGCTAGGACTCGGCTCACCACCCCCTCCCCCATTTGGCGCCAGGATTGGGATACTTCCGCTATAAATGACAGCCACCATCCTGCACTCTAGCACAGTCACTGTGTAATTACTTACATATAAGCTATATAACCACCACTGCTGGGAGTAGTAGTTCTCACCAGATAACACAAATGTCACACTTACCGAGTCACTCTCAGCCTCCTGGAAGATCTTGCGGGCGGTCTTGCTGGCCAGGATCCGGGTGTTGCTCAGAGATGGAGGCTGCAATAAGAAAACAGTCATTAACCTTTGTAATGCAGAGAAGAAGCGCATATAGGGGCAGGGGGTACAGGGAGAGACGCTCACCGTGTTCTCCTTGTCGACCAGCGACAGATTCTTCATTGGTGAGACGTTCTCGTTGATAGCAGAGAAGGGCTTGCGGGAGGTCAGCATGGTGATGACAGGAGCAGCAGATGGGCGCACACCGGAGGATGTATGTACACGGCAGGGGAAGATGACTGCGCGCTGCCCGGCCAGCGTTATTTAAGCCCGGTTTGCATTTGGCGCCAGGGAAGTTCAGCCAATCAGGAGTAAGACAAGCTACCGGCGCTGAAAGCTGATTGGACCAGAGCGTTCCGTTCTGAGGAAGGGGGAATCCAAAGCCAGCCAATCAGAAGAGCTGGAGGGAGAGACAGCTGTTAGCAAATTCCGAGCATAAAAAGTGCGCCCTTTTTACACAATAGAGGCGAAAAATCGCCGAAAATATGAATCATAATGGTGTAGGCTTGTATGAAGATCTAGGTGTATATGTAGCTATATGTATGCGGCTCCTATAAGACTACAGTATACAGGCAATGCTTAGAAACGCATCCACAATGCAGTGTGAACTGAGGTTACACAACTGCTTACCTAACAAAAAAAAAAAAAATGGAGAATTGCAATTATAAAACCTCTTTATGTAGATGGTTTTACAGACAGCTCATTATAAGGCTGAATACACACATTGCATATTAGCTGTATACTGCACAGGAAGGCTTTCTGCAGATAGAAGGCAGAATTACAGCAAAAACTGCAAATATGCACAGAAAATCTGCATATAATTCAGTCACGTGTCCATGTAGCCTAAGGCTAGAGTAACGCGAGGACGTGTGTCTCGCGACTAAGCCTACGTTCACACTACCGTTATTAATATCAGTCTGTATATAGGATGACAGCAATGGACATTAAAGTTGTTGTGCTGTTATATATACACCTATCTCCTATCCCCCGGACAGAGAATAAGTGTCTGATCAGAAGGACGGGAGACTGAAAATCCTCCTAAAGCTTCCTTGTGAGCTTGCACGAGCGTTCACTTCTATGGGGTTGTTGGGACTGTAATTTCCGCAGGGATGTCAGGCACGTAAACGCACTGGTGCTCCATTCACTAGGAGACCTTAGGGGGACTTTCCGTTCTCCAGATCACTGGTGGGGACCCAACGATTGGACACTTAGGGCTAGGGCCACACGAAACAACCCCCCTTAAGGCTAAGGCTACACAAAACAACCCCACTTAAGGCTAAGGCCATACAAAACAACCCCCCCTGAAGGCTAGGACCACACAAAACAAACCCCCTTAAGGCTAGGGCCACACGAAACAACCCCCCTTAAGGCTAAGGCTACACAAAACAACCCCCCCTTAAGGCTAGGGCCAAACGAAACAACCCCCCTTAAGGCTAGGGCCACACGAAACAACCCCCCTTAAGGCTAGGGCCACACGAAACAACCCCCCTTAAGGCTAGGGCCACACGAAACAACCCCCCTTAAGGCTAAGGGTACACAAAACAACCCCCCTTAAGGCTAGGGCCAAACGAAACAACCCCCCTTAAGGCTAGGGCCACACGAAACAACCCCCCCTTAAGGCTAGGGCCACACGAAACAACCCCCCCTTAAGGCTAGGGCCACACGAAACAACCCCCCCTTAAGGCTAGGGCCACACGAAACAACCCCCCCTTAAGGCTAGGGCCACACGAAACAACCCCCCCTTAAGGCTAGGGCCACACGAAACAACCCCCCTTAAGGCTAGGGCCACACGAAACAACCCCACTTAAGGCTAGGGCCACACGAAACAACCCCCCCTTAAGGCTAGGGCCACACGAAACAACCCCCCCCTTAAGGCTAGGGCCACACGAAACAACCCCCCTTAAGGCTAGGGCCACACGAAACAACCCCCCTTAAGGCTAGGGCCACACGAAACAACCCCCCTTAAGGCTAAGGGTACACAAAACAACCCCACTTAAGGCTAAGGCCATACAAAACAACCCCACTTA
Source organism: Leptodactylus fallax (assembly GCA_947044405.1). Taxonomy (NCBI): domain Eukaryota; kingdom Metazoa; phylum Chordata; class Amphibia; order Anura; family Leptodactylidae; genus Leptodactylus; species Leptodactylus fallax. The sequence goes on from CAMRHE010000085.1 coordinate 557,339, forward strand.
AGGCTAAGGCCACACAAAACAACCCCCCTTAAGGCTAGGGACACACAGTGACATTAGTTGCGTGATTAAAAATCGCATTAAAATAGTGTGACGCAATATCAAGCAAGGTTGGATTTTGAGTAACTATTGCACACCTAATGGTAGCAGAGTAACGGACATGGCCTTGGGACCCTTTCGCGGTCACTACGTATGCACCCCCTATAGCCACACCACCCCTGGTCATATATGTGCGCTGCCGCTCCATTCACTGTCAGATAGATGAATGGGATACCATTTGGCTAGGGCTACACAGCGACTTTGGCCACGACTCCCGTTGTGCGATTAAAGATCGCCATGTCTCCCTGCGAAGCCTTCACCAGTGTAATTCATTGTAAGGAGTCGCGCTAGTCTGAGGCTAAGGCCCCACGTTGTGGAAAAGCAGCTTTTTTTTTTTGTTGCAGACTAGATTAAGCAGACCGTACTTCCTATATATTTCCCATTCCTTTTGTAGCCATTCATGGCTTTGGCTCAAAAAACGCAACAAAATCTGCAACAAAAAGAGCTGCGTTTCCGCAATGTGGGGCCTCAGCCTCAAAAAGATCGAGCGCTGCGGGATTTTTTGCAACTTGAAGTCGCAGTCATAGCACACTCAGGATCGCAACGCAACTCCATTCACTTACAGGAGTCGCCGGCCAACATAACACCTTACCATGACACCTTAGTCTCTCAGACACTTATCCTCTTTTCTATAGATGGGGTATGAGCTGTTTTTTTGTGTGACAACCCTATTAGTGTGGGTATATTACATTTGCACTATGCAGCGCCAGAATGTATTATAAGAAATAGAATTGTCAGTTGTGACGTCATTTACACAATTAAAAGATATTGTACAGTAAACATGTTATAACTACTTTGTTGTAGGCTGAAGTACCTGGACTCCCGCCACAACTTTAAACAATCACGTGACTGACAGAACTGCGCGCCACAGGCTAAGCCTTTCCTTTGGCGCGCTAATAGCTTGATCGAACCGCCGCTTCCTATTGGCCGAGACTGATTCGGCGACATTTCATCCTCCAATAAGCGCCGGTTTCAATGTCACATGTGTCTGCGTTCCAAACCTCGCTTTCGTTTTATGTCACTACTGGGCGGAAGTGAATCATTAAATGTTTCCCGCGTCGTTTTGACTATGTCAAAATACGGAGTGAATGCAGTTATGTATGTGAAGAAGACATTAGTGGGCAAGGAGGACGGGATAGTGCGGGGCGCTAGTGCGGGTTATTGGTTGGAGTGTGTATAATTTCTCCAACCATAATGGAACCTGTAGGACTACAGGTCCCAGTATGCTCTTTTGCAGGTGTAAGTTTTGGTTCCGATTTTGTGAGCTCGCAAACTAGTTTTTGCAGTGCAAGCTTGGGGCTTTTACAAATAAAGTTTGTTAGAATTGAAAGATGTGCAAGTATATATATAGATAGATAGATAGATATGACATGACTGGGTGGGGGTAGCTTTGAATTAGAGACCCCAAGTGCTGTTGTGTATACAGCTGTTCGCTATAGAAATAACTGACTAATAAAGCTTACCCCTATTTTTTTTTTTTTTTGTTCCTGTAGATGATATAAAGGTAGAACTTTAATGTCATTTATATTATTGTATGTTATTTGGAGTTTAGTTTTGCCTTTTAGAAGTTTTATTCCAGCTCCAGAAGGAATGTAAAAAAAAAAAAAATCTAAAGGATTTAGGGTGTATTCACACATTCAGGTTTTTTTTTAGTGCAGTTTTTGAAGCTGAAAATAGAAGTGGATTCAAAATCAAAAACATATATACACACACACACAGATAAGATGTATAGAGTAGTGTCTATCCTTTTATACTTTCTCTCCTTTTAGGATTCACACCTGATTTTGGTTTCACAAACTGCTTAAAAAAACCTGCACATGTGAATATACCCCAAGGCTACATTTAGACAACTCAGTTTCACAATCATGTGGCATCTGTGATCGGATTTTTTTTTTTTTTTTTTTTATGGATGGGTCCCAGTGGTCTGTTTTCTGTGGATCTGATGGGCCCATGAAAAAAACAATCCCACATGGGATGTAAATTTACCATGAAAAACAGCATGGTTATGTGAATAAGGAGAATCGGCATGGCCGTGTGAATATAGCCTTATGCTTTATACAGACAGACAGATATATTTGTGTGTGCAGACAATAGACTGCAAACAGACCCACAGTAATGCGCGCAGCAATTCACACCTCTGTTTTCCCACATGTACTGGGTGAGTTTGTAGCATGAACTACTTTAGCATGTATAATGAAGGATGTGGCCTTGGAGACAGTGGTCTTTAAAAAGGACTTTCATGTCCTCTGACATTGGCGGTGTTATATACCGCCAGAAAACTGACAGTGAACTGAATTCAGTGCTCTGTCAACTTTGCCGGTATGTGCCTTGGTAGCAGATATATCAGTGCTGTTCCTCTCAGTACCGATACCACTGCATCATCCAAGGGGTCGCCCTTACAGCTGTGCTATGAGGAACGCTGCCCCCCGATGGTTCAATTCCATAGCCTTGTACTGTGTACTGTCAGCTTTGTAGTGGTATATAACAATGGCACTGTCAGAGGACTCTTTAAGCCCCTATTCACGCAACGGTGTCGGTTTCTCAGCTGTTGAAAAACTTCTGTTTTTGAAAGCCAAGTGTCATCCGATTTGCTTCAGGTTTTAAACAGGAGTGTTAAAAACAGATGAACTTAGTTTTTTTTTTGTTTTTTTTAACCAACCATTTTTTCTGTCCATCATTCGCTTTCATTTTTTTAAAGCTGACATTTATCCATGGACGTACGGACTGAGCACGTGTATGAAAAGTCGTCCGTGTTTCACACAAGCAGTGTGGATGATTTTTTTATACATCTGTGGCAATACTGCCTAAAATAAAGTATTGTGACCCTGATGATCGGCGCACTATATAGTAATCGATAAACTTGTTACATTTTTGCAGCTATAGTGACTCTAGATACTAAGTAATATAAAAATGTAACAATAATTCATTCATTATGTAAAAAATAAATTTAATCTGTCCCGTGTCTGTCAGCATTACCATGCCTGTGTTCTTATAGGGTGTGACTGTGCTGACATGCTCTAAACACTAGGATCTGTTTACAGTCTTGTATGTGGGCTGAATACTGGTTATTTTTGTGAAATCGCATAGAGCGTGCCTGCCACCCATCCCCCTCTGCCTTCCCTCCCCCAGTTTGCACAATGCCCTAGTGTAAGATCAGCTGTTCCTTTCACTTTTTTTTTTTTTTTTTTTTTTTTTTTTTTTTAAATTCATATGCTACGTGATTTAAGTTTTAGTTTTACATATTATAAGTGCATAGAAATTGATAGTATATACAAATGTAGCAGCTCAAAAGACCAATCGCACCTTATAGGAATTTCACTTTGCTCAGCGTCTGACCTTGAATTTGCTATTTGGGATATAGGAATGAAATTCTAAAAATTGCAGCACAAAATGAAAAAGCATCAAAAAAAAAGAATGAAACATCTCATGCAAATATATCAGGTGCTGTCCCTATTCACAGGCAGCAAATCTGTTGCATAAAAGATGGCAACTTTCCATTTCATCATATGGGGTGTACAGACGTCTATGCACATACTGCATAGAAAATTGGAATAGCTATTCAGTCGCAGAAATTTCCGTATCAAATTAGTCAAATGTGAATTTATCCTCACTGTCTGAACTAAGGTCTTCTAAGATCTCATTGCTGCAGGCGGCTTATGCACAATGTCTGCTTTGCCCAACCCTGCTGGGACAGGCAACAAGAGCTGCTGTAAGAGACAGCCAATGTTGTCTTAAGCTTCATTTGTCTGTATAAACTGTTAATGTTGAATGTATTTCTGTGATTCTGTTCCTTTAAGACAGCAGCCATTGTAATTGTGACATGATGCTGGAGTGAGACCCCCCCCCTTTTATGTCAGCCTGCCTGTTCTGCAGACAGAGTGTGAGCAGAGAAGCAGGAAGTGACGAGACAGAGAGCAGCAGCCATCTTGGCAAGTGTTGTATTGAACTGGTGTGGATATTTTTCTGTACAGCTAAGCTGTATCTTGGTCCAGAGACAAACAGAGTGTAAAGAGACAACAGGACTAGTGAGTCCACGTGAAAGGAACTGTGCTCAGTGGCTGATCAGTGAGACTGACATTGTGACTGTGTATATGGATACCACAGATAGAGACTCGCAGTGCTGTTGATGTACTGGACAGCACCTGCTAAACCCCGGCTTACATCCCAGCTCAGTGTATGGATTCGGCAGGACTGTCAGTGTGCTGAGTGGAATCTGCTGTTGGATTACATTGCATTCATTGGGTTTCCCTGTTAAAGAGGACTTCATTTCTCCCAAGATCCTGATAACAGTGAGGAGAGGACGTTTCACTATAAAAGAAAGGACCGACTTTGGGCCCCACCGCGCGCTTCTACGGACTGTAAGCGGTCCACCTGGACCACTGGGGAAAAGGGGGTGCACCCAAATGTGAAGTCAGGGTCAGTTAGGGATAGTTTTGAGTATATTGTTCATTCAGTGTCCATACTGCAGAAGTGGACAGAGTAAAAGTAGAAACCATTGCAGAATTTGCCTTGAAATTGTTCATGCTATATTGTATATTTTGCTTGTCTTTAGCCCTGTCATTTTACCTTTAACTAGCCTTTATTAACTTATAGTAAATATATATTTTTTTTCTTGAACTACCGCGTGTGCGTTCATTTCTGGTTGCGGAGTCCAAACCACCTGCCTTGCTCTCGGTTCACAAATTGGCGTAGTCGGCAGGATCCGCTTACCAGAATGGACGGTGACGCACCCGTTCGGGAGAATGGTGCTGGAGGAAGAATGCCAGCAGGGGCTATAATGAGTCAGTTAGCTAAATTTGATGGCAATAATATGTCAGTGAGTATGTGGGTGGAACAGATACGAATGATACAGCGAATGTACCAGACCGCACCAGAAGTACTAGTAGAGCTAGCAATATTGACATTACAAGGGGATGCTAAGACCACGGTGATACTGAGGCCATTTGAACAAAGGCAGACATTTGAGCAAGTAGTCCAGATTCTAGAAACCATCTATGGAGAAACTGCATTGCTGGGGTCTCTGCAGGCTCGGTTCTTCCAGAGGGTACAACAGGAGAATGAAAGCCTTCCCCAATATGCAAATGCCCTACAAGAACTGCTCCGAGATATTCAAAGGAAGGAAAGAGGGGGCTCGCCAGCCTTCTGTAACCCTGATCGGACTCTCCGTGACCAGTTTGTCCTGGGGATACGTGACGGCAGTTTAACTGTGACTATGCAGGATTTTATACGACGAGAGACTGATGCTAAATTCCATGATGTACAGGTAGAGGCCATCTCCCGTGCCAATAGTATGGTCCCGAGGCCGCAGACCGCAGTTGGAGTTACTTTGTCACAGGGGGCTAGTTCTGGCTCAGAGACAGTAGAAAAAGGGACGGTTAAAGAAATTCTCACAGTAATGCAGAAACTGCAAGAACAAATGGAACACTTGCACACTCGTTGTGATGAGCAGTCTATGAAAATTGCAGACTTCCAGAAGACTGGAGATGAAAGGGTGAGCCATCCACACCCAGCAAGTCAGAATCACCCACCACCCCGCTGGAGGGGTGAGGATAGGACCTACCGAAGGGGTCCAAATCATTTAGTGCAGTGCTCAGGAGAAATCGAAGGGGCCCAAACAGATGGCCAGAACGACGGGGGATACGCTGCTGGGAGTGTGGACGGATGGGCCACGTTGCTGCTAGATGTCCAGAGCAGCGACAAACTTATGAGAGACCGCCGTTAAACTGAAGTCCCCTGCTGCTGAAGGGCGTGTAGTAGGGGAGAATGACAAGGAGACTATGTGGGGAGAATGCCCTGATGATGACCTGATCGCTGCAAGTCCTGTCATACAGGTGGAAATGGAGGGTATTCCGGTTACCGGGATGATTGACACGGGTTCCCAAGTAACGACCTTGAGTAGAGACTGTTATGAACGGTACTTCCGGCAACATGTGAAATATGATCCCCATACATTCGTACGAGTGGTCGCAGCTAACCAGTTACCAGTTCCGGTCGTGGGAGTGGCCTGGATGAATGTCCGGGTATGTGGCCAAGATCTAGGTAGGAAAGGCATTGTGGTGGTACAGGAGTCACATGAAGTAAAGGTCCCTGTCATTTTGGGGATGAATGTGTTAAAAGAATTAGATCAGATCCTCTTTGAAAAGAAAGGTCACAGTTATTGGAAAGAAACCACCACCCATCGGCCTACTCAAACAGCTTTCCAGCGGCTGATCCGGACATGTGGCTTACAGAAAAGTTCAGATGCACAGCGTCCTCTGGCTCGAATTTCAGTTCCTTTGCATACAAAAGTTACACTGCCACCCAGTCGGGAGACAATAGTGTCCATGCCCGTAGGCACCTGTCGGAAACTAGAGGGCATAGCTGTGTTGGTAGAACCACTGCAGGCAGCCGAAGGAGGTGTTGATCCGCTAGTGGCCCGTTCCTTGGCAATAGTTCGCAATGGAAGAGTACCACTTCGATGTGTAAACACTCAGGACCAGAGTGTGGACCTGACCCCAGGGAGGCTGCTGGCTAACATCTATGTGACTCCGGAGGAAGTAAGGAAAGTAACTCCAATGCAGCTGAAGCCGACTGAAAGGGATGAGTGGACCGTAACTGTGTCCATGGGAGAAGATGAGGAACCCACCTCTGAATGGAATGGCTGTGCAATTCGAGAACAGATGAAGATGGATGTAAGTTCATGTTCTCTGGAATGGGTGCAGAAGGTAGATGAGCTGTTGTGGGAGAACCAAGCCACCTTTGCACGGTATGCTGAAGATTTTGGATGTACCACAGGGATCTACCATGAGATTCCCACAGGAGACACCCCTCCAATTAGAGAGCGCTACCGACAAATTCCTCCACAGTTGTATCAGGAAGTGAAAGAACTGTTAGCTAAGATGCTACAGGGTGGGATCATCCAAGAAAGCCAGAGTCCCTGGGCGGCTCCTGTGGTGTTAGTAAGAAAAAAAGATGGGTCCATCCGATTTTGCGTAGACTATCGGAAGTTAAACGCTTGCACCGTACGAGATTCCTACCCCTTGCCACGGATTGAGGAGTCCCTCTCAGCGCTAGGGAGAGCCCGGTACTTCTCCTCACTAGATCTGGCTAGTGGGTATTGGCAGGTGCCGATGGCCACAAAAGACAAGGAGAAGACGGCATTCATCTTGCCCATGGGACTATACGAATTTAACCGGATGCCCTTCGGGTTGACAAATGCACCCGGAACGTTTCAGCGGTTGATGGAGAAATGTCTCGGTGACTTCAACTTTGAGTTCACTCTCATCTACTTGGATGACATTATAGTGTATTCTGCGACCTTTGAAGACCATCTCCACCAGTTGGGGCAAGTATTTCGAAGATTGCGGGAACATGGGCTCAAATTGAAACCCAGTAAATGTCGGTTGTTCCAATCTGAAATTGATTACTTGGGTCACCGCGTATCAGGAGAAGGGGTGAGACCATCAAGAGACAAGATAGCGGCTGTTCAAGATTGGCCGATACCGACTACCCTGCGAGAAGTGAGGGCGTTCCTTGGAGTAGCCGGTTACTATCGACGGTTTATTAAGGATTTCGCCAAGGTAGCAGCACCACTTAATGCTCTCCTACGAGGCACATCCGGTGGTCCAAAGAACCGGTCCGTGAAGTGGGGACCTGAACAGGAACAAGCCTTCCAGGCATTGAAGGATGCACTGACAACAGCCCCAATCTTGGCATATGCTGATTACCACTTGCCGTTCCAGCTATATACAGATGCAAGCCTGTATGGTCTTGGAGCAGTGCTTTCCCAGCTTCAGGATGGCCAGGAGAGGGTCATAGCGTACGGCAGCCGGTCTTTGAGAGATTCTGAAAGAAACCCCGAGAATTATAGTTCATTTAAATTGGAGCTGTTGGCACTGGTATGGGCCATGACCGAGAAATTCTCTGAATATTTGACCGGTGCTGAAGTTTTAGTACTGACTGACAACAACCCACTAGCTCACCTGGAAAATGCCAAGCTCGGGGCGTTAGAGCAGAGGTGGATAGCCCGAATGTCTACATTCAATTACCGCATTAAGTATCGGTCCAAGACAGAGAACCAGAATGCTGACGGACTTTCTAGGGTAACTGCCCAGACCCCCACAGAAGACGTGGATCATGAGTTGGAGCATGTGGAGGTGCCCGATTTCAGCAGATTTTCACAGGCCTTGACCGCCACTAATCAGTTTGAGATGGAGGGGACTGAAATGGCTCCTTTCTTTGGTCCCTCACGACAGGAATGGGCACAGATACAACAGACCCATGAGGGGCTGGCGCAGATGATCAAGTGTGTTGAGAAAGGCCAGAAGCCCTGTAGAGAGGAAAGAGAACGACTGACACGTGAGATATTATCTGTTTTGAGTCAGTGGGAAAAGTTGGAGATGAAAAATGGAGTGCTATGCCGAAAGGTCTATTTACCTTCTGAGATCGACATTCGATACCAAATTGTGGTGCCTAGTGAACTGGCTCGCTCGTTGGCAGTTGAGGCTCATAATAAGAATGGACATTTTGGTCATGAGAAGACCTTTCGTTGGTTACAGCGACTGATTTACTGCCCTGGTCTTCGTCAAATGGTTGAAGAAGTATGCCGCAGCTGTCGAACTTGTGAGATCCATAAGGCAATAGAACAGAGAGCTCCCCTACAAACCATCGTGACCCAGGAACCTTTAGAAATCGTCATGATAGACTATCTAATGGTGGGCCCATCCAATAGCGGACACCAGTATTGCCTCGTAATGGTGGATCACTTCACCAAATTTGCGGTGGTAACCGCCACCAAGGACCAGACAGCTGAGTCAGCAGCTCGTGCTCTGTGCCAAGATTTCATTCGAGTATATGGGTGCCCCCAACGCATCCACTCCGACCAGGGCGCCTGCTTTGAGGGACACGTAATGAAAGAAGTTCAACGTATCTACGGGATAAAGAAGTCGCACACGACTCCATACCACCCTCAGGGAAATGGGGCCTGTGAAAGATTCAACAGAACTCTGCTACAGATGCTGCGGACTCTGGAGGAAGACAAGAAGTTACAGTGGCCTCAGTTCTTGTCTGAAATGGTGTGGGCCTATAACAATCAGGTCCATTCTACAACGGGGTACTCTCCTTATACACTTCTCTTTGGGCGGTCTGGGCGAAGTATAGGAGAATTACAGTTGAATGATGTGGATGGGTTCCCTCCGAGGGATCCAACCTCTTGGGTGCGGGCGCATCGGCAGAGACTTGAGACGATCCATCGATTGGTGCGGCAGCGCCTGCAAGAACATCCCCATCCTGATAAGACCCCAGTGCAAGAAGCACCATTGCAACCAGGCGACCTGGTGCTAGTTCGTGTCAAGAAACCCCAAGGGAAATTGGAAAGCAGATGGGAGGCTTTGCCGTATCGTGTTGTTGGCCGCAAGTATGCGAATGGGCCAGTGTACCAGGTCCAGAAAGAAGGAACTGATTGTGTTCGAGTACTTCACCGAAATATGTTGCGCCTGTGTCATTCTGAAGGGACAAATCACGATGGGCCTGCCAATGTGAATGAGCTCCCACAGTCAGAGAATGGAGGTGCGGAATGGGCCTCCGACGAGGAGGATGATTGTTGGCCGAGCCCTGCTCCTGGGGATGTTCCACCTGTGACTACTGTATCTCCGGCCTGTGCCCCCTCTGGTGCGGAATCCGCTGGTCCTTCTCAGCCCATAGCTGCAGCACCCCATAATATACCACCGGTCCTCAGACGGACCACTAGGCCAAATGCTGGTATTCCCCCTGTTCGGTATGCGCAGGATGAGTTTGTTTGGCCTGCCATACATCGGTATACTACCACCCTGTGCATAAAAGTACAACCCTCTGGATATACAGTCATAGGCAGGGACTGCCAATATTAAAGTGGGGGGGGAATATGTAAGAGACAGCCAATGTTGTCTTAAGCTTCATTTGTCTGTATAAACTGTTAATGTTGAATGTATTTCTGTGATTCTGTTCCTTTAAGACAGCAGCCATTGTAATTGTGACATGATGCTGGAGTGAGACCCCCCCCCTTTTATGTCAGCCTGCCTGTTCTGCAGACAGAGTGTGAGCAGAGAAGCAGGAAGTGACGAGACAGAGAGCAGCAGCCATCTTGGCAAGTGTTGTATTGAACTGGTGTGGATATTTTTCTGTACAGCTAAGCTGTATCTTGGTCCAGAGACAAACAGAGTGTAAAGAGACAACAGGACTAGTGAGTCCACGTGAAAGGAACTGTGCTCAGTGGCTGATCAGTGAGACTGACATTGTGACTGTGTATATGGATACCACAGATAGAGACTCGCAGTGCTGTTGATGTACTGGACAGCACCTGCTAAACCCCGGCTTACATCCCAGCTCAGTGTATGGATTCGGCAGGACTGTCAGTGTGCTGAGTGGAATCTGCTGTTGGATTACATTGCATTCATTGGGTTTCCCTGTTAAAGAGGACTTCATTTCTCCCAAGATCCTGATAACAGTGAGGAGAGGACGTTTCACTATAAAAGAAAGGACCGACTTTGGGCCCCACCGCGCGCTTCTACGGACTGTAAGCGGTCCACCTGGACCACTGGGGGAAAAGGGGTGCACCCAAATGTGAAGTCAGGGTCAGTTAGGGATAGTTTTGAGTATATTGTTCATTCAGTGTCCATACTGCAGAAGTGGACAGAGTAAAAGTAGAAACCATTGCAGAATTTGCCTTGAAATTGTTCATGCTATATTGTATATTTTGCTTGTCTTTAGCCCTGTCATTTTACCTTTAACTAGCCTTTATTAACTTATAGTAAATATATATTTTTTTCTTGAACTACCGCGTGTGCGTTCATTTCTGGTTGCGGAGTCCAAACCACCTGCCTTGCTCTCGGTTCACACTGCCACCTGTCCACTTTATGTAACACATTGTCCCTGCTTTTCAGCTATTCAGGCTTTGTGTTGAATAATCTCCATGCAGTTAGTATGGATACGAAGACATGTCCCCCCATAACTACCCCTTCACCAACGACAGGGAGAAAACTGTATAAAAATAAATTACGTTTGCTACATTGGTATTACTTTTTTTTAATGCAGCAGCAACATCAGTTTTCCATCAATGTTAAGGCGAAAGCTACACGTTGATGAAAAGCTGTGGGGGGTTTTTGTTGCAAATTTTGCTGCATTTTTTTTTTTTAACCAAAAGGAGGACAGGATTTACCAGACAAGATAAGTATAAGTCTATGCTGTATATTACTTTTCAACCCACTCTTGGTTTTGGCTCAACATAATGCAGCAAGAAATCCAGCTTTTTCTGTAAATGTGGCCTTAGACCCCATGCACATGACCGAGTGTGCAACTGAGTTGGGGCCGAGTTTGCAGCAAAATGCAGTCAGATAACACTCCGGGTGACATCCAGGTGCATGCCGTTATGCACTTACCTCTATGGGGGCTTCCGATCTGTTCTATCCTTATGAAATGGAACAGGATAGGACCTGCTCTATTTTCATCACAACAGAACAGACCCTCGGACGTGTGCATGGAGACTTACTGTATTTAGGCCAGGGTCCCATGTGGCGTAAACGCCGTGGTTTTTGCAGTCCCTACAAAGTGGATGTTATTCTAGCAAATCCCATCCACACATTGCAGAAAATACCCACAGCGGAAATGCTGCGATTTCCAAAACTGTCGCTGGCAGTATCCCTATAGGTATAGTTGAAGGTGTGAAAAGCGCTGTGGGAAAAACTGCAATGCGTTTCCGCCATGGTTTTCCTCGCAGCGCTTTTTCGCTGTGGTCCACTATGTATGGCCTTCGCATTATACAGTACAGCAGGGATGCCTCTGCATTTTAGCGTAGGTAATATGGGAACCAGTACCATCCCACAGCTGTGAATAAGGTTGAAGGGTTGAAAGAGGATTTCCCATGTTAGGCTGAGGCTCCACATTGCAAAAATGCAGCTTTTTTTGTTGCAGATTTTGTTGAGGTTTTTTGAGCCAAAGCCAGGAGTGGATTGATCAGAAGGTAGACATATAAAAGCTTCCTATATATTCCCCATTCCTTTTGTTACCATTCATGGCTTTGGCTTATAAAAAAACACAACAAAATCTGCAAAAAAAAAAAAAGTTGCGTTTCCGCAAAGTGGGGCCATAGCCTTAAACTTTTCACCCTTTACATGGCAAAATCCTGTCTATACATCAGCCAGATTTCCTAGCCCAAACCCAGTCAGGAGACCAGGACTCAGTGAATCCTAGTGATATTTGATGCTATATATATATTGATGCTATAGATATTATGGACAGTGAAGCTGTGGGCAGTCAGGCAGGTACTCTCAGCATCATATATCACTATGATACAAGGAGTCTTGGCCTCCTAAGGTTTATGCCAGGAAATTCAGCCAATGTAAAGGGTACCTCAAATTATGAAACAATTTTTCATAAATGATTAGTACATGTGAACATAGGAAACTTGGTAATATATCTTAAGTAAATCGGTTTCCTTTTCCACTTATGAGACTGCTCTTCCTCATCAGTCTGTTTACATAGGCTACGGATTCTATCCAGCTCAGGGTGGGTTCACACCTGCGCTTGAGTCCATCCGCTGCCAATCCGAGTGAAAATCTCGGGAAACAGGATAGGCATCGGATACCGACAGGTTAGCGACGCATTGGTTAAAAACGCATTTGAATGGGTTTTTAAAGCAATGTGCGGGTGTCCGATTGCACCCTCTGCGCTGCAAATCCTTTTTTTCCGTCGGAAACAAAGTCGGACATGCAGGACTTCACGTCCGACGAAAAAAAAACGGCTTCGCAGCGCAGAGGGTGTAAGCGCACACCTGCGCATTGCTTTAAAAACCGATTCAAATGAATGGGTTTTTAACCAATGCATCGCTAACCTGTCGGTATCCAATGCCTATCCTGTTTCCCGAGATTTTCACTCAGATTGGCAGCGGACGGACTCAAGCGCAGGTGTGAACCCACCCTCACACACAGAACTATATGGAGAGAGAAGGGGGAGGAGCAGAATGATAAATGATTTATTGCCTCATTCTTTGCATTGGTAGCCTGTTCTCTTTAGCATGGTAGTATTGAGGCTGAAGCCCCACATGATGTAAAAAAAAAAAAAAAAAAAATGCAGCATTTTACAGCTCCCTGCAAAGTGGATGGGATTTTTAGCGAATCCCATCCACACATTGCAGAAAGATAATTGCAGCAGAAATGCTGCGATTTAAAAATCACATTTAAAAATTTGTAAATCATAGCTTGTCAATTATACCTACTGAAACACCGGCAGCTTATCTATAGGTATAATTGGAGAAAGTCCATGGGGGATAACTTGCTACATGGGGCTTTAGCCTAAAAGAGACTTCTCCATAGACCAATATGTTAAAAATAACTCGACTTGATAAATGCAGAAGGAAACATATTTCGTAAATATGAAATATTACAAAGTTTATTGTATTCATGTGTGCTCTTCATTTGTGGAAAGTTTGTTATAAAATTGGAGGTACACTTTAAAGGTGGGGGTGCTTTACCTGTACAAGCCAAAAATGCATTGTAAAAGGTGGGGGAATCCATAGTAAAATTGAGCAGTAAATTGCAGCTGCAGGTACAAAACCCTTACAAAAACCTATTTCACGTTTCCTTCTAGAACGTTTTGGAGCCTTCATCTAAGAGTCGGTGTGTGGAGCAGCTACAAGAAGTCTCTAGAGGACCTTGCATATCCATGTATTACACAGACAGCCCATTGATGTCAAAGGCAGGGCTATGGAGTTGGAGTCTGAGTTGAGACCAGTTTTGGTTGGAGGTTGAAAAAAAGCTATTTTTAAATTATATTATACCGTCATCAATATTGTATAAGTAATTAGATGCAGGGCTTGCTACATATTTACTTTCATAGGAAGTCAATCAGCTTGTTTTTAATGAATTATAGAAGCTTTACTACTTCTAGCAGACCCTGGCTGATAGACATTGATGAAGGAGTTGGAATCGGTCTGTGACAACATGGAGGAGTCGAAGTTGGTGGTTTGGTCTACCAACTCCTCAACCCTGGTCAAAGGGACACTTAATTTAACCTGTGTTGGTGTTTCAGAGGAATTGTTAAGCTTCCCCCATGGGTTACAGCTGATCACTGGGGGACACAACAGTCAGACACCCTCTGATCAGCTTATTTTGGAATAAGAATGAGCAAAGTGGACAACACTTTTCAGGGGTTAAAAAGAAAATAAGGAAATAATCTGGTCCAGTACCCAAAAGAATGGAAAGTATTCCTTGGATGTATTATTTTACATAAAAAAACAAACAAACAAATACTTCTAAATGAGTAAGCTGTCAAAATGTTGCTGACAGGTTTGACCCTTGATTTCTTATGTAGGAACACTTGAGATAAGGATATTTGCTAAGTATATAAATATTTAATGGTCGGATGTTATATGAATCTGATCAGTTTGAAGGTCACCTTTGGTTTAGGGTGTGCCTAAAGTTTTATGGTTTCTGTTTCCAGGAAGGAAGTGCACACTTTATGACTGTATGATGTTATAACACGGTTACCAGTGATGACATAAGTGACATGTTTTAGCTTAAATTACAGATTGGTCAATATGTCAGGTGTAAAATGTCTTAAATGTTACAAAATTTTACATTGAGTTGTGTTCACACTAAGTAGCCTCTCATTTGCTTGGTTTCTGAATTTTTAGACCTGACCTTTTGTTGGTGGGAATCACCAGGATTCCTTAGACCTGTCATGGGTCCATTTTGATATTTTTATACTGAGTACATCTGCTGCTCCATTCATAATGTACCTCTGCTTGCTGATTTTATTACATCTATCTGCTGGTATGCTACTTACCACTTTGTAATTGTATTAACTTTGAAACCCCTGTCTCCATCCCCCTGCTGGTTTCTCACCTGTCCCTTTCTGATGTCTCTGATTTGATCTGCATGTTTCCACTCCCCTTTTCACACCTGATCCTAATGAAACAAATGTATTGCTAGCTAGTATAAATGTAAGTGCATTGGTCATTTTGGCGTGGGTCATTTTGCATTTTCTAAGTGCAGTTTCTAAGTGTATAGACCAGAATTAGCCCAGACTTGGACCAGAAGGGAACTAAAGGAAACAACCTACTAAATGCAAACCAAACAATTAGCCACATAATGCTTCTCACTATAATCACTGTTTTCCTTCCCATACTTGTCAAAACCACTCTACCACCCCAAACAAGCCATGTCACTAAGAATATCTTTATCTGCCCATCTATCCTACCCCACCATCTGACCTTCTCTGCGCAGCTACTCACACACCTACAAGCTTTCCGCCCCAGAAACACACAACCTCCCCACACTCTCTCCTATTTACACCTGCTATACCTCTCCCTGCTACGCCTCACTTCTGGCGACATATCTCCCAATCCTGGACCATCCCAGCAATCCCCTGCTGTAGGACCTTTCTGCACAACCGGCAACAGCGCACGAAACCCCCTAAGTCTTACCCTTATCTTACCTGCTCCTGCCCCTCCCGGGTGCACTATGGAATGCTCGCTCTGTACGCATCAAACTTGACTACATCCACGACCTCTTCATTTCTCATAAATTATCATTTCGCGGTATCACAGAAACGTGCCTAACACCCTCTGACACCACCTCCCCTGCTGCCCTCTCCTATGGAGGTCTGCAATTCTCTCACACTCCCCATCCCAACAATAAACCTGGTTGAGGCGTAGGCGTAATCCTGGCTGACAACTGCTCCTTTGCCCCAATCCAACCAATACCTGCTCTCACCCTCCCCTCCTTTGAAGGGCACTCTGTTCGCATTTACTCACGCTCCAACCCGACCGCCAGGACCTACTGCTGCCTTTATCGACCACTTCACCACCTGGCTAATGCACTTCCTATCCACAGACACCCCCACCATCATCATGGGTGATTTCAACATCCCCATTAACACAAACCACCCCTCCACTTCCAGTCTCTTGTCCCTCACTACCTCCTTTGGTCTCTCTCAATGGTCCTCCGCCACCCACACAAAGGGGCACACCCTGGACCTCATTCACCCGCCTCTGCTCTCTAGTCAGCCTCTTTAACTCTCCGTCCACGCTCTCTGATCACAACCTGCTGACATTCTCGGCCCTCTCCTCTGTAATAGACCCTCCAACCCCTAAACCAACACCCCCCCCCCCCCCCGCGGAAACCTTAATCACCTTGACATCCGCACGCTCTCAGACTCTCTCCTACCGCTCGCTGACATAATCTCACTCCAGGACGCAGATACCGCCACTGACTTCAACACCACCACCATTACTTCAGCCCTTGACTCTTTAGCCCCCTTCACTAACACCAGAGCCCGACCGATCAATAGGCAACCCTGGCACACTGACCTGACTAAAAAAACTGAGACGTGCCTCACAGGTTGCAGAACGACTCTGGAAGAAAAGCCACTCCCAGGAAGAATTCCTTAGGTACAAAGAGGCAGTTCTCACATTCAAGAATGCACTCACCTCTGCAAATCAGGTCTACTTCTCCATACTAATACCTGCCCTATCCCGCAACCCCAAACAGCTATTCACTACCTTCAACTCCCTTCTCCGTCCTCCTGTGCCCCCTCCGACATCACTTATCACAGCTGATGACTTTGTCTCTGGTGTCGATTTTGCTTTTGAAATAAGAGGCAGTCTCACCCTACACCCCTGACAACCACTCTACCCAACTGTCCTGTGCTCTTCATCTTTAATCTGTTTCTCCACCGTCACTGATGAAAAGCTCTCCACGCTAATATCCAAATCCCACCTCACCTCCTGTGCGCTTGACCCCATCCAGTCACACCTCATCCCCAAACTCTCTGAAGTCAGTACTCCTGCCCTAACCCATCTCTTCAACCTATCCCTAAACAATGGATCCTTCCCTTCCGCCTTCAAACATGCTACAGTCACCCCTATACTTAAGAAACCCTCCCTCGACCCGTCCCCTCCAGCCAACTATCGCCCCATCTCAATGCTCCCGTACGCCTCAACTGCTGTTGCAACACGTCCACTCCGAACTGTCCTCCTATCTCTCGTCCAATGTGCTCTTTGACAGACTACAGTCAGGTTTCAGACCCCATCACTCCACAGAAACTGCCCTAACCAAGGTCACTAACGACCTTCTAACTGCCAAAGCCAAACATCACTACTCTGTCCTCCTCCTCGACCTCTCCTCTGCCTTTGACACAGTCGACCATTCCCTCCTGTTAGAAACGCTTTCATCCCTTGGCATCTCTGACCTGGCTCTTTCCTGGATCTCCTCAAACCTCACATTCAGCGTCTCCCACTTGAACACCACCTCCCTGCCACCTTTCTGTAGGTGTCCCCCAAGTATCCGTCCTACGACCCCTCCTGTTCTCCATCTACACTCTAGGTCTTGGCCAACTCATAGAATCCCATGGTTTCCATTACCATTGCTATGCTGACGACACCCAAATATATCTCTCTGGACGAGACATTACCTCCCTGTTGTCCAGAGTCCCAGAATGTCTTGCAGCCATAGCCTCCTTTCTCTCCTCCCGCTTTCTCAAACTCAACATGGAGAAAACAGAGTTCATAATCTTCACCCCTCCACGCACGACCCCCTTACCTGACCATCTATCAAAATTAATGGAACCACTCTCACCCCAGTCCCACAGGCCCACTGCCTTGGTATAACCTTAGACTCTGACCTATCCTTCAAGCCTCATATTCAAACCCTCAACACCTCCTGCTGCCTCCAACTCAAGAACATCCACCAAATCCGCTTCTTCCTCACCCCTGAAACTACAAAGATGCTAGTTCACGCCCTCATATTCTCCCGCTTAGACTACTGTAACACTCTTCTCCATGGCCTCCCAGCAAACACTCTCACCCCCCTCTAATCCACCTTAAACTGTGCTGCTCACTTAATACACCTCTCCCCCCCGTTCATCAGCCGCTCCCCTCTGCCAATCCCTTCACTGACTACCCATCGCCCAGCGAATAGAGTTCAAACTACTAACGCTAACATACAAAGCCATCCACAACCTGTCCCCTCCATATATCTCCGACCTAGTCTCCAGCTACCTGTCCGCACATAACCTCCGATCCTCCAAAGACCTCCTACTCCGCTCTGCTCTCACCCACTCCTCACACAATCGTCTCCAAGACTTCTCCCGTGCATCCCCCATACGCTGGAACTCATTACCAAGACACATAAGACTGACCCCCACAGTCACAAGCTACAACAAGGCCCTGAAGACTCACCTATTCAGGAAGGCCTACAACCTCCATTAACACTACTGTCACCACACCACCACCTGTACAGCCTCTACCCCCACCTTCTGTCTCTATCCCACTGTGCCAGTTGGTCACTGTTTGTATTATCTGTTTTGTATATCTTGTGTACCATATGTAAATCCGCAAATGTAAAGCACCATGAAATTAATGGTGCTATATAAACAAACAATTTGTTTTTTTAATTTTTCCATTTAAAGAATCAAGTTTTCACATTGACCACTAGATATGACACTGTCAGCTTCGCCATATAGATTGGGACAGGTCAGCAGAGTAGTCTCAATATTAGCAAAAGGGGATATCACAGCTCTAATAGAGGCCTGCTGGCAACTAAAGCTGGCCATACACATTAAATGGCAGCCAAACCCTCTGATTTCAGCAGGACAAGTCGACCACCTGATGTGTAAGAAGCCACCCAATGTCTTTTCTGACTGAACATGTTGGATTTAAATTTTACATTTGCCCACAGATGATGTAGCTAGGCCTGTAGATCTTGCCTACTCTTAGGTTGCCAGAGCTAGCATCCCAGATGGTCCCAAAAATGCTCTTTTGGAGATAAATCTAGCGACCAAGCAGGCCGCGGAAGTGTTGCAGACTGATAGACACATTCCTGGGAAACCTTTGCAATATGTGGGTGAGCATTATCCTGCTGAAAAATGTCTGTTGTCCACCCTACCATGAGACTCTACATATGGCCATAGGATGTCCTGCACATATCACTGAGCTGTTAGTGTCCCTCGTATCACTACTAGGGGTAACTGACATGTCATGGTTCCCCAGATCACCACATTAGCAGTTGGGGCAGTGGGTTGTTCTACAGCAAAGGCAGAATTGAAGTGCACACCACAAGGGCTCCATAATCGAACCCGAACATCGTTGGATCCCAAACAGAACCTGGATTCGTTGCTAAAGACGATGCAGTTCCATTCCATAGCAGTCCAGGTTTCTTGTTCACCACTGTAGAAGAATGTAACAGTGACTGGCTGTCAATAGCAGGACACGTAATGGGCACCATGGCACCAAATTTTCTTCTGCTAAGCGACTGGAGTGGTCAGGGCAGAGACAGGGATGCCTTCTGCATCTGTATGGTGGACAAGGAAACTGGGAGGTGCTTGTGCTTGTCAGTGAATCTAACAATCCCTTTTATTGGTGGTCTGTCTGGAGCCTGTTCTCCATGTGTGCATGACCACCTAACAACTAGGTCACAATGGCAGACAGTTGAATTGACTATCCTGTTCCTGTCAGTTCAGTGATACACCCTTTCTCAAAGACCTTCAACTAAGCAAAATGTCTTTGAGTGCGTTGTAGTGGCATGTCTAGCAGTCAATGATCTCTACACTACCCAAAAGTAACCTTTGAGAGCCTTTTTATAGGGCAGTAAGGAAGTATTTTTACGCCCTCTTGTGGCAAGACCCAGTGTCTAATAAGATTGTAATCATTTACATAATTGCATGCCCAATGTTACAGCAAGCCGACATTTCTATCTCGGTATTTTTTTTTTTTTGTAAATTCTGCTATATATTATACCCCTTCCATAGGGGAAGTCTATGATAGCAGCAGAGAAATACACTTTTTTCACATTTTCTTGTAAACTTTTCCAGGATTTCCACTTCATTATTTCTCAGAGTTAATGGGGCGTCTCGTGGTTCTGATAATGATGTATTTTTGCCAAGGGCGTTTCATGGTGTTTATCTTACTAATGATGAATCATCTAAGAAGAATGTCATTAGTAGGGCACAGATCCCTATGATGTTGTAAGTTTGGGTTATCACACCAGCGCTCAATCTGGGGCTTGTTGGCGTAATATAGACTGTACAATATGGGCACAATATGGGCGTCTGAATTGAGCCTGAGGTTAAGTAACCTACTACATGGGCACAGACCCCTTTGATGTTGTAAGTTTGGGTCATTAGACCTGTGCTCTGTCCCAAACTCTGTCCATGCTCCACTCCTTCGGTAATGTTTTACCTACTTTGTTTTGATTCAGGGAGAGGTTTCTTAATTTTTAACAATCATTATCATTGAATCAACAATGTTAGGTCTGCCGGATGAGGTGTACGGTTACCCGGTCTAGTATTAACCGCAAAGTATTAGGCTAAAGCCCCATGTGGCGTAAACACCGCGATTCGCTCGCGGTGGAAGCGCCGCGGAAAAAGTTGTGTCGTTTTACAGTCAGAGCAAAGTGGATGGGAATCTAGTGAATCCCATGCCCACTTTGCGGGAAAAAAAAACAAAAAAAAAACCACACACGCTGCGGACATGCGGCGATTTCCAAAACCGACACGGTTTTGGAAATTGCAGCATGTCAATTATACCTACAGAAACGCCACCGGTTTCCCCATAGGTACAGTATAATTGAAACAGAAGGTCCGCAGAGGAAAACTCTGCAAACTTTCTGTCTAAAAGCGCTGCGGGAAGAACCGCAATGTGATCCTGCCGCAGTATCTCCCGCAGCGCTTTTTTGCTGCGGGATGCCACATGGGGCCTTAGCCTTAAAGAGGTTGATGGCATATCTAGAGAATATGCCATAGATCCAGTTCCTATCTGTGGGATCTGCAACCATCTCAGACATGGCCACCCTAACTCCAATTTCTTGGCCACTGCAGAATATAACAGCTATGCATTATATATCCAGGCTCACATAACCTCACTTTGTCAGGCCTCTGGCTTTCTCCGCAGTGACCCCACCCCTGAGAATCACAGTCTGATCAGTGCAGTAATTAGGTTTGTTCCACTGAAAGAGTCATCGGCCTGAACCCCTTAAGGACACAGCCTAAAACTACCTTAACCTCTTCCCGCCGGTGATTTTTTTTGATTTTTGTTTTTTTGACTCCCCGCCGTCCAAACCTCATAAGTTTTTATTTTTCCATTCACAGAGCCATGACGGTTTATTGTTTACAGGACAAATTGTTCTTCATAATGGTACCATTTATTATGCTATACAAAGTAAAGGGAAGATGGAAAAAAAAAAAAAATAATAATTCAGAATTGGGTGGAATTGGAGAAAAAGTGCATTTGTGTGACTTTCTTACGGGCTTCGTTTTACAGCGTTCACTCTCCATGTCACCTGTATTCTAGGTTTTGGTACTATTCCGGGGATACCAAATTTATATAGTTTTATTTACATTAAGATCCCTTAACAGAGATGTAAAACTTTGAAAAGAAATTTTTTCTTAAAAAGTCACCATATTCTGACACCCATAACTTTTTTATATTTCCATGTATGGGAATGCATAAGGTGTCTTTTTGCAGGGCCAGATGTACTTTTTAGTTATACCATTTTGGGGAATTGCTATTGCTTTGATCACTTTTTATTAAAATTTAATCAGAGGCTCTTTTGATTTTTGATTTTTTTTTTTTTCCCGCTACGGTGTTTACTGTATGGTAAAAATATTCTTATAGGTTTGTAGACCAGGCGTTTTCGGACACAGGGATACCTAATGTGTGTGTGTTTCACGGTATTTAAGTACTTTTATATGTGTTCTGGGGGGGGGGGGGGTATTTTAAATTTTTTTTTTTTTATTTATTATGCTTACTTATATAGCGCCATCAAATTCCGCAGTGCTTTATATACATTGTCAGTCACTGTCCCATATAAGGCTCACAATCTACATTCCCTAGGTAGAACATTTTTATTTTTCGATTGACAGAGTTGGTTGAGGGCTTATTTTTTGCAGGACAAGCTGTGCTTTTTATTGGTACTGTTTTGGGGAATATGCTATAAAAACAGATCAAAAAGTCATTTTGTAAGACGAGACGGCAAAAAAATCATTAGTTCTGGTGTTTATTTTTCAAGGTTTTTTTTTTTTAACAAAATTCACAGTGTAGTTTAAATAATGCTTCAGTTTTATTGTACAGGATGTTACAGATGCAGTGATCCCAAATATGTAATGTCTTTATTAATTTTTAGTATATACACTGTATAATTAATTTTTATATAGGAAAGGGGCATTTTGGGGGCTTTATTAATTTATAAAACAATACACTTTTTCTTGCACTTTTGAAAAATAAATAAAAAATTTTTGGATATCCCACTAGGGGACCTGAACCAGTGATGAAGTATTGCAGTGTATAGAGGAGAAATAGTAGTATAATGTTGTACCATGTTAGCCATAGAAAGTAGCGGGAGAGTGAAGTAATCAGGCGATACCTTTTAGAGGCTGAGTATATTTCATGGTAAGCTTTCGAGAGTACTAGCTCTCTTCTTCAGACAGTGTGAATTTTCAGTTTCTAGTATTACACCATTTATACACACAGACAAAATTTCCCAGACTGTTTATTTCCTGACCTGTTGTAAATAACTTCTCTACGTATATTGCATTTTGTTATTCCAAGATTCTTTTGAAGATCCATGTCTTGTGTGTATATAAATAGTGTGACTTTTCAGTTTCTAGTATTACACCATGTCTGAAGAAGAGAACTAGCACTCTCAAAAGCTTACTATCAAATATACTCAGTTAGCCTCTAAAAGGTATCGCCTGATTTCTTCACTCTTCCACTAAAGGAGATATAGGCTGACTTCTGTTGAACTCAGCAGGATCAACCAAGTATGTGGGCTCCTGGTTGATCAGAAACCCCTTTCTGTGTATGTGCCCTTTATTTTCCCTAGCATATCAGTTAGTGCCATTGACCCCTCTACTCCATTTGCTCACCAGAGAAGATGTTAATACTTTTTTCTACGTTTTTTTTCCCCCCCTAAACCTGGGATATATGTTATAGTCAGATGTATTTCATTGTTGGAAAAATACGGTATGTTACCATATTAAATGTGCCTTGCCTTGTTCAGCTGACTATAAGCGTGTGTGAAGGGTTGGATATATAGCGTATCATGAGGAAAAACTTCCTGTAATTTATTGTATATGGCTGTATTTTGTGGTTTTCACCTGTGAAACACACTTTAAAAAAACCATTTCACCTTTGAAAACGGTGTTGCAATCACTAAAACACGCGCAGCTTTGCAAACTCTGTGTGAACTCAGCCTTAGTGCTTGTTGCTTTTTAAAGCACAACTTGTCAATTTTAATTCAGCTGCAGTGTGGAGGAATAGTTTGGGTTGCCTGCACCTCCCTGCACTCCTCTGGACTGCAGCTTTATAGTTAAAATTACTCTACAATAAGTCAAGCCTTGAATATCAGGTTGTGACTGTGATGTACTACTCAGTAGAGCCACAAGGGGGCAGTTAGTGCACACAAGCTTTTACAGACGTTACTATCCTTCAACAATGAGGCCTATCTATTAAGACACAGGTGTCAAACACAAGGCCTGCGGGCCGAATCCGGCCCGCTGCCTTCTGTTATCCGGCCCGCTGCCTTCTGTTATCCGGCCCGGCACTTATCTGGCCCGCAGGGCCGCGGCATTTTTTATTGTCTATGTAATGTAAACCAGCCCAGGACAGGCTGCTTAAAAAAAACAAAAAAACAAACAAAGCTGCGCGATACCTGTCCTGGGCTGGTCTACAAGACCTCTGCACGTCAGCGCAGGCGGCGATACAATGACGTCATCGCGCCTCCTACGCTGACAAGAAGAGGAGGAGGCGGCGGCTGCATCAAGGCATCGCAGGTAGGTGAAATATATATATATATATATATTATATAAATAAATAGGCCGTTGCCTGCTGGAGTATCCCCGGCACGTAACGACCTATTTACTTACCGATCCCCGCTGCTGGTTGTGGCCGCCCCCGCTTCCCCTTCTGCTATGGGACGCAGAAGCGGTTGTGTGCAGGAGCGGGGATGGTAAGTGAGGCCGCGGCCGGCGAACCCCATCAAATACTACTATTATTATACTCCGGGGTCTGAAAAGATATAATAATCGGAGACCCCGGGGGAGGTGATAAACATAAAAACCTGTGTTACTCACCTCTCCAGCGATCCGATGTTGCTCCCAGCAGGCTTCGGCCTTCTTTGGTGACGTCCCAGGCGTCACGTGAGCCAGGCCGATGTCATTATGTCGCGACGCCGGTCTTTGCGACATTGAAGAAGGCCGAACGCAGGGAGCGCACCCAGGTAAGTAACACTGGTTTTTATGTTTGTCACCACCTGGGTCTCCGATCATTATACTCTGGGGTCTGAAAAGACCCCAGAGTATAATAATAGTTCATGGGGGGGGGGGGGGGGTCACTATGGGGCATAATACCGTGTGCAGGGGCCACTATGGGGCATATCATCAATGCAGGGGCCACTAAGGAGCATAATACCGATTGCAGGGGCCACTATGGAGCATAATACCGTGTGCAGGGGCAACTATTGAGCAGAATACCGTGTGCAGGGGCCGCTGTGGGGCGTAATACCGTGTGCAGAGGCAACTATAGAGCATAATACCGTTTGCAGGGGTAAACAGTATTTGTATAGTGCTTAATTTTTGATATATTTCAGAAAAGGATGAGGATAGTATGTAACATGCCAATGTCTTAGGTTTTAACAATACATTATGTTCTTCCTGGTTGCCCTCAAAGGGCAGATTGTAACAGTAGTAATGTACAAATGTAACTACTGCTTAATAGCTCGCTTATCTGTTAAGGAGAAGTTACTTTTATACATGTGTAAAATAATCTTGGCCCTTCAAGGTACCCCGTGAGGCTGAAGTGGCCCCCGGTGAAAATGAGTTTGACACCCCTGTATTAAGAGATGCACCAAATTTATAAAAAAGAGGTCTACGCCTCTTAATAATTTTGGCAAGTCTCAGGATACCTGTATGCTACAATTTAAAGTCTACGCTAGATAGGAGGCGACATATATGTCATCTGTTTTTTCCTGGCATAAACAGTGGTAAGTTTGTTGCATCTGCCCCACCTACTTTTAACAAAAGTGCTGAGCACAACGTGAACTGGTAGAAAGTTGCACATTTATGGGTAAAAGGGGCTTTGAGCTAAAAATTGTTACATCAGGAAACTTTAGATTCAATAATAAATTCTTCCCCTTTTCCAACAATAAACCTACAGCCATTTTCTGTAAGCCAGTAAGGAATGAGACTCACTATAGACCTCTGTATCATAAAAAAGGAACAAAATGCATACATAAATACCAGAAAATTGCTGGTTAAAATAAAATAAAAAATTAATTGTACAAGCACAAAATAAAAATGCCTCAAAGGCGGCCATCAAGTCCAACCTACAAACCTGCCAAGTTGATCCAGAGAAAGGCATAAAACCCCTGTGAGGTGGACAAAACTTTCCTTCCCAACTCCAAATATGGCAAATGGACTCAATGCCTGAATCAACATCCTCTACCAGAAATTTCCCGTAACCTGTAATAGTCATACTTTGCAAGGCATCTAGGTCTCCTCTTGAACTTGAAGTTATCAGACATCATCACATCCTGTGGCAGTGAGTTCCATAGTCTCACCGCTCCTAGGTGTGACTTTTGCCCTTTGCCTTCCATCAGTTCTTCTCGGTACTTGCAGACAGTTTTTGAAGGAACTCGGCAGGGAGATTGTTTCCGCCATCTTGGAGAACTAAGCACAGATCTTCTGTGGATGTAGGCTTGCTCCAATCCTTCTGTCTCTTCATGTCATCCCAGACAGACTGGATGATGATGAGATCAGGGCTCTGTGGGGGCCGTATCATCACTTCCAGGACTCCTCCTCCAAAGAGCAAAAGTCACACCGAATATTGACGGGATTTAGATTTCTCTTTTCTTCATTCACTTCATTTTGTCAATTAACAAAAATAATCAATCGTTGCTATTTTTCTTTTCAGCATTTTCCCCCACACTTGCCTAGGTTTTTGTTCAGTACTGTAATGTATATGTCACATTATAAGTTATAACCCAGCTGATCACGGAGGGCTGTGATTCCTGGAGCAGATCTAGGTCTTCAAACTTGAGAAACAGTGGTCCTGTTATTACCAGTTATTGGCAAGTTTTTACCACCATATCCGGATTGTTCTACCAGACTGGGCTTTCAATAGGGGCAGGGCCACTGGCATCCAACATCACTTTACTACAACAGCTGTATTGTGTCAGTGAGCACAGAACACACATTCATTACATGATTTTGGGAAAAAGGATTGTTGATGTAACCTTTGCTCTGAATTTCAGATGACACGCTCTGAAATGTCTCCTTGTCTGGAAAGGGGTTGCATTATATTTTATGTGTATTTTGTTTTCAACTGCACACAATAGGAAAGATAAACACAATGAGATAAATTTATTAAGACTGGTGTATCGTATGCCAGTCTTAGTAAATGGCCTGTTTGGCACAGGGGATGGGCGATTTTTGAAGAGGCTTCATAGATCTATCTGCCGTCCCTGTGCCAGAATGCAAATCACCAGAAAAGTGAGGGTGAGCCGCGGATCAGTCAGTTTTCTGGCTTAGAGGGAATGATGAATTTGTCCCAATAAGGTTGTAGTTACACTTGCATCACATTACTAGCCTTTCTGTTCACAGGATCAGAAAACCCAAATTAAAGGCTTAGGCCACATGTTGCAGAGACGCAGCATTTTTGGCTGTTTTGGAAAACCATTGGAAAAAAAAAATTCCGCGTTTTACAGGCCTTGCAAAGGGAATTAGATTTTATTCAATCTTATCCACACATGGCAGAAAAATAAAAATAAATTTTACTGGTGGATATTGTCCCTACATTTTGTCCCCATAGACTTATAAGAGGGGGAAGGCAAAAATGAAAAGTGCAATGTTTCTGCGGCATTTTTTTCAATTGCATTTCTGCAGCTTTTGGTTATGTGAGGCTTTAGCCCAACAGAGTGCCGGATCCATCATGTGATGGACTCCAACAGAGCCTGACAGCACCCCCTTGTCCCTTATAATAGGATCTGCCACAGTGTTCATCATGGTGATACAAAGAACAGGGCTGCGTGTTGAGCTATCCTTACCATTAAATATGATACAATCCCTCCTCGGTAGCTGCTGTTTTTTCTGTTATGTAAATGATGGTGCAGATTTTGTACAGGCCACCTCTGCTGCAAATACCTCACAAAACAGGCTGTATTTTGCAGTAACATTTTGTATGGCCGCAGGTTTTCTGCTGCAATGCAAAGGTTTAAAGCCGCAAGGTAAACCTGCAGTATAAAGTGACACATCTAATTTTCTACAGGAGAATAATTTATCTATATATATTTTTTTTTATATATACACTCACCCCCCCCCCCCCATGAAGAAGCTTTCCATGGCCTATAACACTTCTTATACATTCATAGTGCTAACCCCAGTGAAAAGCAATACCCCAAGTATTAAGGGGTAGAGTATGTTCAGCGGAACATTATGAGAAGTTTGAGGCAGGCATCCGCCTAGGATTTCTCTTCATAGCTCCCTGTGGCGAAGTGCTGGTGGTGAGCAGGAGGATCTGTCACGGCTTTCCCCCACTGATTAGGCCTTGTCAACGGGGAGTCTCAAGTAGCAAACTCCATGGCTGAGTCAACTGCAGAATCCATGGCAAGATCAAGCAGGTCCCTTATTTTTTTCAGCAATCTGTGACTCCCATTCTGTCCCAAAATCTGGACAGAATCTGAATTAGTGGCAAATTCTGCTGTGTGAAGATACCCTTACTGAGCCAACCAGTATTTTTACTCTGGTGAGGGGTAAGCATCCTAAAACTGCTGTCTGCAGATTGAGTGCCTGATTTGGCTTACATCTTTGTAATGTTGCGAGACCTGTGAAAGGGTCGGACATTGACCTGTAGGATAGCTAGTTTCCAACAGGTAGCTATAGAGTCATAACTTTTTCACTACTTTGCATACGTTTCTCCCAGACAAGTATTTCATTGCCTAAAAGACTCCTTATTTTTCCATAGTACTGTCCTTAAGGAGAAACAGAACCCCCAATTTTTATAAAATAGTTTATGCAAATGAGAAGCCTGTACCGAGGGCGTCTCCAGCACTCCCGCCCCTTACATTTTGACTGGATGCTGCTGTTCATGTGAGAATGACAGGACCAGACAGATGCCAAAGTCTCACCTGGCCATGTATTCTCGTAGTCGCCATGATTTGTAGTATCGATGCATGCACTCCAACCTGAAGTGTAAGGAGTGGTGTACAAAACAGTGTGACTGCAAGAATACAAGACCCGTCAAGATCACGGCATCTATGTCTGGTCCTATCATTCTCACATGAGCAGTGGCGAGGAAGCCAGGAAAAATGCACAGGGCTGGAGCGCCGGAGACGCCCTCAATGCTCCAGGCTGCTCATATACATACACTATTTTATAAACATATCTTTGCAATGGAGGGATGAATTTCTAAAAGAACATTACATTAAGGAGACCACTTATCTTTCAGTGTGTTTACCTGCATTTACCCATTCCTGGTGAGACTCCCTTTAAAGTTGTTAACGCTACCAAATAGTAACATAAAATGCAATTCCTTCTTATTACCAATAGAGGGCACAGTGTTCAGTATACAATTTTGTTGTACTATCATACTGTGATCTATGAGAATCCAACAAAGAATAGGTTTTACTGCTTTCCACAAGCCAGCGAGATCCATTTCTGCATGTTGCAAAAATATGGTTTTGAAGCATGCATAGAAAATGTGGCCTTACCCAAATGTGAGAAGATCCCAGCTGACAACAAGAGGAGGTAGAGCACAACCTGACTATCATACCAGGTATTGATCCTCTAAAAAAAAAAGCCATAACTGCCAGTGTTATCACAACTGAAGTTCCTAATGTGAAATTTCTTTACTAAAACTTGCATGCATTCTTCTTAGAATAAGTTCACATGACTCAGTTTTGTCCAGTCTGTTGTCTTATGCCTATAGATAGTCGGACCTCAATAGCTTAAAAACTGGGCACAGCCCCAGACCTGTCAACAAACTAGACTGAAAAATGCTGCAGTTAAAGGGGTTATGACAGTGGGGGAAAAAAAAAAAAAAAAAAAGTAAAAGTATTTAGTCACCAATTGTGCACGTTCTCCCACTTAAAAAGATGAGGCCGGCCTGTAATTGTCATCATAGGTAGACCTCAACTATGAGAGACAAAATGAGAAAACATATCTAGAAAATCACATTGTCTGATTTTTTAAGAATTTATTTGAAAATTATGGTGGAAAATAAGTATTTGGTCAATAACAAAAGTTCATCTCAATACTCTGTTATATATCCTTTGTTGGTAATGACAGAGCTCAAATGTTTTCTGTAAGTCTTCACAAGGTTGGCACACACTGTTGCTGGTATGTTGGCCCATTCCTCCATGCAGATCTCCTCTAGAGCAGTGATGTTTTGGGGCTGTCGCTGGGCAACACAGACTTTCAACTCCCTCCAAAGGTTTTCTATGGGGTTGAGATCTGGAGACTGGCTAGGCCACTCCAGGACCTTGAAATGCTTCTTACGAAGCCACTCCTTCGTTGCCCTGGCAGTGTGCTTGGGATCAGTCACGCTGAAAGACCCAGCCACGTTTCATCTTCAATGCCCTTGCTGATGGAAGGAGGTTTGCACTCAAAATCTCACACTACATGGCCCCATTCATTCTTTCATGTACCCGGATCAGTCGTCCTGGTCCCTTTGCAGAGAAACAGCCCCAAAGCATGATGTTGCCACCCCCATGCTTCACAGTAGGTATGGTGGTCTTTGGATGCAACTCAGCATTCACTCTCCTCCAAACACCACGAGTTGTGTTTCTACCAAATAGTTCTACTTTGGTTTCATCTGACCATATGACATTCTCCCAATACTCTTCTGGAACATCCAAATGCTCTCTAGCAAACTTCAGACGGGCCCGGATATGTACTGGCTTAAGCAGGGGGACACGTCTGGCACTGCAGGATCTGAGTCCCTGGCGGCGTAGTGTGTGACAATTACAGGCCTCTCTCATCTTTTTAAGTGGGAGAACATGCACAATTGGTGGCTGACTAAATACTTTTTTCCCCCCACTGTATTTATCCTCTACCCATAGGATAAACCCCTGGTCAGTAGGAGTCTAACCATCCTCAGCTATCTCCGGTGCTCCCATTGATGTGAATTGCCATGCCTACATTCAGCCCGGCTGCAGTCAGGCTAAATTCACAACCAGGGTAACAAACAAAAAAAAAAACAACAACCCTGTTTTCAGGGTCGGTGTGCATATCAGACCCTCACCATTAAAGTTTTCTATCCTATTAATGGATCCTCTGTCCTATGGACAGAGGATGAACATGCTTCTTGGCATAACCACTTTACGGTTTTGATCTGGCACAGCCACAGTGGAGGAAAACTGCTGGATAGCTGAACGTAGGTGAATGTGATCTTCGTTTTTTTCTCCTTTTTTTTTTTTTCACTCCCCACATTTAAATAAATAATCAGCTGGCGTTTTCTATAGGTATAACAGAGGCTGAAAGTCAGCAGAGTAAAACGCTGCAAACTTTGTGATAAACGCTGTGGGGAAAAAACGCAATGCGTTTCTGCCACAGTCTTTTCTGCATTGTTTTTTTGGCTGCAGCTAGGTACGTGGGTCCTTAGTTATGTTTTAACACCTTAAAAAGTCCAAAATTTTGAAAAAAATATTCTGACACCTGTAACTTTTATATTTCCATAGACTGAGCTGCATAAGCTGTCTTTTTTGCGGGGTCAGATGTACTTTTTGTTTATACCATTTGGGCGAATGTCTGAAGTTTTTGATGCTTTTTATTCAAATTTTTTAATGGGAGGCGAAATGGCAGTTTGGATATTTTGATTTTTTTTTCCCACCTTTACAGAGTTCACTGGATGGTAAAAATATTTTCATAATTATATAGTTTGGGCATGAGAATAAATGTATTTATGTTTTACTTTTTATATGTGTTCTAGGGAAAGTGGGCGACTGAAAATTTTTTGTTCTAATTTTTTTTTTTAATTTTATTTTTAGACACCCTAGAGATCTGATCTGTAGTTCAATATACTGCAAGGCTAATGCATTAATAAAACTGTGTTAAGACAGACGTGGAAGCCTTCAACAGGTTCCCTGCTGTCTAGACAATGGATCAAGGACCCCCCCAGATCTCATCACAGGGAATGACGATCCTACCCAAAATGGTGGTGTCAAACATCACTGCCTCTAATGTTTGACCGAAATAACTGCATGGTTAATGTCCACAATCAGTGCAGGCATTACTGCCGGGTCTTTATAGTATAATACAATTGAGGCCCATCGGCTATGGCAGATACTGAGCTCCTGAGCAGCCTCCATGTTTACAGACCAGACATCTGCCGTAGTAATACAATGGATATCGGGAAAGGGTTAAATGTATACAGTGTTACTACATTAGAAACCAACACACTGACAACTTCATGAGTTAAAGTTTAATGGTGATCTGATGGAGGAGAAACATTTTCTAGTTCACTGCCTTGTCCTGGCTACATTACTGGTTTAATATTAACCCATGAAATAATACTGACCTTCACACAGGCCAGCACAGTCCTTGTGAAATCACACCTACACAGTGATGCATTGTTTTATGTCCTACACTGGGTTACTGTGACCATTCTCTGTCCAAGACTAGTCCAGATAAAAACTTTCAGTGACCCTTTTGTCTCCCTGTCACCACATCAGCTGTTCTGAATAGTGACTATTCTCGGATGGCATGTAGGAGATTCCCCCTAGGAAAGTCCACAACGTTGTATGGGCATAATGCTGAAGAGCAGATAGTACCATAGATTCTGCTGTCTGGTCTAGCCTATGTAACCCAGTCCGTTCACTGTCCATTTGTTCATGGTGTGCAAGTATATCTATTCAGTCTTCTTGAAGGGCGCATCATAAAGGTTTTGTCCCACCAAATCAACTTTTTCCCCTATTCACAGGACATGTAATAAGTTGCAGATCGGTGAGGGGCCGACCTCTGGGACAACAATGAGTATGGGGGTGTTTAGGGTCCCAATATGAATGGAGTAGTGGTTGGAAAGGCGCGCCCTCATTCACTCTGGGACCACTAGAGATAGCTGATGGACAACTCTTGGCTATGTCCCATTTGAATGAATGGAACAAGGGTGTACCCTTTCGACCACCATTCCTTTCAGATTAGGGAGCAAAACACCTCCATTCTGATAATCAGAGGAGGTCCCAGCTGTCGGACCCCCACCGATCTGCAAAATATACCTTATTGTATGGATAGGGATAAAGTTGCTTTAGAGTCAAGATATTTGCATCTAAGACATTTAATGCATCTTTAGAGGATATGCCATCTTGCTTGGCCATTTTTGGAATTTTTTCGGGCGTAAACCCGGCAGACCCCATTACAGTCTATGGGGTCCACGGGTTTCCGCTTTTTAAAGCGCATTGGGTTTCCGTTTTTTGGAAAGTGGCCTCGAAGAAAGGAAACCGCTATGCAGTTGTGAACCAAGCGTGAATGGGAAGAGCCAGGTACATGTGGCCACTTCTCCGTATACAATGGTCACAAGATTCGGGTCACAGGACCCACTTCTATCATTTATGGCATTACATGTGGGTTGCTAAGATGGGAATACCCCTTTGAAGCTTTAGTACTATTAGGTACAATGGCCTCATTCATTAAAACAGTCTTACAAAAAAAAACAAAAAAACACACTGTTTACGTGTGTATTTCACTTAAGCAGAGTACTCCTCAAATACTGGGGTATTCCTAAATCTGTAATTTTTTTTTTTTTTATATGACCATTTTATGATCTCTTGCTTGTATAGCTTCACCGTTCCATCCAGAGCTTAAAGGGACTTACTTAGTCAACATCCTGGCTGTGATGTTAGACCTACCAGTCATGAAAAGTTAGCACTGAGCAGGAATTCCCTCATATTTTCTTTTTAAAGAGATGGCTGAATGAGTTTTTGTTCCCTGATCTCCAGGATGCTCCAGGTTCGGGCCTGGAATGTACCAATTTAACACTAAACAATGGAAGTTTCAATCAACTACCACTAGGATACCAAGCAACAAGTGCACGTGAAAAGAGAGAGTGCGGGAATGGAGGATTTCCTTCTATCAGTTTGATGGAGAGATCAAACATGGGTCGAAACTGAAGGAAGAAAAAAAACATTGCGTGAAAGGACACATAAGAGAGACATCGATGTCTTCTGTCAGGGAATTCAATCACTCTCTTCTACTTTTAAGTAATAACTTCTGGGGGAAAGTGCATGCAGACTGTCACAGGCAATGTCCACCTTGGCAACCTATTTTTATGATACATGGTAAAAGTGTCCATAGAGCTACTTTAGCCCTTGGCTCGTTTAGCTTTTGTCTGGCAGGTATATAGCAATATACTATTATACTATGCAATTCCATTCAAAGGTATTCAGGAAATTAAAAAAAAAAGGGAAGTATACACAGAATAGGCATAGGGTATAAAGTGATTGTAGGTGGGGGCCAGAGGTCTGACCGTTTGAACCACCAGTGATCATGAGAACAGTGGCCTACAAGTTCCTCCAAGTGCTCCATGTGAATGGAGTTGTGATGTGTTTGCATGGCCATTCACTTCTATGGGACTTCTAGTATGGAGATCTCCAGCAGTCCTATAGAAATTAATAAAGCGCTGGTCACGCATACACACTGCTGCTCCATTCATATGAATTACTAGGAGAAACCTGTAGCCTTCCCCCCATTCTGATGATCTTGTAGAGAGCGGATATATGTCATTAGTGGAAAAAACCCCATGAAAAACACTAATAGTATTTAAGATTAAAGCTCCACCGCCCAGTGATGATGCTGAGTTATAAGGCCAGCCCCCATGACAATACAGTGATATCAGTATTAGAAAGTAAGAGGACAGATCTCTCTGCAATGGGGAATATGCCAACAAAACTGAAAGTGCGCTGAATTGAATGCACAGACAGCTTTGTAATGGTATATAGCATGCCCTGTCTTTAAAGCAGTTGTCCGGGATAAGGTTTTTTTTGTCCAAAGGATAGGCCATAAATACTAGATTGGTGGGGGGGAAATAAACAGCCACCGCTGCACCAATCATCTGTATGGAGCCGCAGAAAGCTCCATCCCCTGTATAGTGGCCGGGCGCTGTCACTGCAGCTCAGCGCCTATTGAAGTCAGTGAGAGATGATCTTCAGTGACACCACTGATAACTTTACAGGGGATGGAGCTTTCAACTAAAAGACGTTCCTTACATCTAATCGGCGCGATGACTGGCTGTTGGCGCCCAACCAATAAGGTATTTATAGCCTGTCCTGAGGCTAGGCCATAAAAACCTTAAGCCTGGACAACCCCTTTAATGGGTTAAACATTGACTTACAGGGTAGATACCTATAGATGGCACTAGAGAGAACCTTTCACCGCCTCCACAAGCTTCATCTCTTTGCATCCTTCAATAATTGCTGCTCCGCATATTCTGTTGCAGTTGGAATTTTTTTCTAGCCCTGATCATTCCCGAGCAATCATTTCTGTTAGTTTCAGCACAATTATGAAGTCTATTGTCAGATGGGTGGTCCCTGTCTTTCTGATCCAATCCAGGACTGCCCACCTGACAGTAGAGAGCATAATTGTGCTGAAACTAATAGAAATGATTGCTCGGGAATGGTGGGGACTAGAGGAAAAATTCCAACTGTGCCAGAATCAGTGAAGTAGAGTCTATTGAAGGATGCAAAGAGTTGGAGTTGGTGCAAATGGTGAGTTAACTTGCATCCCTTCAATCTAAACCTTGATTCTTGCCAACTACAGATAGTAGGAGAGGGGTTGGAAGGAGTTGAATAGCACATGACTACAGGATCAGCCTGCTTGCAAGATGTGTACAGGACAGAACCTGCTCACATGTTCTACTTCCATCACAGGCTATTCATTCATAGCACAAGTCTGCCAAATGAAGTTACGGACATGTGCTTCCCACGTCCAGCCTCATATGTGCAGCACATTACAAAGGAGAACATTCCTCAGCCTTATACTAGTTACTGTAAGTCATGTGTGTGGTGATGGCAGGAATACGAGTACAGAAGAAAGTCCTGGAAACACTCACATACTAAGTGTGCTTTATAATCATGAGTTGTCATTGCCCATTTTACTCTTACTCTTACTACATTGCAGCAGTACAACATAAAGCGTGTATGTTCTCACATTCTAGTGACACCCCAGCTGCCGAAAACAGGATGAAATCCAACTGGAAATTGAGGGAGAAGGAACGCTAATAACACTCCTACCTGCTGGATCTGATCTTGGATTTCACAAGTGAAAAACCTACACAACAAAATCGGTCCCACTTCGCACTGATCCAGATTTGTGACCCTGGCTATAGTCTGTATTGCGGCTGAATCTGTTCACCAGCCAAAGAGACTTAAAGGGGATGTCCAATTTTTTTGTATAATGAGAGTTGTACAATATTCCAACCCACTTTTTGCATCAATTCCTCTGCGTGCGGTCATCCATATGTTTACCTTCAGAGGATAAAAATCAGTCCATGGTCATGTGATGTATCGTCTAAGACAAAGTGTATGATTGGTGTGCTCTCACTGTAACACTTGTGGTTTCATCACATGACCACATTTTGCGCAAAAAAATTGCAACTTTTTACACCTTGGCCTACAAGGCATAATACTGTAAATATCCCTAGTAACATTTATTTGCTGAAACTGGGCAAGCCCTTTAAAAGGGGCAGATTTATGACAACTGTTACTGAAAAACATCTTAGTCACACATGGCAGCCAATCACAGAGCAGCTTTCAATATTCAAAAGCATAAGAAGTGAAACCTGTGCTGTGATTGGTTGCTTGGGGCAGCTAAGACTATTTTTCTGTAAGAACGTTGAAAAATCTGTGCGTACAGGACTTAACTGTCTGCCAATTTTAGGGGGACACTGTAAAGGATTCTCCTGATGGAGACTCCGATGCAGATGTGAATTAGCCTTAGAGGTATTACCATCTTGGACATTTATAATATATGCCAAAAATGTTTGGGAACTCCCACATAATAGGAGTTTGTTGGGTTTTTGCGCAAGTACAATGGTTACAGCAGTGTGTGTGTGTGTGTGTGTGTGTGTGTGTGTGTGTGTGTGTGCGTGTGTGCGTGTGTATACATACACACACATATAGATATATATATATACACACACACACACATATATACACACACACACACACACACACACACACATTATATATGCGCTCAACCACCTCTCCACCTCTCCTGCTCTCTGGAGTGCAAAATGAGATCAAGGTAATACAACTTTAAAACATCACATCTAGTCTAATTTGTGGCGCACAGCTGTTTACATCAGAAAATTTGCTATTTTGTCCATTTTCCAACCTGCTTGAACTTTTGAAAAAAGTTAGTGGAGCATGGTGGGGTTCAAGGTGGGGCAGGGACTCGTCTGCCGGACAGATTTACTATAATTCATGCCAGATGAGTTATTTTATGGGGTTCCAGAATTAAGAGTCCTGAGCTTAATTCTGGTGTATCTGCTGCCAGTGCTCACAATATTAGCACCGGCACACAATTATCCGGTTGTAAAAGGGGGTTATCTGGCCCCAAATATATATTTCATTCTGATGATCAATATGTGATCTCTGGGGGTCTTATATGGCGGCTGGAAGCTATAGCAGTGGAAGGAGAGCAGATACAGTCTGTTCCTATTCAAGTAATCGGGGCAAAGTTCTCCGGCACCACCGTTATACAGCAGCTCCGCACTTCTCTTCTAAGACTGGAGCTGGTATCTAAGATCAGTGCAAGAGAGAAAGAACGGAGCTGCCATTTATACCATCTAATGGCGGCAGTTCATTCTATGCATCAGAAACTCTTTTTGAGTTGGGGCAAAGACAAGTGTAGGCCGCATGTGGTCCCCAGTCCCCAATTCTTTACACATACCTGTGCATCATGCCAGCCAAACAATCACTCTATGGCTCCATTCAGATCATGTTGTTACATCTGTTTACATAGACATCAATCTTTTATTTTTTTTAAGTCTATGTAAACGGATCCATTTGCATCTGTTTTTTTTGCATATGTAAAACCAATGTAAAAAACGTGATCCTCAGAGCCTTTGACTAGTTGGGATTTTTCTGATACTGACTAATGATACTGTGTCTGAGTTATCTACAGCTATGGAAGAAGAGGAAGGCGGCCTGCAGCCTTCACAACGGGTAGTTAACCTCTCCATGCCCTAGCCCACCATGGATGCTATTGTTGACCCATTTACTGCCCTAACCCACTGGGCATGTTCTCATTAACCCCTTCACTTCTCTACACCACAAGCGATGTAACTATAAAACCCTTCATTGCCTTGGGACACCAGAGGCGTAATTGAAAAACATCAAAAATGATAGGCTTGTGTCCACCTCTGAGTATGGCTATTGTATGTACTGTCCTTCAAAAATTGAGGTGAAAAACTTTTTTTTTTTTTTTTTTTTTTTTTAAGAATGTTACATCATTGAAACACAAAACACTCATCAATACTAGTCATATAACACTGAAGTGGAGCTTTGTTTGTGTTTGGTGGATGGGTGTAAGAGGGAGCGGGTTATATAACCCACTGAAGGGCAATACTAATTGAACCAATTGTTACATGGCACAAAGACATGTAAAGAGCCATTGTGAGACGCGCAGAGAAGTGTTATGTCTGTAATCTCTAGGTACAAATGATTCTAAACTAACAAGCACTCCAATATTATTATACATTTATGACTGAATCAGTTACAAAAGTCTATGAACCTTCTAGAGAGACATGAGAGGGAATGGTCGGCACTTTGGAATGATCTATAGGGGATGAGAGTGAGAACGAGTTATCTTATTTCTGTTGCTCATGAAGTGGCAATGCGTTGTATAGATATTGTTATCATTCATATCAGTCCCCGTCTCCAATGGTCCCACAATCTAATCTAATGTCAGACACATACATTAGGGCCAGTCTGTTTTTTGGAGTGGGAGGGGAACCGTAGTATCCAGGAAACCCACTCACAAGGAGGACATACAAACTCCACTGCAGATGTTGCCCTTGGTTAACATTTGAACCCAGGACTATAGAAAGTCAGTGGTAACAACTGAGTGACAGATACAAAGAAAGATAAAGATATTTCTATAGCAGCAATATATTCTGCAGATTACATTGTATCATATAGACCACATTGCCATCAAGGCCCACAATCTTATTCATAAAGTTCCAGTGTACACTTGCTATCCATTACATAAGCCATATACTCTGCTGAGTCTGATCCAAAAGTGGCCAATGGACTCCATTGACTTATAGTGGCACCAGTCACAGTTCTATGAAGGTTTCTGTAGTTTGGATGGCAATAATAGTGATGAAACTGCCAACAGAGGCCACGAACAGAACACTGAATGGCAGTGTGAACATAGTCTAAAGATAGACCTCTGCATCATCGATGACAAAACAAGATAAAATAGTGGGATCCCTCAGCCGCTACTTTAGTGTTTCCCTATGGGGAAAAAGATCATAAGTGACTAATGCAAAAACTCCAAGCACATGAGATTTTGAGAGAGGTCACTTGAATTTTTTTTTAATATAAAATATTTTAATATCAGTGAGATTATATTGCATCTATTAGGTGAATCTATGGACCCCCTGCTTTAAATTGTTACTTCATTACTATATATGCTTGAGATTTAGTATTATTGTGGGAACTTGCTTCAACATTTTGATCAGTACAGATCTGTATCCTCTGTGTGGTTAACATACAGTTGTCATGCTGATAGTTTCCTACTTAGGAATTGTCATATTTACACACCCATCATATCCTCAAGGATTCTACAAATACAAGAATTCTTAAAGCCGCACTTGTTCAGTCACCTACACACCAACCAGACCCATCTTTCTGGGAAAGGAATATGCAGCAAGACCCAATCTAGCACCACCTTTTGGAAGGTAGCTCCCTATAGATCAATACCTGGTTTTCTAAGAAACCTAGTGACATTGACTGGGATTGAAGCCAAACCAGAATCTCTCTTCCAAAAGGAAAAGCAACCCATCCGCAGACAGCTGTT
This sequence comes from Leptodactylus fallax, assembly GCA_947044405.1. Classification (NCBI taxonomy): domain Eukaryota; kingdom Metazoa; phylum Chordata; class Amphibia; order Anura; family Leptodactylidae; genus Leptodactylus; species Leptodactylus fallax. The sequence continues at coordinate 596,450 of CAMRHE010000085.1, forward strand.
TTGGAGTTATTGGCCATCATCAGTGTGAAGCAGGATAGGTTTCTTAGAAAACCAGGCATAGATCTATATGGCGCTACCTTCCAAAAGGTGGCGCTAGAGCAGGTTTTTCCATCAAGGAGGACTTATTTGCATATTCCTTTCCCAGAATTCCTTGTACAGCATGTATGGTCTGTAAGACTCTATACCCCGGCAGGTGGCCTACAAAGGTAACGTCTCCCCTTCTGACCTGATATTTTCCTCCACCTGGAAAGTAATGTATATGACCAACTCAGCCCTAGGAGCCAAGTAGCTTACAGAACACAGAAATATTCAATCCTTCAATTTTTTTGCCCACGCATTACACCACTACATACATCATGAGGTCTAGATTTATCCTTCCTTTTTCACAGCTTATACTTGACTTTTCCAGAATACACAGATACTTCTCATGCACAGTGAAATGTAAGCAGTTTGTTTTACACGTTCCTACTTTTGGTGAAAATCCACCAGTTCCACCCAATTTCCGTTCCTGTTTTAAGCTTAGATTCCAAGGTTTCAAATTTTCCATTCTGTATTATTTTAGGATCTTGTCCCTGCTCCGCCTGTAGCTGGCCCAGACACTCCTCTGTCTGAGTTAACTTTTTACTGCAGCTTCTGGCTTCAGAGCAAAGTGCTTCTTCCCGGCTGACTTTAATATTTAACTGTGTGAGGCTGGTGCCTGACAGAGGAGAGACACCGAGCATTGAGGAGGAGAGAGAGGTGTTAACACATTACAAGTGAAACCAAGAAATGCATAGTTTAGCAGTGAGACGTTTCCTATGCAGAAGGAGCAACAATCTGGGAAGAGGTTCAGAAGACCTGAACATTGATGGTTGGATACATAGAAGACCTTTTTATTAATGGTTAGAGTGTCTTAAGGAATATATGCTAAAAGTAAGGATTTTTGACTAGTTGTACTACATGTGAAGACTCCACAGTTGTGTTGTGAGCTGCTATGGGCAGTGGCAGCAGTAAGAGCAAAAGAAGAGTCATCAGCTTCTGCGGCCAACAGCCTCTGCACCCTACAGAGATACCCAAAAGGGAAAGCGCTTTACTAGGAAAACTTTACTGTGAGCAAGAAGAAAGCAATGAAAAGAGGGCAGCAAAGGCCACCCAGCCTGTTTTGGAAACTAAAAACAGCAGGCCCCCTCCAATTGACCCAGATCTGCAGCTACTAGATGACATACTGACCGAGTCTGAGGATTGCTTGTCTTGGCAGGAGCCCACATGTATAGGACAGAAGATGACAAACTGGCCCCATACTAACTGTAACCCTGGGTCGCTGTCACAAGGCCAAGAAAATCAAAGACGGGATAAAGACGTTCCAAGGATGCTACGAATTACACCAGAGGTACAGACAGCATCTTCTGAGAGCGAGGAAACCCTGAACATACAGCAAGATATAGGAGATGGCTGCAGCAAAACCGTAAGTAGAAAGCACACGTACTGCCTGAAGGCAGGCAACAGGGGCAACTTTCTGCTGTGTGGGTGCATCTTATCTTTCATGCATATAAAGTGCAAAGATATATTCTTAATTTTTTTTTTTTTTTTTATTTATTTTTTTTTTTTTATGGTGAGTCTTTTGATTGCAATAATTCTATTTACGGTTTTTGGGTCTTCTTATAGACTACATGCACACGCTAAAAAATAAATAAATAAATAATAAAAAAAAGGGGGATGAAACTGTCAGTTTTTAACATTTTCCATCTGTTTTTAATTGGTTGTTGAACTTAGTCTGTTTTTCTTTATACCCAACCCAGTCATCCCCACGTACACTAAAAACTAACCCATTTTCTTGTATTGGTCTGACCGTCAAAACAGACAAAAATAGCACGTCCTATTTTTTAACAGTCCATTAAAAAAAAAAAAAAAAAAAAAAAAGTGTGCATGTGCCCAAGGCCTCCCATTGTTCTAAAAACGTCCATTTTTTTTTTTTTTTTTTTTTTTTACTGTCATGTGCATGGGGCCTTAAACAAGTGAATCCCGAAAAAGAGGTTTTGATTCGGCCTCCATGTTATCACCTGTTATCTTTGGGGCAATACTATTGCAAGTTCTAATTTTCCTGCTTCATTGCTTTGGCACCACAGGCAGCGGGACAATGGGATGGGCACTGATGGCATGGCTGAGACTTGTAATGACAATCTTCAGAGGTCTGTGAAGAGGTCTCTGTGTAGTTAATATAACTACATATCGTAATCTTTAGACATTGTACAGTCATCTTATAGGATTTCTTTATGTATGCAGCTATGATGCCATAACACAAATGAGGTACAAATTCTTATTATTTTAGAGCACCATTGATTCCATGGTGCTTTATATTTGCAGAGGGGTTTACATACATAACACCAAATACATAAGTACAAAAGACTAACATAGTGACTGTGACCAACTAGTACAGAGGTATAGAGGGTTCTGCCCGCAAGGACTTACAATATATGGGAAGGAGGATAAATACAGGAGTCTGTAGGTGCCACTTCTAGTATGGCTTACAAATACTGGGGCAAAATACTAACCAAAATGCTGCAAATTAAAATCATTCTAATATTAAACATTTACCGTATATTTTACTGCCTGTTTCAAAATGTGTTGGTTACGCTATATCCCTGTACAGTCCATCACAGTTAAAATGAATGTCCTCATGACTTAGGACTGAGCCTTCCATTGACACAAACTTCTTTATGTCCCTTATATTCCCACTGGTTGGTAGCAGACAGCGCACCACCAGTCTTTCCATTGTATAATGCTGGACCAGACCTCCTTAAAGGGGTGTCATTAATGACACTTATCCCCTGGTCCCCCCTTGTGGTCGTTTCTCCATTCACTTCTATGGAGCTGAGGTCGACTGAACACTTATTCCCAGTTCACATCATTAAGGACAAAAATGTCCTTACTAGCACAACCCCTTTAAGTCCTGGCCACCTTGCCAGCCAGTGGCAATGTCCACTTTGATGTAATTAAATAATTGCATTGAATTCATGCTGAAGATGATTCTCTCCAGCGTGAATAGCAGAATATATCGTCGGGCTTGATGTGCTACCAGTTGGTGTATTCAGATCCACTTGAGGTCCTTCTATCTAAACCAGAATATTCTAGAACTGTTTATCAGGAGGTTCAACTTTGTACCATAGGAATGAGTGCTCTACCATCCTAACCGTAATTCCTTTAAAGTTTCCTATCTTCCTCCAAGTGAGGTTCCATATTGTGCTTTCTTATGCCCATTGCTCTCCTCTGTGCACCCCTGGTCACCTTTGTAGCTGCACCATCTCCACCACCAACAAAATCAGACCCTCCCTGCCCCATACCACCTCGATGGGTTAGTCATCATACTGAAGGGTGTTGCAAATGGAAAGATAAATGGCAGCCCCATTGGGTGTTGCAAGTTTCCTGGGAACTGCTGGCAACATGCACTTAGAAGCTGCTGCCCGCTGCACCAACACCCCTTCCTCCCTCAGGGGCATTGAAACATTTGTTAGTGGGTGCAGGTGAATCCTTACTGTAGCATTCAGGTGCTGCCCTAGAATACCATGGACCCAATACTGCGTGCCTTGCAACCAACCTCATTGCCTGCCCCTCTGCTCTACCCCTTGAATGCTGGTGGTGAGGCATTTCCCAGGCTCCGGGATCGCAAATGAATATAAATATTCTTCACTATAAGATATATAATAATTTTAAGTGTGATAGAATAGCATGCAGTGCTTAGAGATGTAGCAGGTGTCCTGAATCTGAGGTCTTCACTAGGAATGTGCTTTATGCAGAACTGGTTGAAGTCCAGTGCAAACTAGATAGGTCTATAAAGATTGTACAAGACTGTACCATGATAAATGTTTGCTTATAGCATCACCTTGTGGAGAATCTAAGTCCTCAAGCACATGATTGTAATACAGTTCTGTACAGATGGAGCTGTTCGAAGGCAGCCGTAAACTTCTGCCATATGTATGTATACTCTACTATACTCAACCTATATGCACTCTCAGCTTTCATATGGAGGTTTCCATACAAATGTGACATTGCTTCTAGGAGAGAATATCTCTGACATACACATCTTCCTCTCCCCCGTTTAAGATGTAATTTTCTACAAGATCCCTCTTTAGTAACAAAATAAGGTGGCAGAGTTGGTAGACCACCATATACACACGTGGACAAAATTATTGGTACCCCTCGTTTAATGAAAGAAAAACCCACAATGGTCACAGAAATAACTTGAATCTGACAAAAGTAATTTTCTAAACTACATGTTCACAAGCCACAAAGCTTCTGAGAGAATGTCCTATGGACAGATGAGACAAAAAAATAAAATAAAATAAAAAAAACCCGAGATTTTTGGCAAGGCACATCAGCTCTATGTTCACAGACGAAAAAATGAAGCATATCTTGAAAAGAACACTGTCCCTACTGTGAAACATGGAGGAGGCTCTGTTATGTTCTGGGGCTGCTTTGCTGCATCTGGCACAGAGTGTCTTGAATCTGTGCAGAGTACAATGAAATCTCAAGACTATCAAGGGATTCTAGAGAGAAATGTGCTGCCCAGTGTCAGAAAGCTTGATCTCAGTCGCAGGTCATGGGTCTTGCAACAGGATAATGACCCAAAACACACAGCTAAAAACACCCAAGAATGGCTAAGAGGAAAACATTGGACTATTCTGAAGTGGCCTTCTATGAGCCCTGACCTAAATCCTATTGAGCATCTTTGGAAGGAGCTGAAACATGCCGTCTGGAAAAGGCACCCTTCAAACCTGAGACAACTGGAGCAGTTTGCTCATGAGGAGTGGCCAAAATACCTGTTGAGAGGTGCAGAAGTCTCATTGACAGTTACAGGAATCGTTTGATTGCAGGGATTGCCTCAAAAGGTTGTGCAACAAAATATTAAGTTAAGGGAACCATCATTTCTGTCCAGGCCCGTTTCATGAGTTTTCTTTGTTAAAATATTAAAATATTCTGTTGAAGCATGGTTGAAAAGCAATGTCTGACTTTCATTTGTTCATTTTCATATATTATTACTTTGGTCAGATTCAAGTTATTTCTGTGACCATTGTGGGTTTTTCTTTCGTTAAACGAGGGGTACCAATAATTTTGTCTACGAGTGTATAGTAGATAGCTGTCTATTCCCACTGAAACTGGTGAGTTTAGAGAGGGTGAGTGCACATAAAACTCTGGAGTCTAATGCTTTAGTATTGTGATGAAAAAAATTTGCACCTATGTGTTTTAACTGTTGTATTCAGTATCACAGAGGGGTTTGCACCAATGTGTCAGTGCAGCCTGTGTAATTGGTATAGTCCAGGAAGCTCAGAGAGAGAACCAGTCCCAGGTGATAATTCAATTAGGGGGTCATCTATTTAGCAAGCCAGGGTTACTGACCATTGTAGACATTGTGACATCAGACCTGGCTAATCAAAAGGTCTGTATTTTGATCAAAGAACAAAGTATGACATCACAGATAGGAAGTAAAGAGAGCTAAAGGTCCTTAAAAAGCCATGTGGCACAGGACCCTGTTGTCATATTACTTGGACCTATCATGAATTCTGCCTCAAACTTAATATCAAGTCTGTACTTTTAGTTCCCTTTTATTTTACATTATTGTATGTATTTGTCTTTTTATTCCATCCTTTTATTTTTAATGCACTGTATCCTTTTATATATATTAAATCTAAAATTTAATAAGATTGTCCTTTGGCTCTAACATTCCCCTAGTTCAAAAGAGAGAGAATATCGCTCTGCCGTGTTACCCCTCTCGGGTGCTAGTTGTGTGGGGTATTCTGGTGTCTCGTCTTACCATAAAGTTGCGAGTGTATGGAATGGAAGAAAGAAATCAGAGCAAGACGCTGAAAAACATAAGCGTCCTTCTCTATCTTGCCACAGACTCCGATCAGCCACAAAACCTGTTGCGGACAATCATCTGGGGCTGATTAGTGACAAAGCCAAAGCTCTGTTTATGCTTTCCTCCACGGAGAGCCGGAGTTCCAGAAATTTAAGAGGAATCTGAGGAGGAAGTCCGCCTCAATTCCAATTCATTTTCCAATGTCTGAACAGTCCTAATAGTCCCAACACCTTCCCCTTTCATTCAGCGTAACTTTGCCCACTTTTTGAGAATAATTCAGGAACAATCAGGTTAAAGGGATAGGAGTGATATCAGAACGGTGAAGGGCAGACTCCAAGCACCCCTGCTGATCTGCTGTTTGGAGGAGCTGCTGGAACTTGCAGTCCAGGTAACCCCATAGCAGTGAATGGAGCACTGGTCGCACAAGCACACTCACTTCATTCACTCGGACACTTTAGGGGAACTTTCAATTCCCCATTTTCCTGATCACAGGGGGTGGCAGCTGTTTTTAGCACAGTATGCAGTGCTAGAAACAGATGGCTACACTATGAAGTGGTGAAAAACTGCCATTATACCATATATATGCAAAAATGTAGGTTAGACCACTACACAGTGTATGGAGTTATCTGCTTCTGGCTCTGTACGCTGTGCTAAATACAGCTGATCAGTGCAGCGTTGGACCCCACTGATCCAATGTTGATTATATATTCAAAGGATAGGTCACTGTCACAACAACTTTAATACACAGAATCAGAAACTGGAGCAGTCTAACCTGAGGTCGAGAGCACTGACAAGTGTATAGGTAGCCACTGTCACACCGAATCCCCAAGGGTAAACCGTAAGAGCCACAACTTTAGGCCAGTGAGTGTGTCATGAATTCAGTAGGACTAATTGAGGATTTGAGGCCATTGAGGGATCCAAATAAATGGACAAAAATAGGACATTATACCACATGTGGGGGCACTGAGGAGACTATTGCATAACTGATGATGGAGGCTCCAAACAAAGCATTATTTTGTCAACATTTATAAGAATTTTCTACTCGGTTGGGACATTTTGTCACTAGAGGGTACTTCACTTGAGAAACACTGAGATAAAGGACCCTGCCATCTGGGCTATAGCAGTATCTGTGACCGGTAATATATGGTGCCATGTGCTACAGGTGCTGTTAAAGGACAACTTTTGGTAGGCAATACAATAATGTGTTATCTGTGGCTGGCAGTTTATGCAGTACCAGACTGTATTTATCTGCTGTTGAGAATCCCTGATTTTCACCCAAATAAGACCCTGCACTGATAGCATTAGCATTTTGGTTCAGAACATAAGGTTTCTGAACTTTCACAGGCTTGAACTGTGTCTGTGGATGACCGCATAGTTACTGAGATGATGCAATGTCTGTGTCTATCGATCGCCGCATCATCTACTTTACTTAAAAAGTTGCAAACGTCATCATAGTTCTATTCTGGGCTGAGAAACATTTAGTGAATTTTTTCTGAAAGGTTGCGCAAGTATGAAACTAACTAGTGAGTAAATGAGCACATTTATAGGAAAATATATGAGCCATTTTATTTTATACAGTATATTCTAAGGTTCAATATAAAATTCTCAGGAAGACCAACTTGTTTAGTTTACAAATCAGATCCTTTGTCAATCTTAATTCTATTGTCTTTTGTGAATAAGATGTCAATCACGAACAGTTACAAGAGTCCGCATGGTCCAACAAATGTTTTCTTCATTTCAGGCTTTGGGAATCAAGAGGGTCTTCGACTTTGAAAACAACAACTTACCCAAGTATGTATGAAAAAAAGGCCTGACTGCTGTATGAATAAGGGACATCAAGAGGACTGCAGGGAAAATGCTCTACAGAATTCCATCCATGGATGACTTTTCGTAAAAGGAGATATGAAGAAAATCTGTAGTGATGTCTAGCAAATCTTTTGGTATCCCAGGGCAATTTACAAAGTGTACCTAGCCTAGGGCTGGGCAACTAATAGCATTACAATATTTATGTGGTTCCACCTATGGTTTCGTTCGCATCAAGCACGTCCAAACCAGAACTGCTATTCTCTGGGGTCTCTTCAGGCCCATGGGACGTGAATAAACATAAACAGTGTAACTCACCTTCCCTGGGCTCTGTCACAAGTCCCTGTCCTCTTTTGGCCTCCTGAATGACGTTGGGGCCCACTAAAGCCTGTGATTGAGTCACATAGATCAGCGGTCCCTAACCTTTTTTTGCCACGGCCCCACAGGGGGCTGGGCAGTTTAGGGGTGGGGCTTTGGTCATATGGGGGCAGGGTTATACAGCAAACAGCGCTGTAGACTGGGCGTGCTGGCGGGACCTCGGTGTACAGTGCTGTAGACAAGGTCCCTGCCATTAGCTTCGTAGCAGACCGGTGGTTGGGGACCCCTGACATAGATCACTCAAGCATCATGACACTGCATGACCCATGTGACTGCTGAGACCCAATCACAGGCTTCACTGGTCCCTGATGTCAGTCAGGAGGCCCAAAGAGGATGAGGACCCATGCCAGAGCCAAGGGGAGGTGAGTAACACTGTTTGTTATGTTTATTCACCTCCCATGGGTCTCCACTAATTATCCTCTGGGAATTGAAGAGCCCCCAAAGTATAATAATAGCAGTTCCCTTTTGGTCGTATTCAGTCCAAATGAAACCACAAGGCAAACCTGCCGAATATTCGCAAGATGAATCTCACAAACTTCACCCAACAAATATTCACCTCAAATAAACTCCCGTGCCCACAACAGGTGGGCATGGCATGTAAAAAAGGGAATGGCCTAAAATAATTGTTCATTAATCATAATCAAGTTAAAATGCCCACTAAATCATCATAATCGCCCAGTGCCAACCTAGCCGTCCAACAGACTTCACACAAATTAAAAGTACATGAGGAGTAACACTATATCTGTCCATTATATGACTTATAGTCTGCATTTTTTAAGCAGTTTCCCCCCCCCCCCCCCGTGTTATATCTGTAGTTTGCATTTCTCCCTGAGCTGTTGGTAGAGACTAGTTGCTACGTTGTCTGCCATACACTGCACACAGAAAGTAGAGGAGAATTTGCTCTTCTAAGGCTGGGTTCATACCTGCGCTTGATCTACACTCGGGGAATTCGAAATGCGGAGAGAAAAGTCCTGCATTTTCCAGGTGGAAACCAGGCGGACCCCATAGACTATAATGGGATCCGTGCATAACCGCTTTTTTAAGCAGATTAGGTTTCTGTTCGTGGGGTCCCCAAGCAGGACAACAGGATCACCTGGCTCTTTTTTGACCTGTATTGATGTGAATAAAAATCTGTGTGTCGGATACTACTGTACACTGAGCTCAAAGTCCATCTTAGGACACCAGGACAAATAAAGCAGAGACTTCAAAGTCAATATCAGTTTAGGTGGGATACAGGAAATAACTCTGAAAAATGGAGAAAGAGGCATTTTTCTATGATAACATATATTACAAAGTTTCTTATATTCACCTTCCCTATTCAATTATGCAAAATTTGTTGAAAAGTAGCAACCATTTAAATGATTTGAAACTATATTTAATAGAACCATACATGGATAGCCTATGAAATAGGGCCCATACACCTTTTCTGGTCATTTATATGGCCCCATACACACTACAGTACTGTATTTTTTTTTACGGATTAGTGCCTGGGCCATAGAGAATCGCAAAATATGGACCAATCCTATTCATGTCCATGCTTGCAGCTCAGTCTGGTCTATTCTATTCAAAGGATCCGTAAAAAGAACAGACTGTGCACGAATGTCATCTTTGTGCTGTCCATTTCATTTTCCACGGACCTGCACACAATTATGATAAAGTCTGAGAACATGTTAAAAAGACCACTACTCATTCTAATATGTTATGAGCTGATCATAGAGGTGACCACAGAGGTGTTTGGATTGTACATGCCATCTACTTTGCACCATGATAAAATTCAGTATGGCAAAAAAGGGGCTTATCATTAAAGAGGACCTTTCACATCCTCATGGAGGTGCGGTATTATATACTGCTAGAAAGCTGCCAGTTTGCTGAATTCAGTGCACTATCGGTCTTCCCGGTATGCACCCGGTGCTGGAGATATCGGTGCCAATAAATATCCCTCCACTGTCAGAAAGGTGGGTCATACAGCTCAGTGTCATCGCTGTCCCCCCTGACAGTACAAGTCTATAGAAGACTACTGTATTCTCCACTGGTGCAGAAATTCATCAAGACTGGTATGGAAAGCGCCAGTCTCAATAATTTATCCTACGCATGACAATTATAAGTAATGGTCTCGTACATCCAGAAATACGAGAAAGATTCCAGTCCAGTTGGTTTAGTTTTCAGGGTTTTCTCTTTCAGCCCAGGATGTTGTTTCACAATAGTAGACTCTTAAAATACTGCACATATTATCCTTGATTCAGATCTGCATTTTGCTTTTGACTCTTTCAGGCAGTCACATAATTGTCCTGTCCATATGGAAGCACAAAGCCCTATGGCATATGACGACACAGAGGAAGCATTGATGGACAGCATTGAGCAAGAATACTCACAGCTCCATCCCCTCCCGCCAATGTGCTGTGGAAAAATGTGAGAGCCAAACCAAGCAGTTTTTAAGGCTATTTCTTCCAAAAGCAATACCAAAGTGTTATCATTGATGCAACATGTCTGTAAGATGAGCTGTCACTTGACACGTCCTGTTGTGTTACTAGAGACCTGAAAAGTGGATATTTGACTGCCCCAATTAAACATCCCTGAAAAAGGGTTTGCATGAGGGGGTAAATATAATGGCTACAAATACTGTCCTGACCAAAGGTCAAAAGACCGAAACTTACATCTACGTTGCTATAAATTTCGATTATTAAACCCGAGGTTGGAACAGGATTTGTGGCATCACATGGTGCACATTAAATGTAGTCAATGTGAGAGGGGTTCTTATATATCAAGGTTGTTTTACATGTCTGTGCCTTTGACAATCCATAGTTTGGTGTTAAGACTATTGCACAATGCATTTTCAGAACCTTTGTGGTTTTGTCAAGATAATAGTAGGCCAAGGAATAAGTAGACGAATGGTAAAGACCATGAGCAAAAGCAGATGTAAAGGCAAAACAAAAAATATATATGTAATTCACATTACCGTTGGCTGAACGTGCAAATTTCAGTTTAGTTTGGCCAATGATCTAATATATATATAATGGCCAACTCTTCTCTACATGCGACACATGGGGAAAGAAGTGTCAGGGGATGAGCCACAGCCATTTGGAATAGAATTTTATTCCCCTCTCCCCAGTGAAATATCATGCACCCTCTACTGAGCCAATTCTGCATGTATATGAGGGAGTCTAGGGGAATAGCTGTCAGCTGATACATTACAGAGGTGCTCTGTTTTAAAAAAAAAAACAAAAAAAACACCACAATTTGTATATTGAATCTTATTTTTCTAAAAAAAAATAAATTGACTCAAAGGAAATCTGTAATACAGTTGCTCACGCCACTTACCAAAAGGTTTCTAAAGGGTTGCTATGTGGTACAGTCCTACTTTTCCTTTATCTAGTGCCTATAAATAAGCTGACTTTTTTTTTTTTTTACGTTTTTTTTAATATATCTACAATGACAAAGATGCCCATAGCATTGCAAGGTGTCTGCATGGTATATAGTAGATATATGTGTGTATAGGACTTGAGAAGGTATTTTGATAACACTTTTTGACTTAGGATGTATTCACACACATAACAGACTTGTCGCAGAAATGTCACTTCATTTAAATGGAGCTTGCTGGAATGAATAATCAGTGGCTCCACCTACTGGCTAGAGTTGTGTGCACTGACTGACCCTCTGCTCAACCAGGTGTAATTTAGAAAATGTCAGAAAAGATTGTGCTGGCTCTCAAGACTCTACCATTAGTTGGAAAGTTTAGCAAGTCATTGAAAAAGTACAATATGATCCGAATGTGGTGAAAATATACTTGAATAGGAGCGGCAGTGCACGCACCGCCTGTCCACTGGCAGCTTCTGGGACTCAGAGAACCGCTGTTATTTGCAGGGTCCAGGTGGCGGACCCAGACTGATCACATACTCATACTCATGGATAGGTCATCAGTATGAAAATTCCATTTGGGGCTGGAAAACCCCTTTAATTCCCCTGCTAGTGCAAAATGCACCTGCATTACTAAGAGGCTCCAGCCTCTTCATAATTCTGCAGCACATATACACCCATCTACTCTCTAAAACTGGTGTAGATGGGGGTAGTAAATTCCCCCAAATATGTGAATATGACACCATAGATTAGAATGAGGTCCTATATTATCTGCACGTCCTGGCCACATAGCCCTCATGGGGAAGGCTATTATAGCTTTTACTTTATTGTCCATAAGACCCAATACTAGAGTCCAAATAATGTTAAGTCACTGTCAAGGGTGCAATATTCAGGCAACACCCTCCAGTGTTTTAATAGAAGACATACATAAGTTGCAAATAGGGCCCAGCACCCCTATAAACAAGCGTCACTCTGCTTATCACAACAGGCCTCCATATAATCCCATATAACCATACAATAAAGCAGCCCAGAGATATTCAGTTCTCTACATATTGGACATCCTTTCTGGAATATAACTTCTATTGGCTCTTTTATATGCTGTTATCTATAACCAGAAATATGAGTAATATCCATTTAGCACACAGTGCTTCTCACCATTCCTGTGGCTGGAAATATCAAAAGTCTGCCATTCCATATCAGGCTCCGGACAGACGCTGCATTGCACTGACTGCAACATCAGTGCTGGTGCGTTGTTTTAAATTGGTTCCTCCTTCACTTGGATTGTGCCCAATGGTTCCAGCTGTTTGTAGTTCCTATACATCAAAGCAAGTAATGTTGCAGATTTTGGTGCTGCCCATATGTACAGTCCAATAGATGTGGCACATATATCAGGCACTGGGAGCTCTCGTGGGCTGACTCATTGGATTGTGCATATAGGTAAGGGCTTATTCACACGACTGCGAAAAATGGTCACCCCATGTCAAAAAAACTGACATGTATCACGAAAACAGACATAGATAGTGGCATGGGTATAGACCCATTGAAAATCATGGCTTTTGAAATGGCCATGCGACAGCCGCTTGAAATGGCCGACGGTCTGTGCACTTGCATGGACAGACACAGCCATGTGATAAGGCCTAACACCAAGATGTTCAAATTACTTTTATGTATAAGAACTAAATCCAGCTGGAACCATTTGGACAGTCCAAGGAAACCTGGTGGACCCTGTTATAGTCTATGGAGTCAGCGGGTTTCCATGGATATCCGCTTTTTTAAGCGGGTTATGTTTCCATTCGTAGGCTCCCCAAGTGGACATGAACGTAAACCAGAATGCATGTGTGAACCTAGCGTCACTGTACTTTTACAAGTAATGGTCTCGACAGCTGATACCATATCTTTTCAGCAATCTCTATACAGCGCTGGTTGACAAATGAACCTCATTCAGATAAATGGAACTGATTTTAAGGCTAAGGCTCCATGTAGAGGAATGCAGCAAAAAACACTGCAGAAAAAATGCGGCAGAAATGCATCACAGTTTTTTGTGCAGAGTTTTTCATTGCGTTTTTGAAGAGTTTTCCTCTGTGGACTTTCTGCCTTTATTATACATATATAATTGACATGTTGTGATTTTTGAAAACGCAGTTTTTCCACTGCAGATTTTTTTCTGCAATGTGTGGATGGGATTAGCCAGAATCCCATTCACTTTGCAGGTACTGTAAAATGCAGCAGTTTTTTCTGAAGAAAAAATGCTGCATTTTCGCAACGTGGGGCTTCAGCCTAATTGTGCAATAAACCTGCTGCATGCGAATTATTCCTATAGTGCACTGAGTTGCCCTATTGGCAGTTCTTTGCTGATGATGGGTCATTTATTGTATTAGCTTAGCATATTCATTAGATGGGGAGGGGCTTGGTGCTGGTCAACTGTTACTCTCTGAAACTCTTACACACTATCAATGGGTTTTTTATGTTTTTTTTGTTTTTGTTTTTTTTTCTTGCTCAATTTAGGTAACATTTTGCAATTTGCATCAAAGGCCATGTATCCATCTTGGCAGTATATTCTACAGCTGACATGCACCTAAAGGTTAAAAATAAATGCCAAAACTGCAAATATAGTTTTGTGTATACAGCTCCTATGCAGACATATGTGCCGGTGGTCATGTATTCAACTGACCGTACATGTAAGAAATTTATCTGCAGGGCCTTGCCAGATTCAGCTAAAATCTGCCAAGAATCTGATCTCTATGGTGTCATACAAATAAGAGTAACAGCAGATGCTACTAAAATAGGCCGATCTGCCGATGATCTGCAGATAAATAAGTATATGGCCGACTTACTCCCTGCTATCGGCCCCCTTATTTACTGTCTGTAAGGCTGGGTTCAAATTTCCATTGGAGATAATACACAGAGGACTTTTTTCCTCTCTGCTTTCAGTTTCTAAACAGCAGACACCTGACGGACTCCATTATAGTCAGTGAGGTCCGCCGGGCTTCGTGTGTAACCACTGTTTTAGTGGTCCAGCTCTCCATTGTTCAGGTCCCTCGACGGACCGGAATGACAGAAAGCCGGCGCTAGTGTGAACCTGGCGTAATCTATCAAGAAACAAATCTTCAGATGATATACACGAATGGTCAGAACAGACGCTGGTTTGGCTTATAGTTTGTAACCATGTATACACATACGGGCATATTTATTAAACATCAGTTTTCATAACCCCTGAGCTGGCAGAGGGTGCGCCACATTTATGACAAGGTGCACGCCTCTTCATAAATCAGGTGCACCCTTTGCTGGGTCATTCGCTCCAGGGAAATTTCCAACATAATTTATGGCAGATTTCTGGTGGAAATGATAATAAATTTGGTGGAGCCGATGAAACCGCCTCCTGCGCACCCTCATCATGCTCTCTTTTTGGAAAAGTGGCATGGACGTTGCAGAATAGAAGAAAGTTGCTATTGTTTGTGCAAAAAATGATTTGCACAAAAAACTTGCAACTTTTTAATGCCTTGTACCCCAGAAAACTAGCCATAGGTTTGCACAGGAGCTGAATACATAGGATAGTTTCAATCAAGGCTAATTTTTTTTTCTATTTAATGCAATAAAAATAATTAGACAATAAAATGTAATTAATTGAGCAGTAAAAAATTAATTGGTTGCAAAACTGTACACACCCTTTACTGTGTAAACCACAATGAGTATCTATATTGGGCATAGTATGGCATCTTATGTTTTCTGGTTATGTTCCTGCTTTATGCAGTGCGTTATATATACAGTATATAGTTTATTATACTATGTTATGTTGGTTTTTGTCATCGGCTTTCTAATATGGAGAGGATTATTGAGAACAGGAGAATAGGATGTATGTGTTCGGTTGTCACACAGGATGTGCGGATCCCAATTAGGTCATACAGGAAGTATCATGGCAGTAAGTATCCTCTATTGAGAGGTAACCAAGGAAACAGTGGCGGGCCGAGAACACGGCACATGGTGTTCAGCACATTCCCTTGTGGTCAGAGCTCAGTATATAGCACTTTATGGCTTCTGTGCAGTCAATGTCTACAGCACAACAAGAATACGAGGAGGCACAAGCTACAAGGCTAGTTCTTCTATGAACAAGGCAGTGATGTGACTGAAGCGACTAGTTTCTCTACATAGAATTCATTGGTACATTTTCTTTGGGCTTTTATGTAGTATTATAGTCAGTATTGCATTGCTGCGGCTGGGACAAGTGTGCAACTTCAGTCATTGTCATTGAGAAGTTACTGCATAAGTGTAAATGCGGCCTGCATAAAAAAAGATACCAAATAAATGTTGGTAACATTTACAAAATCTGATGCAGAAAAGTTTTGTACGTCATAGCAGGTAAAAAGATGGAATTGGACAGCTAGTAAGTAAAAAATAAAATCCTTATTGGGGGGATAACGTTCACACTGGCGCCGCCTGTCCGTCGTAAAGGTCCACCGGGGACTCGAACGATGGAGAGCCGGAGCACTACAACAGCGGTTACACACAGATACCAGCAGACCCCGAGGACTATAATGGGGTCCACTGTTTCAAAACTGAAAGCGGCAGAGACTTTTTTTCTCTGATTTTCGGAAATTTCCTACCCAGTTTCCGTCCGAATTCCTGCATTTAATACTGAAACCGGTGGACTCCATTATAGTCAATGGGGTCCGCCAGCATCCGTTTGTAACCGCTGTTTTAGCAGTCTGGCTCTGCAAGCTGACCCGAACGACTGAGAGCCTGGCGTCAGTGTGAACCTAACATCAGTCAGTGTCCAACTGGGTCAGCCATTGGTTTACAGAATGTAATGACCTATAGGTGGCACTACAGAGAGCCTTTTCTTCCTTCTGGAGGAGAGCAGAGTTGTATACCATGCAGGACTGAAAACAAATATATATTTTGTTTCTACTGAGAGAATTTGTTGTGTACCTGTTGTATTTACTGTCATAAAATAAAAAATATTTTATACCATAAAACTCATCTCTGTATTTTATCTTCAGTCATGATGAGCAGCCCTAGCTACTCACAAAGCACATGGGTCACATCATGCAGAATGAATATTAACAATGTAAGTGGGTCAGGTAATGGCCTAAAGGTAAGGCCCCTTGCAGACGACCGTGGTGTGGGTCTATCACGTGGCCTGTGTGTGGCTGGGGCCCCATGTGGCGCAAACTCCACAGCGTTTTACAGTCCCTGCAAAGTGATCCACGCATTGCAGAAAAATACGCTCAGCGGAAACTGCGATTTCCAAAACTGTTGCGGTTTTGGAAATCGCAGCATGTCAATTATACCTACGGTGGTTACCCTATAGCTATAATGGAAGAAGAAACTCTTTCTTTCTGTGAAAAGCAGTGCTTTTTTTGCTGTGACCCGCTATGTGGGGCCTTAATCTGCAGCTCAGTCTCAATCAAGTAAATGGGGCTCAGCTGCAATACCAATCACAAGAGACTACATACAAAAAAACAGCTTTTTCCTTTGATGGCATTCCTTCCAAAAAATGTGTTTTGTTACAATGTTTTAGGAGATTTAACATCTACACACATATTTGTTATGTAGGGGTATCACGATATAACGGTTTTGAGCCATGTTCACATACTTCAGTTAGTTGGACAATTGCAGTTTCTATAACATTTAGATTTTGGTTGTGAGAATTGACAACAATTAAAGTTTCAGAGATTCATGCAGAATATCAGGAGGTTGCTCTCTAACGTCAGGTGGTGTATGTTTGCAATCTTAGGCTAAGTTCACATCTGCACCAGGGTCTCCTTTGGAAACTCCATCACAGCGTCCACCTGAAAATCCGCAGAGGAAAAAGCATTGAATGGAGGAATTTTTTCCACCGCCGGTTTCAGTTTTAAAACAACCTGATGGACCCCATTATAGGCAATGGGGTCTGTTGGGCTCTGTATGTTACCAATATTTTAGCGGTCCGCCTCTCCGTTGTTTCAGTTCTCCAGCGGATGAGAACAATAGAGAGGCAAAGCTACAGTGAACCTAGCGCAAGTTATTTTATTTTTGTATTATGTTACTTTTGATTCAGAACAACACATATAGGGGGGTCATTTATTAAGCAAAATGCAACATAATTCTGGCGTATTTTGCACCAAAAAACTGTCTAGCATGCTGTCTGCCACATTTATCAAGTGTTTTAGACACTTTTATGACTTGGAGGTGTAACCTAGAGAGGAAAGGGTGTGGCCTAACTTGTGCCCCTGTGCGTCAAAAATGCGAAACAAATGCGGCAAGAACTTTTAAGGTGTAAAATTAGACTAGACAGTCTAAGAATAAGCCAGATTTATCAAATAGCATCAGACACTTTGATAAATCTGGTGCAGTTTAAGACTGTCTAGTCTGAGTTTGCACTGTCTAGCTTCTAGCCAGTATTAGTAAATCTGGGCCACAGAGCTAATGTTGGGAGGATAACATCCTATACCCAAATCAGCCGAATCTTATCATTTGAGCTTGTTCAGATGGTGCAGTTGGTTAAACAATTTATTTTTCAGCTCATCTATGTATTAGAACAGCACATAGAGAGACAATGGTGGGAGGAGGATGTCACAGCGGGTAATGGGTAGCAGGTAAAGCAAATTGAGGATCTGTTACATCCAACAGAGGGCGCATGAGCTCCCCAGCTCCTTTCCCATAATGCCTTGTGATATGTAGATGCTTAGTAGAGGGTGAAAGGCAATTTAAAACTCTACACACCTTCACTGGTGCTCTCCTCAAGGAGAGATGTCCCTGTCCACAGATTGATGTGGCTAGCACATTAACAAAGCATATGGACTTGTACATAGAGCTTTAAGGATAAAAAAAGAAAAATCAACACGTCTCTTTATGCAAACAAATGTAATTTTATGATTCTCAAAAAAGTGACAGTGTTACATTTCTAATATCTCTTAAAAACATGAAATATTTAACAAGAAAGGAAATACTTATAGGCTCAAACATACAAAACCAAATCAAAATAGCTTGCAAACATTGTATTTCTGAGCATGCGACAGACAGACCTGTCCCAAGGGCATTATATGTTTATCAAAATTACCAAAACTCTTGGTGAAGAGCGGAGCAGAGGTGTGACTTTCTGAGTCTGCGGCTGTCACACAAACTCCGTTCTCTAGGCTGCAGTTCAACATAAGTAATATATGTTTAAAAACTGTAATAAATTGATGTATTACTGTTGTTATATAAGGAAATGTAATATTTTGCAGCAAATTTGCAAAGACATCAAAGATCTAAGGCCATGTTCACACTACTGTTATTAATGTCTGTTGTGGTCATCCGTCATAGGACATTAATGGTAGACTTTTTCTTCCATCAGAAAAGTTAAAAACATGACAGAAGTTTTTTTTTTTTTTTTTTTACATGGGAGTGAATGCAGACGGATGGGACTGTGTCTGCATCTGTCACTTAATTTAATCCATCACAGGATCAGAGCAATGGACAGGATTCATTTCTGTTGTATAGAACTAACATATTCCACAGCACTTTACAGACATTGTCACTGTCCCATATAGGGCTCACAATCTACATTCTTTGCAATGTGGGAGGAAACCCACACAAACACAGTAAGAACATACAAACTCCTTGCAGATGTTGTCCTTGGTCAAATTTGAACCCAGCACTCCAGTGCTGCAAGGCCACAGTGCTAACCACTGAGCCACCGTGCTGCCTTAAATGCCAGTAAACAACAGTAGTGTGAACCTAACCTAAGACCATATGCACACGACCGATGTGGGGCTGAGTTTACAGCAGAATGCACTTGGATGATACTCAGAGTGAAATCTGAGTGTATTCTGTGATGCACTCACGTCTATGGGGGCTTCCGATCCATTCCGCTCCGATGACAGGGATGATCATAGAGCAGGTCCTATCATGCTGTGTCATTGGAATGGAATGGAACAGAAGACACCATAGAGGTTAGTGCATCACAGAATGCACTCGGATGTCACTCAGAGTATTATCTAAATGTATTCCGCTGCAAACTCAGCCCCACATGAGACGCTCTGGGAAATATACACGTGGTCTAATAAACAGCTCTTGGGTTCATATCGGTAACCATAAAAGGGGCAGTAAGAGCTTAAGCTACAATACCAGATACAGGCCACTGACAAGAATGGCACCATTTTTGGTATTGGAGAACTTTTTGTAACTTTATACAACCCCTTTATCGCACACTACAATGAGATGGATTATGGATGATTCCGGTAGTGTGATCATCTGCCATAGACTATATATAATTAGAAAGTCCTACTACCAATCACTAACCACTGCCAATTATATTCATGTGATTATTGTACTAAACAGCAGGTATCTAAGGATTAGGCACGTATTGGGACAGGGTGGCAATTTTATACCAATCAATTAATTAATTTCCTTTTTTTTTTTTTATCCCCAAAAATACAGCAATGTGTGAACTAATAAGGCGCTGTTCTCATACCTGCGCAAACCCATTAGGCTGGAAACTGCTCCTAATACTATTCTATAACGTAGGGGTTAAAGCAGTGGTCTCCACTGCGTCTCTCCAGCTACAGTGAGGGCGCCACAGGTTGGGGGCCAAGGAGAAGCTTCACTCGTGAATCTAAAACACCAAAAATTTATTTTTTTTTTATTAAAAAATGATGCATAATGTGTAATTACATTGCAATATTAGCAACAAAATCTCTGATTCTTCCTATAGTTACTAGAGGGCATTAGTCTGGATACAAGGAGCGTCTGTAAGTTGTTACGCCAAACTCTCTCAGGATAAAATGTATGCAAAAAAAAAAATAAATAAATAAAAAATATATATATATATATATATATATATATATATATATATATATAACTGCTTTGTGAAAAAAAATAAAAAATTACAAAATGATGCAAAATTTTTATAAACTTTCCCTATTAAAACAGCACAAGTAGAAATGGTCGAATGTGTCCAGATGTGTACAAACATGGATGTTACAAAAACCTTAAAAAATGGAAAAATACCATTCCTTCCCAAAAAGGTTATGCCACAAAATTATTTATCTCCTATCCAGATAAATTGCTATTCAGTGGGGTCCAAACATTTATTTTACTTGTATAGCACCATCACATTCCGCAGAGCTTTACAGACATTGCCAGCCACTGTCCCATATAGGGCTGACAGGGAATGTAGATTGTACTATCAGTATGTCTTTGGATTGTGGGAAGAAACCAGAGTACCCGGAGGAAACCCATGCAAACACAGGGAGAACATATAAGCTCCTTACAGAAGTTTCCTTGGTCGGAGTCAACCTCGGACTCCAGTGTGCAAGGCTACCACTGAGCCACCGTGCTGCCCTATAACACTGATACACCCACTGATCCCGAGAATGAGGATATTTTACCCCCACTGAGGATGTAGCTTTGGGTGCAGAATATGTGCCCCTGCTCCATTGACTTCAATTTGAGCAAGGGAAGTAGCCAAAGTACAGAGCTTAGCTAATCCTATTGAAGGGAATGGAGCGAGAAAAACACCTCTGTTGTATGGACAGGGGATAAATTATTTCCATGATATAACCCCTTTAATTGGTGAGTAGTATTTTCAGTCCATCCATATATTTCCTGTTACTTTCTGCCAAGACGGACTGATAATACTACAAGGTAAACAAGGGGTCATTTAGCTTCATGTAAGTGTGAGCATATATGAGATGAAGGTGTCTCATGTACTAAAGGGTGAGCGCAAATGATGGGGCAGATTTATTTAGACTGTCATATCATATGGCAGTCTTAATAAAGACTGGTGCAGGGCCCCGTCCTCTTTAATAAATCTGCCCCATACCCCTGCGCCAGAATGGGGATCTACACCAGTTAGGAACTAACAAAAACAAAGCAGTTTTGCCAGTAGACTTGACTAAAGACATCCTATCCTTTCATATATACCGCACCTATGTGGATATGTGTGTCCCCATGGCAACGTCCTACAAACACAAGACTGTGTGTAATCCAATGCTGTAGTCATGTGTTACTCTTCTGTTTAAGCTATGGACATTAGAAGAGGCAAGCAATGGAAGGAAATACCATGAAGACACATAGGTCTGCATAGGACGGTAGGATATTGTACATCAAGACTATCCACGAAGCCGCTTCATTCTGTATTTTAGATATAGTGAAGCATGTAAGTCGCCCACAGGGGAGATACTGGAGCTGTTGCCCATGGCGACCAGACTGTAGCTCCTTTTCCAGTGCAAAAAAAAAAACAATGATTTAATCAGTTGCTATGGTTACTGCGCCAGTTTTCTGACATTATGAGGCCCTTTGATTATGTGACATAACCTATGACCTGTACTTTAGTGCCATGACGACTACGATAAAAATGGGTCTAATTTTCCACAGCAACCAATCAGAGCTTAAAGGGGTTGACCGGGCTCTGTCACATTTTGGATGCTGATGATTTATGCATGTGGTAGGTCTTCAGTTTCAGACTAGTGAAGATCTGATACCCGGACCCACACCAATCCGCTGTACTGGGCTGCTCCATACAATATAGAGTGGATGGAGCCGGTAGGAGAAGGCACCCTACATTACATAGCGCTGGCACTATACAACGGTTGGCACACTCCTGTTCAAGGGAATAGGAGCAGAGCTGCAGTACTCTGGCACTGCCAGTATACAATGGACATCGCCGCCTGCTTCTGGCCCTGTCCACTGTATATTGTCCAGCAATGGTCTCCAACCTGTGGCTCTTTAACTGTTACAGAACTAAAACTCTCAGTGTGCCTTTAAATCCGCACAGTGTTAAAGAGGTTGCCACATTATAGACACTTATACCCTATCCACAAGATAGTGGATCAGTGTCCCATCACTAGGCATTCAAAGACCAGGTCCCCAATCCCCAATGTGAATGCAACAACAGTGCACTTGCACAATCGTGGCATCCCCCATAGGAGTGAATGGAACGTCAGTCATTCGAATGCACTGGAGCTTCATTCATGGGGAGGATGCAGGGGGACTTTAGGTTTCTCCATTCTCCTGTTCACAAGGAGTTCCACCGCTGGGATAAATGGCACAAAAATTTTTGGGATAATAAAACAGTACTTCTTTCCACAGTAGCAGTACTGTGGAAAGAAGTCTGCCATTTCACACTTTTGCCCACTAGGGGGCCAGACTGTGCCAGAAGTTGAAATATGATTAAATCGGTAAAAACTTGGATTTTCAATACTGCACATAGACACAAGTGGATTTTTTGGGCACACTTTGCATACATCTTTAGTTTTCTCACCACCATCTAAGAATGAGACATATTTTCTTCAAGATCTGAGAAAGTACTCGAAGAGATGCAGTACCAAGCTTTAGCAAGTTAACCATATGTTACCCATAAATTGTCTAAAAGTAATAGTAAACCCTCTCCAGCCTTGAGATCAAACATTAAAATTTCCCAAAAAATGCAACTGAAAACACAGATGAAACAAATAAAATAATGTAATTATAACATACAATGTATAGTGCAATAGATATAATAGACAACGTATCAAATTCCCTTTCATAAACATGCAGGACGGGGTTACAAACAACGCCATGGCCTATGTGGCGGTGTTTTATGTCTGAATTCAACATCTGATATATGCTACATGTGACATCTATAGGTCAATTTGTACAAAGGGCCTCAATACTCAATACTAAACCCATCAGTAAAACAGAATGACACCTATCAGTTTATTAAAGTATTACGTACGAGTGAAGTACCCAAAAGATGTCATTAATAAGAGGCATTCTTAAAGGGATTGTTCATTTTGGAATTGTTGTACTATGCCACACACACAGCACTCCCCCGCGATCATCTGATTCCATAATAAGTCCATAAAGGGTATTAAAAAAAAGAAAACCTTGAGAAGTGTCAAGTACTGATTAGCCATAACATTGAGACCACCTGCTTAAAGGGAGTCTCTCAGCACAACCCATCATATCAACCTAGCCCCAGAGATAAAAAGGTTGGAGTCACCTGGATTAAACGGTGTTTCCCCCTTGTGAATTGGTGCTTCTATTGCTGAAATATAAGTTTTTGTCAATATGCAAATTGCTCCAAAGAGATAAGCAGCAACGCCCTCTTTGCTTTAAGGAGCTCTTTTGCATCTCTTGCCATATCTCAGCAACAAAGGCACCAATTCGCAAGAGAAAACTCCACTTGATTCAGGTGACCCTAACCTATCTTTCTGTGGGGCTAGGTTGATACACTGGCTTCTGATGGTGCCACCAAAACAGCTCTGATGCTTCAATGCTTCAGTGTCACAAGACCGCTGAATCAGCAGATCAAGTCCTGCTTTGAGGTGGGGTCTCCATGGGCTGAGACTTTGGTGCCTACTTTGGTGACACTGGTTCTCTAATGTCCTTCTTTGGACCACTTTTGGTAGGTATTAACCACTGCATAACCAGGAACACCCCACACAAGACACTTCTAGAAGTTCTTCAATAAAGGGGTTGTAGAACGCCCCCAAAAAGTTACATGGATGGCTGAAAATTTAATTAAAAACATACAAAAAAAAAAAACCCTCACATTTCACAGGCCCTCCTTTTACAGCTTTGTCACTACTGTTTTTGGCTCTTGGCCGAGGAAGTGATGACGTTTTGTTTGTGTTCAGGTCACTGCTGCAGGCAATCACTGGACTGGGGATGACAAACGGCACGTGACTGCTTAGGCCTGTCAGTCAAGAACAGATTGTGTTCAGGTCACCGCTGAGGACAGTGATTGGTTGCAGTACTGACATGACCACAAAAAGAAAGTCACCACTTCTGGTCCAGCAAAGTCTACCACCGCTGACCATTACAATCCATCCATTTAAGTTTTTGGGTGAGTTATAAAAGACCTTTAAAACATTTATTTCAAAACAGGACAATCCCTCCAAGGAAATTTGCTTAGCCTACAATAGATGCAATTTAAGAGGGCCATTCACCACCTCCACCTCTTTGCATCCCTCAATAGCTGCTGCTCCACCGATTTTGGCACAGTTGGAATTTTTTCTCTAGCCTTAACCATTCACGAGCAATCGTTTCCGTTAGTTTCAGCAAAATTATGTTCTATGCTACAAAATGGGCGGTCCCAGTCTTTCTGCACCAGTCTAGGACCGCCCACCTGGCCGCATAGAGCATAATTGTGCTGAAACTAACAGAAATGATTGCTTGGGAATGGAGAGGACCAGAGAAAAATTCCAACTGTGCCAGAATCAGTGGAGCGGCACCTATTCAACCAACTGGAATTAGTGGAGATGGTGAAAGGTCCTCTTTAAGCATGTTCATGTTACTTAAACCAAGAGTCACATCTATATATGGAAGGGTTAATGGCAGATGACAACTACAGTGCAAACTGTAAACAACAGACTGATAGAAAAGGAGTATTTAGATTGTCCAGACGTTACATGGAAAGAAACAAAAAAATCAAGCACATTACGATATGTCAAGCAGTGAACGTCGCGCTGGGACCCAACGCTCTGTCATATCACATGTGCCTTATACCTGTAAGAGCCGACAATGTGTACATACTATATGGCAAATCAAAAGCGGTCAAAAAAAATTCAAAAAAATTTGTAAAACTTTGCAAAATTGTGGTTTGCTCAGAATCATACATATAATGCATAACATGCTTATTGCCACAATAACAGGATTTATTTTCCTATGTAAAAGGCTGGTAACGACGAGTTATAAAAACTTGCATCACATGGAACGTGAATATATGTCGATGGAAAACTGCAAAGGGGATGTGAAAAGGTAAAATCAACCAAAGTAGTGAGTATCTTGTGTCGAGTCTCTGGTGCTCAAAAGGTAAAAAGAAGGAATTCAACTTTTTTGTTCAGTCTCTCTTACACTGGCGTAGACATGGAGACCAGCATGCCTAGCGGGGGCGCAGAGCTCATTGATTGATCTGATGCGGTTATTCGGTTTAATTTTCCGACCTCTGTCTGCCAAGTGGGCACCTTTTTGGTGGTCATGTGCCGTCGAGCGTGTTTGGTCAAGTGATCACTCCGCATGAATCGGCGATCACATACGGGGCAGGCAAACTTCTTTTCCCCTGTATGTGTTCTGCGGTGCCGAGAAAGTTCATCTGATCTGGCAAATTTTTTATCACATCCTTCCCAGTTACAGCTGAAAGGTTTTTCACCTGCAAGATAAGGACATAATAGGTTACAATAAAATATACGATCGTCCCAAAAAACAGGTTTTTGACATGACAATCAGACAAGCCATAACCGGGATTTTCAGAAACCTAAAGGCTCATGCACACAGACGTACTAAGGTTAAAGAAATTTTCTGGAACTAAAATATTGATAGTAGATATATAATAGTGGGGCTCCAACATTGGGGACCCACACAGATCAGCATAGCAGCAGCAGTGGGGCTCTGGTGATTGCTGCTTCTACTGCAAAGGCAATGTGATATCATGTCATACAACTTGTTTGGAGCTCAGTCCCATGCAACTGAATGGGGCTGAGCTGCAAAACCAAACAAAGCAACTATATAAGGTATAGTGCAGTGCTTAGTAAGTAGGGAAGAGGCCACAGCGCTCATTTAAACATTGTGGCCTCTTCAAACGGCTGATCGAAAGCAGGATCAGGTCTCAGACCCTCACTAATAGTCATGAACATCTCGGTCCTGAAAAACCCTTTTAAGCTTCTAATTCTACCAAGCTATAATACAGTATCCACAGAAGTCTATGGGGCACTAGTATACCTTCCTATACCTCCAATTTCATAAATACTGGCATCATGTGTTTTTCTCCATTTCTGTATAAATCCAGAGGCTATACTATAAATGTCCGATAGGAAGGTGTCCTATCTATGTAAGAAAGGGACCCTCCAATAGGCAAACTGGACAGCATGTAGGTGGTGATTAGATTTGCCTATTAGAGATCATACATATGTCAATAGTTAAAGGGGTTGTCCAGGAATTTTTTTTTTATTTATGGCCCTAAATATCTGCTGGTGTGGGGCCTGTCAACCGGACCTTGCACATACCAGCTGTTCGGGGTTTCAACTCCCATACTATACAGTGCACAGAGCCGCAAACTAATGGCTCTGTGATCCATTTAGTGGCTGGGTGCTTATACTGCAGCTCAGCAGTCATGAACTTCGGTGGTAGCAGAGCTGCAGTAATTGCACCAAGCCACTATACAAGATACAGAGCCACCTTCTTCTGGCTCTGCGCACTGTATAGTTCAGGGAATGGAAGCCACCCTGAACAGCTAATCACTGCAAGAGCCGGCTGTCGCCTCCATAGCCCATAAATAAATAAACCCTGGACAACCCCTTTAAAAAAAGACAAATTGGTTCTTGGTATAGTGTAGAAGAAAGTGCTCACCTGTGTGGGTTCGAAGATGTGCTTTGAGATGTGAACTTTTGAAGTAAGTCTTTTTACAGCCAGTGAAATTGCACACATAGTTGCGTCTTCGGGAGAAGTCCACTTGTGGGGGGCTGCATTGGCCTGACGTTATAAACACAGGGGCTGGGGCAAGAGGAAGTAACTTTGTGTTCCCGACTGTCATTAGAGTCTGAGGACATTGTGGAGGTGGCTGTGCAACAGGTGCTTGAGGAAGGACAAACATAACGGTCCCCTGAGACATAGGTGTGCCCATCAGGACTGGCTGTGAGAGCGGTGCAGTTTGGGGTAGGATTGGCTTGACGGTATTGCACATTGGTTGTGGAGAAGGCTTGATGAAAGCGGAGAGAACACCGGCTTGGGCGGTGACTGGAATCATCTGGCAGAGGACAGGGGGGCTCGAAATGGGGACAGAACCCAAGGGGTTGGTCTCAATGAAGTGTTCATTTTCACAATTCACTGGCTTGTCTGTCTGAGCATTAGTTACCTTCCCGCAGCCGGTTTCTGTATTTGGACAGGGCATATCAGTCTGTGAAGGAAGGTGCAATGGTGAGGAACTTAGTGACCCATCCTCAAGGGTATTTGTCTCTTTGGTGAGCTTGGAATGTTTGACTTCACACCTCTTATGGGACAAGTTTTCTACAGCTGGTGCATTTACTCTCACAAGAGGTTGAGGAACGTGACGAAAGGCAGAGGTGTCGGCCGTGTGACGTATGACACTTGTGACCATTGCCCTGCAAGGCTGAGCCTTGGAAGAAACCTCCAAGTCTAGAGAAGACTGTGGGCTGTGGATCCGTGAAGCGAATGGCTTGGACACAACTGACGATGACACCATGCAATGGGAACTGCTAGACATTACTGTCACCGGTTTGGAATAGGTCACTTGGGAGACCGGGGGGAGTGTAGTGCATGGTTCAGCAAATTCTGGACTGTGTGGAGGAGTCATGCACTGCAAAAAAAAAAAAAAAAAAAAAACATGGGTGACGTTAGGTAAAGCATGAAGTCAGCATTTACTCAGATATTTCAGAATTATTGTGTTCTAACCAAATTACAAACACCTTTTCATTACTGGTGCTAATATAGGAGGACCTGTATCTGCCGACCATGCACCTACGAGGCAGGAAAACCTACATTCATATCTGCATCAGAGTTCGACAGAAATCCTGAACTAACAAGTCCTGCAAGGACACCTGACACACCCCTTTATAGTCCATGGGGTCCCTCAGGATCCATTGCTGACCATTTTCCCGTTCTTCTGGTTCTGCGAAACACCAGAAGTACGAGTATGCCGTCAGAGGTGTGAACTTAGTATTACTTAGTCCCAGCCAATATACCGCAGACAAGATAGACTACATTCACATGACAGTGAAGACTGGCTGCAAGACCAGGTGCCTCCATTTTTCACGGCCGTTTTGCACCTTGGTCGTGTGCATCTAGCCTCACCGTCGGCTGCAAGGTTTCCTTGGTTCTATGGATCAATAGATAATTATGCACAAAATATTCTAGACTTCTGGAGCTAGTTATACCCCCTGAGGAGCCAATCTGAAATTTTTAGTGGCATAAACGTCCATAGACATCAATATAAATCAACTCAGAAAGCTCTCGTAGCAATTTCCTAGGCACACTGACCACCTGGCTCCTGGGAAATGCCCAGCCCTATATAATTGGATTACTGTTCTATGCAACACTCCGACCCCTAGACTATATCAAATGCTATCATCCATGGTCTAAATAACTATGGGCTCTGCAAGCACGCAATCCAGAGCCTAGGCTTCAAAGAACTCAATTATATAAGGCCCCTGGGTTTAACTCTTCAGGGAAGTTACTATAGTAAAGATTTTCCACAAACAAAAGCACCTGCCAACTCTAATGATGGGAAACGTGAAGATCCAGATTCCTTGTCGCTTCTCGCTCAACAAATCTGTAGCTTGTCCCACAGAAGGGGCCCTAAGTTTATGACCAACAGTATGCTTCAATATTATTTACACCCACATGCCAATAAATGGCCCATCCTTTACCCTGGGGCATCCTCTATATGCTACATATGGCTTTTTAACATTATTACTGTATTTAAGGGGTAACATTATATAAAGGTGGCCATACACTTAAAGGGATTTCCAGGATTTATTTTTTTATGTCCTAGACTTAGGATAGTCTGTCAGCTGACCCCGCACAGATCAACTCTTCGAGGCTGTTTCCGACACATGTACAGCACAGCACAGCACAGATCTAGAAGCAGAAGGCTCCGTGCCCTATATATTGGTCGGGTGCTGGTACTGCAGCTCAGCTCCCACTCATGTAAGTGTCTGAAGCAGCCTATACAGCTTACCCATGAGGGGGTCGCCTGTCAGCCCCCCACCAATCCTAAGCCATAAAAAAATTATTCCTGGATAACCCCTTTAAGATATCCAGTCAACACTTGGCCAACAGTTATTCCTCGCAACATCCCCAATCAGCATATGCTTGGCTTAGTAGGGCTTGCATGTGTTGCTAATGGGAAAAGGAAAGTTGCTGCCAGACATCTCAAGCATCTCCCATAAGAACCAAGGGATTGGGCATACTGAAACTCAACATGTCCACCTCTTCTTTCCCCTTGACACCTGCCACTGAGTGCAAGTTGACATTAGACATTGGTAGGAGCAGACATTCATCGAATGTGTATAGCCACCTTCTCAAAGAAGTAAAGCCAGCCATACTCATGTCAATTAACATGTGGACAAATACATACAGATATAGATATGTTATTTCTCAAAAAGAGCACCCATGGATGCCAAGTTCTTACCAGGGTGGATAAAGAGTGGAAATCCTTTGACATGGATGGGGACGATTCACACTGCATGATAAAATCAGAAGAATCGGAGGCTGGAGTCAATGGTCTCATCTTCAGCATGTCGCCTTTTTGGCTTCGTTGACCCCAAGAACTCATACACACCAGAGCCTCAACAGCCTCAAAGTCATTCTGCTCCAAAGTGCTGCATGATGACCTCTCACTGTCATGTCTCTTCCTTTCCAGTATGGACTCACAGATGTCCATGAAGTCAACCTACAAAGAAGAACATTGTACAATTATTACTGCACACACTCAAGGATACAGGCAATATATATTTAATCAACTGTCCATTATTCCACCCAACCAGCCATACACATACATGCACACCTTGGCAAAGTATGAATGTATAGGGTATAGGGAGGGGGCAGTAAGTTACAGTTGGACTCCTCTGGTGGCAGCTTATCTCTACTAAGAACCAAAGGATCGGGCATGTTGAAATCCATCTGCCTTATCCTTTTCTCCCTCTGCTGTCCAAAACAAGTCAGGAGACTTCCCCCATAGATTGTTGGACCAACAAAAATCTGCAGGTTCAGCCAACATTCTTCTAATGTGTATGCCCGGCATAAGAGAAACAACATCCTACAATGGATGACAATTAGTTTGGAATGTACTGATGACATGTTATTACACATCGGTGCAGCTAGGGTTAAAGTCAATGTGCATATATGATTAGGTTATTTCTGTAAATAAGTTCCTTCATACAGCCATAAATCAATTATCATATATTTATAAGATGACATCACCCAAGTCACCCTGTACACCCACACCACTCATGACAACACCCACTCCATGCTTCATGTTCTGTACAGAGGAAGGGACATGTAGTAGTGTTCAGTATTGGTATATATAATAGCTATCTAAGGCTAGGCTTACATATCCGTCAGAGTTTCTGTTGGAGACTCCATGGCCGTGTCCGCCGAAAGTTGGTTGAGAAAAAAAAAAGTCCTGCACATAGAACTTTTTTTCCTCTACCGCTTTCAGTTTTAAAACAACGGACATCCGATAGACACCATTATAGTCAATGGGGTCCGCCAGTCTCCATGTGTTACCGCTATTTTAGCAGTCCGCCTCTGACGGACCAGAACAATGGAGAGGCAATGCTAGTGTGAACATAGCAAAATAGCAGTCTTTTTTTAAAATCCTTGTATCTTTCTAATCCTTATAACTATCTCATATCTACTCATAATAAATATCTATCACATACTATTTCATATATCTATCTGTCCATCTGTCTAATATCTATGTATCTGGTTTTCTAATATCTTTCTAACTCACATCAATTCTAATATTATCTATCTCATATATGTCTTTCATATCTATCTCTTATCTTTATCTATTTCATACCTATTGGTATCTATCTAATATCTATCTGTCCATCCTTCTAATATCTATGCATCTAGCCATCCATCTACCTAATGTCTTTGTATCTTCATCTATTTCATACCCATGTGTATCTAATATCTATCATCTTTATTGGTTTCATACCTATCGGTAGCTATACATCCAATATCTATGTAGTCCAAGTATCTATCTATCCATCCCATGTCTATTTGTATCTAATATCTATATATCTGTCTTTCTACCTTATATCTACTATTATCATATCTATGTATCCATCTTTTTTCTATCCATCTTATACCTATCTATTATCTTTCTATAATTATTTATTATCTATCATTCTAGCTAATATGTATCTATTAAATGATATTTATATATGTATCAATCTTTCTATCTCATACCTAGTATCTGATAGCTATCAAATATCTACAGTATGTATCGACCTTGCTTCTATCTATGTATATATAATAGTACTATATATTATATAACATTATATAACATTGTCAACATTCCTCAAAACAAAGCCCAGACCTCTGACAACCTGCTCTACGCCACATGCTTTGTTTTCGAAGTTACAGGTAAGAAGAGATAAGTGCTCGGTGCTGCCTCTTATGTTCCCTTCCCCACGTCCTCAGATAACCTGCATCAACATGGCGTTCCTGAATGCAGGCGACTCACATCCGAGACTGCGATTCCAGGCAGGAGACAGCTCATCACAGCCAATGATTTACCAGCTTACTGAGCACTGTACTGACCAGCAGACACACCTGCAGACCCCGCAAGCCTGTCTACCCAATGCGCATACTATTATTTTGCAGTATTTTAATCGGCGGTTCTGCAGAGATCATCTATAATGTAGATTATTCTGCATCACCAAGCTGAATTAGATTTCCTCCCTGGACTCTTTCAGGTTATGTTTTCCCTCCAGCCCTAGATACCACAATGTGTTGTCTCAGATAACAAAACCAACACTGCTACATCTGCACATAGAGGTGATCAAAGCTGTTGACATAAGCGGGGGTTGCAAAACTAGGGGAGGAAGTAAAGAAGTATCCATCAGAAAAGCACTTCTAAACTGCTGCGGTCATTTCCTGCGCTGTCACCAGGGCTAATCTCCTGGGCGACACTAGTTAGTCATCCATAGGTCATCAGCAGTCTAACCACTCCCAACTCACAAAGGGTTAATACGTAAGTAACATGACCTAATTTCATATGGGCTTCTTACGACTCATTTTATGGTGCGTCATTATACTTTTAGTATGGTCTGCTCAAGAAATGTACAACAAAGGGTTAACCAATACTTAATATGGGAACAGGCAAAGGCAAACAGATGATACTGGTGGACTGTATTAGTGGACTGTATCTGCCAGCTGGTGTGAAACTATAACCCCCAGCATGCCCTGACAGCCTTAGGCAGGCAGACAATGACTTGTAGCTCCACCACTATTAGGAAACTATAACTCCCAGCATGTCCTCACAGCCTTATGCAGGCAAACAGACAATGGACAGTGCATACCAGTGGTCTGAAGCTACAACTCCCAGCATACCCCGACAGCCTTCAGATTATGGACAGTGCAGGACAGTACAGCTACTGTGACACTACAACCCCCAGCACGCCCTGACAGCCATAGTCAGGCAAGCAGGCAATGGACAGCACAAGATGGTGGTCTGCAGATTTGGTGCCGGTGTGAAACTACAACTCTAAGCATGCTCTGACAGCCATCAGATCATGGACAGAACAAGCCAGTGGTCTGCAACCTGTGCTTCCCCAGCTGTTCTAAAACTACAAGTCCGAGCATGTCCTGACATACATAGGCAGGCAAGCAGACAATGGTCAGTACAAGCCAGTGGTCTACAACCTATGGATCCCCAGATGTTGTGAAACACAATCCCCAGCATGCCCTGACATGCCTTAGGCAGGAAAGCAGACAATGGACAGTGAAAGCCAGTGGTCTGCAATGTGTGGCTTCACCTAGGCTTCAGATAATGGACAGTACAAGCCTCTGGTATTCAACTTATGGCTCTGCTAATGTTGTGAAACTACAACTCCCAGCATGTCCTGAAAGCCTTTAGATAATAGACAGTATAAGCTTCTGGTTTGCAACCTGTGGCTCTGCTAGTGTTGTGAAACTACAATTCCCAGCATGCCCTGATAACAAATAGTGCTTGCCGGTGGTCTGCAACGTATGTGAAACTACAACTCTCATCATACCTCAACAGCCTTCAGACAAAGGACATTAAAAGCCAGTGGTCTGCAACCTGTGGCTCTGCTTCTATTGCAAAACTACAACTCCCAGCATGCCTTCACAGCTATCAGCAAGCAAACAGATTATGCTGGTGGTCTGCAACCTGTTGAGAAACTACAACTCCCAGTATTTCAGACTTCAGCGGAGCCACAAGTTGCAGACTAGTGTACACAGTGTTCTACGCCTACTGCACTTTATTGATGACCATCATATTATAGATCCCAAATGTAGCAAACTGCCACAACTAACCCAAAGAGCTGACAATCAAGCGGTTAAAGGGATACGTGCGGCCATGAAGATAGTTTATATAAACCACACCCTGCCTGGTACTTTTCACAACAGGTTATCTATTGTCAGCCTCCTTATTATGCTGATGTAGTTGTTTTGCACTTTCTGGTGGAGGATGGGGGGGTATGGCTTATTGGAGACAATAAGAAGTTCGACAACAACGCCCCACCCAAGACAAGTGGGCAACAAACCTTAAACTCTGCCCATTTCTAACCATACCCTCCTTAAGGGGCGGAGGCTCAGAGTCCAAATATAGCTTTCCAATACGTCATCCATTAAAATAGCCATGTGAGGAGGGCAGGACGGGGCGATGCGGGGGAGGACCAGGAAATGATGTGGGTGTGAATAAGGCTCTAAGGGGGCTGGGTTATTGGTTCAAAATCTAGTCCAAAAAAAAAAAAAAGGGGGAGAAAAAAAAACAGCCGGGGGTGGTTGTCAATTGACCCCCCCATTTATATAGTATCCTATGGAATGCAAAGGGTTAACATCTGATCTACAGTAAAACATAACAGGGAAAGGGAAATATTTGTATATAAAGTATATTCAATGTATCTATTGTCATCATATTGTTACTATGTATAGAAAAAGCAACAATGTATACCACAGCGCAGTACAAAACAATGGCAGAGACCAGAGCAAGCACTGACTAGCTACAGGTAGAGCCCAGACAATGACAGCTGCCCCCCCAATATTTAACCCCATGCTATACAAATGCAAGCACAGCCATCAATGCAAGCAATGCCAATGCAAGCAGAATATACTGTCATGTATATGTACAGGCTGGGCAAGACATGTCTGGACAGATCTACCCCATTGTCCATCTCCCAGGGTGCAAGATGCACGTATACCAATAGCAAGTGGCATCAGAAGTAAAGTCATGGCATGGCAGCCCGCAGTACTTACCGCTGGAGGTGGCTGCTGCTTGTCAGCTGTGGTTACAGTCAGCATGTTGAATGGCTGATACACTGTAACAAAGGATGCAGAGGTGCTAGCAGCAGCAGCAGGTCCTGGTGCCGCCTGCCTGAGCCTGGGCTGCTCATCAGCAATAACAAGCTCGCCTTCTTAGCATTGGGGATGTCATGTTGCATGGGAGGGCCGGCTCCGGCGTGTAGCGCACGCACACAACCACCAGGGGGGGGGGGGGAGGCAAACTGAGGACATAGCTCTCACGGCTCCATACGCCGCTGGCCAATCAGAGCGCGGCTTCGGGCTCTTCCCAGCCAATAGCTGAGCTGCCGGGGAGCGTGATCAGCTCGTGTAGAGTGCGTGCAGCTCAGGGCTGAGTGTGCGGGGTGAGAGAACTGGAAACTAGGGGAAAGGTCGTGCGACTGAAGGGGCGGGGCCAGAGCGCAGACCGGAGCTGTCAGTCACGTCCCGCCCAACTCCAGTCTGCCTGGATTTATAATGTGTGTGTACATTGCCTGCCCGGAGGGGGTTGTCAGCAGTGCCTGCTGTCTGCTAAAATAGTTGTGGAGGAATGTGTGACCCCGGTCAGCTTGTTACTGTGTACATACATTATATACATACTACATGTGTGCTGCAGTCATACTTCATATACTATATATACATACTACATGTGTGCTGCAGTCATATCTCATTTAATATATATACATACTACATGTGTGCTGAAGTAATACCTCATATACTATATATACATTATATACATACTACATGTGTGCTGAAGTAATACCTCATATACTATATATACATTATATACATACTACATGTGTGCTGAGGTAATACCTCATATACTATACATACATTATATACATACTACATGTGTGCTGAGGTAATACCTCATATACTATATATATGTAGGGAACTGCCATTTCTACTAGTATATAATGTATCTGGCTTCTTTGCCCCTGCAGTTTGGCTTCAGGGCCTGCAGGCCACTCACTACAAGAGTGCTTTGGGAAAAGTATTTTATCCATTATGGCTTACCACACCGGTTGCATTCTGATCAAGGCCGGGATTTTGAGAGTAACCTGATCAAAGAGTTACTTCAGTTGTTGAACATCCGCAAAAGTCGGACGACGCCTTACCATCCAGAGGGAGATGCCCTTCCTGAAAGATTTAACAGGACTTTACTTGATATGCTTGGTACCTTACGAATTGAGGATAAGCGATCCTGGAGTCGAAAAGTGGAGGCTATGGTGCATGCCTATAATAGTACAAGGCACGAGAGCACAGGATATTCACCATACTTTCTGATGTTTGGAAGAGAGCCTAGGCTACCTATTGACATCTTGTTGGGAGTCTCTACCGATGGTATCAGTCATCGAGATCATTACCGATACGTGGCACGTTTGAAAGAAACGCTTAAGAGTGCTTATCAGCTGGCTGAGGAAAATGCGGCCAAAGTGAATGAAGGAAATAAAAGGAGATTTGATCTTCGAGTAAGATACCGAGAATTGAACCCTGGGGACCATGTTCTGCTACGGAATTTGGGAGCATCTGCAAAACATAAGCTGGCTGATCGATGGCGGAGTGAACTCTTTACAGTGGTAGATCGGTTGCCTGGAATACCAGTCTACAAGATAAAAGGACGGGACGGGAGGATCAGGACTTGGCATAGAAATCATTTGTTGCCTGTACCTCAGATTGATGGTATGGATATCTCCAATGATGGCTCGGCCTGCGATTCTCCACAGTCCTTAGCCGATATTCCACCTGACCTTCCTGAAACTCCTGAGAGTGATTGGACTGTGGCTCCTGAAGTTCCTAGATCACCAGTATCTTCTCCTTCAGGGAGACCTATGAACCCTCAAACTCCAGAATTCGTACCTAGATCTGTGTCTACAGATGAGCAGGGATCTAGCTCTCCTACGCCACCAGCACCATCCCCTCCCATGGCAGACAACCCTAGTTTAGGGCCTGGACATGCTAGTTTACCTCAGAGAGAGGTACGGAGAGGAGAGAGAATTAGACACCCTCCACCTATGCTGACATATGATAGTTTGGGGTTAGAGATGTGAGCAGAGCTGCTGAGACAGACATGTTATGTCTGGGGGAGTCTAAGAGCCACTTGTTCCTCTTTACTTCACAGTATATAGTTAGGTATGTGTTACCCCCTATATACTCACAGGACCTAGCTAGTAACCGTAGTTAGGGATCAATATATATATATAGTTCAGGGCAGTGATAGGTTAGGCTTCCGAAGGCCAGCTAGCTAGTTAGAGGCCCGGTGGCACTAGTAGTTTAGCTGGCAGGTTAAGGACTCAGTGTTAGGGTAGTCAGGCCTGCATCTACTGCCGTCACCGTCGCCCTGTTTGCTGCCTGTGAAGAATCTCACCATCATCATCATCATCTCCTGATCGGCTGTCTGTCATCTCCTGGAAGAATCCGAGGATCCACAGTTATCCACAGGGGCCCCTGCATCTCTTCTGTTGCCTGGAGGTATTGTGCACTGGACTCTTGCTATATATCTATATATATACCCGGGTATATAACCTAAGACGGTTGAGGACTTGCTGGTTGTTGTAGTATTGCTGTGTTCTGAGTATATTTTATGTATGTATTATTACCCTGTTGATACTTATAAAGCTACTGTTATAACCTTATGTGGTATCTGTATGTATTCTTCAGACTGTGAGATTAGTACAGTGATCCTTGTTAAGGCTACTAACTGTACTTCATGGGTAAGTCCCAGGAAGAGATTCTCCCTGTAATACAGAGGCTCTATCCTGGGTGGAGGCACTGATATATTTCATATATGTTCCCACTCTTCCCTTCAGCGAAGGCTTCAGGTCCCATTATACACACAGGTCAGCGCCAGAGTCTGTTGTGGGAGGGATAATACTCATACCCCCCCCCAAATAGGGCTACATATACATTATATACATACTACATGTGTGCTGAGGTAATACCTCATATACTATATATACATTATATACATACTACATGTGTGCTGAGGTAATACCTCATATACTATATATACATTATATACATACTACATGTGTGCTGAGGTAATACCTCATATACTATACATACATTATGAACATACTACATGTGTGCTGAGGTAATACCTCATATACTATACATACATTATGAACATACTACATGTGTATACATAATGTACTACACATGTACTGCAGTCATACCTCATACTTCATCATATACTACATAAAATACACATACTACATAATACATTACACATAATACTCATAGTATATCATATACTATGTGTAATACACATACATAAATCATACACTACATATAATACACATGCTACATCATATACTATGTATAATACATATATTAGATCATATACTACATATAATACACATACTTCATCATATGCTAATTATAATACACATATTACATCAAATACTACATATAATACACATATTACATCATATACTACATATAATACACATACTATATCATATGCTATGTATAATACACATACTACATCATATACTATGTACTGTATAATAAACACATTACATCATATACTATATAATACACATACCACATAATATACTTTGCATTCATTATACAGTCATGGCCGTAAGTGTTTATATTGCCCACACCTGTTGTTTGCCACAGGTGAGTTAGAACAAGCATCACACAATATACTACATGTAGTACAAATACATACATTATATATTATCTATACTACACATACATTATAACTACATATTAACACATCATAAACTGGCGATCAAAAGTTTTTAAATACCTCGATTTTTCCAGTTTTTATTGATATTTGCACAGTTTAATGTTGTAAATATATTTTGGCATGAAAATATAGAAGAAATAAACAAGATGAATCAAAATAATGGATTAACTTAATTCAGCCAATTAAATCTAGATTTCTGACTCTTCCCAGTCGCCACCACAACTTTACTCAATCATGGTATTCTTTCTACACTTTCTTCCCAACATTGTTGCAGAAGTTCCCACACATGTGCTGCACCCTCAGGTCTCCTTGCTTTCACCTTTCTCTCCATTTCATCCCAAACCAGCTGAATGGGATTGAGGTCTGGAGACTGTGTAGGACATTCCATTCTTTGTAGCCTACCAGCTTCTTCTTGTCTTCTTAGCTAGT
This sequence comes from Leptodactylus fallax, assembly GCA_947044405.1. NCBI lineage: Eukaryota > Metazoa > Chordata > Amphibia > Anura > Leptodactylidae > Leptodactylus > Leptodactylus fallax. Next base: position 634,882 of record CAMRHE010000085.1, read on the forward strand.
TCTGACATAACCTACAAGTATGTGTTGGATAATTTTCTTGCTGTAATATGAACTGCTGACCAAGTAGGTTCACATGAGGGGGCATTGTACAATGTCGTGGTAACCTTTTTAGCCAGTGTGCTAGTCACCCTGTGCATGTTGTCATCTCTGGATCCAGCAATAGAGTCTCAGGCCATCACACTTCCTCCTCCATTTTTGATGGTGTCACACACTGAGGAACTATTCCTTTACCTACTCCACGATATACAATAACTCTGCATGATGTTCCAAATATGTCAAATTTTGATATATCCGTCCCTAAGACCTTCTTCCACTCTTACTGGAGGTGATGCCTGGCCCAGACAAGTCTTTTTTTTATTTTGCAATCTTTGCATTGTCTTTCTTACTGATACTCAAGCTGTCAGACCTGCAGACAGAAGTCTTCTCCTCACACTTAAAATGGAAACTTGTTTATTTTTTGCTGCATTAAGCAGAGATTGAAGATTTTGCGCTGGGAACCGCCGATCACAAAAAGTGCTGTCATCAAAAACTTGCCATCTGATTTTGTAGTGGGCTTTGGTCTGCCAGACATCTTCCTGCCAGAATTTCCTCCAGTTTCTAAGTGCCTTTTGATGGTATAGAGAACTGTACTGACTACCACCTTGACTTTCCTGGCAATTTCTCTGTATGACAGATTTCTAAGGATTATAATTGTCTGTCTGTTTTCTTTTGTTAATTGCCCTTTCCTTGCCATTAAGTTAGCAATGTTCCCTGTCCAGGGCTGTTTTAACCCCTTCCCGCCGGTGACATTTTTGGATTTTCGTTTTTGTCCCCCCCCCCCCTTCCAAACCCAATAACTTTTTTATTTTTCTGTTCTCAGAGCCATATGAGGTCCTAATGTTTGCGGGACAAATTTTTTTTCATGATGCTACCATTTATTATTCTGTACAATGTACTGGAAAGCTGGAAAAAAATGCAGAATGGGGTGGATTTGAAGAAAAAGTGCATTTGTTCAACTTTCTTACGAGCTTCATTTTTACTGCGTTCGCTCTACAGCCAAAATGTATTCTAAGTTTTGGTACGATTCCGGGGATAACAAATTTATATAGTTTTATCTACATTTTAACCCCTTAACAAAAATCCAAAACTGTGCAAAAATATATATTTTTTAAAAGTCGCCATATTCTGCCGCCCGTAATTTTTTTATACTTCTGTGTAAGGGGATGCATAGGCGTACTTTTTAGTTATACCATTTTGGGGAATGTCTATTGCTTTGATCACTTTTTTTTCAAATTTTTATTAGAGGCAAAACAGTGAAAAAATGGCGGTTTGGCACTTTTGATTTTTTTTTTCTTTGCTACGGCGTTTACCGTACGGGAAAAATATTTTTAGAGATTTGTAAACTGGGCGTTTTCAGACACAGGGATACCTAATGTGTATGTGTTTCACAGTATTTAACTACTTTTATATGTGTTCTAGGGAAAGGGGTTGATTTGAACTTTTAATATTTTTTTATTTTTTTTATATTTTTTTGTACTTTTTTTTTTATTTTGCATTTATTAGACCCCTTAGGGGTCTTGAACCCCAGGGGGTCTGATCATTAATGCATTGCAAAAAAAATGGCGCTTCTATTGCGGGCTACATAGACTAGCCTGCAATAGAAGTTAATGAAAGACAGTCCTGGGAACCTTCACAAGGCTCCCAGCTGTCATAGCAACGGGATGCTTGCTCCGGGTGCCGGCGATCCCCAGCAAAATGGCGGCGCGGCGCCGGTAAAATGGCGCCTCGGTCAGCTTTGACCGAGGTGCCAGAAAGGTTAATGCCCGCCATCATTGCAGGCACTGATCGCGGGCATTAGCGCCGGGTGTCTACTGTATAATACAGCAGAAACCCGGCGGCTATGGTAGCTGCTCGGGTCCCGAGCGGCCACTATATTTAAGCACCCGGCATCCGCCGTACTATTACGGCGATGTCGGAAAAGGGTTAACGCTCTGTGCAAAGGTTTCATAAGTGGGCCCCCCATCACCACCACTTAGAAATTCCTGACCTGCACAAATTATAATGCCCCCTCAATGGCCCCCACATAGTATAACACCTCTAAGTAGCCCTCACCCAGTATAATGCCTCTCTAGTGGACCCATACAATATAATGCCCCTCAGTGGCCCATCACAGAGTCAAATGCCCCTGCATGCATCACACTTTTTAACCTGTCCCCACCGCTATTAACCTGTCTCAACCCCCCCCCCCCCCCCGTGGCCTTATAATGTCCCCCTCCAGTTTCTCCCACATTTTCATGTCCCCCTCCAGGAGGTTGCCCCCACAGTTTTATGTCCACCCACCCCCAGGTTGCCCCCATAATTTCATGTACCCCCCATGTTGCCCCCACAGAGTAATGTCCCTCTCAGGTTGCCCCCACAGTTTCATGTCCTCCTCAGGCTGCCCCCACAGTGTCAGGTCCCCTTCAAGTTGCCCTCACAGTTTCATGTCCCCCTTCAGTTGCCCCCACTGTGTAAAAAAAAAACGATTGGAGATCGTTAAGTTGGACTGCGGGTAATAGGGGTGGTATGAGATATTATACTGTGTGGAGGCCACTTTAGGAAATTATACTGTATAGGGCTGCTATAGGACATTATTCTGTTTGGAGGGGCCACTGTGGGACACTATGGTGAGTGTAAATGGGGCACTGTATCGTGTGGGGGTGGGGGGCCCAAGTCAAAACTATGTTACAATACATATATTGTGTGTGTATATATATATATATATATTATATATATATATATATGTATCTGTGGAGGCCCATTCATTTTCTGCATTGAGCATTTCCATTAATACAGATGAAAGTGTTCATTGTCTTGTTCACACAGTGAAATCTAGTGCTGATTGTGGCAGATTTTGACCCTGAAAAATTCAGAGGCCGTGGCTTGAGACTCCCCACTGGTTAGACTCATTCATTTGGGCCTAATCGGCGGTGGAAAGCTGCAACAGAATACTGATACCCTGCACTGTGAGCCGGGGACAGAAAATAAAGAAGAATCCGAGGCAGATGTCCACCTCAAATTCCTCTGTACTTTCCGACGTCTGAACAGGTTGTATCTACTTGTATGGAATGGATTGTATTACAGTCCAATCAAGTAGGTCCGCCTCAGCAAAAAACACCCAATTTTGGTTGTTTTCTTGCTGTGATGTGCAAGAGTTGCTCCAAAATAGCCCACTGAGGCTCTGTCACCCAAGGGCCCACACAAACCTGGAGCCGGCCCTGCACCTAGGAATATCCTACGAATGCTCATGTTTGTGTGAGCTATACGTAAACCCCTTCCTTTTACCCTGGAACCTGTTCCCCGGATTATCCCAGCAAAATTGGGACTGTTAGCAGACGTCATTGACTATCACATGGTCTCTCTGCTCCAATGCGATCCTTGGGACTTTTCTTCCCAGTGTCCCTTACAAGTCTCTTGCTTTTGCTTGCTGCAGTATGGTGATGTGGTAGAGCACAGTGTTGCATCCATATTGGTCTCGGAGTGTTTCTTAAGACCAATCTGAGATCTTTTCAAAGGGTCTCATCAGAGGCGTACCTAGAGGTTCAGCGCAGGGGGGGCGAACATGTCCAAGTGGGCCCCCAACTTAGGTATACCAATATTATCACTATACGCTAACCGTATAGTGGTATGTATCTGCTCTACACAGGGCTCTGCAGACGATTTAGATGAATACAGGGCAGTAACATTTAGTGACTTATCGGTGATGTCTCTGACTAATCGGTCACATTCCCCATCTCCTCCACCTGGACCGCCATGACCATTTATTCCAGTCTCTGTAAAGTTTGCAGCACAGACATCTTTGGCTCCTTACTTACTTGTCCTTACCTGCACACCCATCCTGCTGCTACCCCAATTATAAAATATATATTATAACCCACCATAATGAATAATACCCCAAGTGTATCTTTAAATTAATAACTTCCCTGTGTACCCCCTTTAAATAGTGCCCCTTATTAATAATGTCCCAGGTGCTTCCTAATTAAAAAGTAAACAAATGGCAAAAAAAAATTAGTGGGGTTCCAATACCCCGGACCTCCAGGGTCAGCTATTTGAATGACCCGTGGTACCTGTGTAAGCGCCGTTATCCCTTCTCTGCTTACATATTGTCATTCATTTCATAGCGGCCATGTAATGTAATGACAGCCTCGTCCTATACACATTGTGGGGATGGTAGCTCGGTAGAAGCAATGGTGCGGACCCAACCAGTCAGAGACAGGGACACAAAGTCTGTAGCAAACAGGTTTATTTTAGAAAAACAGCAAAAATAAATAAACCTTTAATTCAGGTACAAAATAAAATACAGTCTTTACGTCAGGGAAAAGAATGTAAACAAAACCCTGCTCATCCGAGCAGTAACTAAACAGAAAAAACTATACGTGTGGCTTTCTATCAACCACACGAACAAAACAAAGTAGCACAGTACCAGCGCCTCCTCTCACTCCCAGAATCTGCCCTGAAGTGCAGGTTCTGCAGCCTTTTATGGGCCAGTAATGAGCCTAGGACTCACAACTCGGCTGAAGCCTACTCAAGACCAGTACTGGACCACACATATGTCAAAAACCTGGGGGAGATATAATGTGATCCCAGCACTGTCACCTTCTCACAACATCTATGTGATAAGACTGTAATTACATGACACGGTCACTATAAACAGACAGCGTGTCATATAAACAGGCGCCACAGCCCCCCATACAGCTGATCAGTGGGGAATCACTTATCTGTTATTGCTGATCTATTCTGAGGATGAATGATCAATAAAAATGAGCTGGAAAACTCCTTTAGGCTAAGGCCCCACGTGACGTCCCGAAGCAAAAGAGCGATGCGGGAAAAAAACGCGGTGGAGATGCATCGCGTTTCTTCCCGCAGCACTTTGCACAGAAAGTTTGCAGAGGTTTCCTCTGCGGACTTTCTGCTTCAATTATATCTAAACCACTGGCTTTTCCGTAGCTATGCTGCGATTTCCAAAATCGCAACTGTTTTGGAAATCACAGTGTGTCTGCTGCGCGTATTTTACCGCAAAGTGGGGATGGGCTAGGGCCCCATGTGGCAAAAACGCCACGGGAAAAAAAAATCCGGCATTTTACATTTCCCACAAAGTGGATGGGATTCTAGCAAATTCCATCCACACACTGCAGAAAAATACATGCAGCGGACATGCTGCGATTTCCAAAACTGTTGTGGTTTTGGAAATTGCAGCATGCCAATTATACCTATGGAAACACTGGCGCTTTCCCAATAGGTATAATGGAAGCAGAAAGCGCTGCAGAAAAAAACCACAATGCGTTACTGCCACGCTTTTCCCTGCAGTGCTTTTTTGCTGTGGCCCGCTATGTGGGGCCTTAGTCTTAATAAAGCCCAAGTGCCACCTTAATTTAATTAATTACCCCTCATATTATGCCCGATTACCCCTAACATAAATACTGCACCTCTAATGACCCCTTATATCAATGACCACCCCCTTATGTTCATAATGCCTCCTAATATAAATGATGCCCCCTAATGGCTCCTTATATAAATAACCTCCCCCCTTGTATTCATAATGCCCCCTAATAACCCTTATATAAATGATCCCCCCTTATGTTCATAATGCCCCCTCCCTTATAGTTGTAATTCCCCCTCCTAACAACCCCTTATACTATTAAAATACAACTAAGCTAAAACAAACAAAACAAAAAGTTATACTCACCTACCTGTGATCCTTTGATGAATGGAGCCGCTGTCGCTTCCTCCCTGTCCACGCACAGGACGTCTGCGTCTCAGCGCAGGAGGTGCGATGCTGTGACATCATCGCGCCCACCTGTGCCAAGAAGCAGACGCGTGTCTGTGTTCTCGTTGCCTTGTAAACCGCAGGCCTCATGTGGCTTGCGGTTTACAAGACAGCCAAGTTGCAGGAAGCTTTTTAAATAGATCGGTGACTGCAGACACCGATCTAATTAAAACTAAAAGATGTATTAATGGCTGCCCCGGGGTGGGCCCCACAGAGTCAGTGGGCCCGGGGAAGCTGCCCCCTCTTCCCCCCTGCTAGCTGCACCACTGGGTCTCATACTAACAAGTTTGCTCAAAAAAGTGGTCTTTATCTTCTTCATCCTATGCAGCTATATTGTGAGTACAGTATGTACCACATATATAGTAACTGGCTCTTAACAGACTTTATGAGCGGAACATTGTTGGTTCTAATAATTAAAAAGCAACAAAAACAGCCTTGGTAGAACAGAGATGAGCGGCGGCCAATCCTTTGTTTCCATAGGGCTAAAGAGTTCTAAGTTCAGTGCAGTTAAATTGGGAGAGGTTGTTGCTGCTGGTTGATATACGGGTTCTAGCATCAGACCCCTTTAAGCTGGCCATACAGTACACATAGATGTACTTTCTTTAAAGAGAACCTTTCATCCACCTTCAGCCAACTCAAGATTTTTTAGTAGGCGCTGCTCTGCTGATTCCGGCACAGTTGGAATTTTCTCTCTAGCCCCCACCATTCCGGAGCAATCAGTGCAGTTAGTTTTGATGCCTGATATGCTAACTAGACTCTCTAATGTCAGTTGGGTGGTTTCGGGCTGGAGCAGACAAGGGGGTGTGACTCAGAGCCCTTACGCTATGTGTCTCTGATTGGACCGCTGAGTGATGCCCCCATGCCTTGTTCTGCCTGACATCACCCACTTGATATTGGAGAGTCTAGTTAGCATATCAGGCACCAACACTAACTGCACTGATTGCTTGGGGACATTGTGGGCTAGAGAGAAAATTCCATCTGTGCTGGAATCAGTGGAGAGGAGCAATGTCGTACGGGGGTGTCTAGGGGTCAGCAGTAAAATTCATTCTGGAGACCCGCCATATAGCTACACACATGGACAAAATTGTTGGTACCCCTCATTTAATGAAAGAAAAACCCACAATGGTCACAGAAATAACTTGAATCTGACAAAAGTAATAATATATAAAAATTCTATGAAAATGAACAAATGAAAGTCAGACATTGCTTTTCAACCATGCTTCAACAGAATTTTGTTTAAAAAAGAAAACTCATGAAACAGGCCTGGACAGAAATGATGGTTTCCTTAACTTAATATTTTGTTGCACAACCTTTTGAGGCAATCACTGCAATCAAACGATTCCTGTAACTGTCAATGAGACTTCTGCACCTCTCAACAGGTATTTTGGCCACTCCTCATGAGCAAACTGCTCCAGTTGTCTCAGGTTTGAAGGGTGCCTTTTCCAGACGACATGTTTCAGCTCCTTCCAAAGATGCTCAATAGGATTTAGGTCAGGGCTCATAGAAGGCCACTTCAGAATAGTCCAATGTTTTCCTATTAGCCATTCTTGGGTGTTTTTAGCTGTGTGTTTTGGGTCATTATCCTGTTGCAAGACCCATGACCTGCGACTGAGACCAAGCTTTCTGACACTGGGCAGCACATTTCTCTCTAGAATCCCTTGATAGTCTTGAGATTTCATTGTACCCTGCACAGATTCAAGACACTCTGTGCCAGATGCAGCAAAGCAGCCTCAGAACATAACAGAGCCTCCTCCATGTTTCACAGTAAGGACAGTGTTCTTTTCAAGATATGCTTCATTTTTCTGTCTGTGAACATAGAGCTGATGTGCCTTGCCAAAAATTTCGATTTTTGTCTCATCTGTCATAGGACATTCTCCCAGAAGCTTTGTGGCTTGTCAACATGTAGTTTGGCAAATTACTTATGTCAGATTCAAGTTATTTCTGTGACCATTATGGGTTTTTCTTTCATTAAACGAGGGGTACCAACAATTTTGTCCATGTGTGTACATGCAAATATTACCTGATACTGATTTTCAAATTCCAAAATTGTTGCCAACATAAATTTATTGCCTAGCCCTTGCCTCTGATTGTTTCTATCCTGGGGCCCTGTCAGTAGCTGCTGCCTGGCTCTTGCCTTGAACTAGGACCCGCTTAGTGAAATAGCAATATGTGCCCACACAGCAGCAGACCTCAGGCAGCTGCAGGATGATTGGTGATTGGGACCCCTGCAGTGTGATTGAAAAGATGGGACCCAGAATGGAAGGATACTGGTTGGCACGACTTTGCACCTGTAATCTCAGCTGCCCAGTATGCCTACAGTATATAAAAATAAACTGGGTAGTCTCTTACATAATCTCCCCAGTATATTATAGTGACACATAGCCTGTTTGAGATGATGTATAATGAGATCTGTATGAAGTATATTGAGTGTACTGTACCATGCTGGGTTGAACTGGGGTCCAACATGGTTCAGGGGCCCAACGGGGGAGTCACCTATTCTTCTGAGGGCCAGTCCGAGCCTATTAAAGGATGACAAGAACTTGAGTTGTCGGAGGTGGTGAAAAGTCCTCTTTAAGCTATGTACAAATGTGTATGGGAGCCTTCCAACCTTCCCCTGACTGCAGATATTGGAGGAGATAAAGATCAGGCAGTTGGAGTATGATATATATGATCCTTCTGTTCTCTTACACCATGTCTGAAGAAGAGAGCTAGCAGTCTCGAAAGCTTACTATCAAATATACTCAATTAGCCTCTAAAAGGTATCTCCTGATTTCTTCACTCTTCCACTTCTACTACTTCCACTATCAATATAGAGGATATATGATGCCTGTCTAGAGATTGTGCTTGGACCAACAATATTACTATTACTAACATTACTATTACTATAGAATAATCTGTTTTGTCTTCTAAGTTGCTGTCATTGGTGCAGGTGTCTATACACAGGCGATATTTACGGGGAGGATTGTCTGAGTGTGTTTATGTCACTTGTTGCAAGTGATGTCAACGATCAAAGGTCAGGATCACACTGCTTAATCATAGAAACCTTGAAAACTTATCTTTCTGGTAGACTTTACTATTCTCTGTGTTATCACCTCGTGGTCTCACTACTTATTATCAATGTTCTTGATATGTTAATTAGGTAGTTTAGTAAAAATCACTTTTATTACTATATGAAATACCATAAACGTCTCACAAGAAGTTATCTTTAAGTTCTTCATACCTTAATTATTACATTAAGGAATGACACCTAGCAATTTCCCAGTATACGGTGTATCTATTACGGGAATTGCATCTTGCAGTGATTCATGTGACTGTAGTGCCACAGATTATAGTGCAGCCAGCCCCCATAGCTAAGGTGACTGTGGAGAGGAAGGAGGAGGCGAAGTGACTTGGGTGCTAGTTTTATGCAGTTGACCTGGGTTCACCGCCTAAAAGCCCTGTAGAAAATGAGTCCAAGAACCAATCTGGTTTTGGCACAGTGCTTGGTGGTTACAGTTCTCTGGGGAGCATACAGCGTAATGGTTACAGTCTCTCTGATAGATAACGCAGCATTTTGTACTAATCGAGTGAATAGGACTGAGTTTCAACAATATGTATGGCACTGTGCTTCATATTCAGTGAAGAGGCTGCATTGTTCAAACAGCCGATCGGTGGGGGTTCCCGGTGTCAGCTATGAATTGGTCATTAATATATAGGTCCCAGAAAACCCCTTTAATCAAACTTGAGAGAGCACCTTGGGTAGGCACTCGCTCAGTCCCTGGTCATAAACAGTAGTATTCTCCATAGTCTTAACCCACAGTGTAAGGAATCTTCAGTCTGGAATTCCAGGGACAGCATGACCAGCAGTGAACTGCAAAGGAAAAGTGGATGTACACATGGTAAACAAGGCCGAAACCAGCACAACATTGCATCACTAGCCCCAGATAACCTTACTGGGATAATAACAGTCCAGGCACCGTAGTAAAGCTCAGTTCAGACACATACTTGGTAAAGGGATGCGGTTCAGGGTTGCATGTGGTTTAGCTCAACCACCTCATACATTCTCCCTACAAAGCAGTAAAAGGGTCCTGCAAAGGCAGTCACCTTAAGAAGACACAGTGCCACTTAACATTTAGTGGAGAAGGGTTTAAGCTAGGACCCCCTTTTCCAGTGAAAGGTTTGCTAACTCCACAATATGCTAAGCTATTTTAGACAATAGCACGCTTCTCGTCCAACATCAGTGACTTCATGAATGTTTTTTTGGCTGAATAGTAAAATTTCCTCAGACATGTTCCAAACACCTGTGAAAAGCCTTGCAGAACGGTGAATCCTGTTATAGCTGTGAATAGGGTCCCAAATCCATATTAGAAACCATGACTTAGGAATGGGAACTCCAACAAACTCATATGGACAGATGTGGGGTGCCTTATATGCACAATGGGGCAAATTAATTAAGACTGGTGTTTTGTACGCCAGTCTAAATAAGGGCCCCAACAGTCGCAAGGCAGGGGTGATTTATCAAGAGGTTCCGACCTCTTAATAAATCAGGAGGACCCCGTGCACCGAATCACACACCCCCATTGTGTTTGGTGTCACAAAAATGAACATATTAATCATAGAATGTTCATTTTATTGGCACAGTTGATGTTTGTGATCACCGAATCCATTTTGTATCCACAAAAATATGTTTTCTATGCACAGAATTCATTTTGTGATCACAGAAATAATTTGTATGCTCATAAAATCAATTTGTTTTCACAGAATTAACAAAAATTTTTGTGATATTTCTTGTTAATGTAGAGAATTACTTTTGTGTCACAAATCCTATTTTTAAGAACAGAATGTATGATTATTATAAAAATTTTATTTTGTCACGCAGAATTGTTTTTGTAACACAGAAGCGTCTGTTTTTGTCTAATTTGTCATAGGTCTGTTATTTTGGTGGAGATATCGCGGGTGCAGGAATTTTGGCTCTGTTAAAAATAATGGACTTATGACGGATGCGAAGTGTCTGTTATTTTTTTAACATTATTTAATGTCTATGGCTAACAGACAAATGACAGATGTTAAGGGACATCTGTTATATCGTCCATTATTTCTGTCTGTTCTTTTTTCTGCTCATGCTCAGAAAGCAGAACACAAAGAAAAAAACAGACTGTATATTAATGAACATTGTGGAAGAGTGAAGAAATCAGGCGATACCTTTTAGTACCTTTTAATATTAATGAACATTAACAGACATTAACAGATTAATTTTTGTCTATTTTTACTATATTTTTGAACATTCATTTAACGGATATATTGACATCTGTTAGTGTCCATTTTCTTTTACAGACCCTATCATAACGGACTTCCAATGGTAGTGTGAACCTAGCCTTAGGCTTTATAGCACACAACAGCATGTGCAGGTCAATGCTCCTCCAACAGGGTGTTCAAAGGTCTGTTCCGTTCCGATGAACATAGAGCAGGTCTTATCTGTCATCAGAACAGAGTGCATTGGAAGTCCCCATAGAGGTAAATATATCACCCAATGTATTCCGGGTGTCATCCAAGTGCATTCCTCTGCAAACTCCTGCTGCAGAATATTATATTGTCACACAGAATCTTATTTTGTCAGGCAGAATTTTATTTTGTCTCATAGAATTTAATTTTTTACAACACAATGCCTTTTGTAAAGGTGATAAATAAAATAAAACTGTGTCTCACAAAATAAAATTGTGCGTGACAAAATAATATTCTGTTACAAAATAACATTTTGTGCGACAGAATAAAATTCTGTGCCGCAACATAAACTTTTGTGACTGAAAAATTGATTCTGTAAACTCAAAAGATGCATTTTTTGTGTACGCAATTCATTGTGTAGTCACAGAAGAAATAATGTAAGCATATCAATTGTGTGAGTATTTTTCCATATACAGAATGTATTTTGTGTTAGTTTTATACATGTTGTGATTATGACCTATTTTTGCTGTATTCTGTATTTACAGAATGCATTTTATCTCACAAAAAACACCGTAAACAAAACGCGCCCCATTGTCAGGTGTCCACATACTTTTGACAATGTAGTGCGTACATGTACGCATACAGAATAATGATATTTTATCCTGCATAGTGACAGTCATTGACTCCATAAACGGCACCTTTTACGTGGGCCGTGACATTATAGAAGTCATAAACCGACAGAAGTCAGCGAGTTCTTGTAGCACTTCTGGTATCTAGAAGATAACGTGTTCTTTGTGATGGGAAAAAAGCTAATACTGAGCGCTGCGACATTGATTTTTACTGCTTGCCGGTGTTTGACTAGTAGATAGGAGAAGTTTAATAACAGATATGAGGACTTTACCCCTTTCCAGGAAAAGCACAAGTGAAGTCTTATAGTGTAAATGTCTATCACACTGCTGGACCTCTCCAGCTTGGCTAGACACTACTGACTAGAATGAAGGGAAATCTCCACTGACATAGCAGAGTTATCTTCTTATAACTAAAGGGCCTTTATCATGGGATTGACAACTGGATGAATGAGTGTTCATTGAATGGTCCCGGTAAAAGGTCTTGGGATCAGCCAACAAACTAGCAATGCTCATTTGTAGGGTGATCTCTTCTTTTTGGGCAGACTTTGTGGCACATACTACCAAAGCTTTACCCACCTGCAGTACCCAATGGATATGCAATTATGTGGGTAAGGGTAAGGTAAAGTTAAAGGGGTTAGCCAGCCAAATAATAGGATGCATCAATACAAAACACTTCCTAATATATATTCTGTTTAAATTCAGCACCGTTATCTGATTTATTTGCAGATCAATGACCTCAGAGTGACGTTTCCTTTGTAAGTTCGCTACCCCTCCCTGTGAGCAGTTCAGGCAGCAAACAAAACATGACAGCAGCATGTGACCTCGGATGTGGGAATGATTTATTACCTGTGAGAAAGAGCAGGCAGACGAATCAAAGGAAATGTAGTTTGTCCACAGATTGACAGCATGTAAATAACAATGATACAAGGAGCAGCAAGTAAAATAAAGACAAGCAAAGGGTGCACAAAGGAAGAGTGAGAATTTGGCACTGCTGTGGATGTATTTGCAGATACTTTTTGGAAAGTGAATAACCCCTTTAAGTTATACCTCAGTATTACCTACATATTCCCATTACTATTGGGAACTATGGGTGGACCAGGCCTGGACCATGTGAGGTTGCTGCACTGTCTGGCCATACTCTCTTGCTGGATGAAGAAGCACTGTTGTCGGCAGGCAACACATAAACTATAATAGTTCAACCACCATTGGTAAAAAAGTAACGTTTCTGGCAATAGACACACAGGTACTGAGGCAACGGGCCATAATAATTGGGGATCATGGGAGGTATTTTTAGCAAACCTCAAGGGCAGAGAAGAAGAGCTGTCCACATTGCTGAAAAAAAAGATGCTGCTTTTATCTTTTTTTTTTATATAACTGTAATTTTATTGAAAAATTTTTCATTAACAAGGAATAAAGAAAAAACAAAAAAACAATAATAATCAAACAAACAGGAAGCATTGAGGTAAATAGAGGCTATCTGCCTCCTCCCCCTTAAGCAATATGCATTTAAATTAAGCAGTGAACAAGGGAGGGGGGGAATGGAGGGGTTAAGAAGACAAGGGTAGGACCAAAGGGAAGGGGGGGGAGGGAAGGAGAGGACTAGAGATCAGAGACCCTGTAATGTACAATACATGTCCCAGGGTGCCCAAATAGCCCCAAAGGCTTCCCGTGAATTATGTAGGCCAGCAGTCAGGTATTCAAGACTCCTCACATCCTTCATTCTAGCCACAAGCTCAAGACTAGATGGGGGACTCACCTTCTTCCAGTTTCTAGCTATGAGAGTTTTAGCTGCAGTACAAAGATGCAAGAAAAGCCTGGATGACTTATTGCTCAGGTGTCTGGGGGGAAGGTTCAGGAGATAAAGAAGAGGGTCAAGAGGAACCTCTTGCAAAAAGAGAGCAGTCGTCAGAGTCCTGACCTCCCTCCAAAAACCGAGGATGAGAGGGCACGTCCAAAAGATATGGTGCAGGGTACCCACCGCAGCTCCACAGCGCCAGCACCATGGGGGAACTAATGGGTTTAAAGTATGAAGGAGAGCCGGAGTATGATACCAATGCATCAACAGCTTATACTGCGTTTCCTTAAACGTAATGCACTGAGATGATTTCTGGGCCCGAGACCATACAATCCGCCACTGTTCCTGGGAGATGGGTTTACCCACCGCCTCCTCCCATTTAAGCATATAGCGATGATTAACAGGAGAGCCTGTAGTTTGTGAGTTAAGAAGTTGGTAAATAGAGGATATAAAGCCCCTAGTGGACGTGCCTGCACGGCAAATCTTTTCAAAAGCGGTGGGGAGTGACACCTTAAGAGACCCATGGAGGGAGCGGACAAAGTGAACCACCTGCAAGTAATGGAACCATTCAGTACTTGGCAGGTTTTGATTAGCTGTAAGATAAGCAAAGGACCTGAGTTCCAAGGTTCCAGGGTCAACCATGTCAGCAATCCGGTAAAGGCCAGCTTCAGACCACACTTTAGTCATGGCAGAAGTCAGGCTCTCTGGGAGAAGGGGGTTGTATAGTATGGAGACCATAGATGAGCACGGGGACATCAGGGAGAATCTAGCACAACAGGTAGACCAGATAGATCTAGTAAACCGAATGGGGCCCAACAGGTACGAGGCAGGGGGGGGGGGGGGGGGAGCTGACCCACAGAAGCGCGTTAGGATGCATGGGTGCCAGCCATAGCTTCTCTATCTGCACCCATCTGGTGTATGCTGGCATAGCCGCCCAGAATGGGATATGGCGTAAGTGGGCCGCCCAGTAATAATGTAACAGATGTGGGACAGCCATACCCCCAGACCCCCTATCCGCCAGCATAACAGATCTAGGTATTCGGTGTCGTTTTGCTTTCCAGATAAACTGGAAGATAGCTTTCTGTAGGTTCCGTAATTCTCCCCGAGGTATCGCGACTGGGAGCGTCTCGAAAAAATACAGTAGCTTCGGGAGGAGAGTCATCTTGACCGCAGCAATTCTCCCCAAAAGGGAGATAGGCAAGGGTTGCCATTTGTCCAATAGGGCTCTTAGCTCACAAAACAATCGCGGGTAGTTTGCCGAGTAGAGGGTCGCATAGGAGGTGGATATATGGACTCCCAGGTAGTGGATAGAGGACTCCCGCCACTGGAAATCGTAATTACTGCGGAGGAGAAGGAGAAGGTCCCGTGGGATGTTAAGTGGGAGTGCCTCAGTCTTCGCGGGGTTCACCTTATACCCTGAGAGATCACCATAGGTCTCTAGCGAGCGCAGCAAGTTTGGAAGGGTAGTATGAGGGGAGGTGAGAGTGAGGAGTACATCGTCCGCAAAGAGAGATATCTTAAATTCCTTATCTTGGACCATGATGCCCTTGATATTAGGGTCTCGCCTAATCTTGGCCGCTAGCGGTTCAATGCAGAGGGCAAATATGATGGGTGACAGGGGGCAACCCTACCTAGTGCCATTTCGAATAGGGAAGAAGGGCGAAGATGCATGGGGAAGCTTAATTGCTGCTGAGGGTAAGGAGTAAAGGGCCTGGATAGCTGTGAGAAACGGTCCCGTAAGCCCGAACGCCTTAAGCGTAGTATGCATAAACGACCAATTTATGCGGTCAAAAGCCTTTTCAGCGTCCAGGCTCAAGAGAAGGGCCGGGGTAGAATAATGATTGGCCACCTCCACCAAATCCACAGTCCTCCTGGTGTTGTCACCACCCTGACGACAGGGGATGAATCCCACCTGATCCTTATGGACAAGCAGAGGGAGCCAAGCATTCAGTCTATTGGCTAAGAGTTTGGTGAAAAGTTTCAGGTCCGTGTTCAGCAAAGCAATCGGTCGGTAGTTAGCACAATCCTGCAAGTCCTTACCCGGTTTAGGGACCAATGTGAGTAGTGAAGAGAGCATAGTCGGGGGTATAGGGGAACCTGAAAGGAAGGAATTGAAGAGGGACAATAGATGAGCAGAGAGTTCACCCTGGAAAACCTTATAATAATTGTAAGTGAACCCATCTGGGCCTGGGGCTTTCCCATTTGGGAGGTCCCTCAGGACCCCTTCTAGTTCCTCCCTGGTGATGGGGGTATTCAGGGAGGTTAGGGCCTCAGGAGGAAGGCGTGGGAGACAACAATCCTTTAAATAGTCTTCCAGTAGTGTTGAGTCATCCCCAGGGAGTAGTGCTCATGGGGGGGGTAAGTCATACAGCTTAGAGTAGTAAGAGTGGAACGCCAGCGCCACAGCATCAGGGTGATGTTGAAGAGTACCCGCGGGGTCACGGACAGAGTGTGGTGTGGAAGAGGCCCGATGATCCCTGAGGGTTCCTGCCAGGAGGGTATGAGATTTATTACCTCGTTCAAAAAACCGCTGACGGGTATAAAGGAGAAGTCGTTCCACATGGCGGGTCTCCAAATCACGGAGGTCCGTCCGGGCCAGGACCAAACGGCGAAGAACCCCCAGGGATGGATGCGCTGCCAAAGTCGTCGTAAGGGACCGAATACGGGCTTGGAGGAGCTGTTCCTGGGCCTGTCTGTCCCTTTTAAGCCTAGAAGCCAATGCGATACAGCATCCTCTCATGACCGCCTTATGGGCTTCCCAGAGAATGGCAAGAGAGTCTACCGAGCCTAAGTTGTCCCTAAAATAATCTATCAAGTGTGTGCGCAGGGTCTCGAGGGAGGTCGGCGAATTGAGCAGTGTTTCGTTAAGACGCCAATGACATTGGCGAGTAGGCACTGGAGTCGTAGATAAGGTAACCACGACTGGGGCATGATCAGACCAGGTGAGAGGGCCAATGTTCGTGTCCCTAAGCAAACGAAGAGCGGGAGCATTTCCAAAGAAGTAGTCAATGCGGGTGTGAGAGTTATGAGGGTGAGAAAAGAAGGTGTAGGAGCGCGCCGTAGGATTGTCCACTCGCCAAAGGTCATACAAAGAGTGGGCGCGGATCAGCCTGCGGAACTCCCTTGCAAGTTGGGCCAACCTATGGGGGGTTGGGCCCTGGGGTAACGCCAGACGATCCGCCCGTTCAGAGAAGACCATGTTAAAGTCTCCCCCCCACCAGCCAAGCTGATGGTGGGAGAGCGCGCAGACGGGAGAATACCCGGCGCAAGAACGGGATCTGTGCTGAATTGGGGGCATAGACATTGCATAAAACAATCGGGGCACCATAAAGGAGCCCCTCCAAGATAACAAACCGGCCACCTGGGTCTATGTGGGAAGTCGTCACTGTAATTGGGCAGGATCGAGAAAGAAGGATAGCCACCCCAGCTCTGCGTCGATTGTGGAAGGCTGAAAAAGCTACGGGAAAATAATACTTAGCGAAGGCAAAAGTACCAGCGCGGTCAAAATGAGTCTCCTGAAGAAACGCCACATCCGCTCGTAAGGAGTGGAGTTCTCTAAGGACATGGCGCCTTTTAATGTTGGAACCCAGGCCCTTGACATTAATTGTCACGCACCTAACCATTGGGACCCAGGATTGGAGGACAGTGGCGGATTGCAATAAGCTCACCCATCTCACATGACGCTGGCAAGTTTCCCTCGGAGAGGCAAAAGGGCAATCCACAAACAGGAACCCAAAGTCGAGGCAGGGTCTCTAGATCAGGGGAGGGGGGGGGAAAGAGAGGGAGGGAGGGAGGCAAAAGACATCATAAATGACAAAGTAAAAATAAAAACAGTTAAACAATACTTTGTGGGCGAGGCTAAGTCACTCGCCTGGGGACCAATGAGGGCAGCCAGAGGTCCAATCAGGATCAATGGCCGCACAGTCCAAGTATCCCCTTAGGGGGGAGAGCGTGGACAGGAGGTCGGAGGGGAGGCGGTGGATCCCCAACCACCAGTAAAAAGAAGGAAGGAAGGGGAGTCACCGGAACCCCACCCCCGCCCCCACTCCGCTAAAACAATCCAATAATAAGCATAATAGATGAGACCCGTAGACCTAAAAAAGAAAAAAAGAGAAGCAAACATAACATTAAGGCATGCAGATTCCAAAGCACCACCGAGAAAAGGGAGAACGTCTCAAGGGGGGGGCAGCCTCCTCAGGGATCAGTCTCCAGCCGGGGCCTCCGAGTGGTCACCACCGCGGAGGATGCATGACGTCGTCTGGGCTCCAATCGTTGCCAAACCGGTGGTGGGGGAGGGGGTGGAGAGAATAGCTCCCAGTCTGTTAAATCCGGCAGGGGAACATCCAATAGGTCACAGAAGAGAGGCAAATCCGCAAAGGAGCGAAGCGTAGCGGAGCGACCATCCCTACGAGCAATGAGAGCAAACGGAAATCCCCACCGGTAAGGAATTTGGTGCTCCTGAAGAATCTGGAGGAGGGGTCGGAGATGGCGGCGTTTCTGGAGGGTGATTAGCGACAGATCCTGATAGAATTGTAGTGGAGCTCCCTGAAACTCGAAGTCTTTGAGTTTGCGCACTTTGCTCATTATAGCCTCTTTAAGGGTGAAGTCGTGGAGGCAGCAGATGACATCACGGGGTGTGGCGGAAGATCCTCTGGGTCGAAGGGCTCGATGTGCCCTATCAAACTTAATTTTGTGGGACGGGGGCTCCTGCAGTATAGTGTTGAAGACAGCCTCCAGCAGAACAGGCAGATCCTCAGATTGGTCAGCCTCTGGGAGTCCCTTGATGCGTATATTGTTGCGCCGGCCCCTGTTGTCAAGATCCTCCAAGTGGCGTTGCATGTCCCGTATAGCTGAACCCTGTTCAGTGGTAGTATCATGCAGTGAGGCAACATAGTCCCTGGTAGTGTCATGGTCATTCTCCAGCGTGTCCATTCGGTTAGCAATGGAGTGTAAATCAGTGCGGAGGGTAGCAATTTCAGATCGGAAGGATGCTGTGATTTCCGCAACCATACTTTTAAGGTCTTGTTTAGTAGTAAGTTGAGGAAGAAGGTCCGCCATGGTTGATGGTGCTGAAGATGGACCTGGGAGGCAGCTCTGGGGGTACAGGACTGGAGGAGGGGAGCCATAATCCTTGGGAGTGCGGGGCAGAGGAGCCCCTACGCCAGCGTCCCCCACCACGCCATCCCCCTCTGAGCCATGGAGGGGGGGGTGATGGGGGAAGATAGTAGGTGGGGGGCGACAGAGACCAGCTCTGTGGCCACAGGCTGCAACTCATCAGCGGTGTAGGAGGGAGCAGAGCCACTGACCTCAGAACTCCTTGAGAAGCTGGAAACATCCGGGGTCCTCTCATGCCGCTCTGCCAGGAGTGCTGGTGAAGCAGAATGTAGTTGCTGGGACATCCCAGGGTGAGAAGACTGTGGGAGTACTCGTGCTGGGGAAACTCTGGGTTGCCCAGGCGCCGACAGGGATCTCTGTTGAAGCGGCGCTCCGCTGGCTGACAGGGGGAGCGCGGGAGGAGAGAAGCTGCGCTGCGACCCCTGTGCCTGGAGAGCGGAGGAAATCCAAGATGGCCGCCCCGCAGCAGCCTGGCCCGGTAGAGAAGGCCGCTGGGCCAGAAAGGCGTCCAGGGTGGCCCCCCCAGACCTCTCCACGGGCGCTGGGGTGCCCGGGGCCACCTTCCTCGGTAAGCGCTTGCCCATACTGCGCCTGCTGAGGGGTCCACGGGTCTCAGTAGCGAGCGGAGGAGCGGAGAAGGACCTGCGCGCGTGCTACTCCATGCGCGTCCAGGCCACGGCCCCTGCTGCTTTTATCTTTAAGCTAACCACAAGATTTGCATAGCTTTAGCAATATCAGAAAATCTGTGTTTATAGCAGCAAAATAAGCTAAGGAGCAGGCAATGATTCACCTGATGTTTGGGAGAGTTGTTAATCTGTCACCCATCATCTCTGAACATGTATGGATTGGCCAGTTTAAAGCAGACCTGTCCCTAGATTGGAAAAGTCCAAAGATAAGATCGGCGCTGTCATCCTCAGTATATTAGTGTTTTGTTTAGCCAAATCCATTCAGCCATTCCAAAGATATAAGCCCTTTTAGTGTTGATATAAAATAAGGTCTACTAGCCAAGTAGGCGTGAACACTGCATGACATACAGCACACAGAGACCCTGCCCCATAGAAAGCACAGTGTAACCGGCCACTTGACTAGTATACCTTAATTTCCATCAACACTAATAGAGCATTACTTTTGACATCGGCAGAGCATAGCCCATGAAGGAAGTGACATGTTGTGGGCTGACTTGGAGGGTATATATATAACATATTATTTATTGTTGTCATGGGTAAAATAGGCGATTTATCAGAGATGCAAAAAGGGATGATTATTGACTTTCAGGGCAAGGGGGTCAGTATTCCTAAAACAGCAGTGAAAGAGTGTCATGAGAAGACAAATGGCACCATTGGGAATAATCAATGTGGAAACTGCAGAGCACCATGTGCCATTGATGTGAGAGTTGACGTCAAGGTGATTGTTGACTGACAAGCTACAGTGGAGCAGCTATCCTTGAGAATGAACCCATGGCTAGCAGAAGTGTGTCTAAAACAGCCAACCCTACTGCGTATGGGGCTCCAAAGCAGATGGATGGTCACTGCACCTATTCTAAAAAGAGTACAATGGAGAAAAGGCTTCAATTTGCAATCCAGTATTGGAAATGGATCACTCATTGGGTTGCCTTCTCTGAGTCACATTTTCTGCTTCATCAAACAGTGATGTGTCAGGTGAGAAACATCAGAACAAACATCAAACATCATGCAACCATTGGTGGAAGAACACAAGCTGGTGGTGGCAGCGTTATGGTCTGGGGCATTTTTTCATGGCATTCTCTGGGCCCACTCATCCATGTGGAAGGCACTCTGTACCGATTTTGGTATGAATCCATCCTTGACATACATACATGTTGATTGTCTTCCCATGGCCAGATGGAATCTGCAAGACAATGCAACATGGCACACAGCTTGTTCAACAGTGGTGGGAAGAGCACACCGAAGACATCCAAGTACTTCTCTGGCCCCCTAATTCCCCAGACTTCAACCCAACTAAGCATCTGTGGGATCACTTCAATCCTTGTGCTCTTTCTATGGATCCTCTCTCTCACCCTCCAGCACATGTGGGATGCACCACAGTCACCATGGCTCCAGGTACCTGAGAGAACCCACCAGCACCTTATTGAGTCACCCCCTAGACTGTCAAGCTGTCACTCTAGATATTACCGGTGTTCATAATAATGTGACTCGACTCTGTATCTATGGAATGGATTTGGATATATAAAACGCCAAGATGCTCAAGGTGACAGCGCCTATCAGATAATGTATGTCATTGGGCTTTTCAGACCTGGTGACAAGTCACCTTTAACCCAGCTAGCTTTGACTGACTCGTTATGCAAAACATTTATGGTATATCCATAGGGTGTCTCTATACGTACCATCACTTATGTAAGTAATATGAGACATTTAAGTCCTTCGCCCAGGGGTCTTCTGAGCTTTGGACGGGGCTTTGTTTGGATATTCCCCAGTTTATTGGAATAACTTTTGAAAATTTTGGACTATCTCTGCAAACTCAGGACAGCTGACAACTATGGAATACACCTAAGGATTATCTTTCTTTCCACCATCAAGGGTTTTTTCCAGTACTGAAATATTGATGATCCAGAACTGAAATATTGAATATCAGATTGTTAGGGTACAACACCCGGCCCAAGGGTGCCTTTGTCACTTTATAAAAAACAGTATATTAAAGGGGAGGGGAGTGTGTGGTCATCAAATGATGGAAGTTGGCTATAGTACAGATTTTGCACCAACGCCCAGGAGCTGCAAGCTACACCTCTGCATGTATACATATTATTAAAAAGGGCAATGGTATCTACACAATGGAATTCTGTGATAGTAACCAGTCTAATAATTGAAAACTAGGCAACTTGTTAACACTTCACTTTGTGGACTTTGGTCAGATGCATTATTATTATTTTTTTTTTTTCATAAAAGATAATTTTATGGAACAGATGGAATACATTAACCACAAAGTACAGAATGTATAGTCTGAATTCATTGTGTTAGTTATGCAGCTTGTAGTGTAGCCAAGAATTACACATAAACAAGGCAGTCAGACAGTCCTCCCTTGGAAAGCGATTGTGAGTCAGACTTGTTTTGATGCGAAGTGATCATATGGTTACAGACACCTTGCAGCCAGGAACACCTCCTTACCATCATTCTGCATAAACAAGACATGAGCCAGCAAATCTTTAGTTTAGCTGACTGCAATAAGGTAAAAACAAAGGTGAAGCTGACATTTTATTAAACACGTGGACAAAATTGTTAGTACCCCTCGTTTAATGAAAGAAAAACCCACAATGGTCACAGAAATAACTTGAATCTGACAAAAGTAATAATATATAAAAATTCTAGGAAAATGAACAAATGAAAGTCAGACATTGCTTTTCAACCATGCTTCAACAGAATTTTTTAAAAAAGAAAACTCATGAAACAGGCCTGGACACAAATGATGGTTCCCTTAACTTAATATTTTGTTGCACAACCTTTTGAGGCAATCACTGCAATCAAACGATTCCTGTAACTGTCAATGAGACTTCTGCACCTCTCAACAGGTATTTTGGCCACTCATCATGAGCAAACTGCTCCAGTTGTCTCAGGTTTGAAGGGTGCCTTTTCCAGACGGCATGTTTCAGCTCCTTCCAAAGATGCTCAATAGGATTTAGGTCAGAGCTCATAGAAGGCCACTTCAGAATAGTCCAATGTTTTCCTCTTAGCCATTCTTGGGTGTTTTTAGCTGTGTGTTTTGGGTCATTATCCTGTTGCAAGACCCATGACCTGCGACTGAGACCAAGCTTTCTGACACTGGGCAGCACATTTCTCTCTAGAATCCCTTGATAGTCTTGAGATTTCATTGTACCCTGCACAGATTCAAGACACCCTGTGCTAGATGCAGCAAAGCAGCCCCAGAACATAACAGAGCCTCCTCCATGTTTCACAGTAGGGACAGTGTTCTTTTCAAGATAGGCTTCATTTTTCCGTCTGTGAACATAGAGCTGATGTGCCTTGCCAAAAATTTCGATTTTTGTCTCATCTGTCCATAGGACATTCTCCCAGAAGCTTTGTGGCTTCTCAACATGTAGTTTGGCAAATTCCAGTCTGGCTTTTTTATGATTTGTTTTCAACAATGGTGTCCTCCTTGGTCATCTCCCATGAAGTCCACTTTGGCTCAAAGAACGACGGATGGTGCGATCTGACACTGATGTTCCTTGAGTTGGAAGTTCACCTTTAATCTCTTTAGAAGTTTTTCTGGGCTCTTTTGTTACCATTCATATTACCCTTCTTTTTGATTTGTCATCAATTTTTCTCCTGCGGGCACATCCAGGGAGGTTGGCTACAGTCCCATGAATCTTAAATTTCTGAATAATATGTGCAACTGTAGTCACAGGAACATCAAGCTGCTTGGAGATGGTCTTATAACCTTTACCTTTAACATGCTTGTCTATAATTTTCTTTCTAAGCTCCTGAGACACCGCTTTCCTTCGGTTCCTCAGGTCCATGTTGAGTGTGGTACTCACCATGTCACCAAACAGCACAGTGAGTATCTGTAGCCCTATATACAGGCCACTGACTGATTACAAGATTGTAGACACCTGTGATGCTAATTAGTGGACACACCTTGGTCACATTATTATCAGGGGAACCATCATTTCTGTCCAGGCCTGTTTCATGAGTTTTCTTTTAAAAAAAAAATTCTGTTGAAGCATGGTTGAAAAGCAATGTCTGACTTTCATTTGTTCATTTTCATAGAATTTTTATATATTATTACTTTTGTCAGATTCAAGTTATTTCTATGACCATTGTGGGTTTTTCTTTCATTAAACAAGGGGTACCAACAATTTTGTCCACGTGTGTATACAACTTGGATGGCCACAATGTGGCATTACCTATAA
Source organism: Leptodactylus fallax (assembly GCA_947044405.1). Classification (NCBI taxonomy): domain Eukaryota; kingdom Metazoa; phylum Chordata; class Amphibia; order Anura; family Leptodactylidae; genus Leptodactylus; species Leptodactylus fallax. The sequence goes on from CAMRHE010000085.1 coordinate 658,506, forward strand.
ACTGTGCAACGGTTTACAACAGGTGTGGAAAAAACCCTGCACAGTAAAAATGTTTTCAGCAATAGAAGTGATAATAGTTTATTTTTGTCAATAACCAAAATGAAGTGAATGAAGAAAAGACAAAACTAAATTCCATCAATATTTGGTGTAACATTTGCCCTTTGCCTTCCATCACTTCTTCTCAGGACACTTGCAGACAGTTTTTGTAGGAACTCGGCAGGGAGGTTGTTCCCACCATCTTGGAGAACTAAGCACAGATCTTCTGTGGATGTAGGCTGCCAGGACTCCTCCTCCAAAGGACAAAGGTCACACCAAATATTGATGGGATTTAGATTTTTCTTTGCTTTATTCACTTCATTTTGTTAATTGACAAAAATAAACTATTAACACTTCTATTTCTAAAAGTATTCTTCCCCTCAAATGCCAAAAACTTTTGCACACTACGGTATATATATTACCTGGTAGGCCATTATGTCATATGACCTGGATAGCCAGTGTAACATTGTCTGGCTCCTGATTCCCAAACCCAGTAATAGGATTTAAAATGAAAATCCTAGATTTCTGCCATTGTCCAAGAATGTGACACTACTACTTCAGACTAAGTACTAATTCCCGATGCAACCACTAATAAGTGTAAACTGTGTAGGTGTAAAGACCAATGCAAACAATGAAGATGACATGGCCACTTTAATGGGAATCTGTCATCAAGAATTAACCTTACCCTTCCACTCCATCGCAAAAATCACATTGCCATGTAGGGTTTGTTAGCATACATTCCAACCATACCTTTGATTCCCCCAAACATAGGCTTGGAGATCGGATTCCCACCATATATAAAATGATGACATTCCCTGGTCCTACTCACATCTGATCCATCCCAAGAGAGCGATAGATCTCGGGAAGCCCTCCTTCTAGGCTCCAGCCTTTTTTTTTTTTTTTCTCTTTTGTTTATTGTGTTATTTGAGAGCCTGCACTGCACCTTCCTGACTGTCCTGTTTTCCTGGCCTGCGGCCCTAGTTTACCTTGTATTATGGTGCTTCACAACTTCTTGTTTTACATTCTGTTCCATCCTTTGTTATTTTTTTGATGTTATATACTTGAAAACAGGGGCGTAACTATCGGGGTAGCAGCGGTAGCGGCTGCCACAGGGCCCGGGACATTAGGGGCCCCGGAGCCCTGTGGCAGCCGCTACCGCGAACCCCACAAACCAGTAATGATCCCCCCTGCGACCGCGAACGGACCCGGCACGTTACGGAGCCCGCGGCCAGCTGGAGATGGCCGGGCCCGGACCATTATGATAGCGGTCGGGGAAAGCCTGGTTCCCCAACCGTTATACATACTGTTATTGGAAAGGGGCCCTGGCATATTGCAGGCCCCTTTCCAATAGATGGCAGCCCAGGGGAGGTGACTGAAAATAATAAACACATAGTCTCACCTCTCCTGGGCGCAGCGTTCTCTCCGGCGCTCCTCCGTCATGACTGAGGCCTGTGATTAGGCCCCAGTGGTCACATGGGGCGCGGTCGCGTAATGACGACAGTGCGCCCCCATGTGACCGCTGAGGCCCAATCACAGGCCTCAGCAGCGTCGTCGGAAAAGGGCCTGAAGACACTGAAGACTGCAGGATGGAGCGAGGATGCCAATGAAAGGTAAGACAATTGGAGTATGAATGTTTGTTATTTTTAAACACCTTCCCTGGGCCTCCGATTATTATACTTTGGGGTCTGAGGAGACCCCAGAGTATAATAATAGCACCGAAGCGGGAGGGGGCTGTTGGGAGCTATAATACTGTGTGTGGGCCACTGTAGAGCATATAATACTAGGTGGGGCCACTGTAGAGCATATAATACTGGGTGGGGGCCACTTTGGGGGGCATATAATACTGGGTGGGGGCCACTTTGGGGGGCATATAATACTGGGTGGGGACCACTGTGGGGAGTATATAATGCTGGGTGGGGCCCACTATGGGGGGGCATATAATACTGGGTGGGTACCACTGTGGGAAGCATATAATACTGGGTGGGGACCACTGTGTGGAGCATATTATACTGTGTGGGGCCACTGTGGGTAGAATATTATACTGTGTGTGGGGGGAGAAATGTAGAGTATATAATGCTGTATGGGGGCCACTGTGGAGCATATAATGCTGTGTGGGGGCCACTGTTGAGCATATAATACTATCTGGGGCCTCTGCTGAGCATATTTTACTGTTTGGGGACCCGTAACCGGTTCGGGGGGGGGGGGCCCATGTCAAATGTTCACCTTGGGGCCCAGCCATTCCTAGTTACGCCACTGCTTGAAAATTTAATAAAATCTGATTAAACCTAAAACGATGACATATCCTAGAAACATACATCTTTCTATGATGGGAATAACCATTTAAAGGGATGCTTGAACGCACATGACATTGTTGAGAACTCAATAGAATTTTTGGAGAGACGCTATCTTATACCCTCCTCTTCTATCCTAAGCATCGACTTTTGTCAATAGAAAAAAAAAATCTGATTCACCTACTCTACATGAGACTCAAATGAGAGTCTGTCCCAAATTTGCTGAGACTGGCCCAAATTTCTGTAACAATTGTGGCAAATTCAGGCATACTCTGCATCCAGCAGGCTTTGCTAAAATCTCACCCTAAACTGGCATTTCAGCTGGGTTTAGGGTGGGCCTGGGTAGTTAAACACCACTATTTCCTAGACTGGAGGTTGGAGAGCCTATAGGAACTGAAAAAGACAACAGAGGGTCCCAGTGCAAAGTCCACGTGTGGATCCCTGACAATGAGGTATTTGTCATATAATACCACCATAACACCTTCTTGTGTAACATGATATTAGCATTTGGCTCAGTGGTTAAAGGGATTGTCCAGGCTTAATTTTTTTTATGGCCAATCCTCAGGATAGGCCATAAATACCTGATCATTAGGGGGCCGACACCCGATTCAGCTCTACGGAGCAAAAGCTCCATCTGCTGTATCGTTGCCCTTACTGCAGCTCACCTCCCATTGAAGTCAGTGGGAGTTGAGCTGCAGTAAAGGCGCCCAGCCGCTATACAGTGGACAGAGCTTTCTGCTTTCGGACCTGTATTGTGTATCGGAGGGGCGCCTGAAACGTCTCTGTACAGCTGATCTGTCTGGGGGCCAGGTGTCGGCCCACTACCGATCAGGTATTTAAGTCATAATAGTCCTTTAATAGTCCCACAATGGGGAAATTCAGTGTGTTACAGCAGCAAAGATAAGCAGATACAAATACAAATACAACATGTACAGGAATATTCCAAGGTGAGAGGCATTACATTAATAGCAGACAGACAGATAGGGCGTAGCAGGGGGGGGGGGGGATTTAACAGGCAGAGAGATATTTTCAGTTCTCTGTGTGTAATGATCTCCGCTTAGGTCGGTGTTGGTTGTACAGCCTAACCGCGGTGGGGAGGAAAGACTTCCGATAGCGCTCCTTCTCACACCTAGGGTGGAGCAGTCGGTCACTGACAGTACTGCTCAGCGCGATCACAGTCTCATGCATGGGATGGGACTTCTTCTTCTGCATGGAGCTCACCACGGACAGTATCCTTCTGTCACCCACCACCTGCACTGGGTCCAGTGGGCTCCCCAGGACAGAGCTGGCCCTTCTAATCAGCTTGTCAAGTTTATTTCTGTCCCTGGTTGATATACTGCTCCCCCAGCAGGCCACTCCAAAGAAGATGGCTGATGCCACTACCGAGTTGAAGAAAGTTCTAAGAAGTGCCCCCCGGATTCCAAAGGCTCTCAGCTTCCTAAGCAGGTAGAGCCTGCTGTGGCCCTTCCTGTACAGGGCCTCCATATGATCTGCCCAGTCCAGCTTATTATTAAGGAGCAAACCCAGGTACTTATAGGTGTTCACAATCTCGATGCCCGTCCCCAGGATGTCCACTGGTTTAGGAGGGCTTCTGCCTTTGCGGAAGTCCACCACCATCTCCTTGGTCTTCCCCGCGTTAATCTTCAGGTGGTTCCGGTGGCACCAGTCCACAAAATCCCGGTTCAGTTCTCTGTACTCCCTGTCATCATCATCTGTGATGAGACCCACTATTGCAGAGTCGTCAGAATACTTCTGTAGGTAGCAGCTGGATGAGTTGCACCTAAAATCTGCAGTGTACAGTGTGAAGAGGAAAGGGGCGAGAACCGTACCCTGAGGTGCCCCCGTATTACAGATCACTGTACCTGACACACAGTCTCGGGCTCTCACGTATTGAGGTCGATTTGTGAGGTAGTCTAGGATCCAGTTGGAGAGGTGGTGGTCCACTCCAGCAAGGCCCAGCTTGTCCCTCAATAACCTGGGCTGTATGGTGTTAAAAGCACTGGAGAAGTCAAAGAACATTATTCTCACTGTGTTCCCTGGTTTCTCCAGGTGAGACAGAGCCCTGTGCAGAAGATGGATGATGGCATCATCTACCCCAATGCCCGGCCGATAAGCAAACTGGAGTGGGTCCATAGCGGGGCTCACTAGAGGGCGGAGATGTGTGAGAACCAATCTCTCCAAGATCTTCATCAGGTGGGATGTCAGTGCTACAGGTCTGTAGTCGTTGAGGTCCATAGGGTGGGGTTTCTTTGGAACTGGTACCACACAAGAAGATTTCCATAATTCAGGGACTATTTCCTGCCTCAGGCTCATATTATACATATATGTAATTATACCACACAGCTGGTCCCCACAAGTCTTAATTAGCCTTGCACTGATGTCATCTGGCCCTCCGGCTTTCCTCGCCTTGATCTTTTTCATCTCCTTCCTCACCTGGGCCCGTGTGAAGGTCAGACTGTGGCCAGATAAAGATGGATTTCTGGATTTACTGGTCTGTTGGGAAGTGGCCGCATGGGGAGAAGTCATTGTGGTGGGGGGAGCTGAAGGACATACTGGGGTGGGAGGAGCTGGTGTGTGATCAAATCTGTTGAAGAATAGGTTTAGTTCATTAAGCCAGTTAACATCTGCCTCAATCTGGCAGACAGACTGTTTATGACCCGAAATTGACTTAAGCCCCTCCCAGACCCCCCTTATGTCTTTTCTTTCCATTTGCTTTTCCATTTTTTCTTTATAACTGGATTTTCCCTGCCTGATTTGATGCCTCAGCTCCTTTTGTACTTCCCTCAACCCCTCCTTATCTCTTGTCCTGAATGCCATCTTTTTCTCCTTAAGTAGTGTTTTTATATCAGAGTTAATCCATGGTTTGTTATTGGAGAAGCACCTCACCACTTTTGTGGGTACTGTGTTGTCCACACAAAAATTAATGTAGTCCGTTATGCAGTGTGTGAGTCCTTCTATATCTTCCCCATAAGAATCCTGCAGAACTTCCCATGCGGTTGTGTCAAAACAATCCCTCAGAGCCTCATCACTCTCCTCGGACCATATCCTCACTGTGCGGGTGACAGCTGGTTCTCTACGTACAAGTGGCTTGTACACAGGTCGGAGATGTACTAGGTTGTGATCCGATCTTCCCAGGGGCGGTAGGGCTGATGAGTTATATGCCTCCCTCACGTTGGCAAAGAACAAGTCCAGTGTTTTGTTGTCTCTTGTGTGGCAGGTTACATACTGTGTGAAACTGGGCAGTGTGGATGATGGAGAGGCGTGGTTGAAATCACCCGACAGAAGAAAGAGGGCCTGGGGGGTGCTGAGACTGTAACTGGCTCAGCGTGGCTTGTAGGACCTCGCAGGCAGCGTCAGCTTTCGCAGAGGGGGGGACATATGCAGCTATCACGATGACATGTGATAGTTCCCTTGGTAGGTAGAAAGGTCTCATGCTCACAGCTAATAGTTCAATTTATGGCCTACCGTGAGGATAGACTATAAAAAAAAAATTAAGCTGAAGGGTATGCATGGGTAGTGTGTTCATCCCTGTCTTTCGTTGTCAGTTCCTGCTCAGATGGGTGAAATCTGTCAATAAATGTCTAATATCCTTGGATCATGCACATCTACATCGGAGACACAGAGCCTGTCTAAAATTACAGACCAAAAAGTAGTAGAAGGACAACTTTTTCCTCTGATGAAATGACAGCTAAAACAGCAGATACCCAACAGACCCCATTATAGTAATAGAGTTCCTCAGGATCTGTTGTTGTCTGTGATTAGATGGATCCCTCTCAATATTTAGTCTGTTCTTCTGTTCCTATGACAGAACATAAAGAACAGACTTGACAATGAAAATGTGAATCCTATCTTCAAGGGGTTATGCCATGAAGAATATGTATCCTTATCCATAAGATAGAGGAGAAATAGCTGATTGGTGGGGTCTGACTGCTTAGTCCCCCAACGATCCTGAGTAGAGATAAGTGAACCTCTCAGGATTCATTTAGGTTTGAGTGGCTCAGGTCCAAGATTTGTTTCAGGTCAAACAAGTTCGGTATGAACCACTCCTTAAAATGGCTTAAAACATAATGTAGAACACTCTTAGGGCTCCTAGGAACCTATTTATAAAACATAGTGTAAAACACTGTCAGGACTCCTAGGAACCTATCTATAAAACATGTTGTAGAACACTGTCAGGGCTCCTAGGAACCTATCTATAAAACATAGTTTGGAACACTGTCAGGACTCCTAAGAACCTATTTATAAAACATAGTATAGAACACTGTCAGGGCTCCTAAGAACCTATTTATAAAACATAGTATAGAACACTGCCAGGGCTCCTAGGAACCTATCTATAAAACATAGTGTAGAACATTCTCAGGGCTCCTAGGAACCTATATTTCTAATTTTTAGCTCTCTAAGGCAAACACGCCCGAAGTTATGTCAAAGTGAAAATGACATTTTTATATTCTTGGATCTCTTCAGACCCCAGAGATGGAGGCCTGGGGGAGGTGTAAAAAATAAAAAAAAACATTCATACTCACCTTCCGTTAACGCTTTTGGTCCTCCTCATGGACTCCAGCGCTCTCTCTGCCTCCTCGTTGACTTCATGCGCCCGGGTTACTGCTGATGTCTGTGGTTGGGCCTCAACAGCGACATAGGCACATGATGTCATGTTGCTTGGCATACCCATGTGACAGCTGGTGGCCCAATCACAGACAGCAGTGACCCCGGGCACATGACATCAACAGGAGAGCGCCGAACACTGCTAGCAGTCCCAAAGGAGGTAATGGAAGGTGGGTATGAATGTTTGCTTTTTTTTTAATTTTTGTCACCTCCCCTGGGCTCCTACCTATTATTCTCTGGGGTGTAAAGAGACCTCAGAGTATAATGCGGCGTTCATTTTGACAAATCTCCATTTGTTTGGTTTTGTAAAAAACTAAACAATTTGGAATATTTGGGTCGAACCCGGCTCGGTAAGAGTTGGCTCGCCCATCTCTAATCCTGAGAATTGCTGCAGGGCTCAATGTACTATCTCTATTGTTCCTAATGGAAGTGAAAGGGGGGAGCAGATGTGTCCTGTCCTACAGGGGCACAACTACCTATAACCATGCTGCGGTCAGGCTGAATTCACAACGGAGGGAAAAATCCCCCATTCTCAGGATTGGTGGCGTCTTAGCTGCCATATCCACATGTTCAGTTATTTATCCTCTATCCTATGGAGAGATAATACATATACTTTATGGCATAATCCCTTTAAGTGTTTTACATGATAAACATCTCCATGCTAGAACCAGTGTGATCCGGTAGAGGGGTCATTGGGTTCAATATTTGCAGATCATTGGCGTGAGAATCCCTTAGGTTGCAGGATTGGAGTCAATGCAAGATCTAAAAAAAAACGTAACAGAGGACTGGTATGTATGGCGAATATTTGTAGTTGACTGAGAATGTAGGTAAAAGGTCACTTGAGAGTCGAGTAACCTGCCCTGTTATACAAGCGTGTGCGCGCACACATACAGAAACATGCACATACACACACCCACATACATACAAACATGCACACATACACACACACATACACACACAGTGGGAATCCACTATTGACTCCTGAACTCCAGTATTGGTGTGCACAGAGGAGACTTGTTTTCTGACTTTGCCACTAGAACTATGGATTTGCTTTGATAGGGCAGTATCTAATGGCAGTCTGTCTTCTGCTTATACAATGCTGTGACTATGTAGCTGTCTATAGAGACTTATAAGGCCTAGTGTTAATTGATTCCAGAAGCTAAAGGTGACTTTCCTTGAATCCCCTTTAAGTGTATACATACACTATGCATTGGGTACATTCTGTACATTGCATGGGGCAGGGTGTCGCTGCTCATGCACAGCAGTGTAAGGAAAGCTGTAGATCCTTGTGTAATGAGTTAAAGAGCTTGCACGCTTCATTGCGCATCCCACCCCAAGAAACTCCCTTGGAGGAGATCACATGCAGCAGGTTTCTATCCGCACAGAACAAATATCATGAATACACAGCACATTATATGGCATCAGATCACGGCTCCTGTTTGTTCAGGCTTATTTAGACACCTGTCACAAAATTATGACCTGCACACAAGACCTGCTGGCCAGTTATTCTGTAGACTTCAGTCACATATGTTGTCTGGACTTTATGTTACCAAGATGTACATTGTCGTCATGTGCTGCTGGTGCATGTCACCATTGAGGCCAGTCATTGGCTGCATGGGTCACCTGACCACAAACGAAATGTCGCCATTTCCAGTCCAGCACGGGAACTGGACTTTTGGGTGCTGGAAGCAACTAATGGGGTTTTAATTCATACAATTTCCAGCTAAAATTTAGCTTTGGAAATAAGTTGGATGACCCTTTTAAAGAGGACCTTTCACCACCTCCACCAACTTCAGTCCTTTGCCTCCTTTATTATGCACCGCTCCACTGATTCTGGGGCAGTTGGAATTTTTTCTCTAGCCCCCACCATTCCCTAGCAATCAGTGCTGTTAGTTTTGGTGCCTGATATGTTAACTAGACTCTCTAATGTCAAGTGGGTGTAAAGGCCTGATATGTTAACTAGACTTTCTAATGTCAGGTAGGCAGTGTCAGACAGGAGTAAGCAAGGGGGCATGACATCAAAGGCAGTGTGAAACCTCATCTCCTTGACTGATCCTGCATGACACCACCCATCTGACATCAGGGAGTCTAGTTAGGATATCAGGCACCAAAACTAACTATACTGATTGCTCAGGAATGGTGTGGTCTATAAAGAAAATTCCAACTGTGCTGGAATCAATGGAGTGGTGCTTATTAAATGAAGAACAGAGCTTGAGATTGTGGAGGTGGTGAAAAGGTCCTCTTGAAATTGTGCAGTTCCAGCTGCCTGCAGTCACCATTAGAGGGAGCGTTTGAACTTTCTGCATACTGTAATAAAACAGTATACAGTAGGCTCATAAGCTCCCTCTAGTGGCAGCTACAGGTAGCCATAATTGTTTCCTTTTTAATGCAGAGGATTTGGAGTTCTGTATCACAAAACAAAGTTCTGACCAATATAATGGAGTATTAAGAAATTTTACATCACATAATTTTGGGCCTTAAAAACATCAAATAGTATTAATGCCTTTGCAAACGACCAAGCCCCATCCATGTAAAATGGTTTGTGTGAGTGTGTCATAGTACTCAGATTGAACACGGCCATGTGCATAGAACACACTGCATCATACTCAGTTATGACATAATGCTATCAGTTCATTAGTGTAGCGATTGAGCTGTTCCGGAGCTCACTGCATCATAACTGACTATGATAAATGACTATGATAAAGTGAGTTCTATACACACGGCTGAGTTCAGGCCAGGTACTAAGGACTGTTTTACACAGACAGGACTCGGTTGTATACAAGGGCCCTTAAAGGGAATCTGTCATCTTCCTCAATCCCTTCAAGTACTATAGGCGCTGTGACGTTCTTACATATCATAGCTTCATTATGTTTCACAGTCCCATGGATGCTGAAAAATAGACATTTTCTTCATTATGCAAATTAGGTACCCGAAGCACAGGGGGCCTTCCCAGAGATCCCCTAACACATTTTTTTTCTCTTGAAAACACACCCCTGTACAGCTTTGTTCCACCTCCTGGCCAATGGGAAAGGATAGTCTTGCTGCTGCGACTTCATCATCTGGTCTGTGTTGTCTCGCGCATATGCAGTATGCACCACGAAGTCTCGCACATGTATAGCCACATATGAGCTGTATGCTCGTATACTCCTAATACTATAAGTGCATACTGCGCATGCGCGAGACTTCACAGACCAGATGATGACGTCACAGCAGCTGAACTATCGTTTCCCACTGGCCAGAGGGTGGAACAAAACTGTACAGGGGCATGTTTTCAAGAGAAAGTTGTGCTCGGGGATCTCTGGGAACACCCCTTGTGCTCTGAGTAACTCATTTACATAATGAAGAATATGTCTTTTTCTCGTCATCCACAGACTGTGAAACATAATGAAGGTATGATATGTAAGAATGTCACAGCACCTACAGCACTATGGTGGCAGCTTGAAGGAGTTGGGATAGGTGATAGACTCCCTTTAAGGTGAACGTTCACTCCCAGACTTGAAAATCACAATTTGCTGCATGACTAATAGTACATAGACATACATGTGATTTCCTTGAAAGAGGGAGCTAAGTGTATTTACCTTTGGGGTTTGCATTTACATGCTCCTTTCTGGGGATAAGCCATCATGAGATGATCCCGGTCATGACACGAAGCATAAAAAACATTGACTACACAGTGGGGGTAATTTACCATCTGGCTCTTTTTTGCCCATGTTTTCAGACTAGTTTTACAGTGGTGTCTATTTAGTAGGCACACCTCCTTGTTAAATGTTGTGCACATGTGTTACTTTAGATGCACCTTTGTAAACTATGTGCACTTTAACCCTTTTTGTTAAAAAAGGCACAATTGCCCCTTGTTAATATTGTCTGACCTGACAGGCTCTTATACACTGCCCGTGTACTGGAGTGCATTTACACCTTTTTTGCCCCATTTAAAAAAAAAATATAGCATGAAAAGGATCTCCATTTAGGCCACGCCCTCTTTTTCCAACAAAAACAAAAGTGGTGAGAGCAACATAACATCTGGAATAAAAGGTGCAAATGCGCAGGGAAGAAAAAGGTGCAATTTATGTAGGCGCAAGTAGCTTAATAAATGTGCGCCAGTGATTTTCCACCACGATCAAAATGGTCTGTCGCACTCAGTTTTAATGAATATATCTGGATTTTTGCCAGACATCAGGTCATGGTTGCGGCACCTTGCTCATTACAACAATCAGTGGCATAACTAGGAATGACTGGGACCCAAGGCCAGGGCCGGCGTTGGGGGGGGCAAACTGGGCAATTGCCCAGGACCCCGTCCCCAAAGGGGCCCCCGGGATCCGGAACCTGGACAAATCAATAGCAGAAAGGCCCCTTTCCGTGGTGAGTAAAAATAACAAACATTTTTAGTCACCTGTCCTGGCGTCCGACGTCATGTTCTGGCGTTCCGGACATCACCGCTGAGGCCAGGCCTCAGCCTTAGCGATCACGTGGGGCGTGCTGACAGCGTGCCTCACGTAATCGCTGAGGCCCAATCACAGGCCTCAGCGGTGACGTCCACAACGCGTGACGTCAGCCGCAGAGAAGAAGAAGCCAGCGCCGGCGGGGATAACGGAGCAGCGCGAGGAAGCCCAGCAGAGGTAAGACAAGGTGAGTATAACTGTTTGTTATTTTCCCTCACCTCCCCCGGGCCTTCGATTATTATACTGTGGGGTCTGAAGAGACCCCAGAGTGTAATATAATAGCACTGTAGGGCCCCTCTGGATAGCATATTATATTCTGTGGGGCCTCTGTGGAAAATTATAATGTGGGGGGGGGGCTCTGGAGATAATGTTATATTATGTGGGGCCACTTTGGAGCATTATGCTCTCCAGAGGGGCCCCCCAGTATAATACTCCACAGTGGCCCCACACAGTATAATATGCTCTCCAGAGGGGCCCCTTAGTACAATGCTCCAAAGTGGCCCCACAGAACATAACATGCTCTCCAGAGCCCCCCCACTTTATAATACTCCATAGAGGCCCCACAGAATATAACATGTTCTCCAGAGGGCCCCCTCCCCAGTATAATGTTCCACGGTTTCCCAACACAGTATAATATGCTCTCCAGAGGGGCCCCCCAGTATATTATACTGTTTTGGGCCACTGTGGAGCATTATACTGGGTGGGGCTCTGGAGAGCATATTTTACTGTTTTGGGCCGCTGTGGAGTATTATACTGGGAAAACCTCTCTGGGCAGTATATTATACTGTGTGGAGGCCATTTCTGGAGCATGTTATACTGAGTGGGGTCACTGTGGAGCATTATTCTGGGGGGGGGCATCAGCAGAGCATATTATATTGCGTGGCGCCACTGTGGGGCATTATTCAGGGGGGACTAATGAGCATTATACTAGGGGGCCCCCTGGGGAGCATATTATACTGCGTGGGGCCTACTGTGGAACATTATACTGGGGGGACGCTCTGAGGAGCATAATATATTGCGTGGGGCCACTGTGGAGAAAAATACTGGAGGAGGCACTGTGGAGCATTATACTAGCGGGGGCCCTCTGGGGAGCATATTATACTATGGGCCACTGTGGAGCTTTATACTGGGGTAAGGGACAGTGTGGGGAGCCTGTTATACTGTGTGGGGCCACTGTGGAGTGTATTATATTGTGTGGGGCTTTTCGGGAGCATATGATACTCTGTGGGGCCATTGTAGAGCATTATACTGGGGGGGACTGTGGGGAACATATTATACTGTGGGGGACCACTGTGGAGCATTATACTGGGGGAACCCCTCTGGGGAGTATATTATACTGTGTGGAGGTCATTATGGAGCATGTTATACTGTGTTAGGCCACTGGAGCATTGTGAGGGGGGGCATTGTGGGGTGCATATTATACTGTATGGAGCATATTATATTGTGTGGGGCTGCTGGGGAGCATATTGCACTGTCTGGGGCCACTAAGGGGTAGTATACTGTGTGGGCCACTGTGGAGTATTATACTGTGTGGAGCCTTACATACCATGTGGGGCCACTATGGGGGGGGGGCTCATGGGAGCATTTTATACTGTGTGGGGTCACTGTGGAGCATTATATACCATGTGGGGAAACTGGAGGGCTCAGGAGAGCATTTTATACTGTGGAGCATTATATACCATGTGGAGCATTATACTGTGGGGGGGCTCACAATTCCTGCAGGCAGCCCTGTGTGCTATGTCTGCATCACAGCTCCCTTACTATAATCTTGTACATACGTGTAGTGCTCCATGGCCATGTCATTCCCCATACAGTACTGTGCATGAACTGGCCATGGAGTTATTGGGGCCTGCACAGTACTATAGGGGCCGACTATACTGGGAACATACTCAGTAACACCAGATATTCAGCACATATGTAAGACTTCAGTGAAGGAGCTGAGGTGTAGGCTATTAGCAGGAAGCTGTTGGGTGGGGCCCCAGAACAGGATCCTCTGGTGGGCCTAAGGCCCTTCAGTCCGACACTGTATAACGGAGAACTATTATATATAAGGATTGGTTACTATATATAATTGGGAAACTTAAGTATGAGGGGGCTATTATAAGTGGGAACTATTATTTATAAGATGGGCTATTATTTATAAGGGGGGAACTATTATATATAAGGCATCCATTATAAGGGGGGAGTTATTTATAAGAGGGGAACTTTTTATAAGGGGGGGTATAATTGTTAAGTGGGCTTATTTATAAAGGGGGCTATTAGTGATAATGGGGACTATTATTTATAAGGGTAACTATTATTTATAAGGGAGCAGTATTATTTTTACGTGGGTGTCTGTTACTGATAAGGGGGATATTACTGATACAGGGCACTATTTATCATTTATAAGGGAGCTATTACTGATGACTGGGTGCAAAAATCTATTAGGTGGTACAAAGGTGCTCATTTGAATTGTGTGTGGTAAAATGGGGCTTATTACTTTTTTGTTGGCAGAAAGGAGGCGTTATTATAGGGGTTGCCACTGGAAGACGATGCTGTTGTTTGCATATCAGCATTTGGGGCCACGCTTTTAATTTTGCCCAGGGCCCCACTTTGTCTAAAACCGGCCCTGCCCAAGGCGAACATTTGGCATGGGCTACCGCCCCCCCCCCCCCCCCGTATTCCTGCACATATTATTATGCCCCATTGTGACCCCTATACACACTATTATGCCCCATAGTAACCCCTGCAAACAGTATTATGCCCCATAGTGACCCCTTCACACAGTATTATGCCCCATAGTGGCCCCTTCACATAGTATTATGCCCCATTGTGGACCACCCATGAACAATTATTATACTCTGGGGTCTTTTCAGACCCCAGGATATAATGATCGGAGACCCAGGGGAGGATACAAACATAAAAAACAATGGTACTTAGCTCTCCCTGGCTCCATTGCACTCCCCTGCTTACGGCCTTCTTCAATGTTGGGCCAGACGTCACGTGAGCCAGGCATGCGTCGCGACGCATAATGATGTCGGCCTGGCCCACAGTGACATCTGGGATGTCACCAAGGAGGCCCGAAGCCTGCTGGAGCGCAGGAGAGGTAAGTAACAGTGTTTTTTATGTTCCCTCACCTCCCCTGGGCCTCCAATCATTATACTCTGGGATCTGAAGAGACCCCAGAGTATAATGATAGCAGTGTTTGTGGGGTTCGTGGCCCATGGCCTTACTTACTGATCCCCGCTCCTGCTCACAGCCACACCCGCTTCCACAGAATGGGAAGCGCAGGCGGCCTTGAGCAGGAGCAGGGATCAGTAGGTAAATAGGGTCCATTACCAGCAGGTAACGGCCTATTAAAAAAAAAAAAAACATCAGGGGCCCGCCGGCCCTGTGGCTGTCCCGCTGCTACCCAGTATTTATGCCACTGACAACAATAATACATTCACTGTCAGTATTTGTCGCAGCACTCATATGTGGCATGACTTCATGTTGCCACGTAGTCCTAGCCTAAAACTAGGAATATTACTGACTCTATTACTTCATCTCAGTGACAGTTTTCTCTTGGCTTGTACTGCACATTTCATCCTGGCGGAGGTATCAGGTCAGCCGCCTGGAATTTCCTGCCAAATAGTTATAAACAAAATATAGAGGTAAGCCAAGCCAGGAGAATCTGGGCGGTGGAGGTCAGGCACTCTGCAGGTCACAGGGACCCATTTCCCAATATGTCACTAACTGCTGATTATTAGGAAATCACACGTCTATGTAAGCCAAATGTCTGTGTTATTCCCATAAAGGAAGGACATCAGCAGCTGCGGACACCACTGGTGAAGCTCATCTGAGAAGAACAGGACATGAAATCCAACATGAGGATCCCCAAAGTCTGGCACAGTCTATGCCAGTGTTTTCAGACCTGTAGTGTGTAATTGGTTTGTATGGGTTTTCTAGGACTATGATATTGATTCCTGTGGCTTCTTCTCTACTTATCAAGCACAGAAGCTGTACATTGTATAGTGGTTGTGCTTGGTACTGCAGCTCAGCCCCATTCATATGGCAGTATGGCCATATCATGTTACTGGCCTGAGAAGAGGAAGTGCAGCCCAATATCATAGTCCTAGAAAACCCCATAGGTCATCAATATACAAAACAGTGGGGGTTTGACTCTCAACACCATCACTAATCAGCTGTTTGAAGGGGCCACCGTCCTCAAGAAAAGGGCTGCAGCTTCTTCATTACCAGATACAGCGCTATACATTCTATAGTGGCGGTGCCTGGTACTGCATGTAGCTCTGTCCCATTCATTTGAATGGAATGGAGCTGCGGTAACTGCAATACCATGCACAGCCACTACTGAATCCATGGCACTGTGCCTGGTAATCAATGTAGAAGCCACAATGTGACCTATTTAAACAGCTGATCAGTGTGATTGCCGGCGCTACTCGATCCATCAGAGCTCCGATACTAATGACCTATCCTAGGAATACAAGCATTTGCTCTCTGTTACCAGCTATTTACGTCTGAGTTGAGATTGACAGCAGCCTTCTGCCAAAGGATGACGGATAGAAAGTCCTGATCAGTTCTCCTGAAATATTATCAGATAATGTCATTCTCGAGTATATTACTCAGAGCTGCATACCTTAAGACTCTAGGTGTCCTTTAAGGACAAAACACAGATTTCAACCAGCCCCAGATAGATAGGTTAGGGTCACCTGAATCAAATGGTGTTTTCCCCTTGTGAATCACTGCCTCTGTTGCCGAGATATCACCATTTTTTTTCAATATGCAAATAAGCTATTTGGAGCAACGAGGGTGTTGCCACTTAGCTCTTTGGTGCAATGGCAAAGCCCTTGTGAGCTCAATTTCATGTTTTAAAAAAGCAGCCATATCTGAGCAACAGAGGCTTGGCTATGATGCTGAGTTCTGGGGACAGACTCTCTTTAATAGGTATCTATATCTTTACCTGTTTGTTTAGAAGATACCTGTCTGGTTATATACATTAGCTCTGATACAGTTCTGCCACCTAGTGGCCAAATAAATATAAAATGTGTTATGAAACATTGACATTTATTTAGTTATTGTAGTAGTCATTTATAATTCTATTACACTATTATCTTATATTAGACTAACAATGAATAACCTATATCTGGCTTGGGAGGATCCTTGACCCTTAACCCTGAGCTATGTAAATCTCTTAAGTATCAGAAGTGTAATGCAGGGCTATCCCCCATGTGGAATGTGCACAGTAAAAAGGATAGCGATGGTCTGCTTCTTAACTCTTGCCATATGTGGTCTGTAATAATGCAACATCTTATAACTAGTGATATAAATAATGCCACCTACTGGTTTTACTCAATACAGTGAGTGTATAGATATTGTATGTTCTTATATTTTTGTTTGGATTTGGTCTTTACTCTTTATTGTTGATGTTTTCCAAAAAAAAAAAAAAAAAATTAAAGATAAAAA
This sequence comes from Leptodactylus fallax, assembly GCA_947044405.1. Taxonomy (NCBI): domain Eukaryota; kingdom Metazoa; phylum Chordata; class Amphibia; order Anura; family Leptodactylidae; genus Leptodactylus; species Leptodactylus fallax. Next base: position 675,319 of record CAMRHE010000085.1, read on the forward strand.
TAAAATATTACCAGTAGCTGAATACAACCTTGAAAACAGTGTAAGGATGATGTCATCACCATACCCGAGGAAGAATCTAGATCTAATTCATGGGGTTTACATGTAACATTAGGATCTTGGTTAATTTTTGTTATTATTTTATGATATTGTTGCAAAACTGCAGTGATTTGTTACATGTTCATAAAAATTGCAGCAAAAACAGTGACATGACCATGAGACATGTGAATATAGCCATAAGCTTTACCTAGAACTTCTTGGGCTAAAGTGCAAAATCTGTTCCAGTGCGCACCCTCGACCATCACTAGAAATGGCAAACCTCCCAAGATTTGTTTAATTTTGGGCCGAAGTTTGGTACGAAGCGGAAGTGAAATTATTATAATCTGGGGTTTCATCAGACCCCAGAGTATAATAGGTGGAGGCCCAGGGGAGGTGGAAAAAATAAAAAACATTTATACTCCCCTTCCATCACGTCATTTGGGCCTCCTCATGGCGTTCAACACTCTCTCTCAGTCTCCTAGGTGACGTCATGTGCCCGGGGTCACCGCTCAGACCTGTGATTGGGCCTCAGTGATGACATGGGCATACTGAGCGTCATGACGTTGTGATGCGTGGCGTGCCCATATGACTGCTGGAGGCGCAATCACAGACCTCAGTGGTGACCACGGGCACATGACCTTGCCAGGAGAACGCTGGATCCCATTATGAGACCCATAACATGTGAGGGAAGGTGAGTATAAATGTTTTTTTTATTTTTTGTCACCTCCTCTGGGCCTCCACCTATTATACTCTGGGGTCTGAAGAGACCCCAGAGTATTATAATTTACCGCAATACATGTGGCCATTTTAGTTAGTCAGAGATGAATCCCCAATTTTTCATTTTCGTTAAAGAATTATCAATTTGGGATATTCGGGTCGAGCCCGGTTCGTGACAAAGTGGTTCACCCATCTTTAACTGTAAGCCGTCTCTTAGTACTGCTGCCATAAGCAGGCAGCCACCAGGGATACATCATGCTACAACGGTATACCTAAGGCACTGCTTGCAACATTGTGCCAAAGCTGCACCAGTAGGGTAATGACAACGATACTGAACTGAAGGGTTTTCCAAGACAAAGATATCGATGAAATATGCTTAGGATAGGTCATCAATATCATATCGGTGGGGGGGGCTGACACTCATCATCTGGGCAAGTGCTGTGGTCTCTTGACTACTTACCAAGCACAGTGCTGTACATTGAATGGGACTGCTGCAAACAAGACATGTGACCAATGAACATGTCGTCACGTGGCCCGTGAAGAGGAAGCTGCCACTTTAGGGTGGGTTCACACCTGCGCTTCAGTCCGTCCGTTGCCAATCCGAGTGAAAATCTCGGCGAACGGGATTGGCATCGGATACCGACAGGTCAGCAACGCATTGGTTAAAAAGCAGTGGGTTTTTAAAGCAGTGCGAGGGTGTCCGATTGCACCCTCTGCGCTGCGAATCCAGTTTTTTCGTCGGAAACAAAGTCGGACATGCAGCACTTCGTGTCCGAGGAAAAAAAACGGCTTCGCAGCGCAGAGGGTGCAATCGGACACCCTCACATTGCTTTAAAAACCCATTCAAATGAATGGGTTTTTAACCAATGCGTCGCTAACCTGTCGGTATCCGATGCCAATCCCGTTCGCCGAGATTTTCACTCGGATTGGCAACGGACGGACTGAAGCGCAGGTGTGAACCCACCCTAAACCAGCTAATCTGTGGAGATTCTAACTATGCAGTTTTTGTGTTGGACCCAAATCTCTTCCTTGGGTACTTGACTGGGTAGCCGTAAGCGAATCCATTTCTGGGAATAGCAGGCGGTGTGTTTGGTTGCCTGTGTATATATAGAGCTCATTGTGTTTGGATTTCTGTGGTTTTGTTTGAGTTCCTAGATTACAGGTCTACTAATTATCAGCGAAGGTTACGCTGAGATTACAGTATTTTTGGGTATGGTACAAAACTTCCAAAGGTCTTATGGTCACAGTCATGTGATGAAGAAATATGTTTACAGTTCTGTGCTGTTAACCCCTAACTCACTGAAAGATAAGTATTGATGTGCAAAAAAAAATGATATTTTGGGAGAATTAACTGTATCCTAGGGCCCACCGGACCATTCTGGGGGCTCATCCTTTATCTTTTAAAAATTTTTTCCATGAGCATAACTATAATTAAATTTGTAGACAATTAAAAGTTAAACATTTTTGTTAATAAATTATTAATAATAATAAATAATTAAAAATTTTGCAGAGTTTTTATGATTTTCTCTAACCATCTTAGTGATGACATCTGTTGTCTTTATCATTTGCCAATGGATATGACTATGAATGCAGGAACTTTCTATGGTCAGCACTTGTCAGAAACCCAGCCATGATTTCCTTAACATGGCCAGGTTATGTTCTCATACATGTAGTGCACCTGCCCGATAACCTGTCCACAATAAGGAAATCATGTCGGTTTTCTCATATATATATATATATATATATATATATATATATATATACAGTATATTCTTTATTTAGTTTTTCATAAGAAAATAGAAGATACAATTGTAAGGTCTGAGTCATATCTAACCCTTTAGACAAGGATAACAGAAGCAAATAACATAGGATGCTACCGAGCACTGAAGTTAGTGTTTCCAAAAATATATAGAGAAGGGGAAGAGGCAAGAAGGAGGTGCAGGAAAAAAAAAAGCAGAAAAGAGAGGGAGGGGAAGGAACATATCAGTGATTAAATAAATGGAGATGTATGGGATCATGACGTCAGAATTGCATCTATTCAATAGGCATAGTTGTGGTGCCCCTGGGTTCAGCCTAAGTACAGAACAGGGACGCCAGTAGGTAGAACGTCTTCGTGAAATAGTAATAACCTAACTGACCTGATAACACTATGTTAGTAACAGGCTGTAACAGTTTTGCAGTACAAAACATGAGCTAGGAGCAGGGCCTTTTTAATACATTAGGGGGCCCTGTTCAAACTTTTGTAAGTTGCCCCTCCCCCAACATAATTTACTTTCCCCATAACTATCCCCCTTATAAGGCCCACTCAACCACGCAAAAAAACAAAGAATACTCACCTAACCGCTTTCCCAACTTTCAAAGGACAGAAAGAGAGAAGGAATGTGTGTCGAGTGCAGCACGCCTTTGTAAATTTAACCCCACCCACTTCTACTTTGACTCCGCCCACTCCCATCCATTTCTCTTTGTGCCTCCACACAGTATAATGCCCCTACAGTCACTCTAATATGATATGACCCAACATTATAATGTTTCCCTCTAATTCCCCCCCCCCCCCAGTATAAAGTCCCTCTGCTGGTGCACTTGCCGTTTAATGTTCCCCTTCAGTTACCCCCAGTTTAATGTCCCCTCCAGTTGCCCCCAAAGTTTAATGTCCCCCTCTATCTTCCCCCAGTTTAATGTCCCCCTTCACCCACAATATTATGTCTCTGTCCTGCTAGGAATTAAACATAAAATGCTAATAAACAAAAAACTAATACTCACTTCTCCTCACTCCCCTGCTGCTCTGTCTGAAGTCTCTGCTCTCGGAGGCTTCAGATGCATTGTGAGTGACATCATCACATTGCGCCTACAACTCCCGGAGCACATAGGGTCGGAATGATGAAGCAGGGGGTGGACGGCTCCTGATTCACCATTGTATTCAGGGCATCCTCTGGGACAGGAATCTTGGACTGTTGGGAGGTATAAGCAGAATAATGAAGCTTCGAGCTGATAGCTCCATGCTCCACTATTGTATTCAACCTCTGTGTGCTAAGGACACAGATAATGTTGAAATCACTGCCTGCTGACTAGAACAGTGGGACAGCACCCAAAATGTGGGACTGTCCTGCTTGATCCGGAGCGGCTGAGTGGGCCCCGCAACCATAAGGCCTGGTGCACACTATGGTTAAAGCGGCCCTGGCTAGGAGGTAGAAGACTTAAAGTCCAACTATGGAGACCATGTTTTCAAGAACTTGTTGTGAGTCCGAAAAGACCAGCTTGAAAGTTCTAGTTGGTTGACTTTAAGAGTCCATTCTTGATTTTTTAAGCCATCTCAGAGGAATCAAGGTTTTTGCTGCTGCCAAGAGATGCGTCACTAGGTTGTGTCTGGATGGAACGTAGTCGAGGGAATGTCGAGAGAGAACAATGAGCTCAGGCTTGAGTTGGAAAGTGGTAGTGCTGACTTGATGTATAGTTAGTTCAATTTGTGAACAGAAAGGTGCTATGATGGGGCAGCTCCACCAGAGGTATATGTAGGAGCCTCTGTAGCTGTTGCATCTCCAGCAGCGGTCATTATCCACCAGTCTGTGGGCATATGATAAATCCAGGGTTTTATACCACCAATTTATAGTGGTTCTTCTTGGAGCCACAAACAGAAAAACAATGAGAGTGGTTTGACATCTACATCAGACAAGGAGATATTCAATTCTTTCTCCCATGACAATAGAAATGTCGGCTTTGTGTCCTTCACAGCACCTAGATGGGCGTGGAGCAGATAAGACAGCTTCCTTGGTATGGCTGTGCCATCGGCCAGAGACTCTTAAAATGGAGTGAGTGCACGAGACATAGAGGTCTTACTTAGAAGTTCAGTGCAACAGCGTTGGAAGTTTAGATAGTCAAGGTAGGAGACTTTATGAGGCTGAATCATGGCTGGGTTTCTGCATTCATGGTCACATCCATTGGGAACCTATCACGACACAAAACTGTCACCACTAAGATGGTTGGAGAAAATCTTTAAAACTCTGCAAAATTTTAAATTATTTATACTTCCAAAAATTTTTAACTTTTAATTGTCTACATATTCATATATGGTTATGTTCATGGAAAATCCCTTTACTTAGAATGAAATCTGTTGCTGTCATTGTACGCACAAGAAATGTCATCCATAAGGGGGCTTATACATATTAGATGAAGGTCAACTGAACCTGCTGATTTCGGTGGACCTGCCAATTGTCTAATGTGTATAAGATGTCCTGACTTTCCCCAAATGGCAGATGTCATGGGTAAGAACGTAAAGGCAGTTGGATTTCAACATGCCTGATCCTTTACCCCAATTTAAGACCACATGTAGCTTGGGACCAGTGTGCCTGAATATGGGGGTCGACAGAGGCATATTACCATTCAGAATAGCGGTATATTTTTTGTTACCCCCTCAGGGTTCTATGCCCAGCAGTGACTTCTACCTCTGCACCCCCTATAGCTACTGCCCTGTGAAGAGGATTAGTTTTATTCTTCCAGCAGCTGTGTATAACAATACCATACAGTACATTGTTATATAATATTGGGTAGTTTTAGTTTTCTCCCGGGGTTTCTATCCTCAAGGGCCTGTACTAAATGTAGGCCCTGGGCCTGGTCCCTAAGCCATACCTGCCAAAGTCTACCACAATATGGAACAAGATGAATAGTAAAATATGATACCCACTTTTTGACAGTTACGCCCCTACTGAAGGCATAAAACCGCACTGTCCACCAAAAGATGGCGAAGGCTTTCTTGTGACCTTGGTTGTTATACAGGGTGTCTCCTAAAAAAAATCCAGACCAATAGCTCAGAAAGATCTGTACACAATGGCTGCCTTATCGAGTATGGGCTATTTGTTGGTAAATTTCCCAACCCCCCCCCCCCCCCCCCCCCCCCTAAAAATAGAGGGTTTAAAGTTATCTCAACACCTATTACAGATAACACTACAGTTCCAATTGTAAAGTTGTGGAGCTTAGCCCTTAGGAGCTGAGATAAGTCCTTTATTTTTGAGGGACAGGGAAAATCACTGATACACCCATGAATAGTCCATACTTGATAATGTATAAAGCAGCCATCATTTACATGAATCCATCAGTTCTATCTGAGCTATTAGCCTAGATCCCTTTTTTAGGAGACTCTTTGTATGTATTTATGATCGAGGAGGCCACAAGAGCCGCATCATTACCAGTAATATTTTCAGCACTGATAAATGGAAGGACTCAGATAAACACTTGATAGTCAAGGCCTTTACGTTTCCCCTGGCATTTCGCAATATTGACTTCTGCTGCCCATAACAAAGCCTCGAGGATTCTGTTCATAATGTCTTATCATTTCTAATGCCCTTCATAGATTAATGTTTAACAGGATATTTGTCCAGAGATCAACTAGATGTTGTCCATGTTCCAACCATTCATAGATCTACTGACATATGGCAGGAGCAGAAAACAGATACACTTGTAGGTAACACGTTGTTTGCCTATTTCTCCTTTAAAGGTAGTCTGTCACCAGAAGCCAGCGTGTCATCCCAGCCCTGTAGACGGATAGGTTAGGGTCACCTAAACAGAGGTGTAAGCCTGGGACAGCCCTTCAAAGGGTGATTCACAAATGGCATTTTACAGCAAAAGTAGGAGTGGCCTTTTCAAGAGCTGCGGCCTTTGTTAAAGGGCACAGCTAAATATACTCAGATCCCATATAATAATATTGGATCCCAGATTGTTACTGGTTAAATAAAAATTGTGCCATTTTTTTTCACATTATTTAGTGATCACCTTAAATTTTTGTGTAAATTTTATTGTGTTCGTAATGGTCACGGCAATACCAAATATGTCTAGAAGTTTTAATAATTTACAATATATATATATTAGTTACTATATATTTTTATTTAACTATATGTATTTTTCCATTAGGTGTGTTCCAGGATTTGAACCTGGGAACACACCCAATGTTGATGGATACAAGACAGCCATGCCACTGGCTCCATTTCCCTCAATGGGAGATTTTTCTCTTGCCAATCTTCAATAGTATTTTCTTTCCCTTTATCTTTACAATAACGTATTAGTGTATAGAGATATATATCTATAGTCTGCTATGTTGTATGCTTGAAGTTTGGTAAGGGAAAAATCCTCCCATTGACATTAATGGGGGCAGTGCCTCAAGCAGTAGAATGGTTGCATTGAATACATCATCATTATATGTAATCCTGGGTCCAAAACTGGGATCACACCTAAAGAACAAATACATAGTCTAAAACTTTAAATAGATCGGGTGATCCCCCAGAAACCTTGCCATTAGCATTCACTGCACTGAGGTGATGTCACAGTGCAGTTAATACTAGTGAGCTGGCAGCTGGGTCAAAGTGAACATTGATCTGGTGACCCGGTGAGCTGACATGTCTGCCTAAATTAAACAGTGTTTTCCCCTTGTGAATCAGTTCCTTCATTGCTGAGAAATAGACGTTTTTGTCACTATGTAAATGACCTCTTTCTGCAAAAACACCTGCCATATTAATCCAACTACTGGTGACGAAACACATCGGTGAGTCGGTCAACAGAACCCAGCATATCGACCTAACCCCATAGATAGTTAGGTTACGGTCACCTAAACTAATTCCCCTTATGAATTGATGCCTCCATTTCTGAGATATCGCCGTTTTTGCCAATATGCAAATAAGCTCTTTTGAGCAATGGGGGCGTTGCCATTGCTCAAAAGAGATAAGCCTCCCAATACTCTGTGCTGTCCTCTGCCTCTCCATTTGATTGATAATGCACACAGTGATGTCACAGTACAGAGATAATGCACACAGTGATGTCACAATGCAGGGATAATGCACACAGTGATGTCACAGAACAAGGATAATATACATAATGCTTTGGGTAACGTTCTGATAGGAAACCTTGGGATCTGGCATACGTACAGTGGGGAAAAAAGTATTTAGTCAGCGACCAATTGTGCAAGTTCTCCCACTTAAAAAGATGAGGCCGGCCTGTAATTGTCATCATAGGTAGACCTCAACTATGAGAGACAAAATGAGAAAACAAATCCAGAAAATCACATTTGTCTGATTTTTTAAGAATTTATTTGCAAATTATGGTGTAAAATAAGTATTTGGTCATCTACAAACAAGCAAGATTTCTGGTTCTCACAGACCTGTAACTTCTTTTTTAAGAGGCTCCTCTGTCCTCCACTCATTACCTGTAGTAATGGCTCCTGTTTGACATTGTTATCAGTATAAAAGACACCTGTCCACAACCTCAAACAGTCACACTCCAAACTCCACTATGGTGAAGACCAAAGAGCTGTGGAAGGACACCAGAAACAAAATTGTAGACCTGCACCAGGCTGGGAAGACTGAATCTGCAATAGGCAAGCAGCTTGGTGTGAAGAAATCAACTGTGGGAGCAATAATTAGAAAATGGAAGACATACAAGACCACTGATAATCTCCCTCGATCAGGGGCTCCACGCAAGATCTCACCCCGTGGGGTCAAAATAATCACAAGAACGGTGAGCAAAAATCCCAGAACCACACAGGGGGACCTAGTGAATGACCTGCAGAAAGCTGCGACTATCGTAACAAAGGCTACCGTCAGTAACACACTACACCGCCAGGGACTCAGATCCTGCAGTGCCAGACGTGTCCCCCTGCTTAAGCCAGTACATATCCGGGCCCGTCTGAAGTTTGCTAGAGAGCATTTGGATGTTCCAGAAGAGTATTGGGAGAATGTCATATGGTCAGATGAAACCAAAGTAGAACTGTTTGGTAGAAATACAACTCGTCGTGTTTGGAGGAGAGTGAATGCTGAGTTGCATCCAAAGAACACTATACCTACTGTGAAGCATGGGGGGGGCAACATCATGCTTTGGGGCTGTTTCTCTGCAAAGGGACCAGGACGACTGATCCGTGTACATGAAAGAATGAATGGGGCCATGTATCGTGAGATTTTGAGTGCAAACCTCCTTCCATCAGCAAGGGCATTGAAGATGAAACGTGGCTGGGTCTTTCAGCATGACAATGATGCCAAGCACACCGCCAGGGCAACGAAGGAGTGGCTTCGTAAGAAGCATTTCAAGGTCCTGGAGTGGCCTAGCCAGTCTCCAGATCTCAACCCCATAGAAAACCTTTGGAGGGAGTTGAAAGTCCGTGTTAGGCTGAGGATCCACGTTGCGGAAGATTTTGCTGCAGTTTTTTGAGCCAAAGCCAGGAGTGGATGAGCAGAAGGGAGAAGTATAAGAACTTCCTTTATATTTCCCATTCCCTTTGTAGTCACTACTAGGTTTGGCTCGAAAAACTGCAGTCTGAGAACACCCTGGCTGCTTCTTCTCCATTTTGTGTTGCTCACAGTAATACTGGATATTGCTTGTGGTTCAGGTGGACTTTGACAGTCAGCCAAGCATAAAGCTCAGTCGCTTGAATCAGTTCCTACCCCGATCATTGCAATAGCCTGAACTCCTGCCAGCTGGCGTATCTACCTGAAGCTGAGTGTATCCAGGCAGCAATCCAGAAAATCGATTTACAATAAAACACCTGATATAATAGAGAAAAGACTGAGGCCCCCACGTAGCAGAACACAGTATAAAAACGCAGCAGAAACGCAGCATGTTTTTTTTTCCACCGTGTTTTTCATTGTGGTTTTGCTGCGTTTTTTTCTACAGTTTTTCTTCCCTTATTAAATCTATAGGGAAAAGGCTGGTAAAATTGACATGCTGCATTTTGGAAAAATTCAGCTTTTCTGCAATGTTTTTTGTTTTTGTTTTTTTATTTTATTTTTGCAATGTGTGGATGGGACTAGCCAGAATCTCATTCACTTTGCTGGTCTTGTAAAACGCAGCATTTTTTTTTCTGCAGCAGCCAAAAACGCTGCTTTTCTGCAACATGGGGCCTTAGCCCAAAGATGAGGCTGCACATTGTGAAAAAGCTGTGTTTTTTTTTTCTTTTGCTAGAGTGGTTTCTAAAGGAATGGGAAATATAAAGGAAGTTCTTAGGGTAGGTTGAAACGTAGGAATTTGCTGCGGATTTGATGCAGAATTTGACGCGGAATCTGCCTGAAATCGCTTTACATTCATTTCAATGGGAGGCAGTAGCTTCTAGCAGGAAAATAATCATCCTGTTTGTTCTTCAGGTGGATTCCGTCTGAGAAATCCCATTGAAATGGATGGGAGGCAGAAACTACTACCTTTACCGTCAGTGCAGAATTTGAAATTTGGTCCTGTCTAATTCAGTGGCACTCTTTTCTGCATCAAATTCAGCATCAAAATCAGCCTCAAATTTAGCGTCAAAATTCTGTTTTTGACAAGCAGAAAAAAATTTGCTTTAAATTTCTGAAGCAGAAATTTTCTGCTTGACAAATTCAGCGTCAAATTCAGTGTCATATTTCTATGTGTGAACATACCCTTACACTTCTCCCTTCTGTTAAACCCACTCCTGGCTTCGCCTCAAAAAATTGCTGCAAAATCTACAATAAAAAATGCAGTTTTTCAGCAAGCATTATACACTGTTCACATTTTTCTTCTTCACCGCTTCAACACATGGCAGTGGTTATGTTCATGGGTGTAGCTATAAGGGGTGCAGAGGTAGCAGTCACTACCAGGTCCTGGACTGTGTGGGAGCTCCAAAAGTCCCTCCGCCACATAAAATATACAGTGGCTTACACGTCACACTTTTCAGATTTTTATTTGATTTAAATTTTGAAAACCATGTATCATTTTCCTTCCACTTCACAATTATCTGCTAATTTGTCCTGGTCTATCACTTAAAATCTCAAGAAAATACATTTACGTTTGTGGCTGTAAGGTGACAAAATGTGAAAAAGGTCAAGGGGTATGAATACTTTTGAAAGCCACTGTACCACTATTCTAAATGGCACAAGGTAGGTAGGGGCCCCATTACAGATTTCGCATCAGGGCTCAGATGCTTCAAGTCACACGTCTGGTTGTGTTCTAGGATAGGCACTGTATGGCAGTATTACTTAGATACTCAGTACAGTTAGTCGGGCGCATATTGCACTTTTTTTGTGATCAGTGTATGAGAGTATAGCTGGGGACAGAATAATGCGGACTATGATTCCTGAATTTTCAACAAAACAAGCCGGGTATATCAGATTTGTCCAGGTAAACCCTGGTTTATGCAACCAAAACCACATGCATTTTTGTGAAAGAGAATACTGTGTAAACCAAACCTAAGTTGCTATGGGGGGAATTTATTAAGCCTGGCATTGCCTATGCCAGTCTTAATAAACTCTCCGACTGGCGCAAGATGTACCTGAATTATTAATAGGCCTCTTAATAAATCAGACGCACTCCCGTTTGCCAGAATGGAAGTCTATGCCAGTCAGGAACTGGCATACATTCTCTATGTAAACCGGCTCCCCTTGCCGTCACTAAAAGACGAAATTGGCACATCTTTGGGACAAGAAATGACGGTGTGTTCCAACGATGCGCCACTATTATTAGTGTAGATGAGTTAAAAAATTCCCCCTGTATGTTTTTGGATGTGTAAAAACATATCCAACAAATATTCAAAAAATATGGTGTGAACAGAACCTTAAAGAATTGTTTAAACTCTCCTGACAAGTAACCAAGTAACCAAAATGCACTGCTGACCCGCTCGATCTGGGTCGGCTGACTATCATAGAGCTGGGTGCAAATGCACTGTTTGCCCTATGGTTAAAGCAGCCCTGCCTACAGCGCTGCCACAGGTGAAATAAAGTATTACACACATGATACGGAATTCAATTCGCTGTCTGAATAATAGACTCCATCTTTTAACTTGGAGAACTCTAATACCGTATCTAAATATATGTTTTGTATACTAGACAAGCCCTTTAATAGCTGACTGTTCATGACCTATTCATTAATAACTGAGCAGCAGTGTGAAAGATCCTCAGTGCGCCAACACTGCTTTGGCTCACACCTGAGTCTTCTTTCATAAAAAACCACACTCACCGCCAGTGAGTGCTGGGTCCACAAGATAAATACAAGACAAGCTTTCTAAATTTTATATATTTATTAACCCCTAAATGGGTCGGTATTAACATCTAACACATGCAGTTCAGAACAGATATGCAGTTGTATGCAAGCATTAACAGTTACTAGTTACAATATACAGTATTTAAAATAAAAGGGAATAAAGGTGAAATAGTTACTTTACCACGCATCTCCTTGATGTGGCTCTATAGTCCAACACTCACACATGCTCTGTCATGTGTGAATAACCAGTGGAGGCTTCTTAGCATGTGGCATTAATACAACAATCCAGCCTGCATGCTCTTCACAGTGGTCTGTCTGTAATATCCTGTAGTCTGGCTGTAAAAACTCCTCATAGTGTTCTCTTGTAGTCCCAGCACAATTTCCCCCCACTGACCTCTTATCTCATCTTATATACCCTTTATGACACCACCCAGAATGAGGTCATCAGCAACAGCAAGTCTGATGGATTAATGCACTCAAGTCCAGATTCTTTGTAAAGAGCTGAGACCAAGTGGAATGATACAATGTTATCAACCATGTCTGATCTACCAGTGCAGACTGAACAATGCATGTTTCTTTGATCACACAGGTCTATATATGAATTTAATGGAGCCCTACTGGGATGGATACAAAGCCCCATTGTTATAATGTTGCTTCTACTGATAACATACAACTAGGATTATAGCTGCGCACCTTATGAATAAAGAGATACGCTACCCAGAGATCAAAATACAGCTTTGAGTTATAGCCATATTTCAGTGGAATCATCACAAGCAGCCATGTCCAGGAGTCAATGGGGTAAGGACAAGGTGCTGGCTGGGCCTCGATCATGATGACAAACCACTATGTAATGTATCAGCGCCATTCTTCAGCTTCCATGACATCTCCATTCCACTGATGCTTACTTGTACTACTATCTTACAAGTAGTACACCAGCATTTCCATCTACATCACATATCACACGGCGCCTCTTATGTCGAAGCCTTCTGCTGTAGATTGAATGTTTCATAAAGTAAAATTCAATATAGAGTGAACTACTCTTATGAGAGCCATTGTGTCTCCCCATATACACATCGCTCCACCAACCCATATGAAGCTGACAAGATGCAGCGCTGGAAACCTTCCCACTATGTTATTTATTACCAGTTATTTCTTATAATGCTTTTTCCACCCATGGTGACTCTTGGGTGCTTTAAAATGTCAGAATTCTTGCAATTGTTGCCCATTTTTCCTCCATAGGAAGGCATTCAGGACATGTGGCAGTCATAATAACCAGAGGTTCTACCATGACTGTTACACGGCCAGAAGTTATACTGGCACGGGCAACCTATTTTCAGATTGTAGGTATGTGCCATTGATCTGATCAGTTGGTTGCTTCCGCCAGGTCTTCTTATATATATGCTATGTCTTATGGTGAGCCTGTGTGAGGACAACTAATCCTGACAGACACCTACTGAAATCAAGAGACATATGTTATAATGGGCAATTTGGCAGTGTGTCAGCTTTACAGGGCAATATGGTGAGCCTGTTCTGGGCACTTGTGTCCGACTCAGGGCTGTGGATTTAGAGTTGGGGGTTAGTTTTGGATGGACTTAGGAAAAAAAGTTACCAACTCCAGCATCAAAATAAAATGATTAATTATTATATATTATACAATTTTTGATGCCTAGTTGTTGTATCTCTATTTTATAGGAATTCAGTTACTAACTTTTTTGGTGAATTATAGGAGCTTTACTGATTCTGATTGACCATGGCTGTCAGAGTCGGTGCTTTGACGTATAGACTGCACAGCCCTGGTCAGAATGAATCCCGTTTGACAAGCAAGTAAGTTCCCAAGCTTAGTAAGGCTGTGTTCACATCTGTGTTGTGTAATCCGTTCTTCTGGTACATTATAGGAACACAAGAATGGATTAAACAATATCGCTAGGTTCACACTTGCGTTCGGGTTTCCGTTCGTGGGGAAACCCGCAGACCCCATAGACTATAATGGGGTCCGCCGGGTTTCCACCCGAAAAATGTGGAGAGAAGTCCTGCAAGCATTTTTTAATCAGATTTCGGGATGGAAACCCGAACGTAGAACAGGAGCAGGTGTGAGCCTAGCCTTAAGACGGATGCGTCTAATGATGGATAACAACAGATTTCAGGGACCCCCATTGACATTAATGGGGTCTGTCAAGTATTCGTTGTTTTTAAAGTCACAATGCCGGATAAAAAATTGTGCTTGCAAGACTTTGTCATCTACAATTTTAGATAGACTCTGTGCTAGATGGACTCTGTCACAGATGTGAACGTAGCCTCAGCATCTGTCCAGGTTTGGATTAGGCTGCTACAGTATCAACAGGTATATAATGCGTACAATAAGTATATAACAATATAGTAAACTACTGCATATGACACCAGAACGGCCATACTCACTACCTTATCATTTGGCAGTACAATAGATAGACAATTTGTATTGGGATTACATTATACACATATCATCCATATTACATCACTATATGATAATGTGTCTTGTATGAGAGACCTACACTTGTGGCTAATGGCCTGGGCAATATGGCCACATAACTGGCACAGCTAACTGAACTGACCGGTATTACTGGTGATTTATGGCACAAGGTTTATCAGTTGCAAACTGGCAGAACCTCATGTTCTCTCAATCCATTACTAAATTACTTGGAGCGTATAATCCTCATGTGAATCCCTGGCCAGTGTGTAAATATCTGGATTATGTCTGAGGCTGATTTTTCGTTAATAAGTCTCCAACACAGGAGCATAGGCTGAAAGTGTCTACGGCTTACTGGCCTACTCTCCCGGAGTGTCCAGGGTTCTCACGACATAGGGAGATCTTCCACACAGCCAGATAAACTGAACAGTCTATGACCAAGCTAGCAGCTGCCTAGTGAGCACTGTATAAATATGTATGGTGTGAACACCGCCTAGTGGCGGCTACAGGAACTATCATTCTGTGCCAGTGAGAATGGAAGCTCTTGACAGGCACTGCTAAAGGGGTTTCCTGGGTGAAACAAGTTATCAGGGGGCAGGGAAGGACATAAAATAAGTGATAATCTCTTCTTGCTTGCTGCTGTTGCTTGCTGTTCATCGCTGGTTCCAGTGCACTTGGCAACTGAGGCCAGAAATTTACTGCAATGGGCCACTTGGTGTGCGAGTGTATGTAGGGGGAGAACTAATGTTGCGCCAGAGTTGGAGAGTAACCTCTTTTTGTTTTTATCTGCACCCTTTAGTTTTGCCTGGAAAACCCCCTTAAAGGGAGTTAGTCTGATGTGATGGAGACATCATGGGCTCTACTTGTGGACAGAATTGCTTCACATGTGACTTACAACTCACTAAAGTAGTCAAGTATGATGTACACAAAGCAGATCGGTGGGGGTCTGACACCCAGCACCCTCACTGACCAGCTGTTTGACACCAGAAGCAGACAGCTCCATCCACTGTGTAGTGCAGGGATCAGCAACCTTTGACACGCAGCTGCTGGGAAATTACAACTCTCAGCACGCTCCATTCACTGCTGTGGGAGTTCCAAGTAGAGCACATCAAATAGTCATGCTGGGACATGTAGTACCACAACAGCTGGAGCACAGAAGGTTGTCTACCCCTAGTGGCTGTGCCCGGTTACTGAAGCTCAACTCTCACTTAAGTGAATGTCATATATGCAGCAAAGAAAGATGTCATATACGTTGCACAGACTGGGAGGGGGTGAGAACATGTAAGGACCTGAGCGCCCATTCAGTGTTCATATGCAATAAACCTTATATAACCTTGTTATCTGCAATATGAGAGCTAAAATGGAGGAGAAGACCTGAGGACTATATAAGCAAGTAAATTCCCTCTGCTATTTACGTGTCTCCCATTGACCGTCCTGGCCTGTCCTGCCAATATGTCATACAAGTCTTTGATGGGAAAACCTTGTTCTTACATACGGATGTTTAGAGGAGGAGATGACAGTGACATCCACCCCTTAACCCCTTCGCATCTCAGCCATTGTGCGATTTTAATTTTTATCTCCCAGTCTTCCAAAAGTCATAACTTTTTTATTTTTATGTTCACAGAACTGGGTGCTTATTTTTTGCAGAACAAATTGTACTTTGTAAAGGTACCATTTAATATTCCACAAGATGTTCTGGGAAAGAATTCAGAATGGGGTGGATTTGGAGGAAATTTGCGTTTGTGCGACTTTCTTATGGGCTTCAGTTTTACAGCGTCCATTGAACATCTGTATTCTAAAAATAATTGTATTGGATGTCCTGGAAATACTAGCAGGCACATTGACCATAGTAAGAGCGCTGTAGGCGGTATATAGTCACACAATGGCAAAAACCTAAGGCAAAAGGTTCTCCCCTAGTGGAAAATCTTAACAATTACACTACACTGAACACCTAAAGCTATCAAGCAGAAGTTCCAAGCTTTTGTAGGATGTAAGCCACTTGCAATTCCAACATTTAAAGACATATTAGAAAATGTCCACGTGTGACATGTCCGCTGCTGATCTTCCATTATTCCACTGTGGCATAAAACTCCTTGAAATGGGGTGGTTTGTGTAGTGGAATTCTTTGGCTGCTGCTTTCTCCCTTTGCATTGCAGATAGTGAAAGCTACAGTGAAGACCGGAACCAAAAATTGAAACTTTGTGGCTACAAAACGCTAAAGGACTACTAGATAATTTGCGCTGCACTTTCTTGCACAGGGTGTGAGTGAGATTTGGTTCAGCCCCTTCCCGCTGCAGCCAATTTTAATGTTATAGATTTTAATTTCTTACTCTCTATCTCCCCAAAAGCCATAACTTTATTTACTCAATCACAGATCTGTATGAAGGGCTTATTTTTTGCAGGACATTGTACTTCATAATGGTACCATTCATAATGATGGTGGGGAAAAAAAAAACCTGCATGTGCCGTTTTCTTATAGGTTTTGTTTCTACTGCGTTTACGTTGCAGCCAAAATGAGGTTTCCTATATTCTGGGGGTAATTACCATTATATAGTTTGTCACTTTTTAAAATAAAAATTCTAATAAAAATAAAAAGATTTTTTTTAGAATCTTTATATTCTGACACAGTTAATTTTTTTTTTTAGATTTCTGTATAAGGGCTGTGTAAGGAGTCTCTTTGGAAGGGCCAGTTATACTATGGGAAGATCTTACATTTTGACCGCTTTCTTGCTTAGGTTTTTTGAGAATTTCCTGTATGGGAAAAAATATATTATTGTTTGCAGACGCAGGAATATCTAATGTGTTTATTTTTATTTTGGATCTAGGGAAAGAGGAGTGATAAAAATTTTTATATGTTTTTTAAAGACCCTCTAGGGGACTTGAACCCTGGTGTGTCTGGTCATTACTACAATATACTGCAGTACTAATGTATTGCAGTATTGAAAACAGGACTGGCAGCCTTCAATAGGCATTGCCGCCCGGTCTCTGCTGTGTAAGGCTGGTTGCAGACTACCGTGCTGCAACCGACCTGCCGTGATTTAAAAGCATGGAGATGTCCCCGTGTGCTGCCTGTACACGGGCTGTGCTTCCGCGGCTCCTTTCGTGTGCTCCGGTCGTATGTACGGGCCCATAGAAAAGAATGGGTCAGTGTGCTGTCCGTGAAATACACGGATAGCACACTGACCCACAGCACGGTCGTCTGCAACGGGCCCTACACTCATGATCAGAGCGGCTGTGAGGAACGTCCCCTTGACAGTACAAGGCTGTGGAAGAGCATTCCTCACAGCCCAGCGATTACTCTGAG
Organism: Leptodactylus fallax; assembly: GCA_947044405.1. NCBI lineage: Eukaryota > Metazoa > Chordata > Amphibia > Anura > Leptodactylidae > Leptodactylus > Leptodactylus fallax. The sequence goes on from CAMRHE010000085.1 coordinate 692,778, forward strand.
CTGTAAGGCTCGCCTTTCTGACAGTGGAGGGATATCTGTGTTGAAACCAATACCAGCAAAGCTGACAGCGCATTAAATTCAGTGCACTCTCAGCTTTGTAGCAGTATATAATTCCGCCCATCTCTGAGGACATGCAAGGTCCTCTTTAAAGTGCCAACATTTGCAGTAATAGTATGGCAGATGTAGGGAAGGGGTTAATCTCATCCACTTTGCTGCTCTTCTACATTAACTGCTTTGATCAGTTGTATTGGAATTTTTGGTCACCTGTTGGCTGTAATTGTATGGGCTACAGACCTCTGGGGTGACCTGTGTATTGTGGGCATGTATTTTTCATAGTATGTGCTAGTCAGAAACCTTGTGGGTTTAGAGTGCATGTTTATGCAGCAAACAATTTATAGAGAGAGATTGTATCATAAAAACCTTTTTACTATTAAAAATTAACTTTTTAAAAGGCTTTTAATGAACATTTTTCATAGGACTGTTTTTTTTTTTGTTTTTTTTTTAAAGTTTATCCTATATTGTTAATGTAATCTGGTAAAGATCATATGTTGTTTGGGGTAAACAAACATTCACTGCTGACAATGTGTTTGGAACGGTCGTCTATATGTACAATAGGTGACCATACGTTCCAGACAAATGATAGTCTAAAATCTAATGTGTATGGCCAGCTTAACAGCACCAGTATTATAGAGATGAATGGAGAGCAATGGACATGCAGGTCTGTCACTCCTTACAAGATTAACTACAGACCCCTGTTCTTAAACCTTTCACCACCTCCACCTCTTTGCATCCTCCAATAGGCGCTGCTCCACTGATTCTGACAGTTGGAATTTTTTCTCTAGCTCCCACCATTCCCAAGCAATCATTTCTATTACTTTCTGCACAATCATGCTCTCTACTGTCAATTGGGCAGTCCTTGACTGGAGTAGAAAGCCAAGGACCACCCACCTGACAGAGAGCGTAACTGTGCTTAAAATAACAGAACTTACTGCTCAGGAACGGTAGGGGCTAGAGAAAAATTCCAACTCCGCCAGAATTAGTGGAGTGGCTCCTATTGAAGTTTGCAAAGAGGTATAGTTGATGGAGGTGGTGAAATGTCCCCTTTAAGATCAGTGAGCTTCAGAATTACTGCAGTCCTACGGTCCTGTATAGCACACAGACTTAATTTTTTCATTTTGTTATATCCCAAGTGCAAGTCCAACAGAATACATTTTCCTCCCTCTGTACTACATATACCAGAAATCCAATGTGTTATGGAAAAAAAAAAAAATTCTACACACTCAGGTAAAAAAACAAAACAAACAAACACATTTCAGAAAAGGTATATAAAATGTATTATTTAGATAAAAATCATACATAGCAAACATGTCAGAACATGGAATGTAGAAGTCGCACTTGCACCAATATACCGATAAACCACATACTTTTCCCACATTGCATTATGGCAGAACAAATAAGATTTTCACTTTTACATATGATTTAATAATATCCCTGAAGCAGAAAGTAAACCCTTTCTCTATTTTTTTCAGTTTCATGTCAGTTAAAAAAAAAAAAAAATATTCTTTTAAAATAACCAAATATATAAAATGTATATACAATGAAACAAGGTTTCCGGGATCTATACATTCAGAAATATAATACAGATACTTAGTGAAGGAGTGCTGACCTGGTACTGCAATGGAAAGACATCCCACTACTCCACTAAAGCCGAGATTAAAGAGGTTACGTGAGATTAGAAAACAGCGCCTCCCTTGTCCACTGGTCATGTCTGGTATTGCATCTCAATTAAATGCAAGGGTTGCGCTTGGTCTGGGAAAAACTTTTCTTGCCAATTTCATATAAAAGTTTATGGAGGTGGAACTCAACATTGATATTACTGAACACTGTCATCGTACAGTCACTGACTAATGATGCATGGGAAGCAGTCTACCTCACCAGACTGGGTTTCAGCCCCCGTGATTTTTCAGCTTGTGATAAGAAAAAGTAGAAAGAAACAAAAAGATGATTTGCAGCTGTTTTAGGAACCATTGCTATGGTGTAGCAACACTACAACATAGTACATAAAGCCAACCTTAGTGTTCAAAGGGGTTTCATGGTGGGGGGGAAAAAAATATATATATATATCAAAAACGAAAGCCACAATATTCCCTTCAGTGATCTCCTGCCACTTACTGGTCACTCTAGAGACATAGGAAATTCCCACTTAGCCATCACTGGCCATAGCAGTGACATTACTACAATCATATCTGCACCATTGTCTCCATTATCCTGGTCTGGACAGCAACGGACCCCGAGCAACCCCACCAACTATAATGGGGTCCCTTATTTTTTCACAGAAATAACTCAACAAAAAAGGTTTGCAGGACTTTTTTTTTCAGAAATTTCTTCCAGATTCTGCTCCTGGGTTGCGGCAAAAAGATTTTACAAACAAACATTTAAAAAAAAAAAATAAATGTTTTTCATACACTTTTAAAAAATGACAAATATGGCTTCACGTTGGTACATAAGGACATTATCCTTTGTACAGTTTGCTTTGTGTTGAACCCAATACCAAACTAGAAATTGCTCAAGGAGCAAAAGTATTGCCCCATAAAACAAGATGGCGGCTCTATGGTACCCTAGACAGGCAGGTGAACCATGTATTCCTGATCCTGCAGTGCGTTTGTTACATACATTATGGTCCCTTCATTTGGCACCACACATACAAAAAAAAAAAAAAAAAAAAAGGTAGATCCTCACCAATATCCACATGCATACTAGAATTCTATATATTATATATGTAATAGGCTCATGTGTATGTACACATATACAAAAAAAAGTTACAAAAAATATATTGCACTTCTTATATACACAGTTGTTGGGTTTTCAGACAAAGTTCATATTTGTTCTTCACATACATGGGCACTTAAGGTTTGTTTTTTTTAAAGGACATAAGGACCTTTGTTGCCTGTGCTGTAGGATCTTCTCTGCCCAACTTGACCTTCTCCTTGACAGAACACCTCAAACTTATACAAAATGGTCATGTCTTGCTATAGATGTGTAGCTCAATCTTGACCCACAAAACAATCTTGGTTAACTTTTTGGTCTTCTAATGTTTGCCCAGATGGACCGGTCTGGCTCACATTTGTGGTAGTCACACCAAGAATAGAAGGAGTCCAAGAAAGGAAAAGGGGAAGGAACAACAACCATTTTGAGGGACACTTGAGAACAGTCTAGTTTCTTACAAAGAAGCTGACACGTTACTAGGCCTTCATGTACAGTCTAAGGGCACTGGGTGCAAGGTTAAATTTCGGTAAGTGTCAGCTTGTACGATCCTCCAGACTCTTCTATCTGAAGCTGGAATGTGTCTTCATTTGAATAGTGTCGGATTATGTTGTCATCCATGTTCACCAGAATTCTGTAAGGAAAAAAGTGAGGAAGATAGTAAGTAATATTTCCATGTAAAAATGATAACCAGGTCACCCTATCAGTGTTAAATAGTATACATGCCATTTTATTACACAATTCAATGTCTTTTGGTGCATGTTTATTAGTCCCAAAATATCTATAGATTTAGATTAAAAAAATTGGGTTTTGAGCTATATACGCGTTACGATCAGTGCGCTTCAAAGGGCCTCCAGCTGCTGAGATCTCCAATGATCTCTAAGGTAACTCAGGATTCAAGTGTTTAATTTACCTGCAGTGCCACCACAGGAGAAGTTAAGTATTACATAGTTTTCATTTAAGTTAATGAGCTGTCCAAGTAATGTATGCATGTGCTGGGTCCTCCGGAACTGAAGAGACTCTTCAGAACCCCTTTCCATCTGTAAGGGATACTGTGCCCTCTACTGAATGTAGTGTATAAGAGAGCATGCCTGACCGGCACCCCCCATTAAAACTAGAACATGAGATCCTTCACACGGTTGTGGGGTCCTATGTCCTGTGGATGGGCGATAAGTCTTATTTGTGGGACAACCCCCTCAAGAGACTGTCAGCCCAAAATATATGCCATTAGAGGAAGCAGAATGTCAAAACACGTACAAGTTCAAAATGTCCTCAAGCACATGCACACCAGTACACTTACCCCTTTTTACATTTCTTAAAGATTTTTCCAATTTTCTCAAATGGAACTTCATATTTTTCTGAGATCTGGGAAGGAACACAAAAAACAACAACTTTATTTCCAGAAAAATTCTCAAAACCAAAAAAAGTCAGAATATGCTAGAAAAAAACATTTCACATACTACATTGTCTTCAACCTCTGGATTAGCCCTTAAGGGTTGTTCACACATAGGAATTTGATACTGAATTTGAGGCAGAGTGCACTTCATATTACACCCGAGATCTGCCCCCCATTCATTCCAATGGGAGGCAATAGCATCATTGAAATAAACAGGAAGTGGAAAATACAATTTTTCCATTGGTGCGGAATTTATCTAAATCTCCTGTGGAATTTGGCCCTGCCACTCATTCAGCATCAAAATCAGTTTTTGACAAGCAGGAAAAATGAAGCAGACCTTTTCTGCTTAACAAATTCAGCAAATTCCTACGTGTGAACACCCCCTTATAGTTACATAACAGGTGACTGTAACGTGGCTACAAATTTCTATCCATATTGCCACAATTTCAGCTTGACCACGTCTCATGATGTACTAACAGCATTAGACCCTGGAACTCCAGCCATTACATGGATGCTAAAATGTGACCACATTAGCGGTGTCTGAATTATCCCCAACTCCAAGCATGGCCTCACAGCCTCCACTTAGAAAGTGCTGAAAATATATCAAGGATAATTTCACCATCCTATCCAGGGCACATGCCAGTGCTGTTTTAGACCCTATATTGTACCAAGCACAACCCGCCACACTAACAACTATTAATGTATTTAGCAAAAGTTTAAAGAGGGGGACTGGAAACAAACAAGTAAAAGTCACTGGCTCGCGCGGCCCTTCTAGGTACTGAAATGCCATGTGGTTACAACACTTACTCAGGGGCGTAGTGGTAGCAATCGCTACTGGGCCCTGGACCCCAAGGGGGGTCCCAAAAGTCCCTATGTCCCATAAAATATACCACTATTGTAAATGGCACAAGGTAGACAGGGCCCCATTACAGATTATGCATTAGGACCTAGAAGCTTCAAGCACCGCCTCTGCACTTACGGCTTCCATTAACCCTCTTAGAGATGGAGACTTCAGCATGAGAGCATCAAAGACTTCTTCTGCTTCTCTCCTCACATACAGCAGCACTGAAAAGGGGAAAGCAGAAAGAATAAGTATATAGGAAAGCTGACAGAACAGAAACAAGAAACCAATGTCAGCCATTGTCAATCTCCTAGTAGTGATCATGTCTGGTCTTAGGATCATACACACAAGGGTTAGGCCATCAATATTAGAAACTGGATCACCCTCTTTAATATTACAAGAAAGGCACATTACTGTATAACTACCTCTTTTTGGTTCATCCACTCTTGGCATTTTGGGAGGGAGCGCTGTGAAATCTTCTTCAGAGGAGAAAGGTACTCTCTTCATTCCTGAGCTGAAAGCAACAAAATAGAATAAATATACTTTGTAATACATTGTACAGCAGTGTAAAATAAGGAATAATGCTAGTCTTAATAGATAACTTTATTGTAGAGTATTAGAACTATTCCCTTTACGATCAGCAGAGGCGCTGTTCACATTAATAATGTCCATAGGGGGTATCACATGGGGCGTCTTCAATAGCGTCAACAGCATAATCTGCAGCGCTAGTGTAGCCAATAACTCTGCAATCCCAATAGAAACCAGTAAAATTAACAGGGTCAGTCAGGACTTATTGCATAGCTGTCTTGGCTTTGTTATACAGTATATGGCAGCCATGTTGCTTGTCTGAACAGTCTTAAAGGGGTTGTCCAGGAGTCTTTAATAATGGCCTGTCCTTAGGATGGGCCATAAATATCTGATTGGTGGGGGCAGACAGGCAGCCCCTGCACAGATCAACTGTTAGGGGTCACTTCCGACACTAGTACTAAACACTACATGGAGCTGGAAGCAATTGGCCTGTATAGTGGCTGCGAGTCTGTACTGCAGCTTAGCTCCCCTTGATTTCACAGGAAGCTAAGACTCAGTTATGGTGTGGGATCACTATATAAGGCATGGAGCCATCTGCTTCAACCTCCATGTAGTATTTAGTATGTGTGATGTAAGTGGCCCCAAACAGCTGATCCGTGCATCTTCCCCCCACTAATCAGATATTTATGGCCTATAGATTAAAAAAATCCTGGACAATCCCTTTAACTATACATGTCAAGGAGACAAAAATCAGAAGAAAGCATTGATGAGGCCCAAATGTGCCTTTATCATTACAATTACCCCTTTTACCAAGTTCCGGGACTGTAAGAAGATTGCCTACATGCAGGAAATGGTAAAATAAAAAAAAAATAAAAAAAATCACTCGTTCAGTCTCCTACAGCTCAAGCTCCACCACTCCAGCGACCCCTACTGGTCTTTGTATACTTGGCCTGCAGTGATAACATCGTCCATGTGACCACTGTAAATAATCACTGGCCTCAGAGGTCTTGTGCTGTACATGAAAGCAGCACCACCTAGGCCAGTCATTGGCTCCAGTGGTGTGTGCATGTACAGCACATCATCACATACACAAAGACGGACAGGGACCACTGGAGAGGCACTGCTGGAGCTGGAAGGGATCAAACAGAAGGTCAAAACTCCAAGTGTACTATCTCCTAGCATGTCCAAGGAGAAAAGCCCTAAATAATGTAAATCCTCTGGCTCACCTTTCACCTTCCATTTCTTCTGAAGACAGCGGCAGAACCTAGAGAGGGAAAAGATAACCTTATTAGAATGCATCGTCTTTTATGTATACGTGTATATTGATATAACGTACACAAATCCATAATCTATGTTGTCTCAGTGTCCAGTACTTACATGAGTGGTGCGCTGGAGGTTGGAAAAGTGTACATCTGGGATGAACAGGACAGGCTGGGTGTCCAGGTCCTGCATGGGTTTGAACACTGTGATGTCCGTCCTTTTGTGGGATGGGAGCAGAGTCCCCTTCACGTCAGTAACTGTAGGAAACAAGTACATCACAAATCAGACCACCATCACCACAGCCCCTCCACCCTCTCCAGCAAACGGTGCTGGGGTAAGGATTTCATCCTTGCTATTCCTCTCTATTACCAGAACAGCTCCTGTTCATACTATGACACTGCGGACATATTTCTGCACCCCAACATACAAGTTTCACCAACTTCACCTAAACAGTACAGTAACAAATCCCCTAATAAGACCGCAAATAAACCCCCCCCCATCTGTATCCTCTACACACTACAGCCATTTATATTCCTAGATTTAGTGTTCCTTTAAACAGTACATAAAGTGACCATTTAATATTCTATATGTAGCTGACAGTATATAGTATTAGAGACCATACCAAAAATATTAGGGTGCATTCACACTGCTGGAAGTATAAGTCAGGAGGAGCACTTGTCGTAAACTACTATATATAAACAAGACTCACAGCACTCGGTACTGTTGGTGACACGGAAAGGATCTCAATACAATAAAGAGGATTCAGGACCTCCATAGGAGGTGTAATATTGCTTTTTAATCTTTATATATAGTGATCAGTTCTATAGAAGGTCTACTATAGACTGAAACGTCACTGATCACTGTATATAAGGACTGCACAAGCATTAAATAGAAATATTATTACACCTCATACGGAGTGCCGGAATCATCTTTATTGTAGGCCACTCTATAGGCATGCAAGACTCAGGCATAGATAAGATATACTTTCCTGAAGCATACCAAAAGTCCAGTGTGCAGTGTGAATGTACCCTTAGGTTAGGGCTCCATGGCAAAATTGGTCACATGATATCGCAAGTAATACATGAATGTGGTTGTGCTGCAATGTGGCAGCTGTAAGAGATCCAAGCCTTCGGGCAAGTCTCATGTGCTTGCCAGCAGAGACTTCAATGCAAGTCACAAGTCACATAACTTTTAGTTAAAATGCACCCTAAAGTAGTTACAGAACAGCAAATCTGTCACATGCACCATCATTAGCTGCAATGAACACATCAATATCCAGTAACCTCTGGTCACACAACAGATGTCAAGGTCAAAGTCACCATGTAGCCTTAGCCATATTCACACCAATTTACCTTTTCATGGAATATGGTCCATTTCTGTCCTAGATTATTGTTTTGCCTTGGAACAGCATTATGATTTTTTAACCTAAATATGTTCTAAGTTATGTGTAGAGTAAATTCTTAATCTACTTTTATAGCAATCATTTTTTTCTGATTTAGAGCTACAAATCTCCTGTATTAAGACACATTTACATATATAAATTCTGGCTGCCTGTAGCCACCACTAGAGGGAGCCTAGGAGATATGTGCATACTGTCTTATTATTGAGCTCCATGTTTAGCACAATATACAGCAGTAAATTCCCTCTAGTGGTGACCACTGGCAACCAGAATATTCTCTATTATACCTATTCAGAAAAGCAAATTTCTGAACGCTATAAACATATATTAGGACATTAGTTAACACAGAATTATGGACCAAAAGACGGAGATTCCCTTTAAATGTGAATGACCATCTAGTAAATGCATTTCCTATTGTGTCAGCTATGTCATTACTATAGGAAGGAGACATCTCCAGGTCTATCACTGTCTAAGTCAATGATTTCGGGTGCCTGTATCATCTTACTTACAATTCATCTGGGAGGTGGGCTCAGTACACTTGCCTTTTCTCTTGCTCTGCTTACGTTCCTCGTCTCTTATTTTACGTTCAGCGCCCTGGATCAGAAAGAATAATAATTAATTGGTGATAATTATCGGTAAAGTGGGAGAAAATAAAATAGGCCTAATGAAAATTAAAGTAGATCTGACACTACAAAAATAAAAGGTGCCATTTGGCTACTTGGAGTGCTGAAAGGATACACCGGTCACATAGTGAGAGTCCAGTGTATTCATGAGTGCGCTGTTCTGCTCCACTACTAATGGCGGTGATCAACAGACTGCCCCATAAGCACACAGCACCCAGTCAGTCACTGTAGACTAAGCGAGGGGCGCTCTCTGCATACTAAAAACAGGCTCCAACTATGTAACCTGCGTATTTACGACAAGTGCTCTGAGGATTACTTGCAAGACTAGTCTAACACCTCCCAGTGAGTGAAAGCGCCAGCATTTCCAGCATCACCACTGTCTACAAGAGGACTGTGGTAACAAGACAGCAGAGACTGACGCAGGGCTCTGAAAAAATAAGCATCCTGCTCAATCTTGCTGCACAACCCACAGCACATCAATCTGTATAGCTTGACCTGGCCACTAGAGGGAGCACTTGCATTTGTCCATATTTGACTATTTTTTCATACCGTAAATATTCAATGCACAGACTCACCTTATCACAGAAGACTTTAATCTGGCAATAGGCCCTGTGAATCGGCTTGTTACTTCTATTATTGTAGCTGTACGTGTCAATCTGAATATTCAGAGGAAGCCCTTTCACCCCTTTCTGAGATGAGAAATCTGTGCTTAGACAATTCACAGATATAAAAACCTGGGGAAAAAAAAGATAAAAAGGCGTTTATAATAAATGTAATGTACAATATATGCGCAAGGTATACAAAATATACTACCACAGTAATGACATCGTATGTAAGGCCACGTTCACACTTCTATTATAGCTCAACTGGATTCTATAGGAAACCTGATCCATAATGGCTCTGGTAAAAACAGAATGCAGGTTGCTAGTGTGAACAGGGCCTATTTAAGGTCATGTTAACAGAAAGATATTAGAGCTCCCCCTGCTGGAGAGTTTTTACACTACACCTGCAATATCTGCATTTGGAACGGTATAGATCAGTGTCCATAGGAGCTAGAAAATTGGCATGGAGGATATAGGTTTAGCTGGTACATATAATTTGAAAGAGCCGCACATCCAAAAGAAAAAAAGAAACACACACACACACACACACAATAGATGCAGGACACCATACCATGCAGTGTGTGACTATAGCATAACGGGCAGCACGGTGGCTCAGTGGTTAGCATAGTGGCCTTGCAGCGCTGGAGTCCTAGGTTTGGATCCGACAAGGGACAACATCTGCAAGGAGTTTGTATGTTCTCCCCATGTTTGCGTGGGTTTCCCCCGGGTACTCTGGTTTCCTCCCACACTCCAATGTCATACTGTGTGTGCAATATTGCAGATCAGCCCCATTCTTTCCTATGGAGCTGAGCTGCAATACCAGAAATAACCCATGGACAGGTGTGGTGCTGTGTAACCAACAAGGTTAGCTACAGCTGTAATTTTGTTTTCTTGGCACAGTTCACATCAAACATCCTTTTCCAATTACAGCCAGTTATTATTTAACTCCTCCACCCTCAATTTCGCAGCTGACACCCTCAAGAAAAAAAAACAAAAAAAACAAAACACATTATCCTCCGACTACTTAGAATTCTATAAATGCCTAGTCCACGCTGCCATTATCCATAATGCGGATACAGCCGGAATAATGACAGCGCTTACACAACTGCTTACATATGGCCTCATTTCTATTCTATTGTGTTTGAGGAAGACTCCCATTCTGTACCAATACACACAGACATTTGCATCTCAGATTATCATATATTAGAAGAGCTCATTGCTGCTACTGCAGGGTCTGTGTATCTATTGACACCCATATATACAGGTCTGTGCAGGTACTGACACCCACATACACAGGGTCTGTGCAAATACGGACATCCATATATACAGGGTCTGTGCAAATACTGACACCCATATATACAGGGTCTGTGCAGGTACTGACACCCACATACACAGGGTCTGTGCAAATACTGACACCCATATATACCTGGTCTGTGCAGGTACTGACACCCACATACACAGGGTATGTGCAGGTACTGACAGCCATATATACAGGGTCTGTGCAAATACGGACATCCATATATACAGGGTCTGTGCAAATACTGACACCCATATATACAGGGTCTGTGCAGGTACTGACACCCACATACACAGGGTATGTGCAGGTACTGACAGCCATATATACAGGGTCTGTGTTGGTACTGACACCAATCACCAAAAAAATAAATAAATAAATAAAAAGTATATTTGTGTATGGTGCTGTGGGTATACTTCTATATCTACATACTAAATTTATATCCAAATTTTGGCCTCCATTAAAACAAGGTTAGGTCAACAATTTCAGAACTGTAGGGGTCCAACACCTGGCACCCCCATTGATCAGCTGTTCTCAGTAGCTTATACACAGAGAATGGAGCAGAAAGCAGACAGTTCTGTGTAGTGGCCAAACAGGTACAAGGTTATCTTCATCTGCAATTTTTTACAGATCCTCAGCAGCAGATCCTATTAATCTGAATGGGATCTAAGCTGCAGTGACTCAGTTCCACCACTACACAGAGAACGTCGCTGTCTTCTTTCGGATCTATAGATCTCCTTGGGGATGCCAGGTGTCAGGATAGGTCATATATATTTATTTATTTTTCTGTACACCAGAAAACCCCTTAAATGCCCTTAGACATGGGATCCACCAGAAAACAAAAGGTAGGGTGCAGTCTATAGAAGATGCACAGGAGATACAGATTAAGCAGGAAGCAACGTGAGTAGCAGAAGAGTGGTAAGCCATTTCCCCGAGGCTTTGGAAAAAAACTATGAGAAATATTGAGATGCAACAATCTGTGCACTGGACAGATTTCAAGAAGTGGTAAAACTGGTTAGTGAAGTCATCTGTAAGTGACATTTATAGGTAATAAGCCATTGCCCGAGTATAGGCCCAACCCCAAGAAACAATCCTCAAAGTATCTTTAGCTTGTTTGGCCAGATTCTTCCTTGAAGTCTAACAAAAGCAAAGAACACAGCAAAAACACAATAACCCGGTTCATCTTCATTCCTCAGTCATAGTGAAATAAACATCGTAATCTGCCCGAGAGCTGTTCAGCTATGTACAAAGTGTCCCATACTTCCTATAGAAATACTGGCGGCATCTTAATAAATTAGATCTCTACAATCTGATCAGTCACAGACTGCCGTTGGCATTGGAAAAAGGTCTGACCAACAGACAAGTTACAGCAATTGGTATTGTCGGCAAGAGTTGGTTTTGCAGTTTTGGCTATACTTTATGCCTACCTGCATACAATAGAGACAGTACATGTGGGTAAAGAAGGAATGGCTATAGACAATGTCAACACATGTAGATCCTTGTTTGTCTCAGTAACTTCAGTGAACAAGGGTGAACTTGCCTGAGGATCACACTGCGCTTCGCATGCTCAAGGCTTAAGAAAATGGTTGGCAGGAACCAGCACCAATAGATAGTCCTCTCAATTTAATTTTCTTCATAGGGCCCGCTCCTCTATGTATGACCCAGGTTTCCAACATTAATCTGTATATTAACCCCTCTACAAAAGCCAAAATGTCAAGACGCAGAATAAATATACATGCATTGCTATCTAACTGGCTGTCTTATTTGGTCCCCATCACCTAGCTCAAAGAATATAAGTACCATAGAGGTAACCCCAATAGTAAGGGGGGGCCCAGTTAACATTGGCCTCTATAGACTGAGTTTTGAAATACACAATGATGAATTGGCCCAAGGAGTCAGCTTGACAATGGATAGAGGAATTGAACGCTGACAACCTACTATATATGCAAGACATTGCAGCATGTAAATCTTGTTACCCCCACCCATTAGGTACAGTCACCCATGTGCTGCCTCTCCCATTCAGTTTCCCAATATGAGCTACACAACAGCCTTTTAAATACCACAAAAAAACAGGCAACGCCTTGTTTTAAGAAAGGGTGTTTCAATAGTGCGGTATTGCTTTAAATTACATACCTTGATGTTCCTAGTCACAGGCCCAAGCCAATTAGTGGCTAATGAAAAGCAATGAATACTGGGTGATGTATCACTACACAGGCAGCAGTTAACCTTTTCATGTACAGGTGAAGGATGACGAAGACTAGAAATATTAATTACAAACCCTAAATAGATTCTCTACATTGGTTATGGCGCAACCCTGAATGATAGACAGGAGACAATTATTTTGTACAGAAATGCAAATGAGTTCCGCTTATTTACAGACGTGCCCTAAGTAATCGGTCACGAATCTTGATTATGTGTCATTGGGATTACACAAAAATCAGCACAATGATAATGAGGCCATTGCCAAATAATAATTAAACTTCAGAATTGAAATCTACGACAGTCAGGGATTGTCAGATTTCAGGTACAACAGGCTGAGGCGTCCCTTTCCCGCTACGTCAACTTTAAACAGTAGTGAATGGGGCGCAGAAGAAACAGAGTGGTACATCTCTGGAGCAGATATGGGCCATGTACCACATCTACACCCGTTTTCTGCCATAGAAGAAACAGTAAATTTGCCCTGTTGTATCTTAAGACTTGCAACACAACTTCAATTGTATGGGGAGAAAAGTTGCCCAAAGACTGGAATTCCTTACACCTGCTCTGGCCTCATAGATTCTTGTACATGTAGATGCGCCTGGCCTGAAATCGACGTCAGTCAGGAACAGGCCTAGATTTCTGGTATACAGTAACTCATACCAGTTTTTTGGTGCGAGTTATAGTAAATTTGTTCAACACCCATTTTTGCCTGTGGTCATCACCAAATTCAGCCACCTAACAGATTGAGAGGTCCCAATGTGTGGTGACCACAGGCGAAAACAGGGGCTAAGCCAGAAATGGCCAGACCCCAGATGCATGAACAACTCATATGCATGCAGATCAAGGCCGTGGCCCCACGTTGTGAGAACTCAGCGATTTGGCAAAAACCAGCAAAAAAAGTACCTGCAAAGTGGATGGGATTCTGGCTAATTCCATCCGCACATTGCAGAAAAATATCTGCAGCGGAAATGCTGCAATTTCAAAAACTGTTGCAGTTTTGTAAGTCGCAGCAGGTAAAATTATACCTACGGAAACGCTGGCATTTTCCGTATAGGTATAATTGAGACAGAAAGTCTACAGAGCAAAACTATGGACTTTCTGTGAAAAGCGATGCAGGGAGAAAAAAAAACCAAAAAAACAAACAAAAAAAAAAAAAAAAACACACCATGATGCTTTTCCGCCACAGCATTTTTGTGCTACATGGGGCCTTAGCCTGAAAGTTTATTTTTTTGTATTCAGTTTTCTGTAATATATTCTAATATACATACACACATGTATATAACAAAAAGAAAAAAAGTTGAATTTCTCGTCAGTAAGATTTTTTTATTTTTGTTTTTTTAATACAAAGTGTTTGCCATATCACTAACCGGATCTATAACAGCATATAAATGGATTAAAAGAGATTTTGTTGGTGGTAGGCTCCGCTTAAAAGGACTCCAGGAAGGGGTTAAACCACCTGCCTATAGCATAAAGTTTTCCTTTTCCCCCCTCTCTTTGTATTCAGTAAACTGTTGGGAAAGAAAGTTCAACAATTCTCGCAGTGTTTGTTTATGAACTCTCCCAGGCATTCACCTCATTGGCTCCTTACAAGTAACCTGCCGGGCCCTTCACATCAGCGGCCGCCAACAATAGTCAAGCATCTGCGTGCAGCAATTCAACGAGAGAAAGAAAAAAAAAACGGAGTCTCCTTTCAAGGCATCACCCTCTGAGATGTATATAGCGGCCATTGTCATGCTCCTGCCCTGCCAACTTCATTCCATTTCAATTTGTAGGGCGAAACTCGGCGTTGAGCTTGTGTGTACATAGCCGGCATGGAATAATATAGCGTATTATACCACAAACAAATGATTTCCATGTGAAAAAGAGAAAACAAACGACATCTCCTGAGAAACTTTTCACTGAGCGGGGAGAGATGGCTGAAGGCGCAAAGACTCTTAACCTGGTATATTAGGATATTTTCACACATACTGGTTAGGTTAAGAGGTTTTTTTATGCAATTTTTGAAGCCTTACCCAGGAGTGGATTTAAGAAGAGAGGAAAAAAAAAAAAAAAAAAAGGAAGTAGTAGCAGTATCTTTCTTCTAGTCTTGGACTACCCAAGGATATTTCCAAGTAAATGTGAAAAAGAGCTGGGTGACAACCAATATTGCTGCTATAACTGGTCTCACAAGTCTTGATACCCAACTCTCTCCCATATCCCTCAAAGTCAGATATGCCTTGTAACTGTGGGTTATGATGACATGTATAACAAGGCAGATTTGTTGTTCAGGAATCTAAGCAAGTTGGGTGACAACCCCTGTATAAGCCATTTGCTCCATGTGCCCTATTAGAACCCATAGAAGGATTAGTGCTATGGGTCCTATCAGGACCTCATAATGTAGGACCTATGGAAGGAGGTGTTGTCCCATGTGACCTTTTAGGACCCCATAGTGTACAACGTATGAAAGGAAAGGAGTTATCCCATGTGACCCATAAGGACCCCATAATGTAGGACCTATGGAAGAAGAAGTTGTCCCATGTGCCCAGTTAGGACCCCATTCATTCACTAGACTGGCTGCCATATAATATGACATTTATGCTGCAAATGCTGGGTTGGATTTCAATCACATCTCTGATATTAGGACAACTAGGCAGCAAGCAATATGGTTGTCACCCAACTTTTTCAGATTCCTGAACAGTAAATCTGCTGTTTGCAATAAGAAAAGCTAGCTGTCACAGTGTAATATATATCCTGTACTTAGGTAGCTGGCACAATAAATCAGAAGGAGTATATAAGGAGATAATTGAGGCGTAGGATGATGATAAACATGACACACCCTTATAATGATGGTACAAATGTAGCAATATAAATGAGACCTGGCACATACCTTCCCCTCATCGTTCAGGTCCCAGGTGAAGGAGATGGCGTTGTAGGCAATCTCCTCTATGTTACTGATGGTGTTGAAGCTTTCTTTGTAGTCCGCTGCAAAATAAGCAAACAGGTCAGGTAAATATCTGGAGAATGTTTGCAATAAACCAATGCAGTCATATTAGGGGTCTCACCTATATCGATGCATCTCTGTTTAGCGGTGTGCTGCCTAGAATGCCAATACTTCCAATGGCGAAGCTGGTCTTCTCGGCTTTTATCATCGGCAAACACAACCATAATGACACTCTGAAAGACAGGACAATATAGAAGATTCATCAGTATACATACATCTATAAAGACTTCTACATCTAATCTTACTATTACAAGAGAAACTATAATTTGGTTTGCTAAGGGTCAATACTGGGTACAAAAACAGACTTAAAGGATTGTCAGAGATTAGAAATGTGGTCTTATTTTTTTTCCCCTAGAATCACCACCACTCCGGTCTATAAGCTGGTGTCCCATTCACTTAAACAGGGATGAGATGCAATACCAGACCACCCATGGATAAAAAAGTGCCATATCCCAAGAAGAAGAAAAAAAAAAAAAATTATTTACTTACTTTTTTTTTTTTTTTTTTAATTCTATACCTGGTGGTTCTGCGCTGGTTTCAACCCACCCAGCCCCCAGTTCGCCCTGGGTATACTAGAATCTGCCAGCTCCCACAGTATAGGTAACTATCTGTGAAAACAGGAGTGGGTGATGGTGGCAGAACGACACAGGGGCTGGTTCGGATCATGTGACCTGGGGTCAGAAGCAGCCAGGAAGCCCCAGGTACAACCTCAAAAAAACCTGCTACCTACAATCTAATGTGTATGGAGAACTCCCTACAATCCCCCAGTGGCAGATGCTGGAGTAAATGAGAATCAGACATGTTGGATTTTAACATGTCCAGTTACTGTGCTAGGAAGCAATATACTTGGCTTGTCTGCCTCTCCACATAGAAATAAACACGTACCCGTGGCTGAGCCAAGTGTGTATGTTTAGGAGAAAGGTTGAGTGAGATAGCTGTCAGTTATGTGTATGGACAGTGTATACATCGACATAAATCACATAAGAAATCATCTGTATTACTTTTGGTATAGCATTCTTGTCTGCCCCCGTGAGCCCCATCATGAAAGCCTTACCCGAACTTTGCTAATCGGATGATGGATCCCTTTATTACTGCCAATTTCCTTCAATGTGATTGGATAAAACTGACCCTTGTTCAGATAAGTCATAGTGCTGTCTCCAGGCTTTGGTCGGAGGGATTTTGAGGCTTCAAGTGTATATTCAAAATTATTCCTGTATGTAACATTAAAAAAAATAAAAAAATTCAACATACCAATACAAATGTACACGTCATGCCCCAATGTTAAAATGCAAGCTACATCTAATGTTGTCACACCAATGTCTTTATATTTATAGAGGGTTTCAGGTTTTCCCACCATTTTGGTTAACCTTTAGCAACGTGTAACATTCATATTCTTTAGCACTTTAGGTTGACCCAGTCATACCACACCTCTAGTAATGCCCCATAAGCACAAGCTGTGCAGCCATAGTCAAAAGTGATTGACAGATGCCGCTCTTGACCCCAGCCGCACCCCACTGACTAATTCAGAACAGTCTATTGTGTACCCATAGGAAAGCAACATGGCAAACATCTCTGTTAGAACTGAATCTGAAACTGGAAGCCTACAGAGATACAGCATACAACTTCATACTTAGGAGGGTCCTATTATGATTGCATATAAAACAGAACCGTAGTTCAGCTGTGTGATTTTTTTTTTCAATTTTCCATGTCTCTATATACTAAATTAAAAAAAAAAAAAAGATTTAAATTGCTATATCCTGCAATTTTAACTCTGACCATTAAGCTTAATAATAGACGGACAGGAATTTTCTTTGCCGTAGTCACCTCATTGACATCACAGACAAAATTACCATAGAAGTGAACAACTCTATAAATAACACCCATCATTACAACCACTACTAACAAAAAATGATGTCACAGCATATATAATCCACCTCCCCATACAAAGCATGCCTAGTAAACCCTCCCATAGACCTCAGTGGGGGATATTTATGAAGAATGGCATTAACACCAGTCTTCATGTCCCCATTACCTACGGAGGGTGCACCTCCACAAGCTTTGAGCCAGCTATGAAATTTTCAGCATCATTTATGCCAGATTTTCCCTCAGGAAAGTGGTGAGGATGGAACGAAAAAGATTGCAAAATCACGATTTGTGCAAAAGAATTGCAACTTTTTATGCCTTGTACAACAGAAATCTGACATACAAGGCATAATAAATCTGCCCCCCATGAGTCAACTCCAGACTGCTGCTGCCTATGACCATGACTATGTTGTAAACTGAGCAGAGGAGAAGCGTAACATTAAACTTACCCAGCAACAGGATCAAAAACATAGTCTTCAGAGCTTACACTGCTCATCCGTAAATTAAGGTCTGGTGGAAAGAATACCTTAAAATGGAAAAATAAATAAAAGTATATATAAAAAGGAAAAAAAAATAAAAAATACACACAAAATCAAATGCAAGCATATAAAGTAAGAGCATGAACCCCCCCATTCAAGTCAACATCTATGGCACTGATGGAAACAGTCAAGCCCAGCAAAAAGATGATGAATGATTCTGCCTGAAATACTCCTTTAAGAAATGTATCTGTCAGAAATTATTTCTAGGTTAAAAAAACCTCTTAACTCGCCACAAGTAACCACTTTACCTCCTGAACATCTTCTTTGAATGTCTCAGAGAACGTGGAGTCGGGAGTCCTCCTCTGAGAGTTGGGTGCTTGGTTGTTGGCGTTATAGTGATCAGAAGGGACGTTACGATCAAATGACACAATGCGTTCCACAGCTTCAGAATGGTATACATTTGGCGGAATGCCCACTGTGAAGCCATGGCTCTGGGATTCTGTTTTGATGGCATGAGTTGGCATAGACATGATAGAGACAGCGGCAGTGGTATCTGGAGCAGCCAGGTGACCTCTTTTGTCCAGGTGATTGGTCACAGGAAGTAAGATGTTTAAAGGCATGCTAGTTTTCAAAACTTGGACTCTGTTTTCACCGTTGCAGATCAAGGGGGATTCGTTCACTTGTGGCAGGCCATTCCTGGCAGAAGATAAAAGATATCATTTAACGACTCAAGATCGGTAGACTCCTACAGTTGGGACAGGCAAGGGACGTAGTAGCCTGTGAAGAACAACTAATGCTCATAGGATTGGTTGGGATTTCGATGTGTATGAGCAGAGCTCTCAATGTTTCCGTGACAAATAAGAGAATGAGAATGGAGAGGAACTAAATGTGAATATTTGGAGGTACTGGGAAGGAAAACTGTTGGTCAAAATCATGGCCATGCCCCACAAACATAACCAAACCACGGGTATTCCATCCATTAATGTAACCAACCTTTTATTGTGCTCTACCTCTGTGTGTTCATGGTCTTGTTTGTTCGAGGAATGTCTCCTTTCTCTGGGAACCTGTAAGAGAGACATGGGTCATCATGCATTTCTGAACAAAGAGGCAATGATGGACACATGACTGAAGTATTAAAGAAGTAAATGTAGAAGGCCATTTTGAACTTAATCAATTAAATCTATATTTGTAGTAAGTGACTCAGTAGAGTGCTCTAAATAATCAATAAAGAGAGAAAAGAACTGGCGTAACACAATATCAAGGAAATTTTCATACTGTGGCAGTCATGTGCCACCACTTATGGCAAAGTTTATAGAAAGGAACGATTCTTTAGTCTAAGGTTTAAAATTCTACACCCCAGTTATCAGAAAGAATCCGAATTAGGCCCCATTTATTCAGCCAAGTGTGCCATCTGAGGAGGCTTCCGATGCTCGGTCCCAATGATTATAGAGCAAAACCAATCCTGCTCCATGACATCGGAATGGAATGGAACCCCCAACTGAAACCAATGGGGCAGCAGAAGGCACTCAGAATGTCATCCGAGCATTTTGCTATAAAATTGCCCATCCCTCGGCCTGGTACACTCGGTCGTGTGCATGAGGCCTTAGATAAGTAGCTTAGATACAGCTATTAAAATTACAGACAGATTACAACCAGTCTATAACAACTTGATGATCAAGGAAGGAAGGAAGGAAGGAAGGAAGGAAGGAAGGAAGGAAATGGTGCAATGACTTACAGCCTTCACACTTTACAGTTACACAATTGGGTAGGTGTACCAACACTTGGTGTTGATCTATCCAATCTATGCCAATGAATGCTATACAAAGGACCATGTTCAAAAACATTGGTACCTTATAGTAGTCATAGAGGAGACCAAGTGCAGCAGCGCTGTCTTCATCTCCATTGATGCTCATCATGGCTTTGGTGGCTGCAGTTAGGGGATTTTCCAGGAAGGACTTCCAGGCCTCGTCCTCACTGGTGTATGAACGTCTCTGCTGATACAGGGAGTCATTCTGGAGCACCAACACAGGCCGTTTACTGGAAGGAAAAGGAACATATTGTCAACAACTATACAGAAGTACAAACAGTACATGGAATACGATGGTCAAATCTTTACACGCAAAGGCAACATGTTCTGTACAAGAAAAACTCCTCGCAGTAAAAGTATAAAAACAAAACGTCTATTTGCTCTGATCAAATCAAGCCGGCTAAACCAGAAATGCTTGATAATACATGATAACCAACCCACATATCTGGAAATGCATACCAGGACAGAATGCCTTCAAAATCAACGGGTCTGAAATGGATCACTACAACGCTCTTACTCAATCTATCACCCACTTACACAGAAGTTGTGACACCCTTGGGTCTTACTAAAGTACAAACATATACCGTCAATAGGGTCAATTGAGTTGACCCCAACTATATCTCCCAGTCCCATTATTAGGGAGAAGGGAATGGGTCATGGCCAGACATCTCTGGTGGCGGCTTACTCCTCCGGGAACAAAAGAATCAGTATCCAAAAATAACCATGCCCTGCTCCTCTTTCCTCCAACATAATCTATTGGGAACCCTCATAAACAGAAGATAGTTGGCTGGTCATGATGAAATCAATAGGCTTGGCTGACTACGCTCTAATGTATGTTAATGAAAGGTCATTATTAGGGGCACAGATGGGATTTTTGCTCCATTGAAGATAGTAACACTATAGACAATAGCATTGTTTGCTAACAGACATTCATTAACCCCTTCCCAAGAGCATAAGATCCTGAAATAAAGGTGACAGAGGTGTATGAGGAAACTTTATTAGATGCATCACTTTACATACAACTTTACATGCAAAGGCTTGATTTTAAAAGGATATATTATCATCAAGTTAATTAGAAAGACAATGACAAGTGAAACTGGGTTTGTCTTCACATTACAAAGAGAGACTACCTTCAGGCTCACATACATGATCCCCTGCCCCTAGGTGTTCAATACATATGTAGCAGTGCTGATTTCGTTCAGGTGAACTTATTACCCTAAAAGGGTATTCCAGTGACATGAAGTTGACCTTCTAGCCAAAGGACTGGCAGGTTGGAAATGCACACCGCCACTCCATTCATTGCAATGAGTATCACTGGAGATAGGAGAGTGCTGTACTTCGGCCATCTCCAGCAGTTCATATTGAAAGGAATGGAGCCGGGGCAAGCATCTCTGAAATGAAGCTCCATTCTAATGGGGGTACAAAACACCCCAGTTCCTGTAATCGGTAGGGGGTTCCAGTGGTCGGACCTAGACCAATCAACAAGTTCCCCCTATCTTTGGAATTGGGAATACCCTTTAAACAGGGGCCTCTAAGGGCCCCTTTGTATATCAGCTCCGATATTTACAGTGCTGGCCAAAAGTATTGGCACCCCTGCAATTCTGTCAGATAATACTCAATTTCTTCCAGAAAATGATTGCAATCACAAATGCTTTGGTAATAATATCTTCATTTAATTTGTCTTCAATGGAAAACCACAAAAAGAATTTGTCAAAAAGCCAAATTGGATATAATTCCACACCAAACATAAAAAAGGTGGTGGACAAAAGTATTGGCACCCTTTGAAAAATCATGTGATGCTTCTCTAATTTGTGTAATTAACAGCACCTGTTACTTACCTGTGGCACATAACAGGTGGTGGCAATAACTAAATCACACTTGCAGCCAGTTGAAATGGATTAAAGTTGACTCAACCTCTGTCCTGTGTCCTTGTGTGTACCACATTGAGCATGGAGAAAAGAAAGAAGACCAAAGAACTGTCTGAGGACTTGAGAAGCAAAATTGTGAGGAAGCATGAGCAATCTCAAGGCTACAAGTCCATCTCCAAAGACCTGAATGTTCCTGTGTCTACCGTGCGCAGTGTCATCAAGAAGTTTAAAGCCCATGGCACTGTGGCTAACCTCGCTAGATGTGGACGGAAAAGAAAAATTGACGAAAGATTTCAACGAAAGATTGTGCGGATGGTGGCTAAAGAACCTCGACTAACATACAAACAAGTTCTAGCTGCCCTGCAGTCCGAGGGTACAACAGTGTCAACCCGTACTATCCGTCGGTGTCTGAATGAAAAGGGACTCTATGGTAGGATACCCAGGAAGACCCCACTTCTGACCCAGAGACATAAAAAAGCCAGGCTGGAGTTTGCCAAAACTTACCTGAGAAAGCAAAAACTTTTTGGAAGAATGTTCTCTGGTCAGATGACACAAAAGTAGAGCTGTTTGGGAAAAGGCATCAACATAGAGTTTACAGGAAAAAAAAAAAAAAAAAAAAAGAGGCCTTCAAAGAAAAGAACACGGTCCCTATAGTCAGGGGCGTAACTATCGGGGTAGCAGTGGTAGCAGCTGCCACAAGGCCCGGAACATTACGGGGCCCGGAGCCCTGTGGCAGTCGCTACCGCGAACCCCACAATCACTGCTATCGTTATACTCCGGGGTCTTTTGAGACCCCGGAGTATAACGATCGGGGGCCCAGGGGAGGTGAGCAAACATAAAAAACACTGTAACTCACCTCTCCGCCGCTCCGCAGGCTTCGGGCCTGTTTGGTGACGTCCCAGACGTCAGCCGACGTCATTATGCGTCGCGACGCCGGCCTGGATCGCGCGAGATCCGGTCCGACATTGAAGATGGCCGAAGTAGCGCACGGGAGTGCACCGGAGCGAGGAAGAGGTACGTTGCAGTGTTTTCTATGTTTCTATCCTCCCCTGGGTCTCCGATCATTATACTCTGGGGTCTGAAAAGACCCCATAGTATAATAATCGTTCATGGGTGGTCCACTATGGGGCAAACTACTGTGTGCAGGCGCCACTATGGGGGGCAAACTACTGTGTGCAGGGGCCACTATGGGGCAAACTACTGTGTGCAGGGGCCACTATGGGGCAAACTACTGTGTGCAGGGGCCACTATGGGGCAAACTACTGTGTGCAGGGGCCACTATGCTGCATAATACCGTGTCCAGGGGCCACTATGGGGCATAATACCGTGTGCAGGGGCCACTATGGGGCATAATACCGTGTACAGGGGCCACTATGGGACATAATACCGTGTGCAGGGGCCACTATGGGGTATAATAGTGTGCGCAGGAATGCGGTTTGTGTGGGGGGGGGTTGGGGGCGGCAGCTTGGGGGGGCCCCCATGTCAAATGTTCGCCTTGGGGCCCAGCCATTCCTAGTTACGCCACTGCCTACAGTCAAACATGGCGGAGGTTCCCTGATATTTTGGGGTTGCTTTGCTGCCTCTGGCACTGGACTGCTTGACCGTGTGCATGGCATTATGAAGTCTGAAGACTACCAACAAATTTTGCAGCATAATGTAGGGCCCAGTGTGAGAAAGCTGGGTCTCCCTCAGAGGTCATGGGTCTTCCAGCAGGACAATGACCCAAAACACACTTCAAAAAGCACTAGAAAATGGTTTGAGAGAAAGCACTGGAGATTTCTAAAGTGGCCAGCAATGAGTCCAGACCTGAATCCCATAGAACACCTGTGGAGAGATCTCAAAATGGCAGTTTGGAGAAGGCACCCTTCAAATCTCAGGGACCTGGAGAAATTGGCCAAAGAAGAATGGTCTAAAATTCCAGAAGAGCATTGTAAGAAACTCATTGATGGTTACCGGAAGCGGTTGTTCGTAGTTATTTTGTCTAAAGGTTGTGCTACCAAGTATTAGGCTGAGGGTGCCAATACTTTTGTCCGGCCCATTTTTGGAGTTTTGTGTAAAATGATCAATGATTTGACTTTTTTTTTTCATTCTCTTTTGTGTTTTTTCATTGCAAGCAAAATAAATGAAGATATTATTACCAAAGCATTTGTGATTGCAATCATTTTCTGGAAGAAATTGAGTATTATCTGACAGAATTGCAGGGGTGCCAATACTTTTGGCCAGCACTGTAAGTATGTAAAAGGGTCAACAACAGGGCATCCATTTGCAAAAAATTCAAATGTCTTTTTTTTTTTTTATCATACACAAAAGCGTGAAAAAAAAAAACCCCTACCGATGGAATCCATATTTAGTGAATTTATTAAACAGAGTTGCAAAATGGACACAAACATTGTGTCATAGAGACTTGTGATTGTCAACAGTCCCCGTTATATGGCCTGGCAACCTGGACTTTGCAAGTTGTACACCTAGGCCTGTGTATGGACATACGTAGAGTTATGAATTGAAACCATTTCTGTTGCCCATAGCAACCAATCACAGCACAGCTTTCATTTTTCAACAGTAGAATATGAAATAAAAGCTGCAATGTGATTGGTTGCTATGGGCAACAAGAAGAGCCTTACTTTTACACTGCTACAGACTGTTCATTACATGTCTGGGTCATTTGCACATCAAATACAGCACTGAGCAATAAAATGCAGTCAGCTGAAAGATGCTGAACCATGATAGTAATGGCCACGCTGACTGCCAAGCCTGCAATAACTAATGCCAATATGGTTATCCACAGATCACAGCAAAATATTAACTGGGTTTGGGGACTGTCAAACATAAAAGAATAGCAACTCTGCTCCCAACAATAGCACATACTGAATGGGTCACAGGTCAGGAACCACTAGACTGTCCATGAGACACTTCAGGTTAAAATTCTGGAGTCAAGATGGCGGCTTTCAGGGTGAAGTCATCTCAAGATACACATAGACATAGCTTTAGTGCCCTCAAAATTTAATGAATTTATACAGATGTAGCAGAGTTAACCAGAACTTCTGCAATTGGTTAAACTTCTGCAGCGTGATATCTTAACAAAGAAGGCAACAAAAACCAAGGAAATATCTTTGAAAAATGTTTTCCCAATAACCTTTCATTGGGTTTTGATGTCTTCCGTGATAAGATATCATGCTGCAGCAGTTTAACCAGTTATATACACGCGTATATAATTTTTTTTTTATATCTCATACATACATATATACACACACACACACACACATTAATATTATACACACACACATAGTTACTGATATATAGGTTTTACAGTCTAGCTTCACACAATCATATTATGCTTATGTTCACATCTGCGCCTGGGTGTCCGTTGTTCTGGCCCGTCGGAGAACCAGAACAATGGACACACGGACCACTAAAACAGCAGACACCGACAGTGACTGATGGACCCCACTGACTATAATGGGGTCCATCGGATGGTTTAAAATGAAACTACTGTACAAAAGACTTGCAGCACTTTCTCGCCTGGCGATTTTCATCAATCGCTGCGATAGAGTCTGAGACTCTGGCACAGATGTGAACCCAGTCTTACAGGTTCATGGTCCTGGCCCAACCGCAAATAGGTGAACTGACAGCATCCTAGATGCCTACGATGCTGGCCGTTCAGGTAACAAGACCAGTGATCATGCGCCCATAATATGCTATATGCATATCGTTTTGCCTCTTTGCTTTGCACCATTGGGATTATCTTCATAAACTGGCAAAACAAGGATGAATGGAGCCATATATTCTTATAAAGAGAAGATTCCTGTGCTGCACAAAATTGTGGGTACTACTGTAGCGCCTTTAAAATATGTTTCCTGGGTTTCATAGGTAAATGGGCCAGATTCTCTACATAAACACTGTACATATTCAGCGCCTGGCACTAGATGCTGCATTCGACTCGAGACTATAATTGCAATACAATCCAGAGCATATTGAATACCCACTAAAAGCGAGAGGTTTACCTTACATGTGAAGTAAAGTGATCCCTGTATAAATATGCCATGCTGTACGTATTCTGGTTTTTGAGATATGACCCTGGGCAATGCTGATGTAATGAAGTTTTTTTCCTAGTGAAAACTTAATATTCCATTTTACAATACAGGCAGCAATTCAGTCTGATATATGGATATCAGCATTACCAAGAAGAAGAAATCCCGCACCAAATCCCTTGTTCAGGAAACCTACAGATTAAACTTTTCACATTCTTTAGCACCAGTAATAAAAGAAAAATCTATAATCTTAATTTTCAAGTAATTTTATATCAGGATGTGGTCAATACTGTTCATCCTAATAGCTCTGGACCATGAACAGAATCTCAGAACTATAGTGAAAACTGACACCGGTATGTTCAGAAAGTAGAGGGGCTGTTTCAGGGATCACATGGATTTCTCCAAGCTTCATTCAGGTGAATAGGGTAGAAACGTCTGCGAAAAACTTCTACATGAAAATTCACCAAATCAGAATTCTGTGCACTTTCTGCATGTACGAAGCAGGATGTCAGGCGCTACAGTTTTTATACACAGTTGTCTGAATAAAGCCTATGCAAAGTGGATGAAACTCAATTTTTTTTTACAGCTGTTTTGCATCCGTCTGGGACCAGTTTTCAAAAATCCCTCATAGACTTGAGTCTATTGATGGACCAGTGAAAATGGACAAAAATTAGACATATAAGCACAGTCAAAAAACATACATGTGAATAGCCAAACTGATCAACGTGTTCTAAAACAGCAGTTTTTGACATTCATGTGAATAAAGCCTTAGAGCTTAATCACTCAAATAAAGAAATGGTCACTTTTTCACAGCCAATGTACATCCCAATGTACTTTGTTTTCACGGATACATCATAGACTTGAGTCTATTGAGGGATCCGCGAAAAAAGGCCAGGATAGGAGATCCATTTTCTTATCGGATCCGATACACGGACTGTAAAAAAAAAAATAAAAAAAATAATTGCATGAATAGATCCATTCATTTCGATGGATCAGGTTGGTATTTGTTAAAAAACCAAAAAAAAACAAACACATACACGCCGCGACAGTGTGAATAAGCTCTTGCTATACTGGTTGAGTTCACACAGGATGGTGTTAGAGATAGATAGATAAGACTCTTTTGCATGGGCTGATATTTGGATATTGTCCCAACTTTGGCCCGCGCCAGTGATCACCCGATAAACAAAAACTTATTTGTATGGGGATCGCACCATCTTTTGTAGGCATCCTATCACTCTGTGTAAAAAGAGGATGTACTGATGACATAATGGAACGTATGGGGAAGGTGAACAACTGTTCCTCCCACACTCAGTTTGCATTAGAATGTTCCTGTGTATGGAGTGTCCAAATTGCTGTTTTACATATTTACTCTCCTATTTGAAGCAACAGTACAGGGGGAGCCTGGAAATTAGCACATGGCAGATCTGGTCAGGACACACCATCTTAGATCACACTAAAGACCAATGCAAACGAGCACCGACTAGCATGTAATATTGTCAACCAGTGCTCATCCTGCTCCAGCATCAGTCCGTGTAAAAGAGTCCATAGATACTAAAATTCGTCCTTCAAGGTAAAACCACAAGGTTTGACTTCACTTCTGTTTTTGTCTGCACAAAAGTACCTGCACAAGATATTGGAGGAGCTGCAGAAACAACAGGTGTTTGTCTTGTGTACCCTCCCATTTCAACATTCAGTTGAAATGCACAAATGCCTTAGGGGTAATCTGCTGTCTTAAAAGGTGTACACCAAGCCAGAATGAGCACTTCAAGAGCAAAGGCTTGCCAGAAAAGTGCTTTCCCACACACACACGCACACACACACGCACACACACGCTTGCAGTAAAGCTCATGAAATTTAAATAGAAATACACCATAAAACACAGGCTGCACTGACGTAAAATATAGAGCTGTTAAAATTACAGCCAATAACTGGGCATTACCTGGGTCACAGTATATAGGTCAGATTATAATCCAGGACTGGAAAAGAGTGCTTTTCCCACCATGAACAGCGCCACACTTGTCCATGGGCTATGTCTGGTATTGCAGCTTATCTCTATATAACTGACGTTGGCTTGCAATACGAGAAATGACCAGAGGACAAGAGTGGCATAGTTTGTGGAAAAACAATCACTTTAAATTCCTACAAATTACATTAATCTAATCATAACTAGTTTGTTATCCAAACACATTACTAGCAATAATAAGTAAAAATAATATCAAATATTTAAAACTGCTCCATATTATCCACAAACATTTATTAACATGTGAAATACTCTAGCTAAAATACAGATCATTTTTAATATACCTTTATATTCTAGGTTTTATTTTAAATCATTTTAGAATAAATTTATAAATCTATACATTTTTAAAATCTGACATTTTAAATCAAATTAATTTTTAGAGAATAAAATATGTCATTAATTTATAGAATTCTTTTTATTTTTTTTTTTTTTTAAGTTCTAAAATAATTTGTTCAAATTATTTGTATTATTTTTAGGTTATTTTAGATTGGTGTAGGTTTATCACCATCAAAAAAATACAAACACACACACACATACATATATATATATATATATATATATATATATATATATATATATATGTTTACTCATTGAATATGACAAAGTTGAGATAAAAAGTTCTGTATGTTTTACCGCCACTACTAGAAGTTCTCATTTATCAGATTTTGGAACAACCTGTTAAGTATATACCTGGCCTCATGAATAGGCAGGGAATATAAGTAGGGAGGGGGTGCTGCTTAAGACTATTTTAATAGTTTTATGGAAGCCTTTGGTTGGGATCCACCTCTGCCAGATCCTTTACTAGAAAGCCATATAAATAACTGAACCGAGACCTCAGATGGATTTTTTTTTTTTTTTTGAACACCCTTAAAGCCTTTGTTTGCATCGGTTTCTACGGATTTGGGGGACTAAGTACTGATGGCAGACACTAATTGTTTCACTACTATTCTTCTATGACCAACGCCTTGTAAGGCTCAGGTTTCATCCAACTTCATCAACCTTAAAGACACTTTCACAAGGGGAAGGGGATGCCGCTTCTGTGATCAAGTGATCTGTGATTCACCACTGTGCCACCCACATCATGCCAAACACAATGTGCCAATCTGCACGTGTTGGTAAAACACTTAATGTCAATGTAGAAGCTGAGATTGCAACCTGTCATACCTCCAGATCAAAAGGTTACTTGTGGTTTTACATAGGACTACAGGTAAACAAATCTTAACCTAGATTTCTCTCACTGCACACACCATCATAGCACTATAAAAGAGTTTCCTTTTATATACGGTATTCACCTGTGTGACATCTGGATCAGTAATCTTTACTACAGGTGCAAGGTATATGGTGTGTGCATGTAATATAAGGAGGAAAAGTAAAGACATGCACATACATAGCAGAGGAGGTTGGATGAAGACCCAGGTCTATCAAGTCCAACATTTAACCCTACAATTTTGATCCAGAGCAAGGCAAAAAAAAAACAACAAAAAAAAAAAAAACTCAACAACAGCCCATTATAGTGATGCCAATTGCCCCATATCAGGGGGAAAAGTCCTTCCAGACTCCAAATTCAGCAAGGAGTATAAAACCCTGGATCAACATTTAAAACAGGTAAATAGATATAATAGCTACCCTATGAGGCATATTACATCTATTATAAATCTATAGAACCTATTAGACATCTATATGCAAATATTAGCATAGATCTGAGACATTACACATAATAGGATCATAGATCTACAGTACAGATTAGAGTTCTGTTGTATATATTACAGCTATTGTAGATCTATAGACACATATTACACTTAGTATAGATATAGGAGACATATTACACATGTGTTTAGACCTAGCAAGATATTATACATATACGAGAACATATTACATCTATTAGTCTAGGATATACATAGCCATGTGAAACATATTGCACATATTAGCATACACCTATGAGCTATATTACACCTGTTATTATATATAGGCACATTTACCACCTAGTATAGATCTACAATACATTAAATATCAAGATTTTTTTTATAGACCTGTGACACATATTACACATCTATTAAACATATTGTACATATAGGTGCACATATTACAGCCAGTATAGAAATATAAGATCTGTGACATTTTATAGACCTATGATAAATAATGCACCCATTATAAGTGCATGGTACATATAAGAAGATACACTGTATACATTCCACCGATTAGAGATACATGAGGACACAATATAGAGCTGTTTATGCTGGATGATGGAGCCTGCACTGGGATAATAACCTGCCAGTACTGCTAACCTGGATTCATAGCAGCTGATTCAGCAACCACAAGCCATCATTGGGCCCCTAGGATAGAGGAGCCCATCCAGATGTAAGCTCAGAGTCTATGGCTACAGATACAAAGCAGTATGAAGCAGCTGAGCCTGGACTGTCCATAAGGAGACGTGCGGGGAGGATGCGGTAACTGCACCTGTACCGCATCTACACCAACAGGTCATCGGGCAGTACGGGGAGCAGGACCCAGGTGAGTATGCCCCGGCCAGCTGGCACAGCACATGGTACACACAGCCCCGGATCACTTACTTGTCGTAGTCTTGTGTCATGCTGTCGCCTGTGTCGGTGGAACTGGACTTTCTAGTTGGGACAGATCTGTCGCAGGGGACGGGAGCCCGGGCGCCGCACAAACGGGTTTAGTCGGCTTTTCTCGCTTTTGGAGCTTGGCTGTGATTGAGAGGGAGGTTTACTGGCTGCAAAACTTCCCATTGGCTGGAGGCTTCCCCCGCGGAGGGGGCGGGGACACCTTGCAGCGCGCTGATTGGCCGGTGTTACAGGTAGAACGGTGCAACGTTCCAAAGGGGATCGTGTTTCCTGGAGACGCTGTTAGAGACCTGTGCGGGCTGTGCCGGGACCTGACATCTCACCTGGACTCTTCAGAACCGGTTCTGACATGCAGGGAGGCACATCTCCGCTGGGCACTGGCAAGGAGGGCATCACATCTCCGCTGGGCACTGGCAAGGAGGGCATCACGTCTCCGCTGGGCAATGGCAAGGAGGGCATCACATCTCCGCTGGGCACTGGCAAGGAGGGCATCACGTCTCCGCTGGGCACTGGCAAGGAGGGCATCACGTTTCCGCTGGGCACTGGCAAGGAGGGCATCACGTCTCCGCTGGGCACTGGCAAGGAGGACATCATGTCTCCGCTGGGCACTGGCACCTAGAGACCTGGACACTGGCAGTGAGGACATCATGTCTGCTGGGCACTGCCATTCAGGATATCAGCTGGGCACTGGCAATGAGGACATCATGTCTGCTGGGCACTGGCACCTAGAGACCTGGCACTTCCAAAGCAGGACACTGGCATTCAGAGCATCATATTCCAGCTGAGCACTGGCACCTAGAGACATGGATCCTGGCATTCAGGACATCATCTGGGCAGGGGCATTCATAGAATCATACCTCAGCAGGACACTGGTATTTAGGGCATCATATCTCAGCTGGGCACCAGCATCTAGAGACTTGGACACTGGCATTCAATGCATCATTTATCAGCTTTACATTGGCATACTGAAATACTTGGCATCACTTCTCAGCAGGATATTGGCACAGATAGAATTAGACCCAGGCATGTGGGACATTACATCTCACCTGAGTATTGTCACTCAGAAAACTGAACGATGGACCCTGGCACTGAGAGAAGTGAACACTGGTATTCACATATCCCAGCTGGACACTGGCATTAAGGACTTCATATCCCAGCTGGGCATTAGCCCCTATAGACCTGGACATTGTGACAGAGAGAATTGGACACTGTTGTGCAGGGCATAATATCTCAATTATTGCTAGAATACTGCACACTGGCATGTAGGACTTTTTATTTCAGCTGGACCCTGGCACTGTCAGAACTGGACACTGGCATTCAAGGCATAACTTCACAACTAGACATTGGCACATAGAGAAATGGACACTGGCATTCACATTTTATCTGAGTATTGTTACTCAGAGAACTGAACACTGGCATCTGGGACATTACATTACAGCTGGACTCTGGCAGAGAGAGAACTGGGTACTGGTATTTGGGGCATAACATCTCATCTGAGCATTTTCACTAAAAATTACCATTCAAGGAGTCACATTTCAGATAGTACGGCCAATGAGAGAATTGAACTCTTGCATTCAGGGCATCACAGCTGGGCTGGACATTGGCACTGAGAGATGAGCTCTGGCACTTACATGGACATTAACACATAAGGCACTTAGAGCCATTCACATTCTTCTACACCCTAGATGTGAGTAAACTTGGCACTAAGAGAAATTGACATTGGCACTTAGGACAAAGGAGGACAATAGTAATGAAAGCAATCTGAGAACTGAAAGCGCATTGACACTTTAGGATCTGGCATCTTATCTATACACTGGCATTGCAAGCTATTTAGGAACTAAGGCAGTGGCACATGGTGGGTGAAATCCCAACTTGATATCACCAAATTTGGAAGAAGAGTACTGTGTATCACCTGCAGGATGCCAAAAAAGCATCATATCTCAATGGACTAGTAAATTACAAGAATAATAGTGACCATCACCAGTCTGTCCTGTTACCATATCAGAAACAGGGTCACCCAACTTTCCCAGACTCCTGAATGGCAAATAGGCCTACTTATTGAGTCATTCAAGAGAAGAGAATAAATAACTGTAACGCCAGAAACATTTGCTGTTCAGAAGTCTAGGAAAGCTGAGTGATGGCACCTGTAATTACGACCACTCAGTAGAGCAAAGGAAATGTGTCCTGTACCAAGTGAATACTAACTGTGTCATATACATCAGAGGCACTGAGAGATCCTGAATAGTGAATAAAGTTGACACATCACAGGTTTGGTGAGGGTCCAGCGGCTAAGACCCCCCCACTACAACAAATAGGTAGAGGAATTCTGCTGAATAAGGTACCTACATAGTGGAAATCATCCCTCACATATTATACAAAACACTGCCCACCATACATTGAGTAGGGGCTAGGCTTGTTATTGAGGCTCAGCCCCATCCAATTGAATGGGACTGAGCTGCAAACTTGCTACATGACAGATCAACTGGCCAGTGAAGCGGTTGGGGCACTCACCTGAGCATCCCTGTTGCTTGAAACATCTCGTGTAGGAATCTCAGGTATCGGACGCCCATCAATGAGATATTGATGGCCTAACATCATCAATATTTAACTCCCTAAAAAGAATCTTAAAAATTCTGAAACTTTCTAATATACTTTATATATCAATTCCTCACAAATTTTGAGATCTCCGCTTGCTGTTAGTGTATAGGATAGGGGATAACTTGCAGACCAGTGGGGGTCCAACCACTTAGATTGGGAGAACAGGAGACTTTCATCTGACCCCCTCTTCATTCAGAATGGGGGACAAAAGTCCCCCGTTTGTGTGATCAGTGGGGGTCTGAGATCCCCACTGATCTGCAAGATATCCCTTATACTATAGATAGGAGATAACTTGTTTTGTGGGAAAACCCCCATTTTGGCTGTGGCGGAAGAATCACGGCAAAAAATGCTGCGTTTTACATTATCTGCAAAGAAGATGTGATTCTGGCTAATCCCATCTCACACTGCAGAAAAATATCTGCAGCGGAAATGCTGGTTGAATGGAGCACCAGTGTGCTTGCATGACAGGGGCTCCATTCACGTCTATGGGGGTGATTACAGTCCCGGCAGCCCCATAGAAGTGAATGGAGCACGCATTGGTGCTCCATTCACAATGAGGCTTTAGGGGGACTTTTGGCCCTCTTGATCACTGGGGGACCCGGTGATTGGCTCCCAGGGAATGGACACTTGTCCCCGTCCTGTGAATAGGGGATAAGATACAGCATTGCATGCCTAACAATTGCCAAAATGTTGGCACCATGACGGGACAACTCCTTTAAGCCCCTATTAGAAAGAGCGCTTTAGTGCCCAATTGTTGGGAACAAATGTTCGTACATTTGTTCCTGACAACTGGCCTATATAATAGTACTGACAAGTACCTAATGAAAAAGTGTGTGCTCATTCATTGTCAGTTTGTCTGTCAGCATCACATCTCCCCGTCTAATAATGGTTCTGCTGCCAATGGACAATGACGGCAGAATGATCGATTTAGCGATTGTTGCCCATGCGTGTCCTCTGCATTGGTCTGTGTAATGAGGCCGGTGCAGAATGTATGCTATTCAGCACGTTTTGTAGCCGTTCAGAGCTTGTTATAAGAAATCTGCCCCTGTAATTCCACCATTAGCCCCAGGTTTATCATAATGGTTGATGCTGAATAATACATTTGGTGTAAATTTAGACTGTTTAGTTTAAATATATGCCACATATGTGTTGGCTTACTTTACTCCAAAAAAGTACCAACATTTTGGCAATTGTTAGGCATGCAATGCTGTATCTTAAGCCGCCATGACATTGGCGCACAGTAGGGGCGGTGAGTCCTAGCAGAGGTAAATACTGTGAATTGTACTCAGCGCTCACTTCAGGGACCTGCCGCAACCAATGAGTACTTCTATCATTACTAAGTGTTCATTGGTTACTGGACCACAGCGCTCCGGAATCATCAGGTCAGGATCGGCAAGGGGGTGGTTATAACCATCAAACTGGCCCATTTTGTATGCCCCTGCCTGTCTCTGGTAAATGCCCTAATAGGCACCTGTGCATATTTTATGTGCAGACACAATATTGGTATATGCCAGCATATTCTTAAAAGTGGAAAGTAAAAAGTTCTGCAAAATTTTAAACAGTTTATGAACCATGTAGTACATGGACAAGCCTGGCCCTCCAGGGCAGGAGCCACTGTCTACTCTGACTAAGCAGAGGTTGTCCTGAGGGACAAGCCTTTAAAGCATTGTCTCGGATCCATCATGGCTGTCATTTTAGAGTGTCCAATGACCTTTGAACTACGACAAACCAGAATAGTCATTCATTATCCTAGTTATTAATGCAGTTGCTCAATACATGTCATAAGAATCTACAGGCCACAACACATCATTATAAGACACAATAACATTGCAAAAGTGTAGGCAACCTTAGAATAAATCAGAAAGAGTAAGAGTATGTTCACACATGACATATTTGGGGCAGAAATTTCTGCTTCTGTTCCTTTCACCTGAAGGGCACATAGAGAGCAGGAACAGCCCCATTTACATGAATGGAAGAGATTTTTGTCACAAAAATGTCTGCAACAAATTTCCTGTTTGTGTATATACCCTAACGGTAAGTTCACATGTAGGAATTTGGCACTGAATTTAAACACAGATTTTAACACGGAATCTACTTTAAATTCCACCTGCTATATGCTTCCCATTCATTTCAATGGCAGTAGCTGATTTTTTCAACTTGCAGAAAAACAAGCGTCCTGCTCGTTCTTCAGGCAGATTCCGCCTGAGAAATCCCATTGAAATGAATGGTAGGTGGAAAATATAACTTTTCCGTCGGCATGGAATTTGGAATTTGTGCCTGCCCAATAA
Organism: Leptodactylus fallax; assembly: GCA_947044405.1. Taxonomy (NCBI): domain Eukaryota; kingdom Metazoa; phylum Chordata; class Amphibia; order Anura; family Leptodactylidae; genus Leptodactylus; species Leptodactylus fallax. Next base: position 728,199 of record CAMRHE010000085.1, read on the forward strand.
AGGCAAAATACAGTCGCACTCTTCTCCAAATTCTGCTTCAAATTCAGCGTCAAAATCCTCATCTGTTTTTGTTAAGCAAAATCTGCTTCAAATTCCTGAAGCAGGAATTTTCTGCTTGGCAAATTCAGCGTCAAATTCAGTGTCAAATTTCTATGTGTGAACTTACCGTAATAGTGGGAGAGACTACTGTGGGCAGGTGAGCTAGCCATATTTATTCATCCGCACCTCACATAGCCACTCCCAGGTGTCAGGAAGAGAAAAATAGTGGCTGGAACCTATCACTAGATTCTGAAACTCTTAGGTCCCATCAGAGGCGTAGCTAGGGGTTCAGCACAGGGAGGGCAAATATGTCTAAGTGGGCCCCCAACTTAGGTATACTGATATTATCACTATACGGTGACTGTATAGTGCTATATAGCAGCTCTACACGTCCCTACAGACCATTTAGGTGAACACAGCGCAGTAACATTTAGTGACTTACTGGTGACATCTCTGACTAATCGTTCCCCTTTCCCCTCTCTTCCATCTGGACCGCCATGACCACTTATTTCAATCTCTGTAAAGTTTGCAGCATAGACATCTTTGGCTCCTCACTTTTCCAGGCAACTGACCCACATTGTTCTCACCTACACAAAGCCCCCATCCTGCTGCTACCCCAATTATAAAATATAGACTATAAACCCCCATAATGAATAATATCCCCAAGTGCATCTTTAAATTAATAACTTCCCTGTGTACCCCCTTTAAATATTGCCCCTTATTAATAATGCCCCAGGTGTTTCCTAAATAAAAGGTAAAAAAAAATCAGTGGGGTTCCAATACCCCGGACCCCAGGATGAACTGTTTGAATGAACCGTGGTACCTGTGTAAGCGCCGTGACCCCTTCTCTGTTTACATAGTGTCATACATCTCATAGCGGCCATGTCATGTAACTACAGCCTCGTCCTGTACACGTCTATGTGACAAGGCTGGAATTACATCACACGGTCACTATAAACAGACAGCGTGTGATATAAACAGGCACCATAACTCCTTCATACAGCTGATCAGTGGGGAATCACTTATCTCTTATTGATGTTCTATTCTGAGGATAAATCATCAATAAAAATAAGGTGGAAAACTCCTTAAGACCAGGGCCTCACGAGGCAGAAACGCCACAGAAAAAAATGCAGTGTTTTACACTTCCTGCAAAGTGGATGGGATTCTAGCAAATTCCATCCACACATTGCGGAAAACTACGTGCAGTGGACACGCTGCGATTTCCAAAACTGTTGTGGTTTTGGAAATCGCAGCATGTCAATTATACCTACGGAAACGCCGGCGGTTTCCTTATAAGGTATAATGGAAGTAGAAAGTCCACAGAGGAAACCTCTGCGGACCTCCTGTGAAAAGCGCTGCGGGAAAAACCATGATGCGTTACCGCGCTTTTTCCTGCAGCGCTTTTTTGCTGCGACTCACTACATGGGGCTGTAGTCTTAACAAAGCCCAAGTGCCACCTTAATTAAATTAATTGCCCCTTATGTTATGCCCCTGACATAAATACCACACCCCTAATGACCCTTATATATATGACTCCCATTATGTTCATAATGCCCCCTTATATAAATATATCGTCCTAGTGCCCCCTAATGAATCCTCCCTTTTAGTTATAATTCCCCTCCCCTATACTATTAAATTACCCACAACTGCGCTAAAAAAAAACAAAAAAGAAAGTTATATTTACCTACCTGCGATCCATTGCTGAATAGAGCTGCCGCCTCCTCCCTGTCCACGCACAGGACGTCTGTGACATCGTGCCTGCCTTTGCCGAGAAGCAGACATCTGTCTGTGGTCTCGGTGTCTCGTAAACCACAGGCCTGAAATGGCTTGCCGTTTACAAGACAGTTAATTTGCAGGAGGCCAAGCAGACACCGATCTAGTTAAAAGTAAAGCATGTTTTAATGGCGGCCCCGGGGTGGGCCCCACAGAGTCAGTGGGTCTGGGGCAGCCGCCCCCTCTGCCCCCACGCTAGCTACACCACTGGGTCCCATGCAATGGCCATAGTCATGTGCAGGTCCTTGGAAAATGAAACAGACAGCACATGGACCCTATCAATAGAATAGGACTTGTTCTTACGGGTCTTACCACCTCCACACAGATCCATAAAATATAAGGCTGTGTGTATGGGTATGTATGCTATCCTTTATTATAGATCTGTAATAACGTATAGCACATGGACCAGAAATACAGGTGTGTGCATAGGGCCTTAAAGTGCTTGTCCAGACTTTTAGCTATTGAGAATCTGCCCTAAGGACAGGTCATCAATATGATATCAGTGGGAGTCCAACACCAGGCACACCCCACGGATCAACTAATATCAGCTACTGGCACCAGAACTACACAGTGTACTGAGCTGGAAGCAGATGTCATGACACTTACGGGTTACTGCAGCTCAGTTCACATCAAAGCAGTACAGGTGCAGCTCAGTAAATTAGAATATCTGTGAAACGTTCATTCATTTCAGTAATTCAGTAATACAATCCATAATCAGCGTCTTCCATGATTGTGTGTCCTACTGAACCAGACTGAGGGACCATTTACAGGCTTAGGAAACCTTGGCAGGTGACACACTGAATTTACAATACTGAACTTTTTCACAATATTCTAATTTAAATCTATAAGGAAAATGCTTGCGTTTCCGCAGATAGAGTTGACATGCTGCATTTTTCAAAAACGGATGAATTTTTGAAAACGTAGCTTTTCTGCAGTGCTTTTTCCTCAATGTGTGGATGAGATTAACCTGAATTCTATTCACTTTTCTGGTACCGTAAAAAGCATCTTTTTTTTCCAATCTGCGTTTCTGCAGCAGCCAAAAATGCTGCGTGTCTGCGATGTGAGGCCTTAGGCTGGGTTCACATCTGTGTCAGAGTAATCGGCGGAAAGAAAAGTCCTGCACAAAGTACTTTTCTCTCCGGTAGTTTCAGTATAAAAACAACGGAAACCCGACGGACACCCAGTGGACCCCATTAAAGTCTATGGGGTCCATGGGTAACCGCTGTTTTAGCGGACAGTCTCTCGGTCGTTTGGGTCCCCCAGGGACCTGCCCAGTGCCTGGCGCAAGCCTTAGCCTAAAAATGTGCCACAGAATCCGCAGCATAACTGACACTGAGGGTGGCATAACTAACATTCAGTTCTTATGGCCCATCCCAACAACTAAGCACAATATGGCCAGCACTATAGTTTACTGTCACCTGCAGTCCTATAGGTGTAACTGCAAATTTTTACATATCCTAACATTTACAACCCTCCTTTAGAGACATGCGTCTGACAATTATCCAATGTCTTATCAGCCAAGAAGTAATGGGACATATAGTCAGCGGCCTGAAATCCCAGCTGGCTCCAGAGTGCATTGTGTCTGTTTGTAGTATTAGTATCCCATACAAGTTTATGTTGTCACCACTGTGATGGGGCCAGAGGCGTCCCCTAAGGGTAGGGTGGTTTGTTGTGGTTACAGCCTTTAACTGGTGTGGCCATCTAACAGCACTTTGTATCCACTTTGTATTATGCAGGTTGGTTTTAGCAGAAACCATAGATACAGACCACAGGGTCTAAGGCACAAATAGATGTAGCTGAGATGAGTTTGTTATTAAGCACAACTCATGATATCACAGTGTATCTGTTTTACATTGGGCTGCAGGTAAACTTAGTGAGGTGCCAAGTGCCAAAATTCTCCCCTGCTACATCTTTAGTTAGTTCTTGGGACTCCATATACATAATGCACTTTGTATTATGGAGGGGTTGCCTGAGATTTGAAAAAGGGGTCCACTTTTCCATAACAGTGCCAAACCTATACCTCTTATTTCAGTTAAGTTCCATTTACTTGAATAGAGCTAAGCTGTAATACAAGAAACAACCTGTGAACAGGAGAGGCGCTGCTTCCAAGAAAAAAATAAAAACTTTTTTAGTCTGAGATATTAGGGGGAATTTATCAACCCATCTACGAAAGTTTTCAGGCGTAGATGTTTGTAAATGTGGCGCATCTTTGGCACATGGTCTCTGTCTTCCTCTGTTCTACAGCTTGGATGGAGTGTAGCGGGCCAGGATGCGGCCACCTCAGCCCAACATATGTATCATAACTCACCCCAGAAAACTGGCATGAGATATCTAGGAAATCTATGCCAGTTCCTGACTTGCATGTTCTGTTGATAATTCAGACATGCCTTGGGCCAGTCGGGGCCTTAATTATGACTGGCGTAGGAAACGTCAGTCTTAATAACTGCCCCCCAATGTCTATGAGATGAATAGTTTATTCCTCACTTTTTATACTAAGTGCTACCTGTTTTGAATATTCACAATTCCCAGTGTACTGGTACCTGAATAGTCAATGTATCATGGTTTCGAGTTACTGGCCTCAGGGTATAGATGAGTTGAAAAACACAAAAACATTTTTGGACTTCTCATAATTAATCTCATGGGATCCAACAAAAAGTTTGTAGGATTTCATGGACCCTCTGCCAGTGCTAATGTTGGCCATTTTTAGTAACTGCGATCATTCCTATAGTGTGTTCGCACAATGATCCCATATTCCTGCCAACATGTGAAGTCAAAGGACATAACTCCCTCTCTGTTTGGCCCGGGATCCAGTGGAGAGTGTCCATTTGGGTCCCCGGTCTTTGTTGAAATTCTGCCCGCACTTGACCAATACAGCAAATCAGTGGCTGAGTGTTGATGCTTTATTTTATCAGAACACACACTGATTGGCCGTATCACTCACGTGCGAGCCAAAGGTTAGGAACACTGGGTATCTGAATGGAGAAATCCTAAAGAAGGACTGTGCATGTTCTGTCCCTCTCCATCACAGTGAATGGTAAACATAGAAATAGTCGGTCGGGTCACTCATTACTATGTCTCGCATCCATTCATATATATCACTTCTTCATTATGCTAATGACCTACAACTTTTATCCCCCTCTTTTTAATTCCCACTTACTGTATGTATTTAGGTTTCTCTAGGGCTGCACCACTATTCTAGAATGCTTTATCTAGGTCAATAATATCCAGAAAACATATACTTTTATTAATGAATATCTCCCTTTCTCACTTTCTACATAGTACATTTACAGTCCTTGCAGTCCAGTCTCACACAACTTCTATACTAATCTCAGTACCACTTAACTGCAGCAAATAAAAGTATATAAGGCATGATTCAAATAGCTGTCAGCCCATAGCTATTTCTCCTGATTCCCTCATATTTTCAATCATGAGAGGGGCTAGGCTGTTTCCAGACCCGCTCTGGTACCACCATATCTCATGTGGGAATGAAGATTTGGGTATGTTGAAATCCAATATGCCAAGCCTTCTCTCCCTTGAAATCTGCCTTTGAGGAAGAATAGAGACTCCCCCATTCACATTAGATAGTTGTCCATCCTCTGAAATTGTCAGGTTTGGCTAAATTATATGTGATGTGCAAGCTTGGACTGGCCTACAGGAGAGCAGGTGAGTCCACCAGTGGACCTAGGGTAAGCCCACAGCCCATCTTGCTGCATCCTGAGGTCTGCAGCTGTGTGAGCACATATTACTGGCGCACAAAGGTAAGAGGGCCCTAGTTCATGGCAAGAGCCAGTCAGCAGGTTACTAACAGGATCCTCAGGAAAGAAACTGTCTATTACAAGGACTAGGCACAGGCTACTACTGAAAAAAGAAAGTGTGTCGACATTACTTTAGGAATTTGCGAATGAGTGTCAGTTAATATTTGCAGATAGCTGTGTAGTGGACCCCCAGAATAAACTTTACTGGTGGGACCTAGGCACCCCAGTACAACACTGCTAATGTGTATGGGCACTATAGATGTGTGTGTGAGTCTTCTGCAGAGAAAGATCTCAAGCCTATGGCCAGTGTAAAGGGCACTATCACACATCAGAAGTTATGATCAATGGTGGCCAGATGCTAAGACCCCTACTAAAATGAAAGGTCAGAATGCAACTGAACACTGTGCCCCTTTGTTTTTTATTGGTTCACCTTGTAATGATGTACTGACCCCCACTGATCCAAACATCTGACATGGACTCTTTAAGACACCTGCTATATTGAAACTGCCCATACACTAGAAATGTATGACAAATTATTCATGACCGCCATTTCTCTACCAACCAAAGTTTTATCTCGCAACCAATTATACACTTGTGAAATGAGTCCTAGAACTCCGAAACGCGTTGTGTTTTGGTCTGAACAATAAAGAATTCTTCTTATACTTTGGTCCAGGTAAGCGCTGATCCATTTCATCCACCTTGGAATTGGTCCTACTTTGCTTCACTTCTATCTTCTCTTGTCTCACTGTTTGATGGATATTTTAGTAATTTATTATCTATATTACCTGTTATTTCATGTACTTGGTATTTCCAAATTGTAAAGTTCAATAGTAATACCAATGGTAATATTACTAACGGTAAGCAGTCTGAGAGAGACCTGGCAGCTACGGTGGCATAAGAAGTCATTCTGGTTTGTACAAGTTCACATAAAGTTCACAAAACAGACAATTCACTTTGGATCCAAATATTACATTTCAGCCTTACAAGTAAAACAGGACCTGTAACTCCATATCATACTAATAACTGGTAAAACCAGACCGCTAGACCTTGGCTAGTATCTACATGCTCATACAAACACTTCAAGGGGTTGTCTGGATTACAAAAACTATTATATAACACCTTTTCAGGGAATTTTGAGTTAGATAGTGCTCCCCCACTTAGAACCCCTATGTATTAGTTACAGTGCAGAGTCTCTTGCTCTGGAGGACCAGTAATGTCCAACAGTCCATGCACTACTATAGAACACCAGTGACTGTCTTTACAATGTGACAAAGAAATAAACATATCAAACAGTAGGAGTGAGGGCCCTGCTCACAAGAGCTTACATTCTATGAGGAGATTGGGGGACACAAGAGGTCAGAGGGCTTGTTAGGTACAATGGTCCAGCCATCTTTTATTAAATAAGATCATATAACTGAAGCTGTATGAGCCGCCACCAGCCTGCATCTGTGAATATACAGATACTAAGTGCAGGGTGTCTAGGGTAACTTCTAGATGGCGAGGTCAGGTTCTGAGGAATAGAATAGGAAGAGTAGCTAAGGATATGAAATGTTAGCTGAGTGTGCAGAGGTGTAAAACAATTTGATCCGGTCATGTGATAAGCTGCCTAAACAGATGTAATTTTAGGGCATGTTCGAAGCTGCTGTAGTTGGGCTTTAATCGGATTGTCTGGGGTAAAGCATTCCAGAGCACCGGTGCAGCTCGAGAAAAGTCTTGGAGATGGGAATGGGATGTTCGGATAACAGAGGATACAAGTCTAAGGTCGTCGGCAGAATGGAGAGGATGGTTAAGTTGGTAGACAGTGATAAAGGAGGAGCTGTAGGGGGGTGCGGCACTATGGATAGATTTATGCTTGAATGTGATAATTTTATATTGTATTCTGTGGTGAATGGGAAAACAATGCAGCAACTGGCACAAGGTAGATGCATCTGTATACCAGTTTGACAGTAAGGACAGATTGTTGTGGGGAGAAGAAGAGGAAGAACAATTAGTAGAGAATTGCAATAGTCAAGACGAGAGAGAATCAGAGTGACAATGAGGGGTTTTGATGTTTCCACGGTGAGAAAAGAGCGAATTCTAGAGATGTTTTTGAAGTACAGGTGACAAACGCATGCAAGTGTCTGAATATGTGGGGAGAAGGTGAGGTCTTAGTCAAATACAACCTACAGTACAGACAGAAATGGTTTAGGTCATTTAATAGATGGAGGGAACACAAGAAGTTCAGTTTTTGAAAGGTTCAATTTCAGATAAAGAGATAACATGATATTAGAGACAGCAGAATGTCTCATATTGTCTGTTCATGTGTCCTCTGATTTGTAAAGTGCTACGGAATATGTTGGCGCTATATAAATAAAGATTATTATTATTATTACAGTATATGGTCAGTACATTGATTTCTATAATACTTCATTTTCCCTTTGGTGGTGCTGAAGGAGGAGTCAACAAGTTTCCCAGCAGTTAGACAAGGCAAAAAGGGATTGTCCAAAGCATTGAGCCCCTGTAAGGAACAATTCCCATATCCTGTAACCGCAAGGGATTTTATGTTATGAATATGAATGACTACTAAGTATGTATTGGTATGGATGCAGTTGTCACTCCTCCCAATGAAGTGCAGTATTAATGTCTGGTTGTAAAGCATCATGATCACATATTTTAGAACCATAATAAAGATTTTGACAATATAGTAGCGCTATATACACAAAGGGCTCTAATAACACAATAAAGATAGAATGTGTTAGAATACTTCATAGTATATAGACGAGACTAAACTTATGAAATTTTCTCAAAAAAAGACATTTTATTGGTACATAATAATGTTAAAAGACAAAAATATGCACAGGACAGGTTAAAGAACCACACAAATACAACCCCTCTATCAGAGATGCCAAGGTAAAGGGAACAGTACAAGGTAGAGTGGTTAGCACTATTCAAGTATTACCTACAACCAATGTCATATACCAGTAACAGTACAACTAGTACATAGAATGTATAAAGAAATGTAGAAAAATAAGGGTGGATTCACATTGCGGTGGCACTTCGTCTGCCGCAAATCCGACCTTAATGTCGGAAAACTGGATAGGGAAAGGTTTGCGACTCTTTGAATGGGTTTTCAAAACAATGCGCGGGTGTGCGCTTACACCCACTGCGCCGCGAAGACACTTTTTATCGTCGGAAATAAAGTCGGACATGCAGGACTTTGTGTTCGATGAAAAAAAACGGCTTCGCGGCCCAGTGGGTGTAAGCGCACACATGCGCATTGCTTTAAAAAACCCATTCAAAGAGTCGCAAACCTTTCCCTATCCAGTTTTCCGACGTTTAGGTCGGATTCGCGGCAGACGGAGTGGCGCCGCAAGTGTATACCCACCCTAACCATGCTAAAACCACTTACATAATAAATTTGATCCCTTCTGGAGAGTGGAAAAGGATGTGCGCATCGCCAAATCTTCATCTGGGAGTGTCCAGCAAAAGCTTTACAGAAAGCAGTACTCAAAAACGCCTCCAAAAGAAGCAGTGTAAACTCACCCTTACTGTGTGTGGCAACAGGATGCTGTATCATACACTTGATCCTGGTGTCCAAACGCACATTCAGATGGTGGTGCCATATCTGTGGAAAGGAAGTGTGGTCTCAGGGATATAATGAGCGTGGTCGCAGGTGGTGCAACTGGGCCTGGAGGGGTATGGGGCGTGTGGCCAGCTAGAGATGACAAATACTTATACTCATCACTCCTGGGTTTTCGATAGTCCCCAGCGCACTCTTTGGGGATGTTCTGGCCTGCGACTGATGTCACGCGCCCTAGGGTGCACCATTGGGGACTGTGATTCAGCCTTAGTGGTCCCATGGAGCGAGCCGGCATAATGACTTCAGCGCACCCTACGTGACCACTTAGGCCCAATCAAAGGCCCCAGCGGTGATTCCTGGGGCACGTGACCACAGTCGCAGGCAGAAGAGGATGGAAGAGGATGCTGGAAAGAGGGCCTCTACTTATTATACTCTAGGGATCTGAGGAGACCCCAGTGTATAATAATAATAGCATCAAAATGAATTGGAGGGCTGAAACTCACACATATTCGTCAAAACAATTTTGTGGGGTTCCTCTGAAGGCTTCCAGAGAATATTATACTAAGGGGAGGGGCTGTTGGGAGCATATTATACTGTGTGGGGCAGGGCCATTGTGGACCATTATACTGTGTGGAGGCCATCACGGCTGACAAGAATTTAGTTACACCACTCTGTGGTTTATTAGAAGGAGATAGTTTAGATGCCCCCAAAAATTGTGCCATATGTTGCACATAGCACTGTCTGATCTTCTGGTAGGCGGTTTCCAAAAATTGGCAAGTATGTCCTTAGGTGACAGAGTAGGCCTCTGATCTACTGTAACCACCACAAGTGTACAGAATGTTTATGCATATCATAATGGACCTCCAAGTCCCGCAAGCCCTGGCCCCATGACCAGATTTAGCTGTTGTTGACCTATCCACGGTCAAGGTGTAGCTTATAGTTGTTGGGTGCAGACGTTTCTTGCTACACCTCTAGGTTTCTGAAGGTTCTTTTACCACTAATGTACTTAGGTTTTTGCCTATAAAGATCCAATGCATACATATATGAAGATATATCACAGTAATGATGATCTGTAAACATACACTATGATATCCATAGTCTAGTATATAGAACCTGAGATGAGAATACGGAAAATCAGTGTAAATCATATACAAATGGTGGTGGTTATCTGACTCTTGTGCTTCATGTTCGCGCCTGGATGTGTGACATTGTGGGGACAATAGGGCAGGCAGGTTCTGTTTAGTTACTGCATTTATCAGGCCTCTATTATTGGAGCCAGTTTTTCGTGTCTGACTTCATGCTTTGTACTTTATGTAATGACAGTAAAATAATTGAGGTTAATGTTGATTGATACACAATTGGAATCTGTCAAATGTTAAATTGGTGTAAAGTCTGTAATTGTTGTTGATGCCTATTTAACATTTATAGTCCTTATACGTATTAATGAACATATGAAACAATTAAACAAGTCAGGGGTGTCCGTGCAGAAACCAGAAAGTGGAGAATACCTAAATTGAGCAACCACACAATGTACTTCACCAGTATTATCATAAACCTAACCGGTTATATGCTGTGTCATATATAACACCATCATGAAAGAATGCTATCTCGTGCCGGAACTGATTGGTTGCCATTAAGTATGTGTATATAAATAAGGGAGGGACCCACAGCCAAATATTAAGTGTCCTTAGTTCTATAGACACCCGTCTGCAACCAATCCAAATCACAATAAATCATGCTTTATCAGTGTGCTAGCCATGTATTTCACAGCTAACATACTGACCCATTCAATAAGCATACCTGTGTATTATTACGGACCTATGTATGTGGTAGTAAGTCCAGGGCAAATCTCAGGACAGGTCCTATACCTGGCCATTTTGTGGCGCAGGCTCACTAGATGCAATGAATGGGTTTGTGGAGGCACAAACAGCAAATACTGTAGATGTCTTCCATGTGCCGTTCAACCACAGACTGGCTACATGCACATGGTCATGTAGACTTAACGTGGAGGCTTACCATTTTGTCTCCTATGTAGAACGATGTGTCTCTGTGGTAACAGACTACAAAAAAATTTGGTGTAGTCTGACTTTGCAACAATATTTACTTACATCTGTTTACCAATGGAAAAATATAGGTTTGTTTAGGTGCTAGATAAACACATTTCTCTGTAGTTTCTGGTTTTATCGAAACAAGGCTTAACGCCGAGGCCCCACATTTTGCAGAAACACAGCTTTTTTTGTTGCAGATTTTGCTGCGTTTTTTTTTTAGCCAAAGCCAGGAGTGGATTGAGCAGAAGGTAGAAGTATAAGAGCTTCCTATACACACGTGGACAAAATTGTTGGTATCCCTCATTTAATGAAAATAAAACCCACAATGGTCACAGAAATAACTTGAATCTGACAAAAGTAATAATATATAAAAATTCTATGAAAATGAACAAATGAAAGTCAAACATTGCTTTTCAACCATGCTTCAACAGAATTTTTTAAAAGAGAAAACTCATGAAACAGGCCTGGACAGAAATGATGGTTCCCTTAACTTAATATTTTGTTGCACAACCTTTTGAGGCAATCGCTGCAATCAGACGATTCTGTAACTGTCAATGAGACTTCTGCACCTCTCAGCAGGTATTTTGGCCACTCCTCATGAGCAAACTGCTCCAGTTGTCTCGGGTTTGAAGGGTGCCTTTTCCAGATGGCATGTTTCAGCTCCTTCCAAAGATGCTCAATAGGATTTAGATCAGGGCTCATAGAAGGCCACTTCAGAATAGTCCAATGTTTTCCTCTTAGCCATTCTTGGGTGTTTTTAGCTGTGTGTTTTGGGTCATTATCCTGTTGCAAGACCCATGACCTGCGACTGAGACCAAGCTTTCTGACACTGGGCAGCACATTTCTCTCAAGAATCCCTTGATAGTCTTGAGATTTCATTGTACCCTGCACAGATTCAAGACACCCTGTGCCAGATGCAGCAAAGTAGCCCCAGAGCATAACAGAGCCTTTGCAATGTTTCGCAGTAGGGACAGTGTTCTTTTCAAGATATACTTCATTTTTCCATCTGTGAACATAGAGCTGATGTGCCTTGCCAAATTTTCAATTTTTTTCTCATCTGTCCATAGGGCATTCTCCCAGAAGCTTTGTGGCTTGTCAACATATAGTTTGGCAAATTGCTTTTGTCAGATTCAAGTTATTTCGGTGACCATTGTGGGTTTTTCTTTTATTAAATGAGGGGTACCAACAATTTTGTCCACGTGTGTATATTTGCCATTCCTATTGTAGCCATTCTTGGTTGTGACTCAAAAAACTGCAGCAAAATCTACAACAAAAAAAGCTGTGTTTCCGCAACGTGGGGCCTCATACTAAAGGGGTTTTCTTGGAGTTAAATTTTGATGACCTTATCAAGCCTCATGTATTTTCAAAAACAGCTACATTGGTCTAAAATAACTAAAGAGTGAATCTCACCTTACCAATCCCCTGCCGCTCCTGTGAACCCAGTTCTAGCAATGATGTATTAACATCAAATGTGGCCACTACAACCAATCACTGGCCTCAGTGGTGACCTCATGTCATTGCTGAAGCCCAAAGAACACACCCTGTCAGGGGACCAGGGAAGCATTGTCATGGGAGCATCAGGGGTTGGTAAGGGTATTACTTCATTTCTTATTTTAGACCATTGGCAGAAAATAAATTGTATGACCCTCTTATCATTGTATAAATGAAAAGTTCTACAACTTTCTAAAGCCTCATTCACACGACTGTATGTGCAGGGTCCGAGTTTTAACATCCATGTGTCATCTGAGTGCCGTCTTCCATTGACTACAATGGGGGTTCTGCGTTCCATTCTGATTTCACAGAGGTCTATAAATATTGGAATGGAACGGGGCATCGGACTCCTCCCTTGGATGAGCCTCGGGTTGCACACTTTCAAGATCTTTGCTTTCTTTCAGTGAATGAGAACAATATTTTTTACATCGAAAGGCAGCAAACTGATACATACCTAGTCCTGGATACAATTCTGTCTAGGCAGAGAATTAATTTATTTTAATTGTCACTTTATTTTTATCCAGTGTAACCACGTGGAAGGATTTTGTTGACCAACTGTGAGGCCTACCAAATCCTCAGGTCAGGTTTCTGCAGATTCACATAAAGTAATATATAAATAGAAAGGGAAATTAAAAGGTCATTACTACTGTACATAGCTGTATACACAGTGCATCATCATGGCTGGGGATCAGTGTACTTGGCACAGCGCTCAGTCAAAATTTAGACAGGGCTTTGTAATGTTTGCATTGTTTTATTCATACTCCTCCAGACTAGAGACTGAGAATTTCTATAGACATTAGAAAGGAAGTTCATCCTCTAATTTACATTACATAGTTATTGTATGATCTTGCATCTTATATTGTTAGTATTACTTTGGAAAAATAATCTACTATGTGGATATGTGGAAACCATTAACAAGCAGGGTAGCTGCTGCTGCTGACAGATTCCAACATGTTTTTATTTATTTATTTAGGGCTTGTATGAAAACCTAGGAAGTCAATTCTTTCATTAGATAATCATCTGTTAATGATCAGGACTGATAAGCAATAATATGAGTACATCAGACTCCGTAGTAATAATGCTCACAGTGATGTCACAGTGCTGGGGATAATGCATAAAGTGATGTCACAGTACAGAAATAATGCACACAGTGGTGTCACAGTACAGGAACAGGGCAAAAGTAACCCACTGATCCAGCACTAGCAGATTTGTTGCTAAGGTCTTAAAAGATTAAGATCACGAGCCCCAAACTATATGTATTGCCCTTTCTTCCCCCACCCCCCAAAAAATATATATCGAAGACAGCCTATATATAGAGATGGGCAAATCTCTCAGGATTTGTTTGTGTGGCTTGGGTCCAAGATTAGTTTTGGGTCGAACAAGTTCTGCACGAACTACACCGTAAATTGGCTTAAAACATAGTGTAGAATACTCTTAGGGCTCCTAGGAGCCTATCTATAAAACATACTGTATGACACTGTCAGGGCTCCTAGGAACCTATCTATAAAACATAGTGTAGAATACTCTTAGGGCTCCTAGGAGCCTATCTATAAAACATAGTGTAGAATACTCTCAGGGCTCCTAGGAACCTATCTATAAAACATAATGTAGAACACTGTCAGGGCTCCTAGGAACCTATCTATAAAACATAGTGTAGAATACTCTTAGGGCTCCTAGGAGCCTATCTATCCAATTTCTATCTATCTAAGGCAAACACAGCCAAAGTTATATAAAAGTGAAAGTGACATTATTATACTCTGGGGTCTCTTCAGGCCATTTTAGTTCACCTGAGGCAAATCTCCATTTGTTCAGTTTCATAAGAAAACAAACAATTTGGAATAACTGGGGCAAACCTGGCTCGATACAAGTCGGTTTGCCCATCTTCTACATATGTAGAACGGTATGGCAACTTGGATACAGTGACTTAGCTCTATGTATGCATCTATAGAGCAGTCACGCAAGACTGTTCAGATACTTCTTCTACACTGATTCCAGTACTGACTGTGGGTGGGTAAGGAGTAAAAATTTCCTGTGCAGCTCTGTATCTCATCCACACATATGCTATAAAATACTGTAAACCTTTCTCAGCCTTCTGCATTTTTCTCTACAACCTCCATTATTTCACAATGTAATGACCTACGCCCTACTTTAGGTAGTAAAAGGTTACTAATCACCTGATGATAGGTTCACACTAGCTTTTGGCTCTCTATCGCACTGGTCTGCATGGGGACCCGAAAAACTGAGAGCACGTCCGCTTAAAAAGTGGTTACTCACGGACCCTAAATAGTAAAATAAGTTCTGCCAGGTGTTGGTTAGGTGTCCGTCGGTTATCAGTATAAAACCAGCGGAGAGAAAAGTCCACAAGACTTTTCTCTCTGCCAATTTTAGACAGAATCTACAACAGAGTCTCTTACGGAGAGTTCAACGCAGACGTGAACCTAGCATGAGAGAGTAAGGGGACATGTCAGGCACACAAAGAAAAATATTATTCCAGTTTATCAAAGAGACCCCAAGGCGCCATCCACAGAATAAACTTGATATTATACTGTCTCACAAATGAACCCTTTCCTGACATCCGCCATACTATTATGGTGGATGTCGGGTCTTTAAACAGCTGAGCAGGCGCCATAGTCTGATTGTGCGCATTAACACCTAAGATGCGTCAGACAAACATGATCGAGGCGCCTATTTACCGGCTGACATGTATGTTAAGATCTCTGTCCTCTTGAATGAGATCCAGGGACAACGATTTGTTGCCATGACAGCTGGAAGCATATTAAAGGGTCCCAGGCTTGCCATTACTATGCTACATGCTGCCGTACAGTAATAATGCACACAGTGATGTCACATTACAGAGATAATACACACAGTGATGTCACAGTACATGGAGAATGTACACAGTGATTTCATAGTACAGGGATAATGCACACAGTGAAGTCACAGTACATGGAGAATATACACAGTGATGTCATAGTACAGGGATAATGCACACTGTGAAGTCATAATATAGGGATAGAATAATAACAGGTTAATGCTAACGGTCCTGGTATAATACATACAGTGTTTCATAATGCACATAGTGATGCTACAGTACAGGTATACACACAGTGATGTCACAGTATAGGTATAATGCTTATAGTGATGTTTGAGTACAGGGATAGAACACATAGTAATGTCATAATATTGGGATAATGCACAATGTAATAAAAGTACAGGGATTTTGCACACAGTGATATTACAATATTGGGATAATGCTCACATTGATGTCAGAGTACAAGGATAGGGCGCACAATAGTAAAATAATGTAAATAGTGATGTCACAGGGATGGGCTACACATTGATGTTACAGCACATGAAATACATAAACATCAATATCACAGTACAGAAATGAGATAAACATAAAAAAAGTTACCATGTACCTGTGACCTTGCAACATCAGAACAAAAATATATGCAGTCATGAGAAAAACAATTACAATGGCTCAGCCGAATACTAGCAATTCACAATGGGGCAGATGCAGTAGCGCGCCTGGTCGCTATACAATGACATGGAGTCAACTGCCCTGTATTGTGTATAGTACAGGCAGCAGAAGCAACCCCAATCACCCACTGATCAGATATTTATAGGCCATAACATCTTAAAACCTGGACAAAACCTTTTAAGAATGTTAAGAGTTGACACTATTGGGGTATTCTGAGTTAATAGAGTGTATCACTTGTTCAAGATCCTCAGCCAGAAGCGTGGCTAGTGGTGGGGGCCGCGATTACACACAAAAATTTCAACTGCATCAGCGCCTCCAGGACACCGATGCAGTTGAAATACATGGAAGACCAGGAAGCTTGCGGCCTACAGGTTCCCTAGGAACAACTAAAACTTCAGCGTCACAGCATAGGCAGTCGGATGCCATTACTACATAGCGCCCCTGAGGCGGAACATAGATGTCCTGTGATGATGGCACCCTTTAGGCTGAAGGTCTGAAGTGCTGTCCAGTCCAGCGTCGCCTGGGAGCTTGTTCTGGCGGAACTCCTCGCCGCACATGACTGCTGAGGCCAATCAGTGGCCTCAGTGATCACAGAAAAGGACCCAGGACATCACTAGTGACATATGTGCGTCACGTTCTGGGTCCTTTCCTGTGACCGCCACTGATTGGCCTCAGCAGTCACGTGCAGCAAGGACTTCCACCAGAATAAGCCCCTGAGCGATGCTGGACCAGAAAGCAACGGTGGGACACCAAAGCGCAGGGGACAGGTGGGTATGTTTTTTTTTGTTGTTAATGTTTCACCTGCTCCAGTTCTGTATTTCCTGGGCAACCCTTTTTAGGGGGCATATAGGAGAATTATTAATTAGGGGGCACAGGGGCATTATTAACTGAGGCATTACTGATTTAAGCGGGCATACAGGAGTAATATTAGGGCAGACACAGGGGGCATTTTTGATTTAAGGCGACATACAGGAGTATTATTAATTAGAGGGCACAGCAGCATTATTAATGGAGGGGCACTATTCATTTAAAGGGGTTGTTTGATCATAAATTTTAAAACAGGCATTAGGCAAGCGTTATAATGTATATTCCCCCCATTACCTGCATTGGGCTGTCAGTCACCTTTACTTGCATACAGAGAGGCTGCAGCAAGATGTCACAATAGCGGAACCGCAGCAGCCCAACACTGTATACTGCTGTACTGTAGAGAGCAGTGATTGGCTACAGCAGTCTTGTCAACTTGACATCAGTGCTGCAGCCGCTCCTTATACATATACTGCAGTGAAGGTGATGGTAGGGCCTGTGCAGGAACAGAGGGGAGGATGCAGGTAAATGTCAGTGCATTTTTATTTATAACCCTGGCCTGCTGATCCTGAACAATCCCTTTAAGGGGGCACAGAGGAGGTATTAATTAAGGGGCACAAAAGGAAAATTGTTAACTTATGGTTACATATGGGGTTATCATTTGTTTACAGGGAATTTCTGTATCATGTATTTTATAATTGGGGTAGCAGGAGGATGGGAACTTAATATAGGCATGGAAAATGTGGGTCAGGTGTCTGGAAAAATGAGGAGCCAAATATGTCTGTGATGCAAACAACAGAGACAGGTTCCAGCTGGAAGAAGCGGTCCAGATGGAAGAGATGAGAAATGTGAAAGATTAAAGTCAGAGATGTCACCTGTAAGTCACAACATTTTCCTGTAATGTATTTACTTAAACTGTCTGCAGAGCTCTGGGTAGAGCCGGTATATACCACTATATGGTCACTGTAAAATGATAATATCGGTATAACCGGATAGGGGGCCCACTTGGATATGTGCCAAATTCCTAGCTACGCCTCTGCCTTCACCTACTTGTGTTATGCTTTTTTGGGTGCTGTAGATGAACTGAATTTACAGCTGTATTGTAATATAATAATTAATTAATTACAAATATTACAATAGAAATGAATGAAAACATTTCTAGACAAATAAATACAACAACGCAGTAAGATAAGGGGTCTGAAAATATGCCAGATTTATCCAAGTGGCTCAGATTGTATGATAAATCTGGCACATAGTTTGTATACCACCTGCACCTCCACTCCATCTTTGCCTCCACCACTTGCCAAGTAGTCGGAAAATGTAGCCTAAA
Organism: Leptodactylus fallax; assembly: GCA_947044405.1. NCBI lineage: Eukaryota > Metazoa > Chordata > Amphibia > Anura > Leptodactylidae > Leptodactylus > Leptodactylus fallax. The sequence goes on from CAMRHE010000085.1 coordinate 746,479, forward strand.
CTAGATGCAACATTTTGCGCCACATTCTATTACTAGATCTGCCTCGATGGGTTTGCTAAACATGTTGTGAGCCTCAGAAGGGTCATGTCACGTAGTAGGGTGGCAGTGTAATATGTTATTCCATACACAGCAGAGGTCACACTATGTGTTTACTTACTAAACATCTTGTGATCTATTCTGAGATCTACATAAGATTTCTGGAAAAGATAGAATGAAAGGAAAATAATAGATAAGACTGAGCAATAACAAGTCGGCACTTTAAGCGGGGAATTGACTGTACACGCATAACCCTGTTTTTGTTTTTGGTGGGTAAAGTCACGTTTACTCAAAGGGATCTGTGATATCATCCTATATGGTTAATCTTTTGCCAAAATCTAATGAGTAGAATCAGGACTGGATTAAAGATGGAGCAGCAAATTTGATTGACGCTCTTCAAGGACCTGGATCTCATTTGGTCCCCTATCATCACACGTAGTAGACTTGGCAGTGCATGGCCCCCTCTACCTAAATTTATGGAAGTTAAGCCTACATGGATTCCCTTAGACTAAAAAAAAGACAGCCAAATTAATGCATGGCCACCTCACTTTGGCTGAATAGGATTATCAGGGGATTCCCATTTTCCTAAAAAGTGGTAAATAGTGATAGAAAAGATGTAAAAAGGGGTAAAAAGAGAAATCTGGAAAGGGAAGGTGGGTTGTGGAGGAGAACCCAAAGTCCTCAACATGGTGGTGGCCTCAGGTAGTGTTGCTGATATATAATCTAGCGGATTAATGAACTATCATCAATTTCAGGAATGAAAAAGATTTCTTACTATATCAAAGTATTTCACAATCATTTGGAGTATAGGGATTACATTGAGTTGGTGAAATAATGTCTTTAAGGGATGTGCAAAAGCAAATCTTTACAGCCGGAGTCAAAGGGGTTTTCCCATGAATATAACCATATTTGTAGACAACTGAAAGCTAAACATTTTTGCAAATACAAATAATTAAAAACTTTGCAGTTTAAAAGATTTTCTCTACCCATCTTAGTGCTGACATCAGTTGTCTTGATCAGTTGCCAATGGATACGACCATGAATGCAGGAACTTTCTATGGTCTGATAACCTGTCCACAATAAGGAAATCATGACTGAGTTTTTGAAAATTCCCAGACCACAGAAAGTTCCGGTATTCATGGTCGTATCCATTGGCAACCAATCAAGACAACTGATGTCATCACTAATATGGATAAAGAAAATCATTAAAACTCTGCAAAATTTTTAATTATTTATAAAAATATTCAACTTTTAATTGTCTACAAATTTAAATGTGGTTATGTTCATGGGAAAACCCTTTAAAGACGACCTTTCACGTCCTCGCAGATCAGTGGTATTATCTACCACTAGAGAGCTAATAGTGCGGTACGTGCCCGGGTGCTGGAGATATCAGTGCCGTTAGTTTCAGCACCGATATCTCTGCACTGTCAGAAGGGCTGGCCTTACTGGTCGTCATCATCGCTGGGCAGTAAGGAATGCCCCCTCTGACAGTACAAGGCTATGGAAGAGTACTGTCAGGAAAGGGGGAAGCGTTCCTCACAGCCCCACCCTTCTGACCAATATCTCCTATACCCGGGTGCATAGCAACAAAGATGAATTCAGCGCACTGTCAGCTTTCTAGAAGTATGTAATACCACTGATCTGCAAGGATATGAAAGGTCCTCTTCAAGGCCATCTGGCAATATCCCTTTTTATGACAACATGCAAAGATTTGCCTTTGACACAAATATCTAATAAGCAGCGGTAAAGTCAGTGATTTGTGAAGAAGTTAGACTTTCTTTCAAGGAAAAGATTCAGTTTAATACAATACAATATAATTGTTACTGAGGTGCACACATAGACTGGTACTTCAGCTGAGCACTCACCTACAATATATGAAGTGGGTTTGCTGCCAATTACATATTTGCCAACTCACCCGAATTTTCCATGAGGCTCTTGAAAAATGCTCCCAGAAACGTTGGCAAATCTCCCAGTTGCTGTCCTGAGTTTAACTCTGTCTGCAGAGTCTTCAGCTTCCTGCTCCACCATTTACCTTGTGTGGCTGCTGCTGGTGGTTTATATACAGGAAGGGTGTCATTGCACCTGTTGCTCTAAGCAGAGGGCACAGGAGACTTGCTCCAGGGGTACGGGAGGAGATATTCATTTTTTTTGCCATTTTATTGTGTGGGAGCCACTGAGGGATCATTACTGTATGGTGGTCACTGAAGGGTGAATTATACTGTACGGAGGCCTCAAGGTGGCATTATACTGTAAGGGGCCACCAAAGAGGTTCTTGTACTCTTTGGTGGCCATTTAGGATACTATATACTGTGTAGAGGTTACTAAGGGTGCATGGTACTTTGTGGGATCCATTATGGGGGCATTATACTGTTTGTTACAATATGTGGTGGCACAAAGGGACTGGTTGGGGCCATAGGGTACTGCACTATCTTGACCAGAACGCCACACCCAGTACAACAGAAATCTGTCCACGGCATATTTGATATAGATTAACAGTTAAAAAAAAAAAACAAACAAAAAAAAAAACCAAGAAACATTTGGCTGGTCTCAGACGGGGTGTGTTTGCAGTGGTTTAGGCACAGCAGAACTGCTGGCGACTAATCTTCTACAATGTACAGTAGTGAAAGGGACAAATCTGATCCAATCCACACATTGCAGGAAAAAAAACTGTACAGCAACGTGTCTTGCACTGCGGGTTTTGAACCTGCCACACGTCTATATCAACTGCAGGTGTCAACTTTTTCAGTGCAAAGTTGAAAAACCAAGCCAGCTGCCAGGGAAATTGTCACTGAAGCTGCAGCAAAAACCAGATGATTTTGACCGTCTTTTCCTTGGGTAAATCTACTGTGGGTCCCTGCAGCGGAGCCTTCCAGTGTGTCCTTAGTCTTCCTGTTGTATTTTGGAACTTGCAGGGTGCTTTATTCTGATGTAAATTGCAGAAACGTGAAACAGATTTCATCCCTTGTATTCAAATGGACGCCTGAGTTGGCTCTAGAGCACAGGTGTGACGTCCATTTGAATACAATGGATGAAATCTGTTTCACTTTTGAATACAACCTAACCTGTAACATCACAGCGAGCAATAACATCATTGTGACATAATTGCGTTTATTATACCTGTAATGTGACATCACTGTACTTATTATCCCAGTACTGTGACATCCCTGTTATTAACCATATACCGTGACATCACTGTGTTTATTATCCCTGTACTGTGACATCACTGTATTCATTATCTCTGTTCTGTGACATCACTGTATTTATTATCTCTGTACTGTGACATCATTGTGTTCATAATACCTGTACTATGACTGCTCGGTGTGGTTTCCATTCTAACCAGTCTCCACAGTGGGTGCAGGGTGCAGGATCTAATTTGTCACAGTGTTTAGAGGGATCAGGGAGCTTTCTAAGCTCATTAAAGGCTTTAATTGAGACCAATCAGAAAACTGACTGTGAAATCCTCTGCATGTAGTCTCTGCACAGCATGAATAATGGAAACTCCCATCTACTGCAAATGTGCTCACAGCTTTATAACAGAAAGAATCTAAAAATGCAATATCCAGATAAATGAGAAATTATACAGGATGTTGTCAGGGCCTTGTCTGCTGTGTCAATGCATGAAGGCTGTACAGCTCCCTAGTACACCACCATACGGCCTCTGTATGTTACTGTACACACTGTGTCAGGTGTCATTCGGTATGTATAAATGCTACTAGAAGAGAAGACATCCTTACATATCAAGTCTGATATAACATGCCATGATCATTTTTTCTGACAGATTCATATAAAAAAAAACTCAGTATACTTCTGCATCATGTCGGAGGCAAAGTTACAGTAAAGGCCCCATGCACTATAATAGGAGCCCAACTTATAAGGTTATAAGGCCGCCACGGAACGGCGTCTGTCTGAACACACCACAATTTTTGCTATATAATAATAATAAAAAAAACAAAAACTTTTTGAAATCAGTCACAGACAATTGTATCATAGGGCCCTACCTGACCCCTACCAGTCACACTAGTCTGCCACCTTCAGGTATTTTTTTTTAATTCCGCTCTTTCTAAACATAAACCCAAGTCCGTACTATCTATAGCTCAGAAACATTTCTCATATTTGCTCTTTCCTCTGCTTTGAGTTAACAGCACATCTTCAATTCCGGTTCCCTGTTAATCCACTTTTTGTTTCTCATCTCCTGCTGAAGGGGCCATGGTTCTTGTGTGAGTGCCGTGACCCCTTCACTGTTTACATCGCATGTCATAGGGACTGTGACATGCAGTTACATCCTATAAAACTGAATGAAACAAGACTGTAACATTGAACAGCCACTATAAAACAGACAGCATGAGATGTAAACATCAAAGGGGTCACGTCATTCACATGAGTGCTGCAGCCTTTTCAGACAGCTGATCAGTGGGGTTCCCAGGTGATAGTACCCTCCACTAATCTCTTATTGATGACCTATCCTGAGGATAGGTCATCAATAAAAATTAACCGGAAAACCTGGGGGATGTTCACATGGTTGAATTTGGAGCCTTAAAATCAGCACCAAATTCATCTTAACAGCTGCCTCCCATTGAATGAATATTTTTAAACAATAATCGTCATGCTCAGTCTTCAGGCAGATTTATCAAAATGACTGATGCTGGATGATAAATCTGGAGTATCATTAGACTCTAGTCTAGACAAAGTTTATATCACCTATTAATTGCCTTATTTTCGTCCAGGATTTTACACCCAAATTTTGGTGCATTTTGTCACATCTTAAACTATGCCCACTTGTCTGGCTAGTCGGAAATTTTTTTTAGCTTAAACTAGCTGCCACAACATGTGCAGGGATGTGCCAAAATATATGACGGAATTTTGTTGGAAATACGACAATAGACTTGGGCCATAAAAATCTCTAAGGCTAAGTTCCTCTTCATTTTCTGCCGCCACATTCGGCCACGGGATTGCCGCAACGGAATTCCGGTGTCCCTGTATTGGCATTCCGATGCGTCTTTGATGAATGAATAGGGCTAATCAGCAGATGAATGGGGCTAATCAGCAGGGACTTCCTAACCATGAACTCCACAGTAACATGGAGCATGAAGCTGATTTTTTCCGTGTCCTGCTGTGATCTCTCCCTCCCATTGTTTTCAGGGTGGAATCTACCACAGATTCGAAATCCACTCCCAAATCCATGGCAGATTCCTCCATGTGAACATACCCTTACAAGCCCTTCCTCACTCTCCTGTATTCTGCTCTTCACCCAGCCATCTCCAAGATTTCTCCCACACCTCTGATACTCACCAGCCCAACACCTCAGACTGTCCCCATAATCAAAACCTTCAAGTGCAACCTGAAGACTCACAACTGCTCCTTAAAATATGGAGCCATTGTACAGTCCTGTGAGGACTGAGGGTGCTGGCTGAGGGGGATCCGATTTGTTAGCAGAATGCAATTAGAGGGCCTTTGAATGGGGGTTCCATTATCACAGAGCAAGATAGGGCCTGCTCTATAATTATCAAAACGGAGCATCAGATCCCCCTCAGAAGAGCCCCGGCTTGCACATACACTCAGTCGTGTGCATAAGGCCTAAATTGACTGAAGAAGGAAACTCCTTGTGTGATATTGCTTCATACAGTGGATACGTGGTTCTAAAAGTCATCCAGATAGAATCTTATATGGCCACCAGTAAAAAGTATGTCATTCCTTTTTTTTATGAGCACCTGTGCCATCTCAATCTACATGGCAATTCTCCCACATCAATGAGGCCCTCTTTTGGGCACCACTCCCTGCTCAGGTGTTGGCTGCAAATATTTGGACTGTGATACTTAAAAAAAGACTTTAATGAGGCATATCCTTTAACACGTGTCAGTATAAGGATCTGCCCACTGCCAGAGACACCTTGAAATAAGACTTTATTAGTCATAGATATCTTTGGCGTTGTCACCTGCCGGTAGTGGAGCTTGTTGCTAGGCAACTGTCTGGATCTAATTCTGTGTGAAAGCTGTGATCTGAGGCTTCTGAGCCCCAATGCAAAATCTGTAACAGTGCCCCCCCCCACCCATTTATAATACTGGTGTCTTCTTATGTGGCAAAAGGAGCTTTGGGCCTCCTCAGAGATCTCATGTTTTGTGCCCACAAGTCCTGCAGATTAGAATCTTCTAAATTCAATATAAATGTTACATGAATGGGGTGAGGCCACTAATTTTATGTATGATTGTCATAAAATGAACCCTTCTCTCTGTGCCCAGTGAATAATGCAAACCTGCCAAGTCTCTACTGGTATCTAAAGTATGATGTAGAAGATCCTAGGCAACCAGGACACTTATGGATGAGCCATCTGGAGTGCCATACACCGCAGAGATTTCACCCCAATAACTGACATGTCACTTTTTTTTTATTCTGCAGCGCAGATTTTAAAAAATGTGCACAGAAAAAAACATGCGCCTAAAGAACAGGTATACTTCCCATTAAAGTCAATGGAAAACTTCTTGAGGCTAAGGCCCCACGTAGTGTAAATGCTGCGACAAAAACCACGGCATTTTACATTACCTGCAAAGTGGGATTCAGGCTAATCCCATCCACACATTGCAGAAAAATATCCGCAGCGGAAATGCTATGATTTCAAATGTGTCACATTTTGGAAAACGGAGCATGTCAATTATTCCTACGGAAACTCTGCGCACTTTCTGTGAAAAGCGCTGCAGGAAAAACCACAATGCGTTGCCGCCATGGTTTTTCCCATAGTGCTTTTTTGCTGTGGCTCGCTACATGGGGCCTTAGCCTGAAAGAGTTTTCCGTAGTCTTCCATGAGGATTTGAGGTGTTTTCCACATGGAATACTCATAGAAAGAAAACATTAGGGCATATTTATGCCTTGTATGCCAGTGGTTTGCGCAAAAAAATTGAGACATTTTTTAGTCTGTGCCAAAATTTCCACTTTCACAAAATGTATCATTTACACAAGAAATCTAGCGTAAATGATGAGAAAATGTACACAAGCTATGAGTTGGCATACAGTGGGTAAGGAAAGTATTCAGACCCCTTTAAATTTTTCATTCTTTGTTTCATTGCAGCCATTTGCTAAAAAAACAGAAATGTAGATATTTTTGCAAATTTATTAAAAAAGAAAAACTGAAATATCACATGGTCATAAGTATTCAGACCCTTTGCTGTGACACTCATATTTAACGCACATGCTGTCCATTTCCTTCTGATCCTCCTTGAGATGGTTCTACTCCTTGATTGGAGTTCAGCTGTGTTTAATTAAACTGATTGGACTTGATAAGGAAAGGCACACACCTGTCTATATAAGACCTCACAGCTCACAGTGCATGTCAGAGCAAATGAGAATCATGAGGTCAAAGGAACTGCCCAAGGAGCTCAGAGACAGAATTGTGGCAAGGCACAGATCTGGCCAAGGTTACAAAAGAATTTCTAAAGCACTCAAGGTTCCTAAGAGCACAGTGGCCTCCATAATCCTTAAATGGAAGAAGTTTGGGACGACCAGAACTCTTCCTAGACCTGGCCGTCCAGCCAAACTGAGCAATTGTGTGCGAAGAGCCTTGGTGAGAGAGGTAAAGAAGAACCCAAAGATCACTGTGGCTGAGCTCCAGAGATGCAGTAGGGAGATGGGAGAAAGTTCCACAAAGTCAACTATCACTGCAGCCCTCCAGCAGTCGGGGCTTTATGGCAGAGTGTACCGAAGGAAGCGCACCTCGTCATATATATTGCACACGCAATGCCGGTCCCAGGGCCATGAAGACTGTCGTTAGTAATGCCAGTCTTCATAAATCTACCCCATTGTGTGAACATTACTCTAAAATGATGGCTGAAACGATTCTTGGCCTTGTTTTTCACAGAACTGTGTAAGGTTGTCTCATTTTCCACTGAAACATTCACATTGATGGGCAGTTTGGGTCCATGAACATGGCCTTTACCAAAAAAAAAAAGTTAGTGTAGCCTTGCTCTAAAAAAGTCTATATGGTGAAAGGTTTCTGAATGATGTGTCTACAAGTAGTTTCTGACAAAGTACAAATCCAGTAGGTTCCCTGCACTGACATCCCAATGATTTGTGGTGTTGTCCCCTGCAGATTGCTGCTACATGATAGAGTATTATTGTAATTAATGGCCTTGTTCCAGCTGTGTGGGTTAAAGAGGACACCCTTGCCTGAGGGGAATCCACCATTACTGGCTCCTTAGACACAGCGGCCGCACCTTGCTGGCTGGTGACTGTCCTTCATTAATGTCTCCTCTCCCAGGTCAGAAGAAAAAGAAAAACACCCAGTGTTTAATAATCAACACGTAATGGGGTTGCTGATGGAAGAAGGCGTGTGCCGAGACCAGGTATCAAGGCAATTACAGGCAACTCCCTATAAAGTAGCCCACTTAATAGTAATTCCTGGAGGAGCCAAGTGCTCCACAATCTGGAAAACCTGCTACATCTTCTAATTCCATATGTATAAAGATGCAGAGTCCTATATAACACAGGGAACATCATTGCACAGTAGTCATAGCTGGACAGAAGTCAGCTTAAGGCTGCAGCCACAAAAAAACCATTGCTTTTTTTGGAAATCGCAGCATGTCAATTACATCTTCGGAAACACTGGCAGCTTCCGTATAGGTATAATTGAAGCAGAAAGTCCGCAGAGGACTTTCTGCCGCAGTTTTTCCTGCAGTGCTTTTTCGCTGCTGCTCACTACTTGGGGCCTTAGCCTAAAATTCCTTGATATAAGAATAAAATCACTTTAACCAGGGCTGTGGAGTCGGCAGAGCAAACTGCTGACAGTGACAGAGTTCTTTGGGCCCCCTCAGGCTCCAGGGCCTGGTAGAGACTGCTACCTTAGTATTCCCTATAGCAAAGGCCTTGTTACCAGACTTGTTCATGTTCAGAACTAGAGATGGGCGAACCTCCCAAGATTTGTTTTGGGTTTGGATGGCTCGGGTCCCTGATTTGTTCGGGGTTGAACAAGTTCGGTGTAATTATTATACTATGGGGTCTCCTAAGACCCCTGAGTATAATAGATGGAGGCCCAGAGGAGATGTAAAAAAATAAAAAAAACATTCGTACTCACCTTCTCTCACCTCTTAGTGTCCAGTGCTCTCTCTCGGTGACATCATGCGCCTGGAGTCACTGCTGAGCCTCAACAGTGGCATGGGTATGCCAAGTTTTGTGATGTCAGCAGTGATCCCGAACACATGACGTCACCAGTCGAGTGCCAGACACCACGAGAAGACCTAAAAAAAAGGTGAGTATGAATATATATATATATATATATATATATATATATATATATATATTTAATTTTTTTTTTTTTCATCTCCCCTGGGACTCCACCTATATAATGGACCACAATGCATGTCATGGCGGCCATTTTAGCTAGTCCGAGACGAATCCCCAATTGTTCAGTTTAGTTAAAAACCGCACAATCTGGGATATTCGGGTCGAACCCTGCGTGTGTTCAAGCTGTTCGCCCATCTCTATTTAGAACATATGCATGCCCATCTGAACTGAACGTGCATTTGTATGGGGGCGTCGGGTGAGAAAGCTGTCTGCCAAATGAGCGTTCATCTATCCGACTATGGCCAACATTACATGTAACAACTTTCCTTCCCATTGTCAGACTATCTACACCCCAGTGAGATCCTACCACTCCTCAATGATATCACACGCTAGACTGAGCTATTGTGAGAAGAACATGGATATGACTGACAAAGAGGTCTGTGGGAAAAGATAAAGGATTATCTGAGCATCACAAATTGTTTTGACACTGAATGGAGAGCTCTGCAAACAAATCTTCAAAACACCTTCACGCACCTCTAAGTATTTGTACAAGACAGGTGCAAGGCAGACAGTACAGAGTGACTGTAACCTTACTGCAGGTGGGCAAATGTCAGCCAGCGGGAGTTCACTCTGCAGTCCCGGCCCTGCTCATCCTTCTGTAGTTGGGCTGCAACCATTTCCTACCATACATTTGGCTACTTCTGTATCCCCCATATTTAGGCCACTGTAGAGGTTAGTAAGGACAATATCGACTGACCAACCTCAACATCAAATCCACTTGCATATTGTGTAGGTCTCACTCCTGCCACAAAAAGATATCTGACCCATCCAGGCATAGCAAGCTAAATACGTCCTGTGGTATATGGTATCGCAACATTAGCAGCAGATCAAATTGGTCCAGTAAGTTGGACATTGGGGCCTTCATCGATCAGACTTTCCAGTACACAACACAGATTGGATTGAGATCTCCTGAACAATTTTTGCAGTGTGGCAAGGCCACTATGTTCAGTTTAAAAACAACACCGATAGCCCCATTATAGTCAATGGGGTTGTCATATTCCGTATGAAACCATTATTTTAGTTTGTCTGTCCATTGTTCGGGTCCTCTGATGGACAAGAACAACAGACATCTGACGCTAGTGTGAACCTAGTGTCACCCAATTATTGCCCTTGTATTCTTATCTATAGCTCTGCTCTGCTCTGTCCATGGACTGGACATAGGTGGTGTAGATGGCTTCTGTGTTCTGGCTGGGTCAGCAGTGGAGGTAGCTGCAGTGCATTAGACTTCCTGGTGCCTGCTCTTGCCTTCACATCCAAATTAAAGGATATTCATTTACAAGTAAAGTTTATTAAGGGTGAACCTATAATATAACATCCACAGTCTGGTGGTCTTGATGTATCCTGATATTGCTAAGGAAATCACTAAACTTCAACCATTTGCATAACGGTCAGCTAAATCCCTTTTATTCACCTGCCGGAGATCAGATTACATGATGTACAGTCATGTTCATACAGTGCAGTTACATATTCTCAGATTATATCAGCAAACCTGGGCCACACGATTTACTTTTATGGAATATATTGTATAATAAGCATATTGTACCCTGGTTTAACCATTTGTATTCCACATATAACACCTGGACCCACTTTTTAAGATGCCAGGATATACCATCACTTTATGATCCACAGGGGCTCATCCTCCGGGACCCCACCGATCTGAAGAATAAAGAGGTGCTACAGCCCTGGTTTAGACTTCCATCCTCTTCACAGTTTTTCACTGCACACCCATTGTGCAGCCACCCATTGCGCAAAAAAGCTATTTGCACAGCGTTGCAGCCCCAGAGGTTGAACCCCACAAAGTGATGGCATGGCCTAGTGATACGTTATTACATTACAAGTTGGGTATAATCCTTTTAATAGAATATGTGATTGGACAAGGAGAATGGTAACACCCAGTTGTCAATTTAGTCATACATTTCCAGGACGAATAACCAAGGAACGGCATAATACAAAGTTCTAAGAAAATATGCTCCAGAATTGCTATTTCATGGGGAATGCAAATTTTTTACTAAAACAGTCATGTCAGGAGAGAGGACAAGTCCTCTCTAAGCATGACAACGTTCCCCACTGAACTCAGAGGATTATCTGTGTACTACATGGACATGCTGGGTCATCCAGAGGAAGAGACATTGTGATATTGGCTCAATATTAACAATATTAAAATTAAGAGACAACCAGTGTAAACTTAGACAGGCAGACTGAAAATGAGGCATCACAATGGTTGATTCTGGATGATAAATCTGATAACCGGATTCTATTCTATTAGTTGGATTACTGTGAGTCAGAATTTTTGCCAAAAACATTTATAATATATATGTCAAATATTTGCTGCATTTAATCCACACTCACCCATGCAGTGAATCTGAAAAATTTACCATGGTAATAGGCAACAAGTCATTGAAGGGAGTCTGTCATTAGGGTCACCTGATTCACTGGGTGTTTTTCCCTTGTGAATCGATGCCTCTGTTGCCGAGATATAGATGTTTTTGTCAATATGCAAATTAGCTCTTTGGAGCAAAGCGGGTGCTGCCATTGCTCCAAAGAGCTAAGCAACAACACGCCCATTGTTCCAAAAAGCTCACATGCATTGATAAAAACAGTAATATCTCGGCAACGGAGTCAGCAATTCCCACAGGGAATATACCGCTTGATTCAGGTGACTCTAACCTCTCTATCTGAAGGCTGAGTTGATATGCTGGGTTCTGGTGACACACTGCCTTTAAGCCAGGAACCATACATACCGACAGCATGGGATTCACATCAAATGTAAAAGTATACCATCAAAACCTGCTTCAAGGAGGTCCATTTTCTTTGAAACACTTCCTAATAGAACACGGGTGTTCTTGAATTTAGGTAACTTTGTGTAGGAAGCAGAAAACCACTAAAAATACAGGATAAAAAGAAGGCGGCAGCTGTATATTTTTCTTGCATTATTAACTTTATTGTAAGATGGGTTGAACATTGGATATTTTACAATATTTCTATATCTTAACATGGAGTCAGCAAAACAATATGACCAAGATATGAAAATGTGACAGCAGAATAGATTTTAACCCTGTAATTATACGGTGTCCAGGCTGCCCATTTTAGGTCTGAATTTATTCTCACAGAGGCTTCGGAAGCTGAGATCTGTGCTGCTGTTTGCAGGGTTCTTGCACTTAATGGATTTATCTGTATTTATCTGAAACAAGGGCATAAACTAGTAAGGCTGATTTAGACCATTTTCTGGAGACCATCAGCACCTTTCTGTAAGGCAAGAGAACATGATGGATGAAAAACGATGGCAAATATTTGCTGAAAAGTTGATCTACCATGTTGAATTTGTTTTTTTTGACCTGCCTCCTACCAATGGACACCTGGGCTAGGCCACGGTTCTTGGCAGAGATCGATCGGTGAACTGTTATACTTATGGCAGTATCGACTAAGTTGAGCCATTCACTTCATCTAGTGAGCTTAGGCCACAAAAGATCCAGATATAGGACCGGTCCTGAATTTTGACCCAGGCTCACTGCCGCATACACGGGCCTATGATAACAGACAGATGTGCGTATGCGGCCGGAGAGACGAATGGTTGTGTGTATGGAGCCTTATTTTGTGGTCACTGGTGAATTTCTGCCAACAATCAGATTCTTTTTGACCCTACCGGGTTGCTAAATTGACATATCCCACTCATTTTTCCAGGATTCAACATGTAGCTATATATGATACAAGAAAGGCACATTACATCCCATAATGCAGTAGAAATGGGGATAAACTGTAGATATTCTTGTAGACCTCATAGAGGGGAACAGTAGACCTCAATATAAGGCCATCAGACGTCTACACAAGTGGAAAAATTATAAAACAGCTCACAAACAGCAGTCACTTCCTTATCAGCACAAGCAGGAGTACAATGATAGTATCATGTATATATAGATAACACAGGATCCAGCATTCACAATAGGTGACGTGACAGCTTATATACTCCCCCCTCCCTGTACAAATCACAGAGCATGCCCACAACACTCTCCAACAGAACTCTCCAGACACTTGTGTCTATGGTCCACATGGCTGCTGTAAAGCATATCTCTAAGTGTTGTTAACAATAGCTCCAGCAAGACAGCCGCCCCATAAACATGTACAGAAAACAGATTAAAAATGTATGATCAGAATAGAAAAAATAGCACATGTATAAGTATTTGGGTCAATTAGTATAAAATACATATTCTCTTTAACAAAAGTAACTTTATTTACATTCAAGTTGTGAACTTTCACACCCAAGTCAATGATAACCAAAAATATGGGTGAAAATATGGTGCCAATTGACATCAATACTGTATAGTCCCAGAATTCTGGGCCTTGATACTTTATGGCTCGGTGTCATTGCTAGAAGAACTCTGTTGGCCCTCAGTATTGTTTGTCCCATTTAGGCACAGTTGGAGGGACACTTTGGATTTTTATCTGTGCAAAGGATACAATTTATTGAAAAACAGATGTGCAGAAGCATACACAGAGCCCATGGGGCCCAATATAATATAAAATAAAAATGAGGCCCACTTCTGGGTCCTGCACAATCTCCCTTCCATGAACCTCTATTTTTTTACACCCTTGCTTGCCTACATTGTAGGACCCCTGAGTTGCAATCTGGGCTCCTCAGCAGCAACACAGGTTGACTCTGGCAAATATGCCCCATTTTCTTGTATAAAATGTTATCTCCATATCAAATCTTTTTCTTCCTGAGTGTTTTCTTACTTATCTTCATTCTTGGAATCTGACAGAAAAGTTTTTGCTCCACCAAGGAGACTTCATAATGGATGATACTAGGTTCCACTCTCAAGACCAGGGCGAAGAGAGATATGACAAAGCGATAGCTGCTCGGGAATTGAGACTCATCATATTGTTTCCAGTGTTTACAAAAACTGTCAGAAAAGAAGAAATGAAGAAAAACTGGTTAGAACTTCATGACCTTGCACAGATCAACTTGACATGGAGGCCTCTCTCTACAACGCCTTGTGTGGAGGACGCTCCAGGACTAATATATTGATGACCTACCCTTAGGATAGGTCATCAATATCAGAATGGTGGGCTTCCAACACCCAAAGACCCCTTAACATGATCACCTTCAGCTGTCTAAAGAGACTGCGGACTTTGGAGAAGTGCTGCAACCTCTTTACTACTTATCAAGCGCAGCGTCGCATCTGTACACAGGCCATGTGACCAATGGACATGACATCACAGAAGCGGTGCACTGCTTCAAACTGCTGTTCCCTGGTGTCAATCTAATATTGATAACCTATCTATAAAGACAGGTTATCAATCTGTAAGTCCCAGAAAACCCCTTTAAGATCCTATTAGATGGCCAGCTATACATCTGTATCCCACCTTAACAGGATACAACAAAAAATTGTGTCATGTTCTGGTCTTTTTCAAGAAAATATAAAGAAGGCAATGGTATAATGTATATAATATAATGTATATAACGATAAAAGAAGCACAGCAAACAGAGACTGGCTGCTGGCATTAGGGACCCTTCACACGACAGATATTGAAGAGGAATTTGAGTCTCCATTGGACACAGATAAGGCTAGGGATATACCTTTAGGTTTCACATTCAATGCGGCAGATTTATTAATACAAGTCTGACAGTTTTACACTGTCTACATTTGCAACAAAATTTGTGGTAGACGGCATTTACAACAAATTTATGAACGGTGTGCACTAGAAAGGACAGAAAAATACAATTGGCCCCCCACTTTTAAAAACTGTGTCCCAGAATGGGCAAGGTTTAGAAGGATCTAACTTTAAGGCTAAGGCTCCATGTGGCGTCCTGCAGCAAAAACCGCATTGGCAAAGCATCGCGGTTCTTCCCAAAGTGCTTTAGATAGAAAGTTCGCAGAGGTTTCCTCTGCGGACTTTTTGTTTCAATTATATCTATGGGGAAACCGCCGGCGTTTCCGTAGGTATAATTGACATGCCGCGATTTCCAAAACCGCGCCGTTTCGGAAATCGCCGCATGTCCACAGCGCATTTTTTTACCGCAAAGTGGGCATGGGATTCACAAGAATCCCATCCACTTTGCTCTGACTGTAATTCGCTGCGGCATTTACGCCACGTGGGGCCCCAGCCTAAGATACATTTATGAAACAGAAAAGAACAAACATGGCGCAGAATTTCTTGTGCAGTCAGCCAAGTTTAAAATGGTATAAACTTACGACAATTTACTTTATGTGCCATAAATTCATGTCGTGCACCACATATTTGTCTCCTCAATGAGCAAGAGATGATTTCTGTTGGGGCCGAAAATTGTAGGGTTTTTGATGTATGTGCCAAATATTTGTTCCTTACAGTCTACGAGTTGTTTTTTGTCTACATGTTTGGCACCAAATATTTGTCTCATGGTGAAGCTCGACACTTTTAGGGTATGTTCACACAGCTGAATTTGCCGCAGATTAGGGGGCGGATTCTGCCCCGGAATCCTCCGGCAGAGATTGTAGCCGGATACAGAAAAAAGAAGTAGTATCGTGCTCGATCTTGCCGCGGATTCCACGGCTCCAGACTCTCCACTGTTTAGGCCGATTTATCTGAGCCTAATCAGTAGTGGAAAGCCACGACGGAATGCCAGTCACAGGTAAAAATACCAGCACCGGAAAATGAAGAGGAATTCCTCTTCATTTTCCACCACCATTTTCCGCCCACATGCTACCCACAATGGCTTTTCGCTGATGATCAGGCCCAGATGAATGCCCTCAATCTGTGGCAAAATCGAGCAGGACTCTTTTCAGCGTCCTGCTGTGATCTCTGCCTCCCATTGAAAACAATGCGATGCAGAATCTGGGTTGAAACTGTTGCAGATTCGTGGGCGGAATCTGTCCCCAAATCTGCGGTAAATTGCTCCATGTGAACTTACCCTAGATCGGATGGTATTGGAGTTAGAATTTAGAGCTTCTAGAAACACTCCATATTTATGAAGGTCCTTACGACAAATTCATAAATATGTGTAAAACTATGAACGTGAAAAGTTTGACAGTATTGTTAAGTGTGCCCCAATGTATATAGGAATTATTACCTATCCCTAACCACTGGACACCAAAGAAACCATAGATACCAACTGGTTTCCAAGAGTAAAGCTGGTCATATACATTAGATGAATGATGGCTACACCTGCAATTTCAGCAGGACCAGCTAACTTGCATAGTGCTAGATGTCAGGGAATAGAAGGGTTGGGAATGTTCTTAAGGCAAGTGTGTGTTTAAAGTATATGGACAGCTTTATGTTAATTAGTCTACATGGTTTCTTGTTTTCCACTGAATGTGAATGGTTACTCTCTGTTCTTTGTTGATAAACAGTTAGCCCTGAAGAAGCAATATGTGTTAGTCATTGAGATGGTGATGAGGCTCCTCAAGAGCGGGAACAATTTGCTCCAGGTATATAATAGCCTGGCTCCACTGTAGATACTAGCTATAACTGACTATTCAATGCCTCTTGTACCTTGTACCTTCATGTAACATACAAGAAACTCAGTGAGGGATATTTACTAACATAGTGATCCATAGCAACCAAACCAACCATCAATGTCTTATCTGTCTTTTCTACAGCCTGAAAGACAACAAAAGGCATGGTCGGCTTTGTAACCATAAGCAGTAAATTACCTTGGACGACTATGAGGGCTGTTTGGGCTCAAACAGTAAAAATTCTTTACAAGACCGTCAAAAATTCAAGAGAAAGATGTGTTTTTGAGGAGTGATTTTCTCCAAGAAGATTATATATAAGTATACATAAGGTCTTGATCATGGTTGGTTATAATTTTTCCTGTATTTTATACCCAAAGGGTTCCCAATAACACAAAAAGCCATTTCCTGGGGATGACTATGTTGGACCAATCCAGGAGGCCTGGCATCTTATGTTTTAAAGAGGTATTCCCATCAGGACATTTATGGCTATAACCACACAATATGCTATAAATTCACAACAGATGCAGATACCAGAGGTGGGATCTGAATCTATCTTGAGAATGGTGCACACCTGACCCTTGTTCACACCCAAAATGAGGTGAGAGATGGCTTGCATATGCAAGGGACTTTACACTCACTTGTATAGGAGTTCTAGCCGAGGCTACCTGCTCAGTGCCACAGTTCACCATATGTGTATTTATGAACAATGACCGCTAATAAGGTATTCTCTATTTAAGAGATGGGAGACACGTGGACACTTCTACAGAAAGTATTTGTGCCACTT
Source organism: Leptodactylus fallax (assembly GCA_947044405.1). Classification (NCBI taxonomy): domain Eukaryota; kingdom Metazoa; phylum Chordata; class Amphibia; order Anura; family Leptodactylidae; genus Leptodactylus; species Leptodactylus fallax. Next base: position 764,056 of record CAMRHE010000085.1, read on the forward strand.
AAAAGTAAAAAACTGAAAAATAAATAAATCGAAGGATGTCCTAAAATAATCATTGTTTGCGCCATACCAATGAGGCAGAGCTAATGTCAGAGGCTGCACACAATATGGAGCCAAGGCCCTGTCTCCGTACAGCACTATATTAGAGACAGATTCTTCCAATAGCAGCAATGCTTTATATCATATGTTCATGGGATCTACAACAGGGACTAACATAAGATTTTCTAGGGTCATTTTACAGTGCAGAATAGGGGACAAGTTGTAGATCGGCGAGAATCCATTTGCAGGGATTGTGACAAGGCCAGGGTTGAGATGGGAGGAATGCCTTGTATCCCTTTCTGAATAGAACAATGTCACATTCATTTCTATGGAACAGCTGGAGATAGCTAGGTACGAGAATAGGGGTTGAAATCACTCCCATCACCTTAAGGAGAAATCTGCATGGCTTTGCTTCTTGGAGTCAATGCCTCCCAGCAACATACTGCCCCCTATTGTAATCACTATGGAACAGTGGGAGGCAGGGACTCCTAGAAGCAGAGAGCTATTATGTTAGGAGTTCCTCTCCCGGGATATTGTTCAGGCTGGGAAATCTGGCGTACACGAGCATTACAGCATTACATTACAGCACAAACAGAATTTTAGCAGAAGGGTTCCCTGTAATAAGCTGTGGACAGTGGCCCGGGTTTTACTATTACTGCTGTGCCTAGAATGTGTCTGAGGACCCCCAGAGATCAGGTGTAGGTGGGAAGAACTGGCAATAAGTGTTCTTATGTGTATGGGCTGTGCCATCTCCCTCTCATAAGACTTTTCTCTCTGCAGCTTTCAGTGTGAAAATGGCAGACCCATTATAGTCAAAGGGGTCCGCGGGTACTTGCTATTTTAGTAGTCTGTCACTGTCGTTCATGTCCCCTGGCGGACCTGAACGATGGAGAGCCCGGCCCAGATATAAACCAAATAACACCAAATTAGTCCACAGGTCTAGACCAGAAGTCTATTCTAGATTCATTATCAGGCTTTCGGCTTATTTGTTCCATGAATATACTGTATATATGAGCATGCAAAACATATAAGATAACCTAAATCAAACATCTTTCCTGACTTGAAGATGCACTTAAGCAAATATAAACACTGTCTAAGGTCACTGGAGAAGGAAATGCACCAACTCTAATAACATAATGGTAACTAGGTACTGTGTATATTGAACACTGAACATATATCTACTGACTTACCTCCTCAGGCAGTACAGGGGAGATTTGCATAAGAAACACATGCAGTTTTTTGTACAAGCAAAAATATTTCCACCAAAGATTCAGTGATTTCAATCTTACCAGTACAGCCTAGTCTGAACAGCAGCCAGTAGACTAAGACGTAACAAACATACCGGCTATTAGATGAACCATAGTAAACCAGTAGCATCAAAGTAAAAAGTATTACAAAAATATAACAAGACTTGAGTTACTAATAAAAGTCTGTACAATAACACACAGGAAAGAAGGGTAAAGTACTGAGTTGTTCATTGTGTTAGTGAAGGTTTTTGATAAGCAACTTGTCAAAAAGAAAAGAAAAACAAAAAACACCAAAACCAAGGATACATGAAATTCATGGTATGGAAATAACTATAGGAGCTATGAAGATAGCGTGGACATACATGCTCGAGATGGAAGCATGGAACACATACAGTAGTTGGATAGTTGTTGGCATTACGAGCATAGAGGGCTTCCTAAGTGCTTTCAGATATGTCAATAGTATGTGAGCACTCATTGCTATAAAGAGAACTGACTGGGACCAAAACCAATTCATTCTCAACACTGGTGGAGGTGCCAGTGGCCGAAGCCCAAACAGCCAGTTATTTATTATTATAGGCAAATCTCTAAACTGGCCATACATAAAATTACGAGTGGCCAAAATGGGGTTGACCAATCCTACATCGGATTGTTCATAAGAACCAACCCACTTTGTTTTTTAACCAACTTTTATCTTAAAGGGAATCTGTCGCCAGCACCCAGCCCTGCAGATAGATAGGTTAGGGTCATCTGAATTAAATGCTGTTTTCCCCTTGTGATTTGGTGTCCCCGTTGCTGATATATCGACCTTTTCTTGCCATTACACAAATTAGCTTGTTGAAGTAATGAGGGCGTTGCTGCTTACCTTTTTGGGGTAATGACAATGCCCTTGTTGCTCCAAAGAGCTCACATCTTGGCAACAGAGGTGCGGATTCAAAAGGGGAAAACACCATCTGATTCAGGTGACCCTAACCTATCTGCATAGCTGGGCTGATATGCTGGGTTCTGGTGACAGACTCCCGTTAAGTATTTGGCCAGCTGTACACTGGTAGAGAAATCCAGATCAGATGAGGCTGCCAGAGAGCGGTGAGTGTGCACCATACACAAGACGTGATCCTTGGAGGCATCAGCTTTCACCAAGTGCTGGAAGGTTCCTCCTCATGCAGAAGAATTTACCTACACAACAAAGCCGCTGTAACACAACACTGTGTTTACACTTCTTCAACCAACAGTGTCACGGTAGATATGTAATGACACACAAAAGAGAAAAAACACGGGAAAGACAAAGCTAGTAGCTATTACCAAGCAAGCTTGTAGGAATCGCCGGCATACTTGGCATTGGCTGGTGGGTTACGTCTACACACAACAGATGAGTGAGTAACAGGATTTCACCGATCAACCCATTAGAGGACATGATCGTATCAGTGACCTGTTGCTACATGTCTAAGGATATGGTTAGTCTTTCAGTTTTAGTTTGACTATATTCTAGTTATTGACTTTATAGGACACGGTCAATCCAAGACACTTGACGATAATTATAATCCACAAACAATTCCAGTAAAATTTATGATGGTGGTGGAAGAGAAGCGTGTTAGTAGTGTTGTTATTGGGTGTGTTCAGAATAGGACATACCACTGACCGGTAATAAAGCTATAGGTGTGTCCTGAGACTGCAGGAGAAGAACAAAGATAAACCTCCTGAGGCTGAAGTCCACATTGCGGAAACCCAGCTTTTTTTGTTGCAGATTTTGCTGCGGTTTTTTGAACTAAAGTCAGGAGTGGATCGATCAGAAGGGATAAATATAAGAGCTTCCTATACATTTCCCATTTCTTTTGTAGCCATTCTTGACTTTGGCTCAAAAAAAAAAAAAAACACCGCAAAATCTGCAACAAAAAAAAGTTGCGTTTCCGCAACGTTGGAGCCACATCCTAAAGGGGTTATGGTAGGAAAAGTATTTCTCCTCTATCCATAAATCGAGGATAAATTGCTGATCGTGGGGGTCAGGCCGTTGAGACTCCACCTATCCGGACCCCATTGTGAATTTAGACTGAATGTAGGCCTGCCCATGCAGGACAGGATACATCAGCTCACCTAGTCAATTCAATGGAAGCGCCAGAGATAGCTGAGTGCTGTACTTCGGCCATCTCTGGCATTCTCAATGAAGTGAGTGGGAGCACAGATGTGTCCAGGCCTGCATTCACAATGGGGTGAATGTATGAATTCACAATTGGGGGAGAACACCAAACATTCTCAAGATTGGTTGGTTCTCAGCGGCCCTGACCCCCACCGATCAGCTATTTGTCCGCTATCCCTAGGATATAGGATAAATACCTTTTGTGGCATAACCCCTTTAAAGTGTAAGGCCACTCTTGAATGTTATTTTGTTATTAGGTTTAGTATAGTGTTGTCACATCCCTGCACAGACAAAATTAAATGGTCACTTAACTGTTCAACAAACTTTGTGTAACTTAATCGTTGCAGACAAATAGGCTCTTTGCAGCCTGTAATAGAGGTGCCATCATTTTGCAGTACATTAGCAATGTTATGCATTGCATTAGTGATCAGACTCCCTGGGGTTCACAGATTCACTTCCCATAAAAACTTGGATAAAAATTGGTAAAAATGAAAAATTCAGCATGTCATTTTGGCTGCACAGTGAACGCTGTAAAAACAAAGCCAGGAAGAAAGTCAGGCAAACGCAGTTTTTCTCAATTCCACCCCATTCTGATTTTTTTTTTCCAGCTTCCCAGTACATCATACAGAATATTGAATGGTACCATTACGAAGTACAATTTGTCCCACAAACATTAAGCCCTCATACGGCGTGACTGGAAGAAAAAAAAAAAAAAAAAGTATGACCTTTGGAAGGCAGGGAGTCAAAAATGTAAAATGCCTGTGGCGGGAAGGAGTTAAAAAGCTTTAATAACAAGCAGTGTTGCTCATAGCAGTAAGTCATGTCCAAGTCTTTGGACTTTTAACTTTAATGGTTTCTCTAGAGAATTCAGACAAACAGGTAAAGCCTGACATCCGACATTGCAACAATAACACCCTATGGTCATGCCAAACATCCACATCGATAAAGGCGGGATACATGAAATAGTAACTACAACTACTGTACACTTCTAATAATAGCAAGATATGTAAAACAACAAGTGTTATTGGAGAAGTGTAATATCTTTTCGCTTGTGTAAAACAATCCCAGAGGGAATTGGCCCAGGACGGCCAGCCATCCAAAAATTCACAGACGCTTGGTGAAAAGAGGGGTCTCTTGGGCAGTGTTTGTGATGTAAAGAACAAAAGAGTCTGGTTGGTGTGCCAAGGCAACTATACCATGCAGCATGCAAGGGTGAGAAGAGACGAGGAACTTTCTGATCACTTATGCCAATGGAAACAAATTTTGGTGGTCTGTGATCTTAGCTAAGGCTGGGTTCACTTGTTTGGCGGGAGAAAAGTCCCGCAAGCAAGTCACTGGAGTACCTTGGCCTACTATTTTAGCCGTTCATTTGTCCCTTTTTCTGGTCCTCCAATGGACCAGCACAACAGACACCCGGTAATAGAGTGAACCCAGCGTAACTTGCCGAGAAAAAAAAAGTTGACAACCCTGTATTTGTCCATGTAATAAACATAGAGTTTGCCCATCATTCTATCCACTGAAAAGAAGAATGAACAGACCTATCAGGAATGGAAGCACTGGTGCCAGTGTGAACACAACCTTTCTGCCATACAACGCATTTCTATGGGATGTGAAGATGCATTGCACATCTATGCCTACAGGCTTATATAGTAACTTAATGTCTTATTTGTCATTTTTTATGTAAAAAAAAAAAAAAAAAATGGCGAGCATATGTGTCGTATTTTTGGCAATAAATATGTAACCTGCATTTTTCAGGACTTCCACTGTGTCATAATAAGCCATCGGTCATCAGTCCAGTAGTTCTGGTTTAAGCTGCATTTCCAGTTGGCAGGTTCACTCTCCGCACTATCAAGTAAAAGTTGTTTAAACAAGTATAGAAGAAAAGTGTCCTGAGATAAACCTTGTTATTTGGTCGTCTAAACTTGTAAACTGTCCAGTTGGACTAGTCTTCAGCCATTAGAAAAGCAAAAACCTGAATCAGCATGTCAGCCTGTACTCAGATAGGAGGTGCTGTAGCAGTACTGGAATGGAGCTACATATATTTCATTCCAGTTTTTCAAGAAAATGAAAAAAAAAAAAAATTAAATATATAAAATTCTGACGTATACAAAATTTAAAAAAAACACAAAAAAACTATAGGGCCCAATTTGATAAACTGCGAGAGAAATGGAATAGGTAACATGAGATGGCAGATGTAGTAAGAGCACATGAGCAACCATAAAAGGCCGAGGTTATGATGATAAAGATGAAAAATAACAATGTATCTTAAAATTAGTAGTGACTGGCCTTGGCAGTCATGTGCACACGTCCTCGGCGAGGCCAGTGATTGGCGGCAGCAGTCATGTGCCACAAATCATTAAAAGGAGAGTCATTTTTTTTAGAGTGTGATATTGACTCCCCCCTCCCTTCATTTAGTTTTTGACATAAGTTGGGCACTCCCTTTAAGATGGGCTTGCACATTAGTTGAATGCTGGTCTAACCTGCCAATTTGGGCAAAATTAACCGACCAGCTAATATGTATGGGCTATACAAACTGTCCCACAATGTAAGATTCAGGGAAAGGTTGGGCATGTTGAATTTCAACAAGTCCGATCCTTTATTCTAAACAAAGAGAAGCCACTGCCAGAAGTGTCTGCAGCAGCTCTCCATACTGACAACTTATGCATGCTCAATTGAGCCAAGCGTCCATGTATATAGGGGAAGAGGGGCATTTGGAAGGAATAACTGTCAGCTTTAATCAAATGCTCATTCACCTAGATGTGTAGAATGTAGCCTCCTAAATCTTGGAGAGCTTTGTCATAAAATGTTCGTGTGACCCTCAAAATAATAAAACTGCATTAACATTTTTATTGCCAACAAAGTTGTATTAAGGCTTGTTTTTTGCAGGATGGGTTCTATTTTTCAGTATCACCATTTTGATTAACTTTTATTAATTCTTTCTGGGGTGGAATGGCAAAGAAATATTTCTGCCATTGTTTTCTGCATTCTAAATTTTGTGTTGTTCACCATGCAGCATAAATAACCTGTTCGCTTTATTTTATGTGTCATTACGGTTAAGCCGACACCCAATATGTATAGTTTTTTTTTTTATATTTTATTATATTTGCACAGTAAAAATACTTAAAAAAATATATTTTTCTGAGAGCCATAACTTTTTTTATTTTTCTGTAAATGGAGTTATGTGAGGATTTGTTTCTTACGGGATAAGTTGACATGATAATGCCACCATTTCTCCCTCCCTGCCGCCTGGTTTGTACATGCAGCAGGCAATGAGAGAAGGGGAGCCCTGGCACCAAAACAGAGTGGGGAGCAAAATCACTCCTGAATGCCAAGTGGAAAGGCAGTTTGGGGACGGGAACAGGTTAATATACAAAACAAAAAGTCCCTCACTGTTCTCAAGGCTCACTCCATAATCCATATGTACCTGACACTGAGCTTACCTGGAAATCCAGCAGGAATGGGCGTGAAATGAAGGGACAGGAAATCAAAACAAGTGCACAACCTGAACACAACACCTTTTGTTAGCAGGGAAAAAAGGAGCTCTGTATATTTTATAAGCATAAATGACAAGCAGCAGAAAAAAAAAAACTGGAATACTGATGCTTTTTCATTTTCTTTATTTGTCTTGGCTGAGGCTTTGTTTATTCTTCATAACTTAGTTACCCGTTTGCATGACACAAACTTTGCCTTTGTGCAAAAAAAAAAAAAAAAAAAAAATCTGTGGCTTGTCCTGAAGATGGAAATTAATCTGCAGCCTGTAACAGTGTCTGGGCCTCCATTGTGACACACAGCACCCAGGCCTCTGCATTCTAGTTTTAATCCCGCAATTCAATGCCATTCTTAGATAGGGCTCACACTGTAATGTAACCCATACACAGGGGTGTTTCGTGTCAAAAAGGGAGAAAATGATGCCCCAGAAAGAAGCTGGTCTAGATTACAATACAAGACCAAAGTCCCCCTCACGCAGGAGCCTGAGAACAGCAGGGATGTATGAATATCGTCATTTTCTTAATGAATTGATGCATTAAATCAAGACAATGGCAGTGAACAAACTCATTCCCGGTAATGATACGTTGCACATGTCACTAGATAATGAGGGATGTAACATAAGAGGGACTGGCGATAAAAATCCTATCTGCAATCACGTTACTGCTGTTATTAATAAAGTATAGCATTGCTAGAGTCTTGGGAAATCACTGCACAATGTAGAAGTGTAAAGCAAGGGGATGACTCAAGCTTATAGGTGACTGTGCAGTCCGGAGCTCAGTACCTCCAGGGCAGGATTAATGGCTTTATTTTTCTCAGACGTTGCTCCTTGGCTGCTTTATGGTTCAGAGTCATCAGGACAGAGCTGTGATCTGTGACTACAGTTTAGCTACAGTGCCTACAGTAAGTCTGAGGTAGTCTGAGACACACCTCCTGTCTCACCATTGGTTAAAAATGCTGCTCCACCTCCTCAGATTGGCCGCTGGGTATAGACACAAGTCTTTCACAAGCTCACCAAGAAGTGCACAGAAAGATAATTTCTATTACACCAAGACAAAAGTACCAAATGATCTCATGACCGCTAAATCTAACACCAATGACCTCACACTTTCAACAGTGCCTTAAAATCACATCTTTTAAGCAGGCCTATTACATTCTCTAATCTAACTCCTCTTGGTTTATCCTTTTACCTGATACCTTTTTCCAACAGTTGCTCCTACAGTCCACAAAATTAAAGGGGTTGTCCAGTTATGGACACCTATCCCCTACCCAAAAGACAGGGAATAAGTGTTTGATCGCTGGGGGCCTCGATGAGGACAGGGACCGAATGACCCCCTAAGGGATCCTTGTGAATGCAGCACCAGTGTGGCACTTGTGTGACCAGCGCTCCGTTCACTTTTATGGGGCTGCAGTTGGTGCCAGACATGACAGTCCACATTCACAAGAAGGCCTTAGGAGGACTTTTGGTCCCCAATCCTCATGATCACTGGGGCCCCCATTGATTGGGCCCTCAGTGATCGGATACTTATCTCCAGTCCTGTGGATAGGAGAGAAGTCTCTGAAATTGAGATATAAATTAATCACAGTACCTTGTAGGGCTGTCAGCACAGTTTACAATGATGTGTTTCTTCCCATCTGAAGCCAGCTTCCTTCACTTCCGGATGCAGCGTGTCATCATCAGAAATGCACAGGGAGGAGCTGAGCAGCAGTTAGCAGCAAGGCACTAGGTACTGTGATTAGTTTATATATCAATTTTGTGCTGACAGACTCCCTATAAAGAGAGTCTGTCAGCTGCAAAATCAGTATCAATCTAATGACATTTTTTCCAAAAATGTATTTTTTATTCTGCCTTGCAGCTCCATTTTCATGAAAATCAGTGTTTTATTTGTATTCAAATAAGCTGAAAATGGATTTTGGGGCGTGTCCTCTCCTGCAAGGTGGGGGGGCAGAGCTGAGCGACAGTCAGAGGTGGTTATGTAGAGTAGAGAGTGAAGTCCAAGCGGGATTAGACATGCCCCTAAACGTCTTTTTCAGCTAATTTGCATATGAATAAAACACTGATTTTCATGAAGATGGAATTGGTTGGAATTGGTCAGTGTAGAATCCGCCCTATAACGTACTGTCATTAGTTTGATAGCGATTTTCCTGCTGACAGACTCCCTGTTCACACAGACTCATTTGGAGCTGATTTTGAGGTGGATTCAGTTTCAAAATCAGTGCCAAATTCGGTCCTGAATCTACCTCTCATTGTACTCAATGGTAAGTAGAGACTTGCTCAGGATGATCTTGCTGCGGATTCCATGGCTGATTCCTCACTCACTGTAAAGTACACCTAGAAGAGCCATTCTCCCATATTCAACAAGAACAGATCCCAGCACCAGGGAAAAGGGAACATTCCTGATTTGGCTGAATAAAGATGGACAGAAAATAGATCTAAATAAACTGTAGTATAAGGACCTAGTCACACAATGGAGTCCATAGGTTTCCTTATACCAGACACAATAAATTAATAAAGTTAAAAAAAAATTCAAAATCGGAGCCTATGGGTGACAATTCCCAAAAAAAGCACTGAAGGTATACCTTCTATACAGCAGGATACATGTCAGAGGCTAAAACATGATGTAAATTTGGCCTTACTTAGCAGTCACTCAATGAATGGCTGACCACATAATACAAGGATAGTTTGGTTATTGCTGTGTGTGTGTGTATGTGTGTGTGGTATATATATATATATATATATATATATATATATATATATATACTGTATATACATACATACACACACATATACACACACACACACACACAGTATATATATATATATATATATATATCTATATCTATATATATATATATATATATACACATACACACAGTATATATATATATATATATATATATATATACATACATACATCACACACACACACACACACACACACACGTGGATAAAATTGTTGGTTCCCCTCGTTTAATGAAAGAAAAACCCACAATGGTCACAGAAATAACTTGAATCTGACAAAAATAATAATAATATATAAAAATTCTATGAAAATGAACAAATGAAAGTCAGACATTATGTTTCAGCCATGCTTCAACAGAATTTTTAAAAAAAAGAAAACTCATGAAACAGGCCTGGACAGAAATGATGGGTCCCTTAACTTAATATTTTGTTGCACAACCTTTTGAGGCAATCACTGCAATCAGACGATTCCTGTAACTGTCAATGAGACTTCTGCACCTCTCAGCAGGTATTTTGGCCACTCCTCATGAGCAAACTGCTCCAGTTGTCTCGGGTTTGAAGGGTGCCTTTTCCAGACGACATGTTTCAGCTCCTTCCAAAGATGCTCAATAGGATTTAGGTCAGGGCTCATAGAAGGCCACTTCAGAATAGTCCAATGTTTTCCTCTTAGCCATTCTTGGGTGTTTTTAGCTGTGTGTTTTGGGTCATTATCCTATTGCAAGACCCATGACCTGTGACTGAGACCAAGCTTTCTGACGCTGGGCAGCACATTTCTCTCTAGAATCCCTTGATAGTCTTGAGATTTCATTGTACTCTGCACAGATTCAAGACACCCTGTGCCAGATGCAGCAAAGCAGCCCCAGAACATAACAGAGCCTCCTCCATGTTTCACAGTAGGGACAGTGTTCTTTTCAAGATATGCTTCATTTTTCCGTCTGTGAACATAGAGCTGATGTGCCTTGCTAAAAATTTCGATTTTTGTCTCATCTGTCCATAGGGCATTCGTCCAGAAGATTTGTGACTTTTCAACATGTAGTTTGGCAAATTCCAGTTTTGTCAGATTCAAGTTATTTCTGTGACCATTATGGGTTTTTCTTTCATTAAACGAGGGGTACCAACAATTTTGTCCACGTTATGCATGACTTCTATGTGCCCCTTTAATAGTCTGTTTCACATTAGTATAGCCACTGCACCATTGTTGCAGGGTTATAGATAATACTCTGTCTGCTTTGCATGTATCAGTCCTCCCCACTGCTGCCATATCATACTGAGACTTGTAGTCCCACAGTTATACCAAAGACCCACATGCTACTAAAACTGACAATAAACCATTATTCCATGGGCTATGGACGCCAATAAACTGCCCTCATTTCCTTCAGGAATACTATCTGCCAATGATAACAATTACTAGGTATTCATTCTATGAAGGTCTTACTAGCTTCTGCATTTTTTCACGGAGTTCAGCCAGTAATTCTTCCTCCAGCTGAAGAGCAATTTTTTGTCTTTTTGCGCAATTCCCTCCAGGCTGTGACCATGAAAACAGATTGTGCTTGTGTTCTGCTCTTCCCAGTTAAACACGAAACTTGACGGGTCCCGATTGCCAGCGTCAGGTGCAGCCCCAGCCAGCTTGCTAAACTGATTCTGCAGGTTCTTTGCCATCCCTGTGTGGACACAAACAAAAGATGCCTTTCATGAGAAGGCAGCCCAATTATTACAGATATTCTGCCCCTTGTTATGCCCAGGTGACAGTAATCTCTATGTTCCAGATGGAAGGTCAGAACGTGTGAAAAATTACCTGCAAACCAAAAACAAACATTGAGCCATTCTCTATATATGAGGCCCAACCCAGTCTAGCCACAGTGCTGTAATACCAGCCACTCTCCAGAAACAAGAGGGGCGCCATTTCATCTTCTAGAATGGTGGTCTCCAACTGTTGCAAAACCATAGGCCTTGATCAGCTGCGTACCTATAGGGGGTACAGAGGTACCAGGCAATGGAGCCTGGGTGGGCCCCAAAGGACTCCCTGCGACATGGTAAGTGGGGGTTCCATTGCAGATTTTGCATTGGATCCTAGGAGCTTGAAGTTACGCCTCCGGCCCTTATAGTTGCAGATAGGGCTTGCTGGGAGTTGCAGTTTTGCAACAGCAGTTGTAGAATACAGATGAAGGATATGGAGAAAACCCAGAATTATGTTCTATTTACATTGCATTTAAAGGGAACCTGTCATAGGTAAAATGCAGTATAATCTGCAGGTGGCATGTTATAGAGCAGGAGGAGCTCAACAGATTGATGTATAGGTTTGTGTAAAGAAATTCAGTATAACTTGTCATTTATCCAGTGAAATCTCTGCTCTATGTTAATAAGTCAAGGAGGCGGAGCTATCAGTGATTGACAGCTACCTCTGTATGTACAGTCATAGAGGGGAGACTTTCATGTTTAAACAGTACCTCCAAACCTATCCATACATCTGCCACTAATTAACACCCATGTCAGTGTACTACGCTCAGTTGTACTAGATAAGTAGCACTAGGACCCTGGAGACCTCCATAATCAGCAGAACAGAGGGGGTCTAAGCAAATTCCAACATAGATCCTTCACTGTTCTACCCAAAAGAGTGCCACATGCTTGCCCATGTAGCTTGGCTGACCTGGCACAGCCACATATTATCAACGGCAGTGTGTTGAATACAATAGTGCCCAATACAGAGCAACTGAATACCCAAAGATCTGATTTAGGCCTTGTTGGCATCATGTTTTGAGCCTAGGTTTGGCACAGATAGTAAAAAATTTTTCTGATGTATATGTCAAAGGTATGCCAATTGTTACGCAGGGCTTCATTTAGATGGCGGAGTCTTGTAGGCCGCTATACAACAGTATACCTTCTTTAGTCCTATGGAGTACCATCGTAGACATACAAAAAGTATACAGTAAAAGTGTATACTACATGGAATCTTTTTAAACTGGGACGTTTATGGGCAGCGTATCTTACTGTATACCTACATAGTGGGATATGTTGCTGACTCCCAGAACTGGAAGAAGTTCACGTATATATACCTCCAATAGGTTTTAAACATGATGTGAACAAGGTCTTATATGACCTTTCTGACTGACACAGGAACACCTCATGGCACTTCCCAGTCATCAGAATAAAAGACAAGCACAGCATGTGCCATATATTAGCAAGTGTTTAGCGATAAATAAACCCTTCTTTATAGTGTGCAGATCGCCATCACTGCATGGACGCCGCCTGGAGCAAGCAGTATACATCCTACAAGCAATACCCTCATAAAACTGTATTGACTACAAACAATCTGTACTTACGTTTTCTCTTCATAATCCTTGATCTGGACTTCTGATTATAAGACATAACTATCTCACTGTACCAAGAAAATCTGAAATTAGAAGAAAAAGGTAGGCGATAAGTTGCAGACTGGCACGAATATGGTTGATGGGATCCCACCGCTCCTGTGTGAATGAAGCAGCGGTCACACAGACGCACTGCCTCTCCTTTCATTTCAATGTGACTGCCAGAGATGGCCGAAGTCCAGGGCTTGGCAACTTATCTTCTATGCAGTGGATAGGCAATAAGTCAGTAAATTGCTTTTATGGGCAAACCCCTTTAAAACACAAAGTTTAATAGAAAGTTGCAGAACTTGACTTTTTTTTTTCTAGTCCTGGACAATTTTGTTTTGTTTTTTTCTTCAATACCAGAAACAGCACCACTACTGTCCATAGGTTGTGCCTGGTATTGTAGCCCAACTCAATTTACTTGAATAAGAATGAACCGCAATACTATCGGAAAGCTATGTTTATTCCTGTATTGTGCGCTGTAACACTGCAGTGGTAGTTGGATATACTTGGGGGAGGTGGTAGCTTTAAAGGTTTTGTGCCATTATGAACACTTATCCCCTATCCAAAGGACAGGGGATGTGTCCAATCGCTGGGGGACTGATTGCCAGGTCCCCCACTGATAAGGAGGACGAGGGACCTAAAATCCACCTAAAGCCTCCCAGTTAATGTAGTGTAATCTCACAGCCCCATAGCAGTGAATAAAGCGCCGGTCACTGAGGCTTGAAAAGGAGATAGGAAGAATTGAAAGTATCAGCCGATTTCTAGGGGACAATGATAGTGTGAGTTTTTTGTATGTGGAATGTTACGTTGTATATTAAAGGGGTTGTATGGCGGGAAAAATCTCTGATAAAGGGCCCAGAATGGGTTAAAAGAAAATAAAAGCAGCAATCCTCACCTCTCCAATTCCCGGCTGTTCCCCCTCTAATGCTGACTGTGTCCCAGCTGGTCCCCACTTCCTGGTTCCACCTGACCTATAGGAGTGGACTGCTCAGCCAATCACTGTACTCAGCAATGGCCACCTCAGCCAGTGATTGGCTGAGCAGCATTTCCTGTGAGTCAAGATAAACCAGGAAGTAGAGACCAGCAAAGATCCAGGTATCACTAGAACAGGATCAGTGGGATTGGGATGGTGAATAGGTGAGGTGGGTATTGCTTACTATTTTCTGAGCCCTTTCTCAAAAAATATTTCCCCTTTAGCAAAAAGAGACAGACAAGTTACAAATTAATTTTTTGCACATTTTTGGTTAGTAGCATCTTGCAGCGCTAGGGTCATGGGTTCAAATCCTTCCATCTTGGTGGAGTCTCCTTGGGTTTGGTGCAAGGTGCCCCTTAGCTCTCCGGTTCCTCACACTTCAAAGACATCCACAATCCTACACAAACCAGAAAATAGGTATTCACCTGGCCTGTTCTTCCTCTAGCTTGCTGTGAGCTTCATCCATACATGATCTCATGGTCGTGTACCACTTCTCGAAATCAAATATTGTGACCTCTGAAATGACAAAAAGCAGGAGGTATTAATACTGACTCCATGCATTCTCTACATGAGACAACGCAGTAAGAAAAACATTTGAGGCAAGGTAAATATTGTCTTAACCATGGAAAGCAGACAAATGTCATCAAGAAACAAAAGACCTGCGAGGTAATATAGCCATATATGACTCACGTAATCCCATCTACAAGCCTGGTAACCGTGATACTCATCGAGTCACTAGGCTCTAAACACAAGCCATAGCAGAAAGCTGTTGTATGGGTATGTTCATACAGAGTTTATTGCCAGGCACAAAAAAAAAAAATCTGCTCCAAGTTTTTTAAGCAAATTTTGATGATATTTTTGAAGGACTTTTGAACACCTTTTCTGAAGCATTTTTTGGCCTAGTGCACAGTGTTCTGTTTTCTAAAACTATTTTTTTAAGTGGTTTTTATAAAAACCGCCTTGAAAACGATTTCAGTAATTTTTCTGCCTCACATTAATTTCTTTAGGAGTTTCAGGCGGAATCTACCTGAAAAAAAGGGCAGGATGCTTCTTTATTTCTGTGAGCCCCTGCCTACCACTAAAGTGAAAGGACGGCAAACTCCAGGCATTTTCTGAGGCAGAAAGTGCCTCGCAATCTGCTCAAAAAACCTGTGTGAATATACCCTAAGACTTTATTGACACGCCAGTGATATTTTTTACGGGCCTAACGTTTGTGAGGCCCATCACACAGACATTTCTCAAATCGTGTGAATAAGGCCTAAGACTTCAAGTCTCAGCATGCTATGAAGGTTTTTACAGCTGACGAGAGGTTTCAGAACACTATGCCATATGGACTATACATGGCTGAATGAACTGTAGGCAAGCATAGCTGTCCTAAAGAGTATCTTTCAAGTCCTCTGACATCGGCAGTATTAAATACTGTTGGTAAGCTGACTGTGTGCTGAATTCAGCGCATTGCCAGTTTTGCCGGTATGCTTCCTGGTGCCAGAGATATCGGTGCCATTAGTACCGGCACTGATATCACTGCACTGTCTGAAGGGTGGGCCTTACACCCTGACGTCATCGCTGGCCTGTGAGGAATGTGTTTGTTACTCCCCACTGATGAGTCTGAACTGTAAGGCCCACCCTTTTGACAGTGGAGGGATATTGGTGCTGAAATTAATGTCACCGATATCTCTGGCACCGGGATGCAAACCAGCAAAGCTGACAGTGCATTGAATTCAGCGCAGTGCCAGCTTTCTAGCAGTGTATAATACCGCCAATGTCAGAGGACAAGAAAGGTCCTCTTTAAAGGGTGTCTCTCACAAGGGAAATCCATATTTAACCAGCCACAGTACATTGCAGGGGAGATTATGCTGAGCACCATCAATACATTTAGACAGTCATATAGGTCCACTATTACCTTTAAAAAAAAAAAAAAAAAAAAAGGCAATCTTAACAAATATGCAAATGAGGCAATGGGGCGAGCCTGACCCTTCAAGGGCTCTGTCACTAGGTTTGAATTTCCCCCTGTGTACACTCAATTGACAGCCTCTGCCTATCTTACAGCTGTGACGCTGCTTGTTGAACTTGTGCACAAGCACTTGGCATTTCCTGGCTGGAGTCCTTCGAGGCTCTGGCACGCCTCCATCACACTTAAGCCTTATTTACATATTTCTAAAAACGTCTTTTTGTCCTCTGCATAATTTTCGCAACAATTCAATGTGATTGGTTTGATATCGAGTTTTCAAGTGACAGATTCCCTTCGTATTTTCTATTCTAGGGATTCTACACTCTGGGCCCCTTCTACGAGCCAGAACAGAAAGCTGCTCTGTAGGGACATCTCACATCATCTAAGTGGCCACCATGTAAAACCACATCCTGGCTTCAAGAGGATGGCCGCGGCTATCCCCAGCGAAATCTGGTGATCATTCCACGGGCAACATTCTGTAGGGGTTGTCTCCAATGGAGCAATCCCTTTAAATGGGAACTGTCGGCTGAATGTTTGATAGACAAGTATGTTCTATGCATTGGTAGGATGAGACTGGGATAAGTGGCTGGCACACACCTCTAATTTGCTTATTAAAGGGGATACTATATTTATGGACCATTTGAAGTGGTTCATGAAGATCTTAAGGGGGTGGTTCCCAGTTCTGGACTTGATAACCCAAAAGCCACTAGAAAGGGAGGTGGCTCCAGTGTAGATGCACTCAGCAAAGCGATGGACTCCGTGGTTGGCCCCTCATTTTGCAGCTTGCTTTGCTGCAACCAACCACTTGCCTGGAACTAACTGGTATATACTACTCAGACTGCAATGGAAAGACATACTGCTAGGGAATATAGATTGTGAGCCCTATATGGGACAGTGACTTCCAATGTCTGTAAAGCGCTGCGGAATATGATGGTGCTATATAAGTAAGCATAACATAACAATGTTCCAGTGGGTGCCGGAAGTTTAACCATTTAGAATTTAGCAGGGGTCAGTGCAGTTTCTTTTTCAAGACATCTGCGGTATGAACAGCACAGGCAGGACATAGCTTCGTACCGTTTTGCTCCCGATTTCTTTTTTGAGCATGTTTTGCTAATTGCCTGAAAAATATGAAAATGAAGTTAGAGCGCCCCCTAGATTAATAGAAAAAAATACAAAATACTATGGATATGCTCATGTTATGAAATGCAGACTAAATCCTATGGATATGCTTATACATATATATACAGTATATATATATATATATATATATATATATATATATATATATATATATACAGTGCTGGCCAAAAGTATTGGCACCCCTACAATTCTGTCAGATAATACTCAATTTCTTCCAGAAAATGATTGCAATCACAAATGCTTTGGTAATAATATCTTCATTTATTTTGCTTGCAATGAAAAAACACAAAAGAGAATGAAAAAAAAAGTCAAATCATTGATCATTTTACACAAAACTCCAAAAACAGGCCGGACAAAAGTATTGGCACCCTCAGCTTAATACTTGGTAGCACAACCTTTAGACAAAATAACTGCGAACAACCGCTTCCGGTAACCATCAATGAGTTTCTTACAATGCTCTGCTGGAATTTTAGACCATTCTTCTTTGGCCAATTTCTCCAGGTCCCTGAGATTTGAAGGGTGCCTTCTCCAAACTGCCATTTTGAGATCTCTCCACAGGTGTTCTATGGGATTCAGGTCTGGACTCATTGCTGGCCACTTTAGAAGTCTCCAGTGCTTTCTCTCAAACCATTTTCTAGTGCTTTTTGAAGTGTGTTTTGGGTCATTGTCCTGCTGGAAGACCCATGACCTCTGAGGGAGACCCAGCTTTCTCACACTGGGCCCTACATTATGCTGCAAAATTTGTTGGTAGTCTTCAGACTTCATAATGCCATGCACACGGTCAAGCAGTCCAGTGCCAGAGGCAGCAAAGCAACCCCAAAACATCAGGGAACCTCCGCCATGTTTATCTGTAGGGACCGTGTTCTTTTCTTTGAAGGCCTCTTTTTTTTTCCTGTAAACTCTATGTTGATGCCTTTTCCCAAAAAGCTCTACTTTTGTCTCATCTGACCAGAGAACATTCTTCCAAAAAGTTTTTGGCTTTCTCAGGTAAGTTTTGGCAAACTCCAGCCTGGCTTTTTTATATCTCTGGGTCAGAAGTGGGGTCTTCCTGGGTATCCTACCATAGAGTCCCTTTTCATTCAGACGCCGAGGGATAGTACGGGTTGACACTGTTGTACCCTCGGACTGCAGGGCAGCTAGAACTTGTTTGGATGTTAGTCGAGGTTCTTTAGCCACCATCCGCACAATCTTTCGTTGAAATCTCTCGTCAATTTTTCTTTTCCGTCCACATCTAGGGAGGTTAGCCACAGTGCCATGGGCTTTAAACTTCTTGATGACACTGCGCACGGTAGACACAGGAACATTCAGGTCTTTGGAGATGGACTTGTAGCCTTGAGATTGCTCATGCTTCCTCACAATTTTGCTTCTCAAGTCCTCAGACAGTTCTTTGGTCTTCTTTCTTTTCTCCATGCTCAATGTGGTACACACAAGGACACAGGACAGAGGTAGAGTCAACTTTAATCCATTTCAACTGGCTGCAAGTGTGATTTAGTTATTGCCACCACCTGTTATGTGCCACAGGTAAGTAACAGGTGCTGTTAATTACACAAATTAGAGAAGCATCACCTGATTTTTCAAAGGGTGCCAATACTTTTGTCCACCCCCGTTTTTATGTTTGGTGTGGAATTATATCCAATTTGGCTTTTTGACAATTCTTTTTGTGGTTTTCCATTGAAGACAAATTAAATGAAGATATTATTACCAAAGCATTTGTGATTGCAATCATTTTCTGGAAGAAATTGAGTATTATCTGACAGAATTGCAGGGGTGCCAATACTTTTGGCCAGCACTGTTATATATATATATATATATATATATATATATATATATACACACACACACACATACATACACACACATACAGTCATATGAAAAAGTTTGGGCACCCCTATTAATCTTAATAATTTTTAGTTCTAAATATTTGGGTGTTTGCAACAGCCATTTCAATTTGATATATCTAATAACTGATGGACACAGTAATATTTCAGGATTGAAATGAGGTTTATTGTACTAACAGAAAATGTGCAATATGCATTAAACCAAAATTTGACCGGTGCAAAAGTATGGGCACCTCAACAGAAAAGTGACATTAATATTTAGTAGATCCTCCTTTTGCAAAAATAACAGCCTCTAGTCGCTTCCTGTAGCTTTTAATCAGTTCCTGGATCCTGGATGAAGGTATTTTTGACCATTCCTCTTTACAAAACAATTCCAGTTCAGTTAAGTTTGATGGTCGCCGAGCATGGACAGCCCGCTTCAAATTATCCCACAGATGTTCAATGATATTCAGGTCTGGGGACTGGGATGGCCATTCCAGAACATTGTAATTGTTCCTCTGCATGAATGCCTGAGTAGATTTGGAGCTGTGTTTTGGATCATTGTCTTGCTGAAATATCCATCCCCGGCGTAACTTCAAATTCATCACTGATTCTTGTACATTATTCTCAAGAATCTGCTGATACTGAGTTGAATCCATGCGACCCTCAACTTTAACAAGATTCCCGGTGCCGGCATTGGCCACAAAGCCCCAAAGCATGATGGAACCTCCACCAAATTTTACAGTGGGTAGAAAGTGTTTTTCTTGGAATGCTGTGTTTTTTTGACGCCATGCATAACGCCTTTTTGTATGACCAAACAACTCAATCTTTGTTTCATCCAAAATGAAGCTGGCTTGTCCAAATGTGCTTTTGCATACCTCAGGCGACTCTGTTTGTGGCGTGCTTTCAGAAACGGCTTCTTTCGCATCACTCTCCCATATAGCTTCTCCTTGTGCAAAGTGTGCTGTATTGTTGACCGATGCACAGTGACACCATCTGCAGCAAGATGATGCTGCAGCTCTTTGGAGGTGGTCTGTGGATTGTCCTTGACTGTTCTCACCATTCTTCTTCTCTGCCTTTCTGATATTTTTCTTGGCCTGCCACTTCTGGGCTTAACAAGAACTGTCCCTGTGGTCTTCCATTTCCTTACTATGTTCCTCACAGTGGAAACTGACAGGTTAAATCTCTGAGACAACTTTTTGTATCCTTCCCCTGAACAACTATGTTGAACAATCTTTGTTTTCAGATCATTTGAGAGTTGTTTTGAGGAGCCCATGATGCCACTCTTCAGAGGAGATTCAAATAGGAGAACAACTTGCAATTGGCCACCTTAAATACCTTTTCTCATGATTGGATACACCTGGCTATGAAGTTCAAAGCTCAGTGAGGTTACAAAAGCAATTTTGTGCTTCAGTAAGTCAGTAAAAAGTAGTTAGGAGTATTCAAATCAATAAAATGATACGGGTACCCAAATTTTTGCATCGGTCAAATTTTGGTTTAATGCATATTGCACACTTTCTGTTAGTACAATAAACCTCATTTCAATCCTGAAATATTACTGTGTCCATCAGTTATTAGATATATCAAATTGAAATGGCTGTTGCAAACACCCAAATATTTAGAACTAAAAATGATTAAGATTAATAGGGGTGCCCAAACTTTTTCATATGACGTGTATATATATATATATATATATATATATATATATATATATATATATATATATATACACACACACACACATATACATATATACGTGAATTACACACTGGAAAATTCTGAAGCCTTTTTGCAGGGGAAACCAGAGCAGAAATCTGATGAGAATGCGGGCGGCTACCTGACATGGTTTCCCACAATCTTTAGGCAGAATATGCAGCAAGCATTATAATCACACTATTCTGTAAGGACGATTTTGGATAAATTAGCATTAGGCTGGTTTTACACAAGTGTTTTTTTTTTTTTTTTGGCAGGTTTTTATTATTGTAAAAAAAAAAAAAAAACATCAAGATGCAGCGGCCAGACATTACAGGTTATTCAACAAAATATTATGGATAACGTTGCAAACATGGCGGTTTTTCTTCACCCATTTTCTTTTTACATTTACATTTCAGAGTATTTTTTTTGCTTCTTTGGTATTATTTTCAAAGCACAGCAAGCTATGTTTTTTTTTAAGGTGTTTTCCCATTGAATTCATTATAGAAAAATAAAAAAACAGTATAAGAAGAATCCAGAAAAATACTGTGTGCCAATGTGTGGACTGACATTAGATGTATCAAATCTACTAATAAATTTGGTGCACTTCGGTTAATAATGTCAATCTTTATTGAAAAAACAAAACAAAACAAACAAATGAAAGCTGAGGCCCCACGTTGAGGAAATGCAGCTTTTTTTGTTGCAGATTTTGCTGCGGTTTTTTGAGCCAAAGCCAGGAGTGGATTGAGCACAAGATAGACGTATAAGAACTTCCTATATACTTCCCATTCCTTTTGTAGCCATTCTTGGTTTTGGTTCAAAAAACCGCAGCAAAATCTGCAACAAAAAAGCTGCGTTTCTGCATTTCTGCCAAAAAGTCAGTCTTAGTAAGACTGGGGCAAAGGGGCAGGGCATAATGGGAAGGGCGTGGCCTATGCGGCTTGGCGGATTTACTATAACTTGCTGCTTCTCTGCAGCACTCCTGCTAAGACCAACATATAAAACACAAGCCTTAATAAATCTCCTCCATTTAAGCTACATTCACATCTGTCGGTTTCAGTTGAAAAACTACGGACACCTGACGCACCCCTTTATAGTCTATGGTGTCCAACCAGGATCCGTGTGTAACCATGTTTTAGTGGTCTGCCAATCCGTTGTTCAGGTCCCCTGATGGACCCGAACATCAGACATGCAATGCTAGTGTGAATCTAGCGTCTGTGGGGGAAGGAAAAAACAAAAAGTGATCACAGATTTTAGTGCTCAATCCAGTTGCAATCTTTGGCAAATTCACAGCAAGATTTGCGCGTAACAAATCTGCCATGGAAAGAGTCAGCTATGTGTTAAGATAATTGATCATCTGAAGGTCAACCTTCCAGCTGAAGCTCAAGAAGCTGGGTCTTCCCATAATAAGCTTGGAAAAGAAGAATACCAATGACATGAAGAACAGTCGGCGGCCAAAGAAATTTAACAAAACTGGTGCAAAGGAGCCGATGTCTACAACAACCAATCAGAATCCAGCTCTCATTTATCAGGGGCCTGATTTCAAATTAAAGTCGCAACCTGATTGGTTGCTATGGGCAACCTGCTCCACTATTGATCAATCTCCCCATTTCCTATGCTATTTTTTATTTCTGATAAGACCGTAAATCATTATACTTACCAGTCCTGCTAAATACCTAAGTAAAATATAGTCTTATTTTATGTTCATTCATTTTTACTGAAATGTAATTTTTTTTTTCTAATATTTTTGGTTTTTGTTATTACTTTTATACGGTTATCACATTACCCAAGATATGTGACAGTCTGCCACACCAAGCTGATTTCTATCCCAACGCCTTCAGATATGTTTGTAGGCAGAAAATCTGGGCGGATTCCACCTCAAAATCAGCCATCATTAATTTCAATGGGAAGCAGATGCTTATTTTTTTCCCTCGTACTCATTTTCACAAGTAGCGGAAAAAAATAAGCGTCATGGCTCGATTTTTAGGCGCATTTCATGTCAGAACAGTCACTGTATGAATGGGTAGTGGAAAAATATCGCCCAGGCGGTGTAGAATTGGACATGCAATGTGCAGTGGATTTACTGAAGTGGAAAAATTTTGCTTCTGAATTCCTGAAACAGAATTTTTAAACTTTTACAAATTCCACCATGTGAACTTACCCTTAAAGCGGTATCCGCTTTAGGCAATGGGGCAGACTCATTAAAGAAACTGCACCACTATTTTGGTGAGAAAAATTGCAAACCTCGAGGAGACCTGCATGGGAAGGGGCCTGCTAAGACACTCACTTTCCGATTTCTATCTGCTCCTGGTGTCCCCTCCTCCGGGCCACAGACCCTCCTACTTAACCAGATGGGAGGCCGATCTGGCCATGACCTTCTCTGACCAACAGTGCTCCAGAATTTTGGAGTTTACCCACAGGAGTTCGATGGCCAGCAGTTATCAGGAGGCGGGATATAAAATCCTGACTAGATGGTACCATGTTCCGTCTAAACTACACAGACTCTTCCCGTCCTCCTCTCCTGTGTGTTGGCGCTGTTGCTCGGAGGAGGGGACGCTTTTACATATCTTCTGGGAATGCTCGATATTGAGAGACTTTTGGGAGGGAGTACACAGGGTGCTAGGTTGGATATTCCAAACTTCCATTCCTAACACGCCAGCCTTCTTTCTGCTACACCTCTCAGATTACCCCCTGTGTACCTATCGCAAATCCTCCCTACGATATATGGTCAATGCCGCTAGGGCGTGTATCCCAGCGCTATGGAAATCGTCTAATCCCCCTTCTCTCCTGCACTGGATTCGCAAAGTGGAGGACATCCAGTACATGGAGGATCTCACGGCATCCCTTCGCGATAAGAGGGAATCCTTCATGGCGGCCTGGACGCCGTGGATTCTCTTTCAGGGATCCCAGGCCTATAGAGACCTGACGGGTAGACCTTGATGTAGGGTTTACGCTGCCGACATGGAGAGGTCGGGGTCCTTGCATGTCTGTCATTTGTGTGTTAACTTGATGTTCCTACATTTGTTCTCTCCCTGTCTTTCTTTCTCTCCCTCCTTCTCCCTTCCCCTCCTAGCTCCTCCCCTCTTTGTTCCTTTTGTCCCCCTGACAACTGCTATGATTAGCAGCAGTTGATGTGCTAATACATCTATTTCATGTTACCATGTTACTATGTATTGAAGCTGATGTATGCCTCGATCCTTAAGGCCAAGCGCTTGTTTGGCTCACGCCATCATTGTTTGTTGTTATTTCTATATAATATCTACAATAAAGAATTTATTAAAAAAAAAAAAAAAAAAATTGCAAACCCTGGGTGCTATAATCGCAAGTGCCCCAAAAAGGGGGGTAGGGCAGGGGCAGGCCTTTTGCCTGCATTTAACTTACCATCATTTACACCACTTTTGTAGTGTAAACGGTGACAAAAATCTACACCAGCAATGAACTTGTGTAGATTTCCATTGAGAAGCGGATAATGTGCCCGATTCATGTGCCGCCATTGCAGGCATCATACACCAATCTCTATGAATTGTCCCCATTATCTTTTTCGAATAGACAGGTCCCCTAACTATATGTTGTCTCTGCAGAGCCACCACAGGAGAAATGAAGCATTACATAGTGTCCACTAAAATGAATGAACTCTCCTATGCATGGTCAAAGAGTTGTTCAGAAATTGGACAAAGTATGGAGGGCCTAAGGCAGGTATAATGTTAACCCCCCCCCAAAAAAAAAAACATACTAACCTGTCCCTGGAACTCCATTGTCTGTTGCCAAAGTCCATTTGATCTCCATTCGGCCTCAGTCTCCATAAACCCTACACCTTATTTGACCAGTGAGACCAATCAGAGGCTTCAGCAGTCACTGGAGAAGGACCGGTGATGTATGTGGGTGCTGGGGACATGCAAATATGTTTTGTTTTTTTTTTACACCTTCGTAGTTTATCTAATTCCTGGACAAACCCTTTAAGCTGAGGTTTAACAATACTGAATGTTTCTTGTGTTGTTTTCGTGACTTACCATTCATAATCATCATCAAGGGTGAATATCAGCTTGAGAACAACTACTATTATGGCCATAGCTTGTATGTCATATGGAATAAGTCTTTTCTTTCCGAAACGAGGATTATATGTCAAAACATCGACTCCGTCCAGCTTGGTTTTCTCTGCCACGAAGCAAGTCCAACCATGCAGCTCATCTGATCAAGAAATATAAAATAAAGTAAATATAAAAAAATGACACAGCAAAAAGCCCAAAAAAACTAAGAACATTGAAGCAAGTAAAACCAGTATGAAGAAATAGCCTCCGGATCTTAATATTGCTTGTGGCTTTACTACAGGAGGAGGAATGTTTGGCGACTTCCTTTGCAGGATTAAACTGTGCGCCCAGGTGGATTCACGCACTTGGATGACAGCAATGATGTCACAGCTTCCCAATTTACAGTATAATACATTCTTCTGTATAAAAGCTGAAGTAAAGTATCAAGTGTATGCTGAATTATACCTACATGGTCGGGTTGTGGGCATTGATAGGATTTTAGTCATGATGGTCAATACAGACCCATTAGAAATAATAGTCTTTACATTACAAAATAGTTCCTATATAAAAGCATTGGTTTCAAGATCAGTTACTTAAAGGGTATGTCTGATAAGGAGTCTCCTCTGTACATATGACCTGATAAAGAATATCGACACCATAAAGAATTCCTTCTATGTGGAAGAAGAGCTTTAGTAGTGGCTCCCATTTCTGTGGACTGGAGCTGTATTTGTATTACATTAACAGCTATTCATCTGAACGGTCACCATGTAATACTCCATTTTCCCTGCAATGGTCGTTAGCGGGAAAATGCCTAGATGGAGGGAGCTTCTGCCAGCTTTGTACACAAGCCTTAAAGGGAATCTTTCAAGGTGATTTGGACCTTATGGAGCCAGGGATTAGTGTCCCAAATCGCCCTCTTATAAAGCCATCCGTGACCTCAATAAAAATAAAAAAAAGCTTTATACATAACCTGCCGCTGTACTCCTCGCATCGGCACAATTCTTTAGAGGAGTACACCTCGGCTTCAGTACACATGCCTCGTACCTCTAGCACTTACGCAGAGAAGCCAGGGTGTACGTCCTCGGCTTTACCGAAGAACTGTGCAGGCGCTGGGAGCCCCGGAGAGGAGTCCAATGAGACTCCTCTCTAGGCAAGTATAAAGGTTTATTTTTTTCTTAATTGAGGGCACAGATGGTTTTAAAACTGGCCGATTTGGGACACTAAACCCCCAGTCTATAAGGGCCTGTTTGTGGTTTAGTGTCTCAAATCGACCTGACAGGTTCTCTTTAATAAACGTCCAAACAGGCACAGGGAAACGGAGATTTATGAAGAGGCTTGAGTTATAATAAGTCGGGCTGAGGTGGAGCCATGACCCACATCACTCCATTTACATTCGCACAATATGGTAGGCGGGGTGCCAGTCGGGGCTTGTGGTGAATATTTTTTGCAAAAACGGGCCTTACTCCAAACATGCTCCTAAATAGTGTCCCCGACATGTCCATTTTTGTCCGCATTCACAGATGCCTCCATTAGCTCAAGTCTATAATAGATCTGTGATGCCCCATCCACTTTTTGCATCCACCTTTTTCAGTGTTCACGCGAATGTGGCCTAAGTATACAGTGTGCATGCAGCTGCATCAATGTAGGCAGAGTGACTCAGGGGTAGGTGACTGGTTCCAAACACATGACCCAAGGTCAGAACCACCCTAGGCCCCCTAGGTTTGGAGCCTAAAAACCCTGGAGGAAATAAGTGATCGCAGACTCAATGGAGAACCCCTTACAGTATTTTATAGGCTTATACTGTAGGACAGCAAATGGGGTAAATTCTTAAAATTACTTTGTAATACCGATAATCTTATAATGAAAAAAAAAAAAGGTTTGTATCAAAGATAATACACTCTCCGAGGACAAGGAAACAGTCATGATGCCAACACTTAAACAGTATGTCAGACACCCATGGAAACCCCATTAGTTACATTGGGGTAATGACCCCGTGGGAATAATATATGACATGTCAGGAGCTGAACAACCGGTTTGTCACTCAAGAGCTGACCTGTGTGTGCTGTAAACAAGCAGAACATGCAGGCTATCACTTATCTCCTCCTCACTGTAAGAAAAATTGCTTCCATTCCTACATTTCCAGTCTAACAAGAATCTCTACTTCAGATTTACTAGACATCTACTGTACATACTTTGCAAGATCTATTCTCACTGGTACTACATAGACTGTGCGCAAAACAAAACAATTCTCTGCTAGAGGGCAGAACCAACTTGCCCGAGAGGCTCTGAGGACGGAAATTCCCTGAGACCTCAATGCGGAAGAGCGTGCAGAATGTGTTTGCATTGCGGTTTATTAAACTGGATCGATTAATACTAAGTAAAGTAAAATCTAAATCTTTCATGTCTTATGGCCACGTGACATTAAGATGTCGTGCTTCCAATTGTGCTTAATATTACTGAATGTTGTCAGACATCTCTGCATTATGTTGTTCCTCTTGGAAGTCTCCGGCATCTGGGAGTTACAGTCACACTTGTCAAAGGAGTCCGACACCCTACTGACAAGGAGAAGGTTTGCAATTTATTCATAAATTTTCAGGAGGAATAACAGAGAGATGGCAAAATTTGGTATACATGTACAGCACTGCTGGGTAGTACCGTATACACATGGCATGCTGATTGCACAACATGGCTCCAGTCCCAGCCATATAACCCCTTAGATGCTGCAGTCAATAGCAACTACGGCATCTAAGTGGTTAGACAGAAGAAGGGGGCTAAGAAATTAGTGGATCTCTCAGTAGTGATCTACAGTGGGTACGGAAAGTATTCAGACCCCTTTAAGTTTTTCACTCTTTGTTTCATTGCAGCCATTTGCTAAAAGCAAAAAAGTTCATTTTATGTCTCATTAATGTACACTCAGCAACCCATCTTGACAGAAAAAAAAACAGAAATGTAGATATTTTTGCAAATTTATTAAAAAAGAAAAACTAAAATATCACATGGTCATAAGTATTCAGACCCTTGGCTCAGTATTGAGTAGAAGCCCCTTTTGAGCTAGTACAGCCATGAGTCTTCTTGGGAATGATGCAACAAGTTTTTTACATCTGGATTTGGGGATCCTCTGCCATTCTTCCTTGCAGATCCTCTCCAGTTCCGTCAGGTTGGATGGTGAACGTTGGTGGAGCCATTTTCAGGTCTCTCCAGAGATGCTCAATTGGGTTGAGGTCAAGGCTCTGGCTGGGCCAGTCAAGAATGGTCACAGAGTTGTTCTGAAGCCACTCCTTTGTTATTTTAGCTGTGTGCTTAGGGTCATTGTTTTGTTGGAAGGTGAACCTTCGGCCCAGTCTGAGTTCCAGAGCACTCTGGAAGAGGTTTTCTTCCAGGATATCTCTGTACTTGGCCGCATTCATCTTTCCTTCAATTGCAACCAGTCATCCTGTCCCTACAGCTGAAAAACACCCCCATAGCATGATGCTGCCATCACCATGTTTCATGTTGGGATTGTATTGGGCAGGTGATGAGCAATGTCTGGTTTTCTCCACACATACTGCTTAGAATTAACGCCAAAAAGTTCAATCTTCGTCTGATCAGACCAGATAATCTTATTTTTCATAGTCTGGGAGTCCTTCATGTGTTTTTTGGCAAACTCTATGCGGGCTTTCATATGTCTTGCACTGAGGAGAGGCTTCCTTCGGGCCACTCTGCCATAAAGCCCCGACTGGTGGAGGGCTGCAGTGATAGTTGACTTTGTGGAACTTTCTCCCATCTCTCTACTGCATCTCTGGAGCTCAGCCACAGTGATCTTTGGGTTCTTCTTTACCTCTCTCACCAAGGCTCTTCTCCCACGATTGCTCAGTTTGGCTGGACGGCCAGGTCTAGGAAGAGTTCTGGTCGTCCCAAACTTCTTCCATTTAAGGATTATGGAGACCACTGTGCTCTTAGGAACCTTGAGTGCTGCAGAAATTCTTTTGTAACCTTGGCCAGATCTGTGCCTTGCCACAATTCTGTCTCTGAGCTCCTTGGGCAGTTCCTTTGACCTCATGATTCTCATTTGCTCTGACATGCACTGTGAGCTGTGAGGTCTTATATAGTCAGGTGTGCCTTTTTAATCAAGTCCAATCAGTTTAATTAAACACAGCTGGACTCCAATGAAGGAGTAGAACCATCTCAAGGAGGATCAGAAGGAAATGGACAGCATGTGAGTTAAATATGAGTGTCACAGCAAAGGGTCTGAATACTTATGACCATGTGATATTTCAGTTTTTCTTTTTTAATAAATTTGCAAAAATATCTACATTTCTGTTTTTTTTTTCTGTCAAGATGGGGGGCTGAGTGTACATTAATGAAAAATAAAATGAACTTTTTTGCTTTTAGCAAATGGCTGCAATGAAACAGAGTGAAAAATTTAAAGGGGTCTGAATACTTTCCGTACCCACTGTACTTACAGCACTGGCAACTGGACCCCAACACCTCGCCAAACAGACAGGATTGCAAGATCGTGGAGCAATGACCTTCTAAATGCTCAATAACGTAAACCATGCAGTATTTTTCAATACAGTATAAAACGGAATATAATTTACAATTCTATACATGGCCTACCATCACTGTATACAGTGTCAAGTGAAGTCAATGGTGCAGCACTGCGGCCAAAGACACCCGCATTACACCTATATCTGAGGCCAGCATCATATGCAGGTACTTGTGTAACCACACGATAGGAGGCTGAGAGATCTTTGCAGATGACACTCACACGCAGAAATATTTAAGATCACTTTTCCTTACTGAAAATGATTAATATTTTTCTCTTAGTAAAGTTTTTCTCTTCCTAAATAGTATTCAACCAATTCTAAGCCTGGCCATATACATTAGATAGCCATGGCCGATTGCTTGTTCACTATTGCTCCTGACTCCTCCATGTACAAGCATGCTCGGATGAGCAATGCATGTATTCTAAACGGGAGAGGGGAATAAGCCATTATTCACATGGTGGCTTATGCCCACAAAGACAACAGAATAGCCATTCTCAGATCCTACTGCCTGATATCCGCCGTAATGGGGTAAGCTAGGAGGCTCTTCATGCATATTAGATGGTGGGACGATCCCTTTGAAATCAGTATGTTTGGCCAGTATACATCTAATGTGTAAGGTTTCTGCTTTAGCTAACTGGATGAAAACATTCTGGTTGCCCCTATAGACCTTGTCAAGTAGCTTTTCCAGACTCCTGAATGTAAAATATACCTATAGACACAGAGAGGATGAGCGGTGGCCCACAGCCAGCAATTATCATTAACAATAAGACATACCTGGCAGATTGACTTCCATCAGATACTTCATACAGAGCACATTGGGATGGTAATAGCAGGTTTCAGTTATTGGAGGGAATTGAGGTAAACCTAATAAGATTCCAAGGTCATGTACCAACTTCAGAATATCACTGTACACTGGGAAGCTCTGCAAAGAAAATAGTCCATTAAGCATTCTTGTATTTTACTGTTAGCCTCTAAAAGGTATTGCCTGATTTCTTCACTCTTCCACTACTTTCTATGGCTAACACGGTACAACATTATACTATTAGAACCCAACATAAACAGTACAAGAAGACGTATAGGAACAAAGCAAAGAATTGCTGACTATTAGTGGGAAAACAGTCAAAACTGAATGGAATAATAATATAACATATCTAAAGTAAAGTCATTGAAAGGTAACAAAACACTAACAAAACCAAAGCCAAATGATCAACTACTAGGATAAAAGAATACATACATAAATGGATTGCACAGGACTGAATTCAGGAGATAAAATAGATCTGAACCTGCTATGGGGCCCTGACAGCAGGAAATATAGTAATATATACACCAGTAACACATACCCTGGTAAGACATACCCTGGTAATACGCACATTTGTAACACATACACCAATAATACATATACCAGTATTACATACACTAATAATACGTACGCTGGTAATACATACGCTGGTAATACATAACCCGGTTATACATACACCAAAAATACATACACTGGTTCAATCAATACTGCAGGTCAATCATGAAGACACATGACGTTGTCAGCGTTGCATCGCTCACCATATCTGAAGCCCCACTCACTCGTGGTGGCCAGTGGCCATATCAAGGGCTTATTCTGAACCATTTTTAGCTGAACAGACTAATATAGTTTTGTCGGAAAGTATTCAGAAAAACTAGTATTTTACTGATATAAACCTTTGTTAGTTTTGGGGCTTAGGAATCCAGTGGGCGGTTCATCTTGGTGATTGACAGCTATCTCTGTATGTATACTTTACACAGGGAATGCTTTCAAACACTGGGTAGGACTGCCCACTGGACTCCTAAACCCAGAACAGAGATATAGATTATATAGATTTTTTTCCTACAAACCTATATATCAATCTGCTCAGCACCTCCTGCTCTATAACACGCTACCTGCAGACAACACCGCATATTAAACATGACAAGTTCCCTTTATGTAGCAGTGAAAAATAAAATTTTCCACTACGTCACTCTAAGGGCTGATTTAGATAGACATATCATGGCAGCAAAACCCATCCCAGCCGCAGATCTAATCCAAAATAGCTGCATCATAGGGCTCTCTGCTGCAGTTAGTTTGAGTCATTTGGCCCGTGTTTGGGATGGCTTTGCGGCCATAATATAGAAGTCTGAATATTTTATACAGGCACCACCTATGTTTGGGTCTTTAGAGAAACGGGGGTTGGGTTTAATTTTAGGAACAAATGGGAAAAATAAAAATGTATTTTGAATTATTAGATAACACCGTACGTATTTTTATTTAATTGTATCCATATATAAATCAAGTGTATAAGATATTGCTCTGCAATATGTCCCTGCTGGGAATAGTAGTTTGCAAGAGCTGGGTCGCCACAGGAAGGAGATCACTTCTAGAAGGGGTACCAGGTGTTGGGGTCCCAGTACAGATTTGCAGGCGTTCTCTGATCAGTTCTCTATTCTAAGAAGACACTTCTAGCCACAAATTAATGTACCTGTCAAGTAAGGAGGTTACACCTAGTGCCTATATTTATAATCTACACCCACGCCACATAATCCTTAGCTTTTCAATGACGGGTACAGTTAATAACAAAAAAACCTGCTCTGTAATAAAGCAGTGCATTTACTAGAGAGACAGTCTGCCAGGATCAGGGGACAGGTATGAGTAATGAGCCTCCTGGAAACAATGTCAACTAATGCAATGTAAGCACAGGTCAGTAAGCGGGTGGGGTGAATAGTGCGCCTTAATGCCGCCAGACCCCACTCAGTGGACTGCTTTTATTAAGATTGTTATGTACTCAGCCTGTGCAGACAGAACTTCTATAAAAATAGGAAACTTGTAAATGTTCTTAGTTTTACGTCAATAAGGCTGCGTTCACTTGTCTGTCCTGAATTTCATTTTTATGTGCCGTCATAAGAGTATATATATACAGTACAGACCAAAAGTTTGGACACACCTTCTCATTCCAAGAGTTTTCTGTATTTTCATGACTATAAAAATTGTAGATTCACACTGAAGGCATCAAAACTATGAATTAACACATGTGGAATTATATACTTAACAAAAAAAGTGTGAAACAACTGAAAATATGTCTTATATTCTAGGTTCTTCAAAGTAGCCACCTTTTGCTTTGATTACTGCTTTGCACACTCTTGGCATTCTCTTGATGAGCTTCAAGAGGTAGTCACCTGAAATGGTCTTCACTTCACAGGTGTGCCCTGTCAGGTTTAATAAGTGGGATTTCTTGCCTTATAAATGGGGTTGGGACCATCAGTTGTGTTGTTCAGAAGTCAGGTGGATACACAGCTGATAGTCCTACTGAATGAAGTGTTAGAATCTGTATTATGGCAAGAAAAAAGCAGCTAAGTAAAGAAAAACGAGTGGCCATCATTACTTTAAGAAATGAAGGTCAGTCAGTCCGAAAAATTGGGAAAACTTTGAAAGTGTCCCCAAGTGCAGTGGTCAAAACCATCAAGCGCTACAAAGAAACTGGCTCACATGAGGACCGCCCCAGGAAAGGAAGACCAAGAGTCACCTCTGCTGCGGAGGATAAGTTCATCCGAGTCACCAGCCTCAGAAATCGCAGGTTAACAGCAGCTCAGATTAGATACCAGGTCAATGCCACACAGAGTTCTAGCAGCAGACACATCTCTACAACAACTGTTAAGAGGAGACTGTGTGCAGCAGGCCTTCATGGTAAAATAGCTGCTAGGAAACCACTGCTAAGGACAGGCAACAAGCAGAAGAGACTTGTTTGGGCTAAAGAACACAAGGAATGGACATTAGACCTGTGGAAATCTGTGCTTTGGTCTGATGAGTCCAAATTTGAGATCTTTGGTTCCAACCACGTTGTCTTTGTGCGACGCAGAAAAGGTGAACGAATGGACTCTACATGCCTGGTTCCCACCGTGAAGCATGGAGGAGGAGGTGTGATGGTGTGGGGGTGCTTTGCTGGTGACACTGTTGGGGATTTATTCAAAATTGAAGGAATACTGAACCAGCATGGTTACCACAGCATCTTGCAGCGGCATGCTATTCCATCCGATGGTTTGCGTTTAGTTGGACCATCATTTATTTTTCAACAGGACAATGACCCCAAAACACCTCCAGACTGTGTAAGGGCTATTTGACCAAGAAGGAGAGTGATGGGGTGCTACGCCAGATGACCTGGCCTCCACAGTCACCAGACCTGAACCCAATCGAGATGGTTTGGGGTGAGCTGGACCGCAGAGTGAAGGCAAAAGGGCCAACAAGTGCTAAGCATCTCTGGGAACTCCTTCAAGACTGTTGGAAGACCATTTCAGGGGACTACCTCTTGAAGCTCATCAAGAGAATGCCAAGAGTGTGAAAAGCAGTAATCAAAGCAAAAGGTGGCTACTTTGAAGAACCTAGAATATAAGACACATTTTCAGTTGTTTCACACTTTTTTTGTTAAGTATATAATTCCACATGTGTTAATTCATAGTTTTGATGCCTTCAGTGTGAATCTACAATTTTTATAGTCATGAAAATACAGAAAACTCTTGGAATGAGAAGGTGTGTCCAAACTTTTGGTCTGTACTGTATATATATATATATATATATATATATATACATACATACACACACACACACACACACAGTGCCTTTCGAAAGTATTCGGCCCCCTTGAACTTTTCAACCTTTTGCCACATTTCAGGCTTCAAACATAAGGATATAAAATTTTAATTTTTTGGTGAAGAATCAACAACAAGTGGGACACAATTGTGAAGTGGAACGAAATTTATTGGTTATTTTAAACTTTTGTAAAAAATAAAAAACTGAAAAGTGGGGCGTGCAATATTATTCGGCTCCTTTACTTTCAGTGCAGCAAACTCACTCCAGAAGTTCAGTGAGGATCTCTGAATGATCCAATGTTGTCCTAAATGACTGATGATGATAAATATAATCCACCTGTGTGTAATCAAGTCTCCGTATAAATGCACCTGCTCTGTGATAGTCTCAGGGTTCTGTTTAAAGCGCAGAGAGCATCATGAAGACCAAGGAACACACCAGGCAGGTCCGCGATACTGTTGTGGAGAAGTTTAAAGCCGGATTTGGATACAAAAAGATTTCCCAAACTTTAAACATCCCAAGTCGCACTGTGCAAGCGATCATATTGAAATGGAAGGAGTATCAGACCACTGCAAATCTACCAAGACCCGACCGTCCCGCTAAACTTTCATCTCAAACAAGGAGAAGACTGATCAGAGATGCAGCCAAGAGGCCCATGATCACTCTGGATAAACTACAGAGATCTACAGCTGAGGTGTGAGAGTCTGTCCATAGGACAACAATCAGTCGTACACTGCACAAATCTGGCCTTTATGGAAGAGTGGCAAGAAGAAAGCCATTTCTCAAAGATATCCATAAAATGTCTCGTTTAAAGTTTGCCACAAGCCACCTGGGAGACACACCAAACATGTGGAAGAAGGTGCTCTGGTCAGATGAAACCAAAATCCAACTTTTTGGCCACAATGCAAAATGATATGTTTGGCATAAAAGCAACACAGCTCATCACCCTGAACACACCATCCCCACTGTCAAAGATGGTGGTGGCAGCATCATGGTTTGGGCCTGCTTTTCTTCAGCAGGGACAGGGAAGATGGTTAAAATTGATGGGAAGATGGATGGCGCCAAATACAGGACCATTCTGGAAGAAAACCTGTTGGAGTCTGCAAAAGACCTGAGACTGGGACGGAGATTTATCTTCCAACAAGACAATGATCCCAAACAAAAAGCAAAATCTACAATGGAATGGTTCACAAATAAACGTATCCAGGTGTTAGAATGGCCAAGTCAAAGTCCAGACCTGAATCCAATCGAGAATCTGTGGAAAGAGCTGAAAACTGCTGTTCACAAACGTTCTCCATCCAACCTCACTGAGCTCCAGCTGTTTTCCAAGGAAGAATGGGCAAGAATTTCAGTCTCTCGATGTGTAAAACTGATAGAGACATAACCCAAGTGACTTGCAACTGTAATCGCAGCAAAAGGTGGCGCTACAAAGTATTAACTTAAGGGGGCCGAATAATTTGGCACGCCCCACTTTTCAGTTTTTTAGTTTTTACAAAAGTTAAAAATATCCAGTAAATTTCATTCCACTTCACGATTGTGTCCCACTTGTTGTTGATTCTTCACTAAAAAATTAAAATTTTATATCCTTATGTTTGAAGCCTGAAATGTGGCAAAAGGTTGAAAAGTTCAAGGGGGCCGAATACTTTCACAAGGCACTGTATATATATGACGCTGTGACGGGTTTCTGACATGATGGGCACCAGCGGCACTTGACTGCTCCACCACCGATTCATGCGCAGGGTCGGAGGCTGACCTCTTCTGGTCCATCGTTGGAGCTGCCAATATCCTCCCCCCAACCTACCAACACCCACAGATCCAGAAAATTAAATACCACCCATGGTATAGAGCATGACTACAGAATCAGGCTACACATAGTCTAAAGGATAGGTCATCAATTATTTAGCCTTTAACACTCATTCAATG
Source organism: Leptodactylus fallax (assembly GCA_947044405.1). Lineage (NCBI taxonomy): Eukaryota > Metazoa > Chordata > Amphibia > Anura > Leptodactylidae > Leptodactylus > Leptodactylus fallax. Next base: position 799,684 of record CAMRHE010000085.1, read on the forward strand.
GGGTTGTCCAGGACCCTGGGCAATCCTCATACTGATAACCTATTCTCAGGATCTGACATCAGATCATAGGGGTGCTACACCCAGAATCCACTACTTTGGCTGCCTCTGCACGGATGGAAACAGAAGGCACCGTCTGCAGTATAGCAGCAGTTTCAATGGGAGCAAAGCTGCAATACTGAGGCACGGCCGCCATACAGCGAACAGTGTCTCCTACATCTACCACCATCCTCTGTATAGCTTTTGGAGGCAGCCAGAGTAGCTGATTGAATCAGGGTCCAGATGTCGCCCGCCATGATCAGATACTGATGGTAGATACTGATAGGTTTTCATTATCAAAATGGCCTGGAGTTCCGTACAACTACTTTAAATAATGAATATTTCACTGGCTCTGCAATTTTTGACTTCCTCATCAGCCAGAAGAGGGTCACGTAAAATTATTTGCATGATTCAAGTTGGCTAACTTTTGCCTGGTTGACTCATACTTCAATAGAAGTGAATGGGAAAAGCCCTGCAATATTTGCACAATGGACTTAGCCTCTATTCACACTCCATTGTAACGGAGTGTGACCATTGCACAACTGCAGGTTTGAAATGCAGATGAAGTCACTGTTTTAGTAATTTAAAACCAGAATTTAAAGGGTTATCCCCTTAAGATAACCTCTTTCCAGGTGTCCTATTAGGGCCTGTGGTCATCACAGGGACCTATCACAAGGGTTGACCGAGCAGGACAAAGATCGGGAAGATACAGTCCTAGGAGCGCAAGTCATTGCCGATAACTGGCCTGATAAATGACCAGTGTAAGAGGGCCCGCTCTACCCTCACCCTAATCTACATCTGCACCTTATCCATGTACAGAGGCTGCATCAACAGTGACCAATATCAAGAGACCAAGGTTATGGTTTGTGTAATCAAAAGTTGTACAATTTTCCAATATACTTTCTGTATCAATTCCTCCTTTGTTTAGATCTCTGCTTGCTGTCATTCACTTTGCTTACTTCCAGTGGATAAAAATCAGTCCATGGTCACAAGATATTCAGTCCATGGTCATGATGAACACACAGATGCACAGCTCGTTACCAGGCAGATGTTTGATTACTGTGCTGTGACTGTAACGAGCTGTGCACTTGTGTGTTCATCACATACAGTCTATAGTCATGTGATATACGGTCCATGGTCATGTGATATACGGTCCATGGTCATGTGATATACGGTCCATGGTCATGTGATATACGGTCCATGGTCATGTGAGGAACACACAGGTGCACAGTTCGTTACAGTCAGAGCACAGTAATCAGACATCTGCCTCATAACGAGCTGTGTACCTGTGTGTCCATCATGACCACGGACTGATTTTTATTTACTGGGAGGAAGCAGAATGAATGACAACAAGTAGGGATCTAGAAAGCTGGGAGGAATTGATACAGAAAATATATTGGAAAATTTTCTTTACAAAAAAATAACATTTGTCTCTTAATATTGGCCTGAAATGGGACAAACCCTTTAAAAATTTTATCCACTCTGATCTTTAAAATAATTTAAAAAAAAACAAAACAAAAAAAAAAACCAAAAAACACACACACACACACACACACACACACGCACACACACATGAGAGAGCAGTGTTATCTGATTAAAAAAATTATAAATAAATAATGGAGGTAAACTAAGGAGGAAAAACAATCCACAGATTTAGGATATATAGCATTCCAAAAGGTGAGATTTTACTTTGGGCATCAAGGCCCAAAAAAGTTCCCTTTCTGAATGGGTTAACGTGTTGTATGCATTTATCTTAAAAAAAAATAATTATATTATAATATATGTATATATATAATTTTGACATTAATTCCTCACAGTTTTTGAGATGTCCTCTTGATTTTATCTACACGTACTTGGTCTCTAGTCACACCATACAGTCAAATTGAGATTCACCGACACAAAATTGTACCCCCGCAGTTCTGCTATGATTTTATAAAAGTCTTGACATTTTGCTGTGATTGAGTGGAAACCATGGCAATAAACTGGACAAAATTGTTGGTACCCCTCATTTAATGAAAGAAAAACCCACAATGGTCACAGAAATAACTTGAATCTGACAAAAGTAATAATATATAAAAATTCCATGAAAATGAACAAAGGAAAGTCAGACATTGCTTTCCAACCAGGCTTCAACAGAATTTTAAAAAAAAAAGAAAACTCATGAAACAGGCCTGGACAGAAATGATGGTTCCCTTAACTTAATATTTTGTTGCACAACCTTTTGAGACAATCACATGATTCCTGTAACTGTCAATGAGACTTCTGCACCTCTCAGCAGGTATTTTGGCCACTCCTCATGAGCAAACTTCGGGTTTGAAGGGTGCCTTTTCCAGACGGCATGTTTCAGCTCCTTCCAAAGATGCTCAATAGGATTTAGATCAGGGCTCATAGAAGGCCACTTCAGAATAGTCCAATGTTTTCCTCTTAGTCATTCTTGGGTGTTTTTAGCTGTGTGTTTTGGGTCATTATCCTGTTGCAAGACCCATGACCTGCGACTGAGACCAAGCTTTCTGACACTGGGCAGCACATTTCTCTCTAGAATCTCTTGATAGTCTTGAGATTTCACTGTAGCCTGCACAGATTCAAGACACTCTGTGCCAGATGCAGCAAAGCAGCCTCAGAACATAACAGAGCCTCCTCCATGTTTCACAGTAGGGACAGTGTTCTTTTCAAGATATGCTTCATTTTTCTGTCTGTGAACATAGAGCTGATGTATCTTGCCAAAAATTTCGATTTTTGTCTCATCTGTCCATAGGACATTCTCCCAGAAGCTTTGTGGCTTGTCAACATGTAGTTTGGCAAATTCCGGTCTGTCAAATTCAAGTTATTTCTGTGACCATTGTGGGTTTTTCTTTCATTAAATGAGGGGTACCAACAATTTTGTCCACGTGTGTAGATTCAGTGGCTGAAATTCCATGCAGATCATGTCCTGCTGTTACATGTGCACAGCTTGTTACAATAGAGTCCTGATACATTGCCACGAGGCCTGCAGCTGTGCGGGCAGCACATGATCAAGGCTTTGACTGTACACCTTTCCATATAGTAGACCACAATGTGAATCACATGGATGTCAGTTTTTGCCATATTTGATCTCTTGTACGGTATTGCGTGTCCCGGTTATTCATCGTTTCTGCGTTACTTTCTTAGACTTTTCAGTGAACAGATGTTTTTCGGGACAATGTGTATTGAGGATATTATAGACAAAATGCAACCTGCTCTATTTCTGCTTTCTAAATGATAGAATAATAAAACCACATGAGCTTTTGTCCTTCCCTTTAAGGACAGACTATAGACTGCAGATACAAAGGCCTATGGAGCTATACGGGAACCTTTACTATGGTAATTCTATAGTGAACTGGCGGAGCTGAAAGCAGAAAATGCCCCGTGAAATGCTGGGAAAAATAGTTTTATAGAAATCTCACAAAATGTAGCCGGGTTTTGTGTTCTCGATTAGGTCATACCTGAGACAGGTAAGGACAAGCTAGAGTTTCTGTTACACAAGAGATTACTCCCAAGTACAACCTGAGCACAATGCGCTTCCCAAACACCTACTTCCTGCTACTATGGAAAGGGAGCGCCTCGCCCATGCCGACAGTGGGCTTTCCAAGTACATTTCACAGCACGGCCCAGAAACTCAGTGTCAATGGAGAGAAGCCAGCTGGTGACTACGTGAATATCATGCTCACTAGCCCATCACACCAAAACTCTGACTATAAGACATTGGGCAAGACATTCTGGATCCCTGCAGAGACCTCCACTAAAGATTGAGGCCCCATGTTACGGAAAAACTTTTTTTGTTGCAGATTTTGCTGCGGTTTTTTGAGCCAAAACCAGGAGTGGGTTGAGCAGAAGGGAGAAGTATAAGAGCTTTCTATATATTTCCCATCACATTTGTAGTCACTCTTGGCTTTAGCGCCAAAAACCGCAGCAAAATCTGCAACAATAAAAAACCTCAACCTTAGAGAGGCTCTGTCATCTCATCTGATATGTCTTTTTTAGTGAATAAATCGCATTCTTCAGGAAATAACAATTCTGGGGCATATTTTCTTAGAACTCTGTGCCCTAGTGGTCCTCTGTTATTCCTCCTGGAAATGTATGACTATATTGTCAGCTGGGTTTTACCAGTTGAGGGGGTGTCCCTGCAAACTCTCATACTGTCCAATTAGAGCTAATAGTGCAGAAACTGTAGGGACACACCTCTTTGACCAGATGAAAGGTAACACCCTATTGTCAAGTAACACAAACATTTAGGAGGAATAACACAGGAACGGTATAAACAGTTATAAAAAAAAAAAAATAGATGCTATTGAATTGTGAATTCCTGGGGAATACAAGCATTTATTACATACAAGTCAGTAAAGATGACAGGTCTCTCTTTTATGACAGATATGGAAATCAGTTTCCAGCATGCTCCTACTTTGAGAACGGGTTGTCGGACATTTTGCTGCTGATGTGAATGGAGATGAGGCTGCGCACAACATAGACCACACTACCAAGCCACGAGCATGAGACTCGGTCTATATGTACTTGTGGATTGCTACAACACAGATCCATAACATACAAATTACCTTAAGTTTATGTAACTATATTGAATGCAAATGTCAGAGATCGTGCTGGTCATCCCCGTGCTTATTTCTATACATCTCAACCATATTAAAGGGTTTGTCTGGAGGCTACATGCTGAGGAGCTATCCTTAAAGGGGTTGTGCCGTTATGGACACTTCTCCCTATCCACAGTACAGGGGACAAATGTCCATTCGCTGGATCCCACAGTGATCAGGAGGACGGGAGACCGAAAGTACCTCTAAAGCCTCCTTGTGAATAGAGCACCAGTGCGTTTGTGTGACCAAAACACCATTCACTTCTATGGGGCTGCCAGGGCTGTAGTCCTCGACAGCGCCCACAGACTCATAGAAGTGAATGGAGCGCTGGTCACTGGCCCCTTTCAGTCTCCCGTCCTCCTGATTGCTGGGGGACAATAGGAGATAAGTGTCCTTAATGGCACAACCCATTTAAGAGAGGTCATTAATATCTGATTGGTGGGACATATTATCTGCTTAAAGAAGCAGAAGCTCTCGGGTGAGCCTGCTTCTGCTTCACAGAACAGTGACGTCCATTGGTCAAATGGCCTGTTTGCAACTCAATCCCATTCAAGTAGACAGGGCCAAGTTACAATACCAAGCACAACCACTATACAATGTACGGCACTATGCCTGGTATTCAATATTCAGTGAGGAGGCCGATGTTTTTACCCAGAGGCTGAGGGTCCCAGGTTTTGGACTCCTATTGATCTATGATTAATGACCTGTCCTAGGGATAAGATATCATTATCATCAGCCCCAAAAAACCCTTTAAGGCCAGGGCCCCACATAGCACGTTTTGCAGTCCCTGCAAAGTGGATGGGATTCTAGCTAATCCCATACACAAATTGCAGAAAAATATCTGTAGCAGACATGCTGCAATTTCAAAAAACCATTGCATTTATGTGAATCACAGCATGCCAATTATGCCTATGGAAACAATGGCGGTTTCCCCTATTGGTATAATTGAAGCAGAAAATCTGCAGAGGAAAACTATGCGGACTTTCAGTGAAAAAAGTGCTGCCGGAAAAACCGCAATGAGTTTCCGCCATGGTTTTTCCCGCATTGCTTTTTCAATGCGACTCACTATGTGGAGCCTTAGCCTTAAAGGGGTATTCCCATGAACATAATCATATTTATATTTGTAGATAATACAAAGTTAAAGATTTTTGCAAATATAAGTAGCTAAAAATTCTGCAGAGTTTTAAAGATTTTCTCTAACAATCTTAGTGGTGATATCTGTTGTCTTGATCGGTTGCCAATGGATACGACCACGTATGCAGAAACTTTCTATGGTCTGGAACTTGTCAGGAACCCAACCAAGATTTTCTTATTGTAGCTAGTTTATCAGGCAGGGGCACTACATGTATGAGAAGATATCCCGAACACAATAAGGAAATCATGGATGACTTTCTGACCTTAGAAAGATCCTGCATTCATGGTCGTATCCATTGGCAACCGATCAAGACAACAGCTCGTGACCACAAGATATTTAGAGAAAATCTTTAAAATTCTGCAAAATGTTTAATTACTTATATTTGCAAAAATGTTTAATTTTTAATTGTCTACAAATTTAAAAATGATTATGGTCATGGGAATACCCCTTTAAGAATGCAATTTTATAGCAAAGCATATATAAGGGATCTTTGATCACTTCGTTTCTTTATAGCAGTCTGCATGGAGACCTGGCAATAAGACCAAACTGCATGTAATCCTCAAGGAGATCCCTACACATTTAACACTGGTTGCTTTGAGACTCAAACCTAGATGCAGAAGGAAACCATTAATGTAGCAGTTGACGGACATCTTCCAATGATATACGTAAGAACTGGGCTGCTCCTTTGAGACAGGAATTAAAGGTACAATGAATACCGCAGCGTTCACTGCACTTACAATAATACAGAACAGGCTAGTCAACATTTTTTTCATGTCTCAAAAACATTCCAAATACCTTCAGAGCCTGTAAGCAAGTGTAACCTTTACTGTATGGCGGACTCTATAGAGACGATTACAGTCAACATCCTCCTTCTGATATATCTTTATAGTGCTATGAGATTTGTGTAGTGTAGATTTATAACAAAGCAATATGGCTGCCTGCAGTTTCCACATTGCAGTTTGCATACTGTGTCATTACTGAGTTTAATGTAGAACCCGTATACAGTCAGCTCCCTCTAGTGGCAGTCACAATTTTATTATTTAAAGGGATTTCTGGCCCCAAAGTGGTTTTTATACTGATGACCCATCCACAGAATAGGTAATCAGTATCTGATGCTTGGGGGTCTGACACCCAGACCCTGCACCGATCAGCTGGTCCAGCTGCATCCTGATATATAGTGGAGCAGAGCTGCTTACATCCCCGTTCAGTGCAGTAGCTTCCAGGGTCAGAACACAGTCGGATCACTGTGTGGTCCAAGTGTCAGATCCCACCGATCAGATAATGTTGACCTATCCTTGGAGGCAATGTGCCCATAAACTGCAGTATGGGTCCAGGAGACTCTCAGAACTGCAGTGGGTGATCTTTACAATGATAACTGGCTAAAGATCTGCAGACATAACTCTCCCCTATGACGTGCTAGGATGAGAATTGCCACTCGTTTAACCCCTTAAGGGCAGGTTATAAATATTGCACAGACAGCACACACCACAATCACTTACACTGCTGGTTCTACAAGTCCGGCTCGTGAAATGTGTAAAACCGGACAGTTCTCTGCTAGGAAAACAATTACTGTGGTTACGGTTCAATGAAAAATATTCAAGACAAAGGAGTTCATGAAAAAACTGGAAAGTCCAGATGACTACCCCAGAAAAAGCTTCCCGTCATATTACTATTTATTGTATGTGCATGCATGTGTGGCGCCAACAGCACAAGCTATACGGGTATGAAGAAGAAATACCTGCTGTCTGCGGCAACTGGAAATTCTGATTATTTGCAGTAAACATAAGAAAAAAAAACAATATGTGTCATTATGTAACAGTGAATTACTGCGCACACATAGAACACCAGGACAAGCAAACGTAGAAGCGATACAGAACATGGAGGGGTCGTCCACTTCTTACAATCCCATTCTGGGATTATCAGAGGTTCTTCTATTGTTGGGACCCTTCAGGGATCTCCAGGTGAACTAGACAGCAAGTGTTTCGTTCTCCTCCTCCGCCACCACAAGGGAAATGGATAGAGAGAGAAGAACAGAATTTACAGAAAATTAAAGGGGTTGTTGGCATTTTAGGATCCTGCTTTGGTAAAATAAGATGTTCTCTATGTGTTCTGCTGAGAAAGGGATAGAGAAAGGGAGCAAGAGATGAGAGAGATATTGAAGAAACAGAGAGAAGAGGCAGTAAAGAAAGAGCAAGCAAAAAAAGAGAGAAGGAGAAAGTGACGAAACAGAGAAAAACAGTGAGAAAGAGAGAGAAGACAGACAAAGGGAGATAAAGAGAAGAGAGGAGAGAGAAAGAGAAGAGAGAAAAGAAATAAAGAAATTGCGGGGGAGAGAGAGAGAAGAAAGAAGAGAAAGGGCAAGCGAGACAGAGAAAGAAACAAATAAAAAAAAAAAAAAAAAAAAAGAAGAAGGAGAGAAAGCTAGAAGAGCAAAACGAAATAGAAAGCGCAAGCCTAAAAGAAGAGAAAGGGAGTTAGAAGAAAGAAGAATGTCAGAATTAAGCCAATCCTCTAGAGCAGTGGTTCTCAGCCTTTTCAAGTACCCCTAGTGAGAAAATATCCCAACCGAGTACCCCCAAAGTAGAGATCACTTATAAATGCTAATAAAATGAGGCTTCAATTGGAGCTTTCGTTAACAATTATGCAAAGGCCCCCTCAGTGTCCCCACACTTAGTATAATGGCTCTCACACTTCAGTGCCCCACATGTAATATAATGGCCCCCACAGTGCCCCCCACATGTAAAATAACAACCCCCACAGTGCCATAGCGGCCCCATACAGAATAATGTCCTATAATGGCAGAGCTTTCGTTCACCCCCCATATCCAATCACTTCCACGCTCATGTCATCTGCACCTCAAAAACATCTCCATATTCCGCCCTTTTCCATGGAAACATTACAGACCCTTATTGTTGCCCTGATTCACTCTTGCCTTGACTACTGTAACTCCCTACTATTTGGTCTTCCCCTCACTAAACTCTCCCCTCTACAATCTATTCTGAATGTGGCGGCCAGGCTCATCTATCAGTCTAGACGCTACAGCGATGACTCCGGTCTGTGCCAGTCATTGCAGTGGCTGTCCATTCACAAACCTCTCCATAATACCTCCCTACATTTTCTCCCTCATCTTTGTCTACCACCCAACCCGTGCCCTCCGTTCTGCCAATGACCTAAGACTAACATCCTCTATTATCAGAACTTGTCACTCCCATATCCAAGACTTCTCCTGAGTTGCACCACTTCTCTGGAATGCTCTATCCTGGACAATCAGATTAACTCAACTTCTACCGCTTCAAGTGTACCCTAAAGATGCATTTCTTCACATTTCCTAATCTAAACCTTTCTGCAGTCACACTCCCTAAAACTAACCCTCCTCTGTTCCCCCCCACATTATCCCACGAGACATGATGCCTTTATGGGACTGTCACCCTGTATGCTCAGGCACTTTGGATCTGCACATAAAAGGATACAAACTGGTGACGGATCATACAGCCTTATTTATTTGTATGACTACAGTAACTTTTATAGAAAATGTCTGCTCCACTGTATAAGTAATGCTACCTCCTATGCTGCCCCTGCTACCTCTTGTGTCACCCCTTCTCACAGATTGTAAGCTCTTGCAAGCAGGGCCCTATGGTGTGCATTGATTTCTTACTCTAATGTAATTTTGTCTTTTCATGAACCCTACAATTTGTAAAGTGCTGCCAAATATGTTGCCACTACATAAATAAAATTTATGATAAATGATTCCTGTATATATGAATTGTTTAGGCCAAGTTTACATCCTCCGTTGGAGACTCCACTACAGAAACCAACAGAAATCAGCGGAGAGAAAAATCCTGCATTGAGGACTTTTCTCTCCGCTGGTTTCAATATAAAAACGATGGACAACCGGCGGACACTACTATAGTCTATGGAGTCTGCATGTAACAGCTGTTTTAGCGGTCGGGCTCTCCATCGTTCGGGTCCAATGCTGGACCCGAAAGACAGTGCCGGGTGCAGGTGTGAACCTAGCCTCAGTCTTTTCACTCATTTTCTGCACCTCATGTGGACAGACCAAGGAAAACAATTTTGGACTGCGTCCTCATACATAAAAACACAGGTTGTTCAATGGCACTATTCGCCCATGTTTCTACGCAATAAACAGCTGAGGCCCCCTAGTGGTGCCTTTTCATAGAACAACCGTGAATTGGTGATACATATCAGAGACCGGTCTTAAAAATACCACAAAGATTAAGGAGATAAATGGCAGAATGAGGTTTTCAGGGCATAGATGTACAGATAATTCAATGCTAGCAATCTCAAGCATCAGCGCTGATAATCCAGGTATTTTATAACAAAAGGAAATATCCTGGCTGTGTGATATACTGGACAATGTATTGATGTATTGCAATGCTCAAACCTAAGCTAAACCAACAGGAAATACTTACTGTAAGGCCTCATACATACATGACTATTTGCACTGTTACTGTTTTTCACGGTTAGCACACTGACCCATTAATTTCTAGGGCCCCACTGTCACGGCCTGACAAAATGTATGCGGCTGTGTGCATGTAGCCTAATACTTCATATTTACCAATATTATTGCACCACAGATTATAAGTGGCTTCCCATCAATACAGCATAGCACTGAAAACCAATAGCTGATGAGGCTAAAAAACACAGGTCCATCAAGTCCAACCTGTAACCCTACCAGGATGATACAGAAGAAGTAAAAACCCATGAGTTCAATACCAATTGTCCCATATTAGTAGAAACATTCCTTCCATACTCCAAATATTGCAATTAGAATAAATCCCCGGATAACTGTCCGGTCTCCAAAAATCTCATTCCCATAATTTGTAACCATTTTACTTGAGAAAGACACCCAGACCCCTCTTGACCTTGTTTAGTGAATCACCATCACACGTTCCACCGTCTCACTGCTCTTACTGTAAAGAATCCCCTTATATGAAGATGTTGGAAGCTTTTTCCTCCCCCCTTTGCCACAGTTACAGGCCTTCGTGTGTTAATACCAAACTGAATAAACTCCAAGTTTTATGACACTGCAGTCTACCCTTAGTCGCTCTCCTTGGATACCCTTGGCTTTGGTTCCAACACACCAATAGACATAAGCTGGCCTTTCTCCTGCTGTTTCCCTGAGCAATGTTTTGGGATTTTATGTCCCCATTGCTGCTGATACAGAAGAGAATGGAACAGAAAGCAGACAGCTCCATTCTCTGTGTAGTGGCCAGACCAGGTTACTGCACATCAGCTTCCATTCTTCTGAATGGAAACTAAAGTGCAGTGGATCAGTTCATCCAATACAAAGAGTACAGAGCTGGGGATGCCGGGTGTCAAACCCTCACCGATCTGATACTGATGACCTATCTTTAGGACAAGTCATAAATATTTTTAGCCTGGAAAACCCTTTAAAAAAAAAAAAAATAATGTAGATTGTGAGCCCTATATGGGACAGTGACTGACAATATCTGTAAAGCGCTGTGGAATATGATAGTGCTATATAAGTAAGCATAATAAAAAAAAATCTCATTTCACAATGCTACTTCTAGGAGCCCCATACAGTTGAATGGGTTGGCAGCAATCATGCTCCGGGGGGGGGGGGGAATGGGAACATGTGACCCCCTTTTCATGAGCAGTGGTCGGACCCACTAATCAGACACGTATTCTGTGGATAGGGGATACGTGTAAATCTTAGGACAACCCAGCTAAGACAGGAGGAGATCCCTTCATTGTTGTCCTTTTGGAAGTAGGTAGCTCTCATGTAGGTGTTATTTCAGACTTCCTCAGCTCTTAAAGGGGTTGTGCCATAAAGAACACTTTTCTACTATGCACAGGATAGGGGATAAGTATTACTGGGGATTCCAGCATGACATTGCGTGACATGTGGTCCATTCACTGCTATGGGGCTGCTAGAGATTGCGCACTGGCGCTCCATTCACAAGGGGGAGGCATGGGGGACTCTTGGTCTTTCTGCCCAGTGCTGGGAGTCTTGGTGGTCGGAGGCCCAGACAACTGACACCTATGTATAGGGGATAATGGTCTTTAATGGCACAACCCCTTTAAGGTACTGCAGAGATCAGGTGACCACTGCAGCGGCTTTAATGAATATCAACCACAGTGCTGTACATTGTATAGGGCTGTGTTTGGTATTGCAGTTCAGTCCCATTGCCTTGAATGGTACTGAGCTGCACACAGACAACAAATTAATGTGACTTCACCAGCCTCACCTTAGCAGCTAATCTGTGGGTGTCCTAGGTGTCGGACCCTAACAATAAGATATGGAAGACCTAACCTAAGGACAAGTCATAAATATGTAGTTTCTGGAAAACCTCTAACTTATAGAGGTTATACAGGATTATGAAAATCACATCTGCTTTGTTTCAAGCAATGCCACACCTATAGGTTGTGTCTGGCATTGCAACTCTGCTCTGTTCATTCCAGTGGAACCGAAAAATGAAACACAGCCCATGAACAGGTGGGGTTTGTTTCTGCTTTAAATTTAAAAAAATTTAGCCATGCTTTTCTAATCCTATACAACCCCTTTAAGACAATGATGATAGTCCTAGAAAAGTGATGTGTAGTGATAAAATTCCTAACAATTCTGATAAATGAACAGGGTGAGCTGCACTGCCATTTCCGACCACTACACGCTGTATGGAGCTGGGCCAGCTGTCTCAGCTGATCGGTGGGGGTGCTGGGACTCGGACCTTTACCAATCTGATAATTATTGATGACCTACCCTTAGGCTAGGTCCTCAATATTGGAAACCCACTTTAATGGGAATCCTTTTAAATAGTAAAAAAAAAGACAATAACAATTATCTAGAAGTGAACAATCCCTTTAAGTTTCTACAAGTTCCTTATTTAGTCTACAATAGTGTCATCCACTGAAAATTCCCAATTGTAATTTTATATTTGTCTTCTTAAAGACAAATATAATAAAACATGGAGTACGCGGGATCACTCACTCACGACTCCACATTTAGAGGCTAGATGTTGGCCTGCAAACAGTCGCAGTATGCCCAGTGCTGACAGATCCCCTGGTCACATACATTTTCCACAGCTGGAGAACAAACATGAAGTCCTATGTCATGTGACCTGCGACGTCTGGCGGTGGGTCCAGGGCATGGGTGTCTGGTTACTGTGCAAATGACAGTGATTCAGGAATATTCCAGGCTTTCAGGGCTCCTTTATGCTGGCCTATCATTTCATCAGACATCCCAGCATGTTTTCTCAGGCCTCCCGCTGTTTATACTGGTGTAAATATTTAACAAGGATAATAATCTTATAGCTTAGTGCCGTCTTTGTACGCAGGGACACGATCTACCCAGACTCCTGGGAAGAAGCATGGTAAAATACACAGAGATAAGAATTAGAGCTCATAACCATGGCACAGTGCATCTACTCTGCAAACAAAGCTGAACTAATGCAATATACACCCATCAGCCATAACATTATAGCCACCTGCTTAAAAGGGTTGTCCAGGATTTGTCCCTGATGCTCCATTGACTGCTCCTAGTCCCCTTTCCATCACATGCTGGAGCTTGTTGGGTCAGAAGCCATGAGGCTCAGGTGATCATCGAGTCCAATCACATTGTTCTCAGCAGTCATGGGAGTCTCATGGCTTCCAGCCATACAAGCTCTGGCATGCAATGGACATGCGACAGATGAATAAGCTTTTTTTTTCCTATTACGCCCACCCCACTGGTTGCTCTGTCCTATAGATGTTCAACCATACTGAGATCTGGCGAATTCGGAGGCAAAGTCAACACTCTGAACTCTTTGTCATGTTCCTCAAACTACTGACCAAGTTTAGGTAGGTGGTATGAGTCACAGTAACATTCACATGAATGCCTGGAACCAACATTTCCCAGCAGAGCATAGCCCAAAGCATCACACTGCTTCCATCAGCGCCTTCTTCCTATCCTGGTGCCATCTCTTTCTCAGCTTTCCACATGGAGTTTTACAACTTTCTAACATAGTCACCACCTTTTGTCAGCAGTGTGCACTTCAGTACCTCTTCAGTAGGATCAGACCAGACAAGCTAACCTTCACTGCCCATCTGCCTCAATGAGCCTTGGGTGCCCATAACACTGTCACCCATTCACCAGTCATTCTCTTTGGATAGCTTTTGATAGGTACAAACCACTGCATACCAGAAACACCCCACAAGATCTACCATTCTGGAGATGTTCGGACTCGGTCATCTAGCTATCAGAATATGACTCTTGTCAAGGTCACTCAGATTCTTCCGCTCGCCCATTTTTATTGCTTCCAACACATCAACTTTGAGAACAGACTGTTCACTTGTTGCTTAATACACACGTGGACAAAATTGTTGGTACCCCTCGTTTAATGAAAGAAAAACCCACAATGGTCACAGAAATAACTTGAATCTGACTAAAGTAATAATTGTAAAAATTCTATGAAAATGAACAAATGAAAGTCAGACATTGCTTTTCAACCATGCTTCAACACAATTTTAAAAAAAAAGAAAACTCATGAAACAGGCCTGGACAGAAATGATGGTTCCCTTAACTTAATATTTTGTTGCACAACCTTTTTGAGGCAATCACTGCAATCAAACGATTCCTGTAACTGTCAATGAGACTTCTGCACCTCTCAGCAGGTATTTTGGCCACTCCTCATGAGCAAACTGCTCCAGTTGTCTCGGGTTTGAAGGGTGCCTTTTCCAGACGGCATGTTTCAGCTCCTTCCAAAGATGCTCAATGGGATTTAGGTTAGAGCTCATAGAAGGCCACTTCAGAATAGTCCAATGTTTTCCTCTTAGCCATTCTTGGGTGTTTTTAGCTGTGTGTTTTGGGTCATTATTCTGTTGCAAGACCCATGAGCTGCGACTGAGACCAAGCTTTCTGACACTGGGCAGCACATTTCTCTCTAGAATCCCTTGATAGTCTTGAGATTTCATTGTACCCTGCACAGATTCAAGACACCCTGTGCCAGATGCAGCAAAGTAGCCCCAGAACATAACAGAGCCTCCTCCATGTTTCACAGTAGGGACAGTGTTCTTTTCAAGATATGCTTCATTTTCCGTCTGTGAACATAGAGCTGATGTGCCTTGCCAAATTTTCAATTCTTGTTTCATCTGTCCATAGGACATTCTCCCAGAAACTTTGTGGCTTGTCAACATGTAGTTTGGCAAATTCCAGTTTTCTCAGATTCAAGTTATTTCTGTGACTATTGTGGGTTTTTCTTTCATTGAACGAGGGGTACCAACAATTTTGTCCACGTCTTTATATCCCATATCTTAGGCCCCAAAACCTAGTCAGGAAACCTTGCATTATAGTGATCTATAGTCCCTGCCTCTTTGTCGCTCTACTGACCATATTTGATATGGTACGGTACAGTGCATCACTATGGTCCATAGAGTCCCAATATCCTAACTGGGTTTGGGCTGAGATAACTGGCCAGCAGACAGATTTTCCAGCCCGGATTTCACTGTATGCATATGGCCTGAGGGTGGGTTCACACTTGCGGTGGCGCTCCGTCTACCGCAAATCCGACCTAAATGCGGAAAACTAAATAGGGAAATGGGTTTTTAAAGCAATGCGCCGGTGTCCGCTTACACCCTCTGCGCTGCGAAGCCGACTTTGTTTCCGACGAAAAAAACTGTCTTCATGGCGCAGAGAGTGTAAGCGCACACCAGGTTGATCATTAGTCAGACTGCACATTGAGCACCATTTTGGGCAGGATAGGATGGATAGATGATAAACTGTAAAACAAAACAAAACAAAAAGAAAAAAAAAAAAAAAAACACATACACACACTAGCGCTCTGCTGTAGACTGACCTATACACACCTTCACATCCAAGACCCATTTACATTGTTTGCAACCTGAAATACATGGCATAAAGGATCCTTTTGTTCACATTCTCTTTATTTATCATCCATTAGCCAGGAAATAGCTCAGCGTTATATTGGCTTTTTGTCTCTTAATACCTGGATATGCTTTTATTTGCCATACGAGGCTTCAAAGGTTTTTTTCATGATTTTAATGCCCTTTTAAAACCTCGACTACACTTAGATCATGATCAGCTCCAATTGTCTAAGCCTTTCATCAACTGACTAGACAGCTATATTACCCAGCATGGGCAAAACCTGGAAACCTGAGGCTCAAACGTATAGATGTCTGTGGAACGTCAGAATTTTCGCAACTTTAGGCAAAGGGGACAGTGCCATGTTGAAATTGAGAAGCAAAGAGGTGTAATATGACGTTCCAGGGTGCCAATGCAAAATCTGTACCAGCCCCCCATCCATAATGTATTGTTTATAGTACTGGTTTCCTTATATTGGGAAGAGACAACCCCATAGCCCAGTAAGGCTCCTAGGCCCAGGTGCGAGTGCACTCTCTGTACCCCTGAAGTTACACCCATGGAGCAGCATCTTCTCTACAAATGTGGAAAATGTTCCTTGGAACTAAGAAACTCAATTGAAACCATGAAACACAGCTCTAAGACTACATGGGTGTGTGCATGGTCCTTGGTTGAGCTGATCGTGGATGAGATCCATGTACCGTCCGTACCTCTACAGCCCCATTTACCTCTTTCAGTGAGCCCGGGCAGGTATAGGACCTGTCCTGAATTTTGCCCCAGGCTCACAGCCGCATACATGGGCCGGTGATTATACATGGGGGTGCGTATGGGGCAATAGAAATGGATGAGTAAAGTGTGCTAGCTATGAAAAACACTGTTAGCACACTGACAAACCACACAGTCATGAGCGTGGAGCCTCAGTCCTTATTTTTCTTGAATTATACCTTGCAGGTGTCACTACTGACTTAAAGAGAACCTTTCACGTCCTCTGGCAATGGCGGAATTATATACAGCTAAAGCACTGAATTCAGTCCAAAACTATTGAAGCGTAGTGTCGGGGGGGCATTCCTTACCGACCAGTGATGATGCTAGGCTGTAAGGCCTGTCCTTCTGACAGTGATGGGATATCAGTGCCAAAACTAACAGCACCAATATCTCTGGCACATACAAGGAAAGCCAACAATGCACCAGTTTTCTAGCAGTATATAATGCCGCAGGTGCCAAGGATGTGAATGGTCCCCTTTGAGCTACATTTGCTCTCCTGGCACCTGCCAGTCCTAGGCCTGCCACTTAGTCGATACGGTTTGTCAAACTAGAAAACAAATGTTAAGATGCAGCGTACTTTATACCACTCCAGTTGACGCCTGGCATTGTGTATGGTGATCTCAGGTGTGTGCCGCTGCTTGGCTATTGCCAAAGTGTCATTTTCTTGGCAGGATTGTGACTATTAACAAATGATTGGCGTTGAAGGTTTGACTAGCAGGTGGTGTGATGTTTCTTACTTATAAACTAAGGATGTATACACACAGTGCAATTGTGCCACAGTTTTTGCTCCACAATGAAAACTGCATGTGTTTTTAGTTTACAGTTTACAGTTTTGCAGCAAGCACAAGTGATGCAGCAAAATGTCATAAAAATAGCATGGCAAAAACCAAGGCTACAACCACACCATGAGACTATAGCATAAAGCTAAAAGGCCAGAATGTATTAGAAGGATACATTGTTCCCCCGCAACAAAAATTGGCCCCATTCCAAGGCAACCACTTAGCCTTCTGTGTTCTGTCCCCGTTTCCTTGGTTGTCTGTCTTTACGCTATCCTAATCTTTTCCTCCATTGTGCTAGACACGTGACACAGCTGTTAGCACAATGCTTGTTCTGCCAAAAACTATACTGTCCGACTCGTCTATACACACATGCACACTTGGCAGCGCAGTGCCTGTGTACTGAACAGGAGAGGAGAGAAAAGCTTATCTCCCTATGAACAAAAAGATTGGGCACTGCCCAATCCTCATCTAATCCGACATTTGCTGTTGGGGAGACTCAGGAGGACACCATACATATTAGATGAGGAAGCCCCCACCCCAAATCAAGTTTTCTTAAAGCACTTGTTTCTCCTAAGTCATAAAGACACAATAGACACGTGCGGATAAAAGCACAAGGGTTTATTTTAAGCCCAATAATCTCCAAAGAGATGTGAGGGACCTTGGGTAGGTTAAAAGCACATCACGCAGGGAGGGTGTGTATGGAGAGGTACTACTACAGCGACAAGATGAAAAGTCCTTTTCATGTTAGCAGAGAGGACATGTCAGGCTGCATACAGGACTAGGCTTGTGGCGCTCTCAGAAGATCTACAATAAAATCTTTTATGGGTTAAAAGCGCTTTGTTTTTACTGAAAAAAAAAATTAGTAAGTAAAAGAGATGTATTTAGGGTAATAGGGCTGACTTACTTAGCCTACGTTCACACCTGCATCTCAATTTACCTTCTTCTGGACCAGAAGAAAGACTTACCTGTCCTTAAAGGGTTTGTGCACAAAAACAAACTTATCCTCTCTATCCACAGAATGAGAGAAAGACTTTGGGACCCCCCGCCAAATACTGAAAACTGGAGTAGTGCACAGGCAGCTCCCACCTTCGCTCTGTTCTATAGATCGGTGGGGGGCCCCGGTGGTCCCAACATGGATTTTATGTGCAACACACTTTAAAGGGGTTATCCAGCTTTCAAAAATTATCTGAAAATACTTCCTCAGCAGTGCTAAATCTTAATTTGCAGTTCCTTGTATCACTATTATTTACATGTAGTGAATCTGTGAACAAACTACATTTCCCATGATTCATCTGCCTGCTCTCACTCCCTGTATTTGCTGCTTACAGGGGGGAGGGGGGAAGTGAGCATCCAAACAAAACATCACAGCATCATGTGACCTCAGATGTGGGAGTGATTTATTACCTGTGATTTTATTGGAGGGGGAGAGCAGGCAGGTGAATCATGGGAAATGTAGTTTGTTCGCAGATTCACTGCATGTAAATAACAGTGATACAAGGAGCAGCAAGTAAAATAAAGTCAAGCAAAGGGTGCACAAGGAAACAGTGAGTATTTAGCACTGCTGTGGATGTATTTGCAGATAATGTTTGGAAGCTGGATAACCCCTTTATTACTTTCTCCCTATTTAAAATGGTTCTTCTACACTGCATAAAAAACAGATCATGTAGGGGTACCCTAGAGAGATGAAAGACGGGCAGTGCATCGCCATGTGGAAAGTCAAATGATTTACCAAAGAAGGAGTTATAATGCCAATTACAACGCCAGTCGGTGCAGTGTGATACCACCCTAAGACCTAAAGAGGACTGGTCAGGAAAATAATACAAGAAGCCATTCAAGAAAATGGCCGTCCGTTGATACATTGACAGCTAAAGCCAGCCAGAGGAAAAGACAATGCTCGTAGCATCTCTCTCGGTCACAGACAAATGTCCTGGTTTGGGGACTCTATGTCGTCTATATAGCCTAAAAGAGCTATATAAGGGTTACGTAATTGAGAATGGAGTACTATGACTAAAACCACTGCTATTGTTTAGGTTTTTGATAAAAATGGCAGGTCACAGTAAAAGCTATAGATAAATGAAGCACAGATACTTCTAAGCCTGTCCCTGTCACTGGTGTCTACATCCTCCATTTAATATCTGCATTCCACCCAGGAACAAGAGTGGGCGCAGTAAATGAATAAAGGACACATAAAACAACCATAAAACATAAGAACAGAACATGCCATAAAGCGCCTGTCACTCACACTGAAGACAAAAATCAACACAAAGTAATGAAAGAATGCTAAAAACTGTCACAAAATGTCAAAAGTCACAAAACAACTGGTGACAGCAGCAATGTAGCAAATATTTACCGTCATAATATGGTCGTCGGGGGTTGCGGTTCCTGTTAGACTAGAAATATTCCCCAGGGTGAACGGATGATGTACATTTTAGGCTCTTATTTACATTGTGTTTTGGCTCATGTGTTCACTACTAGTTCACCCCAGCGGACCCAAACGACAGAGAGTTCTTCCGCTAACAAAGCAGTTATCCATGGACAGTCGTGGACCCCATAGACTATAAAGGGGTCCGCTGGGTTTCCACCGTTTTTATACTGAAACCGGTGGAGAGAAAAGTCCTCTGTGCAGAACTTTTCTCTCCGCCAATTCTCGGTGGAACCTGCAGCGGAGACTCCGACGCAGATGTGAACCTACCCTTACCTGTACTATGGGGGCTGGATGAATACATCATTATAATAGTAAAGCCATTCTCCATAATACAGGTAACCTACATGTAAATGTGGAAGAGAAAGGAGGAGGTGCAGCGACTCCGGAGCCAAGTACTGGCTCTGATTATGTGACCAGGGGTCAGAACCAGCCCAGAAACCCATGGTTTTTCTGCAATCGAACTTGGAGAAAGTAAGTGTTGGAGAACCCCCTTAACGTACGGCATATAAGTCATTAAAATCTCCTAATGTACAATTTAACTGTATAGTCCTGTATACTATACAACTCTAAAAAAAAAAAAAAAAAACATTCCTGCAAATTGACACTCTTTAAACAGCTTTGGGCCTTAGGGGTCTAGAGAAAATACACCAAATGTGGACACCAAATATGAACAAAGACCTAACCATATTAGTACAGTATATAAGAACGTAAGAACCCACCACATGAAATTGTTGTCTATTCCACAGGCAGCATGTAAGAGAGAGGAAGGAACCGACAAGACTGATGTATTGAATCTTTTCCCACACATCCATAACTTGTCATTTATATCTCTGCTCATTCAGGTCTTAGGAGTCCAGTGGGCGGTGCTACTCAGTGATTAGCAGCGATCTCCATATGCACACTCATACAGGGCAGGTTGTCAATGGCTGACTATGACCACATGGCACATTCCCTCAACAGGGTTGTCCCGTTATGGGCACTTATCCCCTATCCACAGGACCCGGGATAAGTGTCCAATCACTGGCTCCCCCAGTGATCAGAAGGATGGGGGATCGAAAGTCCCTTGGCACTCCATTCACTTCTATGGGGCTGCGGGCGCTGCTGGAGATTACAGTACGGCAGCCCCATAGAAGTGAATGGAGTGCTGATCACACTGGCACTGGTTCTCCATTCACAAGGAGGCCTTATTGAGACTTTTAGTCCCCCGTCCTCCTAATCACTGGGGGACGCGCTCGGAGCGCCAGCGATCGGACACTTATTCCCTGTCTTGTGGCTAAGGGATAAGTGTTCATAATAGGACAACCCTCATATACAACAAAGGTTTGTCCATAACAGGACAGACCTCATATACCACAGCTCCTGCAGGGGTTTTCACACCAAATTCCCAAATAGTCAGTCTAGTTATGCAATCATATAATCAGGAATCACTGTAAAATAGGTGAACATACCTAGGCCATACCTGGCTGCCATAGGTGGTCACTAAGCTTTTACAGAATATGTCTATTCTTTTATTTAACCCTTTTCTATCTTTATTAATATGTAATCACATTAGATAGAATATGTGCATTTTAAAACTCCTCCATCTAAAAGAAATTAAAGGTGTTTTCTGGGATCAACATATTGATGGTCTATTGTAAGAGGAGGCCATCAAACTCAGATCAGCGGGGAATCCTTCAAGTTAAAAGTACAGTGTGATCTGCCAGCAGCATGTTATAGAGCAGAAGGAGCGAGATGTGTGGATTGATATATAGCTGCGTAGCAAAAGATTTAGTATAACATGTCACTTATTGATTGAAATCCTTGCTATTTTTGTGCTTAGGAGTCCAGTGGGCAGTCCTACTTAGTGTGTGCTTATACAAGGAGGGCTATCAATCATTCCATATTCCATACTGATGATCTACCCACAGTCATCAGTATGTGATCTGTCGAGTCTGACTCCCGGACCCTGTACAGACAGGAAGTTACAGCAGTGGACGGTGAGCATGTTCAGGCTCTCCTATTCAAGTAATAGGAGCAGCACCGCACTGCCCTGGAAGCGCCACTATGTGGTGAATGGGGCTTCTCTGCCGTTCCTATTACTTGAATAGGAGAGCCTGCATGCGCTCCCCGTCCTCTGCTGTAATTTCAGGCTCCTGGAGCCTGCTGGAACAGCTGATCTATGTGGGGTCTGGGTGTTAGACCCAACAGATCATATGTGGATAGGTCATCAGTATAAAAAACTTTTGTACCTTTTGGGGCGGTACAACCCCTTTAAGGACCACCTACTGGACTCAAGAGCACATAAAGAGCAAGTATCTCTATCAACAAGTTATACTAAATCTTTTCCCACAAAACTATACACACTGCATATCAATACAAAAACCACATCAAAGGATTTTTAGAAGAGCCATATACCCATCAGACAAAAAACTTGGTGGCCACCAGAGCCCAAATAAGGGTTTTACCTACCTGAACATTAAAGATATGTATATCCGATCCATACAGTCTAGTTTTCTCTGGAAAGCATTCTTGTGGGTTGTAGTATGGGATGTGATGGTAGAAAACCAACCTGTCAAATTAACAGTGAAATACTGATCCATACTATAATCATTCTGTCTGTAATACTACTGCTACATGAATGAATGTACAACCCCAGGAGCTAGGGAGTTCTTGTTTCAGTACAGTCCACAATGCTACAGAAGGGGGAGTTACTTATATGGGCCAATGCCGCAGGTATCTCAGCAGCCATCCTGTATTTAGCCAAGTAGGCTCTTTAAAGGATTGTCCAGGAACTAGTGCAAACTCAAGACTGGTCGGGGTGGGTGTAAAACAAACAAACAGAAGAAAAAAAAAGACACTCCCCTATCCTCAGCACTCTGTCTTCAGCAGCCAATGGTAAGGAATTGGTGACGTATCACCGATTCCTCTCCAGCCACTATAAAGGCCACTGATTGGTCTCAGTGGTCATGTGAGCCTCTTCAAATCTGGTGCTACAAGGACCAGAAATGGACACTGGGGTGAAGTGAGTACAGTATTTTATGTTTTTTTTTTTTTCTTTTGTTTTACACCCACCCCATTTAAGCCCTTAAAGGAGTTGTCCAGGCAAAAATGGACAACCCTTTTAACTTTTAAATCAGCTGGGGGCTTTGAAAAACAAAACAAAGCAAAAAAAACAAAAAACACAACAACTCACCTGTCTACAATGCTCCAGTCTCCTCCAGCGCGTACCGGTTCTTTTGCTCTGGCAGCTTCTCCCGGGTTTCTTCAGGAGTTCCGCTGAAGCTGCTGATTGGCTCCAGCGGTCACATGACCGCTGAGGTCAATCATAGGCCTCAGCAGGCCTAAGGAAGAGGACCCGTGATGTCACAGGTAGTGACATTGTAGGCCATTCGCTGATTGGCCTCTGCGGTCACTTGACCACTGAGGCCAATCAGCAGAACTCTGGAAGAGACCCGTTCAACAGAAGGACCAGAACACATTGGGAATCAGGTGAGTATGATTTTTTTTTTTTTTTCACTGCCCCCAGCTGATTTAAAAGTTAAAAGAGTTGTCCATTTTTGCCTGGACAACCCCTTTAAGGATACAGAAAAAAAACACCTTAAGGATACTGCCCCATGGCAACGGCAGTAACTAAGATACCCAAGTGACTTTGATATGTTTTTTCCTGACACATTGTACTTCATGTTATTGTTAAACTTTGATGGAAATTATTTGCATTTGTTTATGAAAAATAGAAAGTTTAGTACAAATTTTGAAAAATTATCAATTTTCAAAATGAGAAATGCTCTGCTATTCAGACAGATATCGCCCAAATACATTAACAAATATTATATACCATATCTCTGCTTTATATTGGCATCATCTTTTATGTTATTTTGGAAGTTATAAGGCAGAAAAAAAGAAGTCCACATCTGTGCTACAAAAACCAAATAGCGCAGATGTGAAGGAGCGCTTTGTGGTTTTTGGAGTGCAGATTTAGATGTTTGCTATCTGGTCGCCATGTCACGATTGCAGAGACCCTGAGGTGCCAATAAAGTGAAATCCCCTAGGGAATAACCCCAATTTGGAAACTGCACCCCTCAAAGAATTTTTCAAGGGGTGTAGTGAGCATTAGTATCCCAGATGTGAATGCAAAGATGGTGAAAAGTAAGTATGTAAGCTGTGCGGAGCGCATTGGGAACACCAAATTCACTATTATTTTGCCAGTAGCTCCTATGATTGGGGGGGGGGGTCACCACTGGTGTCTTTTCCCTCGTAAGCTCTAAATCAAGGGTGAACCCTGATATACACTTGCACAGCTGAAACATTCCCTTCTTACCGCAGTCAGTTTTGTCCTAAAGATTTGGCAATTTTTGTTTTTTTGTTATTGTATTGTACAAGTTATAATATTTTTACTTTTCTTGTAATGTAGCCATATAGGGGCTTGTTTTTTGTGGTATGATATGCATTTTCTAATGACACCATTTTGGGATGTCTATAACTAATAATTTTGCTAACTGTTTCTGGGGGGGGGATTGAAAAAAAATACACAAAACAGCAATTCTGGCATTGCTTTTTAACATTATAAATTGTCTGCCCTTTGCCATACAACATAAATAATACGTTACCTTTATTCTATGGGTCGCTACAACTATGGTGATACCTAATTTATGTAGTTAATTTTATGCATTACTAATTTTGCAGAATAAAAATCAATTTGGGCAAAAAAAAATCTATTGTTTTTAAATCGCCATCTACTGTGTTTTAACATCATACATGGGAAGAAAAGCATTTTATGGAAGGTTATTTATATATTTATTTTTTTATACTTGTGAATTTTTTTTTTTTTTTTTTTTGTCCCAATAGGGGACATAAACCAGCGATTAGTATTAAACAAGCCGTTAAGACAGCCTAACTAATCGATCCAGAATTGTGGCCACGGATCAGGCCCTGTGCTGCATAATAAGCCCCCTGGAGACAGCGCGGGGGGCCATACAGGTTCCAGGTTGTTAGGGCAAACCCTTAGATGTTAGAGTCATGATTGATTGTGGCATCTAAAGAGTTAACATCTGCAATCGGATCTCAGCTCCATCCACGGGTATTACATGTGGGGGTCAGCTGTTTCTTACAGAAGCTGAGTGGGTGACATTACCGTGACAAAAATAGTACGTCATGGTGTTGGAAGTTAGCCCCTTTCATGATGTACAGTCATGGCCAAAAGTTTTGAGAATGACACAAATATTATATTTTCACATGATCTGCTGCCCTCTGGTTTTTATGTGTGTTTGTCAGATGTTTTTATCACATACAGAAATATAATTGCATTCATATTATGAGTAACAGAAGCTTATATTGACAGTTAGAATGAGTTAATGCAGCAAGTCAATATTTGCAGGGTTGACCCTTCTTCTTCAGGACCTCTGCAATTCTCCCTGGCATGCTCTCAATCAACTTCTGGACCAAATCCTGACTGATAGCAGTCCATTCTTGCAGAATCAATGCTTTAATTTTGTCTGAATTTGTTGGTTTTTGTTTGTCCACCCGTCTCTTGATGATTGACCACAAGTTCTCAATGGGATTAAGATCTGGGGAGTTTCCAGGCCATGGACCCAAAATCTCTATGTTTTGTTCCCTGAGCCATTTAGTTATCACCTTTGCTTTATGGCAAGGTGCTCCATCATGCTGGAAAAGGCATTGTTGAGCGCCAAACTGCACTTGGACGGTTGGGATAAGTTGCTCTTGGAGGACATTCTGGTACCATTCTTTATTCATGGCTGTGTTTTTAGGCAAGACTGTGAGAGAGCCGATTCCCTTGGCTGAGAAGCAACCCCACACATGAATGGTTTCAGGATGCTTTACAGTTGGCATGAGACAAGACTGGTGGTAGCGCTCACCTCTTCTTCTCCGAATAAGCTGTTTTCCAGATGTTCCAAACAATCGAAAAGGGGATTCATCAGAGAAAATGACTTTACCCCAGTCCTCAGCAGTCCACTCCCTGTACCTTTTGCAGAATATCAGTCTGTCCCTGATGTTTTTTCTGGAGAGAAGTGGCTTCTTTGCTGCCCTCCTTGAGACCAGGCCTTGCTCCAAGAGTCTCCGCCTCACAGTGCGTGCAGATGCACTCACACCTGCCTGCTGCCATTCCTCAGCAAGCTCTGCACTGCTGGTAGCCCGATCCCGCAGCTGAAACACTTTTAAGAGACGGTCCTGCCGCTTGCTGGTCTTTCTTGGGCGCCCTGGAGCCTTTTTGGCACCAATGGAACCTCTCTCCTTGAAGTTCTTGATGATGCGATAGATTGTTGACTGAGGTGCAATCTTTCTAGCTGCAATACTCTTCCCAGTTAGGCCATTTTTGTGCAGTGCAATGATGACTGCACGTGTTTCTTTAGAGATAACCATGGTTAACAGAAGAGAAACAATGATGGCAAGCACCAGACTCTTTTTAAAGTGTCCAGTGGTGTCATTCTTACTTAATCATGACAGATTGATCTCCAGCCCTGTCCTCATCAACACCCACACCTGTGTTAATGGAGCAATCACTGAAACTATGTTAGGTGGTCCTTTTAAGGCAGGGCTGCAATGATGTTGAAATGTGTTTTGGGGGATAAAGTTCATTTTCTAGGCAAATATTGACTTTGCAAGTAATTGCTGTTAAGCTGATCACTCTTTATAACATTCTGGAGTATATGCAAATTGCCATTAGAAAAACTGAAGCAGTAGACTTTGTAAAAATTAATATTTGTATCATTCTCAAAACTTTTGGCCATGACTGTACTATTACGTCACGGTGTCGTAAAGGGCTTTTCTCCAGGAACAACATTTATCACCTATAAACAGGATAGGTGACAAATGTATGACCACTGGAGATCCGATTACCTGGGACTGAGCATGTGTATAGTGGGTTGAAGAGGGAAGACTGTCAGCTGGATGCTGGTTCAGCCAACAGCTATCTAATGTATATGACCAGCCTTGGATCCTACCTAAGCGGCTCAGTCACACCCTAAAGTTTTCCACTCAACCCACTACACGCACCGATAGCAACTACTGGCACAGAGCCCTAAAGAGGTGTTATATGACACCTTGTGTAAAAGACTAAAGCCACAGGTGAAATATGGGGCAAAGTAAATGACAATATAAAACTGTGAATGAAAATCATGTTTGTCTCATACCTCAATAAGTCAGTCAGTGTGACTGATGCCCTAACCCACAGCAATGAGAGGAAGCAGAATGCAAGGGTCATCGGCATGGTCATCTTCATTTTTGATGTTTTTTTCTTTACGTATAAACTTCCATCTACGGACCCCGACTGACCTGAAGTTGCGCTTTCAGCATCTAAAGACCAAAAAAATTACAAGTCAATACAGTGTTAAAATCTAGGTGTTTACTACAACTAAAACTGGATACTCTGAATTCAAGAGGCATATCTATGCTGACAACTCAAGCAACTTAATAGGGGAATTTCAGAAATCTGACATTATTCCCTATCCATCTTGCTGATCGCCCGGGAACCGAATCTGGGGACATCCACTGAACAAGGGTGTAAACGGAGCACCAGGGTGCACAATTCTACAATAGTGGACTACAGAATAGAGGAAGTACCATCTCCAGCAGTCCAATAGAAGTGAATGGAGCAGTAACATACATGCACAACCTGCCGTTCCTTTCATAAGGGGCAAGCGGGGCCCATGTTCCCTTGATCGATGGATAGGGGAGTACCTGAAATTACTGGAATATACCTTTGGGCTGTGGACACACAACAGAAATACTGCATTTTTTCTGCTGCAGAAATGCTTGAGTGAAAACCACAGAATTTTACAGTCCATGCAATGTGGATGAGATTTTGTCAAACCATATCCACACGTTACAGAAAAAAAAAAAAATCTGCTGTGCCGTGCATTTTCATTGGGATCACAATTTGCAATGCCAAGAGGCAAATCATTTCCTTATCAAAATACACAGCAAAAAAAAATTGTACCATTTAGTGGAGATAGGAATAATCCTTTAAAGAAGTTCAGAGGGGCCTGGATGCCTTTCTTGAGAAATATAATAAGACAATTTATGGTATTAGATTTTTGGAGACGGGTCATTGATCCAGGGATTTGGATTGCCTCATATAGAGTCAGAAAGGAATTTTTCCCTTGATATCGGGCAACTGGTATCTGTTCCATCAAAAAACCCTCATTGTTGCTCTGATTCTCTCTCATCTTCTCTATTGCAATTCTCTTCTAATTGGGCTTCCTCTTACTAAACTCTCCCCACTACAATCTGTCTTGAATGCAGCCGCCAGACTTATCTTTCTGTCAAACCGTTACACAGACACATCTACCTTGTTGAAGTCGCTGTACTGGTTGCCCATCCATCACAGAATACAATATAAAATTATCACACTGACCCACAAATCCATCCATAGCGCTGCGCCCCCTATATCTCCTCTCTCGTCACTGTCTATCACCCTAACCATCCTCTCCGTTCTGCTAATGACCTTAGACTTGCATCCCCTGTTATCCGATCATCCCACTCCCATCTCCAAGACTTTTCTCGAGCTGCACCGGTGCTCTGGAACGCTTTACCCAAGACAATCCGATTAATTCCCAACTACAGCAGCTTCAAAACTGCCCTAAAATCACATCTGTATGGTCAGGCTTATCATGTGACCTGATCACAGTGTAGTGTGCGGAGGTGTAGAATAATAACACCTTTTATCCTTCTTCCTCTGTTCCTCAGATCCTGGCCCCTCCATCTAGAAGTTACACTGCACTCCTTGCTCTTAGTATATGTTTATTCACAGATACTGGCTGGTGACGGGTTCATACAGCTTCAGTTACACAACCTTTTCTATTAAAAGATGGCTGGACCATGGTAGCAAACAAGCCCTCTGACCTCTTGTGTCCCCCTATCTCCTCATAGAATTTAAGGCCCTCACTCCTGTTGTTTGATATGTTTATTTCTTTGTCACATTGTAATGTCTCATATTGTCTGTTCATGTGCCCCCTGATTTGTAAAGTGCTACGGAATATGTTGGCGCTAGATAATTTATTAAGTTATTATGAAGTTATTATGAAGTTATTATTATTATTATTAATATATAAGCTGTTCCCAGAGCCCTGTTTATTACCGGAGCAGAGGGCTGCTGGGGAGACCGTAACTCTTGTTCCTCTGTTTCCCCAGCAGCCATTCCAACTCAGTGACATTACCGACTCCCCTCTACTTGGGCCACAGGTCTACTGAGTACAACAGAGTCGGTAGTGTGACAGAGTCAGAGCATGATCGGGGGAGACAGAGGAACAAGACTTCCAACCTCTCCAGCTGCCCTACACAAGGTAATAAGCAGGACCCGGGGCACGGAGTTGTATATTAGTAATGAAGCTTAACCAGTACAGGGAATGCACTGATGAGCTTTATTACTCTTGGTTAACCCCTTTAACTTTAGCTTTTCTTTTACAATTTTGCAAACCAACCAGTAAGAACATGGAAATGTACCTGAAGTCTCTGGATATCCTCCTGGAGGAGGAAGACCAAGACTGCTCTGGGAACGCTGTTCCACATCAGAGTCAGATGTGACATCTGTAATGTAAACATCAGACTCGCTGTTCAGTTCTGAGGAGGAGGCCGCGCTGCTCTCATAATCCTGGGGTAAAAACAAGCATTAATACTAGTTGGACATAACTATATATTCAGGAGGTCGAAGTCCAGCCATATACATACCTCGTGCAGTCGTGACCTTTTACTAATGCATTTTTTGTAGTAAGCTTGTTCGGTTTTCTGAAGGTATCGTCTCCACAGATTAGCCATAACATTTTCCTGTTGTACACAAATGACATCAAATTAATCCCTTCTGCCCTCTATGCATGTTACAGGGGTATATCGGGTCATCTAACATGTCTATGGTCCATTTTTAATTACTTGTACTGGGGAGATTTACAAAGCTAAATGTGCCAGAATTCAGGTCCTATTTGTGCCAACTTGAGCATATGCTTTGCATCATACTTATGTTGTTTTAGACAATTCTTGCGCCTCACTCAACATGGTGAAATCTTCTATTCTGCTCCCAGCACCTTCGCCATGGTTCTGCTGGGAGTGGGGAGCAGAATAGAAGACAATGTAATTGTAATTATAGTAACAGTATGTGGGGGGAGTGGGGAATATTACCTGTGGTGGGGGCTCTATTAGAACACTGTTACAGTAATAGTTGCCCCCCCACAGTTAATAACATTATCTGTGTATGGAGGGGGGGAGACTATTACCTGCGGGTGAGGCACTATTAGGGCCCTATTACATTTATAGTGCCCCCCACAATCAATTACAGTCCCCTCCACACACACAAAATATTACCCCAGTTAATAACATTACCTTTGTGTGGGGGCACCATTACAGTAATCGTGCCCCCTGAGTGATGGTTCCCCCCATCCGACCTATATCCCAGTTGAGTGAGGGCCCTGCCCTACTCATACTTCTATTAAGGGAGCTGTCCATACCACCAATATGTTATGCATGATATGGAGAGATCTCCCTTAATAAAGTATAGGTAGATGTATAAATGTTATCATTAAATATCCACTTTATTGTGTTCTCTTATGAGGAGCCCAATCGTCCCAACCCTGTTCTGCCACCAAAACCGCAGCCCCCTTCGGGCCATGGGAAAATTAACTTGCATGAAAGTGGTCCTTGGTACAAAAAAGGTTGGGGACCACTGGATTAAAGAATAGATAGGGGAGAATAAGTGAGGAACTGTCTTATGTTTGGGCTAGGCTGTTTCAGGGCTGTTGAGCTGGAGTTGGGTCAAGTTTTGGGTGATAAGAAAAAAAAAAAAAAAAAAAAGTTTCTGACCCCTGCTTCAAAAATATGTCAGGATTAATTATATTATACAATTATTGATATTTTGGAAAAATGAGATGCATAGTTTCTTTCTTAAGAATTCAATCACTAGATTTTTCATAAAATACACAAGCTTTGGAGTTTCTGACCACGGCTGTCAGCCATTTATGAAGGAGTCGGTCCAAAAGTTAAAAATAGAGGAGTCGGTGTTTTGGAGAACAGACTCCACAGTCCTGGGCTGCTTATTATTTTCATACCTGTTCTCATTTATAGAGGTTTCCCACTAAAGCTATGTTCACACTAGTGTTATCACAGTTGGTTACGGTCATCCGTCATAGGATGACAGCAAAGGACATTAACGGTAGCAGAGTAACCCTCCACCTGTGCCCCACTGACTACCATGTAAAAAACATGACAAGCACTTTCTTCTGTAACATTTGTTTATTTTTATAACAGAAGAAAAAGTCCTGCATGTAGAAAAGTAAAAAAAAACATGGAGGAAAGCTTTTTTTACATGGTGGTGAATGCAGGCCAACACCCAAAGACGGATTAAAGAAATGGACATTAAGGGTAGTGTGACCCCACCTTAATTCACATGGGGCACACGGTGGACTTGCGGACCCTCAGTTTACTGGTCGTTGGGGGTCCGGTTGGTCAGGCTACGTAAAAAACATTTTTTGATGGATATTATTTTTTATGAAGTTTATTTCTTGTTCATAGCTCACAAGTCCAGGAAGTCACCATTTTTCATATTAAAATATATGTGATGTTTCACATATATATTCTCTGCATATATTAAAATGAACAGCAATGCTGGTATATACAGAAGATTCTATAGTACCTGTATTCAGAAAGGATGCAACCCTGCATATTCTCTATGAAAGCTGACTTTTCTTCCTGTGCTGCAGCACACGCTGGCACTGTACAAAACTGACATCCCCCACCCTTAACCCTTCCCGCCACAGCCTTTTCCTATGTTTGGTTTCTGCTTCCTTCCAAAAGTATAATTTTCAAATGCCTTTTTAACCCTTTAAGTACAGCAGTTACTTTAGGTGTCAATGCTTGGGGACTTTTTTCGTATTTTCGACTTTTTTTTTTTTTTTTTCATAATTTTCCAAAGGGGACTTGAATCTGGGATCTGCAATATGTCTGTATTATTGCAGTACATTGTACATACACTTCCTATGTGCAATTGGGAAAGGCAGCTAGGAGGCCAATGATTGCTCTCCTGGCTGCCATGGCACCCCCTTGGACCCTACAATCTCATCATGAGGGAACCAAGGGTTCAGGAGGGGGAGTGCTCTTGCCTCCTAGCTACCCACATGCCATGATTACACAATGTGATGCCATTAAAGGGATCTCTGCTTTTATCTCCTGGGGTTTCTCAGACAATGACTAAGGTACCGTTTTTCTTGTATAACTTGCAGAGTACAGGGAAGAATAGTGCAAAGCTTTGTGAATTTACTACAATGTGTGTGAACACGGCTATGTCAGTGGTAACTGATAAGTGCATATAGTAGCCCCCAACACAAGGGACATATTGTTTTTAGAAAGGAATATATCTAGTAGTGAAGTCTTAGAAATACCTTAATGTCGGGACCGATTCCCAAAGCTTCAAGTGCTTCAGCTTGCTTTAACAGAATAAACTGAAAGCCTTCGCAGATATACCACTCCCAGCCCCATTCTGAACAGAAGAGAAAGGATGTTAATGTCACTATATGGAAACATATCCTCAATAACAGAGAATTATAGAAAAGACCCATTGATAAATATATTGTACTAGACATGTGTGATGTATTTATCTCCTGACAATCCACTGATCTACACAAGTAAAGATGGCAGATAACCAAGGTGGGCCATATGCACAGCTGTCATTCATCATACCCTGTTTCCCCGAAAATAAGACAGCGTCTTATATTAATTTTTGCTCCCAAAGATGTGCTGTGTCTTATTTTCAGGGGATGTCTTATTTTTTTTTCAATGAAGAAGAATTCACATTTATTGCTGAACAAAAAAATGAACATTTATTATATACGGTACTGTACAGTAGTTATCACAAACCAGCATAACCAGGCAAACTGTGAATCCTATCAAGAATTTCTTACTATCGTACCATTATTTCCATGTACAACAATTAACAGTATGGTACATTTACCAATATTTACGGTACGAATAGAAAGTAAAATTTATTCAATGACAGTTATGTCATCATCTTCTAGGACATCATCATAACAATCCAAACCATTAATTTCCCTATACACAGTATCATGTCCCATAGTGGCCCCTGCACACAGTATCATGTCCCATAGTGGCCCCTGCACACAGTATCATGTCCCATAGTGGCCCCTGCACACAGTATCATATCCCATAGTGGCCCCTGCATACAGTATCATTCCCCATAGTGGCCCTGCACACAGTATCATGTCCCATAGTGGCCCCTGCACACAGTATCATGTCCCATAGTGGCCCCTGAACACAGTATCATGTCCCATAGTGGCCCCTGCACACAGTATCATATCCCATAGTGGCCCCTGCACACAGTATCATGTCACATAGTGGCCCCTGCACACAGTATCATCTCCCATAGTGGCCCCTGCACACAGTATCATGTCCCATAGTGGCCCCTGCACACAGTATCATATCCCATAGTGGCCCCTGCACACAGTATCATTCCCCATAGTGGCCCTGCACACAGTATCATGTCCCATAGTGGCCCCTGCACACAGTATCATGTCCCATAGTGGCCCCTGCACACAGTATCATGTCCCATAGTGGCCCCTGCACACAGTATCATGTCCCATAGTGGCCCCTGCACACAGTATCATTCCCCATAGTGGCCCCTGCACACAGTATCATTCCCCATAGTGGCCCCTGCACACAGTATCATTCCCCATAGTGGCCCCTGCACACAGTATCATTCCCCATAGTGGCCCCTGCACACAGTATCATTCCCCATAGTGGCCCCTGCACACAGTATCATTCCCCATAGTGGCCCCTGCACACAGTCTCATGCCCCATAGTGGCCCCTGCACACAGTATCATGCCCCATAGTGGCCCCTGCACACAGTCTCATGCCCCATAGTGGCCCCTGCACACAGTCTCATGCCCCATAGTGGCCCCTGCACACAGTATCATTCGCCATAGTGGCCCCTGCACACAGTATCATTCCCCATAGTGGCCCCTGCACACAGTAGTTTGCCCCATAGTGGACCACCCATGAACAATTATTATACTGTGGGGTCTTTTCAGACCCCAGAGTATAATGATCGGAGACCCAGGAGAGGATAGAAACATAAAAAAACAACGTTGCTTACCTGTTCCTCGCTCCTGTGCATGCCCGTGCGCTACTCCGGCCGCCTTCACTGTTAGACCAGGCCGCGTCACGTGATCCGGCCGGCGTCGCGACGCAAAATGACGTCCGCTGACGTCACCAAACAGGCCCGAAGCCTGGAGAAGCGTAGGACAGGTAAGCACATAGTTTTTTATGTTCGCTCACCTCCCCTGGGCCGCCGATTATTATACTCCGGGGTCTGAAAAGACCCCAGAGTATAATGATAGCAGAGATTGTGGGGTTCTCCCGCGGCCTCACATATCGTATATACCGTTTGTTCTGTTCGGGAACATACGCCTTACTTTCGGGGGATGCCTTATATTAGGCAATTCTCCGAAACCTCTCCTATGCCTTACTTTCGGGGGTGTCTTATTTTCGGGGAAACACGGTAGTACAAATCACTGGTACGGCCACACTTGGACTATTGTGCACAATTCTGGGCCCCAGTATACAAGAAAGATATAATCGAACTAGAAAGAGTGCAAAGAAGGGCAACCAAAATTATTAGGGGAATGGGTGGATTGGAGTACAACGATAGATTAACAAACTTGGGGTTATTCAGTTTGGAGAAAAGGTGTCTACGGGGAGATCTAATAACAATGTACAAATACATGAAGGGACAGCACAAAGAACTTTCTAATGATCTTTTTACTCCTAGGCAGTGACAGTGACAAGGGGACATCCTCTACGACTGGAGGAGAGAAAGTTTCACCAGCAACATAGAAGAGGATTCTTTACAGTAAGAACAGCGAGGCTATGGAACTCTCTGCCGCAGGAAGTGGTGATGGTGGATTCATTGAACAAGTTCAAAGAAGGCCTGGATGTCTCTCTCGAACAGAACAATATTACGGGTTATGGGTTCTAGATTTTAAGGGCAAGTTGATCCAGGGTTTTATACTGATTGCCAGTTTGGAGTTGGGAAGGAATTTATTTTTTTCCCATGAAATGGGGCAATTGGCATAAGCCTCATGGGGTTTTTTGCCTTCCTCTGGATCAACACTGTAGGGGACTGTAGGGTTAGGTTGGACTTGATGGACTGATGTCTTCATCCAACCTCATCCACTATGTAACTATGTATCATAGTTTAGGCCGTGTGCTCACTGAAGGACCCAGGAGGGAGACCGCCAGCGATCAGACACCTATCCCCTAACCTGTTAATATAGGATAAATTGTCCTCATGGGAAAGTGCCTTTAAGAGTTAAAAATCCAAAACTGCAGATCTTGGGGACCAAGGTTGTGTATAGGCAAGATTATACCCATTTACAATGTGAAATGTATTATACCGGTGTCTTCTTATCGGTCTCAGGAACCACATCCAGTAGTCATCCTATAGCTACACTCTTACTACAACTCCAGTTGGAAATCTGATATGTGGCTATTCCTTTCTAGGTAAATGTTCTATATGGATTTTTTACACTACCTGTAAGTCAATAACATCCCGGCCTTAGCACTTACCAATTTTTTTCGTTTTCCTTAATCCCCTGTTAATAGACTGAACTTTTGCATTTAAGGTGTAAACTTCAGTTTCATCAACCTCCTGGGTTTTCTGGAAGAAGTAAAAAACATACAATGAAATCAAAACAATTGTGCCAAGGTGCACTTTTATCAGTATCTAGGGTCACACTTTGCACACAAGAACGGGCAATATTAAAAATGTAAATCAATAGTCCCCCAATTCGCATGAAAAGTGTAAGCCTCTATCCTCATTGTGTGAACACATTTGACATATCCCCTAGGTTAATCTTCAAGCACATAAACCAAACATTTTTCTATGCAGAGGCATCCCATAAAGAAGTGGATACCGCCTAATATACTTCCCTTTCTCACATGGACGCTATAAGTGACATAGGCCACTCTATGTCAATGAAGGCACATATTGGAACTTTACATTGGGATATCCACCAACAGGCTTGAATGCAGTATGAACAGAGTCTAAAACAGGCAGACGTGCCTCACCAAGGAAACACCTTGCTACTATAAATGGATTATTAGGGTATATATATATGTTATAGTAAGGGGTTATGAGTGGAAGCTGAGCTAACACCCCCTTTAGGCTCAAATGGAGCTGGTGCTGTGTAACACTATAGTGCCCCTGAAATATAAAATATAAGAGGTTTTGTGGGATTTATATATTTATTACCTATCCTTAGAATAGGATACCAATAGTTGATTGGTGGGGATCCAACACCTAGGACACCCACAGATCAACTGACTGAAGAACCAGCAGTATTCCAGTGAGCATTTCTCCTGTTTCACAGTGGTCTCATATTCACTGGTCACAAGGCCTTGATACAGTTCAGCCTAATGTATACAATGTACGGCACTGTGCTTTGTGAGCAGTGAAGAGGTCGCAAAGATCATATGAACGCTGCTGAGTGTCGGACCCCCACCAATCTAATTTTGTTGACCTATCCCACATTTTCTGCATCCGTTTAGCATATCGGTTTAACAGATGCAATTGGATGACCATACGTTTACAGAGATGAATCTTAAAAAGGACCTTTCATGTCCTCATCAATGTGCGATATTATATACCGCTAGAAAGCCGGCAGTGCACTGAATTCCCGGTATGCGGCCCGATGGTGGAGATATCGGTGCCGTTAATTTCAGCACCAATATCTCCCCACTGTCAGAAAGGCGGGCCTTACAGCCTAGCGTCATCGCTGGGCGGTAAGGAACGCACCCCCCCTTACAGTATTCTTCCATAGACTTGTACTGTCAGGGGGGCATGCTTTTTGTGTCCGTCCAAAAAAACAGAAATGGATCCAATTTTTTGATTTGAACATTGATTTCCCATGATTTCCATCCACTTGCATCCATTTTTTACATCCGTTAAACCGTTGCTTCCTTACGTAAAAGTAACTAATCCAAGGCTAGATCAATAGAAGATTTCCGCGGGATTTGATGCACATACCTCTATGATGGTGTGGCAGCTTTTGCAGTAGTATTTGCCTTCATCACTGATACCCCAGTGTATTTCTGCACACTGAGGACATGGCACCTTATAGGATCTCTAAAAGCAGAGAGAAGTTAAAATATTATAATTATATTGCAAACATCTTCATCATTATCATATGCTGCCCTCAAATACTGTAGCACAGAAGATGTGACACTGACACCAGCACAGCTGTGATATTTGACATTTTGCAGCAAATTCAATATGTACTACTGATCATACTAGTATAATGTTGTACCATGTTAGCCATTGAAAGTAGTGGAAGAGTGAAGAAATCAGGCTATACCTTTTAGAGGCTAACTGAGTATATTTGATGGTAAGCTTTGGGAGTACTAGCTCCCTTCATCAGACATAGACATGTCTGATGAAGGAAGCTAGTACTCCCGAAAGCTTACCATCAAATACAGTGCCTTGCAAAAGTATTCATACCCCTTGAACTTTTCAACATTTTGTCACCTTACAACCACAAACTTATTTGTATTTTATTGAGATTTTATTTGATAGACCAACACAAAGTAGTATATAATTATGAAGTGGAATGGAAATGATACATGGTTTTCAAAATTTTGATCAAATAAAAATCTGAAAAGTGTGACGTGCAAAAGTATTCAGCCCCCTGTACTCTGATATCCCTAAATAAAATCCAGTGCAATCAATTGCCTTCAGAAATCACTTAATTAGTTAATAGAGTCCAACTGTGTGTAATTTAGTCTCAGTATAAATACACCTGTTCTGTGAAGGCCTCAGAGGTTTGTTAGAGAACACTAGTGAACAAACAGCATCATGAAGGCCAAGGAACTCACCAGACAGGTCAGAGATAAAGTTGTGGAGAAGTTTAAAGCAGGGTTAAGTTATAAAAACATATCCCAATCTTTGAACATCCCAAGGAGCACTGTTCAATCCATCATCCAAAAATGGAAAATGTATTCTACAACTGCAAACCTACCAAGACATGGCCGTCCACCTAAACTGACAGATCAAGCAAGGAGAGCACTGGTCAGAGAAGCAGCCAAGAGGCCTATGGTCATTCTGGAAGAGCTACAGAAATCCACAGCTCAGGTGGGAGAATCTGTCCACAGGACAACTATAAGTCGTGCACTCTACAAATCTGGCCTTTATGGAAGAGTGGCAAGAAGAAAACCATTGTTGAAAGAAAGACATAAGAAGTGCCATTTGTAGTTTGCCATAAGCCATATAGGGGACACAGCAAACATGTAGAAGAAGGTGCTCTGGTCAGATGAGACCAAAGTTGAACTTTTTGACCTAAATGCAAAGCACTATGTGTGACGGAAAAGTAGCCCTGCTCATTCCCCTGCACATATCATCCCCCCTGTGAAATACGGTGGTGCACCATCATGGTGTTGGGATGCTTTTCTTCAGCAGGGACAGGGAAGCTGGTCAGAGTTGATGGGAAGATGGATGAAGCTAAAAACAGGGAAATCCTGGAAGAAAACCTGTAGGAGGCTGCAAAAGACTTGAGACTGGAAAGGAGATTCACCTTCCAGCAAGATAATGACCCTAAACATACAGCCAGAGCTACAGTGGAATGGTTTAGATCAAAGGATATTCATGTGTTAGAATGGCCCAGTCATAGTCTAGACCTAAATCCCATTGAGCTTCTGTGGCAAGACATGAAAATTGCTGTTCACAGACGCTCTCCATCCAATCTGGCTGAGCTTGAGCTAATTTGCAAAGAAGAATAAGCAAAAATCTCAGTCTCTAGATGCGCAAAGCTTGTAGAGACATACCCTCAAAAGACTTGCAGCTGTAATTTCAGCGAAAGGTGGCTCTACAAAGTATTGCTATGGGGGGTTGAATACTTTTGCATGTCACACTTTTCAGATTTTTATTGGATTAAAATTTTGAAAAGCGTGTATCATTTTCCTTCCACTTCACAATTATCTGCTACTTTGTGTTGGTCTATCACTTAAAATCTCAATAAAATGCATTTAAGTTTGTGGTTGTAAGGTGACAAAATGTGAAAAAGTTCAAGGGGAATGAATACTTTAGCAAGGCACCGTATACTCAGTTAGCCTCTAAAAGGTATCGCCTGATTTCTTCACTCTTCCACTACTGATCATACTGAAATAGTCAAGAGACGTCAGACAGTCTAGATAAAATCAAACTGACCTGAGTGGTCCATGTATTACATGGTCAGCCATTTGCTTTAATGGTGCTTATGTCAATATAGCTTGCAGCAACTGTCCTTGGCAAAATTGGAAAATGGATCCTTTTGTGAGATAATTGTTAAACAAAACAAAAAAGATCCTCAGTGACACTATAATATCTGAAATAAAACGGAGTACGCAATATCCAGAGAGCTCTCCCAAAAGAAAGAATACAAATTACCTGGTCACATTGGTGTTACAGAACGTTCCTTAAAGGGGTTGTCCAGCCCTAAATTGATTTTTTCATACTTTACAGAAAGCACGTGAAGCATTACTCCTATTCAAGTAATAGGAGCGATGCAGCAGCCCCGTCCGCTGCAGTAGATCCGAGGAATTACAGCGCTGCTTCTATTACTTGCATAGGAGTGGTGCTACACGCACTCCCCATCCACAAGCAACTAGCAGCTTCCGGCACCTGGAGACTGCCAGAACAGCTGATCTGTGTGTGCTCTAGGTATTGGACCCACACATATCACATATTGGTCTATTTTCGTTTAATCCACTATCTTTCCGCTAACTCTCTTCTTGACCCCTTACAATCTGGCTTCCACACACTACTAAAACTGCCCTTACAAAAGTCACCAAAGATCTCTCAGACCGCACTTTCAGTGAATCATTTGTGGGCTTTGTCTCTTCCCCTTGCTGTTGGGGTTCCTCAGGGCTCGGTTCTAAACCCTCTGCACTTCTACTCAGTCCCTATTGGACAAACCATTAGCAGATTTGGCTTCCGGTACCATCTTTATGCTGATGACACCCAACTTTATACCTCATCCCATGACATCACCCCTGCACTAATACAGATCATCAAATATCTTGCCTTCCCTCTATCTGAAACTGAATCTCTCAAAGACTGAGCTTCTGCATTTTCCATCATTTACTAACCGACCTAACCCTGATATTTTCATTTCAGTTTCCGGTCCTATGATAACTCTGAGGCAGTATGCCCGCTACCTCGGGGCTATGTTCGACTCAGAACTTTCCTTTAGTCCCCATATCCAATCACTCACACGCTCATGTTATCTGCACCTCAAAAACATCTCCAGAAGCTGGCCTTTCCTTACCACGGAAACATCAAAAACCCTTATTGTAATTATTACATGTTATTTAAACTTATATCCCTCATCCACAAGGCTCTCCATAATGCTGCACCTCCAGTGGCATAGCTAGCGAGCGGGGCCAAAGGGGGCAGCAGACACCGATGTAGTTAAAATACATCCTGAAACTGTCTTGTAAACCGCAAGCCACTGAGATGCAGATGTCCTGTGCGTGGACAGGGAGGAGGCAGCGTCTCCATTCAAAGGATCGCAGATAGGGGAGTATAACTTTTTTTTTTTTTTTTTAGCACAGTTGCAGGTAATTTAATAGTATAAGGGGATCATTAGGAGGGGGGTCATTTATATAAGGGCTATTAAGGGGCATTATGAATACAAGGGGGGGGAGGTTATATAAGGGGTCATTAGAGGCACAGTAGTCATGTCAGGGGGAATCAGGGGCATAATGTAAGTGGGCAATTAATTTAATTAAGGTGGCACTTTATTAAGGCCCCATGTAGTGAGCCGCAGCAAAAATGCGCTGCAGGAAAAACTGTGGCAGTAATGCATCGCGGTTTTTCCCACAGCACTTTTCATATAAAGTACACAGAGGTTTCCTCTGCGGGCTTTCTGCTTCCATTATACCTAAAGGGAAAACCGCTGGCGTTTCCATAGTTATAACTGACATGCTGCGATTTCCAAAACCGCAACGGCTTTAGAAATCACAGCGTGTCCAATGCGTGTATTTTTACGCACTGTGTGGATAGGATTTGCTAGAATCCCATCCACTTTGCAGGAACTGTAAAATGCTACATTTTTCCGTGGCCTTTCTGCCATGGCCAAACCACAACATTTCCGCCATGTGAGGGCCCGGCCTTAAAGAGATTTCCAGCTCATTTTTATTGATGATTTATCCTCAGAACAGATCATCAATAAGAGATAAGTGATTCCCCACTGATCAGCTGTATGAAGGGGCTATGGCGCCTGTTTATATCACACGCTGTCTGTTTATAGTGTCCGTGTGATGTAATTCCAGTCTTGTCACATAGACATATACAGGACGAGGCTGTAGTTACATTACATGGCCGCTATGAAAAGAATGACACTATGTAAACAGAGAAGGGGTCACGGCGCTTACACAGGTACCACGGTTCATTCAAACAGCTGATCCTGGGGGTCCCGGGTATTGAAACCCCACTGATTTTTTTTACCTTTTAATTAGGAAATGTCTGGGGCACTATTAATAAAGAGTACTATTTAAAGGGGGTACACAGTGAAGTTATTGATTTAAAGATGCACTTGGGGGTATTATTCATTATGGGGGGTTATATTATATATTTTATAATTGGGGTAGCAGCAGGATGGGTGTGCAGGTGAGGACAATGTTGGACGGGTGCCTGGAAAAGTGAGGAACCAAAGATGTCTGTGCTGGAAACTTTACAGAGATTGAAAGAAATGGTCATGGCGATCTAGATGGAAGAGATGGGGAATGTGAACGATTAGTCAGAGATGTCACCTGTAATTCATTAATGTTACTGCGCTGTGTTCACCTAACTTGTCTGCAGAGCCCTGTGTAGAGCCGACATATACCACTACGCAGTCTCCGTATAGTGATATCGGTATACCTAAGTTGGGCCCCCACTTGGACATGTTCGCCACCCCTGTGCTGAACCCCTAGCTACTCCTCTGTGCACCTCCCTACATTTCCTCTTTCATCTCTAACACCCAACCCATGCTCTACATTCAGTAAATAACCTAAGACTAACATCCTCTATTACCAGAACCTCCCATTCCCGAATCCAAGACTTCTCCCGAGTTGCACCACTTCTCTGGAATGTTCTACCCTGGGAAAAGAGATTAACTCACAATTTTTACAGCTTCAAGCACATCCTAAAGACACATCTCTTGAGGCAGACCTATCACATTTCCTAATCTAAACCCTTTCGCAGTTACAATTCCTAAAATTAAACCTCCACTCTCTCCTGCATTATCCCACAGGACATGATGCCTTATCGGACTGTAACTTTATATCTCCAGGCACCATCTGCACATAAAAGGACACTGACTAGTGACGGCTCATACAGCTTTATTTTTATGTGTAATGAAAATAACCTCTATCTCAAAAACTGTTGGACCTCTGTATAAGCAAAGCTACCTCCTATGCCGCTCCTGCTACTGCATGTGTTACCCCCCTCTTCCTCATAGATTGTAAGCTCCTGTGAGCAGGGCCCTCAGTTCCATTGTCCAAATTGACGTATTACTCTGTAATGTCTCATTTTGTCTGTACATTTTGTCTCTACAGTTTGTGAACTGCTGCGGAATATGTTGGCTCTATACATATAAAATGTATTATTAATATTATTATTATTGATGACCTTTCTTGTGGATTTCGGGCTGGAAACCCATTTACTAACTGTGATGTTATCCTCAATGTTTTGTTACATCAATTAAACCAGTTATTTTGCTAACTTATATAGCGCCATCATATTC
The DNA here is from genome assembly GCA_947044405.1 of Leptodactylus fallax. Lineage (NCBI taxonomy): Eukaryota > Metazoa > Chordata > Amphibia > Anura > Leptodactylidae > Leptodactylus > Leptodactylus fallax. The sequence continues at coordinate 842,009 of CAMRHE010000085.1, forward strand.
CGCAGGACTTTACAGACATTGTCAACACTATCCCATATAGGGCTCACATTCTAAATTGGTTGGTATGTATTTGGAGTGTGGGAGGAAACCGGAGTACCCGGAGGAAACGCATGCAAGCACAGGGAGAACATACAAACTTCTTACAGATGTTGTCCTCGGCTGGATTCGAACCAAGGACTCCAGCACTGCAAGGTTAACCACTGAGTCATCATGCTGCCCAGTTAATCCATTTTCTTTCTTTTGGGAGAGCTATGTGGATAGATCATTGGTATGAAAATCAATTTGGAGTCAGACAACCCTTTTAAGTATATGGCAAAGTTACCATGCCAGTTGTCTGGTACAAAAGTGGTATATGTCTATTTGCACCAAGAAATGGGACAAAAATTTGCCACTTTTTCCATAATAAAACATTTTATTTATATAGCGCCAATATACAGTTGTGCTAAAAAGTTTACATACCCATACATGGCCTTTTTTCAGAGAATATGAATGATAACACAAAAACTTTTTCTCCACTCATGGTTAGTGGTTGGTTGAAGCCATTTATTATCAAACTTCTGTGTTTTCTCTTTTTAAATCATAATGACAACCAAAAACATCAAAATGACCCTGTTCAAAAGTTCACATACCCTGGTGATTTTGGCCTGGTAACATGCCCAAAAACCAACCAAAATTTCAGCCACAACTGCCCGGATGCAAAGAAAAACCCTCACATACCATCAGCTGAAATACAGCACTCTTTGAAAACTAATCGGTGTGGTTGTTTCAAGGTGCACAATAAGGAGGCACTTGAAGAAAAATGGGCTGCATGGTCGAGATGCCAGAAGAAAGCCATTACTGCGCAAATGCCACAAAGATTCTCGCCTTCAATACATCAAACAGCACAGAGACAAGCCTCAAAACTTCTGGAACAAGGTAATTTGGAGAGATGAGACAAAGATCAAACTTTTTGGCCACAACCATAAATGTTACATTTGGAGAGGTGTCAACAAGGCCTATGATGAAAGGAACACCATTCCTACTGTAAAACACGGAGGTGGATCACTGATGATGTGGGGATGTGTGAGCTTCAAAGGCACAGGAAACTTGGTCAAAGTTCCAACATGACAACGATCCAAAACACAAGACCAAGTTGACCTGTCATTGGCTACAGCAGAAGAAAGTAAAGGTTGTGGAGTGGCCATCTCAGTCTCCTGACCTCAATATCATTGATCCACTCTGGGGAGATCTCAAGCACGCAGTACATGCAAGACAGCCCAGGAATTTACAGGAACTGGAGACTTTTTGCCAAGAAGAATGGGCAGTTTTACCATCTGAGAAAATAAAGAGCCTCATCCACAACTACCACAAAAGACTTCAAGCTGTCATTGATGTTAGAGGGGGCAATACACGGTATTAAGAACTGGGGGATGTGAACTTTTGAACAGGGCCATTTTGATGTTTTTGGTTGTCATTATGATTTAAAAAGAGAAAACACAGAAGTTTGACAATAAATGGCTTCAACCAACCACTAACCATGAGTGGAGAAAAAGTGTTTGTGTTATCATTCATATTCTCTGAAAAAAGGCCAAAAAAACAAAAAATCTGCCGGGGTATGTAAACTTTTTAGCACAACTGTATTCAACATCAGTTTGCAAATAGTAGGGTTAAGGTGCAGACAAACTGAGACATTACAAAGTAATAAATCAATGCACACAATAGGAGCGAAGGCCCTGCCTGCAAGAGTTTACAATCTATGACGTGGCATAGCTTTGCTTATACAGTTGAGCAGCCGTTTACGACAAAGGTTAATATAGTCATACAAATAAATAAAGCTGTATGAGCAGTCACCAGCCAGTGTCCTTTTATGTGCAGCTCCAAAGTGTCTGGGTACTTATTGCAGTCCAATAAGGCATCATGTCCTGTGGGGTAAAGAGGGGCATGAACAGAAGAGGTTTAGTTTGAGGGAGCGTAACTGCAAAAGAGTATAGATTAGGAATTGTAATAGGCCTGTCTGAAAAGATATGTCTTTAATTTACACTTGAAGCTGTTGAAATTGTGAGTTAAATCTAATAGTCCGGGATAGAGCATTCCAGAGAAGTGGTGCAACTCGGGAGAAATCTTGGATACGGGAGTGGGAGGTTCTGATAATAGAGGATGTTAGTCTTAGGTCATTGAGTGAACGGAGAGTACGGGTTGGGTGATAGACAGAGATGAGGGAGGAAATGTGGGAAGGTGCAGCATTATGGAGAGCTTTGTGGTGAGGTGAGAAGTTTCTATTGTATTCTGTATTGAATAGGCAGCCAATGTAGTGACTGTCACAGACCGGAGTCATCGCTGTAGCGTCTGGACTGATAGATGAGCCTGACCGCCACATTCAGAATAGATTGTAGAGGGGAGAGTTTAGTAAGGGGAAGACCGATTAGTAAGGAGTTACAGTAGTCAAGGCGAGAGAGAATCAGGGCAACAATAAGTGTCTTTAGTGTATCTGTGGTAAGGAAAGGGCGGATTCTGGAGATGTTTTTGAGGTGAAGAGGACATGAGCGTGCGAGTGATTGGATATGGGGGGTGAAGGAAAGGTCTGAGTCAAACATAACCCCGAAGCAGTGGGCATACTGCCTGGGGTGGGCATTCCTCACAGCTCAGCGTCATCGCCGGGCAGTAAGGAACACCTGTCCACAACCTCAAACAGTCACACTCCAAACTCCACTATGGTGAAGACCAAAGAGCTGTGGAAGGACACCAGAAACAAAATTGTAGACCTGCAACAGGCTGGGAAGACTGAATCTGCAATAGGCAAGCAGCTTGGTGTGAAGAAATCAACTGTGGGAGCAATAATTAGAAAATGGAAGACATACAAGACCACTGATAATCTCCCTCCATCAGGGGCTCCACGCAAGATCTCACCCCATGGGGTCAAAGTGATCATAAGAACGGTGAGCAAAAATCCCAGAACCACACGGGGGGACCTAGTGAATGACCTGCAGAAAGCTGGGACTAACGTAACAAAGGCTACCGTCAGTAACACACTACGCCATCAGGGACTGAGATCCTGCAGTGCCAGACGTGTCCCCCTGCTTAAGCCAGTACATATCCGGGCCCGTCTGAAGTTTGCTAGAGAGCATTTGGATGTTCCAGAAGAGTATTGGGAGAATGTCATATGGTCAGATGAAACCAAAGTAGAACTGTTTGGTAGAAACACAACTCGTCGTGTTTGTAGGAGAGTGAATGCTGAGTTGCATCCAAAGAACACCATACCTACTGTGAAGCATGGGGGTGGCAACATCATGCTTTGGGGCTGTTTCTCTGCAAAGGGACAAGGCCGACTGATCTGTGTACATGAAAGAATGAATAGGGCCATGTATTGCGAGATTTTGAGTGCAAACCTCCTTCCATCAGCAAGGGCACTGAAGATGAAACGTGGCTGGGTCTTTCAGCATGACAATAATCCCAAGCACACTGCCAGGGTAACGAAGGAGTGGCTTCGTAAGAAGCATTTCAAGGTCCTGGAGTGGCCTAGCCAGTCTCCAGATCTCAACCCCATAGAAAACCTTTGGCTAGTTGAAAGTCCGTGTTGCCCAGCGACAGCCCCAAAACATCACTGCTCTAGAGGAGCTCTGCATGGGGGAATGGGCCAACATACCAGCAACAGTGTGTGCCAACCTTGTGAAGACTTACAGAAAACGTTTGACCTCTGTCATTGCCAACAAAGGATATATAACAAAGTATTGAGATGAACTTTTGTTATTGACCAAATACTTATTTTCCACCATAATTTGAAAATAAATTCTTTAAAAATCAGACAATGTGATTTTCTAGATATGTTTTCTCATTTTGTCTCTCATAGTTGAGGTCTACCTATGATGACAATTACAGGCCGGCCTCATCTTTCTAAGTGGGAGAACTTGCACAATTGGTGGCTGACTAAATACTTTATTTCCCCACTGTATATGTATTGTCTTTTTTTTTTTTCCTTCTCCAGATTTATTTATGATTTTCTGACCCCTTCCACAAGGACACATCTATGTAGAGGAAGTTATTCTGCAATGTTAAAACTGAAATGATTTGGAATAGTCATTTGGAAACAGGGTGCTCACGGGTGCTTTGTTCTCATGACAATTCCATTGCAGAAAGAGAACACAGTCTTAAAGGGGTCCTCTAGGTCAGAGGTTCTCAACCTGTGGTACGTGTACTTATTAGGGGGGTGGCGCTCTATGGCCCACTCTTTTTAGGGGGACATTCAATGGATCACACTTATTATGGGGGCACTCTATAGATCACAGTTATTATAGAGGCACTCTACGACCCACACTTATTACGGGGGCACCCTATGGCTGTATATTGGGCCGTGACAGTATCACCTGCAGTGTAATATAAACCATATTACATCAAAGCAAGTAACTGTCCTCTACAGAATAACACAATAAAGCACATACACTAGGATGACACACGGGACACGTTCTGCACTACATTAGCACAGCTGCCATGTAAACACGTGACTCAATGCGGGCGCGCCCCTATGACGTCACTGCGCTGAACTCACCGTGTCCTCTTCGTCCATGATAGCCCTTCAGTTACACCGAAGACTGCCCCAACTGCATAACGTGAAGATGAACGTACAGTCCTGTGTATCACCAGATCACGGGAGAAGGGCCATGTGTTTTCTGCTGTAGTCGCCCATGTTTAGTCGTCACTTCCGTCATCAAACCAGGGGCACACGTGACATGGGAGGATAGTAGCCGGCGGGGGGTCAAACTAATAAATCCAGTCCAGACTGCTAAAAAGGTGTTAGAGGAAGGGCCTGGTCCTTGTTATTCATGGAAATAGCTGGCTGTGTGTAAACTATCTCATATCACTGGAAAGAACTTTTTTGCCCCCTAGTGGCCAGGTCCTGAACAGAAATAGTATTTAGCAAGCTGACAGTAATAGACTAGGGCTACAAGGTGACTTTGACCATGACCTATTGCTTGACTAAAGCCTCCTTCACTAATGTAAGGGAACAGAGCTGCATTGCGACTGCTCAGACTAAAAGTCGCAGTCACAGCACCCTCAGGGACACAATGCAACTCCATTCACTTACACTAGTAAAAATGTCACAGGGCAACCCCGCGATTTTTGGTCACGCAGTGTACATTCAAAGTTGCCATGTAGCCCTAGCCTTAATCCCCTACTTCGCAAGGACCATGCCCTTACCAGTGATGGGAAATACCATGTCTTCGCTTTATCTGAAACTGAATCAAAGACTGAACTGCTGTTTCCACCATCTAATAGATCTGTCCCTGATATCTCCATTGCAGTCTCCGGCCTTACCATAACTCCTAGGCATTATGCCCGCTGCCTCGGGGTTATGTTTGACTCAGACCTTTCCTTCACCCCATATCCAATCATTCACATGTTCATGTCATCTCCACCTCAAAAACATCTCCAGAATCCGCCCTTTCCTTACCACAAATACACTAAAGACACTTATTGTCGCCCTGATTCACTCTCACCTTGACTACTGTAACTCCTTACTAATCGGTCTTCCTCTTACTAAACTCTCCCCTCTACAATCTATTCTGAATGTGGCGGCCGGGCTCATCTATCAGCGATGCCTCCGGTCTGTGCCGGTCACTACATTGGTTGCCTATTCAATACAGAATACAATATAAACTTATCACCCTCATCCACAAGGCTCTCCATAATGCTGCACCTCCCTACATTTCCTCCCTCATCTCTGTCTATCGCCCAACCCGTACTCTACGTTCACTCAATGACCTAAGACTAACATCCTCTATTATCAGAACCTCCCACTCCACTCCTGTATCCAAAACTTCTCCCAAGTTGCACCACTTCTCTAGAATGCGCTATCCAAGACAATCAGATTAACCCCCAATTTCTACAGTTTAAAGCGCAAACTAAAGACTAAATTCCTAATCTACACCCTTATGCAGTTAGAATCCCTAAAACTAACCCTCCTCTGTTCACGCTCCTACATTACCCTACAGAATATGATGCTGTATCGGATTGTAACTTTATATGTCCAGGCTCCATCTGCACGTTAAAGGACACGACTGGTGATGGCTCATACAGCTTTTTTATGTGTAATGAAAGTAACCTCTATTACAAAAATGTTTGGACTGTTGTGCAACCAATGCTAACTCTTGTGTCACCCCCTCTACCTCATAGATTGTAAGCTCTTGCGAGCAGGGCCCTCAGTCCCAGTGTATGAATTGACTATTACTCTGTAATGTATCTTTTTTGTCTGTACTTGAACCCTACATTTTGTAAAGCACTGCGGAATATGTTGGTGCTATATAAATAAAATGTATTATTATTATAGCCAGCTATATGTGAGCAATCTAATTACTATTATTTGTAGGCACCATTATTTCCCCCCTGTTGATCAGGTCATGAATTAAGATAATATTTAACAGGCTTCAGGCTAAGGCCCCACGTAGCGGGCCACAGCGAAAAAGCGCTGCAGGAAAAAGCGCCGCGTAAACGCATTGTCGTTTTTCCCGCAGCATTAGTCACACAAAATCCGCAGAGTTTGTGTTGTGGGTGTGTTAAATATGATGGGGTGCAATATAGGGAGCCTGGCATTTTACCAGACAAAATGGTGCAGCATGCTACACTATTTTGTGACTTGTAAATAGGGGGAGTTACTTGCAATCCTGGCATGTAAAAATGGGGCATTGACTGGAAATTTTTTGGACTGTTTCTCCCTGAAAACAGCTTTCAATCCCTATATCACTAACTACCCCTCCAACAGTATATCAGTGGTTTAGATGAGATTTGATGGTGATTGTAGACTCCCTTCATTTTATACATGCAACTGGCAAATTGGCCAGACCTTACTACCGCTGGTTCTGTCCTGCTGCAGTGTATTTTGCAGGAGCGCCTTGAAGACCACTTTCCACTATTCACTCCACTTTCCTAAAATGGCCTTACAGCCTGACAAATATACTAGTAAATGGGAGCAGAGCTGCAGTACTCCGAAAGGCCACCATGCAGTGTATGGAGCTGTCTGCTTCCAGCTCTATACACTGTACAAATCCAGTCCTGGGGGCAGCTGAGAACAGATAATCAGTGGGGCTGCCAAATGTCAGACCCCAACCAATCTGATGAGGATAGATCATCAATATCAAAAGCCCATCAATGGAATTTTTCCCTTACTAGGGTACATTGGTCCTTGTCTTATGGAATTTTTGATTTTCCTTAGGACCAGTAGGGAGAATCAGAGTTCTAAGCTTTAACCTTACCTTTTTTTTTCATCCACCTGCTCTCCCATCTTGCCCATTGGATGACGAATTGCTGTGTATAAGTACATGAAAGACTTTTCCCTTCACCGGCGTCAGTATTGAAATGGCGGACACCCAAAGGTGTCTGGTGTAGCCACTGAAACAACGGTCCAGCTCTCCGTCGTTTGGGTTCCCCTGTTGAACCCAATGACGGAGAGCACAATACTAGTTTGAACCTAGTGTAAGTGACCCTTTACACCAGTGTTGGATTGGGCCCTTGGGACCACCAGATAAAATGATTCTGGGGGTCCATCCTCCAACAACCTGTAAGAAACAGACCATAGTAACCTTTAAATTTGGGAGTCTTCTGCTAGACCATTATTGCGTTAGAGCCTGGGCCCGCTGTAAAATCCTCTAGTACTCAGGTGGGCCAGTCTGGCACTGCCTGGTACTAAGAGATAACTACATCCTCAGATTTTACTCTCTTGGTGCTGTGGCTTTTACTTCCTGTAGAGGGCAACAGAGTGCCGTCTAAATATAACTATATTATCATGACTACCAAGTCATATTATAGCTAAAAAAAATTAACCCTTGCTACATTGTTCTAGTGCCTAGGAAAGCAAGCGGTACATTAAGATATACTAAGGTCTGGGATCAGTGATGCCAAACTTGACCTTGCAGGTCATCACACTGTAATAGTTATACTAAAGCAGTGGTAATTGTTATTACCCATAGTCCCCTGGGGCCTCTGTTTCTGTTTCCGTTACCATACTGACTGACACATCCTTCCCTCCTCTGCTCCAGTGGATATGTTCTTTTGTGATAAGACATGGATGTTCTCCAAACATACCATATCCTTAATCCATTTTGTAGATAGAATTTGCAGGCTTGTTAGAATATACCCTGTCTGTATGTTAAAAAGAAAGATTAATATGTGACAAAAATTCTTGAAAAACAAATGGAAGTGTAGAAGATGTCATGGTATATAGTAAATTTGACCTCTTGCGTCTCTTCTTCTCTTTCTTCCCCTATGACAGTCCTATAACCGTGAATATATTCTATACTAAATAGATTTCTGTAGGCCACTGGTTTGCACTTAGCATAGTGGCCCTTGGGTTCAAATCCAGACCATGACGACATCTGCTAGGAGTTTGTAAGTTCTCCCCATGTTTGCGTGGGTTTCGTCCGGCTAGTCTGGTTTCCTCCCACACTCCAAAGACATACTGATAGGGAATGTAGATTGTGCGTCCTATATGGGACAATGTCTGTCAATGTCTGTAAAGCGCTGCGGTATATGATGGATCTCTGGGAGTGCAGCGCTAACAGTTGCTACCAGGCCCTGGATTCAAAGGACACCCCAAAAGTCCTTCTGTGACATAAAATATACCATTATTCTATATGCGACAAGGTAGGTAGGGGCCCCATTACAGATTTTGCACTGGTGCCCAGGAGCTTCAAGTTACATCTCTGTTGGCCCTATATAAGTAAGTAAAATAAATTAAATAAAATATACAATTCCAAGTAGGACTGTGGCTGTCTTTTCCGTAAGGATAATCTGATAGCTGCGGCTGAGGATTCATTTCTCGCCATCCCACAGGATTTAGGCGCTTTCTCAGTGACACCCATGTGAAGCTCCATTGACTATCCATATATACATATTACCCATGAGCCCCGCATAAAACTTTCATCTCTGCTAATTAATGTGTTTTTCATGTCTGCGGTTGGAGAGAGTCCGGTTACTACTGCGGGTAGTCCTGTCTCATTGTCAGATGTGTAGAAGCTTATATGCGGATGAATCACAAGGTAACAAAACTTTTATATGCTTCTGATATTATATCCATTTATTAATAAAAAAAACCCATCAAATTAAGCAGAATCCTCGGCTGTGAAGCCATATTAAAGGAAAACTCCACCTTCACTGCAACATTACACAGTATAAAGTAGATTATTACAGTTCTGTATAACGCTTGTAGAGATCCATGGGGACATTCTGTACCGTGTAAAGGGCTATTTTACTGGCAGTTATTGGGAATAAACTCTCAACCAAGTGTTAATCAGTCTGTTTACTAGGGCCAACAATCACCCAGTAAACAAGTGTTTGCTCAACCGGGTGATCGGCCGATTTCAGCGGGTCAAAAAATCATTGTCCATCGCCAGCAAATCACTCTGTCTAATAAGGGTGCTGCTGTCTATGTTCAAAGAAAGTATACAGTATGTCGGGGGAGCTATCATTTTAGCAATTGCTCCCCTTGCGTGTCCTCTGTATTAGCCTGTGTAATCAGGCCAAATCTGCTTATCTAATACCACTCTAAGGCCTCACATAGCAAGCCTCAGCCGAAAAAAACGTTGCGAAAAAGACTGTGGCGGAAACGCATCACGTTTTTTTCCGCAGGTACTGTAATACGCAGTGTTTCCTCTGTGGCCAAACGCCACGTATTTGCAACATGGGGCTAAGGCCCCACATTGCGGAAACGCAGCAGAAAAAAACGCTTTTACAGTACTAGCATAGTGAATGAGATTCTGGCTAATCCCATCCACACATTGCGGGGAAAAAAAAAAAAGCTGTGGGAAAGCTGCATTTTAAAAAAACTGATGCATTTTTGAAAAACACAGCATGGCAATTTTACCTACGGAGAAGTTTGCATTTACCCTATAGATTTAATAAGGGAAGAAAAACTGCAGAGAAAAACGCAGTAAAAACACAATGAAAAATGCTGTGGAAGGAAATGTGATGCATTTCTGCTGCGTTGGGGCCTTAGACTACGGGTGAGTTCGCACAGAGTTTTTTGAAGGAGGATTTTGAGGCAGAATCTGCCTCAAAACCACCTCCTATTCATTTTAGTGAGAGTCAGTAGCTGATTTTTTTTTCCTCTAGCTGATTTTTTTCAGCCAAAGAATAAAAAAAGCGCCATAACCTATCTTCAGCCGGATTCTACTTTGAAAAACCCATTGAAATAAATGGGAGGCGGGAAAAAAACATTGCGTTTTTTTGACACATTGCTTTTTTTTAAGGCTTAAGCGCCACATTGCAGAAATGCAGCATTTTTTGTTGCAGATTTTGCTGTGTTTTTTTGAGCCAAAGTCAGGAGTGGATTTAACAGAATGGAATCGTCTAAATACTTCATTTATATTTTCCATTCCTTTTCAATCCACTCCGAACTTTGTCTCAAAAACCCACAGTAAAATCACTGCGTTTCATCAACGTGGGGCCTTAGCCTCTAGCGGATTTTCCAGGTCCATACAGTGTGCTGAAGTAAAAAAAAACACGTCAAAAAACGCTTCCTAATTCCTTCAGCCTGCAAAAAGCTCTGTGTGAACATACCCTAAGGATTACTTTCACATAGCATTTAAGCCTTATGTTGAGGTACTTATTAGGAAAGTTTCATGGTCTTGTCTGGGAAGAGAACCCCGTGTATAACTATATTAGTACTATGTATGAGTATCGGTTGTGAGACAACCTCTTTAGAAAGGACCGTGTCACACATTCTTAGGTCCTATCCCAGGCAAGAATGAGCCTCATTTCACTGTATATTCCCTGAGAATACAAAGCAATGGCGCATCTGCAAGATTTGGAGGAGGGTGAATGATAGAGTGGTCAGAGGGAAGTCAGGCACGTCTAACAGCACCGCATCTGTGCCTCATCGCGGGTCATTAGCATACGCCGTTCTCTTTCTAAGATCTAGTTATACATGTGCAGCAATGGAGATTTTATACAGGGGCATCTGTATAAACCTACTCCTGTCTGGTATAATGCCAGTGATTGGGTTAATGCCTGTATACCAGATTCTCTAGAGCAGTAAAGGGATTAATGTCAGCATACCTGGTGGTCTAGGGCATGACATTTTTTTGTTGGACGGGGCTAGTGGAACAATTAATGCTGCATATCTGGGGTTCAGACAGTGTTGTCCTGACTGAACCTGGAAGCTGAACGCTAAATGTTCAACTTCCTATTCCCCCCCTGCACTGATCATAAAGCTGCACAGTTCTCTCTTTGAACAGACAGAGTGATTCAAAAGCGATCTGCCCAATCAGTGTTACTGTTGTGGGGTAGGGCACCAGTACCAAATAAAGCCACTGAGACCTCTTTAGCTTTGTGTGAAGAATATCGCCTTGCCAAGCCTCTTGGCCTACCTGCGATCACCCTTCTTAACCTTCCACTCACAACCCATGAGCGGACCGGATTTGTAGGATAGAATGAAACGAGCTTTATAAATTTTATGTATTTAATAACCCAAGTGGGTCGGTACTAATTAATAGCATATACAGAAATATACAATATTAATATGATCAAGCATAAACCGCTGCCACCACTGTGAAGGATCTCGCCTCGCCCAGTCGCCTGGCACGCCTATGATCAACCTTCTTTCTTAACCTCCCACTCACACACTGTGAGCGGACCGGGTCATAGGATAATACGAAGCAAGCTTTTTAAATTTTATACAGGAATATATATCAATTACCAAGCAAGATTACGGATAAAGTAAAGATACAGCACACAAAATAAAAAGGGAAATAAAAGATAGAAAAGATACCGACATAGGCTCGTGGTCCGTTTCTCTAGGCCACAGCGGTTTAGGGCCTAGGGCGCAAGCTTAAGCGAGTTGCATAAAACAATTCTTCTACATGTTGTCCAGAACAAAGGGAAAGGCTTCAGGCCTCAATGCTAGGCCCATGCTGCATTCCTCAGTAGGGCAAGCTCTCTCATCTTCTCCCAGATCAGAGCTCCTTGGTGCCTCTTTGCTGAATGACCCAAAGAATCCAGTTCTCCCCCCAGCATATGGCTAGTGCCCAACCCACACCTTCCACCCGGGCAGCCCCGCTTCTCCCTCCTTTGCAGAACCCTCGGAGAGATGGGTACCCTCCTAGGTGCTGGGAAGGATGGGTGAAGTTAAGGTCACTGGCCTGCTGTCCCTCATCGCTACCTGGCCAGGGATAATAAAAGTGCCTGGCTATAGCAAGCCATCTCCCATGATACACACATAAAACCAGTGAAGCGTGTCGTCCAGCAGTGTAAACCCAACTTAAGCACAACATTCCAACAAGTAGGGGGAGGACTGACATGAGCAAGTAAAAATACATTTCTAAGAAAGATATAAAACTGAGGGTATGTTCATCACACTTTGCCACTGACTGGACACATTTCTGATGGTGAGCAAGGAAGTGAGCACGTCATGATGTCACAAAACAAAGATGTGGTGCTCCTTGAAACATGACCCGTGTTTCTATTAGATGAGCACTCCAAAAAAGTTCTGGTGGACTTCAGAAAATAGGAGAACAAAAACAGTAACCATATCCCTTTAAGCAATCCTGTTCAATAAAGGCAGACATTTTAACACATTTCCTCTCCTGCGGTTGTGAAGGAACAATGCATAAATCTTCTATCTGTTAATGCTAATGAAATGCGCCGTTAAAAACTTCTCTTAATAAGTTGATAAAACTCATATAAAATTCTAAATATGTAACTTTTTGTAATAAGAATTTTTCCATTTATCTGGTGTCGTAATGTTTATATGGCTGCTTAATTCTACAGAAAATCTTTAATTCTTATTCTCAGGCCTTGATCACACAGTGCAAATTTGGTGCAGCTTTCTATGTGCAAATATTGGCACTAAAACTGTGACTAAGAATACAGCATCCATCTGTCACATGTTAAGGAGTAGAAAGATATAACCTATTCACACAAATATTTTTCTTCAATATACTTTTGTAAATTCTGTTCGTCTGATAAAAGAACACAGTATACTGAAGACATGTATTTTGCGGGTTGTCCAGGGAGTTTAATTTTACTTGCTGTATCCGGAGATTTTTTCAAGCTGGACCTAGTAGTTTTAGGCTGATTTGGACCCCAGGCCACATGATCATAAGCAGCACCTGGCCCCTGGCTTGATCCGCCTCCTCCTCTCTCGTTTTCACCACTACTTACCTGTGCTTTGGGGGCTGGCTTTACTAGTCAGCCAGCCCCCGTAGCACAGGAAGCTATCTAAGGAGAGGCTGGAGTAGGCTGGGTGCTGGTGTTGATCATGTGACCCAGGGTCAGAACCAGCCCGGGACCCCTTGGTCCAGTTTGAAACCCCCCCAGATGGAAGTACGAAAAGTTAAACTCACTGGACAGACCCTTTAACATACCTGAGATTATTACCTGTTTCTCACCTAAGATGTGGATTCTCTAAGTCACAATCACAAGGAGGAATGGAGTTTGTGGTTGGATCCCCAAGTCCCATTCCTCAGAATAGTCACACTTTGGTGACTGTAATGCTTGATGGAACAATATTGCAGTCAAGAACGGAGCCAAGTGTTGTCACCAGAAGAGCGCTCAGAGTGTGACAGGTAAGACAAGAGTGAAGACAGTCAGAGACAGGTGAAGAACAACAATTACAGGGCAGACAATCTAAAAGGTAAGCCAGGAGCAATAGACAGGAACAGGGTTGAGATCAGGATCAGTAGCACAAGAACAAGAGCCAGGAATGGGTATGAACCTAAATTGCAGGCAAGACATGTAAAGTTTTTTGCCCTTAATTAGGTCATCAGGTCTGACATCATCATGGTACCTGGTAATGCAATGCAGCTGCCCATGGGGAGGAGGAGATCTGCAGCTGCATCTAGCAAGGTCATGGCTTACATTGGGACCAGAGGAGGTATCTGGTTCCCAGCAACTGGACTATTGGCTGGTGCTGAGGATGCACATGGGGGCTTGTCGTAGGAGTGAGGAGAGATGAGTAACAGGTCCCATGAAAATTAATAATAACCTCCAGCTAGCAATAGTCAGTGATAAAATCACAGGTTTCTGTAAACTCAGGGTTTCTATGTGGGAAAAAAAATGAAATGGAGCAAAAGCCTTAAGAATTCCATTGCCTGATGATAGTTTTGCATAGCTATCCTGAGCAAAGATGAAGTCTCCTTTGTAGTGAAGCATCTATATCTTGTTTCTTGAGCCTCCTAACACTCAGTATGTCGGGAACTATAGTTATGACTTACTTAGTACAACCTCCAAGTTGTACAGAACCATAATATGATCCTCATAGGCTTCTCCGGGCCTCTGCTTTACTTCCATATGTCTCAGATTCCTAATGAACCCATCAGAAAGAAAGTTTCCTTCCTTGGACCACATTCAGACAGCCAAAAAACTGCTGCATATAAGTGTTTGTACTTTGGCCACAACACACAGACCTCCCAGGGGTCAAGTTAACTGAAGTTAGAACACAATAAAACTCTATGGTAGGGCTAGGCAACCTTCAGCGTGCCATCTGTTAAGGAACTACATCTCACCTGAATCAAATGGTGTTTGCCTTTGTGACTCACTGCCTCCATTGCCGAGATATCGCTGTTTTTGTCAATATGCAAATGAGCTCTTTGAGCAACAAGGGCATTGTTGCTTACCTCTTTGAAGCAATGACAACACCTGTGGTGCTCCAAAGAGCTCATTTGCCTACCAACAAAAACAGCAATATTTCAGCAACAAGGCAAGGGGAACATAATGTCTGATTCAGGTCACCTTAACCTATCTATCTGCAGGGTTGGTGTACTGGGTTCTGGTAACAGACTAAAGGGATTGTTGCACTATAGACACTTATTCTCTACCCACAGAGCGACTAGTGACTGATCGGTGGGGGTGCCAAGAGTCAGAAAACAGGGCTCCTGTTGTTATATAGATGAATCAAGTGCTGGATGTGAATGTCTGCTGTGCTCCATTTGTCTCTATGGGAATAAAGGAGCAATTTCTGGCAGCCCCATAAAAATCAATGGAGCACAATGGACATGCGTGTCCAATGCTCTATCATCTATAGAACAACAGGACTCCTGTTCTCAAGATCAGTAGGTATCCCAGCAGTCAGACCACCACTGATCACACACTTATCCACTATCCTGTGAATAGGAGATAAGAGACAACAGTGGCACATTCTCTTTAAATTGACTATCTGGAAGTCTAAGGCTAGAGCCACACTGTGAGGGTGGGTTCACACTTGCGCCGGATTCCGTCCGCCGCAAATCCGACTGAAAATCTTGGGAAACTGTATAGGGTCTGGATAGCGAAAGGTTAGCGATGCATTGCTTAAAAACCCATTTATTTGAATGGGTTTTTAAAGCAATGCATGGGTGTGCGCTTACACCCTCTGTGCTGTGAATCCAGTTTTTTTCGCTGGAAACAAAGTCCTGAATGTCCGACTTTGTTTCCAGCGAAAAAAACTGGATTCGCGGCGCAGAGGGTGTAAGCGCACACCCACTCATTGCTTTAAAAACCCATTCAAATGAATGGGTTTTTAAGCAATGCGTCGCTAACCTTTCGCTATCCAGTTCCTATACAATTTCCTGAGATTTTCAGTAGGATTCGCGGCGGACGGACTCCAGCGCAAGTGTGAATCCACCCTAACTTTGGCCGTGACTCCCATAGTGTGACCAAAGATTGCCGTGACTCTGTGTGACTCCTTCATTTATGTTAGTGAATGGATTTGCATTGCGACCCCGAGGGTGCCACAACCGTCGCAAAAAAGTTGAGCAATGTTCACAGTCACAATATGACTCCATTCTCTAAGATGAGTGAAGAAGGTGCAGAGCGACACGGTGATCTTTGGTCGCGCAGCGGGAGTCACAGATAAAGTCGCCCTGTGGCCCTAGCCTAAGTGCTATAATGCACTCATGTAGTGGCCATCTGACTAGTAATTTCAAGTGTCTGGAGAGAAGCAAGAATTTGGATCGAGTCCCGTAACAAGTCATGTGATACACTCAGTACAATGGGGCTTGACTGTGGTTATCTACACATAGATTTCCACTCAGGGCATTGCTTTTTCTGTACTTGCCCAGTTGCTTTCTATGTGACACCCTCCAATGTCACTGGGTGATGAAGCCCAAATACTTATTGGTAAAAATGTACTATACTCCGGCCCACTACTTGTAAATTTACTGGACACACTTGTACCCCCTACTTCAGTCTCTCATCTGACACATGCCCAGTTAAAGTGGAATGCCCCCATTCCCTTTCAGTGTAAAGTTTCTATTCCCTGGGCTCATTCTGTAAGTGATCGTAGCGAGGAATAATTTTTTCAGAATGGCTTTGTGAGTTTGTTTCCCTGACAGATGTGGGAGGTTACTGCACTCCTACATAACAACTCCCTGATAGATGAATTTAATGTTGTTCAATTCCTCCTACTCAATATCCGCCCCCTCCACATTGCATCAGCGCTGTTCTTTATCTCCATGGGAACCATTACTTGTGACCTCATCAGATGGAACCAGGATTGTGCCCGATTGTCTTACTTGATATTTAACCCCTTAGTTGCTGATAGGCTGCAACACAGGAACAGCAATTTATATATATATATATATATATATATATATATCTTTGTATAAGTTTTTTTTTGAATTTTTTAGGCTGCTTGTAAATATATATTTTATTAAAGATGAACGTCCAGCTGAACCAAGGAAGGTTGTACCTTTAAAATGATACGATGGTCAAGACAATAGCTAAACATCTGCTCCTCGCTTTGGAAGTCAGCTATGCAAGGCTGAGGATAAAAATGATAATTATTATGATTATGTATACAACGCCTTCATATCCCTTTATGTAATAGATTATGGTATTTAACAGGTGTAAGTATATAAAAATACATAAAACACTTAAGACAGAATATTTCTAGTACACCTACCTCGAAAGCAGTGAGTGCATTAAAGGGATTGTCCAGCCAGGAAAAAAATTTAGGAAATAGCTAAGGCTAGGTTCACATCTCCGTTGGGAGTCTCTGTTGGAGACTCCGCCAAAGAAAGCGTCAAAAATCGTCAGACAGAAAAGTCCTGCACAGAGGACTTTTCTCTCCACCAGTTTCAGTTTTGAAATGGCGGACACCCGGTGGACCCAGTTATGGTCAATGGGGTTTGCCGGTGTCCATGTGTAACCACTAAAACAGCGTTCCGGCTCTCTGTCATTCGGATCCTCTAGCGAACCCTATCCACACATTGCAGAAAAATACGTGCAGCAGAAACGCTGCAATATACAAAACCGTTGCGGTTTTGGAAATCGCAGCATGTCAATTATAGCTATGGAAACGCTGGTTGTTTCCCTATAGGCATAATGAAAGCAGAAAGTCTGCAGAGGAAACTTTTGCAGACTTTCTGTGAAAAAAACCGCAATGTGTTATACCAGGAGTAACAGTGATATAGCAAACAAATAGCTGAGAAAAGCCCAAGTGAGCATAATATAGGGCAGCGATGGCGAACCTTTTAGAGACCGAGTGCCCAATCTGCAACCCAAAACCCACTAAATTATCGCAAAATGCCAACACGGCAATTTAATCTTAAATTAACCAGGATCTGTTTTATATTGACCGTGCAATGTTATTACAGCCTGTAATAATATGACATGTCTGCTATAAAACAGATACTGTGTGATATAAATAGTGAAGGGCCCTCAGACAGTACAATGCACTCCACAGTGGCCCCCAGACAGTATTATATGCTCCAGAATTGCCCCCCCACATTATATGCTTCACAGTGTCCCCCACAGAGTAATATATACTTCAGTGTCCCCCACACAGTATTAGATGCTTCACAGTGTCCCCCATACAGTAATATATACTTCAGTGTCCCCCACACAGTATTAGATGCTTCACAGTGTCCCCCATACAGTATTAAATGCTTCACAGTGACCCCCCACACAGTATTAGATGCTTCTCAGTGACCCCCCCATACAGTTGTTTATGCTTCAGTGTCCCCCACACAGTATTAGATGCTTCAGTGTCCCCCACACAGTATTAGATGCTTCAGTGTCCCCCATACAGTAGTATATGCTTCAGTGTCCCCCACACAGTATTAGATGCTTCACAGTGTCCCCCATACAGCATTAGATGCTTCAGTGTCCCCCACACAATATTAGATGCTTCAGTGTCCCCCATACAGTGTTAGATGCTTCAGTGTCCCCCACACAATATTAGATGCTTCAGTGTCCCCCATACAGTAATACATGCTTCAGTGTCCCCCACACAGTATTAGATGTTTCAGTGTCCCCCACACAATATTAGATGCTTCAGTGTCCCCCACACAATATTAGATGCTTCAGTGTCCCCCCATACAGTGTTAGATGCTTCAGTGTCCCCCCCACACAATATTAGATGCTTCAGTGTCCCCCACACAGTATTAGATGCTTCAGTGTCCCCCACACAGTATTAGATGCTTCAGTGTCCCCCACACAGTATTAGATGCTTCAGTGTCCCCCACACAGTATTAGATGCTTCAGTGTCCCCCCATACAGTGTTAGATGCTTCAGTGTCCCCCATACAGTATTAGATGCTTCAGTGTCCCCCACACAGTATTAGATGCTTCAGTGTCCCCCACACAGTATTAGATGCTTCAGTGTCCCCCACACAGTATTAGATGCTTCAGTGTCCCCCATACAGTATTAGATGCTTCACAGTGTCCTCCCCCATACAGTATTAGATGCTTCAGTGTCCTCCCCCATACAGTATTAGATGCTTCAGTGTCCCCCACACAGTATTAGATGCTTCAGTGTCCCCCATACAGTATTAGATGCTTCAGTGTCCCTCACACAGTATTAGATGCTTCACAGTGTCCCCCATACAGTGTTAGATGCTTCAGTGTCCCCAATACAGTATTAGATGCTTCAGTGTCCCCCATACAGTATTAGATGCTTCTGGGTCCCCCATACAGTGTTAGATGCTTCAGTGTCCCCCATACAGTATTAGATGCTTCAGTGTCCCCCACACAGTATTAGATGCTTCAGTGTCCCCCACACAATATTAGATGCTTCAGTATCCCCCACACAATATTAGATGCTTCAGTGTCCCCACACAGTATTAGATGCTTCAGTGTCCCCCACACAGTATTAGATGCTTCAGTGTCCCCCCATACAGCATTAGATGCTTCAGTGTCCCCCACACAATATTAGATGCTTCAGTGTCCCCATACAGTATTAGATGCTTCACAGTGTCCCCCACACAGTATTAGATGCTTCAGTGTCCCCCACACAGTATTAGATGCTTCAGTGTCCCCCATACAGCATTAGATGCTTCAGTGTCCCCCACACAATATTAGATGCTTCAGTGTCCCCATACAGTATTAGATGCTTCACAGTGTCCCCCACACAGTATTAGATGCTTCAGTGTCCCCCCCATACAGTATTAGATGCTTCAGTGTCCCCCACACAGTATTAGATGCTTCAGTGTCCCTCACACAGTATTAGATGCTTCACAGTGTCCCCCATACAGTGTTAGATGCTTCAGTGTCCCCCATACAGTATTAGATGCTTCAGTGTCCCCCATACAGTGTTAGATGCTTCAGTGTCCCCCACACAGTATTAGATGCTTCAGTGTCCCCCACACAATATTAGATGCTTCAGTGTCCCCACACAGTATTAGATGCTTCAGTGTCCCCCACACAGTATTAGATGCTTCAGTGTCCCCCACACAGTATTAGATGCTTCAGTGTCCCCCACACAGTATTAGATGCTTCAGTGTCCCCCACACAGTATTAGATGCTTCAGTGTCCCCCACACAATATTAGATGCTTCAGTGTCCCCACACAGTATTAGATGCTTCAGTGTCCCCCACACAGTATTAGATGCTTCAGTGTCCCCCACACAGTATTAGATGCTTCAGTGTCCCCCACACAGTATTAGATGCTTCAGTGTCCCCCATACAGTATTAGATGCTTCAGTGTCCCCCATACAGTAGTATATGCTTCACAGTGTCCCCCATACAGTGTTAGATGCTTCAGTGTCCCCCATACAGTATTAGATGCTTCAGTGTCCCCCATACAGTATTAGATGCTTCAGTGTCCCCCATACAGTAGTATATGCTTCAGTATCCCCTCACACAGTAGTATATGCTTCACAGTGTCCACCATACAGTATTAGATGCTTCAGTGCCCCCCCCACACAGTATTAGATGCTTCAGTGTCCCCCCCACAGTATTAGATGCTTCAGTGTCGCCCAGACAGTATTAGATGCTTCACAGTGTCCCCCATACAGTGTTAGATGCTTCAGTGTCCCCCATACAGTATTAGATGCTTCTGGGTCCCCCATACAGTGTTAGATGCTTCAGTGTCCCCCATACAGTATTAGATGCTTCAGTGTCCCCCCCCACAGTATTAGATGCTTCAGTGTCGCCCAGACAGTATTAGATGCTTCACAGTGTCCCCCATACAGTGTTAGATGCTTCAGTGTCCCCCATACAGTATTAGATGCTTCTGGGTCCCCCATACAGTGTTAGATGCTTCAGTGTCCCCCATACAGTATTAGATGCTTCAGTGTCCCCCACACAGTATTAGATGCTTCAGTGTCCCCCACACAGTATTAGATGCTTCAGTGTCCCCCATACAGTATTAGATGCTTCAGTGTCCCCCCCATACAGTATTAGATGCTTCAGTGTCCCCCGTACAGTATTAGATGCTTCTGGGTCCCCCATACAGTGTTAGATGCTTCAGTGTCCCCCACACAGTGTTAGATGCTTCAGTGTCCCCCATACAGTATTAGATGCTTCAGTGTCCCCCATACAGTGTTAGATGCTTCAGTGTCCCCCACACAGTATTAGATGCTTCAGTGTCCCCCATACAGTATTAGATGCTTCAGTGTCCCCCACACAGTATTAGATGCTTCAGTGTCTCCCATACAGTATTAGATGCTTCAGTGCCCCCCCACACACAGTATTAGATGGTTCAGTGTCCCCCATACAGTAGTATATGCTTCAGTGTCCCCCATACAGTATTAGATGCTTCACAGTAGGCCCCCACACAGTAGTTTATGGTACTTACCCAGTCCCACGAAGCGCGTCCTCGGCCTCCTCCTCCTTCTCCTGTTCGCAGGCGCTGATGAATGACGTCATTGCGTCTGTGTCGGGGCAGAGGTCACACTCTGCAATTAGTGTAAGCCGCGGTTCCGCGGACTACAGTGATAGCTTTCATCCGTATGTACATTTGCACATACAGCTGAAAGAAGTGATCGCTCACTAACCGGGAATCCTGTACCGGATTCCCGGTTAGTGAGCGATCATGGCGACGGCGCGCGTGCCAACTGAGAGGGCTCTGCGTGCCCTCTCTGGCACGCGTGCCATAGGTTCGCCATCACGGATATAGGGGATCCAGGGACATTGAACTGCAAATATAGGCCATAACAAGGCATGCAGTAGAGGAAAAGAGCAATCTGTAAGCAAAGTCAGGAAAGCTGCTTGCTGTCTTTAAATAATATCTCATCTATAACCACACAAGCAACCAGAAGCAGATAAAAATACAAAATAGACTTTTCTTACATTGTAAATTGTGAGATGTGCAGAATATTCAGTCCAATGCACAAAGAAATCAGTTTGCAGACTTGTGTGGAGGCTGTGAGGAGAATCAGTCCCTCCCCCTCTATTCACTGTGTGAAAACAGAGCAGAACCTCCCCCTTCCTTCACTGTGAAGCTGTCTTGCTTCTATGGACAGTAGTTCCCTAGTAACAGAGTGAACTGTAAATTAGCTAGAGGGGAAACAGTGGCAGGAACTTTACGCTAGGTTCACACCCGTGTTTGGGTTTCCGTTCTTCGAGTCCGCTTGGGAACCCGAAAAACGAAAACCCAATCTGCTTAAAAAGCGGTTACCCGTGGAAACTATAATTGGGTCCTCCGGGTTTCCACCTGGTTTCTGCCTGAAAAATGCAGAGAGAAAAGTCCTGCTTGCAGTATTTTCCAATAACCAGGTCAAAGAGATAAAGTCCCTCAATACCGCATAAATGCCAACATTCAGAATTTGTCTCAGCAAGGCAAAGAAGTGTTTTAAAACATAACATTTAATAATATCCCTTAAAAAAGGCCTTAAATAAGTATAAATCCAAAAATAAAAAAAAATAAACATATCTCATACATAAAATGGTTTGGTCTCATTATGTAGATGAGTGTTCTATAGGGAGGAGACAATAAGTGGGGTCTAGAAACAGGGGTACACTCATATTGGCGTGTTTACTCACCCTATTTGACCCTCAATGTGACCCTCACATCCCCAAATATGACTTTTATGGGCAGTCCCACAAAAAACTCGTCCTCACAAATAAACCTAGTTTTTCCCTAATTAATCCAATGTGTTTCTTCCCATATTTACTGGGATTCATCAGGGGATATACAAATAAAGGGAGAAGCCAAAGCTAAGTATACCCAAAAGTTTTACACTGTTAGGTCTAACAAAACAGCAAACATCGGTCCACTCTTTAAGCTTACTTTTCTGGTGGTAGACAAAGGGTTAATTCAATTGTCTAGACCAGGGGTCAGCAACCTTCGGAACTCCAGCTGTTGTAAAACTACAACTCCCAGCATGCATACTTGCTAAGCTGTTCTTGGAACTCACATAGAAGTGAATGGAGCATGTTGGGAGTTGTAGTTTCACAGCAGCTGGAGTGCCGAAGGTTGCTGACCCCTGGACTAGACCTTCTGTCCAAGAAGGCCAGTAAAAAAAAAGCCTTCCAAGTGTCCAGCCTGTTTCCAAGTGACTTAGCTAGCTTTGTAAAGAAGCACTGTCAATCTCTCACTCTTGCATGTTTAAACATAAAAATACTATTTTAGCTAAAAACTATTCCTCCAAACTCCACAATAAACATGCACTCTCAGCTCAGAGAATAAGCCACTTAATTTCCATGGAAAGAAAAGTTTGTTACAATCTAACTTGCCTAATTTCTTCTCCTTCAACCTCTGCTGTCAGGCTAGAGATGAAATTCCATTATAGACAATATTGGCCGACACCATCAAACTTGCCAACTTCCTCCAATTTCAGCCTGCAAAAACTGATGTCATCGTACACCCCATACTCTGCATAAAAATACAGTCTCTGCTGTATCCTGAACGAGGTAGCATTTCTTTATACAGAGGCATCGGTAGATTGTGATACCATTCTGTACAAGTTATAGGGTTTTCATGATCTGGAGGTGGTGGGCCGGCAGATGGCGACCTAGCTGAACCTTGGTTTTGTAGGGTT
Organism: Leptodactylus fallax; assembly: GCA_947044405.1. NCBI lineage: Eukaryota > Metazoa > Chordata > Amphibia > Anura > Leptodactylidae > Leptodactylus > Leptodactylus fallax. The sequence goes on from CAMRHE010000085.1 coordinate 865,151, forward strand.
CAAACTTAACTTTGCAATCTGCTCATGCTGAAAATTACAGTTCCTGCTTTACCCATATCCAGCTATTCACATCAACTAAACTTTTTGATTAAAGAATATGAAAAAAAAAGAAAAAAGAAGAAGCTATTGGTTTGAGAAGGAAGTTTCGTGTGATTTGTGTGTGGGAGTTTCACCAGTAGAGGTCACTGAGGGGAAAACTTTTAATGAAGAGAATGCAGTCAAGTAAAGTAAGAGCGCGGAGCTGGCGTAGTTATTAGCAGCAGGTTCACACAGCCGGGAGAGGGTTTCATATAGAAAGCAGAAGATTTGATGTATTCAACTAATTGGATTTTACGGGTAAACATATTTTATAAAACTTGATTTTTCTCCTTCCTCGTTGCGGCCAAGTGAAAGGTTTAGGCAGATTTTATCCTTATACTAAATACACTATTTTACACTACACAAAGGAAATGCTATGAATGTGCCAATGAAGTTAAAGGGGAAATCCAGTTTTAGCAAATAGATGTTCTTCCTTGTATAATGAAAAGTTGGACAATTTTCCAATATACTTTCTGTATCACAAAGGGTTTTTAAGATGTCTGCTTGCTGGCCTTCATTGCAATAGTGGATACAAATCTGCCCGGGTCATGTCATGTAGACACGGGTAAATAACTTTGGTAAAAAAATAAGTTTAGATATGGCGCTGAATATATGCAAATTATCCGTAAATAGACATGGAGGTGGTGGCGCTCTCCTGGATAGTCTTACCAGTTGTCCTGTTTTGGGATTGATGTCCGTCTGGCCGGGAGACTTTAGCACCAGCTCATTCTTATAGCATCAGTACAGATAATGCCACAGCCAATACATCCTCACTTCACTGTGCTTGCAATGCAGCTGGCTAGTGGTGATACATCCAGAACAATGGGATGTGAATGAAGCCAGAAAAGGGCTGGCCAGCATGACTATTCATGACTGGGCAGTGGCCACCTCTGTGACTGGGCAGTGGCCATTTCCATTGGAAGCACACTGAATTTTAACATTATACAGTATATACAAACATGTTACTATGTTAGGTACTGATAGGAGGGATGTATTGTACAAAAGGTGTGCAAAAAATGCTGCAAAGTAAGAATGCTTTGAGAAATAGAAGTGTTATTAGTTTATTTTATCAATTAACAAAGTGAATGAAATCCCATCAATATTTGGTGTGACCTTTGCCCTTTGCCTTCCATCAATTCTTCTCAGTACTTGCAGACAGTTTTTGAAGGAACTCGGCAGGGAGGTTGTTCCCGCCATCTTGGAGAACTAAGCACAGATCTTCTGCAGATGTAGGCTTGCTCCAATCCTTCTGTCTCTTTATGTCATCCCAGACAAACTGATGTGGAGATCAGGGCCATATCTGTGGGATTTAGATTTCTCTTTTTCTTCATTCACTTTATTTTGTCAATTGACAAAAATAAACTATTAACCCTTCTATTTATTTTAAAACATGCTTTATTGCATCATTTTTCCCATACCTGCCTAAAAGTTGTGCACGGTATATATATATATCTGTCTAAAGCAAAAAATATAGGCCATCATCTTGAGAAAAACATAGAAGTTCTTTAATGGAGGCCAAAAAATACCACGAATCGACCCTCACAGGCACTTCATATAGACTCCTGTGGTGTTTCTTTGGCCTCCATTAAAGAACTTCCATCTTTTTCTTAAGATGCTGGAAGAGTTTTTTTGTTTTGTCTGGGTGCTGCCATGCCGAGTAACTCCCCAATGGTTGGTGCTGTGACAACATGTATATACCATCATTACTGTAAAACTTCTACTTTATAGGACCATTGTAAGTGTAAAGAGCAGAGATCCTTGTAAGACGTTCTATGCAAGCAAACACTGAACTGGAGAGCCAACAGGAAGATGGATTTAACAGTCTTTCAATCCTGGCATTGTAATATGTTGTGCAGTGGTGGACAGGCTGGTCAGATACCCGCCATCCTGCATAGGGTGTGTGCGACTCTTCCAGTGCGCGTCTATTAACTGCTTTTTGTAAAGCAAATGTCTGTTGTAGAGGTAACACCCTATCGACAAAGAGAAAGTAAAGCATTACTGTCCAGGACCGCTCCCTGCAGTGATTAATGGTTAACCGTGCCCCAGAGCAGCGCTCTTGTGCCAGACTTTTCTAGAACTACAGAGTAAATAAAAGCACCAACCAAACTTGGCAGAAAGACAACACGCACAAGGACTCCTACATGCATCACTCGCAGTTACAGAACAGCTCTATGCATGGAAAATAATAAATTGCCTATTGACTCCTTTGTGAATCTTTTTTTATTGCAGTGTATGTATTTTGGGCTAAACCATTTGTCAAACATGTTTATATTAATAATTGTATGAACCATTTTACTCTGCAGTCTGCCTGCATTCTCATTCATTGCAGGCTGCTCTGTGCTGTTCAGAAAAAAATCTGTCTGATGGCTCAGTCAGTAGCCTGTTGTTCTCAAGGAAGTTCATAAAGCTAAATTTTTATTAGATTGTTCATATTTCACCTTAAATTAGCATTTATGAGCCCTTGGGAGGCTGCAAAATGTGTTTAGCCCAAAATATGTACATTGCCATAAAAATTCCCCACAAGGAGTCCATACTAAGTCGCCTGTTTCCTGCACATTGAGGTGTATTACTCAGCAGAGATCCGTCAGTAATGCCCACAATCCCATTAAATGCCGATAGGGCCACCTGAAAAAAGTAAAAAAAAAAAAAGTTTAAAATAAAAAATAAGTTTTTAAAGTATTAAAAATATTTATCCTCTATCCTATATGATAAATTGCTAAGACCCTCACCAATCCTGAGAATGGGTGCTCTTTTATCCCCACTGTGAATGTCGCACTCCTGCTCTCATTCATTTCAATGGAAGCGCCGGAAATAACTGAAGTACAACACTGTTCCTGTGTTCCTATTGAAGTGAATGGCAGCAGGGATGCATTTGTGTTCACCGCAGCTACATTAACAAAAGGGGTAAAAGTTCTCAGGATCAGTGGGGGGGCTCTGAAGTCGGACCCCAAATAATCAACAATTTAACCTTTATTTTTCATGGCATAACCATAACTCTCATGAAAAAATATATAAAATTTCAAATAATTTCCCCATAATGTAACTCTGCTATCTGTTATGTATAATTCCTCAGTGACATTCCTTTTACTGTACCACGGGGAGATTTTTTCCCTCTGGTGGATTATTTTAGTTGACAGGTAGCAGAGTTACATGACGGGGAATAGTTTTTCCCCATCATCTATTAATTCCCATAATGTAAGTCTGCTACCTGTAATCTATAATTTCTCATAATGTAACTCTGCTACCTGCCATCTATAATTCCTCATAATGTAACTCTGCTACCTGTCATGTATAATTCCCCATAATCTAACTCTGATACCTGTCATGTATAATTTTACAGCATGTAATTCTTCTACTTGTCATCTATAATTCCCCATAATGTAACTCTGCTACCTGTCATCTATAATTCTCCATAATGTAACTCTACTACCTGTCATCTATAATTCCCACGTTCCCTCCCACACTACACACACATACTGATAGGCAATATATATTGTGAGCCCTGTATGGGACAGTGCCCAACAATGTCTGTAAAGCGCACTGGAATATGTTGGCGTTATACAAGTAAGGCTGGATTCACATCTGCGTTGGAGTCTCCATAGGAGACTATGGGGTCTATGGGGTCCGAGGGTTTCCACGGGTAACCGTTTTTTAAGCGGACAGGGTCTCTGTCTTTCAGGTCCACATGAGGATGATGGAGACCTGAACGCTAATGTGAAACTAGCGTCAGAGCAATATATAAATAATATTATAGCTGACAGGTGACAGTCACTGCACAGTGAGAGGTAATTAGCAGACATTCCCTACTTAGGCCTCATGCACACTGACCCATTCATTTCTTTGGCCCCATACACATGAACATGTATTTTCACGATTTTCAATGAATTGGGTCACGTAAGCACAGGCAGTGCACGGGTGGCAATGACATCCGTGTGCCGTTCAATCACGGCCCGGCGACACACGCACGGTCGTGTGTATGTCACCTTACACATAGGCAGGAAATAAGTAGGGATTGTTTTCACTAGTAGGGACAATGCCCCTCCCACATTTACAGCAGCAGTAAATACAGTTGTTTTTACCTGGTAGACATTGCTGCAGTTATGGGATGTGCTCTCCCATAATTTTTAATATTTTCATCCTTGTTAGAAAAAAAAATAACAGTACCAATTTTTTTTTATTTCAAAAATATAAATACTATATAATATATATATATATATATATATATATATATACTATATTTACTATACTATATTTATATACTATAATACATATATAATCTTAATAATAATAATAATAATAATTTTTTTAAACTAAAATTACTTGTGCGACACATTCCCTTTAAAGTTAGGATTCCAGAGAATTACTGAAGTAGCCCCGAGGAAATTACAAATAGTCACCATGTTGAAAATAAATTAAACTCTTATCTTGTAGATTATACAGGTGCATCTCAATAAATTAGAATATCTCTGAAACGTTTTCTTATTTCAGTAATTAAATTTAAAAAGTGTCCTCCTATATTTTCTAGATTCTTTACACACAGAGTCTTCTATTTCAAGTGTTTTATTTCTGTAAATGTTGATTATGGATTACAGGTAATGAAAACCCAAATCTAAGAAAATTAGAATATTGTAAAAAAGTTCAGTCTTGTAAATTCAGTGTCACCTGCCAAGGTTTCCTAAGCCTTTAAATGGTCCCTCAGTCTGGTTCAGTAGGACACACAATCATGGAAGACGCTGATTATGGATTGTATTACTGAATTACTGAAATGAATGAATGTTTCAAAGATATTCTAATTTATTGAGATGCACCTGTATCACAGAACTGAGTAAAAGCAATTATATAGCATTACCATTGGAGACATAACAGCCATTATGCCGCCATACAAAGCTCCGCCACCTGTAAAGGTAAATGCAGCTTATAATGACATGAGCTGTTCGTAGGCAGCAATGACGCGGCGGGCATCATAATGACGCAAGTCTTTGTTAGGAGAATTTTTCAAACCAATTTTTTGGTGTTTGGATACATTATTATGTGCTAAGGGGCGTTATAGGGTGTCCTGCAAATTGCCTGAAAACATCTGCAAATAAGATTAGAATGAGTAAGCAGAAATGGCGATGACGGCAGCTTGTGTAAACCTCTGACTCATTACTAGGTAAACGCAGTGAAAATAATCAGTAACGCTTCTATACCGATTCTCTCCAGGTGTTAGATAAGTAAAAGTAGCAGTAAGGCGTCATGTGCTCGACCTATTGTGCCGTCCGAGAGGGTTTCGATGCTCTGTTCCATTCTGAGGATTATGAAAGAAATGGCCGCCAACAGTAAATTATTATATTCTGGGGTCTCTTTAGACCCTAAAGAATAGTAGTTGGAGGCCCAGGGGAGGTGACAAATATAAAAAATATTTATCCTCCTATTCCGTTACCTCTTTTGGGCCTGGTCGTGGTTTCCATCTCTCTGTGTCTTCCTCCATGCGGCATCTGGCGCTCTTCTGCCAGACGCCACCAGGAGGCCCAAAAGAGGTAACGGAAGGTGAGTATAATTTTTTTTTTTTACTTTTTACAGCTCCCCTGGGCCTCCAGCTATTATAGTCTGAGGTCTGATCCCCAGAGTGTAATAATTTCTCTTCCAGTTCTATCCAAACAAGTTGGGAACAAACTGAACCAGGGGTTTACTTCAGCCGAACACAGAATGAAACTAATGTTCTAAGGTTTGCCCAACTGTAATTGGAACCTGCCCATTAAATCAATGTAAGACATAAGGCTTTCGGATGTCATCTGAGCGGCTTTGGTTAAAAATCGGAACCCCCCATGGGTTGCACACTCAGTCATGTACATGAAGCTTAGCAGTAGAAAAGTGGTATGGAGCTGTTAAGAGAACCTGTCTGACATGTCTGTTCTAGTAAATACTTGTATTCTTCATAAAAAACATTTCTGGTTCTTATATCTCTACATGGTGCTGTCCCTCTGTAATTCTTCCTGGAATTTTATGAATGAATTGACAACTGTCTGTTACCAGCTGGGGTGTGTCTCTACACAGTCGGGCTCTGGCCAATCAGTGCTGATAATACAGAATGTATAGGGACACACCCCTTTGACAAGGAGAAGCGCAATGCCTAGTATTCAAATTATTCCATCCATTTACTAAACAGATATGTCAGGAATGGTGGCTGGTCCTCTTTAACCCCCCTACAGTTTTGGACAAGCAGGACTCAGGGCTTGAGCTAAATGCATTACAGCTCACAGTACAGCACATTCAGAGACACTACAACTTTAAATGGCTCTAACTTCAGAGTCGCAGGGCAGCTTGGCTTTAAAACAATACCAAGATCATGGCCATAGATTTATCACTGGTTAAAGCGAAGGTGCATATACTTGCACTCTCACTTTAACCAGAGTGCAGGAGAACAGGAGCAGCTGGCAGAGAGAGGAGAAAAGTAATTTTACAGAAAAAAAGGAAAAACAGACTTTTTTCCTGGTGTTAATGAAAAAAAAATAAATAAATAAAAACACACAAATGGTATCACCACACCAATAAAAAGTGACAATTTCATCTTTTTGCTATTTTAATGTGACTGTAAGAGATTTTAAAGGGGTTGTTCAGGAATTTGAGCTACCTATGGGGTGCCCGGAGAAGATGTAAAATAAACAAAAAAGCATACTCACCTGTCCCTGGTGCTCCGTTGTCTGCTGCAGGTGCTCTTTCCATCTTGGTTTCTGGAAGCCCTGAGGCTCACCTGATTGCTGAGACCAATCATTGACCTCAGTGGTTGCTGGTATGGAACTGGTGACATATGTGAGTGACATCACCGGTCCTTCTCCATTGGTCTCAGTGTCCACATGAGGCTCAGGAGTTCTGGACCTGGCACTGTACAATGGAGCAATTGGGAAAGGTGATTATGCTTTTTATAGATTTTTACACCTCCCCTGGTCAATCTAGAGGTTGCTCCAATTCCTGGACAACCCCTTCATATTTTTTTTTATATTTGGTAGAATTGCTCCCTTATAAAACACACAGAATTGCAAGGACTATATATCACACCATCTGCTGGTCTTTGCAAAATTGGGAGCCAAGGGATATATTGCTAAAGATTTATTTCTATTTTATGATGTTATTTAAAAAAAATCATTAAAAAATCATCCTGAAACTCTTTTAAATCTTTTTGACACTTTTTATACACAGCCATAGTATTTGGCTGCAGTTATGTGGTGTGAGTATGACTATAGGGTGTCTTACAACCTGTCATAATAAGTCTGGACATCAGATCACAGTCAGTAGCAGACGGATTACTTACCAATATCCCACATATGTGCTCAGTAATGTGTCTATACAGAGTATGTACAGGTGATAAGCTAGAAATATTAAGTAACATAGTTTCTAACGGTATGTTCACATGTAGGCTATTGATACCGAATTTGAAATGGAATTTGGAGAAGAGTGCCTATTGGGCACGGCCAATTCCAAAAGCAGCTTTTTTTTTTTCAGGTTTTGCTGCATTTTTTTGAGCCAAATCTAGGAGTGGCTATGAAAGGAATGGGAAATATATAGGAATTCTTATATTTCTACCTTCTGCTCAATCCAGTCCTGGCTTTGGCTCAAAAAACTGCAGCAAAATCTGCAACAAAAAAAGCTGCTTTTTCACAACTTGGGGCCTCATCCTAAATATGAACAACTCATCTCCAGTAACACCAACTGTATTATCTTACTACTCGCAAGAAAAGCATCCTAAGCTTCCTTAAACTCTTTTAGTGAACGACTTATGATAACTTCCCTTGGCAGAAATTTACATACTGTAGTCTCAAAGATCTTAGAGTAAAGAACCCTCTTCCACGTCGGTGTAGAAACCTTCTTTGCTCTAGATGTAGAGGATGTCCCCTTACTACAGGTATAGTCCTGGGTATACATAGATGCTGGCAGAGATCTCTGACCTTTGATACATCTATACATAATTTTTTAGTTGTCCTTACAGCTATAGTTTTTCTAATCTAAACTAATCCTTATTTCGCCCATTCTGTTTCTTACTTTTGTTACCTTCAAGCTCTGCTATGACTTTCTTGAGCACCATGTGCGTTCTGTCAGCATTAAAGTCAATGACCAATAATTCTATTTCTCATGCACTTGGTGCAAATTTTTTGTCTGCGCAAAAATAGATCTATGGTGCGGATTTTAAAATCTCGAGCATGTCAATTTTTTTTTTTCCGGCACAGATTTTTAAAAAATAGCTTCAAAAGTCATCTGCATGTACATGTATGAAAATCCGAACCAAGATCTGCACAAGTGAGTGAGGATTTTCTGCGCGCACGCTTGCAGATATCAGTGCAGATTTTCTGAGGCTGATTTATTATGGTACATGCGGCCAAAAAATCCATGAAAATAGTAGCAAAATCTTTGTGCAAATGAATATTTTGGCACAAAAATTGTGACTTTTTGAGCTTTGTGCCCCACATGCCATTACATAATGGAATTGTAGCGGCGCGGGCCATCGGCCCCATAAAATTTATCATCATTTACTTGTTTTCTACAAGTTGCTGCCATGGTTTAGGCAGACGGACCCCGAGGATGTGCCTAACTTATAGCGAGCCATGCACTTTGTTATAAATAAGGTGCAAATAACTCTGAAAAATGTCCGAGATTATCAAGACTGGCATGGAAAACGCCCATCTTGACAAATCAGCTGCTATGTTTCGCCATGTGTGTCTATGTCCCTTTTCATGCACAACACAATTGTATTTGCCTTTGTAGCAGCTGCCTGGCATTGGTTGCTACAGCTAATTTTATGCTATTAGGGCCCAATATTGACCCCCGTTCTGACACCTACGTGGATTATAATAATTTACCATAGTCGTACAGACCTCGTCTACTTGGTTGACATTGTCCTTCCTCTTTGTACTTCTCGTGCACATATTGGCAAAGTGTCTGAAACTAGCGCCAGATCTTATGGGATCTCATCCAGTGGAGCAGAACAGAATAATGCCAACTCCAGCATTTCTGGTAGAACAAGCTGAACAACAGCCTATGAAATGTATATTATCTAGCGACACCGGTGACCCTAAAACAGAGTGCACAATATTCCCAGGCGTTGCATCAGTTGTTCAGGAGGGATAAAATCAAGATTGAAACTTGATACTTGTGTAGGGAACTGCCATTTCTACTAGTATATAATGTATCTGGCTTCTTTGCCCCTGCGGTTTGGTTTCAGAGCCCCCGCGCGTTGTGTGTGTGTTTTTTTTTTTATATAGTGTGGGGTGGGCAGGTGGGGGGGGGGGGGGGGGGGGGGGGGGGGGGGGGGGGGGGGGGGGGGGGACAGGGTTGGTGGGGGGGGGGGGGGAGGCAACTTCTTCTTTTTTTTTTTTTTTTTTATGTTGGGTGTTTTTTTCTTTTTTTTTTTTTTCCTAGCCGGGGTGGGTGGTTGTGGGTGGGAAATTTAAAAAAAATATTGAGGGGGGTGGGGGGTGGGGGGGGGGGGCGGGGGGCGGCCGGGGGTGGGGGGGGGGGGGGGGTGGTTGGGGGGGGGGGGGGGGGGGGTGTGGGTGGGGGGGTGGGTGGGCGCCGGCCCGCCGCCGCCCGCGCCGGCGTGGGTGCTGTTTGTTGTTTTTCTTATTATTTTTTTTTTTTTTTTTTTGGTTTTTGGTTTTTTTTTTGTTGGTGGGGGGGGGCGGGGCCCCCTGGTCCTCCCCGGGCGCCTCTTCTTTTTTTTTGTGGGGGGGTATTGTGCACCGGAATCTTGCTATATATCTATATATATATACCCGGGTATATAACCTAAGACGGTTGAGGACTTGCTGGTTGTTGTAGTACTGCTGTGTTCTGAGTATATTTTATGTATGTATTATTACCCTGTTGATTCTTATAAAGCTACTGTTATAACCTTATGTGGTATCTGTATGTATTCTTCAGACTGTGAGATTAGTACAGTGATCCTTGTTAAGGCTACTAACTGTACTTCATGGGTAAGTCCCAGGAAGAGATCCTCCCTGTAATACAGAGGCTCTATCCTGGGTGGAGGCACTGATATATTTCATATATGTTCCCACTCTTCCCTTCAGCGAAGGCTTCAGGTCCCATTATACACACAGGTCAGCGCCAGAGTCTGTTGCGGGAGGGATAATACTCATACCCCCCCCCCAAATAGGGTTACATTTGGAGGCACTGCTGAGATTTAGAAGTGGGAATAGTCATTGATATGGAGAAGCGATATAGGTCAGAGGGGAACCTCCCACTAGCTACTACATGGGATTACCGACCTCCTGTTCCTCCCCTGGTTCAGGTAAAGGAAGACCCCCGCTCAGCCAGTTACCCCCCCAGTATGGCCGTCGCTAGCAGTTCCTCTAGTGACAGTGCTATTAGCACTTTAGCCAGGCTGACTGAAATGTTAGCTCAGGGCCTGCAGGCCACTCACTACAAGAAACTAAAAGTATTCTCTGGTAATGTCCCAGTACCACAAGGGGAGGAAAACTTTGAGATATGGAAAGAACATACTCTCCAATGCCTGAAGGAATGGTCTTGCTCTGAAGAAGGCAAGCGGCAGCGTATCAGTGAAAGTTTGCGGTCTCCTGCTGCAGAATTGATCCGCTTGTACAGAGACTCTCATGAAGGAGTGAGTGCATTGGACTATATACAAGTACTGTCTGATCACTTTGAGCCATACTATGACCTTGCCCAGATGGTTGCTGATTACCGAATGGTTCGTCAAAAAGAAGGGGAAAATGTCTCTACTTTTATTAACCGTTTACAGCTACTTCTTTCACGTCTGGTGTACCACGCAGCTATATCTACTTCAGAGGTAGACGCTATGAGAACCAGTCAGTTGGTGAGAGGGTTACAACCTCATCATCCTCTTGCTCAAGTACTCAAGGTCTTACTATCTGATAGAGTCCTTCCATTTCCTGACTTAATGAAGTTAGTGAAGAAACAAGAAGCTGACATTAGTTTTAGTACCCCTAAGAAAGCGAAAAGCATCTCTAAAGAAGATGTTGTTCCTAATTCAAACAAGGACAAACCAGCGGAGCGGTCAGAACTTAGACAGTCCGCCACTCCACCCACTGCCACTCAATGGAGGAAGGATGCTAGAACCTGTTATAAATGTGGTCAGACGGGCCATACTGCCAGACAGTGTACGGAGGACAGTGAGGGATTGAGACACAGTGCTGTCTTCTCTATTCAGAATCAAAGACACCAAAGGAAGGCGGGCCGAGTAAATACCAGAGGCGCTATCGCGGGCTCCAGGTCCGTTGTCAAAGTCACTGTCAATGGTCATGCCGCTCCTGCCCTGTTTGATACAGGATCTCAAGTGACCCTGATTTATCGCTCGTTCTACCAAAAGTATCTGAGGGATATACCTCTTCAGTCTACGGGACAAATGAAATTGTGGGGGCTTAATTCAGGATCATATCCTGTAGATGGCAGCCTACAAGTAGTTATAGCTGTCCCTGAATTAGAAGATCAGAGTGTCGCTCCCATGAAGATTACGGCTCTTGTCTGTCCTGATACAGGGGATTCTTGTGCAGCTCCTGTGATACTTGGCACTAATTGTCCCGCAGTGCATTATGCTTTTCAGAAGTTTCTTGGAAGAGATTGGAACCCTGCAGCTCAGCCGGTGAATATATCTTCTGATCTTAGAGAACTCTGTGATGCCCTGTCTACTGGCTATCGACATGGAATGGTATATCATATCGGTGAGAGAACCGTGGAGGTTCCTGCCGGCGGGGAGAGAATTCTGAGAGTAGCCTCCAGCATTGCTCCCGATTTGCTTGAAGGGGGGAGTTATGTCCTTATGGAAACCCCTGAAGAAATGATTAACCAGAATGGCTGGATGGTGATCCCAGAGAGAAAGGACTGGAGAAATAAAGTGGAGTTATCTACCTGTGTGACAGTGAGGAACTGTTCACCGCATCCGATTGTAATTGGACCATACCAGAATGTGGCCCACTGCTACCCTGTGCTTGGAGTAAATCCATACGCTGAAGTGTGCAGGATTCAAATCCGAGATGCAATCCCTAATCTCAATCTTGACTTGAGTGATCCACATTTACCAGAGGCCTGGAATCAGCGACTGACACAGAAGTTGTCTGAATTATCGGAAGTGTTCTCCATGGATGATATGGATGTAGGTTGTGCTAAAAGTGCTCAACACACTTTCCGATTGACCGATTCTACTCCCTTCCGGGAGCGACCACGGAGAGTTGCTCCAAAGGATGTTGATGAGTTAAGACAGACTCTACAGCAAATGAAAGGTCAGGGGATCATTGTGGACAGTAAGAGCCCCTATGCCTCACCTATTGTGGTGGTAAGAAAAAAATCTGGACCAATTCGCCTATGTGTGGATTACAGAACTCTGAACCGGAGAACCTTACCTGATCAGTATACACTGCCGAGAATTGAAGAAGCTCTGGAAGCTCTGAATGGAAACTGTTGGTTCACAGTGCTGGACCTAAGATCGGGATACTATCAAGTCCCAATGGCACCTGAGGATCAGGAAAAGACAGCCTTCATATGCCCCTTGGGTTTCTTTCAGTTCACTCGTATGCCGCAAGGTACAAAAGGTGCGCCAGCAACGTTCCAAAGGTTGATGGAAAGAGTGTTAGGTGATTTAGTGCCCCGGGAATGCCTTGTATATCTTGATGACATTATTGTGTTTGGAAAGACGCTGGAAGAACATGAAGAACGACTCATGAGAGTACTCCATCGCTTAAAAGAAGAGGGGCTGAAGTTGTCGGCTGACAAATGCAAATTTTGTAGATCTTCGGTCACTTATGTAGGTCATATTGTTTCTGCTGAAGGAGTTGCTACCGATCCTGGTAAGATTGAAGCTGTGGTGAATTGGCCCCGACCGCAAAATATTACGGAGTTGCAATCTTTCTTGGGGTTTTGTGGATTCTATCGACGATTTGTGGAAGGATATTCAAAAATTGCTCGAGCCCTCCTCGACCTGTTGAAGAGTGATGCAGGAGATCCGGGAAAGAAGAAAGGGTCTTCCAAAAGCCTTTTTGGCGATAGGTGGACTGCGGATTGTGAAGAAGCATTTAAGTTGTTGAAGAAGAAATTGACAGAAGCTCCCGTTCTGGCTTATGCTGATGCACATAAGCCATATGTGCTACATGTAGATGCCAGCTTTGAAGGATTAGGTGGCGTGCTGCACCAAGAATACCCGGCCGGGTTACGGCCCATAGCTTTCATAAGTCGAAGTCTTTCTCCCAGCGAGAAAAATTATCCAGTACATAAATTGGAGTTTTTGGCGCTCAAGTGGGCCATTGTTGATAAATTACATGACTATTTATACGGAGCCACGTTTGAAGTAAGAACAGACAACAATCCACTGACATACGTTTTGTCAACCGCTAAACTCGATGCTACAGGACATCGCTGGTTGGCAGCTTTATCCAACTACCAATTCACACTCAAGTATAAATCGGGGCCTAAGAACATTGGGGCAGATGCTCTATCAAGACGGCCTGGATTACCTAGTCCGGAAGTAGTGGATGAATGGGAAGAAGTGCCAAGTCCTGGAGTAGGAGCTTTGTGTGCCATGGCTGCTGTAGTTGAAGACCGAGTAGCCTTTTCTGAAACTCGGCTTATTGACTCTATTGGGGGAGGTCCCGAAGCTGTACCAGACATGTTTGCCTACCCTGCCGCTTTAGGATCCTTTGAGAGTTGTTCTATATCTTCAAAGCGAATGATCTGGAGTCAAAAGACTGATCCTTTAATTGGACCTCTTTATCAAGCAGTGAGTTCTCAAGACAGAGTAATGTTAAAGACATCCCTACCCTCTGAATGCAGTCAACTTCTACGAGATTGGGAGAAGTTTGAAATAGACAATGGCCTACTTTATCGTGTGGTGCTGTATCATGATCACCCTGGAAGGCGCCAACTAGTTATTCCAAGCTGCTTTCAGAAGATGATTTTCCGAAGTCTGCATGATTATCATGGTCATTTGGGACCTGAGAAGACTTATGGCCTAATACAAGACCGATTCTACTGGCCCAAAATGAGAGATACCGTGACTCGTCTGTGTAGGTGCTGTCGCAGATGTTTGCAGAGGAAGACTGTCCCGGTTCGAGCGGCCTTCATGGGACACTTGAAGAGTTCGGGCCCCATGGATCTTGTCTGCATAGACTTCCTTTGTATTGACAACGACTCCAGAGGATTTGGAAATGTATTGGTGGTGACTGATCACTTCACACGATATGCTCAAGCCTTTCCGACTAAGGATCAAAAAGCAGTCACTGTTGCAAGAGTGCTTTGGGAAAAGTATTTTATCCATTATGGCTTACCACACCGGTTGCATTCTGATCAAGGCCGGGATTTTGAGAGTAACCTGATCAAAGAGTTACTTCAGTTGTTGAACATCCGCAAAAGTCGGATGACGCCTTACCATCCAGAGGGAGATGCCCTTCCTGAAAGATTTAACAGGACTTTACTTGATATGCTTGGTACCTTACGAATTGAGGATAAGCGATCCTGGAGTAGAAAAGTGGAGGCTATGGTGCATGCCTATAATAGTACAAGGCACGAGAGCACAGGATATTCACCATACTTTCTGATGTTTGGAAGAGAGCCTAGGCTACCTATTGACATCTTGTTGGGAGTCTCTACCGATGGTATCAGTCATCGAGATCATTACCGATACGTGGCACGTTTGAAAGAAACGCTTAAGAGTGCTTATCAGCTGGCTGAGGAAAATGCGGCCAAAGTGAATGAAGGAAATAAAAGGAGATTTGATCTTCGAGTAAGATACCGAGAATTGAACCCTGGGGACCATGTTCTGCTACGGAATTTGGGAGCATCTGCAAAACATAAGCTGGCTGATCGATGGCGGAGTGAACTCTTTACAGTGGTAGATCGGTTGCCTGGAATACCAGTCTACAAGATAAAAGGACGGGACGGGAGGATCAGGACTTGGCATAGAAATCATTTGTTGCCTGTACCTCAGATTGATGGTATGGATATCTCCAATGATGGCTCGGCCTGCGATTCTCCACAGTCCTTAGCCGATATTCCACCTGACCTTCCTGAAACTCCTGAGAGTGATTGGACTGTGGCTCCTGAAGTTCCTAGATCACCAGTATCTTCTCCTTCAGGGAGACCTATGAACCCTCAAACTCCAGAATTCGTACCTAGATCTGTGTCTACAGATGAGCAGGGATCTAGCTCTCCTACGCCACCAGCACCATCCCCTCCCATGGCAGACAACCCTAGTTTAGGGCCTGGACATGCTAGTTTACCTCAGAGAGAGGTACGGAGAGGAGAGAGAATTAGACACCCTCCACCTATGCTGACATATGATAGTTTGGGGGACCCCAGATTTACTACTCAGCCTCATTTATACCATGCTTGGGTGGGTGCAGTGTCCACTTTGGTCAATATGTTACCAATTTTCGCTCCTGCTGGCATGTATACCTATTAACCTGTTGTGACTCTGTAAATGCAAAAGCAACCATATTGATATTGTCATTGGTAATGTTGACTGTATACTATGACTTTGTATGTCTTTGACGTGACGTAAAGATTTCACCAGAGGGAGAGTGTAGGGAACTGCCATTTCTACTAGTATATAATGTATCTGGCTTCTTTGCCCCTGCAGTTTGGCTTCAGAGACCCCAGGCATTTAGTGCAAGTTTTGTTTTGTAAATACAGTGAGTCAGACACATGTGAGGCAGAGCTGCTGGGGGGAGAGATGTGAGCAGAGCTGCTGAGACAGACATGTTATGTCTGGGGGAGTCTAAGAGCCACTTGTTCCTCTTTACTTCACAGTATATAGTTAGGTATGTGTTACCCCCTATATACTCACAGGACCTAGCTAGTAACCGTAGTTAGGGATCCATATATATATATATAGTTCAGGGCAGTGATAGGTTAGGCTTCCGAAGGCCAACTAGCTAGTTAGAGGCCCGGTGGCACTAGTAGTTTAGCTGGCAGGTTAAGGACTCAGTGTTAGGGTAGTCAGGCCTGCATCTACTGCCGTCACCGTCGCCCTGTTTGCTGCCTGTGAAGAATCTCACCATCATCATCATCTCCTGATCGGCTGTCTGTCATCTCCTGGAAGAATCCGAGGATCCACAGTCATCCACAGGGGCCCCTGCATCTCTTCTGTTGCCTGGAGGTATTGTGCACCGGAATCTTGCTATATATCTATATATATATACCCGGGTATATAACCTAAGACGGTTGAGGACTTGCTGGTTGTTGTAGTACTGCTGTGTTCTGAGTATATTTTATGTATGTATTATTACCCTGTTGATTCTTATAAAGCTACTGTTATAACCTTATGTGGTATCTGTATGTATTCTTCAGACTGTGAGATTAGTACAGTGATCCTTGTTAAGGCTACTAACTGTATTTCATGGGTAAGTCCCAGGAAGAGATCCTCCCTGTATACAGGGGCTCTGCCCGGGGGGGGGGCGGTGGTATTTTTTTTATATTCCCCCCCCCCCCCCCCCCCCGGGGCCCCCCGCCCCCCCCCCCCCCCCCCCCCCGGCGCCGCGGCCGGGGGGGGGGGGGGATCCTCCCCGTAATACAGGGGCCCTACCCTGGGGGGGGGCCCTAATTTATTTCTTTTTTCTCCCCCCCCCCCCCCCCCCCGCGGGCCCCCCCCCCCTTACACCCCCCCGGGCGGCGCGCGCGTTTGTGGGGGGGGGAAAACCCCATACCCCTCCCCCCCCCCAAATAGGGTTACACTTGTAAAATTTGTTTGTCTTCATTTAGGAACTGAAGGTGTACAAGGTAATTTCATGCAGCACGGAATATCATTATCTAGAAATGTCCACTAGGTGGCAGTCACAAGTCTCCAGAGTTGATGTCCAAGACTTTAGCTTTTATCCCAATTAATCAATTCTTGTAAAGCGTAATTTAGCCGTGTTCACATCATGTTTTGTGTATGTCGAGGGAAAGTGTAGCCATAGATCCCCCATTTGGGCTCCCCAGACAGTCCATTTTTTAACTGTCTTGAAAGGCACAGCGGGCTGCTCTTTCCTATTCGGTGAGCCACTGCTAAAAATCAATGTAATTTTTAGCATTTAGTCAATGTCCAGTGCATGTCACAGTATGGCTCGCAGTTACACTATCCCGGCAGCACTAGACATACATTCATAGCTGTGTAATTTCGGTGTGTCTACGCCTTACAATTTACCGTGTCAGCACTTTTACTCCCATGCGGTGTCTGCGTTGCCTTTATATATAACTAAGAGGGCTTTAGTGTCTAGTTAAAAGAAATGTGCAATTTTTCTTAAAGACAGTCTGTCATCAGGACCCAACATATCAACCTACCCTGCAGATAGATAGGATAAGTTCACCTGAATCAAGCAGGTATTTTCCCCTTGAGAATCAGTTTCTCCATTGCTGAGGTATCGCCATTTTTTTCAATATGCAAATGAGTTCTTTGAAGCAATGAGGGTGTTACCATTGCTCCAGAGAGGTAACCGGCCACGCCCATGTTGCGCCAAAGAGCTCATTTGCATGTTGATAAAAAAGCTGATATCTCATACATGGAGAAACCGATTTTCGAGGGGAAAACACCATTTCAGTTGGTTGATTGTAACCTATCTATCTCTGTGGCTGGGTTGATATGCTGGGTTCTAGTGACAGCCTGGCTTCTCTTTAAAGTGACTTGGTAAATAGTGAAGAGGCACCCGATCGGTATAGGTCCTGATTGTCAAATCCCCACCAATCTTCAACTGATGACCTATGGTAAGGACAGGTTATCATTTAGATCTCCTTCATATGACTGAAGTCTTTAGAAGTATGGACCCATTCATTACTATGGGCCCATACACTGGCCTTGGTTTTTGCAACCATGTCTCCGTGCTGTGTACAGTGACTCCAAATTATGAACCTATTTTGCGGCACGGAAAAACATAGGGAATCAACCCTTTTTGCACATATTTGATTGCAGATGACAATGTTTTTGAGGATCAGTATTTGCTGACAGTGAAAACCACTACAGTTGTATGCAGGAGGCCTTAATAGGCCTAGAAAACCCCTTTAGGCTTAAAGGGGTGTTCCCACGAACATAACCATTTTTAAATTTTGTAGATAATTAAAAGTTAAACATTTTTGCATATATAAGTAATTAAACATTTTTGCAGAGTTTTAAAGATTTTCTCTAAATATCTTGTGGTCTTGATCGGTTGCCAGTGGATACGACCATTAATGCAGGACCATGTTAAGGTCAAAAAAATCATTCATGATTTGCTTATTGTAGCCGGGATACCTTCTGATACATGTAGTGTCCTTGCCTGATAACCCAGCTACAATAAGAAAATCATGGCTGGGGTCCTGACAAGTACTGAACCTTAGAAAGTTTCTGCATTTGTGGTCGTATCCATTGGCAACTGATCAATACAACAGATGTCACCACTAAGATGGTTAGAGGAAATCTTTAAAACTCTGTAGAATTTTTAACTACTTATATTTGCAAAAATGTTTAACTTTTAACTATCTACAATTCTAGATATGATTATGTTCACGGAAATACCCCTTTAAATTCCACATTGTGAAAACAGCATTTTACAGGCAGAAACACTGCTGCAAAAAACGCAGCGTTTTACAATATCTGCAAAGTGAATGGGATTCTGGCTAATCCCATCCACACATTGCAGAAAAAAATCTGCAGAGGAAAAGCTGTGTTATCAGAAACGCTTGTGTTTTTGAAAATCGCAGCATGTTAATTATACCTATGGAAACACTGGCATTTTCTATGTAGGTATAATAAGAGCAGAAAATCTGCAGAGGAAAACTTAGTGAAAAACGTTGCGGAAAAAACGGCAATGTGTTACAGCTGCAGTTTTTTTTTTGCATCAATGTTAGAAACCCGGCAAACCACTTTAATTTATTTCACAATATATAAATAAGCAGTCTCAAGGATTGAGGGCGGCTCCATTGCTCAAAACTGCTACACCCCACACTGCTCTAGTATTCTCTAAATGTGAGAACAAAGGTCCAGGCAAGATTTCATTATAGTTCCCGGAGGCCCTGTCACTCAAAAAAGGAAGGCAGGAGGGCGTATTAGAGCAGTTTCGGGTGTAGCAGATTGGAGCAATGGAGACACCCTCAGTGCTCTGGTCTGCTCATTTGCATATTGTGAAATAAATGAATATCTTGGCAATGGAGAAAAAGGTGTTACATTCAGGTGAGCCTGATCTATCTATCTGTTGCTGGTTTAATATGATGCACCCTGATGACAGACTCCCTTTAATGCCACAAGGCTCTACATCATGAACTTTGCTGCAGGAGGATTCTCAGGTATTGCTGATGGGGCGGTAGCTCATAGAGGAGGGTCTTGAGCATCAGAGATGTACCATCTATACTAGACCCCCCAAATATAATGTATCGTTTATAGGATCTATGTCCTTCTAATGGGAAGACCCTCATGGACCTCCTAAGGCTCCTGTGCCCAAGTGCGACGATGTTCTGCACCCCCTCAATTTACACCCCTGCCAAGCAACACCCCCCTCATTAGTTACATCCACATGCCCTTTGCACGTGGACAAGGCTCGTATTCGTTAGATAACCCCTTTAATAAATAAGGCATGACAACTATAATGTTCTTGATGACTACTTACATATATTACATGAAATCACAGGAAATATACAATGTAATAAAACGTCATATCCGGTACAGTATGTACCAAGGATCTGAAGACAGTAGAAAAGAGCCAGTTTTAACATGTTTCGGGTGTGTCCTGTACTGCATCACTTGGTGCTAAATGTCCTTGGTTGGAGATTTACATGTGGAATCTAATAAATATGCTGGAGTCTTGGCTCAGTTTTAAGCTGCAGGCAAGATTTCTCTCCTGCTGTGTGCCAGCTCACTGCACGCTATTATCTCGCCTCAGGTTTCTGCTGAAACATTGTCTGCAAGTAGCAAGGAAACCTGCCAGGGGTTATGACAATGCGTCTGACACCCTAATACCCATAAGGAGGTGCCTCAGGTGGTATTCACCTAGAGACATTAGTCAAGGAGAGAGTCTATATCAACATATAACACATCATTGCTATAGGCAGGGGCTTCACAGAGTGATGGCAGGCAGACAGACGTGTAGCTGATCATTAGTCACTTCCTGGATTGCTTTACACTGTTACTTAATTGTATAATAATCTTCTGAATACAGACGTGCTCTTACCTACCTTTCCTCTTGGCTCAACATATGCTGAGATGTGTGGTGTGAAATGACCTGCTTTTCTTTAAAAAAAAAAAAAATACAACATGATTTTGAGATACCCAGTCACAAGATGTCTATCTTATCTATGTCTGTAGGTGGCCCACCCAGTGGTTGTATTATGAATTGCAGGCTGTTGAGGGTTTACTGGAATGCTGCATACTAATTTTATTTTATTAGAAATTGGAGTCCTTCAAGGGGTTCTTTGGAAAAGTAAAAACTAAAAAAATTGTCAGGGTACTGGCCCTGAGACATACCTGCATCCTATTAGTAAGATCCAGGAGCTTGTTTTGCATCTACAGGTATCGTTGTAAAAATGGCCGCTATTGATCCTTGATGGGTTCCCTGCTGCAGGAGGTAGATTAGGGGGTGAGGGGAGTTGGGGCCTTAACCCTATTTGTTTCTGTATCAGCCTGACAGGATTTCTGCGGCAGTGACCATGGATGCATTAAGGGGTGTAATTTAGGGGGTGGAGAGGATGTAGTCATACCCGGGCCCAGGAGCTTTGGGGGCCCACAAGGACTCTCTTCCCAATATGTGGAGACCAATACTATAAACAATACATTAAAGTTGGTAGGCCGGGTACAGATGTTGTATCAGGGCCTGAGAGCTTTATGTTACGCCTCTGGCTGCACTAATACTAGAAGGTAGTGGAGCAGCTCAGAAGAGAGGTTGTGCTGCTCCACCACTTCTTCTTCTCTTTTTTTTTAAACTCGTTTTATTAAAGTTTGTACAACAAGGCATATAACACAAGGAAAAGGTACAAAGGAAGTAGCAGGATAAGTACAATAAAATTCTGTATAAAAGATAACAGAAATTGAACAAAAGTAACAAAGGAAACAAATAAAACAGTTGCTGCAGAGTCCATAACATGTGAAACCTGAAAATAAAAAGCACGAGTAGTCCTAAAATCATGAAGTAGGTGGGAAGAAGGACCAGTCGAACCAACCTGTAGGAGAACAAAGGAAACAGACAGAAAGTATAGCAACTCAATCCAACCTATGCGGCCAAACGAATTCCAGGGTACCACAGGGGTCAGGAGACAGGAAAAACCCTTAGGGGAACGCACCGTAGGAGCACCAAATCAAGTCATAAGTGCATCAAGGGCTGTACGAAAAGGTTAGCGGTGAATTACACCAGGGACCCCAAACCTTTTCAAATTTAGTGGGCCGTCCTCTACCCTTGTATACCAGCTGGTTATATGGTAAAACTAAGTTCACCAACTTTCTCCACTGTGAGAGAGAGGGTGGGCGAGGAGCCATCCATCTCAGAGCTATGGCCTTTCTAGCTAAGAATAAAGATTCTCGTAGCATAATACGAGTATGATGTATCCATAGCTTCTCGTCCGGGATACCAAACAGGCAAACTTCTGGGGTGAGTGGAACAGGGACACCTAGGACCTCTGATAGTATTTCTACCACCTCTGTCCAGAAACTTTTAATAACAGGGCAGTCCCATATCATATGCCAAAAGTCTGAATACTCTGCAGGACAGCGTAAGCAGCACGGATGTTGTAGTCGTCCCATCTTATGTAACTGTGCAGGGGTGAGATAACTTTGGTGTATGATATATACTTGAATCAACCTATTGTTGACTGATGGGGATACAAATTGTGCTGATTCCTGTAGTTCTAAATAGGACTCATCGGTAAGGGCAGGAATCAGAGTGCGCCATTTCAACAAAGAGGGAGCAGCCAGATGGGATGTTTTAGCCTGTATGAGGTGGACATATAGGATTGAGATGAGACCCTGAGGACCCTGGGACCGTAGTACACCTATTAGAGGATAAGTAGAAATGAGCACATTGGAGGGGGGAAACTGTGTAGTCATGGCATGTCTAAATTGCAAAAACCTGAAAAACTGTGCGCGGGGAATGTTAAACAGTACACTTAGGGAGTCAAAAGAACGAAATACACCTTGTTCATATAAATCACCCAGAGACACAACTCCAAACCGCTCCCAGCACCTCACATCTGGGAGAGCCAAAAGCTCCGTCAGCCCAGGGTTATCCCAGAGCAGATTCTTAATAGGAATAGCAGAGTAAGATGCTACCCGCTTGGCCTGCTGACAAACCTGACCTGCCAGTTTACGGAGAGGCAGTAACTTGCCTTTATATAAACGTGGACTTTCTAATACTGACCATAAGGTGGGTATAGCTAAATAATGCGCTAAGTGGGCCTGCGGGCCAGGTAGGGGGCCAGTTAACAGCCAAGACTTCAAATAGCGGAGTTTCCCCACAATGTAATATAAAAAGATGTCCGGCAGGGCCATCCCGCCCATATCTTTGGGACGTTGCAAGGTGGACAGTCGCAGCTTGGACCTGGAACTCCCCCAGATAAAGGGAATAAATAGGGAGCCTAACTGCTTAAAGAACCTGCGGGGCACTGGCATGGCCACATGCTCCAGTATATATAAACACTTAGGAAGTACTACCATCTTGATAAGGTTTATCCGTCCAGCTACAGACAAAGGCAGAGCCCCCCAAACTTTAAATTTGGTTCTGAAATGGCCTAAAAGTGGGTACACATTTAGGTTCAGGGAGTTGTTGTGATCATTAGTGATATGAATACCCAGGTATTTGCAGGGATTCACCACTCTCAGGCCACACACCAACTCTCTGGTGTCTGCCAGTAGGCGCAGAGAGATAGGCATATATGAGGACTTAGACCAATTAATTAATATGCCCGAATAGGTACCAAATCTATCAATGACATCCATAGCCCTGGACAAAGTGCGAGCGGGGTCAGACATAAATAAGAGCGTATTGTCTGCGTATAGGACCGTCCTTTCCTCTCGGGTGCAAATGGTCACCCCTTTGTATATCGGGTCAGTCCTAATAATAATAGCGAGAGGCTTCAATGTTATCGCAAACAATAATGGGGATAAGGGACTTCCCTGACGGGTTCCCCTATGTAGGGGGAACGTAAGAGACAGAGCACCATTAATTGAGAGTGCCGCCATGGGGGACTGGTAGAGGAGGGTAATCCATGTAATAAAGGAGTCACCAAACCCAAAACAACGGAGAACCTGTAGGAGGAAGGGCCATTTCACTGAGTCAAATGCCTTAGTAGCATCTAAAGAGGCAATTGCCCAATCCTCATGGAGAGCAGCCCCAATTTGGGATACCACATGGACCCTCCTAAGGTTGTCTGAAGTGGACTTGCCAGGCATAAAGCCTGTTTGGTCGAGATGAATCAAGTCCAAAATAATAGTGTTCAGTCTATTCGCTAGGATTTTTGCAAGCAGTTTGTAGTCAATGTTAAGAAGAGAGATGGGTCCTTATCTGGTTTGAGGAGAAGGATAATTGTAGCCATCATCTTCTTCTTAGTGCAGCCATGGTTACTGCCTCAGGAATCCGGTCAGGGTGATACATGGCCTGAACAGAAACAAATGACATTAAGTCCCATCTGATGCCACCCCCTCCAGTGGCAGGGAACCAATCCAGGATGGATTTTGCATAAAGAATAGCAGTGGTGGCCATTCTGGACAACCCCTTTAACTAATCTCAAACTGAGCTAATGGTGGACACAGCTGTAGGGCTAGTTTGTTATTGATACAACAAGGCAGCTACTTTGTGCCCCTAGTGCTCTAGCATACCAGACACTAAGTGTTTAAAGACATCTACATATCTCCCAACCATCCAGGATTCAGCAGGACAGTCCTAGTTTCCAGGTGCTGTCCTGGTCGGTGGGAGGTATGTCCCAACTTCAACTCATTTGCATCTTTGTAATTTCTGATAGCTCCTTTAATTTTTTCATCTCTAATTAAAAAAGCAGAATTAAATTATATTTAAGTAATTATCATTTACTTCCAGTACATACTATTATTATCTTACCATTAGTAGCATTGTTATTATCCTATAAGTAATTATAAAATCCGAAACCACAATCCCTGAACACAGGAAAAAATTGTTTCCTAACACCAGGAAAAGACGGTCAGATATAATAATAACTAATTTATTAAACAAATAAATAAATACACACATATCCATCTATCTATCTATCTATCTATTTATCTATCTATCTATCTAGTATTTGTAAGGGAATCACTAGAGGAGCGATTCCCCAGTAGCTGCTGGAGAACTTAGGGGGGAGGGGCACAACAAGACAGTGGACCCTAAGCTGAATCCCCCCACTGTCCCTGGCTAACTTGCCCGATCTGTCCTAGGTGACAGCCAGCAACCAGTCGACAGTCCCTCCTTATAATAAGTGATAACACAGAACGCAGACAAGATGCACAACAACAAAGGGAGGTCAGCTAGCCAAGGGGTCGGTAACAATCGAGCAATGCAGTACAGAATCACAATCCAAGAGAAGTCAAAGGTAAGCCAGTGGTCAGAAAATCAGAAGAGCAGGTAACAGGGAACAAGGAGTATAGCCAGTAAGCGAAATGCAATAGCAGGTGCCAATGGGAAAGTGAGCAAACAATAAATAGGGAGAAAGAATCCGCCCCAGACTTGATAGGAGGATAGGCTGTCAATCACAAAGGCAGGACTAAAGTTAACTCTTAGTGGAGCAGGGGGAAAGCAAGGTGAAGGAGAAGGGCGTGGTGGAAAATCAATTAAGGAGGTGAGGGAATAGGACAGTGTTCAGACAATACAAGAAAAACCCAAAGGAAGGAATCACAACCGGGCACGCCTCCTGCGCCGCAGTGTGCGCCCGGAGGATGGTGCCAAAGCCCGAACAGGCAAGAATGTTACAGTATTACAGTTTCATTACTCGTACTGTTCCTTTCTTATACTAAGCTAATATAAATAATTTGATTCCTAGGTGATCGGTCTAAGACCCTGGATCAATGACATTACAATAATAACTAGTACTATATGTCTATGACTACCATTACCCTATTATTTCAGTTCATTTATGCATTGTATAACAATTAATAACTAGATTTGTAGTTCCAGAAGAGGGCAAAGACCCAGGACACATTCAGACAATTTGTGACTCACTTTCCTTCTTGACCCCAGGAAAAGTAAACTAAATATGTTATTCCATCACTATACTAGTATTACTATACTATTATATACTATTTATTGCTATACCATTATGTACTACTAGTACAACTATAAGATTGTTATTAATATTACATTATCTTTACCATTCTACTATTCATTTTCATTCTTTGTTATTACTAATAACTAGATCCCTATGCAGTTGGTTTTAGGATGCTAGGTCAAGGCCAATAGTAGAGCATGTGATTCTGGACATACATGTTACTTTATTTAAAAAAGGTTTCTGTTTTCTGCCTGAAAACCTCTCTAAAGTTCCTGCCACTAGGTGTCTCACTTCTAGCTAGTTTGCTGTTCCCTCCCTGTTCCTAGGGAACTTCTGCCCTTAGTTATCACTGTGAAACAAGACGAGTGGAGGTGGGAGAGTCTGTTCTCTATTCAAATAGTAAATGTAGAGGGGAGAGGCTGATTCTCCTCACAGCCTCCAGATATCTTCAACAGCTTTCCCTGCCTGCATACTGGACTGAGAGAATCTCACAACTTACAAATGTAAGAAATGTTTACTTATGTACTTGTATCTACTTCTGGCTGCTTATGTTGTTGCTGACGGAATGTTAGTCATAGACAGTAAGCAGTTTTCCTGACTGTGCTTATAGATTTCTCTTTCTGTGTCAAGGATTTTTTTGCTTGCATTATGCCCTGTATTTGCAGTCCAGTGTCCCTGGGTCTCCTATATTTTGTTCACTTGACCTTTTCTCAGCTATTTGTTTCCTATTTTAGAGTTAGTCCTGGTGAAATAACATGTAGAACCCGTAGTAGTAGTAATGGATGGGAGAGGGCAGACTGCTCTTTGTACCTGCTCACAGCCTGAGAGAGAAATGTAAAATTTGCTAAAGCTATAAAGGGGCTATTTGCAACATAAAAAACTTATTGGACATCATGTATGAAGGCTTATACAGTCATAGAACAGACTACCCGGCAATAACCTACCTGGCTATGGCTACCAGTATTGTACTATTTTACTATGCTATTATCAGATACTAGATCCCTATCCTTACTGCTATTAAACCAGATAATAAAACCAATACAAAATAGCATAATATAAATATATCAAAGTTATTTTGTGTGCCAGCTACAAATAAACCAAATGATGGCAAAACCTCACATTTAGCCAATTTGTAAAACAGGGAAAGAGTCTTGTCTATGGAAAAAGCCGACGGTTCTTCAACCCTGGATCAAAGCCACTCACAATCTAGTTATTACATTAATACTACAATGATGCTATAGTGTGATTCTTTTATTAATAATATGATGACTGTGCCAAGCACTGTTCATTGAGAAGAAGGCATAAAACCACCCTTTGGTCAATTTTAGTCACAGCCAGGCAGAGAAATACTTCTTGACCCCAGGAAAGGTGATCAGTTCTAAAACCCTTGATCAAACCCAACCTTATTATGAGTAGTGTTCTGTCTATGTTTATGCTTCTAATTATTACTAAAGTTCTTTTAATGGTATACTAAACTTCTATTACTATCTACATTATTACTATTATTGATGGTATTACCACTATTTTATATTATTACTACTATATTACAGTCATATGAAAAAGTTTGGGCACCCCTATTAATCTTAATCATTTTTAGTTCTAAATATTTGGGTGTTTGCAACAGCCATTTCAATTTGATATATCTAATAACTGATGGACACAGTAATATTTCAGGATTGAAATGAGGTTTATTGTACTAACAGAAAATGTGCAATATGCATTAAACCAAAATTTGACCGGTGCAAAAGTATGGGCACCTCAACAGAAAAGTGACATTAATATTTAGTAGATCCTCCTTTTGCAAAAATAACAGCCTCTAGTCGCTTCCTGTAGCTTTTAATCAGTTCCTGGATCCTGGATGAAGGTATTTTTGACCATTCCTCTTTACAAAACAATTCCAGTTCAGTTAAGTTTGATGGTCGCCGAGCATGGACAGCCCGCTTCAAATTATCCCACAGATGTTCAATGATATTCAGGTCTGGGGACTGGGATGGCCATTCCAGAACATTGTAATTGTTCCTCTGCATGAATGCCTGAGTAGATTTGGATCATTGTCTTGCTGAAATATCCATCCCCGGCGTAACTTCAAATTCGTCACTGATTCTTGTACATTATTCTCAAGAATCTGCTGATACTGAGTTGAATCCATGCGACCCTCAACTTTAACAAGATTCCCGGTGCCGGCATTTGCCACACAGCCCCAAAGCATGATGGAACCTCCACCAAATTTTACAGTGGGTAGCAAGTGTTTTTCTTGGAATGCTGTTTTTTTGACGCCATGCATAACGCCTTTTTGTATGACCAAACAACTCAATCTTTGTTTCATCAGTCCACAGGACCTTCTTCCAAAAGGAAGCTGGCTTGTCCAAATGTGCTTTTGCATACCTCAGGCGACTCTGTTTGTGGGTTGCTTTCAGAAACGGCTTTTTTCGCATCACTCTCCCATACAGCTTCTCCTTGTGCAAAGTGTGCTGTATTGTTGACCGATGCACAGTGACACCATCTGCAGCAAGATGATGCTGCAGCTCTTTGGAGGTGGTCTGTGGATTGTCCTTGACTGTTCTCACCATTCTTCTTCTCTGCCTTTATGATATTTTTCTTGGCCTGCCACTTCTGGCCTTAACAAGAACTGTCCCTGTGGTCTTCCATTTCCTTACTATGTTCCTCACAGTGGAAACTGACAGGTTAAATCTCTGAGACAACTTTTTGTATCCTTCCCCTGAACAACTATGTTGAACAATCTTTGTTTTCAGATCATTTGAGAGTTGTTTTGAGGAGCCCATGATGCCACTCTTCAGAGGAGATTCAAATAGGAGAACAACTTGCAATTGGCCACCTTAAATACCTTTTCTCATGATTGGATACACCTGGCTATGAAATTCAAAGCTCAGTGAGGTTACAAAACCAATTTTGTGCTTCAGTAAGTCAGTAAAAAGTAGTTAGGCGTATTCAAATCAATAAAATGATAAGGGTACCCAAATTTTTGCACCGGTCAAATTTTGGTTTAATGCATATTGCACATTTTCTGTTAGTACAATAAACCTCATTTCAATCCTGAAATATTACTGTGTCCATCAGTTATTAGATATATCAAATTGAAATGGCTGTTGCAAACACCCAAATATTTAGAACTAAAAATGATTAAGATTAATAGGGGTGCCCAAACTTTTTCATATGACTGTATATATTATAACTATTTTTAATGGGTACCACTCTACTTATTCTGGTGCAGTTGGAATTTTTCTGTAGCCCCCACCGTCCCTGAGCAATAAATGCAGCTAGTTATGGTGCCGATATGCTAATTAGACTTACTACTATCAAGTAGGTGGTGTCAGGCTGGAGCAAACAGGAAGGAATGATTCTGAGTTCACCTCTGTTTAGACAGTATCATAGAGCTGAGTACCACGCCCCTTTCCTGCTCTGGCCCAAGACCACCCACCTGGCAGTAGAAGCCTAATCAGCATATCAGGACCAAAACTGAGCCTGTCCAATCAGAGGTGGACTCAAAATCACTCCCCCTTGTCTGCTCCTGCCTGACACCACCCACTTGATATTAGTAAGGCTAATTAGCATATCAGGCACCAGAACTAGCTGCATTGATTGCTTAGGAACAGTGGGGGCTACAGAAAAATTCCATATCAGGCACCAAAACTAAATGTGCTGATTGCTTGTGAATGTTGGGGGCTAGGGAAAAAATTCCAACAGTGCCGGAATCAGCAGAGCAGCACCTATTAAAGGATGCAAAGTTTTGAAGGTGGTGGAAGTGGTGAAAGGTCTTCTTTAGGTCATGAAAATAGGATGTTCTCTTCCAGTTGCTGATGATAATGTCAAGTTGTACCTGAAAGAAGCCTAATGTTACTTTGTATTTGTTTTTGTTTTTCTGAGTTGAATAGCATAGTAGACTTTGCAGTTCTGTCCACCATAAAACATTGGAGGAACGGATGCTTACTAATGTCAACCTGTATTATTCACCATCAGAAGCATCCCATTGAAACTAAAAGGAATGTTAATGGAAAAGTTTCTCCATATTTTTCTGTAATAATAGTTGTACTTTATAAGAACCTGGCCATATTACGGCTCTGGTTTATACTTTTAGCTCAGTACAGAAATTAACAAACATTAGTTTTTCTAATTTTCTTTTATATGGAGGGAATACATGGGCTATTCAGTATTTTCTCAAACGGTAACAAAGAATCTTTTCATTGCTCGGAGATCTTCTAATTATGATCACCTAATCTCCAGATTTAGCTCATGTTCTCCAATGTTCTCACTGGTGTCTCATTCACATTCATGTGTCCAAACCTCATTTCACAGCTTCTCACAGTGTTTAGCCTGCGTAAACACTGTGGGTTTTAACATTGGGTTTTAAGGATTTCTTTGTTCTATTTCTTACAAGAATGGTTTATTTTATCAGAATTTAACACTCTTGCTACCAGAGAAACCTACTGGATCGCACTGTTCACCTAGAGGATCCCCTATTTTCATCCATATAGTTAAGAACAAAATATTAATACTCATATAGTACCAACTATCCCACTAGAACCAGAACTAGAACAAACCTGACAAATTCAGGTATGTCGCAACCTGGCTTACAATAACTTTTCCCAAACATGGGTGGTCCCACTTGGTTTCGGCCAAGGTTGGAGGTGGAACTTAAACATCCATATTTTACAAACATAACTGTATGTACTCATTGAAGGAAAACGTTTTCTTTGGCAATGGAAAAACTCGTAGTCATCTGGCCAAGGTTGTTCAGAGTCACCTATGATCAGAGACACAATTCATGGTCAGGAAGACTGAGTCAGAAATAGAGGTGCAGGAACATCAAATGCAGTCTTAGGCCCGGTTCACATCTGCGTTCGGGTTTCTGTTCGGGGAGTCCACTTGGGGACCCCCCAAACGGAAACCTATACGCATAAAAAAGCGGTTTACCTGGGAAACCCGCGGACCTCATAGACTATAATGGTGGTTTCCGCACGAAACATGCGGAGAGTAAAGTGCTGCAAGCACGCAGATGTGAACCAGGCTTAAGGGGCTCACATAGTCAATACACTGCAGAAACCAGATATACAGTGGGTACAGAAAGTATTCAGACCCCTTTAAATTTTACACTCTTTGTTTCATTGCAGCCATCTGCTAAAAGCAAAAAAGTTCATTTTATTTCTCATTAATGTACACTCAGCACCCCATCTTGACAGAAAAAAACAGAAATGTAGATTTTTTGCAAATTTATTAAAAAAGAAAAGCTGAAATATCACATGGTCATAAGTATTCAGACTCTTTTCTCAGTATTGAGTAGAAGCCCCTTCCTTTTGAGCTAGTACAGCCATGAGTCTTCTTGGGAATGATACAAGTTGGATTTGGGGATCCTCTGCCATTCTTCCTTGCAGATCCTCTCCAGTTCCGTCAGGTTGGATGGTGAACGTTGGTGGACAGCCATTTTCAGGTCTCTCCAGAGATGCTCAATTGGGTTGAGGTCAGGGCTCTGGCTGGGCCAGTCAAGAATGGTCACAGAGTTGTTCCGAAGCCACTTTGTTATTTTAGCTGTGTGCTTAGGGTCATTGTCTGGTTGGAAGGTGAACCTTCGGCCCTGTCTGAGGTCCAGAGCACTCTGGAAGAGGTTTTCTTCCAGGATATCTCTGTACTTGGCCACATTCATCTTTCCTTCAATTGCAACCAGTCGTCCTGCCACCACCTTGTTTCACTGTTGGGATTGTATTGGGCAGGTGATGAGCAGTGCCTGGTTTTCTCCACACATACCGCTTAGAATTAACGCCAAAAAGTTCAATCTTCGTCTCATCAGACCAGATAATCTTATTTCTCATAGTCTGGGAGTCCTTCATGTGTTTTTTGGCAAACTCTATGTGGACTTTCATATGTCTTGCACTGAGGAGAGGCTTCCTTCGGGCCGCTCTGCCATAAAGCCCCGACTGGTGGAGGGCTGCAGTGATAGTTGACTTTGTGGAACTTTCTCCCATCTCCCTACTGCATCTCTGGAGCTCAGCTACAGTGATCTTTGGGTTCTTCTTTACCTCTCTCACTAAGGCTCTTCTCCCACGATTGCTCAGTTTGGCTGGACGGCGAGGTCGAGAAAGAGTTCTGATCATCCCAAACTTCTTCCATTTAAGGATTATGGAGGCAACTGTGCTCTTAGGAACCTTGAGTACTGCAGAAATTCTTTTGTAACCTTGGCCAGATCTGTGACTTGCCACAATTCTGTCTCTGAGCTCCTTGGGCAGTTCCTTTGACCTCATGATTCTTATTTGCTCTGACATGCACTGTGAGCTGTGAGGTCTTATATAGACAGGTGTGCGCCTTTCCTAATCAAGTCCAATCAGTTTAATTAAACACAGCTGGACTCCAATGAAGGAGTAGAACCATCTCAAGGAGGATCAGAAGGAAATGGACAGCATCAGCATGTGAGTTAAATATGTGTCACAGCAAAGGGTCTGAATACTTATGACCATGTGATATTTCAGTTTTACTTTCTTAATAAATTTGCAAAAATATCTACATTTCTGGTTTTTTTCTGTCAAGATGGGGTGCTGAGTGTACATTAATGAAAAATAAAATGAACTTTTTTGCTTTTAGCAAATGGCTGCAATGAAACAAAGAGTGAAAAATTTAAAGGGGTCTGAATACTTTCTGTACCCACTGTAAGCAGATAATATTAACCTAATAATCCTCACCATTCTAAGACTAAGTTCATACAGTGGAAACTGGTGCTGATTTTGAGGCAGATTCTGCCTCAAAATTAGCGCCAAAGTCTGTCCTAAATCTGTCACCCATTGTATTCAAAGATATTCTGTATTATTGTATCTTACTCGATCTTGAGGCAGATTCCGTGGCTGATTCAGCCGCAAAACCTGCAGCGAGAGCCATTCCGTTGAATAGATCCATTTATGTGAGTGATTGAAAGCTTTGGTGGAAAGCTGAAGCTCTCCTCTGGCTTTCCACTGTAGGCAGCTGGAGGGCTGGAAAGGGGAGATGAATTTGAGCTGAGCCCAATTCTTGAGATTGATGCAGGTCCCAGAGTGAATGGTGGAGGTTCCCAAGGTAGTGGAGGCCCCTAAATATGTGCCATCCTACATCCCTGCTGCTCATCCACTTTTGATAAATGATTCTTCTATCAGTTTATCATACTATACCCAAACACTGGTATACAGACAACCTTGCACACTGTTTAGATTGTAACACATTATAAGAATTAGTTTGTCACGAGAAAAAGAAGAAGAAGCACAGAGGAAGAGGGAGGGTTGTGGACAGAAATTCCTTGGAAACCAGTGATTATGCTTCATGGGAAGTCCATAGTTATAAATATTCTGTATTCTCTGCTCATATCATTCAAAGCAGTGAATATTAGGATAAGATTTCTGCATGCGGCTTAGAAGATGATACAGATAACAGAGGGCCCCAGTTAAAAACAAAAAACAAAAAAAAACAAAAATCACAAAGAACTGAATGCTCATTTTTGATCACCACTTTGTGGCTCACAGTGGGTGCCAATGTCTTTAGTAGTCTACAATCCATGTGTAAGGCAGGTTAGTAATTAGTAAAGCCACATGCAATCTAGTAGGCAGTAAGAGTGTATTCAGACAGTGCGGTTGGGTGCGGTTAAAGTCGTATTAAAAAAAACAAACGTGTTTTTTATGCATTTTTTATGCAGTTGAAGTTTATTTAAAAAATTTCACCTATAAAAACAATTGTATTAAAAATGCATGAAAAAACAGGTGTTTTTTTTTCAAAACATTTTTTGCATCAAACTGAATTTTATTGAAATTTCAATGAGTATGAAAAACAAAGTAGGCAGAGTGCAAGGTGAATGGTAAAAGTTACTTATAGAATGCGCCACTGTGGTTACATGTGCAATGATCTCAGGTAAGGCAGTGCAGGCACAAATAATACAGAAAACCATCAATTGGTGGAATAATAGGAAAGGCAAAGCAGATGTGCATCAAGGAATGAAATATATAGATAGAAGAGGGGAAGAAAAGAAACAAGAAAAATGGAAAGAAAAACCTAAAGGGAGAGCAACACAACAGAGGACATGGAAGGGGCAATGGTAAAAAAAGCACTGACACCAACAGCGGGACTGAACCAAGGCTACAACAAGCCAGGTAACAGTCTCACCTTAGGTAAACCATGAGGCAAAAGAGGTCTTACTTTGAAAACCAACCAGGGGAACCTAGTGTGGATGGTTTGATCTGCACTACAATGGTCCTCTGAAGTGAGACACACCATGCTTTCCAGATGGATCATTTCAAAGATCCACTCATAAACTGATGGACACACAGGGGACATCCAATTTTTCAGAATGTAAGAGATCGTGGTAACAAAATGTTGTTTGAGACCATTTTCAATTGAGGAGATTGCACCTAGGATCAGAGAGAGCAGGGCCAGACTGAAGGATAGGAGTATTATAGATTACCAGACTTGGAAATATATGTCAACCAACACTCCATTCTATGGAGTTTTCGGAACCGCAGATCCAAAAGGCCCATAGAAGTGAATGGAGCACTGGTCACACATGTGAACTGGCGCTTCATTGACATGGAGGACGCATGGGGGTCTTTCAGGCCTTTGTTTTCCTGATCACCGGGGTCCCAGCTGTCGGACCCCCAGTGATCTGACAACTTATTCTCTATCCTGTGAATTGGGACCTTCTGCCCTTATTATACCTATATGGAAAGCGCCAGTGTTATGCAGTACGCAGGTACAGTTGACATGTGTGCGTTTTTGAAATGTGTGGATGTGTGGGTCCTTACCCCAAACAATGGGGATACGTTACCGTCTTACTGTGGAATATCAGTACATTCTATGGCTGTCGTGCACATTGGCCTTGAAATAGTTACATTTTAGTTGCCATTTAGTCTGAAATTTTCCACTTATTTTCTGCTATGTCAATAGAAAAATGTTCATTTCAAGCTTCAGCTATTGCAGCCAGTTCTTGAATGACATTACTAGAGGTTATCAGCCCGGCTGCAGTTCAGGTGTAGAAAGACTAGAAAACTACGCGGAAATTCTAACTTTACTTTTCAATTGTGCAATAATGGAGGTTCCCAACGTAGGTCACTCTCTGGGTGAAGAGTGTATAATGGACTGTGCATTAAAGGGGTATTCCCATCACTCAAAAATTTATGGCATACCACAAGACATGGTTATACTTTATGATCAGTCTATGAGTCCAGGACACCGCTGTGCAGGGAAAGACTTAAAGGGGTTGTGCGGGAATGGAACATTTCTTACATTGTATATACTGTACTGGAAAGGATCAACTTACAAATAAAGATCTAAAGAAGAAAAGAAGGGAGTACTCACCCAGTCGTAGCTTTTTTCAAAAAAACATCCTTTTATTCAGTCCTAGATAAAAACATATCCATAGGATTAGATAGGGAGAGAGGAACTGCACCTAGAATGCCCCTCATCTTGTGAAGCTCTGACTCTTCATCACGTCAAGTATCATGTGCTAGGTTAGGGTCAGCTCACTGAACGGTCTGTGTCCCTTGTGAATCAGTGCCTTGGTTGCCAAGATATCACTGTTTTTGCCATTGCTCCATAAAGGTAAGTAGCAAAGTTTTCGTTGCAACAAAGAGTTCACTTACATATTGACAAAAACTGTGATATCTTGGTGACAGAGACAGCAATTCACAAGGGGGAAAACACTGTTTGATTCAGGGGACCATAAGCTATCTGCCGGGTTAATATGCTGGGTTCTTGTGACAGACTCCCTTTAAACTGACTCAGGTCTCCTGCCTATGATTTATACCAAACATCAAGGGCACCCCCACCTTCCTCCAGCCAGGAGACCACCACAAAGGTGTGCCCAGGGGAACAACCACCAACTACATCTACACCAGTGGAACACCCTCACTGCACTGCACTAGGGCTTGTGGAGGTTGTGCAACCTGTCCACACATTGTGCATACCATTGCATCAAAACTAGTCATAAGATAGCTGTCAGCTGCCACAATTTTGGCTGATAAAACTTAATATTTATGGGCTGCTTTAGAACTGAGTTGCAATACCAGACACAATCCATGGACAAGTGTAGTGCTGTTTTTGAAAGAAAGCAGCCATATTTTTTTTAATCTTGGACAACCCCCTCAACAACTGAACTTTGGTTCTCCAGATCTGACCCTTGTATAGTTAGACAAATGTTCCTTTGGAAATAATAGCTGACAGCTGATCAGTAGGGTTACTGTCTTTGGAGAAGGGCTTGTCCTCATGGACAGCCTTTTTAATGCTCTTTTCTGTACTTGTTTTATGGATCTGGCCCTTTAGCATCCAAATAATCCATTTTTTAGGTGTGTTGCATTGACTATATATTAGACCAGATATAATACATAAGTGCCAGTATAGTGAATTGCGACTCTTTTGCTTCGAGGACCAGCATAGCTACAGAATCCACAAGCATTCCAAGTCCTGAATCATTACATTTCCACAATAGTGAGACCCTCATGACACCAGCCTGTGTAAATGTTTGCAATTCCTGGACAGCTACATAATGCAGCAATGGGTCAAAGAGCATAGGATGAGATCACTGCTTTTTACATTGCATGCTCTAACACGTTCAGTATTCATTGGCGGGTAATATCCTGGGTAATTGTCAGCAAAATCTGGGCTGAATTGAACACATACAAGTATCTATGACCAGCTTAACTTCCATCAAAACCTAAAATTCACATGTGGCTGCAACTACCCTCAGGACCCCCCTCTAGCCAGACCCGCTGCAAAGAGCAACTTTTGCTCTGGAGGACTTGGTTGAACCATGTATTGCATGGTCACCCATTGATTTTGCAGGTGCCATGTGATACTTTATTTGCCCTGGAAATGATTTGGCCAAAAATATCTGTTTGGAACAATGGCCAACCTTAGTCAATCTGAGCAGGCTCAAGTGTCTTTTTTTTAACTACTAAACTTCCTTCAAGAGTTTCGTTGTGGGCAGCCGTGGATGGCAATGTGTGCAGTCTCTGCCTGGGACATGTTGGTGGGGTTGGTTCATTTTGTTGCCATTTTCCAGATGTGCTATGTGGCTGTTGACTATGGTGTGATTTTTATTGTCTTCCCTTTGCAGGGGCAGCTTGTAATAGTGAAGCTGCACCTAAGAGTTGTGTCACGTGAGGAGTCTTTTGGAAACATCTTGTGGTGTAGCCCAATGCCAGCTGAAGCATGGCGCCTCGCTTTCATCAGGGCAAAGGTATACTGTATAAAGAGACACCTCCATGCCTTTTCAGGTGTGTAGGTTTTTGGTGTACAGGGTCCATCCGGTCTGGTCGGTCTGTCTTGTCCCAGGGAGTTGGAGGCCTGGTCCATAAGAGTCCCCTGTGCGAGCCCGCTGGCTCCTGCAGGTGTGTCAAAAGAGTTTGGAGTTGCGGATTGCGCCTGTCATCTCCTGCATGTTCCATTTGCTGTCATATATTTGCAATCAATTTTTGCTCCAGAATTCCTGTGAATTTTCATTAGTAAAACTGATAAATTAGGGGGAATTTATTAACCCGTATATGCCAGTTTTCTGGCGTAGGTGGGTATTTATGTGATGCATCTTAATCCATTCTTGAGCCAAAGATGAGCCACATCCTTAGTTCTATGCCTCACTTGACACTTTTTGTGAACATGGGCAGAGCGGGATGGAGAGCAAGGCGTGCCAGGGTGTGAATTATAATTCTTTAAAATAATATTATTATAATGATTATAATATTATAATTATTTATTAGAAGTCATGCCAGAAAGTTATTATACATGAAGTCTATTCTAATTTCAATCCTTGCACATGGGAATGTGTTTGATTTATTAGGAAGCCGGATCCGCTTAATAAATTATGTGAGCCTTGCGCCAGTCAGGAACTTTAATAAGACTAGCATAGGGAACGCCAGTCTT
This sequence comes from Leptodactylus fallax, assembly GCA_947044405.1. Taxonomy (NCBI): domain Eukaryota; kingdom Metazoa; phylum Chordata; class Amphibia; order Anura; family Leptodactylidae; genus Leptodactylus; species Leptodactylus fallax. Next base: position 902,249 of record CAMRHE010000085.1, read on the forward strand.
GATATATTCTGCCCACTGCATTTTACACACCCATTCCTGTTCCTTGTTACCTATTAGGCCAGTATAAGAAATGAGTGACGCTGTTTCCTATGGCAACCAATCAGATTTCAGCTCAGAGTTTTCAAAGGAACTTTGGAAAATTCCATCCTACTTTTTTGCACAAGGAATGATAAATCTCCCATAAGGATATAAGGAATTCCTCATTAGTCATTGGTGGTCTTATGCGCATATGGCTTGGAGCTGCATAATAATTTTATTTGTCCTAAAGTCTTAAAAAATAAAATTAATCTCATTTTTCGGGACTTATCTTGATATTTTCTTATCTTTTCCTATTCTTCGTATTTATAATGTGCTGCCGGCTTGCCCAGCAGGTATTGTGCTCCTTCCTCTTATCATGTCTCTCAATGGAAAATGTTTGAAAAGATTCTTCAAGCAAACTTAGAGCCGGGAACGATCAAAGTTGTGTTTGTAGAAGTCCACACGTAATGCCCTGACCGCCACTGAGAGAGTTCAAAAACTCTTCCTCTTAGAAATTGTGATAATTTTTTGCTTTTCATCCTAATCACACACTTCAATGTCAAATAATGCAGGAGCGAAAATTATTGATGTACAGAGGTAGGAACTCTCAAAGACCCCTGCGGTACTTTATGGCGGGAGCTGTTAAAATATTACATTGCAGAAATGACATTCTCGGAGACAGTGACATTTGGGATACATTGACAATACTCAGACGGCAGAACTTCTGCTTTTACGTTATTTCATGTGTTTTTTATGACCTTCAGTACTAAGAAAATAATTGATTATAGATATCAGACGACTGGAACATCTAGCTCTCCATCTGTTGTGAGACTACAACTCCCAGCCTGCAGGAATCAGATCATGCTGGGAGGTGTAGTATTTCACAATAGCTGTAGGTCACTGATAATATGATGCATATATATATGGTATGTCTAAACTATAACATTGTGTGCATCAATTTATTAAAGGGGGAAGTAGAGTATGTGGCTCAGAAGCACCATTCATTTATGTAGACCAAGTGGGGGCGTCTACTTATTGGATGGATGGGTCCGAGAAGGTTGAACGTGCCCTAGAGACAAATATGGTATACCAACTTGTACTGATCCAAGGGCATAGATGGATAGGGTATGTGCCCCTGAGCAAACAACCGGAGGGGTAACTTAAACCTCCTGGGACCCAGTGCAAAAGCGGTAATGGGGCTTCAACTTCCCATGTGCTATCTAAAATACTGGTGTCTTCTCAAATCATACAGAAGCCTTTGGGCCCCATAAGGCTACAGGGCCCAGTATCGTATGCCAACTCTGAACCCCCTATAGCTACGTCTCTGTGAACCCCCTATAGCTATGTCCCTGTGAATCCCCTATAGGTACGGCCCTGCCAGGACATTTAAATAAGTGTCTGATCACTGGAGCCCAACAGCATGAAGAACAAGGATCCCCCTAGTCCCCGTGTGAATTTAGCAGTGGAATGCCTGCGTGACCACCCCTCAGTTCACTGCTATGGGACCAGCTATCAGATTGCCAAGTACATTGTTCCATCAGTCCCTTAGAAGTGAATGAAGCAGTGTTCTTACATGTGCACTACTCTTCCATTCATATAAGGAACTTGTGATGTTCTTGTGATCAGTGGAAGTCCCAGCGGTTGAAACCAACACTGCTCGCTATAAAAAACGTAGTGGCAAGTCTAAGTACTGCAGCGCTATCCCATACCCTTAAGTGGGACAGCACTGCCTCGGTACAGGAGACTTAATATTAGGATAGGCCATCAATTGTAGAAAGTGGATAACCCCTTTAACCAGGTGCCATATTGTCCAGAAACAGCTGATCTGTAGGGTACCCTGCTGTCAAACCCCTGCAGATGTAATATTGATGGCCTATCCTAAAGATAGTCAATTAATATTAGAAAAGTGGATAACCCCATTAATACAAGAAGAGAAAAACATGGCATACCTGGACATGTATTGCGTTTAAACGAATGGGAGTGAGGTGCAGTACCACACACAACCTGTTAAGAAGTGTGGCGCAATTTTATGAAAGAAGCGGACATGTTTTTCTGATCCTGGACAAACCATTTACATTGTACTTTTTGCACAGCAGATCAGCAGAGATGTGAAAAGCTATTACTTGGTTGTAAGTACCATTTAGAAGCAGAACTTTGTTGCATGGTACTAGATAATGCAAAGCTGAAATAAAGTGAGGTAAGATTTTACCTCATCCTCCGTTCTACCTCATCCTACGGTCTTGCAGAGTTACCTGCCTGGCAGCACGCCTATTACACGGAATCAGTGACATGTATGACTCATGGCAGCCATACCTGTGGGTACAGAGATGATTTCACTACCAACTACAAGCCGCCCACAGAAAGTTACAGAGAACAAAGTGTTTGGAAGCTGGGCCCTGTAAACCAGACAGAAAGCTTCTGTGCAGGGTGTGGTAATGGGTGTTGGCAAGAGAATCAGCGTGGTACCTTGGTTGCCATAGAAACTAAGAAGTCTTACACATGCATAATTATAGCCCTGTCAGGAGGAACATGAGAGTACGGGAAATGCTCAGTGTCTGAAGCTGTAAAGTAGTCGATGGTTCATATACTAAAATATAGTAATGATATATACAGTATGGGTGATAACTGAGGAACTATTTCAATAGAGGTTGCAGCTAAAAAAAAAGGACCTGTAAATTTTAGGGGTCCTCAAAGTATATGATCACAAAGGAGTCAGTAAAGAAATTATATAGGAGTATACCAAGGGGGTGCTGGTAGGGCATGTGCCCCAGGTGCTAGAGATGTCAACAGGTCACTATGCTTTGGTAAGGGTATTTAGATACAGGCTAGGGCAGCAAGCTCAATCTTTGCCCCAGGTAAAGAAGGCCTAACCATGACTGTTACAGTATGCGAGGGGTGTTCATAAGTTATCTACCTCAGTTTGTTCTGTCAGTGTTAGGGCTGGTTCACATCTGCGTTCGGTTTCCGTTCGGGGGAGTCCGCTTGGGGACCCCCCCCGAACGGAAACCTATACGCATAGAAAAGCGGTTTACCTAAGGAAACCTGCGGACCCCATAGACTATAATGGGGTCCGTGTGGTTTCCGCTCCGTTTCCGCACAAAACATGCGGAAACATACTGAGAGGAAAGTGCTGCTTACAGCATTTTTTCTCTCTTTTTGCTTCGTGCGGAAACCGAGCGGAAACCACATGGACCCCATTATAGACTATGGGGTCCGAAGGTTTCCTTAGGTAAACCGCTTTTCTATACGTATAGGTTTCCGTTCAAGGGGTCCCCAAGCGGACTCCCCTAACAGAAAACCGAACGCAGATGTGAACTGGCCCTTAGAAAGCTGAGCTTGTCTGTACAGGTTGAGACATGTTAGGCATGGAACACAGACAGTAGCAGTTCAGTCTGATGAAAGCACTGGAAGTGACAGGAGGGCAAGTCCAGTACAGTGCAGGCTATTAAGAAATTAAGGGATTTGGAGGATCGTTCTGTGATTAAGTTCCTTACAAAGGAAGAAAAGCAACCTAAAGAAATCCATGAAAGGATGATTTATGTACATGGCAGTGATACACCTTCCTACTACCAAGGATAGTTTTGGGCCAAGCAGTTTAAATGGGGTAGAGAATCCATTAAAGATGACCCTCTTTCTGGGCGACCTGTTGAATAATCCTAAGAGGAAATGTGGAGGCAATGATTTTGGAAGATTGCTGGGTCAAAATCAGTGTTATAACTTCTGAATTAGGCATTCTGGTTGGCATGGTTTCCATGATGTTCCCAGTGGGTGCCAAGAATGTTGACGCCTGAGCAAAAAACATGTTGCCAACATTTTAGTCAAGAGAATTTAGACATGCTTAGAGAAAATACAGGAGATTTCTATTCTCGGGTTGTTACGGGTGATAAAACATGGGTCCACTGCCATGATCCTGAGACCAAACGAGTCCATGCAATGAAAGCACAAGGGTTCACCAACTCCAAAGAAATGTTGTGTGCGGCACGCAACTGGAAAGGTCATGGCAACAGTTTTTTGAGCTACAGAAGGTGTCATTACTCGAATTCATGCCACACAAGACAACAATTACTGGAGACAATAAGGCATTACATGAGGGAACCAAAGAGAAATGCTGTGGGAAGTTGTCGGCAGAATTTTTGTGAAAAGCGTTGCGGGAAAAACCGCAATGCGTTTCCGCCAAGGTTTTTCCCACAGCGCCTTTTGGCTGCAGCTCACTACATGGGGCCTTAGCCTAAAGGGGTTTTCTGGCCACAAATCATATTTTCATACCATGTGTCCTGGTCACCTTTGGAACTTATCTCCATCTGCCTTACACTGCGACAAAGTTGTGCTTCATTGTACTCATTGTACTTTATTGGCTTTTCCGGGTCTCAAACCGAATTTTCATACTGATGTCAGGGTTCAATACCAGGCCACGCACAGATCAGCTGTTCTAGCAGCCTTCGGTTACTGTAACTGAAGCTGCTGGTGGACAAGTGGCACATACAGTACAGTGCCGTTCCTATTCAATTGATAGGAGTGGCACGCAGTTCATCTGCACCCACATGTACTTACAGCCATAGGACTGAAGTTACCCACTTTTAACTTTGGTAGCTAAAAAACAGTGTAAGGTTCTATTCAGATCACGTTTTTTACATCTATTTATCGGATGTGGATGTATTTGCAGATAATTTTTGTTAGTTGGATAACCCCTTTAATATATTGGTGTTAGCATAGACCTTTAAGGGAATATTTTAAGGGGATGTCCTACCTAAACATCTTCTGTCTTTATGTCTTAGGGTCTATGTAAGACTCTCTATTAGCTAGAGCAGCTCCCACTGGGTCTATCTGACCCCTATTACATGGTTTCCTAGCTGACACACCTTGTTTGATCAAAGGTACTTGAGGTACAAATGACAAGCCGAAAGGGACCCTTCTAAAAATAGAAAGAGGATTGTCCTAAATGGAAAACCATTTTGGGTTCTGCTTTCCCAAAGACGTATATACTGTATGTCACATCTGATCTGTACAGAACAGGAGAATTCTGGCAGTTCACCTGAGGACTGAGGACTGCTGAATATCCTGCATGTTGGGAACATTTTGCTATTTGGCAAACTCACTGAACCTGACATATAATAAATACACATATATGAAATGTTTTCCTTAGTAAATGGGGTCAAAAGTTTTCAATGTCTCTTTTTAAACAGCTTCTAGACCTGACTGTAACAAAGCACCGGAACTCAGTCCCCGAATGGAGGACTCAGAACTCAAGATATCACGCTCAAAGGCAAGGTCTCTCCTTGGCATGTCAAGCTAAGCTAAAGAAAATGTTCTAGAAAAGAAAAATGATACAAGGCCAGCTAATAAGCAGACGAGGCAAAAACATGTCCCAGTTTAATAGACAGATAGAATCAGAAAGAATAGAATTTAGTATAAGATAGCTGTATATGCAGAAACACAAATAAGGTGTCTTTAAATCTGGGTCTGGCTTTATAGGGAGTAAGCATGGATACTCTTTTAGGACACATTCTGCTATGGGACGAGTGAAATAATACCAAATCAACTACCTGAGGGCTGAAGGTTGCCTGTATATCTCTTTGGCCCTACTTCCTTCTTTGTTGGCCTCCAGTCATGGAGTTGGAGGTACTCTAAGTGTCAAACTTGGGTAGATCGGGCCTATGACTGAAAACGAATTTGGCAACTCCCTTCTCCCATCTGCACAGTACACAACACATCAACACTCAGCTTACACCAAACTGCAGGTGGAGCCCGGTTCCTGCACCTGCTATAGGAAGTCCAAGGAGCCACATTACCATAGAACTGGCCTCTGCATTTCAGTCACCACTAGGTATACTGGTATCTCTCCCTCAGTCAGTGGTCTAACATTCAGGTGTCGGTCTTGTTGGATCTGAGACACCTCCAGAGGACCCTCTACTTTAGGTCAATTGACACAGTTACCTTCTATAAAGAAACAGCATGTTACACACATAACAGTTCAACTCGGAGAAATAGATACAGGGCAAGTCCTCTAGAGCTCTCTATTCTCGCAGTATCAGTCCTCCTGTAACTCTCCTTCTGGTAACTCGGCATTAGAGACAGGTGAATTGGTTTGTACCAAGCCGGGTTCGACCAAAATATTCCAAATTGTTTGGCTTTTTACTAAACCGAACAAACGGAGATTCGTCTGAAGAGAACTAAAATGGCTGTCGCATTATAGAGTCTAAAAGGTGGAGGCCTAGGAGAGATAAAAAAAAAAATCATACTTACCTTCCCTTAGCTCTTTTGGGCCTTCTCACAGGCCTCAGCGGTGACTGGGAGCATGACGTCACCAGGAAAGTGCCAGATGCCACAAGGAGGTCCAAAAGAGGTGAGGGAAGGTGAGTATTTTTTTATTTTTTTTACACCTACCCTGGGCCTCCACCTATTATACTCTGGGGTAGGTAGAGAACCTGGCTCTGTAGGAGTTGGTTCGTGCATCTCTATTCTCAACCTAAAGAATGGGGCGTGGCCCTACAGCATGGTAACCTGCTCCACTGGTACTCTTGCCCCCTGACCATTGGGAAAAGCACTCCAGACTCCTCCCATACCTTTCTCCACTATTTTACTCAACATGCATTCGATCACGCCAGTACTGGTGATCCTGCCATGCTCCAATAGGAGTTGTGCCAGTACTGGTGATCCTGACAACTACACCAAAAATCTGTAACAGGGTTGAAACCTGCCTGATGTTGTGATGACCCACATGGGCTCATGAATATGGCTCCTTCCATACACAGGCCTGTCCAAGGTCAGGACTGCCAAGTCCTACTCCCCCTGGTGCTTACAAAGTTGGATGAAGCACACACTCACTCGCAGGTCTGGTTATCACCAGTACTTTACTGCAGTGTGTTAATTTTAGCACAGTAGAAGTTAACAGCAGTTGCTTGGACACAGCAGGAATTAACAGTTGCTCAAGTATAGCAAAAAATTTTGCAGCTTGTCACGGTCAAGATGTTCGCTCAGCAGCCTTCTAACAGCGTGAGAGAAGAAGCCCCAGGGCAACCCACAGCAGTCTCCCTGTTAATACACACGTCTCACTCAGCTCACATGGGTTCCACTTCTCTATCTACACACCTAGGTTTGTGATGGTAGCTTTTGGATAAAGACCAGGCTCCAGCCCTGGACTAGCACAAACACTCTGCACTGATGGGTAACCATAACGGTTTGAAACAAAAGAAACCTGCACAAGAACTAGGAACTAGGCGTGAGAAAACCCACTTTCCAATCTGTTGTGACTATGAGGCGTTAGGCCATAGCGTGCCAAGGCTGTACCTCCAGGGATCTAGAAAGGATTCTGCCCAGTGCACAGCCAATAGGTTCAATTGGCTTCCACCAGTGTGGAAGAATCATCGCAACACCATGTCTCCAGAAAATATATCGAAGAAAGTGACGGCTGCAAAACACTTAACGTTACAATTGCACAAAGAGTATTCACAGTTAAGGGATAGTATGACAATACACAAGTATACACAGTACAACACCTCACAGTTACAATGTACCATTACAACATAGACATAAACAGTATACAAAGCATCCGTATCCTATTGTGAGTGAGGACCTAATCATAATCGCCCACCTATGGCCATACTTGCGGAAGGTGGTGAGTTCCACCACCTTAGTTCAGCAGATCTGAAGAGGTTCATTCTAAAGATAAGTGCAGCCGCCACAGACTGGTCAGAATTTATGCCACATTCTGTGGATATGTCATAGATGTCTCTGGTTGGAAAACGTCTTTATACAATTATGTGGTGGAAATTGACGTGTGTTGTAGATTTTATATTTGCAGTATATTCATTTTTCCTGTGGACTTTGACTAAATGTTTCACCTTTTCACCATGAACAGGCAAAATTCCATGACAAATCCTTTCTCAAGCTTTCACAACGGATTAAGCAGGCTAAATTAATAAACAAATAAATTTGTAGTTTTTGCCAAAATCCACGGCAAAGACTTGACTGTGACATAACCTTAAAGTGTACCTCGAATTCTAAAACCACTTTTCATAAATGAATAGTACAGGTGAATATAAGAAACTTTGTAATATATCTTACTAAGGAAATCTGTTTCCTTCTCCACTTATTAGGCTGCTCTCCTCCTCCATGTCTTCACTCAGACTGTTTATTAGTCTAGAATCCTTCTTTTTTTTCAGCCTCACATACAGAAGTCTATAGAAAGGGGATGGGGGGCTATTAATTGATTTATTGCCTCATTCTGTGCAGTGGTAGAGTCTTATCTTGAAAGATAACAGTGACAAAAGTGCTCCCTTCCTCACAGTGTAGGAGAGTGTGTCTTTTTCAGCAACCTCCTCCTTCCCCTCCCCTTTCCATAGGCTTCTATGTAAAAAGTGGCCTAACCTGATAATTGGAGAAGGAAACATATTTCTTAAATAAGATCTATTACAAAGTGTCTTATATTCACCTGTACTATTCATTTAGAAAAAGTGGTTTTATAATTGGAGGCACATTTTAAACTCTAATAATAGCCAGAAATGATGCTATGGTTGAGACCAGTGCTAGTGGTTAGACCTGGTGTGCTCCAGAGCCAGTCTTCCATATGAAGGGAATTTATTCTCCCTGTATATCCTATTATATACCAGCTCAATCAGCAGACTACACTTTCACTGCTGTGTGTGTATGTAGTCAGTTCACAGCTGCTCACTGAACATAATAAAAGATTGCCTGCACATGAACCGGGGTATGTATTATTATAGTGACAATGAATGAAATCTCTCCCAGGATGCTGGACTCCTGATGAGATGGATGACAAATCCATTGAGTGCTTTTCTGGCTCGTAGCCAGGTTAGGGCCATGTCACACACTCAGCACTGTATTAGTGATTAATGCTCCACATCTGACCATGAGGTGACTATGTGAGAGTACATGGGCCGGATTCCATGCAGCCACTTCTTATACATGTCCGTGCTTGACATCCAACCTAAATTATGCATACTTTGAGTGACTTTATAGATGAGTCTACAATACTTGCACAGGCCAGTGGAGGAGCTGATGTTCCCTGGCTTCTCTTATATCATCCACAGTCAGGGCTAGACTAGAGGTTCCCCCATAAAATTCCTATGTATGTAAGTTTCAATGTAAGGCTGGAAATGAAACTGAAAATTTTTATACAGTGTGAAAATAGGAATGTCCTCTGTAGGGGACCACATTCAAACAGTTCCAGAGGATCCTCTGATGGGTCCCGGCTGTAACACAATGGTCCTGCAGAAGACAACAAAAGGGAAGGATAGTATGGTCTATTTCCTAGGGATTTTTGGAGAGTGGGCCCCCAAATCATTTTATCTGCTGGGCCCAAGGAACCTTAGTCCGACAGTGAAGGGAACCCAAAAACCAAACTCTATAAGAAACCTCTAGATGACATCATCCACATCGACATCACCAAGGGAATGGGGGACAAGGCTGATGCAAATGTCCATAGGTAGCCATTGCTCTCTGGGAGGAGGATGTATGGCTTTGATTCACATAGTCATCTGCTACATGGGTTTTCCCATGGCAGTCGCATTGTCCATTTGGTACAACCATGGCTACAGTCTGTCTTGGGTCATTTCTTTGCACAAGCCTGGAGAGGGGGCATGGAAGGGTACGAGAAACTGCAATACAAGAAAGAAAGACAACAAAAGTAGAAAGTGGTATGCTCTCATATATAGACACGATCACATGATCTGCCTCTTGAGTGTGCTCTCTCCACAGAATGTGCCCATTTGCAGGTCCCAGTGACACCACAAGAACCTCAGTCAATAACACCTTTTAAAGAGGTGGATCACCCTAGACTACCTGCTCTTGAAACCAAATAGTCAACATTAACTCTTAAATATGCCATAATGTGACAGTAAAGGCCCCTACCAGTAACACTTCCCCATTCCCCTCCATGCCTGCTTCCTTGTAATCACAAGGACAGGCAGCTCCTGCGCAGCATGATTGTGGGAGCCGTTTGGTGTCCACGAAAGCCGGGAGCTTTGAGAAGGCTCCCAGGCCTGTCATAGCTATATATGTACTGGGGCTGATCTGTGGCAGGCCTCAATAGTTATATAATAATTTCCCCATACACTGTAATACAGCAGTATTGCAGTCTATGGTACAAGCAATCTGATAATTGCAGGTTCAAGCCCCCTATGGGAGATTAAAAAAAGTTTTTAAAAAAATGTGAAAAAGTTAATGAAATATAAAAAATAAAAAATATTATAAAAATTCTAATGACCCCCCCCCCCCCCCCACACACACACACACTGAGATCCCAAATAAAAATACACAGAAAAAAACGCCTTATGCAGCCCCATATACAGAAATATAAAAAAGCTATAGGTGTCAGAATAAGGCAACTGAAAGAAAAACATTTTTTTTTTAAAGTTCTGGATTTTTGTTAAGGTGATAAAGCATAACAAAACTTATATACATTTTGCAATAGTAATGGCATGTAAACAAAACCCATAAGGAAATGTTGCAAAGTCTGTTTTTTTCCTAAATTCCCCCCCATTCTGAAGCTTCCTAGTACATTGTGTGGAATAGTGAATAGAACCACTAAGGCTAAATTCACATCTGCATCGGAATCTCAGTTGGAGACTCCACTTCTGAATGCCCGAAATCGGCGGAGAGGAAAGTCCTGTACGGAGGACTTTTCTCTCTGCTGCTTTCAGTATGAAAACTATGGACACCTAGCGGACCCCGTTATAGTCAGTGGGGTCTGCCTGTGTCCGCAGATAACGGCTGTTTTAGCAGATGTGAGTCTAGCCTAAGAAGTACAATCTGTTCTGCAAAGAATCAGCCATGAGAATGGAAAAATAAAAAAAATTAAGACTTTACAAAGGTGGAGAGTAAAAATTCAAAAGTGGCGGGAAAGGGTTAAGAATGTACACTGTATACAGTAGTTTCTTAAATAGTCTATTCCCATGGCTGTTGGTCGGGGTCATGTGGTCAGACTACCAATGACTCACATGTCATGCTATTGTTTCCTGGGAAAACACAGGTATACCTTCCTGTAGATGATGTAATAACATACACTGTGGAATATCCTAGCAACACAACACGTATAAATCATGGGCTGCATGCACTGGTTATGTTATCTCCTAAACTGGACTTTGCTTCTGCTGCCATAAATAGTCAGATTTCTATCATCTTCCGTTCAGGGTGTGACTAAGACCAGGTGCAAGCACAGGCACAGAGAGGAATCCAGGGTGACACATCCTTTATAGAGAGGAAAACTGCCATTTACATTGTCCTCCAGGGTGAAGGAAATTTTTCAACTGTCTATAATCTAAGATATTTGGTATCCATAGAGCACTGGGTGGTGTAATGTTACCTATAAGGCTGCTCACTGCAAGGTGACCCAGTTACTGCCCGCTGACAATGTTCCTTCTTAGGTTCTTATTAAGATCATTAAAATAAGACAGTATTTCATTGTACATTGGAATGTGGAAATTTTCTTTGGTTATAAAATGTCTGAAATCTGTAGGAAAGTAGGGGCTGGCGGGGTGTGTGACCCAAGTCCTGGGTGCCAATAAGGGGCACCAACACTACTCCATGACCAGAATATTTAGATACAGGGCCAAAACAACAAACTGAGTCCTTGTCCTGGATGAAGAAAAGTCGTGCTATAATATTCTATGTACATTCTGTTTGCTACCTTAATAAAAATTGGTGAACTTTTCAAAAAGAATAGTAAAAAGGTCAATCCCATAAGGACGCCGTCCTGAAAGGCTGTACGAATTTGCAGAACAACTTATATTTTTAACTCTGTCATTTCCGGATGATTCCATTTGGAAAGGAGAATGTTAGAAAGCAGAAGCTCCTGTGTAAAAATTGTTACAGGGCTCCCCACCGATCATGGCCCATTTATAATACTGGCCCAACGGTCCATTTGCTATATAAGAAGATACCAGTATTAGAAGTGACACATGAAAGATGGGGGCACCCGTTACAGATTTTGCTTTGGGGCCAAGCAGTATGAAGTTACACCTCTGTCTACTTCCTCATACTTGTGCTTGCTGCACTTAGTGTCTTAAGGCAAAAGGTTTCACATTGCTCATGGGATAGGACATGGCCAACCTGACCTGGAGATATAGTATTGCATCCACCATACTAAGATTCTCGTTCTCTTCCAAATGGTCCCAGTTTTTGGAATTGATACACTATATTCAAAAAGCATGGAAACAGTATAGTCAGTATTAAAGGGGTTGACCAGGACTTCATTGGGAACAGAGCTGCATTAACAGTGCCTGGCCACTATACAGGGCACAGAGCCATCTGCTTCCAGCTCTGTGCACTGTATAGTGCATGGACTATACCCCTGACCAGCTAATCTGTGCGGGGGCCGACTGTCAGCTCCTACACCGATCACATATTTATTGCCTATCCTAAGGAATAATAATACATTTCTGGACAACACCATTAAGTCAAGTAATGAAAATCATAAGCTTTTACAGACATTCCTTCTACATTTCTTCATCCCTGAGACACTAGCTATGATCAGAATGACACAGAAACAAGCACGCATCTGTTACAACTTGCAGCGAATGTTACAATTACTGATCTCAGCAAAGCCAAGTGTGAATGAAGAAGGAAAGCAGAATAGAGACAAAAGAGTCTACACCCAGCTAATGACATCTAACAAAGACGCACTAATTCTCAGCACTGTATAATATGGATGACATCATCTTTACTAATACGACAAATACATCTTTCTGGACTTTGCAAGGATCATATAATATATCTAGTGAGTCATAGCAGAGGTGGCAACACATTGAGGTCCACGGATCTCCTAGTAAATGAGAAGGGGATAACCAACGCTGTAATGGCAGCAGCATATTATAGAGCAGGAGGAGCTGAGTAGATTGATATATAGGTTAGTTAGACACGTTCCTGTATAACTTGTCATCATTCAGGGTTTAGGAGTCCAGTGGGTGGTCCCATTCAGTGACTGACAGTTATTTGTATATGCAATATACTTCTACAGGGAAAGCTGTGAATCACTAAAACCACCTATTGGACTCCTAAGCCCAGAATTAGCACAGATTGAAATGGCCACTAACTTTTCAGACTTTTTAGTCTTACTTAATAGATCATGTGATTCTGGACCAAAGTGTAATGCACTTTATTTAAAAATATTGCTGCCTGCAAAACCTCTCTAAATTTCCTGCCACTAGGTGTCTCCCTCCTTCCTAATTTGCAGTTCACTGCCTGTCGCTAGGGAAAGTCCATCTGTAGAGATGAACAGACTCAAGATGAAACGCAGAAAGAGGTGGGGGAGGGGCAGGTCTTTTTTCACACCCTCTGCATGTTTACACACAGATCTACTGCTTGGTGCTAGTACCTGCCTGTACACTGACAGAACAGTCTGCAGCTGCTCACAGCTCACAATGAATGTAAGGAGAGTCTATCTACTTCTGACTAGCTGCTTGTTTTATTGCTGATGGCCTGGATCTTCTATATCAGGGATAATCCCTGGCTCCTGGCTCTTTCATTATGGCAGTGGCTGGGAGAAACCTTCATCTCCCACCCACTGTCCCCAAACCCTGATCCGTTGCACTAGCGGCAATTGGTAATCATCCTTGCTGCCTTCATACATGTGGGCTCTTAAGTAGGCAGCAGGGATGATTGCTGATCTCTGCAGCTGCTTATTGTAAGGGATCGGGGCCTGGGGACAGCAGGCAGGAGATGAAGGTGTCCCCGAGCTGCTGTTAATATTAATTATGTGTAGGGGCACTAATGGGGAATTATACTGGGAGGGAACTAAGGATCATAACGTAAGGAGGTACAATAATGGGCATTATACTGTGTGGAGCACTAATGTCCTATTATGTACCCCTCACAGTATAATGCTCCTTAATGCCCCCACTTACCATATAATCCTCCTAAGTGTCCCTACTCAAAGTATAATGCTCCTTAGTGCCCCCACCCAAATTATAATGCACGTTAGTGCCCCCACCCACAGTATAATACTTCTTAATGCCCCACCCACTGTATAATGCTCATTAATGCCCCCACTTACAGTATAATGCTCCTTAGTGCCCCTGCACACAGTATAATACCACATTAGATGCCCCCTGCACAGTATAATGAAACATTCGTGTCTCCAGCACACAGTATCATGCCACATTAGAAAATATATTTTCCTAATTTTTCTTGTGCATCTTATAGTGAGGCACATCTTTTTGTCCGAAAAATACCTTAAATACTGGACGTGTTCAGCTGCTGTTCAGCTTTGACATTTATTTGATCGCAGAATGCGTCAACGGACCTTTACTAAAAGTAATTGAGTACCCTTCTCTATATTATGGTCACTAGGGATTTTTCAGCTATTTGTTTGCTCTATTACAATTACAGAATTACATGTAATAATGGATGAGGGAGGGGCAGACTGCTCTGCATTGTACACACCCACTGCCTCAGTGAGAAATGCAAAATGTACTAGTCATAAGGGGTCTATTAGCATCAGAAAAACTGATAGGGCACCACATATGAAGGCTTATACAGCAAAACAGACTGTCTAATATAACCCTGCAGGTATTTCAACTTCTGATGGAAACTTAGGTACTCTTTAAATAAATCACTAAACCATTTGTAACAAAGTGTTATATCTATTTGCTCAACTACTCCTGCTATATAACATGTTGCCTGCAGATTGAATGCACTTCTAAGGTTCACTGCAACTTTTTCCTGCATGTTGAGGACAGAGAACACTACCATGGGAAGTCCCTTGTGTCCAAACATTTTAGCAGAGGAGTAAAACATTAGTATGAATCTCTATAGCGGAAGTAAGAATAAGATTGCCAGTGTTCCCTGACTCCAGCAACAAATAACGGGAACTTGACAACACGTGAAAAGCCTCCACGTATGGTGCATCAATTGTAGTATTAGTCTTCTTATATGGGGCAGAAGCTTACAAACACCAGTAATCCTTCTGCTATATTGCTAAAGCTATTAGTTTGTTGTTGGGGTAGTTGCTGGGAACCTGCCGCTCGGCTGTGGCCATCAGTGAAGTGACATGACTACTGGTGGGAGTCCCTGATCATCTGCAGATACTTGATTAGTTAGCTCTCTCTATTTTAAAACTCCTAGCTTCTTGCAGTTTCTTTGCTGGTTATTACAAGTACTATGTGTGTTTAATCCAGTAGTTCTCTATATGATTCAGCCTCTTGTTTCAGGACATTGGTGTTACTTAGAGATGGATGAACCTCTCATTTAGTGTTCGGGTTTGGTGACTCTGGTTCCCGATTTGTTTCAGGACGTCCAAGCTCGGAACAAACCGCTATGTGTTTCCGCTGCAGTCTTTTCCGCAGTGCTTTTTGGCTGCGGCCTGCTACATGGGGCCTTAGCCTAAAAGACATTTTATAACACTCTGCTTCATCTCATACCTTACAATAGAACCCATCTAATAAAAAGACATTGTCCAATTTGGAGTCTTTATGTCTTGATTTAAGTGTTGATTTAGCAAAAGCCAAAAATATTCCTGATAAGGCAAAATGAGTGAAGGAATATGCAAATAAGTTCTTGATGGAAAAAGGAAAATTTGCTCTAGTGTCAACTTTTGGAAGGTAGCTCCTGGCTTTCAATGTAGATCAATGCTGGCTTTCAGGTAGCCTACAAGGATCAATTCATAGACAGTTTGGGATATCGTTGTAATACATTCTATATCTGTTTAGAATAGCAAATTCCAGGATCTCAGGCTTCCTGGCCGATTCTCTGTCTTTCAGTGCCCCACTGGGTGACACACATATGAAACTATGGGCATGACCTGCTGACTCAGAGAGTAAATACAGGTTGCCTGTGACTACTAATCAAAGTGTCATTTGTAGTCTACGGATTAGTCATGAGTCACTCTTCCATATTGAGCAAGAATATCACATAGTTAGTTTTCTAATAGGAATGTATCAAGATTCAGCCAAATGTTATTGGTTTTTAGGTGGTCCAGATCAATAAAAATGCATTAAACTCCAAAAAAAAAATCCAATTTTATACCTCTATTAGTATTTAAATATTGTTCTGCACTCCGTATACAGCTTGTCAGAGCCGTATTAGTATAAATGTAAATCCAAGCACTCCATTGGTTATGCAAAAAGTGAAAAAAAATGTATTTGTGTTCCACAATTTATCCTAGTCCATGCAGCAGTACAGGGTTAAATAAGAGTAGAGAAGTTAACATGTAGACTTCCTGCAGCCATGACATATGCCTTCTCTACACACCTCAGCTTTACTTGTGGCATATCCCACTATTATATCTACCTGCTTGGGTCTTCTCTCTTGGCACATTTGGTTCATTTTGTATATACTCAGCAACTGCATCGACTTGATTTGGCACCTGAATACTCCCACAGAGGAAGGTTTAATAACCGAAACGTCTGGGAGACTCTGCCAAGTACATACAAGTCTACATGTTTACTACTCTACTCTTATATAACCCTGTACTGCCGCATAGACAACAAGACAACGGAGTGCTTGGACTTACATTTATACTAATAGGGTCCAATACCCAGACCCTGCACAGATCATCAGTTCTGGTAAACTGCAGCTCCGCTCCTATATAAGATATAGCTGTGCGGTGTGTGCTGCCCGTCCACTAGCAACCTCCAGCACCCAGAGACTGCTAGAACAAATGATCTGTGGTTGTCAGACTCCGACAGATCACATAATGATGATCTATCCTGTGGAAGCACTGGACAAAAAGGGGGTCAATCGCCCTGTTCATCCCTTTTGGTAGTCCAGCCTAATGGGCAAGCAGGACTTTTCTCTCCGCATTTTTCAGGCGGAACCCATTATAGCGGTAACCGCTTTTAAAGCGGATTGGGTTTCCATTTTTCGGGTCCCCAAGTGGACCTGAAGAACAGAAACCCAAACGCAGATGTGAACCTAGCCTGAGTGTGCAGGCCGATGCTCCTCCGAGGGACATCCAATGGTCCGTTCCGTTCCAATGAACATAGAGCAGGTCCTATGCTGCTCCGTGTCATTGGAACAGAATGCATCGGAGTCCGAGTGTCATCCAAGTGCATTCCACTGCAAGCTCAGCCCCACATTGGACAGCACACTCCGTCATGTGCATGAGGTTTTAGTCTATCATTTGTGTATAAAGATAAAGCTATATACCACACTGTTATTGCAACAAAGAAGTCCATTATTATAATGTGGCTATTCACGTACTGCTACTGGATATATGACCTAGAGGCATCTTTATGAGTATTTAAGGTGACAGTGTGTGTTTATGGGGGCACTTGTGAGCATACTACCTAGTGAGCTCTCCGGCAGTGGGCCCTGCACTAGTTTACTTAGTTAGCTTGATCCTGGACACATACAGTGCCTTTCGAAAGTATTCGGCCCCCTTGAACTTTTCAACCTTTTGCCACATTTCAGGCTTCAAACATAAAGATCTAAAATTTTAATTTTTTGGTGAAGAATCAACAACAAGTGGGACACAATTGTGATGTGTAACGAAATTTATTGGTTATTTTAAACTTTTGTAAAAAATAAAAAACTGAAAAGTGGGTCGAGCCAAATTATTCGGCCCCCTTAAGTTAATACTTTGTAGCGCCACCTTTTGCTGCGATTACAGCTGCAAGTCACTTGGGGTATGTCTCTATCAGTTTTGCACATCGAGAGACTGAAATTCTTGCCCATTCTTCCTTGGAAAACAGCTGGAGCTCAGTGAGGTTGGATGGAGAGCGTTTGTGAACAGCAGTTTTCAGCTCTTTCCACAGATTCTCGATTGGATTCAGGTCTGGACTTTGACTTGGCCATTCTAACACCTGGATACGTTTATTTGTGAACCATTCCATTGTAGATTTTGCTTTATGTTTGGGATCATTGTCTTGTTGGAAGATAAATCTCCGTCCCAGTCTCAGGTCTTTTGCAGACTCCAACAGGTTTTCTACTAGAATGGTCCTGTATTTGGCTCCATCCATCTTCCCATCAATTTTAACCATCTTCCCTGTCCCTGATGAAGAAAAGCAGGCCCAAACCAAGATGCTGCCACCACCATGTTTGACAGTGGGGATGGTGTGTTCAGGGTGATGAGCTGTGTTGCTTTTACGCCAAACATATCGTTTTGCATTGTGGCCAAAAAGTTTGATTTTGGTTTCATCTGACCAGAGCACCTTCTTCCACATGTTTGGTGTGTCTCCCAGGTGGCTTGTGGCAAACTTTAAACGAGACTTTTTATGGATATCTTTGAGAAATGGCTTTCTTCTTGCCACTCTTCCATAAAGGCCAGATTTGTGCAGTGTACGACTGATTGTTGTCCTCTGGACAGACTCTCCCACCTCAGCTGTAGATCTCTGCAGTTCATCCAGAGTGATCATGGGCCTCTTGGCTGCATCTCTGATCAGTCTTCTCCTTGTTTGAGATGAAAGTTTAGAGGGACGGACGGGTCTTGGTAGATTTGCAGTGGTCTGATACTCCTTCCATTTCAATATGATCGCTTGCACAGTGCGACTTGGGATGTTTAAAGTTTGGGAAATCTTTTTGTATCCAAATCTGGCTTTAAACTTCTCCATAACAGTATCACGGACCTGCCTGGTGTGTTCCTTGGTCTTCATGATGCTCTCTGCGCTTTAAACAGAACCCTGAGACTATCACAGAGCAGGTGCATTTATATGGAGACTTGATTACACACAGGTGGATTATATTTATCATCAGTCATTTAGGACAACATTGGATCATTCAGAGATCCTCACTGAACTTCTGGAGTGAGTTTGCTGCACTGAAAGTAAAGGGACCGAATAATATTGCACGCCCCACTTTTCAGTTTTTTATTTTTTACAAAAGTTTAAAATAACCAATAAATTTCGTTCCACTTTACAATTGTGTCCCACTTGTTGCTGATTCTTCACCAAAAAAATTAAAATTTTATATCTTTATGTTTGAAGCCTGAAATGTGGCAAAAGGTTGAAAAGTTCAAGGGGGCCAAATACTTTCGCAAGGCACTGTATATGTTCTTAGTACAGCGCGTGTACAGATTATTTATTGGTGTAATAAAATTAAAGCCTGAGGCATCTTCACGGCCAATAATCTTTATTTCTCATGTTCCTAACAACTGTCTGTATAGTACACAGTCTATGGTACTAGCCTATGAAAGGTATGTCAGTATATTATTTTTAGAAAAATATAAAAATCTTTTGTTAAGTTAATAATGTAAAATACATTTTTAAAAAAAGTAAAATAAAACAAAAGTAAAAATCCACACACTTTTTTTTTACAATATACATGGATTAAAATACAGACTATATAGTAGATTTATTACATACATTGTGATTATTAGTATATGATTTTATATGATTAAAAAATTGCAGCAGAATTTTTTTTATTTCTGCATTTTTGGCCTAATAGAAATGAATGTAAATTAAATGCAAATTTACTGTATATATACCAAAACATGGCGCCTGGAAAAAGGACAACCTGTTTGCAAAATCAGCCTCAAAGAGCTACAGTACTGTACAAAAGTTTTAGGCAGATGTAGAAAATATGCCGCAAAGTAAGAAAGCTGTCAATTAACAAAATGAAGTGAATGAAGAAAATGGAAATCTAAATCCCATCAATATTTGGTGTGACTTTTGCCCTTTGCCTTCTATCAGATCTTCTCAGTACTTGCAGACAGTTTTTGAAGGAACTCGGCAGGGAGGTTGTTCCCGCCATCTTGGAGAACTAAGCACAGATCTTCTGTGGATGTAGGCTTGCTCCAATCCTTCTGTCTCTTCATGTAATCCCAGACAGACTGGATGATGTTGAGATCAGGGCTCTGTGGGGGCCGTATCATCACTTCCAGGACTCCTCCTCCAAAGGGCAAAGGTCACACCAAATATTAATGGGATTTCAATTTCTCTTTTCTTCATTCACTTCATTTTGTTCATTAACAAAATAAACTATTAACACTTCTATTTTTGAAAGCTTTCTTACTTTGCAACATTTTTTCCATGCCTAATATTTTTGCACGGTACTGTAAGTTGTCTTTAAAAAGTCTTGCAGCCCTTCAGGATGGCATCTTATGGGATTGACCTTTTTATTATTCTTTTTGAAATGTTCACCTTAGAGGAAACATCTTTTATAAAGATAGCAAACAGGGCGTACATGCGGTACATTAGCAGTTTGAGGGAATGACTCGCTCTCTGTAACATGGAGAGGGAAGGGGTTAAAGCAGTGTAAAAGGGCAAGGATTGATGTCAGCGATATGCTGTACAGCCCTGTGGAAAATGTCGGTAAATACTAGAAAACAAATAAATACATTCATTAATTCACCTTATTGTAGATGGTGTTTTCTAGAAGTGTAATTTGCTGAAGGCCATACTGTGTCATGATTCATTCCAAGCGGAAGTAATATTGATTTATGCCGACTCATAATGAGCTTTCTGGATTTAATTGTATCTCCAAACTTTATTAGAGCAACTCAAGCTGTGCACATCAGCAACTTCTAAATGAGGTCACTCGGCAACAGTGTACAGTATGTGTCATGTGGAGCACCTTAGGATGGAGGTGTAGAGGTGTGCTGTCTGTTCATTGAAGCTCTGCATATAGTCCCCTAAGGGCTGTTGACCTCCTTTTTGTTATTTTTGACAAGATCTCATAGATGTTGGTCCCACCTCTGGAATCCATACATATGTCCAGAATAGGGTCTCCTGAAGCCCCATTCTGATGGGTACCAGTGAATGGAGAGAGATCCACCATGCATGGCTCACTTCATTGGCTTCTATGGGAGATTCAAAAACAGCCGAGCAAGCAAAGCAAAAAACTGCACAGGACTCCCTTCTCCAGGGTCATGAAAACGGTGTAGACCACTGACACTAACCCGCGGGTTTTCACCTTGTTGCCTCATTCTTCAGCTTGCTCCACTGCTGATAACAAGAGAAGGAGAGCTCAACTATCTCCATCTGCTACGTCAACTCATATATGTCTCTTGTGCTATTGTGTAAGGGGATTTTCACACAGATGAATTTAGAGCTTATTTTAAGGCCAATTCTGTATCAAAATCAGCTCATAATTCCACCTGAAATTTGCCTCCATTTGGAGCAATCTTCACGCTGAGTCTGAATAGGAGCCAGATTTTGAAGCAGATTTTCAGAATCAGTATTTATCTGCCTGACAAATTCAGCATCAAATTCCTCTGTGTGAACCAGCCCTAACTGACTTACCATAGTATCTGCTTGGGATAAGGAAATCAGACCTTGAGTACCCTTAAAGGAGTTGTCTAGAAATTGGACAGCCGGGGAAGGTGTAACATAAAAAAAATTCATACTCTCCACTGGCACTGTCCATTTAGGTGAGTTGTGCCTTCACTGCCGCGTGAGACCACTGAAGCCAATTGTGTGTCGCAGGACTTCCAGTGGCCTCCTCTGTAATGTGTCCAATTCCTGGGCAACCCCTTTAAGAGCAGGCCAGTGTAATTAAATAGAGTCTATATACAACATTATCCTGCATAGGTAATGAATAATAAGTATATTTATACCGAGCATTCACATCACAGTCATGAATTTGATTTAGTTCTATTCATGTAGATTTACTTTAAAAAGACTTAGTAAACGTATTGTCTTCATTTTCCTTAAGATGTTAATTCTACTCCTATGTCTTACTACTGGGAATGACTTGTAATTGACAGAGCTGTGAAATAATTATCATCAAGGGGGCGTCATTGATGAAGCCGTCTGGCGAAACGTTCGTTGGGGTGGAGTGTGACTAGGTGAGGTTACAATGGTGGCTTATTATGTTTATATTTATTTCCATTTTTCTAGTATTTACTAGATTTCTTTGGGCTATTATACTGTTTGTGGTATGTTTATGCATATATAGTGCTATATAGGTTGTTTTCAACCATCCTTACACATATTTATTTGTACCAGCGGTGTATATCCCTCTATTTATTATTATTGTGGCCCCCATTTCCCTCCCTATCGTTATTATGGTGTACCTTCATTATTTATCTCCCCATATATGTTTGTTTCATTATTTATGTTAATAAAATGATATTATTTTATTATAATTTTTTTGTGGTCATCCTATTATGGTGTTCTATACCATATAAAAGGTCATAAGGCAAATGGTCATGGAAGAGATCCTAGAGTCTCAAAACACCAATAAAGAGTCTCAGAAGACCAAATATAAACACCTGTGGTCTATCCTGATGAACCAAAATGGGCAGTAATGGCAATTGGCATTCTGGGATGTCACAGTGTGCATTTTGATTTTTTAGTGTGTGCATAATCCTTGTGCTATGATGTCACTGTGTGCATTATCCCTGTACTGTGAAATCACTATGTATATTATCGATATACTGTGACATCACTATGTGCATTATTCCTGTACTGTGACATCACTATGTGTATTATCTCTGTACTGTGAGACCATTGTGTTTATTATCCCTGTACTGTGACATCACTGTGTGCCTTATCTGTACTGTAAACATTATGTATGTTATCCCCCCAGTGGTGAACCTAGCCTCTTTGCTGCCTGAGGCGGACTATAGAAAGATGCCCCCCCCCCAAAAAAAAAAAAAAAAAAACTGAGTTTCCATGCTACTAGTTTAACACACTGTTATCGTCGCACAATATACACAATACACAAAGTTATAAAACAGTTTTTAAGAATTCTTCTTCCTGTATTACTTCAGTATCAGATCAACAACACGGTATTAACAATGAAAGTAACTTCACACATCTTCTGCTTGGTGGATGGACGAGCCCACGTGGCCCCCATTTTCTATAATAGGAGCGCCGCAGATAGCTGAGTACTGGACTTCGGGTATCTTTGGCGCTCCCATTAAAGTGAATGAGGGCCACGCGGGTTCGTCCATCCACCAAGTGACACAACTATATATGGCTGCGGTCAGGCTGGATTCCCACCTAGTGGGGGGAAAAAAAACCAATTCTCAGGCTCAGTGGGGGTCTCAGCAGACAGAACCCCATCACTCAGGTATTTATCCTCTATCATTAAGTGAATACAGTGCAGTAACATTTTGTGACTTACAGGTGACGTCTCTGACTAATCGTTCACATTTCCTTTCTCTTCCCTCTGGACCACCATGGCCACTTCTTCCAGCTGTGACTTGTCTCTGTAAAGTTTGCAACACAGACATCTTTGGCTCCTCACTTTTCCAGGCATCCAACCCACATTGTCCTCACCTACACAAAGCCCCCATCCTGCTGCTACCCCCAATTATAAAATATATGATATAACCCCCCCATAATGAATAATACCCCCAAGTGCATCTTTATATTAATAACATCCGTGTGTACCCTGTATAAATAGTGCCCCTTATTAATAATGTCCCAGGTGTTAACTAATTAAAAGGTTTTCCAGGTCATTAATAAACTAATCAGTGGGGTTCAAAAACCCAGGACCCCCACTGATCAGCTGTTTGAATGGTACCTGTGTAAGCGCCATGACCGCTTCTCTGTTTACATAGTGTCATTCATCTCATAGCGGCCATGTAATGTAACTACAGCCTCGTCCTGTATATGTCTACAGTATGTGACAAGGCTACAATTACATCACACGGTCACTATAAACAGACAGCATATAATATAAACAGGTGTCATAGCCCATGTTTATAGCACCCCATTTACACACACTATAATGTTCCACAGCAGCCCCTGCACACAGTATTACATAGTGTTATGGCCCGCAGCGGCCCCTGCACACTGTATTATGCCTCGCAGCGGCCCCTGCACACAGTATTATGCTCCATAGTGGCCCCTGCACAGGGTATTATGCCCCACATTGGCCACTGCACACGGTATTATGTTCCACAGCAACTCCTGCACATAGTTTTATGCCCCATATTGGCCCCTGCACACGGTATTATGCTCCATATTGGCCCCTGCACACGGTATTATGCTCCACAGTGGCCCCAGCACACGGTATTATGCTCCATAGTGGCCCCTGCACTGGTATTATGCTCTATAGTGGCCCTTGCACTGGTATTATGCTCCATAGTGGCCCCTGCACTGGTATTATCCTCCATAGTGGCCCTTGCACTGGTATTATGCTCCATAGTGGCCCCTGCACTTGTATTATGCTCCAAGAGTGACCCCTGCACCCGGTATTATGCTCTATAGTGGCCCCTGCACTCGGTATTATGCTCTATAGTGGCCCCTGCACTTGTATTATGCTCCAGAGTGGCCCCTGCACAGGGTATTATGCTCTACAGTGGTCCCTGCACAGGGTATTATGCTCTATAGTGGCCCCTGCACTCGGTATTATGTTCTATAGTGGCCCCTGCACTCGGTATTATGCTCCATAGTGGCCCCTGTACAGGGTATTATGCTCTACAGTGGTCCCTGCACAGGGTATTATGCCCCATAGTGGACCACCCATGAACTATTATTATACTGTGGGGTCTTTTCAGACCCCAGAGTATAATGATTGGAGACCCAGGGGAGAATACAAACATAAAAACCAGAGTTACTTACCTATCCTGGACACCGGTGCACTCCTTGCAGCTTTCGGCCCTGTTTAATTGCGCACACACGTCACGTGATCAGGCCGGCGACGCGACCTGAT
Source organism: Leptodactylus fallax (assembly GCA_947044405.1). Lineage (NCBI taxonomy): Eukaryota > Metazoa > Chordata > Amphibia > Anura > Leptodactylidae > Leptodactylus > Leptodactylus fallax. The sequence continues at coordinate 926,765 of CAMRHE010000085.1, forward strand.
GACGTCACCAGAGGCCTCAAGCCTGCTCGGAGTTACATCGGATCGCAGGAGGTGAGTAACATTGGTTTTTATGTTCCCTCACCAACCCTAGGCCTCCGATTATTATACTCCGGGGTCTGAATAGACCCCGGACTATAATAATAGTAGTATTTGCGGCCCGCGGCCTCACTTACCGATACCCGCGGCTGCTCACAGCGGCATCCACTTCCCTTTCTGCGTCCCATAACAGAAGGAGAAGTGGGGGCGGCCACGAGCAGACGCGGGGTAGGGAAATAAATAGGCCATTACCTGCCGGGGATGCTCCAACAGGTTACGGCCTATTTATATATATAAAAAAAAGTTATACTCACCTGCGATGCCTTGATGCAGCCGCTGCCGCCTCCTCTTCTTGTCCGCAACGTCTGTGTCTCAGCGTAGGCGGCGTGATGACGTCATTGTATCGCCGCCTGCGCTGAGATGCGACGTCTTGTAAACCAGCCCAGGACAGGCCCCGCTCAGCTCTGTTTTGTTTTTTTTTTAAAGCGGCCTGTCCTGGGCTGGTTTACATGAAATAGTAAAAATGCTGCCCCCCGGACAGTGCCGCCTCACTTCGCCTCATTAGCGGTGCGCCCCTGTATTCCCCTAGAGTAAAGAAGATGAAAATAATCATACTCTTTCCAAGTTCTGAACTTCATCCATAAGGTGGTCCTGGTAGACTGAGACCCCATAGTTACTTATTACGCCCCTGCTAAAATCCTTCTGAATTTTCATGTCATCCCAGACAGACTGAATGATGTTGAGATCAGGGATCTGTGGGGGCCATATCATCACTTCCAGGACTTCTGCTATAAAGGGTGGTCACACCAAATATTGATGGGATTTACATTTTTCTTTTTTTTTTCATTCGCTTCATTTGTTCATTAACTTAAAGGGGTTTTCTGGGCAAAACATATTGTTTTAAAAGATCTGTTAGTGCTATTAATGGGTTAATAAGTACACCCATATACCTTTAGCAGTGTTTTGAGTGATATCTGGGTTTCTCTGGGAGCTCCTGGCATCTTCTGCATTTGTTTACATGGTGTAGCTTCCTGCTGTGTAGCTTCCTGTGTAGCTTCCACACTACCTCCCTCTCACTGCCCCCCTCCTCTCTCACTCCATTACACCCCCTCCCTGTCACCCTAGCTATCCCCCCACTACTAGCCCATCCCAACTTACTAACTCAGCCCACCCCCCACCACATCATACTTACCTGTCTTCCTCTCTGGGAACGGCTCCTTCTTTTCTTTCACTGAGCGCGGGCTGGAGACGCCTCTCTTCCTCTCTGCTAGAACATGCACAGACCAGAAGTACCTGTGACGCCTGTGCAGTAGAGATGGAGTGCCTTCTCTACTGCGCATGTGTCTCAGACGCCTCCAGACTGCACAAGCTCTAGCAGAGAGGATGAGGGGAGGAGAGGTTCCTGGAGAGGAAGATACGTAACTATGATGGGGTTGGGGGGAAGTAATGGTGACGTTTCGGAAACGGAACGTCACCAGATTATCAGAAAGTGTGCCTGGATCACATGACCGCCCCAGGGATATGGGTAATTATAATTTTTTAATATGAGTAAATTAGAAGTTAGGCAGGGTGAGTGGTTTAGTTTAGTGGTTAATTTTTATTTTATCCTGGACAACCCCTTTAATATAATTCAGAACTTACACTTTTTCTATGTGCAGTAGTATTTTTCAGGTCTGCTTGACAGATGGCTGCACAGCCACGGCCCACCTGTTCTCTTCTTATCCTCATAGGGAAGCTCCTTATTGACAGACACTTAACACAGAGGAAATGTCTTCCTGTAAACACTGTCAGTATATTGGGTATTCTATTTATAGTAGTGAGTTTATCTGAAATATCTGTATTTGACTCAAAAATTAGTTAATATAATTGCTGTGTTGGTGACACCATGAGGCAGGGGCGAGGAAGAACTTTCACTGGGTTTTCATTAAAGGGGTTGTCCAAGAATTGGACAAACCCCTGTAGAGGCTGGAGGAGATGTCCGCTGGTCTCCGCTCAGTCCTCGTGTTGTGTCTTGGATGCTGAAAGTCCTGCACCCCACATGACTGCTGAGACCAATCGCTGGAGAGGGACGGTTGGGTGATATATTTTACATATGTCACCACTTTCTTTCTAGCGATCACTGGTGCAAGATTTCTGGCATCCAGGACACGGCACGAGGTCCAAGTGGAAACTGGTGGCTGACAACTCAGTGCCGAAGGCAGCCGAGAGTGATTTTTCTTATGCTGCTACCAACATTGTGAGGTTGTAAATTGGTATCTTGGTACCTATAAGGGCTTAAAGGGATTCTATCATTTGGGAAACATGTTTTTAACTGAAGCAATGTTGGAATAGCCTTTATAAAGGCTATTCTACCCCTACCTTTACTTTTCTTCTCCTCGCCGATGTTTGTCCAAAAAAAAAAATTTATTCTCACATGTAAATTGCATTCCCCCTGTGCTCCGAGCACCCCAGTAGCATCGCCGCAACCCGCCTCCAGCACTGCTTTTTCACGTCCCCTGCATCTTCTTCTGTTCATCTTTCATCTGCTTCTTGCTCCGTTGGCCATTTTTCTGGAGTACGCTGGTGTAAGAAACTAAACAAAAATAGCTGCTGGAGCCACTTTGAGTTCAGGCAGAGTGGACTGAGCATGCTCCGTCAGCCATTTTTGTTTAGTTTCTTACACCAGTGTACTTCAGAAAAATGGCCGACGGAGAAAGCAGATGCAAGATGAACAGAAGAAGATGCAGGGGGCATGAAAAAGCAGCACTGGAGGCGGGTTGCGGCGATGACACTGGGTTGCTCGGAACACAGGGGGAACCTCCCCGTTGCTTCCTGAGCTTAATTTTTCCCCAATGATTGAATCCTTTTAAAGGGTGGAAACCAGGGAAGCCACTTAGATAACACCCTTGGAAGTCGCCTGGTGCCAAATCAGTTAGGTGGCACAGCGGGTCCACAATCCACTGCCCATTATAGATTGTCTAAGAGGGAAAGGCCTTGGAAACCTGTGACCAAGATAAAGCACCATTTTTGCATAGCTATTTAGCTCTGGCTGACACCAATGTACAAAGGCATAAAAGTACGTGAACCCTTTTAAATTGGCTGTATTTCTGCTTTAATTTCTAACGAAATGTGATCTGATTATTAGAGATAAGTCACAATTAAAAACACCCAAAGTTCAGGGAGAAAAAATAAGTGAACTCTCCTGCTGGATTAACGGTCTCTATTTACTTACCGATCCACACTCCTGCCCATGGCAGCCTCCACTTTCCCTTCAGCCCAACAGGGGGCCCCGTGCGAAACCCGAACATGTCCAGACACGAAAATGCTATTATTATACTTTGAAGTCTCTTCAGACCCCAGAGTTTATACAACTGTGGTCTATCCTGATGAACCAAAATGGGCAGTAATGGCAATTGGCATTCTGGGATGTCACAGTGTACACAATGATCTTTTAGTGTGTGCATAATCCTTGTGCTATGATGTCACTGTGTCCATTATCCTTGTGCTATGATGTCACTGCATGCATTATCTTGTACTGTGACATCACTTTGTATATTATCGATATATTGTGACATCACTATGTGCATTATTCCTGTACTGTGGCATCACTATGTGCATTATTCCTGTACTGTGAGACCACTGTGTTTATTATTCCTGTGACATCACTGTGTGTCTTATCTGTACTGTAAACATTATGTACGTTATCCCCTAGTGCTGTGTTGGCGACAGATTTGTCAGTAACCATGCTTTCTGTGCCTTTATTTAAAGCACCTATAAAACATGATCTCTTTAATTAAAACACCTTTTGTCAATTAGCTTTTGAAAAACATAATTGACACAGAGGCTCATGGTCTTATTCATGCGACCATGGCTGTGTCTGTATATGCAAGTCCACAGAAGGCACTTATTCACATGGCAGTGAATAATGGACATGTAATGGCCGTTTTTGAAACTGTTGTCCCATGGCCACTATAGAACCCATGAATTTCAATGGGTCTATACACATGGCAATATCTATGTCCCTTTTGATGGACAAAGATAGTGCATGTGAGTTTTTTTAGACGGCCGTGAAAAACGAACCATCAAATATACACATTGTATTCAATGTGCTGTCAAATAGTCGTTTTTCACAGTCGTGTGAATAAGCCCTTTCTTTTTCTCCAAACACTGAGGATGATTACTCATGCGCTCAGTAAACTACATGAACCCCAAGGCCCCATGCACACAACCGAGTGTGTGTGTGATGGGGGTCAAGTTTGCAGCAAAATGCACTCAGATGACACAGAGTGACATCCGAGTGTCATCCGAGTACATTCCATTATGCATTCACGTCTATGGGTTCTTCCAAGTTCCGATCCATTCCATTCCGATGACACAGATGATTATAGAGCAGGTCCTATTATGCTCTGTGTCATTGGAACAGAATGGATCGGAAGCCCCCCATAGACGTGAATGCATAGCAGAATGCACTTGGGTGTCATCTGAATGCAAAATCAGCCCCACATCTGAAGCACACTAGGTCATGTGCGTGGGGCCTTTGACTGTTTGTGTGTTATAAGTTTAGTTACATTGTGTTTGTATCTAACTGCGACTTACATAACATAACAGACCACATTTTATTATTAATCAATGCAGAAATCCAGGTAATTCTAAAGGGTTCACTTACTTTGTTCTTACTTTGTTGTCTTGTTTCCCACCTAAGCAGCTGCATTCAGGCCTTAACTCTGCTTACTTTTAGAGAAGGTCACTGTGACATGTTACATCTCTACTGTCACCTACTAACACTGTGACACAGCATCTCACCAGCACAACACTTATTATCACATCACTGTAGAGCTTAGTACAAATCCTCCTCCTCCTGTAACCTGCCATCCAGGAGACCATTCCCCAGTGCCAACTACTTCAATAGGGTATGGGTGCATATACTTATGAGGTACACGATTATATAGTACAAGCACGATATGGCAATAAACATTTCTTAAAGGCACATACAGTATGGTGCAAAGGTTTAGGCAGGTGTGGAAAAAATGCTGTAGAGTAAGAATGCAAAAATAGAAGGGTTAATAGTTTACTTTTGTCAATTAACAAAATTAAGTAAATGAAGAAAAGAGAAATCTAAAGCCCATCAATATTTGGTGTGACCTTTGCCCTTTGGAGGAGGAGTCCTGGAAGTGATGATACGGCCCCCAAAGAGCCCTGATCTCAACATCATCTGGTCTGTCTGGGATGACATGAAGAGACAGAAGGATTGGAGCAAGCCTACATCCACAGAAGATCTGTGCTTAGTTCTCCAAGATGGCGGGAACAACCTCCCTGCCGAGTTCCTTCAAAAACTGTCTGCAAGTGACCGAGAAGAATTGATGGCAGGCAAAGGGCATTTGCACTTACAATATTTCATAATGGGTAAGTAAAGTGTGGATTACCTGTGTTTCAACCTCCTTCATGGATGTTATTGTTTCCTGAAGTTTGTGGTCATAACCCTGCAACAATCGGCAGGTGTATAGGGGCCAAGATATTAACAGGTAGAGTATACACCAGTGCCATAATTACTTACAGTTCTTGATTTTTGCAGGATAGTCCATATAGCGAACCTCAAATGGGATGGCATTTTTGCTAATTTGCTTTAAGAAGGGGCAATTTCTGGATGTTTTTGGATCAGTCTTGGATAGAGAAGTTGAAGCTTCAATGTCCTGAGATATGGTTCCCAGATGTTGGTAAGTATACAGGACAGATTCCTGAAATAAATTTATCACAAAACTTGGGTGGGCACCAGAATGGATGAGACTTTAGTTTATGCCTCTCGGAATACTGTAATTATTAGGGTGACAAAATAGCATTCATTATGGGGCCAACTGAGGGTGCCCACCTTCACTTATGAGCCTAAAGTTTGAAGGGTAGGTTAGGAATTACTATAGGTGATGGAAGTAGAGAGTGGAGTAGGGTGACCCCATGGTTTCCTGCCCCAGGAAGCCATAAATCAGGTTCAGGAGAGCAAATGCTTGTACAATGTCCGTACACAAGGCTCCTCAGCAGTCCTTGTCTACAATCTGAAGGTGACATAAATCTGTGCTCTGTATCTGAAAGCAGATGTACGGGTTCTCAGGTATTACACAAGCATAATGATTTTTTCCAAGGGCCGGTTATCCAGGTCTTCACTTATTGTACCTGCTGCTGTGTGATTTCTTACCGCGCTATTCAGGCTCCAAATTGAAAAGCTATTACACGTATATTGAACTGTGAGAAATTGTTAGCCCGACTATTACACGACTGAGTGCTCACAGCTTATTGAGGCTGGAGAGTTTATTTGCGTAAGTGAATTTATGCTTTTCAGATTTCTGGATGATGTCCCCTATATTTACCAGCTTAAAATCCTAAATATATTTTTGATATTCTTAAAAAAAATTACTATTGGTATGGAGATAAGTAATCACAAAATTTTCCTTGTCACATGTTCGTTTATTCTCAGCTAGGATGAATGTTAGAGGGAGTCTGTCAACAGGAATTGGTATATTAAACTAAATATACAGTAAAATACCTTAGGGTCAGCAGAATCTAACGTTGTTATACTTTTCTAAATTCGGTCCTTCATTCTCAAGTAATCTTTGTAAAAGCTATTATACAAATGAGTAGCCTGGAGCACCAAGGGCGTCTCCGGCGTTCCAGGCTGCTCACGCTCCCTTCATATCAATTGGTTGCCATTGATAGAAGAATGACAGGCCCAGGTAGAGATTACAAAGTCTTGTTTGGCCCTGTATTCTCATGGTCGCGCCATGAGTTTCACTATCGGCGCATGTGCACAACCGCTCCTTACTCTTCAGACAAGAGTGGATGTAGTGCAAATGCCTCAGTAATGAAACTCCTAGAATGACCGGGAGAATACATGGCCAGGTGAGACTTCAGAATCTCTGCCTAGCCCTGTCATTCTCCGATTGTCTGCAGAAAGGCAGCCAATGACAGGGCCAGGCAGAAATTCCAAAGTCTCGCCTGGCCATGTATTTTCTCGGTCGTGCTAGGAGTTTCACTATCGCTGCATAATGAAAATCCCGGCACAACTGCAAGAGTACACGGCGCGGCAAGACTTCAGCATAATCATTGCCTGGCCCTGTCATCCTCCCATCAACGATGACTAATCATTACATATCGATATGTATTATATATTGTCACATACAGGCTGTCCCAGCACGTGAAGCGGGTGCGGCCTTCAGGGGTCAACTCACTCTACTCACTCAATCTTGCACTCACCCTTCACTCAGGCTGAAAATTGAGCGTAAATCGCACCCCAACACAGTACGTGCACCCCAAATACAGACCGCCACCACCACCAACTTGACAGGCTCAGTGGAAATCGCAAACATATATAGGTGTCTTGCCAACAGTCAACACGAACACATTTCAGAAAGGTAATGGGTTCATAAAGCAAAACAAAGTAACCTTAAATTTAACTATTTAATATCCAAAGAGTTCAGTGCTATATATAGAAGAAAAGATAACAATTGACAGGAAAAGCAAATAGCCTTAAAAATAATGGGAGAAAAACAGAATGATACTTAAGAGTCTTTGTTTCCAGGAAGCTTGGAGGATTTCTTCTGATGGAATTGGACACATCCAGCTCTGTTAGCTGATTTCCACAGTTGTGACATCAGTTGTATGGTATCATAGTCCCTTATGGCTTGTGTTTAGCTACACCTTCCTGCCAGGGTGTCCCCTGAGGTGGGAAATCAACAACTCATCTTCATCTGGAAAAGAGGAATGTTCTTTCTTTGCCTTGTAGAGCTGAGTTTTTGCTGGCCTCTGAGGTTAACCCAGGGTCAGGACATCCCCCCCCCACTCTCTCTGCATGCGTGACCAAGACGCATGATACATACACAAGACGTGATAATACATACACAAATAGGCTCCTTTCATTACACACACACATATATATATATATATATATATATATATATATATATATATATATTAAGATCTTACAAGGTTACGTTTATTACTTCTAATACACACCTATAAGCTGCTTTGAAGAAGAAGCAAACACTCCATGTACATCACAGATTGAATGACGTGCTGTAAATCATTAGCTGGGGTGTGTCCTTGTATATAGTAGCAGCTAGTGTATGACTCCCACACAGTGCTAGCCATCCACAGGATAAGGGATAAGTTGCAGATTGGTAGGGGGCTGACCACAGGGACCACCAATGATCACGAGAATGGGGGTGTCTTGTTCCCCAGGATGAATGCTATGGTGGTCATAAAGGGGCATCCCTGTGGACTAGACTGTCAGAGCTGGTCTAAGTACAAGACCCCCACCAATCTGCCTCTATGGATAGGGTATAAGTTGCTGAAGTGGAAAAACCCTCATACAGTATTGCCCTCATACATTTGCGTTACAACATCTATAATGAAAACTACCAAACTATGCCAGGTCCATTCTACAATGGATTACAGCTGGACCCCACTGGCTTATAATCAATGGGAATAATTTATTGTGGCGTCCATCATTTTGCTACTCTTGCCATGAAACGTGACAGAACTGCCAACAGCAGTGTGAACAGAGCCCTATACAGACTCTACACAGAAATTATATCTGCAACCCTACCTGCAAGCCTAATTTGTTGTATGGTCTGCACAGATCGATACATGAGAAGACACTGGATAACCCTTCTCAGTACACTGAGGAAACCTAACCAGAGGTCATGGTCTATACTATATGGTAACCTGGACAGACAGGAAGAGAAAGTCTTTACAGAGTGCAACTGTATATTTCAGAGGTTGCGTGAGGCCAGGGCCATGAGTTCATTGGCATATGTACCCCATACAGATTCATTTCTGCAGTGACTATCTCTTATTCTGTGACTATGTACCATGCCATTTGGTACAGGTATGTCACCCTGTGGTTACTTGCTGCTTCTGGCAATGCTTCCTCTTGCATTACAGCTGACATCACATTGTGGTGCAGCACAAGCCTATGGAGGAGTGATCTCTGTTCCCCATACTAAATCCCCTTATCTCACACTGTAGATTAAGATAGATAAGTAAAAAACTGAACACCCACTGCTCTGCAGAAAAAGGAGCTAGAGCTAATGTAAATGCATAATTCATGTCCATATTTATGCCTGGAGAATAAGATACATGTTTTATCTGGCTGGGAAAGCTTTTTCAAGATACTATACTTCTTATCCCTGTCCAGGTGCTTATGATGGAAAAAGTGGGGTTTGCTGCAATGAAACACTATAGGACTTTTTTCAAAGTGCCTTCCAGAAAAAATCCTATAAAAGGTATAAACCCTGACACCCACTGAGCCAGGGTTCTGCACCATAGACACAATTGTGCAGATCTTACAGTCATATTTTCTTTTATCTATCTAATGTATGTTAGTAAAAAGAAAGGGTTATTTAGAAAGCAATATGACTACAGGATCAGACTACACATGGTTTGCTTGTAGTCTGTTACCATGGAAACATATAAATCTGCTTAGAAGCCAAAGTCAAAAAATGAGGGTTTTTAATTAAAGTGGTTACCCAACTTCTACAAAAAAAATAAAAAAGCTAACATTACTCCCTTAGTAAATGTCCCTCTGGTCCAGTGGTGGCTCTTTGGTCTGACCACAAGTGATGATGTCCCATTTATGACAAGGGATTGCTGCAGTCACTGGTTACGTGCTGCAGCACGGAACTGCTCAGGCCAGTTCGGTTACTTTTTTCTGGGGCTGGTTATTTTTTAATAGACAACCACTTTAATGGGGCAGACAGAGATAAGAGGGGTAAACTCAATGTATTTCTTTGCAGATAACTGATGGCAATATGCTATATCTTTTTTAAGCTAACTGTTTCTTTGACTTTGGGTGAGTAGCTGATCAGATTTATATATGTTTACTGTGTATAAAGATATATATGTTGTGTTGCACTGTATACAGGTTCTTCTGTTGTATAGGTCAGCTGAATAACGGTGGTACAGAGAGTGATGCTGTAACTGTACAGGAATGAGAAGTTTCTGAGAGATGGTGGCAGTGGGATGTATGGTGGACTGGCTAAGCCCAGAAATAATTTGGTGCTAACTAGGTACATAGCAATGCTGATACCCTGCATCAGCACGCTGGTAGGAGGGGGCAGGAGAGATTCCAAAAATGGAGGAGGTTTGGCACCATTGATAGACTGAGCAAAGATCTGCTTGAGGTGCAAGACCAGAGTGCTATTGGTCTGTGCAAGTGATAGACCTGATACTGGTCAACCTTTGACTTGTATTCACTAGATCAGAGATTGTGACATGTGGGCTTGTGCTAGATTGTGGAGGAGGTCATCTATCGAGAGTAACCAAATCCTGAGAGGAGAGCAAGCAGGAGAACAAGCATCATAAGGGAAGACATACCATTGTTCCATATTACAAGTACAGTAAGGGGCCAAAGACAGTTATGGGTATCATATTATGTCTCATATTAGTAAGAAGAAAACAACATAGAAGAAGTCATTAGGTGTACATGGTCAGACTACACAGAGATTGTTTGTAGTCTGTTACCATGGAAATATATACATCTGCTTAGAAATTGTACACAAAAAATAATTTATCCGACTAACAAAGCTGTTTTGCATCTCATTATAATGCAGTGAGTTCCATGCCCATGGCCGTGGTAAGATGGTAAATATGGCCCTTGTATGGACTGTGTTTCCAGGACTGAATATGGTCGCGTGCGGGAGGCCAAATAGCTGGGTCTCTTACTATGCAACCATCCGAACCTAACCAAACAACAGGAGAATTTTCCTAAGACTAGTTATTACCAAAGCTTTCCTCTCCATTGTACTGTATATATCACTGCATATTCTGATCTCTGTTAGCAGTGCACTACGTCTCTATCCCACTTAGATTCCAGCCCTATTCCCTGGTGCTGTTAAATAAACAGGATCTTGCCTGTCATCCTGCCCTATATTTGTCTATCTACTAGTATATAGTATAATGGGAAGAAGTGTTTGGTCTTTCTGCAGTAAGGTCACTCATGCAATGGCAATTGTGTGCACTGCAGAAATGTTTCACTTGAAATATTCATGACTGATGTGAAATGCCACCTGTCTCCGACATTTTACCCATTACATCCATTGCCCCAGTGTGTGATGTTATATAATGGCACAGTCTAGTGCCCGCTCCATAACAGATTACTTGGCAGAGTTCAGAGCGTCCATTTGTCACTGTGGGACTCAAGCTTTGCTCTGCATGAGCCTGAAATATCTATATGACAGCACATAAAGCAGCCTGCAAAGTATTTCAGAGCGGAGACTGTCATTTCAATATATAAAAGAATAGTTAAAAGCGGAAACCTAAGACCCTTATTGTATATTCTCTGTATGAAATGTATCATTTAGATATAGGAAAATCTCTCCAAGTTCAGGAAATCTCTCCATTCTCACCATTATTATTTCTGTATGCTCTTTTACATGTAGTGATTTTCGTTATTATACAATGGTGAATGTGGGATCGTGGCAGTAATTACTATGTATTAATGATAAAGAGGTTAGATCCAACAAGGCATGGTGGACAATAGGACTAGCCTATATGGAAACAGCTACGGAAATATTTGGTAAATGAGACAAAGCCTGGTGATGGGGGAAATAGTGGATGATTATTGGGGACTTTTTGCACCTCAGCTAAGGGGCAGAGGTGGGGTCTGCAGTACTTCAGCCATCGATGACAGTCTCTTTAAAAAGAATGGAGCATGGGCGCGCCTTTCTACCAACCACTCTGTTCATCCTGGGGAGTAAGACACCCTGCTTCTTGTGACCAGTTGGGATCCCAGCGGTCAGACCCTTACCTTAGATGGATGCATTCTGTGGGTCAATATACCTGAATTTGCTATTATTCATACGCTAGGTTCACACTAGCATTTGGGTCTCCATGATTCAGGTCCACATGGGGACCCGAAAGACAGAGAACCTGTCCGCTTAAAAAGCAGTTACTAGTGGAAAGCCGTGGACCCCATAGGCTATAATGGGGACTGCACGGTTTATACCGGTTTTATACTGAAACCGGCGGTGAAAAAGTCCTCCTTGCAGGACTTTTCTCTCCACCGATTTTAAGAGGAATTTGCAATGGAGACTCCAACACAGATATGAATCCAGTCTTAAGGGGGGTTATCCGGTTTCTAATATTGATGACCTATCCTTAGGATAGGCCATAAATATTAGATCCGCAGGGGTGTTCACCCAACATGTAATTTGTAGCGGTGACTTTAGGTACCGTAGTACTATCCCCTAGACTTTAATGGGACAGTGGTGCAGTACCAAAACCCACCAGTACAAATTGTGCGACAAGTGAGCAGCACAGTATGTAATTATTATCGGAAGAAGCGCTGTCCCTGAACAACAGATCTGTGCGGGTCTCAGCTGTCGGACCCCTGTAGATCTAATATTAATGACCTATCCTAAGGATAGGCCTTCAATATTTGAGACTGGATAACACCTTTAGGCTAAGGCCCCACATAGCGAGCCACAGCTGAAAAATACTACGGAAAAGACCACAGTGGAAATGCATTGCAATTTTTTCCGTAGTGTTTTTCACAGAAAACTCAGTGTTTTCCTCTGCGGACTTTCTGCCACAATTATACCCATACGGAAAATGCCAGCGTGTCTGTAGGTATAATTGACATTGCAGCATTTTAACTGAGGATTTTTTTTCCGCAATTTGTGGATGGGATTAGCCAGAATTCCATCCACTTTGAAGGTAATGTAAAATGCTGCGTTTTTGCAACGTGGGGCCCCGGCCTTAAAGGTAAATTCAACTTTAATACAGAAAGGAGAAGGTGGATAAAATCCAAAATAGCACCTTTTATTTATTTTTGTGTCATAACTTTAAAAATCCACCTGTCATTACAAGGATACAACATACCAATGAGAACACAGTGACACTTGTATAATGTACATAGAAGGACCTAACATAACAACTTTGACAATTTTTATTTTTTTGACAAATTTTGACAAAGCGACTTTAAATTACCCATGAATGTCACTTTACCTATACACAGGTCATACAAGTTTACAGAATATTTTGTGCAAAAAAAAAAAAATTAATCATAAAAGAGTTTAGGCTGCATATGTTCCCTCCCTCAGGAGGAAGCTACATCGGTAGAAAATATGCATTTTTACAGAATTTCCCACAGACAGGTTTGACAGATCAGATAGTCATAAACTGAAATCAGAGGGTGTCATCTTACTGCATGCCATAAAGCTTCCTGCAAGCCATAGACGCTAATACTACTACTACATGCTACTGTGCTAGCACAGCTGACACTACTGTGCGGGGTGCTGATATAACTGGTACTATTATGTATACACCTTTATACTATTAAAGTAACATTATAGCCTGTAGAATTATATGTGGGCACTCCTAATGGCACTATTATTATTTTCAGTATTATTTGGGGCACTATTACATGTACTACTTCTATGGCCAGCACTATTACTTGTGGTTATTACTATGGCATTATCGATGTCTATCAATATTGTATCTGCATTGCTATAAAACAGTGGACACCTGATGGACCCCATTATACTGTAGTTAATGGGGTCCATCAGGCTCCATATTTTAATGGTGCTCCTGTCCATTGTTCTGGTCCTCCAATGGATCAGAAAAACGGACAGCCCAATGTTAGTGTGAACCTAGCATTATTATTAACATTGCTACAAGGAAAATTAGTACTGGTATTATAAAACCTAAGCACCGTTCCTACTATTATGCAAGCTCTATTAAAGCTGTTTTTATGTTGTGTTTTTTATGTAGAGGTTTCGGCATTATACAAATCTACCGACTGAATTATATATATTCGTACCCATGTTATTATATTACATCCACCCTCTGTGCATGTTGTTGTAGGGTCACCTTCTATAGAGTACTCAGGTTGACAAGTCTAGAAGATTCTATGGGCAGGTAATGTGACTACTGATGACTCATAAACTGGCACCAGTCCCGTCATGTCGTAGTAGACATTTTTGTAATATGATCTGATATTTCTTAGTCTTGTTATTCTTCAAAAATGCATTCTGAAATAATGGCTGAGAGTACAGATATCCCAAGAATTAAAAAAAAAAAAAAAAATCGCTTTCTTTGTACATGTTTGGTCATGAATATGTGGCCAATACCTCGGACTCCCACTGATCAGCTGGTTAAAGAGGTTTGAGTGAGTGCTGTGGTCTCTTCACTGAATATCAAGTACAGCACTGTACATATTGTACAAATTGGGACTGAGCTGCTGCTGTACCATGTGACCAATAAACATGACATCACCAACACAGGGAAGAGTGCTGCAGCTTCTTCAAACAGCTGATCTGTGGGGGTTCTCGGTGTCACATCCTCACCGATCACATATTGGTGCGAAGGATAGGTTATCAATAAGTAAGTCCCTGAAAACCCCTGAGGCCGGGGCCAAACGTAGCATAAATGCTGCGGCAAAAAACACAGCGTTTTACAGTACCTGTAAAGTGGATGGGATTCTGGCTAATCCCATCCACACATTGCAGAAAAATATGTGCAGCAGACATGCTGAGATTTCAAAAACAGTCACATTTTTTTAAATCACAGCATGTCAGTTATCCCTACGGAAAAGCTTCCCTATAGGTATAATGGAAGCAGAAAGTCCGCAGAGGAAAACTCTGCAGACTTTCTGTAAAAATCGTTGTGGGAAAACCACAATGCGTTTCCGCGTTTCAGTTTTTTCTGCAGTGCCTTTTGGCTGCGGCTCGCTGCAGACTAATGAAGTCTTCAGTAACAGACAGTTTCACCGCCTTCACCACTGACCATGATTCACCCAATTTAAAGAGGACATTTCCTGTCCTCATCAATGTGCCGTATTATATACCGCTAGAAAGCGACAGTGCGCACTGCTGGAGATATAGGTGTCATTAATTTTGGCACCTATATCTCCCCACTGTCTGAAGGTCGGGCCTTACAGACCAGCAAGGACACTGAGCTGGGAGGAACGCCCCCTCTGACATTACAAGGCTATGGAAGAGTGAAGAAATCAGGCGATACCTTTTAGCCTCTAAAAGGTATCGCCTGATTTCTTCACTCTTCCACTAGTTTCAATGGCTAACACGGTACAACATTATACTACATTACAAGGCTATGTTAGAGTATTGTTTATAGCACTGGTCTCACCAAATTCAGCTCCAAATTAAGCTGTGTGAACCTACTCTTAGGCGGAAAATGAAGTTCACACGGCGGAAAATGAAGAGAAATTCCTCTTCATTTTCCACCGCCATATTCGGCCACGGGATTGCTGCAACAGAATCCTGATGCAGACCATCAGCATTCCATGGCGGCTTTCCTCTGCTGATTAGGCCCAGATGAATGGACCTAACCAACAGGGACTACCAAGCCGCGGAATCCATGGGAAGATTGAGCAAGACGCTGATTTTTTTACTCGTCCTACTGCAATCTCTGCCTCCCATAGAAAACAATAGGAGGCAGATATGGGGTGGAATCTTCCCCCGAATCCTCAGCAGATTCCTCCATGTGAATGCATCCTTAGTTGTCAATTTATTCATACACTTTCAGGAGGGGTGACAGAGGTACCACACAAGTTAGAGCTCTAAGTCTCAGTCTATATCTTGTGATGATGATATGAACATTTCGGCATGTGCTAAACTTACCTTTAGGTAAGACCATGCACCCAGTGTACGCCAAAAGAGTGTCATTTTGGCGTATATTTAGTCAGTATGCATCAACATAATTTGTTTCTTACTGCAGAGAAACATGAAGTCTGCTGTGCTTTACTATACAGGGAGATATAAAGATATACTGCATGATATTTATTTAGCTTACTTGTATAGCGCCATCATACACTTTTTTTTAGTAATGGGAGTCAATGGGCAATGATTGCATGAAATATATACCTCCAGTGAAGGTATACATCAGGAAATACTCCCAGCGTATACATCCATAGAGGGAAAAGACAAGATGTGATCAGAACCTAAGAAAATACGTTCCAGAATTGTCATTTCAATGGCAAGTCAGGGTCTCTTCGGCATGGATGTACTGTATATTACCGCAGTCACTAAAGTACCGTCTGTTCTCATCTGTTTTTTAGCTGTTTTGTCATCTTTTTCTTCTGTCTTTATCAGAGTTTTGGAAGCATTACAGTCTGGTTTTCATTACCTTGTAGGAATCTATTTTTACCTTTGTTTAGTGTTAACTGAGTAAAAATGCAAACGCGACTTCCAGGGAAATGAAAAAACAGAACCTCCTCGACTTACACTGGAAACAAATGCAAATGGATAGCAACAGAGAAACCAACCTTAAGGACTTAAAGGGGTAGAGGAAAATGGGTCTCTAAATCCCAGCCACCAGGCTTGTAGTCTTGGAAACTGACGAACATGGCAGTGTTACTCTGTTTCCGTCAGGGCCGTTTTAACATATTAGTGGGCCCTGTGTAAAGGTTTCATAAGTGGGCCCCTATGTCACCACTACTTAGAAATACCTGACCTGAACAAATTATAATGCCCCTTCAATGGCCCCCACATAGTGTAACGCCCCTTAGTGGCTCTCACACAGTATAATGCTTCCCTAGTGGCCCCATACAATATAATGCCTCACATAATGCCCCTTTCCAGGTTGCCCCCACAGATTCATGTCCCCCCCACCACCTGGTTGCCCCAATAGTGTCAAGTGCCGCCCCCCCCCAAGTTGCCCCCGCACTGTTATGACCCCCTCAGGCTTCCCCCACAGTGTCATGTCCCCCCCAGGTTGCCCCCACAGTATCATTTCAGCTCCCTACTTCATCACTGTCTTCAACTCATTGGCATCCGGAGGCAGCCCGGACCCACTGCCCTGGACAGCGGGACAACATATGCAAGACTGTCCCGCTGTCTAAAGGGGGCCCACTCTACCATAGGGCCCAGTGCAAGGTGCAGCATTGGCCCTATGGTTAAAGTGACTCTGGTTTCCGTATCTCCTATGGCATGGCACAGTGAGCTATGCTGTTTGTGTGACTTGCTGTGCTACACTGTTTGCATAAATCTATAGGTCTTAAGGAAACAGAGTAGAACTTCTGCATTCGGCTGTTTCTGTAACTCCTGGGCATCTTAGGCAGACTGAGATTAGAATACCCCTTTAGGCTAAGGCCCCTGCAGAAAAGCAGTTTAAAAAAAAAATATGTGCATTTTCCCTATAGATTTAATAGGATGAAAAGCAGAGAAAAACACAGTAAAAACTTAATGAAATAAGCTGTGGAAAAAAACACCGTTTTAGCTTGGCTTTAAAGGGAGTCTATCACCTCCCCCAGCCACTGTAATCCACTGCTGTGGTGCTGTACAGGCTCTTAATACAAGTCAAACTGTACCTTTGTACCCTTGGGATGTGTGTAAAAAGCAGTTTTAGACAATATGCAGCCCTACACATCACTGTGTTGAAATCCTGCGCATGCGCACTACCCTGTATGGGCTGTATGATGCTGATTTCCACTGCCCAGGGAGCCGAATAGGAAGCCAGGATGGGAGTGGTTACTGATGACATGGCTATGCTCTTTAGACCTCATTTGCATATTGCCTAAAACTGCTTTTTACACACATCCCGGGGGCCTAGCTACATTTCAAAGGTACAGTTTGACTTGTATTAAGAGCCTGTACAGCACTATAGCAGTTGTTTACAGAGGTTGGGGAAAGTAATAGACTCCCTCAAGGGGTTTCCTCAGACTTATTAATTTAAGATCCAGCTGTTTGAAGAGGCAGTGGCATTCCCTGAGCACCGCTTCCGCTTCATAGGCCATTTGACGTCATGTTCATCAATCACATGACCTATTCGCATCTCAGCCCCATTCATGCGGATAGGGCTGAGCTGTGATACCAAGCACAGCCAATATACAAATGCAAACCGCTGTGCTTGATATATGCTGTGGACTCTTCACCCAGCTGATCAGCAGGATTATGGGTTTCGGACCCCCAACAATCTTCAATTGATGACCTATCCTATATCTGGAAAACCCCTTTAACTAGTACTCAGTACTCATCTATGTCCGATTGTCCTATAGAGATCAAATAGAGGGGTTGCGCACATGCACGTGTCCCAGCAGTGGGGGGCTTCTGTGTCACTCTTGTCATTTATACCTTCAAACTAGGGTGCATGATGCAGTTTGTAAAGGCTGAAGCCTAGCTTGTAACCTCTGACCCCCTTCTGACTACCTCTGCACCCCCTATAAAATTGCACCAGGGTGTATTAGCTGTATCAATGGTATTTTGCAAACCTTTCACCTCCAGTGTCATAAGCACATGATGATGACTCTTTGCTTCACCTCCTTACTGAGTCTATGAGTAGTCATGTATATGACTGTATACATATGACTATATGAAGACTCACAGTTTATACTTCTAGTACAGACAGGATAGCGGCCTCCGCTATATTGCTGCATCTGTATTCTGGAGATCACGCTCTGATTCCTTCGTTTCATGTAATATTCTGTGCTGCATTAAATATGTATTATATGTGAAGGCCAATGAGCAAGGTTAAGAGAGACACCGCACAGCTTCAACACAAAATCACATATGTATATACTTTGGCGAGGTCGGTATATTCACAGAAAGGCGACAGATCTGTATTATTAGCTCATTGAAACTAAATGAAATGTTCATCTGGCTCAATGTAATAAAATACAGAGAGAAAGCAATACAGGCCATGGGAACACAAATGACTGTGAAATACATTAGATATAGGAAATCAATTAGGCCCATTATCCCACATGACACCCTATTCAGAGTTCACGTAATATTTCAAAGGAGGAAAGGGATTAATGTAGTGATTCATACACAATGGCGAATTGCATCAATCAAAGCTTAAAGGGGTATTCCAATATTATAATGTGATGACATATCAGGGATGCTTTAGCTCTGCATACCCTCTAGTGTTCTGCACAGCTGTGCCCCAGCCTCCCAGTGTACAGGAAACTGCTGCATGGCTCCATTCAAGTGAATAAGGATATGCTGCAGTTCACGTTCAGTACAAAAACGTCATTGTGTAGGGGAAATGTAAAAGGTAACTCCGAGCTAAACCAGTGCTGTAGTCACTTCATTCCCATTTGGGACCCCAGAGGTTGGAAGCCCACCGATAATAAAGTGCTAACATCTCCTTAAAAAAGCAAGGTTCCTAGTCTCATGGCACTTATGATGACTTACCGTTATGGGGCATGAAGGACTAGGCCTAGGCCTAGGTAGTGTTAAAGTAAAATGTTTCTACACTATACCATTTTGTATGAACTGTTCATACTTCTATAAAGACGACTCTACCAACTCCAACTCTTTACACTCTTTAATAGGCACCGCTCTACTGACTTTGGCGCAGTTGGAATTTTCTCTCTAGCCCTCACCATTCCTGAATAATCATTTTTGTTAGTTTTAGCACAATAGGTCTGTTGTCAGGTGGGCGGTCTCTGACTCTCTGCTCCATTACTGGACCACCCACCTGATAGTGGAGAGCCTACTTGGCCTATTCGGTGGTGGATCGCCGGCATCGTAGCGGTCATGCTGCTTCTTTCTCCGCAAAAAAAAAAGTTTTAACTGCTATCTTTCTGCTATTCATTTAGCCCCTGATGAATCTATCTGAGGAAACGCGTTGGGGGGTTTACTGTGGCAGTTTAGTTAGATATACATGCCATCTGTTAGCTCTTCAGTGTTTTTTTTGCCTATAGATTGGACTTGTCTCCTCTGAGTCCTGTTGGTGTGGCATTAGGCCAATAGCCTCAGGGTATAGGGGAAGACATTGTTCCTGGATTTTTTCTATCAAATGTACTAAATAGGCAACCGCTTTAGTGCCGCTTTATTGTTTTGCAACTTGATTTTAGGAAGTTCAGTGAGATTATTATCAAGTCAGGAGGAACATATTGTGGGCTGTGCCCCAGCTATGTTGGGATATGGGCTCAAATATCTTGAGACGTACTTAGATTGCACGCCTATATGCAACCTTTGACGCTGCTGACGTCAGGCGGTGTTAGTGATTTTTTCTTATTTACCCTTGATTTTTTTTTTTTCATTTTTAAGAATATTAATAAAAGTGAAGTTTTATTATTTTCTGTATCGTTGTCTCTACAAATCCGTTTCTGTGAATAGTTGTCCATATGCGGAGTGGTAATCTTTCCGAGTCTGGGAATAGAATATTGGGTGGTGAAACTAACAGCACTGATTGCTCAGGAACGGTAGGGGCTAGAGAAAAAATTCCAACTGTGCCAGAATCAGTGGAGCGGAACCTAGTAATGGAATGGTGTTGGTGAAGGTGGTGAATAGTCCTCTTTTATTCTATAAATGTAGATACAAACTGTTATGTGTTTTGCTATGGTATTTTATGATCTGTACACTGTTTATAACTATCTGTCTACTTTGAGTTTTTCTTACTTCATGAATATGGTGATAAGATGTTATGGTAACTCCAGGTGTATTAGCTATGTCTGGTTTTGCCCAATTACTGGGATAACCCCTTTATTGTTTCCTTCTGTTATTATAAACACAATTATGTGTAGTAGAGAAATGCTAATTTATACATATTTCGGTTTTCTTTCATTTGCTATTTTATATTATGACTGCTGTTGCGTCAGATGATGATCTAACATGCCCACCCATTGTTACAAAACTATAAATAAAGGGATTTGGCTACTCCTCCTTTGTGTGTGCCGATTGTCTCTAGCCGTATTTATCCATCTATTGTGCCAAGGAAGAGACGTTCCTACTTTAACAGTAGAGACCCGCTCTATGGAGGGCAGGGACCCCTAGCCCTGGCCATCAGGGTCCAATAACTGTGGCATGAACTTCCTCTATAGCAAGTATAGCCGGACAGTATAAACTTTAAGAGGCAGTCTGAAAATGCATTTTTTGCCATTTGGAAATGTATTTTTCCAGCCAGCCTGGCTCCTTGTCATTGATTCTGCTTTTACACTAATTCTCTAGTGGTAATGACCTGGGCTGACTTTGCTTGCAGACAATAAGATATTTATCTCTCTCCCTGAAGAGTCTTAAAGATGACCTGTCACCTCTCCTGATATGTCTGTTTTAATAAATCCTGTTAAAATAACAATTCTTGAGCACTGTTTCTTAAAATTCTGCATTAGACAATTCCTCTGTTATACCTCCTGGAAATTTCTGTATGCCTCATTGACAAAGGGAATAATAGCACCCAGTTGTAAATGTATGACAGAGGAAAGGTCAAATACACCTTAGGTCAAATATAGTTTCAAAGAGGACCTGCCACCGCTGCTGACATTTCCGTTTTAGAAAATTAGGCCATTCCTCTTTTATTCCTCCTGCAAACATATGAATAATTTAACAACTGGGAATTTCCATTGTCATAGAGGTATGTCACCAGGGGCAGTGTTACCCACCATGTAACCAAAGCAATTGCACAGGCCCCCAGGTGTCAGATGGGCCCCCTGCTGACCATAAACCAACTGGCAGGTTGTTTTTTAAACTGACTGTTAGCTATTGGATTATTTCATTATTATTAATTCTCCCTTCTTATCTAAGGGGGGCAGTATAGTGTTTGTGGGGACACTAAAGGGGGCAGTGTACTGTATGTGGGGAAAGTAAGTAGACACTAAGTATACAACAGTATATGGTATGTGGGGATAATAAGGGGTCGGTGTATTGTATGTGGGGATAGTAAGGTGACACTAAAGGGGCAGTATACAGTATGTGGGGATAATAAGGGGGCAGTATACTGTGTGTGGGGACAATAAGGGGGAAGTATACTATGTGTGGGGACACTAAGGGGCAGTATTTGACAAGTCCCAAACATAACTTTGCATGGGGCCCAAGAAATGCCAAATCCGCCACTGTGTCACTGACACTAAAAGCACTTATTGGACAGGGCAGAGTGTACAGGGACATGCACCCTACTGATAACACCCAGAAGGCCATTTTTTTCATACATTTCTGGTAGGGAAAGTGGAGCATTAGGGGTGCATTAGTCAAAAAGTCTAGTAGTCTTCCCCTTGTCTCCCTGTGTGTCCTTCTTGTATACCCTCATATCACCTGACATATAACACATATACTTTTCATGTAAATGCATACTGTATTCATAGGTACATTTTCCATTTTAGCAGGTAACCTTCTCCTAGGTCCACCCATTTGCCTACCGGCACTTACGACATGACTATCTGGTGAATTTTCACCACCTCGCTGTACAAAACTGTAAAATGTCATTGTCTGAAAACCATTACCACCAGGTTTACTGTTGTTTTCATTCATAATCCTTAGCATGTGCCACATAGTATCTCGATGTGATCATTGTTCTGAGAAGCGTGTTAGTCTATCTCTAGTGAACCATTGTATGTAGTAAAATATCCTCAGCCTGGGTAAATACTGTGTAACAGGTGCACCTGTTACTGACTGCTATTCACAACTGTACAAAAGGTTATCAACACAAAAACTGATTGAGAAAATATTTCCGACTTCCTACTGAACACTGTTGGTGATATTTCCTCAAGATCATAACACCACGGTAAACTAAGGTGTGCAATCATCTACAAGAAAATAGAGTCAATACAGTATAGTGGTCATTTGGAAGGTGCACCTGACTAGTTCAGTGCTCAGCTAAGCAAAGTATCTGCTGGTTGAAAGTGTGGAATGGCGTAAAGGTGGCCATACACATTCGATAGGCGTCGGATGAGCAGTGCATGTGTTCTGAAAGGGGAGTGGAGAATAAGTCACTGTCAGGCGCCTCAGGCAATGGTTTATCTTCCTTGAGAACAGAGGACTGGACATGTTAAATTTTAACATTAGATGGTCAACTGGTCCAGTCAAGATCAGTGGGTTTGGCCAACCTTAGTCGATTTTGTATAGCCACCTTAAGGCTAATGCTAAGGCCCCACGTTGCGGAAAAGCAGCTTTTTTTGTTAAGGATTTTGCTGCGTTTTTTTGAGCCAAAGCCAAGAATGACTTCAAAAGGAATGGGAAATATATAGGAAGCTCTTATACTTCTACCTTTTGCCCAATCTAGTCCTGGCTTTGGCTCAAAAAAAAGTATCAAAATCTGCAACAAAAAAGCAGCTTTTCTGTAACGTGGGGCCTTAGCTTCAACTCTGGTTTCACTGTGTCACCAAAAATAGCCCTTAAACCAGGTTTTTATATATATACACACATGGACAAAATTGTTGGTACCCCTCGTTTAATGAAAGAAAAAAGCCACAATGGTCACAGAAATAACTTGAATCTGACAAAAGTAATTTGCCAAACTACATGTTGACAAGCCACAAAGCTTCTGCGAGAATGTCCTATGGACAGATGAGACAAAAATCAAAATTTTTGGCAAGGCACATCAGCTCTATGTTCACAGACGGAAAAATGAAGCATATCTTGAAAAAGAACACTGTCCTTACTGTGAAACATGGAGGAGGCTCTGTTATGTTCTGGGGCTGCTTTGCTGCATCTGGCACAGGGTGTCTTGACTCTGTGCAGGGTACAATGAAATCTCAAGACTATCAAGGTATTCTAGAGAGAAATGTGCTGCCCAGTGTCAGAAAGCTTGGTCTCAGTCGCAGGTCATGGGTCTTGCAACAGGATAATGACCCAAAACACACAGCTAAAAACACCCAAGAATGGCTAAGAGGGAAACATTGGACTATTCTGAAGTGACCTTCTATGAGCCCTGACCTAAATCCTATTGGGCATCTTTGTAAGGAGCTGAAACTTGCCATCTGGAAAAGGCACCCTTCAAACCCGAGACAACTGGAGCAGTTTACTCATGAGGAGTGGCCAAAATACCTGCTGAGAGGTGCAGAAGTCTCATTGACAGTTACAGGAATCGTTTGATTTTAGTGATTGCCTCAAAAGGTTGTGCAACAAAATATTAAGTTAAGGGAACCATCATTTCTGTCCAGGCCTGTTTCATGAGTTTTCTTTTTTTAAAAATTCTGTTGAAGCATGGTTGAAAAGCAATGTCTGACTTTCATTGGTTCATTTTCATAGAATTTTTATATATTATTACTTTTGTCAGATTCAAGTTATTTCTGTGACCATTGTGGGTTTTTCTTTCATTAAACGAGGGGTACCAACAATTTTGTCCACATGTGTACATGTCACTACTTTTCTAAAAAGTAGAATATCCTGCAATTTTCACTCAGCTGAGTAACTGAGCCTAATAGCAGCCTTACACTTGCTAATTCCATAGAGGTTTTCATTCGAGCTGTGACCTCTTTTATATCACAAACAATCCAGACTGAATCATGACAGAAGTTCACACCTCTACAGATAACACCCATAGTGACCCATCGAGACCTATCATTACATTCACTACTGACAATAGATGATGTCACAGCTTATCTTCTCCCCATCCCTGCACAAAACATGTTAAGAAAACTCTCCCATTGACCTCTATGAGCTAGCACCATACTTTTGTTGCCTATGGTCATGACTGCTGTAAAGCATATCACTAAATGCTGTTAACACAGCAGAGGAGAAGCTCAGGAATGACGGCTGCCCCATTAATCATGTACAGAAAACAGAATAAAAAAATGCTACAATCAGAAAAAAAAAAAGAGATTAGAAAAAAGGGATATATTTCACTATGTCCTTTTAATATAAAAATAAGAAAACAACACATTCCTTTTAGGAATTGCATTACAAATGCCTAATAATATGTCAATATGGATAGCTTCCGTAAAACTAACCAGTTTTTTAAAGGGGTTGTCCACTATTTTTTTTTATTTATAGCTTACCCTTAAGATAGGCCAGAAATATCTGATCAGTGGGGGGATTGACAGCCCCCCCCCCCCACATGGCTCAGATATTCCGAGATATGTCCCAACTGAGTAGTGATCACATATAAATGTTACCAAAATAAGGCTTTGTATGGACCCTCCGTCAGCAGTTATGTAATGGCCCACTCAGTGATCTCACATGTAGTATAATGGCCCCACCAGTGCCCTTTCATGTAGTATAATGGCCGCATACTCTGTGGAACGGAAACGCTCAACAAGCTTCTAAAGTAAGGATGGCGACCCTAGACATGAACGGGTGTAGAGGGCAGTGGTTCTCAACTGCAGCGTGTACCCCCGGGACAGTGGGGCGTACCCCCTGGGGAACTCATACCGCTGGTTGAGAATCATTGCTTTATAGCAATATTCACAAACTCCAGTCCTCAAGTACCCTCAAAAGATCAACTATAGCATTTCCTATATATGGTAAAGACTATTGCAGTAACAGTAATCTAATAATTTCAAAGAAATCCTCAAAACTTGACCTGTTGGGTTTGTTTGAAGACTCGAGTTGAGAACTGCTGCCCTATAGTTTACAGCATAAGGATCGTTGCAAAAATGACACTTTGTCCTGTCTTGTCCTCCATCTTATAGCTAGGGGCCTCTGTACTCGATTTGTACCTTACTGTAGAAACTGCATTGTCCTCCACTAAATGGACTAGATTTAGTATGGATCCTGACAGCAGCTTTGTAAATGTCTCTAGAAAGAATGTTCTGCCCTCCAAGCTCCTTAGACTTTTTGGGTCCCTACTGCTCAGTACTTGGATCTTTCCTGCTTTGATAGAAGACACTCTCTAGAGTAGATCTCATGAACACAGCGCCAGACATAGACATCTCAAAAAAACTACATGGATCTCATTGTTTGAAGTTTCTAGAAATGGCTTGCAGCCAGAAATGTTACCGGCTCACACCCTTGGAGTGACTCAGCTGTCTGAAAGCTTTAGTTACACTTTGTGGCTTATCTGTCACTTTTCTGCAATCACACCAAGCATAGTAATGTCATCTAAAATAGGTCAGACAGCGGAGAGGTTACAGTACATTGTCTAAAATGAAAGGTATCACTTATGTATCCGTACCATCCATCTACACCACTTTGATTGTCCAATTTTTTCAAACATTGAGGCAATTTTCCCTGAAATTTCACTTTATTGCTTTGCAATATGCACCATAAGTACATGAGTGGGGTGCAGTGATCTGTGCATCTATTCAATCTGTCCCCACATAGGTCTTGGACCGTGAATTTAAAACAGACTAAAACTGTCTACGTTTTAGATGGTGCAAAGTTAGACTTTAAATGCGCCAGATTTATCATAATGGCTGATGCCAAGCATTATGAAGCTGTCTGGTTTAACTTTACACTTCCTATTAGTTGGCTTAGATCCAACTCCCAGGACCCCTGCCGGTCAAATGTCACTTCTTACCAAGCACAACGCCGCACATTTGTGCAGTGGCTGTGCTAGTTATCACAGCTCAAGCCATTCACTTGAATGGGACGGAGCTGCAAACAGGCCATGTGAATGATGAATATGATGTGTCTAAAAATTGTACCAAAATTTTGGTGTATGCTTGGCATGGGGTATCAAAGCTTATGTCACGTCCACTTTCCGCTATACCCTTTTTGTACAAATTGTTAAAGTGTCTAAAAAGTGTCTCAAACACTTCAGAGCTTCCGCCATAGAATACTTCTGTCATGTTTTTTTCATTACGCTAGGGTCACACTAGCATTGGCTGTCCATTGTTCTGGTCCGACTGAGGACACCTCGGCTTCAGTAATGGAATACAGGGCGGCACTCGACTCCGAAAGACTGCCGTGCATACAAGTCTCACCACCCACCATTGGTTCTTTCCATTCCACCATATGGCATCATCTGACTAGCCTACCTGTATCTGGACCAATGCCTGATGATGGGATGAGTTCCCAAAATGTTAACGTTGTGAATAAACACTTTTTGCAGAGAAAAAAACGGAGTGCCGTCACATTTTTTTTACATGACCTCGGCTTCAGTACACATGCCCCGTACCCCCGGCACTTGCGCAGTGAAGCCAGGGTGTACGTTCTCGGCTTCAATGAAGAACTGCTCAGGCGCCGAGAGCACCAGAGATGAGTCTGATGAGACTCCTCTCTAGGTAAGTATAAAGCTTTATTTTTTTAAATTGCAGGCATTGATGGTTTTATAACAGGGTGATTTGGGACATTAAACCACGAACAGGTTCTTATAGACCAAATCGACCTCACAGGCTTTCTTTAATCTCAAAGCGGTAAATGATGCGGGAAGAACTTTTTTTTGGCCACCAATTTCAGGCAGATAGTGCGACAAGTCCTTGCATATGTGAATATAGCCTTAGAATGATTGCAGACAGACACCATGTAAATGCTGTTCTATCTGCATCAGTCACTCTATTGCCATTAATGTCCATTGCTCTCATCCTATGACAGATGAGAACAACAGACATTAATAACTATAGTGTGAATTTACCCTTACACGTGGAAATCAATCTCTTCTTATCTTAGATGGATACCCATGAATTTTCTAGAATTGCATTTGTTAAGTCACTACCAAGGAATTGTAAAATATCTTCAATGTGTCAAAACCAATTTAAGACATTTCCATTTTTCAGGACTGACACAATGATAATCATTGTAATCATCACTTCACAATTATTGTATTATGTATAGGCACTGCTGTATAGATGGCTGTAGCTATAGGGGTGCAGAGGTAGCAGTCGCACCCGACCCCATTTCCTAAGAACCCCTAAGACCACTCTGCCATGTGAGAAGACCCCAGTAATAAAAATAGAATATGACAGCAAATATATCGATATTCAGTTATTCAGAAAAATGTTAAAAGTCCATTAATTTTGTGGATTTAGACCTAGGTATACGTGCAGGGATAGCACTTATCTACGTCCAAAGTGCTGTGGATCTCGGAACTTTTGCTGACATGAAAATGGTCCTGAGTACCTGGATCCAGTAATCTGGCACATCAGCAGGGTGGGGACTGTCATATTCCCCCAATGCCTTCAGGCATGACAGCTAGGAATGATATTCAGACCTTACAGTGTGATACAAAGCCAGGAAGAATGTAAAAAATGGGGCGTGCCATAACACACCTATGTCAACAGCTGTGTCTGGATCTGTAGCGGCCTGCAGGACCTTCTCTGGGTATGGCTGGGAAACATCTCCCTCATTCCCAAGGAACGCCCTGTGATATGAACACCAGCTCCGCTTGGTCCCATTCTCAGTGTGGCTGACTCATGTTGTCACCGCAACTCCAGGTGAAGTCACAGTATGGGGTGGCTCAGCAATATACCTGTATAATAGAAGAATAATAGAAGTCTCCATGGACTATAACAGGCTGACAGCATTTATACAGGTCACAGAACATGGACGTTATATCTTATAGTGCATCATTCCTTTCAGACTTAATAAATACCCCAACTGCTGCAGAACCTCTTTTTGAAGAGCAATGACAATTTTGTATCAGTCACTGATTTAATAACATAACCTCTTCCTCTAATAATGATATATTATAAACAGTGCCGGCCACAATGTGCCCACCAAACACTGCTAGCTATATGCGTCTCCAGTACAGTGTTAGCCACAGTGTTTTACCAAAAGCTAGCCATAATGCCTCCAAAATCAACTACAATGTGCCACAATGATCTCCGGTGTCAGGTACTCTGGAGCAGATTTATTTTACACCAATCTTAATAAAAATGATACAGATAGTGCCAATGTTGAGGTCCTAATAATCGTGCCCCAAGAAATCCTCCTAATTAGACCATATTATAAAGCTAATAAGGATCATATGAAAACATATTTTTTAATATTAAATGTTAAAAATCAGGCCCATTAATGACAAAAAATAACTCAAAAGATATCTAAAAAAATATCAAATATGTTTAAAAATTAGAGCCGTCTTACCGGTGTCCATATAGCAAATTAAAGGGCATCACTTAGGTATTCTCCAAGGCAGTTTGTGCCGGGTGTGGAAGGATTTTCTATCTTTCCCTATATTGATGCAATACCCCTTGTATATAACTCCCGCTCTAACAAGGGCGGTCCCAAGTGCTATCCCTGTTAATGCCCTAATGCACACAAACACGCTTTTCTTGCCCATTTAATAAAAAAGGCATTCATCATACGTCGGCATCTCACACTAGTGCTGACATCCAGGCTCCCCTAGACAGGGGGGCGCTACCTTCACTTTGATCCAATAGAATTGTACAGAATCCTGGGACATCTGATTGAACTGATGTCCCAGATGAATGCCTGTTTTATTAAATGGGCAATATTCTATGTGTGGCCGTACCAGTGATTTGTATAGAAATATAACTATGTGCATGTCATGAGCGTCTATGTCTCTTTTGATGCATCCCATAATTTATTTGCCTTGGCAGCAGCTGCCTGGCACTGGTCACTAAAGGTAAGCTTACTGTCCACCAAACTCCCCAAGTCTTTTTCAGTGGCAGTCTTACCCACTAAGTTACTATTAAGTACATAATCATACATTTTATTTGTTTAGTCAAAATGCATAACCTTAAGTTTGTCTACATTAAACTTAATTTGCCAAGTCTCCACCCATGCTTCCAGCTTCCTTAGATCCCCCTGTAATATTCTACTATCCTCCTCTGTAATATTCTACTATCCTCCTCATTTTTGATTACCTTACATAGTTTAGTATCATCTGCAAAGTTATCTTGTCTCTACCCCATTGTACAATACGTAACATGCCAACAATGTCATATCTGTATCTGTAGTGTCCCCAGGTGAAAGCCTCTTTACAACTAGAGATATGAAGCCCCATGTCTGTAATAATGTGTAAGATGTAGTAGACTGGGTATGTCTGCAGGAAGAAGTTACTGAACTTTGTCATGTCAGTAGCTGGTTATGAGTCACCATATATTTGATCTTTTTACAAACGTCACTTTTAAGTCACTTTCTGTCTGACTGAGCTGTAGAGTAAAAGAATAAAGCGTCTCATACATATTACATAATTGTCAGTTGTCGTACAGTGGGTGAATGGAGTTTATCCTTAGGATTGGTCATCAATATTAGTTTAATAGGAGTTAGACACCTGGCACCTCTGACATAGGAGCTGCGGCATTCAGACAAGAATTATGACCTCTTCGCTGTATACTAAGAACAGCATTGTACATAGTATAGCAGCTGTGCTTGTTATTGCAGCTCAAACCCATTCATTTGAATTAGACTGAGTTTTAGTATAACCATGTCACCAATGAACATGACATCACTGACCTTAGAAAAAGCACCCAGCATCCTGCCCATTGACTGATTAAAAGGCAAATGACACCCCACTGATTGGTCACATTGCTATGCTGCAGCACAGCCACTATACAATGTATGGCGCTATGCTTGGTATGAAGTGAAGAGGCAGCGGCGCTTATTCAAACACTATAGCCTCTTCAAAATGCTGATCAAGCCAGGTGTTGGACCTCATTGATCTCTTATTGATGACCTAATCTAGGTCATCAATACCATAGTCCTGGAAACCCCCTTTAAATGGTTGCTACCTTTTCAACAAACTTTGCATAAATTAATAGTGCAAGCAAATATAAGTATATACTATATCTTATCACAGTAAAAAGCATCTTTACCCACTTATCAGGCTCTTTTTGTATTTTTCCCTCTTCCTAAACTGACTTTCACTCTGAAATATCTGCAGAATATGTCTTGCTGGAAAAGGATGGGACTGAAGCTCACAGTGGTATCAGATTATAGTTTGCAACAGTAGTCTATGAAGCAGAAAGGGGGTGGGAGTGAGAAGCATCTGAGTGAGACAGGAGAAACATAAACACAGGCAATGTCTTCTGGAAATGAAAGGAAGTTTCTATTTCACCCCAAGTGCTTTATTCATATCAGTACTTCTGTACAATGCCCTATGTGATCCTTTTAATGTTTTTGTGTGTGAGAAAGACTTTCCGTGTGGAGTACTACTCAACTACTACTTAAATACCCCATGGAATCTTCTTTTATGTTAGGGGAAGGGATATAGCTACATTTAAGAGATACATGTGCACTTGCATGAGAAAAAATAAATTAAAAAAGTATATACGGTACTTTATATATACCTCAAAAGTCAACAGGTAGTGGTAGTGTAGTTGCATAAACTGGGGCATACATTGGTGGCACACTTGAAGAATGCATTGTGAGAATATGCCATGAATGCGGTGTGAAAAGAGACATATTCTATATAGGACTGCCCTTCAAGGAGTCATGGATCAGAACTAAAGTACCCGCAAAGGATTCTAATGTAACAACCATTTACAAGGCAAGTAAGATTTATAGAGAATAAACTTGCCAACCTGAATCCAGATGGCACTGCAAAAAGTGACACATATCTGAAGCTGGGCAAGCTTACAGGATGACTCATATACGTTAGTCAATTATTTATGATTAAACAAAGGAAGAAAACCAGGTGTTACTGGCAATTTATTAGTAAACAGTCAAATAAAAGTTATCTTCTTAACCCTTCGAGAGTGGAATACGAAACACTAAAAGACGTGAAACAACCACTTACGGAAGAAGAAGAAATCTGTTGTGTGCCTTTCCTATCGCACAGTGGTAAACTTGGCATAGACACAGAGGTCTGCCATGATGAGACAATGGCTCTGATGTCACACATTCAAACCACATTAACACAACAATAATTTACTACAATTAAAACAATCCCATGTCGAAATTGTTCCAACCATACAAAAAAAATGAGAATTTATACACTCCACCACTCCAAATAAACTATTATTGATCAGGTGTTACTAAAAGCTTTTTTATTGCTATAATGCGTTGTACTATATTGTGTATGCAACTCATATACAGTTCTGCTGGTGTCCATAGTTACAGACTACAAAACAAACCCTGTGTAGTCTGATTTCACAGTCATGTTACTCTACTCTCCTTGTCCTTTTTTCAATCTTTGTTATAAAGAAGAGGTGGCAGAGGAATATAATTGCAAACTATAAAGGAGAGGACCATTCACCACCTCCAAGTCCAGTTCTACGCATAATTTAATAGGTTCTGTTCCACTGATTCCGGCACAGTTGGAATTCTTTCTCTAGCCCTCACTGTTCCTGAGCAATCAATGCTGTCATCGTTGGTGTATGACATGCTATTTACGCTCTGTACTGTCAGGAGGGCGGTGTCAGGCAGGTGTAGACAAGGGGTGTGATTCTGAGCTCTGACACTGGCTGCCTCTGACTGGAGCTCTGAATCACACCCCCTGCCTGATACAGCCCAACTACATTACACAGCTTAAATAGCACATCAGGAACCAAAAGTAACTGCAGTTATTGCTCAGGAATGGTGGGGCTAGATAAAAAATTCCAACTGTACTGGAATCAGTGGAGCAGCACCTATTAACTATGTCTATAACGCATAGATCAGCATAGGAGTTGTATACACAAAATATGCTTTTACGGAAGATTATTAGCAAATTTGAGTCCAGTTAGAGATCAATAAATAAAATATGGTTGCAAAATTTCACATATTCTTTAATATCATAATACCTAGTGAACAAGACAGGTCTGGTAGATTTCTACTGGTCATTACTACTAATCTTAGCACGCTAGGTGCTCCAGTTATTGCTGAGGTCACTCACTATTGATCTGAGAGTTCGGATCAGAAATATGATTAAGCATACTTACCTTACCGATCTGTCACTCTTGGTTACTCGCAATGTCTGTAACTGCTGCTCTAGCGATAATGTCCCAACACGGACAACAGCTGCAGTTTAAAGAAACCAGAAAATCCCATTGAGATTATTTTTCACAATATCTCTCCATAATGAATCATCTTTAGCCATTCAGTTTGGTGGGTAATCCAAAACCCTAATATATTTTGGCTGCTTGCTAACACCTAGGATGTAGCGGACAAGTGACAATATCAAATCCGAATGTTTAGGAATGAAATGCTTATGTTCCTGGCTACCATTAAAAGAAAGGTGGAAGCTAAGATCCAGCCCAATATCATGGATTGACGATTAAAGGGGATGTCTGTTTAGAAAACCAACTATCAAATATCTTACTAAAGGGGTTATGCCACGAAAATGATTTATCCTCTAGAGGATAAATTGCTGATCATTTGGGGTCTGACCACAGAGACCCTCACCCATCCTGAGAATGTAGAGTATTTTACCTCTGTTGTGAATGTAGCCATGGTTGATGCAGATGCAACCCCGCTCATTTTATTTCAATGGGAGCCTGAGATAGCTGAAGTACAGCACTTGGCTATCTCTGGTGCTCCCATTGAAATGAATGGAGGGGGAATGCTTCTGCATCCACTGTGGCTACTTTCTCAACTAGCACAAAAAATTGGTGCGGGAATCTGTGGTTAGACCCCAACCATCCTATGGATAGAGGATAAATAATTTCTATGACATAACCCCTTTATGAAATTCAAGAATACAAGGATGACCGCGTTCAGGATCCTTGTCTCTTAGCTAGTGCAAAGAAAAGCTTCAAAGAGAATCTCTAATTCTGGAGGGCCCAATATGTCCATGCATTATGCACACAGCCTATTGATTTCAGTGGGAAATGCTCCATTTCACCTATGATGGCGTTGCAGAGAAACTGAACACTTGCAGCTGGATTGTCCTACAGAATACAACTAGATGCTGGACACCCCAGCATCACAACACATCGGGATCAACTTAACATTAGGTGTTACTTGAGTGTTGCCCAAAGTGGAAAGTCAATTTAGTATGAAGACTGATATCTTTGTATGCTCAGTAAGAGAGGAGGCAGGCAGGGACTCAAACATGGATCATTGCCTTATTGTAAATTTTATTTAAGACCCTTTTGGGAATTCTTCTTTGGCTCCAGGGGCTGCAGAGGTAGCTATCGTTACTGGGCCCTGGAGCCTCAGGGGCCCAAAGGCCTCTCTGCAACATAAGAAGACACCAGTATATACAGTATATATATAGTACATGATAAATGGGGGCCCCATTACATATTTAGCATAGGAGCCCAGAAGTTTCAAGTTACGCATCTGATTGGCTGTTTTAAGAAATTCTTGATGCATTAGTACAGATTTATGATATGATCAGCTATAGTACCCACTGTAATCTACTGTAACTAGTGAGTGAGTTATCTCATATACAGCATGACTTTATGTGTTTTTATATGTTTGTGATAGCAGCTAAAAATAAAGACTAGGACAGAAAGCTCATAAATGCTCCTTGTTCTGATTTTCAGGTGATGTCTGTCTTAAAGGGTGTCTGAAACATATTACACCAGCAACGCAGATAAACAGGTCAGGCTCACCCGAATATAATGGTTTTTTTTTTTCCACTGAAAATTTGTGTCTCTGTTGCTGAAATATCTTTTTATTTCACAGTATGCAAATGAACAATCTGGAAAACCAAGGTCGAGCTGGTCCAAAATGCTATGCCCCACACTGCTCTAATACACCTTCCTTACACCATCCTTTGTTGAGTGACAGGGTCAGAAAGCTAAGCTGAACTTTGGCCTGGCCCTGTATGCTCACATTTGTGTGGCCTGTTAGCTAAACAGTACATGTGCAGAAGTGCTCTGAAGTTCCCAGGATCATCCAGCTCGTCCCTCTTCAATTGTGAGAAGCAGCATCTCTATTGGTTCCAGTTGTACTGTGACATATTTGGCGCATGTGCAGTACAGCCGCTCCGGCCTGGGAACTTCAGAGAAC
This sequence comes from Leptodactylus fallax, assembly GCA_947044405.1. NCBI lineage: Eukaryota > Metazoa > Chordata > Amphibia > Anura > Leptodactylidae > Leptodactylus > Leptodactylus fallax. The sequence goes on from CAMRHE010000085.1 coordinate 961,165, forward strand.
TTCTGTGATTATCCAAAAGCCAGCGCGAATGACAGAATACAGGGCCAGGTAAGAGCTCAGCTTAGATCCCGCCCCCCAAAAATTAATTAAAGGGATTATCCGGTTTCTATCATTGATGGCCAATCCTTAGATCTGCATGGGTCCAACACCCAGGATCCCCACAAATCACTGGTACCGAGACACCGCAGCGTGTAGGTATTGCAGCGATGTCCCATAGATGTAGAAAGATGTGTGTTGCTACAAGACAGGGGAAAAATGATATGCTTGGCCCAGTCAATAGGAAAATAGACTTTTTCGATCACAACCTTGCTACCTACTGTCAAGAAACTGATGAAATGCAAACTGATCACTATGTCTAGGCAGTAGAAGATTTTTCAAATATACATATATAATGCGAGTGTGTCTTATACAATTTAACTAAAAGGATCAAATACATCTGACAGATGGCTGCAACAGATTTCTGAAACTGAAAGCCAAGAAAGTTACTTATACTTTGGGAATATACGTGTGTTATCTGTCTTGGCAGTGCCACTATTGGTATAAATAGCTCCGGTTAGTAAGCAGACTCAACTTAAACTTGCCATGAACTCACAAAATGACCCATTACATGGGCTACAAATATGTTGCAGGCATTTCTCGACAAACAGCTCTTCTGGTAAGTCGAGATTTCACACATACCTATGACATAAGACTAAAGTTATTTAACAAGGAACACAACCAATGCAGCTAATCTCCCAGACCATGCTTACTTTACTAGTCTATAAATACAACCATCTGAACCCACCAGGTCTCCCCATTCTTAAAACTACATCTGTGCCTTTGGTGTGGTATGACAAGCAGGGCTGTGAAGTCAGAGTAGAGACGCTTCAAAATAAAATGATTAATTATATTATACAATTGTTAATATTATATAATTATTAGACATATAGCTCGCTCCATATTTACTTTCAAAGGAATTCAATAACTAGTTGTTTAACCAGTTCTGGACCACCCATAGACCATATATGTCTGGGCGGGCCACTTTTAAAGAGCACCTTTCATGTCCTTAGAGATGTGCGGTATTATATCCCTCTAGAAAGTCAGCTTTCCTAATATGTACCCCGATGCTGGAGATATAGGTGCCGTTAGTTACAGCCTAGCGTCATTGCTGGGCTGTGAGAAATGCCCCCTCCCCCCGACAGTACAAGGCTATGGAAAAGGTACTGTCGGGGGGGAAGGGGGTATTCCTTACAGTCCAGTGATGACACTAGATGGTTTGGCTCACCTTTCTGAAAGTGGAGAGATATCAGTGCCGAAACTAATGGCGCCATATCTCCGGCACTTGTGCAATATAAACTGTGTAGCAGCTGGGGAAGATACTGAAAGCACAGTCCCGCTGCGTTACACAGCAGAACGGCAGGGGTGCTATGATTCGGGACCCTCGCCAATCTGCTATTGATAGCCTATCCTAAGGGTAGGTCATCAGTAGTATATTAAGTCTGGATTATATGAGTGGGACAATGTACTACAGGCTACAATCCCAGCTGAAGCAGCTGAATTCAACGCACTGTTGGCTTTCTAGCGGTATGTAATAGCGCACATCTCATTCAACGCTGAAAGGATGTAACCGTAAATCCTTAGTGTTAAGCAGCTGTAGCTGGAGCTCCTATAGAGAAGGCAGGAACAGTAATAAACTTCTCGATTGCTGTGTACATGATTTAAATGAGTTACAAACACACTACATCACAGATTCTAGCCCCGACCCTGGCGACACAACACTACATAAACACCGTAACAGAGAGGGAAAACTATTTAAAAAAGTATTTTAGTAGCACTTTTTGCAATAAATAAAAAAGTGAAAAACGTTAAATAGATGCAGGTTTCTCCTCCTTTTTTGTTTACATTTTCCTGTATATAAAAAAAGCAAAAAAAAGCAAAAATAAAAATAAAGCCCTGTGTCACTGAAAAGACAAAAATTACTTGAATAACCTGAACAAAAAAAATGGTGGATTGGCCTACCGACTCCGCAGTCCTGATAATAAAGCCCAATATTAAAGAATACTTGTCGCCTCTCCTGGCTTGCTTTTATTAGTAAATACTTGTACAGGTATATCTCAATAAATTAGAATATCTGTGAAACGTTCATCCATTTCAGTAATTCAGTAATACAATCCATAATCAGCGTCTTCCATGATTGTGTGTCCTACTGAACCAGACTCATTTACTCCTCCCGTATATTAATGAATAAATTGACAACCGGATGTTATTATTCCCCTTGTCAGCACTGATTGGACGGTGTCAGAATTTGTATGGACACGCCCCCAATCTAGCTGTCAATTGGCGCTATGTTCACATCAATGTCTTCCTGTCCGTTCTTCTGGTCTATCATAGGAAGAGAAGAACAAAAAAACTCTTCATCTAATGACGAACAGCAACAGATTCCAAGGGACTATAATGGGGTCCGTTGGGTGTCCATTATTTTTTTTACAGAGATCACCAACTGAAAAAGTCAAGCTTGCAGGATATTTTTTGTTCAGGCTCTGAATGGTGACTCAGAGGCAGATGGGAGCGTAGATTTATTCATAAATATTTAGTAAGAATAACAGAGGAACAGTACAATGCAGAATTGTGAAAATAAGATGCTTCAGAATTGTTGTATTTTGTATTTACTAAAGTAGATATGTCAGAGGAGCTGACAGGTCTTCCTTACTTATTTTACAGTGAGTGAAGTTCTTGCGGCAGTTCATTGAGGGTATATTCTAATGTAGTGGCCACCACATCTGATGAAACCCAATGATAGCATTATTATTATTATGTATAGTTGTGCAATCATTGATGGCCACTTGTGGACGGGTTTTTGACTACATGCAGCTACTGCTATGTTAGATTGCACCCTAACTTCAGGGTGGTAAAACAAGGCTATAACCATAGAGAGATGCAAAGGTGTCTGACACTAATGATGCAAAGGTTCCTGAGGGAGCCATCTGTCACTAAAGAAGTCTCCAGTATTATAAATGGCACATTGGAGCCCAAGACCTTCACGTAACATCTGTTGGCCAAAGGGCCAAGGGACCATGGACTATGGCATTGTAGCCTGTAGTACATTATCCCACTGATTATCCAGACTTAATACTACTGATGACCTATCCCTAGCAGATTGGCGGGGGTCCGACTCATAGCACCCCTGCTGTTCTGCTGTTTGCAGCGACCACAGTGTACCAGAGTTAGCACAGCTCAACCCAATGTGCTTGCAGTATCTTCCCCAGCTGCTACACAGTTTATACTGCACAAGCCCATTAACTAAGCAGGCTAAATAGGGTAACCATTAAGAAATATATACTCAGAATGCAGATATACACTTGAGGTATGATATCATATGCTACTCCATGCATAATGGTCAGGTCAATAATAAACATCTATATCGGTGTCAAATAATAGATTAGGGTTATTTGCCTAGTTGAGTACAGATTGATGGTCCCTATGTAGAAAAGCAGTATGCATACTGGGAAGATATTCATCACTTTTCTTGTGATAAAGGAAATCCATTTTTTGTCAGACTTCAATTAATCTTTAGACTATGTGAATAATTAGTGCATTCCACTAAAAAGAAGGAATTACAGTAATGTTGGATTTATAGGCGTAGTCCAGGATAGGGAATAACTTGGTAATTGTGGAGGTCTGACAGCTGTGACCCCCACCAATCATGATAAGGGGGTCCTTTGTACCCTCAAATGAGTGACACAGCTAGTTGCGCATGAGCAGCCACTCTATTCACTTCTTTGGTATTGCCAGAGATATCCGAACAACGTGCATGGCACTCTGGCAGTCCATATAGAAACAATGTAATGGCAGCAAACATGCTTAATCTGACCCTCCATTCAGTTGGGAGAACAGGACTCCATTCTCATGATTGGTGGGGGTCTCAGTGTCACCTATTCTGTGGATAGAAGTTAACTTGAATGAACCAAAATAGTCTTTTAAAAATGGTGCTTACATGGCCCTTGTACATATGATATGTTCACCCCTTTTCAAAGCATACACAACATTCCAACATGAATATGGAGACAACATGTTTAGATAGGGCAATAGTGTCTACAGAAATGGCTTTTAGTTAGAAGCTTGCTGCAGCAGAAACCTCCCTCTCTTCAGTCTGTAAATATTGATTCTGTTCATGCATGGTATATGGATATAGTTTCCCTTTAAACTTCCATTTAATCACCTCTGGAAAATTCCTAATGAATCAGAGGTAAAACTACATCATAATTATGTAAAAACGCTGTTATGAAATATTCAGCAGCTTCTCAGCAACAATGAACAGGGTCATGGAGAGTTTTAAAGCGTACCTCCCTTTATAAACATGTTTCAAGAAAGCAGCAGTATACTGTACTCAGGCTCTCTGTATCTGCACCATTATATCCGCAAATAGTTAACGCGGGTTGTCTGCATTTGATAATCCATTTCCAGAATGCAGCCAGCCTGGCGAATGGGAGCTCCAGAAATAGCCAAAATACAGTGCTTGGCTATCTGTGGTACTCCCATTGAAGTGAATGCAGTGTGGGGGGGGGGGGGCGCTCATTCTGCATCCACTGCTACATTCATTCTCAAGATCGTAGGGATACAATAGTCAGACCCCCACCAAACAGCAATTTTTATAGTATAAAACCTTTCGCGACCATCTCTCTCAACTTGGATTAGAGCTCTAGGTAGTTATATACAGACCCAACCCCCTGAACATTATCAGTAGACTACTATAACGCTATTTCTGGTCATTATATGATGTCTCTCTTTCACGCAGAAAAAGTCCCAAGACCATGTAGAACATATACAGAGAAGTACTGACCTGTACTAATGTGATTAAAGTACTTTGACTGCGATAGAAAGCTAGTATGTAGCTCAATATCAAACTAAGGCTACGTTCATACATGCGTTCGGTGACTGTACGAGGAATGCGGAGAGAAAAGTCCTGTAAGCAGGACGCATTTTTCGGGTGGAAACCCAGTGGACCCTATTATAGTCTGTGGGGTCCTCAGGTTTTCACAGGCAACTGCTTTTTAAGCGGATTGGGTTTCCATTTATTGGGTCCCCAAGCGGGCCCGAAGAACGGAAACCCCAATGCAGGTGTGACCCTAGCATAAACCTGTCCTTCATTCTTATCTCCTTCTCTTCCTGCTGACTCTCCCCTCTCCATAGACTTCTATAGACATGAGTCATCTGAGTGAGCAGGGAAACAGTCTACTGAGAGGAGATATAGGCATTTCTCTCTGATAACATATATTATTTATAATCACCTTTACTATTCACTTATGCAAAGATTGTTTAAATGACAGTGACTATTTAAAGTCCTATAGAAATTGAGCACTGAAGATTAATTGAATATATAGATAAATAATCTGATCTGATGCTTCTTTATTTCAATTGGAGGAGAGGCACACATGGTTACTTATAGATCTTTGCAACTATTTTTTTATTACTTCAATACATATAAAATAAAAATGAAACAAGTTGACTAAGGTCTACAACAAATATGCAGACCTGTGTGTTTCTATGGTAACAGACTACAAATAAACCCTATGTAGTCTGGTAATGCATTCCTCCTTCTAGCTCCTACGTCTTGAAAACTAAATGTATTCTAGCACTGTATAACTTTTATTGGCATCATTATAATATCACTGTCACTTGGAATTTACTGCAGTAGTATTTTCTGGTTGACGGAATAATTTGTGAAGAAGGTTGGCCTAATTTGGACATCCTGTTTTCTATCCCCACATCTCTCCTGCTGCTCTGACTACCCTACAATCAGTCATTATCTCCATAGGGCAGCAAACTGAGAGCCTATTGCTCTATGGTACAGAGACTCAGGAACTCTGTGTGCCATTGAAAAAGCCTTAGGTTAAGTTTACATCTGCACCTGAGTCTCCCGAGATTTCATCGCAGAAACCATCGAAAATCAGTAGAGAGAAAAGTCCTGCATGGAGGACTGTTCCCTCCACTGGTTTCAGTTTGAAAATGGCAGACCCCATGATAGTCAGTGTCGATGTGTAACCACTATTTTAGCGGTCTAGCTCTCCGTCGTTCAGGTTCCCCAGAAGACCCACATGACGGAGAGTCTGGCGTGTATGTGAACCTAGCCTTAGACAGATTTGTCATTTGAAATTTGTTAAAGCCGTAATGGCGGACATATTAGTTTACTCTTATTTCCCACAGACAGATCTAACAAAGAAATGGCTGAATAGGAGTTTTACAAAATTGACAGGGTGACTGAAGGATTTTTACTTTTCTTCCACTGGAAGGTCAGAGTTTCCATAGATAATTCATTTGACATATTGTACAAGTCAGGACTTTGAGGGGTTACCGGACTAACTTATTTCAGAATGTGCTCAGAAAAGTGACATGTCAGTGCTGTGTATAGTCTGGAGGGACTCTGCTACTGTGCTCTAAGTGGAAGATTGCAGAGGAGGCAGATGCTCAGGGGATTCCTGTCATTTCTGATGTTTCATAAATTCTGAGAGTGTTATTGCTTGTGCGTCATGTACAATTGTTGCTCATAAAATGAGTTTCCTGCTTGGTAACATGCAAAACATAAAACTGCTAGAGACAGCAAGGTACTGTTTTTTTATGGAAATCTAAGAAAGTGAATATCACAAGCACAAGGCTGGTATCATTTTTGTCTGTATAGCAGCCTATGTTTTTCAGAGTACTTAAACTTTCAAGCAACTTTTGATTTTCTGCCAGCATTTGTGGGATTAATAGATTTTGTAATATACTTTATTAACAGATTTTGGCTCCTTTCCATGAAATCTTGTGCTAGATTTTTCTGATCTGGTGTTTTACAGAGCGAGGGGCTCCCCTTAATACAATTGTGAAGGGACAATGATTTTCTGTGGCAGATGGGGACCTAACAAAAAGTCCTCAGGCCTGCCATAAACATTTGGCTATTAGGCCATTTCCGAGACTAAAATGCTTTGAAATATGATGTATTTCAAACCATTAAAGAAGTGATCAAATAATTGCTTATTCTCACTAGCCAAAAAAATGCCAAAAAAGTAAAACTAAGTTTATTAAAAATTTAAAAGATCTATCCCCCTCAAAAAATAAAATAATATATATATTATTTATTTTTTTTAAATAGTTAATTGTAAGAAATATATTTTGGTAGCAGCAGAATAAAAATAAAATGTTTATTTTATAATATAAAAAAAACACAACAAAAAATTGTAAAATGGCTGTTTTTAGTTATTTATTTTGCATGGTACCCCAAATGAAAAAAAGAAACAAATTCTATGTACCCAAAGTAGTATTACAAAAAACTTTACCCTATCCTGAAAAAAGACCTTATACAGCTATATTTTAAGAACAAGTTATGACTCTCGAGATAGGGCTACTCAACAATTACACAGCACAGAATTATAGAGGGCAAAAAAAAACTTTGCTAATAATTCCTCTTTACAGATGCAAAGGCAATTTATAATTTCATGTTTGGGTGAAATATTCACTTTATCTTAGCTATATATTTTTCATTATCTCTTTAGCTATGTGTTTGCTTCTGTATATGCCATCAGCAGGGAGGAAGTAAAGGACTGCAGTAATTGAACTCCTCCAACTGTGCCACATAATAAATTGAGTGCTAAGCCTGCACTCATTTTTCTAAATTATAAATCTGAGTCTTTACATTAGCTACTCAATTACTTATAGCCTGGAAAATAGAAAATCCATCTTCTTGATTGAAAATTAATTTCATTTGTGCTAACAATTATTATTAGAACATATATTTAGTGCTCTTCCAGTGTAATAATAATGTATTTTTCTCTACATTTTCTGTTTATTAAAATGCAGATCAAGTTATTGTTACAGAGAGTAAAAAAAAAGTGAACCTGTCCTTTAAGAAGGATCTGCCATTATGAATACATAGGTGGTGATATAATTTATAAATGAGTAGGTGTAGATAAAATGTCAGTAACAATACCATTTACACTACTTCAAGACTAGCTGAACATTGTGGATTGCTGCTTCAGCCTTATTAGGTCCCATCAGTACATGATATTGATTCTGGCTGCTGGGGATAAGACTTGGAGACGGCTCGGAGGACCTAAATTCACTGCAGATAATGATCAGATGTCTTTTGTTGTAAAAAAAAGGGAGAACTGTAAGACTTTCTAGTTGCATTGTGTAACATTATCCGTTTTAAGGGAAAAGACTTGTAGAGATTTATTTCATCTATATAAGAACCTCTACGTATAAATATATATATTAGATCAGTTGTATCAGCTGTAGGCAGAATTGCATGTGTTTGCGCTGTATTTGTCAGTGGGCAATACTCAGGGTCAGGCAGGACAGGACATTAATAGTATAGGGACAAAAGAATATTATAAGGGAGTGTATAGAAGAAGGGCAAACCAAATCATAATAATGCCCCCTTCTTAGTGCTAACACATCCACCATATCAAGATAGGTTGACAAAAACCTAGTATGACTCTCGGAGGGGGGAAAGTCCTTTCCAGGGTGGCTGAGGCTATAGAGCAGTTTTGGCGAACCTTTTAGAGACTGAGTGCCCAAACTGCAACCCAAAACCCACTAAATTATCGCCAACACGGCAATTTAACCTTAAATTTACCAGGATCTGTTTTATAGTGACCGTGCAATGTTATTATAGCCTGTAATAATATCACATGTCTGCTATAAAACAGATACTGTGTGATATAAATAGTAAAGGGCCCCCACACAGTACAATGCGCTCCGAAGTGGCCCCCAGACAGTACATTTCGCTTCGAAGTGGCCTCCACACAGTATTATATGCTCCTCTTTGGGCCCCACCCCACATTATATGCTTCACAGTGGGCCCCCACACAGTATTAGATGCTTCACAGTGGGCACCCACACAGTATTAGATGCTTCACAGTGGGCCCCCACACAGTAGTATATGCTTCACAGTGGGCCCCCACATAGTAGTATATGCTTCACAGTGGGCCCCCACACAGTAGTATATGCTTCACAGTGGGCCTCCACACAGACACAGTAGTATATGCTTCACAGTGGGCCCCCACACAGTAGTATATGCTTCACAGTGGGCCCCCACACAGTAGTATATGCTTCACAGTGGGCCCCCACACAGTAGTATATGCTTCACAGTGTCCCCCACACAGTATTAGATGCTTCAGGGTGTCCCCCATATAGTTGTATATGCTCCACAGTAGGCCCCCATACAGTAGTATATGTTACTTACCTTGTCCCACGAAGAGCTGCAGTCCCACGAAGAGCATCCTCCTTCTTCTTCTGATCGCAGGGGCTGATGATTTACGTCATTGCGCCTGCGTCGGGACAGAGGTCACGCTCTGCAGTCAGTGTAGGTCGCGGTTCAGCGGCCTACACCGACAGCTTGCAGCTGTATGTGCATATGCACATACAGCTGAAAGAAGCGAACGCTCACTAACGGGGAATCCTGTAACGGATTCCCCGTTAGTGAGCGATCATGGCGACGGCGCGTGTGCCAACTGAGAGGGCTCTGCGTGCCCTCTCTGGTACGCGTGCCATAGATTCGCCATCACGGCTATAGAGGATATAGCAATAGTAGTCACTACTGGGCTCTGGACCTTGAAGGGGCCCCAATGTTACCTCTGCCACATAAAATATGTCATTATTCTAAATAGCACAAGGTAAGTGGGAGTTTCAAGTTATGCCTCTGCTGAGACCACATGTTGTAGAAGAAATATGTTTGTTTGTTTTTTGCAGATTTTGCAGCATTTTTTTTTGTTTGTTTCTTCCTTAAGCAGAAGGGAGAAGTATAAGTGTTTTTGTTCTTTATAATTCCCATTCCTTTTGAAGCTATTCTTGGCTTTGGCTTAAAAAAGACAGCAAAATCTACATCTAAAAACACAGCTTTTCTGTAACATGTGGTCTCATCCTATAGGGGTTTTCGGGCTTATACACACGTGGATCAAATTGTTGGTACCCCTCATTTAATGAAAGAAAAACCCACAATGGTCACAGAAATAACTTAAAAAAGCCAGACTGGAATTTGCCAAACTACATGTTGACAAGCCACAAAGCTTCTGGGAGAATGTCCTATGGACATATGAGACAAAAATCTAAATTTTTGGCAAGGCACATCAGCTCTAAGTTCACAGACGGAAAAATGAAGCATGTCTTGAAAAGAACACTGTTCCTACTGTGAAACATGGAGGAGGCTCTGTTATGTTCTGGGGCTGCTTTGCTGCATCTGGCACAGGGTGTCTTGAATCTGTGCAGGGTACAATGAAATTTCAAGACTATCAAGGTATTCTAGAGAGAAATGTGCTGCCCAGTGTCAGAAAGCTTGGTCTCAGTCGCAGGTCATGGGTCTTGCAACAGGATAATGACCCAAAACACACAGCTAAGACCTCTCCTTAGCATAGGTTATCAATTGAAGATTAGCCTGTGTCTGACACCTGGGACCCTACCAACAAGCTGTTTGAAAAGACTGCAGTTTTCGGACACGTTCTGCAGCGTCTTCATAGAAAACCAAGCACAGTGCAGAATATTGTACAGCTTCTGTGCTCTGAATCGCATCTCAGCCCCTTCCACTTGAATGGGTCCAAACTGCCAACAGGACATGTGACCACTGAATGCGACATCACACGGCCTATAAGGTAGGAGCACAGCTGTGGCTTCAAAAAGCTGATCTGCGAGTGTCCCAGGTGTCAGACTCCTGCGGTCTTCAGTTGATGACATATTCTAAGGATAGGGCATCGATTGACAAGACCAGAAAATCCCATTATCGATAGGGCACATTGAGACTGCTAATGCCAGTTTCAAGTAGTAATAGTGAACAACCCTGCTGTTGGGTCACAGTCATGGCAACTTACTATCATCAGTTGTGACGTAGTAGTGTAACATTGTGTTTTTATGTCACATGACAAGTCATTGTGCAGCCCTAGCCTAAAGCCTTGTGCACAAACCATTTTTAGTGCAGATCTCTAATAAAGCACCCATAGAATTCTATGGCCCCGTACTGTATTTTCTTTTAGCCTCCCATTTTACATGGAGATGCTATAGGTCTTATTTCTGTTTTTGACTGCCAAATGTCATCCATTTTGCATCCGTTTTTAAAGGACCATTAAAAAAAATTGGATAAATTGCATTGATCTTACTTTTTTGACCCGACCCATTGATCTATTTTTATTGGATGTAAAATGGATGTCAATGGATCCATTGATTTCCATTGGGTTCGTGTGTCTGTCAAAATGGACAAAGATAAAGCTTGTCAATTTTTTTTTTTTGATAGCCGTGAAAGATGGTGCATCAAAAAAAAACTAACATGTGAATAGACACATTGAAATCAATGTGTTCGCAAAACAGCCTTGTGAATAAGGTCTTAGGCTACATTCACACAACCATTGATGAAAACAGCCGTGAAAAACATCCATTTTTCACAGTGGTTTTGCATGATCTATATTTGTTGCAACGGACCATCAAAATATCAGTCGTGTGAATAGCCCCCGTTCACATAAAGAGAAATGAAATCAGCCGTGTGACACCTGTACCAAAAAACAGCTGTCACTGTCATGGGAATAAGGCCTTACTGTTGCGAATACGCGGCAGAAACGCTGCAGCAAAAAAAAGCTACATATTACAGTACCTGCAAAAACTCTGCAGACTTTCTGCGAAAAATGCTGTGAAAAAACCCAAGATGCGTTTCTGCCGCGGTTTTTTTCTGCAGTGTTTTTCGGCTGCGACTCGGTACGTGGGGCCTTAGCCTAAGACAGTTTCGTAAATCTTCAGCAGTGTTTTTTTGGGGGGGCATTCTTATGGAATTTGTGAGAATGAAAAACATATTAGCGTGGGTTCACACTTGTGGCAGCACTCCGTCTGCCGCAAAACCGACCTGGAAAATTGGATAGGGAAAGGTTTGCTACGCTTTGCTTAAAAACCCATTCACTTGAATGGGTTTTCAAAGCAATGCGCAGGTGTGCACTTACACTCTCTGCGCCGCGAAACCGTTTTTTGTCGGAAACAAAGTCAGACATGCAGGACTTTGTTTCCGACCGAAAAAAACTGCTTCGCAGCACAGAGGGTGTAAGTGCACACCTGCGCATTGCTTTAAAAACCCATTCAAGTGAATGGGGTTTTAAGCAATGTGTCATAAAGCTTCCCATATCCAGTGCCTATCCAGTTTTCCGACATTCAGGTCGGATTCGCGGCGGACGGAGTGCCGCCGCAAGTGTGAACCCACCCTTAGATGGAGTGGTGTGTCTTTGTTTCCCAATACAGCCAGACATGTGATAAAGCTTCCAGCAATACATTTACTATTTACAATGACTTTTCCTTGTCCCTTTGTTGTCAGATTCTGAAAAATGCATCCTGCTTATAGGACTTTTCTCTCGGCATTTTTCAAGCGGAATGGGGGACAGAATCCTCCAACAGTCAACGAATGCATGTGTGAATGTAGCCTAAGGGTGGGTTCACACTTGCGCCCGGACTCCGTCCACCGTGAGTCCGACCTAAATGTCGGAAAAAAGGACTGGGAAAGGATAGGGAAAAGTTTGAGACGGTTTGCTTAAAAACCCATTCACTTCAATGGGTTTTTAAAGCAATGCGCGGGTGTGCGATTGCACCCTCTGCGCTGCGAAGCCATTTTTTTTCGTTGGACACAAAGTCCTGCATGTCCAACCTTGTTTCTGAGGAAAAAAACGGCTTCGCGGCGCAGAGCGTGCAATCACACACCCGCGCATTGCTTTTAGAAACCCATTGAAGTGAATGGGTTTTTAAGCAAACCGTCTCAAACCTTTCCCAATTCTTATTTTCCGACATTTAGGTCGGATTCGCGGCGGACGGAGTGCCACCGCAAGTGTGAACCCACCCTTAGATGGAGTGGTGTGTCTTTGTTCCCCAATACAGCCAGACATGTGCTAAAGCTTCCAGCAATACAATTACTATTTACAATGACTTTTCCTTGTCCCTTTGTTGTCAGATTCATAGATTGCTCTGTTGGAATTTTTATAAACAGCCGTCAACAAATATCTAGCTGTCATGTATGTATTCATACCCTCAGTCACTGGATACTATTATATTCAAGCCTTCAAAGAATAGTCATTGTTTCCAAGCAAAACAAGAATCCAATAAAGTTATCCATCTATTGACACCCAGTCCATTGAACTGTTTTATTGCGGAGATCAGAAGGACTAATTGTACAAATCTATAGATTACATTGTGTACGGTCTGATTATAAAACAGTACAGGTAAGGTATTATGTCCACACAATATAATGGCGAGTCTCAGCAAACAGCTATTAAACATGCGATACATAAGCCAAAGTCCCTGTGGGCCTTTCATGGAAAAAGATTTCTGCTTCATGACTGGGCCATTTTCCCTAATTGTTTTTTTTTTTTTTGGTTTTTTTTTATGTGTAGTTTTGAAGACTATTTTTTGATTCGGGTTAATTCAAATAATTTTTGTGTATTTTTTGGGTAATTCACAGGGCTTTATTTATATTGATTTTTTATTTTGGCACTTTTTTTCACAAATGCTACTAAAATGTTGTTTTCCCTCTCCATTCCGGAATTTTTTATGTAAATGACACATAGTTTTGGGTGACCAGGATCGAGGCCAGAACCTGTGATGTGGTAGTGGCCTTGTTTTATTTTATATTTTTGTCTCAATTTTTTTTTTTTTTTTTTTACAAAGGTCATAATAGACTTTTTGGGAGCATATTAACATTACTTTTTTTTTCTGATTTTCTCACTGGGGCTGATATATTAGTCCCAGTTACAGTAGGATATAGCCTCCTAGCACTTACTGCAGAGCTGATCTGAGTACTATACGACCCAGCAGCTCAGAAAGTTCTGTTGAACACAGCAGATCAAATGACTGCAGGTCTGGAAGGAAGCCACATCATGGCAGCTCCCATACTTGTATACATAGCGCATACTGAGCACTGTGTATACAGCAACTGCAAAGGCAAGAATGGTAATAAACTGTCCTGCCTGCTGCTTAGGGAGTCCAGCTGTCAATGACACTTCTGCAGCTATACATCTCATGCAGTTGCTTACTCTGAATAAATATACAGGTCTGTCCTTGCAGAGTTATTGCCAACTGCTTGGGTGTATGAAGTCAATGGGCAGTCAGTTAAGTGGTTAATGTGGGAGAGAATGCTGTGGCGTCATTGATAGCTTTGGTCCAAAGTCCTGTGGCATAGTCCTGTGCTGGGAGAACACTAAGGCTGGGTTCACACCAATGCTTGGTTTCCATTCAGGGATTCCGTCCTCCATTCTGCAAGCAAGACTTTTCTCTCAGAATTTTTCGGGTGGAAACCTGGTGGACCCCATTATAGTCTATATGAAATAGCAGGTAACCGCTTTTTAAGCTGATTGGGTTTCCGTATTAGGTTGCCCAAGAGGACCCGAAGATCGGAAACCCGAGCAAGAGAAACCAAACATCCTTAGGCCAGTGCCACAAGGGCAAAAAAACATCTAACCCACTGTTAGGCTGTATTTAGATGACATTTGTGTGCCGCCCATGCCTCCAGGGCTCCTTTTTGTGAGGTCAGTGAGCATGGTTTGCAAAACACACAGGAATAGGACCTTTCCTTAGTTTTGCTCCCGGCTTCCACACCACGGGCTCTGTTGTGCATGAGTTGCTGTCTTACACTTCCCCAATCTGGGACACTCCTCTGCATTAATCCATGCTTGGCCCCTTCTCGGTCTCCTTTCCCGAACTGCTACACACCCTTAAACAAACAGAAAAAGCAGGGTTTTTAATCTTCTTCAGCTTCTACTTTTTTATGGTCAACCTCAACAATAGGGCCATCACATTGGGTTTGCACTTTAGCTTTATAATCTACACAGGTAGCAGTCACAGAAGGGGCCCAAAAACTATTTTGCTACCTATAAAGACAGCAGTATTATGACAATGACAAAAATTTGTAATGGACTTCTCTCAAACAAGGGACTCAAAGAGCAGGGCGTGTTGTGGAATAGGGGAGTTAGTGACTGCCATACAGGCACTCATCCCCAACACCCAACAGTCAGTTGTTTTTACAAGAAGCCAATTTACCTATCTGTATATTTATGGCATGTGGGAAGAAACTGTAGTACCCAGAGGAAACCCACACAAACACAGGTAGAACATACAATCTCGAACTCAGGACCCCTGCGCTGCAATGCAACAGTGCTAACCACTGTACCGCCCTCATTTTATACGCGACGCATGGTATGTAGGGGACGGTTCCAGATTTTGCACTGAGGCCTAGGAGCTAGACTTCTGATCACAAAGGGCTATTCATAATGCTGGATGCAATATCTAGCTAACTTTGCATTATCACAATGAATAGACAGTGTTAAAGAGCATTGTCCATTTCTCACTAAGCTCTTCTAAAATGCCTTGCATGGCAATTCTGCCTTCCATATCACTGCAGAACTTGCTGTTCAGTCCTGATTAAAAAAAAAAAACCTATATAATCAATCTGCTAACTGCATGCAAAAAGCTTATATCTTCCTAAAATATACCCTCGAATAAAAGCAGGCCTAGTAACAGCAGCTGTATACTCAACCAAAGTTATTCCTAAACAGGGAAGATTCTAAAGTGTACCTTCTCTTATAAAACCACTTTTCATAAATGAATAGTATAGGTGAATAAGGAAACTTTGTGAGATATCTCATTAAAAACAAATCTGTTTCCTTCTCCACTTATTAGGCTGCCCTCCTCCTTCACTAAGTCTGTTTATCTGTATAGAATCCATCTCTGTATTAAGCTCTTACACAGAAGTCTATGGAGAGGGGAGGGGGCTGTTTCTTACGACTTAATTATGTGTAGTGGAGAATCTTAGCTTAAAAATATAGAAGTGTCAAAAGAGCTCTCTCATTCACAGTGTAGCTGAGTGTAACAGTAGCAGTTATATGTGTTTCTTTTCCAGAAGCCTCCTCTTTCCCTAACCCTCTCCGTAGACTTCCATGTAAAAATGAACTCAGTCTGCTAAGTGGAAAAGGAAACATACTTCTTTAATAAGATATATTACAAAGTTTATTATCTTTACCTGTTCTACTTATTTATGAAAGGTACACTTTAAGAGTGGGTTTGCATGGCTTTAGGCACTGTATGCTAGTACTGTGTGGGTGTTCTATGGTAACCCATAAACAAGAAGGAAATGGGGGAAGCACTACCTAGGGCACAAATCAACTTAATGGCTCCTTTACACTGTTCAGTGGTTAGGTAGATCCAGTGTCGACTGGCCCACTAGAGTACCAGGGGAATGGTTGACCATCTAATGTGTACTGGGTCCTCCCAACTCTTTGTGACGGCAGATTGAGAAGGAGAAATAAAGGTTAAATTCTTCAATTTCAACTGGCCAATCCTTTTGCTCTTGGGGAGATAAGTCACCAATATAGCTGCCTAGCAGAAGCTTCCCCCCTCTCATTCAGTACATGTGCATTGCTCAGTCGAGTGTGCATGTGGATTGGTAGAGATAGCCATTGGCCAAATGACATTTGGTGAACAGTTATCTTATGTGCATGACCAGTCTAAGGCAACTTTCACACGGAAGAATTTTGGTCAATATTTTGCATTTGGATTTGTAAGCTAACAACAGGGGAGGGTCCAAAATGGTGGAGGTGCAAAAATTTCCACTAACTTTCTTGCCTGTGTAGGCTCTACTCTTAAGCTATCCATACAAGTTAAGTTTTGGATGGCCATGATGGGGCCTTTTGATCGATGGTGGGCTTGTTTAGAACATCAACATTTTTTTGAGCCAAGGCCAGAAGTGACTTGAAAAGGAATGGAAAATATAAAGGACGTAAGACGTTTTCCTTCTGTTAAATCTGCAACAAAAAATGCTGTGTTTCTGTAACATGGGCTTTTAGCCTAAAGGGGTTTTCGTTTCAAAGCAGGTTATGCCCTATCTGTGTTTTTTTCCCCGCAACATTTTGTAGATGTGTTTCACTATGTCTGACTTTAGCCTATGGCCGGGGCCTTACGTGGGATAAACGGCAAAAAATGCAGCATTTTACAGTCCCTGCAAAGTGGATGGGATTCTAGAAAATCACATCCACACATTGCAGAAAAATACACGCAGCAGAAATGCTGCAATTTTCAAAACTGTTGCGTTTTTAGAAATTGTAGCATGTCAATTATATCTACGGAAATGCTGGCAGCTTCCCTATAGGTATAATGGAAGCAGAAAGTCTGCAGAGGAAAACTCTTTGGACTTTCTGTGAAAAGCGCTGTGGGAAAAAAAATGCATGGTTTTTCCCACAGTGCTTTTTTGCTGTGGTCCACTGTGCAGGGCCTTAGCCTTAAACTGATTTTTTTCTTTATGCATTTCAGCAATTACAATAGATTATGGATTTCTTGAGGTCTCATGTCTTGTGTACGCAGTGACTAGTGACTTGGGCAGTGTATAGATCTGTCATCTGCAATTTCTAGGAGTCTTGGCTGCAAAAGTCACATCTATTGAAACCCAACAAACTCCATTATCAGTCATTAGGGGAAATTTACTATTCCCACTATGCTAGAAAACTGGCATAGATGGGAATAACTGTGGTGCATGCCAAAGAGGTGCCACTTTCCTCTTTCTTCAGCTCGCTCTCCACTTTTTACGAAAACAGGCAGAGCAGGGTGGAAACACAGGCGGGCCGGGTCAGGATGCCTTGGCCTGAGAAATTTATTATAACTCACGTCAGAAAACTAGTGTGGGTTATATAAGAAACCTATGCCAGTTTCTGACTGGTGAAGATTCCCATTCTGAATTATTAACCGGCTGCCAGTCTTAATAAATTCTACCCAGTGGTTTGTTAGGGACAGGGGCGTAGCTATAGGGCAGTGATGGTGAACCTTTTAGAGACCGAGTGCCCAAACTGCAATCCAAAACCCACTAAATATCGCAAAGTGCCAACACGGCAATTTAACCTTAAATTAACCAGGATTTATTTTATAGTGACCATGCAATGTTATTACAGCCTGTAATAATATCACATGTCTGCTATAAAACAGATACTGTGTGATATAAATAGTGAAGGGACCCAGACAGTACAATGCGCTCCGAAGTGGCCCCCAGACAGTACATTTTGCTCTGAAGTGGCCTCCAGACAATATTATATGCTCCAGAATGGCCCCCACACAGTATTATATGCTCCAGAGTGGCCCCCACTCAGTATTATATGCTCCACAGAGGCCCCCACACAGTATTATATACTCCATTTTGGGCCCCAACCCACATTATATGCTTCAAAATAAGCCCCCCCACACAGTAGTATATGCTTCACAGTGGGGCCCCACACAGTAGTTTATGCTTCATGGTGTCCCTCACACAGTATTAGATGCTTCAGTGTCCCCCACACAGTATTAGATGCTTCAGTGTCCCCCATACAGTATTAGATGCTTCAGTGTCCCCCATACAGTATTAGATGCTTCAGTGTCCCCCACACAGTATTAGATGCTTCAGTGTCCCCCACACAGTATTAGATACTTCAGTGTCCCCCCCATACAGTATTAGATGCTTCACAGTGTCCCCCATACAGTATTAGATGCTTCAGTGTCCCCCATACAGTATTAGATACTTCAGTGTCCCCCACACAGTATTAGATGCTTCAGTGTCCCCCACACAGTATTAGATGCTTCACAGTGTCCCCCATACAGTATTAGATGCTTCAGTGTCCCCCATACAGTATTAGATACTTCAGTGTCCCCCATACAGTATTAGTTGCTTCAGTGTCCCCCATACAGTATTAGATGCTTCAGTGTCCCCCACACACACAGTATTAGATGCTTCAGTGTCCCCCATACAGTATTAGATGCTTCAGTGTCCCCCATACAGTATTAGATGCTTCAGTGTCCCCCATACAGTGTTAGATGCTTCAGTGTCCCCCACACAGTATTAGATGCTTCAGTGTCCCCCACACAGTATTAGATGCTTCAGTGTCCCCCATACAGTATTAGATGCTTCAGTGTCCCCCACACAGTATTAGATGCTTCAGTGTCCCCCATACAGTTGTATATGCACCACAGTAGCCCCCATACAGTAGTTTGTTACTTACCTTGTCCCACGAAGAGCGTCCTCCTCCTCCTTCTGATCGCAGGCGCTGATGATTTACGTCATCGCGCCTGCGTCGGGGCAGAGGTCACGCTCTGCAGTGTAGGCCGCGGTTCCGCGGACTACACTGACAACTTTCAGCTGTGTGTGCATTTGCACATACAGCTGAAAGAAGTGATCCTGTACCGGATTCCCCGTTAGTGAGCGATCATGGCGACGGCGCACGTGCCAACTGAGAGGGCTCTGTGTGCCATAGGTTCGCCATCACGGCTATAGGGGGTGAAAGGGTTGGCAGTCGCTACCAGGCCCTGGATCCAGTGATGGCCCCAAAGGTCCATTTGCCCCATAAAATATAATAAATAATAATAATAAATGTTATTTGTATAGCACCAACTTATTCTGCAGCACTTTACAAATCGTAGGATTCCAGTACAGATAAAATGAGACATTACAAAATAATAAATCAATTCACACACTGGGACTAAGGGCCCTGGACGCAAAAACTTACAATCTATGAGGTAGAGGGGGTGACACAAGAGGTATCATGGGCATATGCCTGGGAATACAGGGTTACAGTCCAAAAAGGCATCATATCCTGTGGGATAATGTGGAGGAGAGCGTGAACAAAGGAGGGTTAGTTTTAGGGAACATAACTGTAGAAGTGTTAGAATAGGAAATGTGAGAGGCCTGTCTGAAGAGATGTGTCTGTAGGATGTCCTTGAAGCTGTAGAAGTTGTGAGTTAATCTGACTGTCCAGGATAGAGCATTCCAGAGAAGTGGTGCAACTCGGGAGAAGTCTTGGATACAGGAGTGGGAAGTTCTGATAATAGAGGATGTTAGTCTTAGGTCATTGGCAGAAGGGAAAGAACGGGTTGGGTGGTAGACAGAGATGAGGGAGGAGATGTAGGGAGGTGCAGCATTATCGGGAGCCTTGTGGATGAGAATTTATATCGTATTCTATAGTGAATTCTATGTTAGGAGCCCCATTAAATTGGGGCCCATGAGCTTCAGGTGATACCTGGTGTCCATCATGTGCCCATCCCATTACAGTGGTGCGGCTTCCATAATGCAGATGTGAACTGATCCGTACACATTATTAAACTGCATTTTCATTATATCTTGCTACACAGAGGAGAATCCATGTTCTTACACTGGGAGGAAAAGGGTGATACCTATTTAACAGGTCCCTGCTGAATTTCTCTGTCCTTTATTATACATGTGGGCGCCATGGAGATATAACAGAGACATGTAGGACATATGAGGTAGTGATGCAGACTATAGGTGGATATACACACTATACGTGTCTGCTGTAGTAGCATATAGCCACGGTTGGGTGAGCCGCCAGCCCCGGTCGTGGTGCGGCACCTCTACTGCAGGAAACCGCCGCCGACACCACGCCTAGGCTGCACAGCGTGAGGAGAGAGAGTCAAGAGGGAAAGCTGCAACTCGGTTGTCACAGCAACAATGACGTCATTTTACCCTGCATCTCATTGGAGGAAACCCCGTGGCCCAAGCCGCAGCATGTCGTTCAACCTAACCCATCCTCCTTTCCTCCCCCTAACCCCGCCTTTGCTCCCGCGCTCGCTTCTCATTGGTTACCTCACCTAGGTGAACGCGGAATTGGCGGGTTTCCCCCAGCGTTGCGATTGGTTGGCTTCTTATTTACCACGCCCTTATGCCAACGCCTGGTAATTGGGTTAGGTTGAGCCTAGAGGGGTTTCTTGTACGCTGCACTCAGTCTCTGGGTTTTCTTATCCTGCCTCTCCTTTCTCCGCCGGCCAGCGGCTCACACGGTGAGGAGCGCCAGGTGAGTGTCTCTGCGCCTTCTACGGGGGGCTGAGCCGTGACTGTCTCCCGCGGGGCTCTGTACGGCACACGGCATTATCCTGTCATCTGAGTGTAACCTGCAATGTCACGGCACTGCCTGCTAATTCTATACATAGATGTATTCTCTGCGCTGATGGCCGCCATTGTTATCTGTGCACTTGTATCTGAGGTGTCATTAGTCGGGGACTGGTGTCATGGTGACATCGCCTGCCTCTAGCTGCTCCGGCTGTCATCACTATCGCGATAGCCGCACTGAATGACAGGATACTGCTATATAAATATATATAATATACACTATGCAGCTGTATATATAATATACTAGACTTGTA
The DNA here is from genome assembly GCA_947044405.1 of Leptodactylus fallax. Taxonomy (NCBI): domain Eukaryota; kingdom Metazoa; phylum Chordata; class Amphibia; order Anura; family Leptodactylidae; genus Leptodactylus; species Leptodactylus fallax. The sequence goes on from CAMRHE010000085.1 coordinate 982,294, forward strand.
TGTATCTGTACTATACGTATCGTATACGTGGTCATTACCAGGCAATAGATTGTGAGCTGGTTTACATATCCTGTATATACCCTCACATGTATTAGATGCTATATATGCACCTCCATATTTTATGTTACCGGCACATAGTATTATGTCCTATATATATATATATATATATATATATATATGTGCACCCCCACGTGCTATCCAATATATAGTCAGCACATGTATCCTGTATGTGCACCCTATATATAAGTACAAGGCTTATATCTCATTTATATATAAAATATATGCACCCTCCACATGTATTTTATCCTATAATATATGCACTGCCAGAATATGGATTATACTGTTTAGTATATATTGTAACCTATATATACTACAACACATATTATATTCTATATGTGCATCCGCTTATGTTTTACAAACTAGAACACCTCCAGACGCCTCCCTCCTATATGTTACCATTGGCTAGCATTCCCACTGCCAGTCTGTAAAGCCAATCTACATGCCGATGTATGTATTGCAGGTACAGATGTATGAAACGCGTGGGGTTCTTCACCTCTGGATTAGCATGCTCTCACTCCAGTGGTGCTGGGAGGAGGGTGATCCCCGGCCTCCACTGCATATTACTTTCTCAGAATATTCCAGTCTTTTGTCATGTTTGTAGTTGGTTTCTCTTGTGGCTATATATTTGGTGACCTGTCAGGCACGGGTCTGGTTGATGCATTATCATTTTATAGGTGTCTGTCCTATTGTCCGTATTTCCCATCTTGTCGTAGTCTTTTGTCATATTTTCTGCTACCGTATACTGCATGTTATAAAAAACATGGGGGGGGGGGGGGGTGGAGAAATAGAGACATTGTATAAGATATTGACTGTAGTAGCAATTCTGCTATACCATAGACCACATGAAATGCCCTACGCTTTTTGAGTATTTCGTCAGCTTCCTATTGTAAGATACCGGATACCATTGCACGCTGTCAAACATGCTCAGTCTACTCCCAGCCTTGCTTGTTCTGTAGGACTGGTGGTAGTATATTGCTGGGCTGGGAAGCCTGGCTCCCCCTGAGGGGTGGGAGTAATGGAGGGAGAGGCAGTCAGGGCGGGGATGATCCATAGAGCCTGGAGACAAAAGGCAGGGCAGGCAGCTTCATTCCTTCTCCTCCCCTAGTATGATTTCCATCACCCAGCGCCTCCTGTTACTGACTCATGTGTTAACTCGTTTTGCAAAGAAGCGTTCCCTTGCAGGTCTTTAGGGTGTCTTGAGGCTTTTTTTTTTTTTTTTTTTTTTTTTTTTTTTGCAGTGGGATTTTATTTGCTGAACTGTAGGTCAGCTAAAGAAGCTGTCTGCAGTGTTGGGTGTGTGCTTCCTCCCTGGATTTGACATGTGATCTGGAATTTCCTACATCTTTTATGAATGACAAATACATGGCTATGCTTTGTGCACAACACTGACTTGTTTTATTATATGACCGTGGTTTTGTATGGCATTGACTAGTGGTGGATAGTGGATAAAAATGACCCCTTTAAGGTTCACGTTTCCACCTGATATTGTTTCTTGTGGTCTCAGACGTGTTACTTTGCTATGAAAGGTAATCAGATGGAAGGAGATGTCAGCATGTTTGCTCAGCTAGCATTGCAGGAGCCCTGTTTCACTATCCCCTGAAGTGAGGGCATATTGCTAGGGGGTCACTTGATCGGTGATACTGGGGCCCCCACTGATCCTGAGAAAGGGGCTCCAGCATTGGCTGATGGCTGTGACCCCTGTGCTTTTTCTCTGCGTAGGGAATGTAGCTCTGCCGTTCACTATGCTTGGTGGCTTGTATGGGCCCTGGAAAGAAACAGAGAAGGTGCCACAGGGGAAACTCTCCCTTCTCGGGATCATTGGGGTTCCAGAAATTCCACTCACTCAAATTGTATCCTAACAACTTGCCGTCCATTATTAAAATGGGAAAGGGGTTGTCTGATCATAAACCACCTCTTTTAATATGGAAGCCTCTGCTAGGGTTTGTGCCCTACTAGACAACTTTCGCCCATATGACCTGCTAAGGCATGAGCACAGTCTGTATCTCCTCAAAGGGCTGTTTCCCACATGGATCAAACATAAGTCAGTTGTCTACATAGATTGCAGTTTTGGTACTTTATGAAGGTTCAATTTAGTTGCTACTTGCTCTTCTCTCCATAGGGTAGGTCATCAGTATGTAACTGGTGGGGGTCCAACACTTGGGACACCCACCAGTGAGCTTGTTGAAGAGGCCACAGTGTTCTGGTGAGTGCTGTGGCCTCTTCACTGAATACCAAGCACTGTGCTGACTCTGCCGCTTCTTCCCATGCAATTCACAGCACATAATGCACAAATGGATGTAATATAGATGCAATAAACCTTTATATGTTACAGACATTTTAACCTTGCTCTTGTGGCGTTCTTCTAGGTTTGGCTGCCTGTCCAGCTTCCAGTCCAGCTAGAATTCCTCACTTGACCCCTTCTCGACTTTCCTTTCCTACGGGTTATTTTATTCTCCTCTGCACCAAATCACACTCAAGCCATGGCAGACAGAACCGAGATGATCCAGAAGGCCAAGCTGGCAGAACAAGCAGAGCGCTATGATGATATGGCAGCTAACATGAAGTGTGTGACAGAATGTGGGGATGAGCTGTCCAATGAAGAAAGGAACCTTCTTTCTGTGGCTTACAAAAACGTGGTTGGCGCACGGAGGTCATCCTGGAGGGTCATTTCCAGCATTGAGCAGAAGTCAGAGGGCCAAGACAAGAAGCATGAGTTGGTCAAGGAGTATCGGGAGAAAGTGGAGGGTGAACTTAAATCTATATGTGATACTGTCTTGGTAAGTTGTAGCCTTGCAGAGTCATTATGGGAATGTCACATCTGCCCACTGCTGACATGCACAGTGCTGTCACTGGTTTAGTAGTTAACCTAGAAATGAGAGGATTTCAGCCTTGAGCTCTGTTAATGGGCTTATATACTGTTAGGAATCTTCCATCAGCATATCTGACACAGGGTGTTACAACCTTTGAGATTGATGGTATCATGCAGGTCTGCTAGGTGAGACACCCACTTATTGGAGGACATGGTCCCACATTGCTTGGATGTCTCCATAATTCATATAGATTGCACAATTCTGCCTACTCTCTCCTTTTTCCTCTTTCCTACAGACCGTTAACTGTATTTTTGATAGAAAAGGTTTCGTGAGACCCTTATTCTAAAAATCTCTTATCAGACATTTGGAACTTTTAAGCAATGTACTTGAAGGGGTTTTCTGGGATCTCAGTATTGAGAAAGGCTAAGGTCCTACTCCCAGTACTCCTGCCCATCAGCTAACTGGGGGGGACTATTGCATCTGGACAAGTGCTGCAGTCTCTGCATTGTATATGAGACATAGTGCTGTACACTGTATAGAAGCTGTACCTGCTATGCAGTTCAGTCCTATTCATTTGAATGGGGCTGAACTGCAGGAGGGCCATGTGACTGACAGATGTGACCTCATTTGCCAAGAGGCTGATCAGTGGATTACTGGGATTTGGATCCTTACTGATCTGATATTGATGACCTATCCTAGAAATAGGCCATCAATATTAGAAGACCCAGTTCCCTTTAAATGCAGGGGTGAACACATTATTGTAATCGGTGAACTTCCATAGATGTCTGCAAAAAAAATAACCTAAAAAGTTGGAGGTTGGTAGCAATTTTCTTGTTGCGTTGTCTTTCTGCTCTCTGGTATTTGCTTACCTCTGGTATCTTAGTGGATCAACTACTGTATGCAATGTAAAAATACACGTATTCCGAAGTGTGCCCATTGAGCTGTATAACTAACACCTGGGATTTGTGCAGTGCTAGCGGCACTGTCCTGCCTCTGCTACATACTGCATCTTTATGAAGATTGTGCAGTTCATGCCTTATTGAATGTGACTAAATTATGTTCTTGTATTTCTGAGGAAGTCTTCAGTTACAGAGTGGAACAGTGGGCCGCTTAGTGATTGATTTTGTGGCTGTCTAAGGGAACCTCACATTGTCTAGATTTCCTGTCTCTCCATTTTTGATGTCATTTTGCAGTCAGACTTTGAATGCTAATGATGACCTTAAAGGGATATTGCACCACCTTTCTATTGATCTATTCTAAGAGGGGGTCATCAGCATTATAGTGGTGAGGGTCTGCCTCCCACCACCCCCATCAGTCAGCTGAGCATCTATGGCATTCAAGCGAGTTCCGCAGCCTTAGTGACAGCTGTCACATCCTTCAGTCACGCTGTACTTCTGTAGGCCTGTCCCCTTCTAGTGAATAGGATTTGGCTGCGTTTCCAGTACAGCTGCTTAGCTGTGTACGATGCCGTGACAGGCACACAGTGAGGCCGCAGCAGCTTGCGTCAGTTTTCATCAATATCCAAAGTCTTGCAATACCTGTCGTCAAAGTTAAAAAAAAAATAAATAAATAAATAAATAAAAATTTGCAAAGAAAACTTAGTGTTGAATGGATTGGCTTCTAGACCTTTTATTATACCCATGAGCTGGTATTAATGGAGAGTTTGCTGTCCATGCACATTCCTTTTTGTCTTAATGTATAGTATATGTGTATGCACATAAGGGTCAGGGGATTTCACTTTGTAACCCTCAGCTGAGAGACTGGTCTTGGTAACCTAGCCCCCACAATACGTTATGGTGACATCAGCCTGCAGTGTGGGTTTCCTTTGTACCGGGGCTCAGCTGGCTACAGAATTTTAATAAAAAAAAAAAAAATCCTTTTACCCACTGGGTGCTGGCAATGAAAATATCTTATTGGTTAAACCCAAGACCTCTAAGCTTAATTTCCAACCCCCCCCCCCCCCCCCCAAAAAAAAAAAAAAAAAAAAAAAAACTCTATAGCCTGATAATGGACAGGGGGATTTGATAAGTTATGAGCAGGACACTACAAACTTATCTAAGGTATTAAATCATATATCTTTGGCATTTTGATACTGATTTTGCTAGAAGCTGCTGCGGTATTATGGTATTACATGGTGACCATTCAGATAAATGGCTGTCTGTGTAATGCAAGGGAAGTTCAAGCCCACCAGAACAGGAATTACTAGTACAAAGTAGCTGTCTGTTCTGCGTCATAGAGGGGAGACCCCCCCTGATATCCTTGTGCCCTAACAGGGCGTGGGTTGTATTCATAAGACGACTCCTTTTAAGGAGCACTACACATGGCTCATATACAAATGAATGGGAAATGGTGTGCATTCAAAACCGCCTCTCCTTTCACTCCCAATTTGGATGCACTGGCTGTTGGCCACCTCACATGGTGGGTCTGTACCCATCTTTTGGAGATGAAACCCACACCCACCTCTTGCTACTTCCACCCTTCATAGATCTCTGTAATGGACATACTACTTTGCACAGGACAGATCTACACTATAGAAACTTATCTCCCATCTGCAGGAATGTCTGATCCTTCAGAGCCCAACCACTGAGATCCCCAATGATCAGGATATTGGGGCCGGCAAGTGTCTAATGTAAATGGAGTGGTGGTATGTGTCTGCCATTGCCCTGTTCACTTCTATGGAAAGTCCCATAAGACAGTGGAGCAGTGGCCGGCCATGTGCACGACTGCTTCGTGTATATGGAGCTGTTGGGGGGTACTCGAGGACCCCTTTTTCCTGATCACAGCAGGGCCCCCTAGAGATCAATTATCCTCAGGATAGGGGGGTAGAGTATACATGTCGGTAATGGTACAGCCGCTTTAAGGAATTGCATGTAATTCAGCTTTATGCTCAAGCTTTGGTGCGTCCAGGCTGCCTTAGTCATTAAATATTACTGTGCTCTTCCTGAGAAGCTTCTTGCTGAGCTGGTAGTAGTGTGTAGGAGATCTCTTGCTATGTTAAGGTGTGTGAATGAGCTGTATCATGCTTTGAGTACAGCGATTCTACTGCATTGTCGCCTGCACTTATGTCAGCAGTGCAGGAGCGGCGCCATCCGGCTCTGCTGGATCAATAATCATTGAAGCTGTATAAATCCTTCTGTCTGTAGCACTGCAGTAACAAGCATGCTGCAGATAATGTGTCAGCAGACACTACACAGGCGGCACAGGATTCGCTGCTCAAAAAGAGGACGGCTTTGATATAGGTTTATTGCAGCGCTTTACATATATTTTAACCATTTTATTGCCAGTCCAGTCTTAATCTTGAACCTGAATATGGTGATTTTTATCACCAGCATTATCTTTCACATTTAATTCTTTTAGTTGCTAGTTTTGTAAAGGATATTAAACATATGACACAATACCAGGTATAACACCCCTCATCCATTTTTAAATTAACTTCTAGCATAGTGGTTTGTCGAGATTGGTTGCAGTTTTCCTAATTTTTATAGCTTTTTGTGAACATGCTTTCTGTACCCCTCCCCATTAACAGTCATGTTCAGGTCAGGGGGAAATGGTCCCATGTATGGGCAGGATGTGAATGGTGTAATGCAGATGGCACAGACTGATATCTGGAATTTCTCCAGTCCTGTAATCTTGCAGGAAGTCTTGAGGTGGAATTTGACTTGCAAGTGGGACAGCCCTATTACAAAGCATTATTTCAGTAGAGTGCTGTGTTTTTTGGATCAGGATAGGGGACTGACTCTGCACCCCGCTGTTGAAGGCCTGCTCATACAAGCGCTGCAGCCTCTTATGTATTTAACTCTTTGTCTTCCCTTTTTTATAGTAGCTGCAGTGCAGGGTATTCACATGAATATTCTGCACCATGGCCAATTCAGACCGCTCCACAGACTACACCATGGGCAGGGCTGTGTACCCTCTTCACATCGCTACTTGTGCTCCTCTGGCTCCTGTCATCTAGGACTCTGGAGTCGGGGCCTGTTTTGGGTGGCGTCGGAAAAAAATTTCTCTGGCTTCGTAATAAAATAACTATATATTATACAATTATTCATATTGTATAACTTGTTGCATACTTGCTTTCATAAGCATTGTCACTGGCTGTACAGCTTCTGTCTGACCATGGCTGCCAGCCATTTATGAACTAGTAGGGGTTGCACTGTCGGTAAAATAGGAGTCTTGAGTTTGTGGGTTGGCCTACTGACTCCTCAGCAAAGCTGATCGCTGTGGGTGCCTGGTGTCAGACTCGCCCCAAACTGTCACTGATGACCTATATTAAGGTTAGGTTCATCAAAGTTGTTGGGGGGGGGGACAGGGACACCATTTACACCTACTTCTAGTGGACATAGACCAGTCATCTCAGTAAGGTCAGCTTTTTATGTATTTGATCCTTTGAGCTCCACGTTGCTATTTATATCTGAAATCTAGATAAAAGCTTGAGTAGCTTTGCAGTTATATTACGTCATATACTGCGTGACGCTTATGTTAATGGGCCTCAGATGACGGTGCATTGTCTGCTGTGGAGGCAACCAGAATGCAGATCTATGGAGCAGAAATTGCACGTGCCTTGACTCCATAGTACTCTTACACCCTGAAGCCTGCTGGATTGTACATGCAGCTCTGAACTATCACGGCTGTAGCTGAAGATCAGATGCAATGCATCTACCAAGTTGCACACATGTGCTATTCGCAGCCATCATATCCAATTCAGTTGTTCACTAGAATCTTTTGGGAAAAACACTTTGGTTCTGACCTGTGGAAATGTAGTCCATTGTGCAGAACACGTTTCAGGTTGCAGCTACTAAAAGGGGATTCGAGGACTTTTATATTGATGGTAGGTCTTCAGTATGGGGTTGGTAGAAGTCCAGCTCTAGACATCTGTGATCAGCTGGTTGAAGGGGCCATGGTGCTCAGGTAAACTCTTCAGACTCTTCACTGTGTACCAGGCACCGTATCGCACTTAGTATTGATGGCTTGGTCCCATTCACTTGAATGGGACTGAGCTGCAGAAGGGCCACGTGGCGACTGATCATCAGTCACTAGGAAGAGGTTCTACTGTTCTTCCAAACCCTACAGCCCCTTCATTCAGCTGATCTGATATGGATGGCCCTACATTTAGTTGCTGGAATACTCCTTTAACACAACTGGCCTTATACAGTTCTTCATGGCGTAAGAACATTTTCCTAGAATGGAAAGTCTTCTAAGAAACTTTTTTTTTTTTCATGTGACTTTTCAGACAGTGTTCAGTAATGAAAAAAGTGGACAGGAAGTGGTTAACTCTTAGCATTACTGAAATGAATGGCTGTAGGTCACACTTACCCTGTGGGTGGAGGCTCATCCATTTGGGACCTTCCTCTATTATCCTGGAACCACCTCATTGTGATTTTCAGTTAGACACCAGCAGAACCCATTGACTTGTAATGGGGCCTATTGGCTTACATTAGGGTGTCATTCACACCCACCTCAGTGAGCGTCTGGCTACTCCATGGACTCAGCTGTCTGTGCAGGAGATGGAGAGCACATAACTTGCCTCTACGGTGCCCAGTTCCCATACCATGTAATGGTTTGCCAGCTGTGGCACTAGATCTGCTTATTATCAGGAGCTTATAACAAAGTGTGTGCGTTGGCTTATGCCCCTGTGGCCATCTCTTCACCTCTCAGTGCAGCCGGACTAACCAGATGATCTCACAGCAGGTGGACATGTTAGTGTGCCACCTAGTGTCCATATTTACTTGTATAAGTCATTTGATGGCTTCTATAACTTTTGCATGGGGGGAAAAAAAATCATATTCTGGTTGTCATAGCCACATTTAGGTCTGATTTTCTAATATAGCCTGTAAACTAATGCAGACTACGGTGGTACTTCAATGTACCTATATACTTATGTCCATACAATGGGATGCCTTGGAAGGGATCAGATGACCCATCACTTGACCAACCTGTTCATGGCATGCCCCTGTCACTTAGTTCTAGTATGCTTGCTCTGACCACCCATCTAGAAGGTGTCTGTATAGTGCTGCTGTTGTGCTCCATGCTGGGAATAGTAGTCCTTGATTCAGGAGTTCCTAAAGCTACAGATCTTGCACACTAAAGGCGGCTGCTGCTGGAAATGAGGTCGTACCAGGTGATATGTACACAATGATGCCCAGACCCTTGCAAGGGGGCTTTGGGTGTTGCATTTGTAGAATGGCCATAACATGAACGTAGCCGAAGGTGTAGCGGTTTTGTTACTGCCTACTGTCTCATGTACTCCTGTAAGTTCATGAGGAGTTCTGTAGTCACATTATGACTAGTCACATAGTCATTCACCCTCATTGTGTGATATGGAAAGGAGTCTGGCTCCAGAGTACACAAAGCTATGCAAAACCTGTCTGCCACAATGGAGGTCAGGTTACCTAGTCTGCTGTGTAGTACTAGAAAGTAAGATCAAGAGTTTACGTGATGTACTTGCGGTGGCTTTATGGACTCCTTTCTATCAAGCTGGGTTGCCAGATTTCTGCCCTGGTTGACTAAGTGCTGCTATTGTAAATACTTCATAGCCAGCACTGGCGTAGTGAACCAGTCCTTACTGCATCCTCAGGTCACCATGCTCAGTGCTTCTTTGGCTGGGGTTGCAGTCAGGAAGGTTCCAGAGAGGTAGTTGGCGAAGTACGACCCATCGATCTAGATAAGCCATGCAGCATACCCTGAGGGTAAAGAGGATCTTGTTGGGTAGTGGATCTCTATGCTCCCCTATAAATGTTTCCTTATTCTGGTAGATGAAGATGCAGCAGGGCGTCAGAGAAAATGGGTCAGGATGCTTGAGGTGGGGAGTCTGCCAGCCTGGTTATAAGGAGGTCACCTACAACTGTGCCTCATGCCGCGTGTGACAGGCTGGTCAGTGTAACTGGAGCACCTGCTGACTTCTACAGCTGCTATCTAGCTCAGATTCACTACGCTGGGGAGAAATGGCATTCAACATCTGAGTTACCTATGTGATGTGCCATAGAGTATTTTATTGAATGCGTAGGAATAGCAAGCTCCAGTATTGTGCAGTTGCAAAGAAGATATTAGGAAGCAACTATTGCTATTCCTACTATAGTACATTGATCCATTGTGTGTGCCCCCTCTAAATATCTTGCCCTTCTCATAGCCAAAGCTGGGAAAACAGGAAGTCACTGACACGTACTGGAACTTGTCGCCACCTAATAAAACTATGTATATGTAATATATTACAATCCTGAGAGGTGGTGGGGGTTACCCCTTATGTAAATGCAGCTGACCTCTTTATGGATGCAGACGCGACCCACATGCCTTCACTTCAGTGGGAACACAGGAGATAGCAGGGTGCTGTACTTGGGCTGCCTCCAGAGCTACCATTGAAGTGAATGGGAACAGGGGAAGGATTAGATGAAAATGCCTTAAGTGATGAGATTTGGGGACAGGTAAGACCCCCCCCCCCCCCATGCACATGACGTGAGGGTGCATCCGAGGCAAATTTTGCAGCAGAATGCAGTCTGACTCTGATTCACATGCACTTATCTCTATGGCTGCTTTATTCTGTTTCGATGAAACTGAGCAAGATAGGACCTGCCCTATAATCATCGCAGCGGAACAGACCCTCGGGCCAGGACCTGCCATGTGAACACAGCCTAAGCTTGATCTGAGTGTCTACATTGTATGCTCACTTTTGCTGTGTGTGTGTTTGTACATATTATATTATAGTTTTTTTTAATGGTGCAAAAAGTGTTGCACCTTTTATATAAGACCTGAGGGCTCCAGACTTGGGTTATGGATCAGTGCAGGTCATAGATCATGGACAGCGATGTTACAGATTGTATTACGGCTACTTGCAATGTACCTGAATAGTTTTTATTGTAAGATATTGCAGCTAATGTCTTTTCATTTTTTTTTTTTTTTGTATTCTAGGTCCTGCTTGATAAATACCTAATCTGTAAAGCCAGCCAGGCAGAGAGCCAGGTTTTCTACCTGAAGATGAAGGGAGACTACTACCGATACCTGGCAGAAGTAGCCAATGGGGAAGACAGAGCCCGTGAGTGTCCTTGTTAGACTTTTGTTTCATTCCGAACATCAACTTGCCACTTTTGTATGTGTTTAGGTTCCTAGAAGATCCAAGCCCTCAAAAGGCTCTGTATCACTGCAGTCCATTGGGATACATTGAGGAAGAGGTGCATGGATTTTTAAATGGTTTCTTCCACTAGACACTTATTCCCCCATCCAGTTCCCAGGATGTGGGTCCACCTGCTGGGACCCAGGTCACTAACAGAAGGTTGAGTCCACATTTGCCCCTTGTAAATAGAGCCGAGATCACAGTGGTTGGACCTTTACCAATCGGACATCTTTTCTTAATTGTGTAACAAAATTTAAAGCGGTCCTCTGGTTTCTGATATTGATGGCCTAGCCTTACAATATTAGATCTGTGGAAGTCCAGCACATGGACCTGTACCAAGATAGCACGGCTCCCAGTAATATTTACCTACCATGAACTGTGCTACTCGCTCGCCATACAAATTGTAGTGGCGAGTGTAGGTACCTCAGTGCTGTCCCATTGAAGTCAAAGGGGGCTGCGCCGCAGTACCTACGTTAGCTGCTACTGTTTGTATGGCAAGTGAGCAGCGTGGCTCATGGTGTGTAAACTTTACCAAGTGCCGTGCCATCTCAATTCAGGTGATCTGTTTGGGGGCCTGGATGTTACTCATGCAAATCTAATATTATCTAATAAATGCTAGAAACCAGATAACCCCTTTTAATTTCCCAATAATAATGGTGCAGTCTAGAGACCCTAAATAGAAGCCTATTTTTATGGCCACAAACTAAATAACCCAAAAATAATCATCTTTTTATGGAGATATGCTGTTGCAGGTTTTTTTTTTTTTTAGGAGACTCCATACATCTTAAATGGGGCTGTCAGAAGTCTGTGCTCTTTGCAGGAACCATCTTTTTTTTTTACATATATGGAATAGATTTTCAGGCACTGAAAATTGTGAATATACTGAAATTTTTAACAGTTCTGTTCCTGTCTCTTCCATGTCCCCTTCTCCTGGAGTATAACCGTGCAGGATATGGATACAGAATACTTATCTCTGTGCATAGCAGTGGGTCTACATGTTAAATAAAACTCTGGTCGCTTCTGTAAATGTATAAATGAGCCCCTAATGTGTTTGTGTGAGGCTTGAATGTAATATTTTGCTGTTCCATCAGGTACAATACAAGACTCACAAGCCTCTTACCAAGAGGCTTTTGACATCAGCAAAGACAAAATGCAACCAACACATCCCATCCGCTTGGGCCTGGCCCTGAACTTCTCCGTATTCTTCTACGAAATTCTTAATAGTCCAGAAAAGGCTTGCCAGCTGGCAAAGACTGTAAGTACTCGTGGACTTGTGCCTCTTCAGTGTTTCTCAAAGTAAAGGATTAGGGCAGGGCTTCATGGGAAGTACATGCTGCACGTTTTTCTACAGGGAGACTTTAGTGTTTTCCTGAAAGTTGCTGCTACAAGAACCACCTGACGTTGAGGATTTTACTGTCTCTCCTGTAGGTTTCTTCTGTCGGCCCATTGTATTGCAAAGGTTGAAACCTACAGCAGTAATGGTGCGGGGTTTAAAACTTGCAGCTCGTCGCTTTACAGTGCAGGTTTTGTTCCCCGCTTGTGGATAAGACTTGTTTGATCTCTACAGTGCTGTTACTGTAAATGGCAGCAGGTTATCCACCGGTGACCTGGTGAGATCAGGGGGTTAGCCACTACCATGTGTGTTGCCCCAGTCTTAGGCCGTTCACACATGGATTGATATATGGAGGCCAGTCAATCACTATATAGACCCACATGACTATTTATGGTTTGTAAGCATAACAAGGGTATACCTATATAAATGACAAGTTGCACTGAATCTTTGCCCACAAATCTGCATGACACACTGCTCAGCTCCTCTTGCCTACAGCTTAGACTGCATGTTCATGCTGACAGGTTCCCTTTTAACAGTTGTCTGCCTTGGAATTTTAACTATCGACTAAGTATACATCTGCCTTTTATCTCTATTGCAGGCATTTGACGAAGCCATCGCAGAACTCGACACCCTTAATGAAGACTCCTACAAAGACAGCACACTTATCATGCAGTTGCTTAGAGACAACCTAACAGTAAGTGTTTGTTGGCATTTAGAGAGGCAAATGGGCCTTAGACGTCTTAGAATATTTTTTTAGTTTTTTGCCTAAAACCAGTCCTACACATTAGATACCTGTCAGCTGAATGATCATTCGACAGTTATCACACTGAGCTCCCCCCGCATACACTTGCAAGCTTGACAGAGCATGCATGTATTCTGACATGGGAGAAGGGAATGAGCCACTGTCGCTCTTCTGTCTGTAGCTTATCTTTCCAATAATAAATGGATATTGTAGTTGAAGATTAAATATACGATCCTTTTTCTCTCCATCAGTAGGACACATAAAATGCTAGGTTGGTTTTAATCAGAGGCAAATTTTAACATGGTTTTTAAAGAGGTTGTCCATTTCATTTAATAATGGGAAGTAATGCATTCTTTTATACATACAATTCCTGATGTACCTTTCCTATACTTGTGTCGTGAACTCTTGTTTAGGAGAAAAAAAAATGGCACAATCCATAAAATGCATCCCATGGAATATAATATATAATGGATGGTGTTGGTCATGTGACCATCCCTGGTATTCATTTACCACTGGCCAGATGAATTGTAGTTTGAGGGCTGAATTAGCTATATGCAACATTGACTGTTTGATGTTAACACTAGCGTCAGCTTTTCCGTTGCTCTGGTCCGTTGGAGGATCAGAACAAGGGATAGGTGGACTGCTACTACAGCAGGCACATATGGACTCCATTAACTATAATTGGCTCCGGGTGTCCCTTTTAAAACTGAAACTGCTGGATGAAAAAGTTGGACTTGCAGGACCTTTTTTGTTCAGAGACTTGGGGTGTGCACTGTGACAGTCTTCAATGCAGATGTGAATTTGGCCTTATATGCTCCGTGACCGGTGTGGTATAACATTGGGTCTTGGTCATAACCAATCCATAGTGAACTCCAGGAGTAAATAACTTCACCCTTTAGCTTTTATACACAATGGATGTGATTCTTGTGTGAGGTTTAGTTCTTGAAGGGTTATTTTCATTAGTCATAGCATATCGCTGGCATATACCATCACTACGTAATGGTATAAGGTGCAGTGCTGGTGTAGTGCCACATACTCTTCAGTCACCCAGAGAACTGCAGCGTGACAGCTTTCAAGTATAAGGGGCAGGCTGCGATTCCCTGAATAGCTGGGAATCCAGGACACAATCATGCACAGTTCAAGGGGATGAAGGGTTGAATATCTGGAAACTGTAATGTCACTAAGGCAATTCTGAAAACTAAGAGTAAAAGTGTTTTTTGTTTTTTTTTCTCCTCCTAGTTATGGACATCCGATGCTACAGGAGAGGACAACGAGGTCGTTGAATCAACAGTTGAAAACAACTAACTTGTGCAGCCATCTGTCCCTAACCAACCCTTTTTACACGTCTCCATTCCTAATCGCTCCACGTGGATTTCCTTATAGCAGAGAAAGTCCATCCATGTGTATCGGAAATAAAGTTTATAGTCTCTTCACACTGCAGCTTCTGGAGAACTCCATTCCTTTTTTTTTTTTTTTTTTTTTTAACTTTTTATTTTTTATTTTTGGTGTGCGGTTACTGCTGTAGAGAAGTATTAACGGTTTCACTTCATGTAAAAAAATAAATAAATAAAAATATTACAAAAAAAAGTTGAAATGCACGTAACTACCAAACACTTATGGTAAGGACTCTAAGCCTTTCTAATATTTAAATAAAAAAAAAAGAAAAATTGGAACCACCTGTTTCAGCAACTGACTTTTTGTGTATTATAATGTAAGAAATGACATAACTGCTGCAGCCAAACCCACTTATTTTGATTTAAATATAATTTTCCCTTTTGGTATCACTTTTTTGAGGAGGTTTGGGTCCATAAGTATCCTTTTAGATATCTCCCCCCCCCCCCCCCTTCTTCTTCTTCCTTCTCCTTAATAGCAAATTGACTTGCTGCTGTCTTGGGTATCTTGTATTCCACCCAGTAAACAACTAGTTAAGGCCTTGTTCACACAGTGCAGTAGTTTTAGGGTTGTGCGGTTTTGGTCTTTCCAGCAAAATTAGTTTTTGGTTTTATTCCAACAAAACTATGAAAAACTGCACTGTCTGATCAAAGCCTAATGCATCAGAGGCTGTGGACTAATTGTGGAATCCTCATGTTCGGTTACTTATAAAATATATTTTTTCTTTAAAGTTTTTGCTGCTGTTCAGTTGACAAACCTGCCTACTCCAATAAACCTTCATTACACTCCTATTGTTGTCATGTGTTCTTAGTTTGTGGGAAATTTCATATTGGCACAGTGGCGTATCAAAAATGTGAAAATTCTGTGTACCCTCTTGAGTTATGGAAATTTACTTTGGCCAATGTTTGCAAGTGTATAGACTTGATGATCCCTCAACTTCTATCTGGGAAAACCCTGCCATGTCTGCTTTAAAGTATAGCTAAAGGTTTTTGTTTTTTTTTGTAAATTGTTGGTGCAGCAGACTCTGTTGTGGAGTCTCCCAATGCAGCCCTGAACAGCGGAAACCAAGCTCTAGTGTGAACCTAGAATACCTGTAACTTTGCAATACACTTTAGGAAAAATGCCTGGTTTAGTATCTGCATTTACACTGAATTCTTGGGAGAATGGAGGGCGGGGAGACCCAAGACTGTCTACATCAGGGGTCTCAAACGTAGCCTGGCAAATGGGGCGCACAAGTTCCTTCCAATTGTAAACAATACAGATGTTGAGAAGCACCACATGCAGTGTCCCTGGAGCAGCGGAAGAGATTGGTGTGTTAGAGCGAAGAGGTAAGTATATATTTTACCGTTCAAGTGCAAAATCAGTGAATGTGCACATTCCCTAGGTAATGTGCACATTCACTGATTTGCTCTGTTAAAGTGCAGAATCGAGTTTTCCGCACTTTACCTAGGTAATGTGCACATTCACGGCTTGTGGATCGTTAAAGTTCAGAAGTTTGTTTCTTTCGTAGTCCTGCTGTCCCTATTCCGTTCCCCCTCTTCTCCCTCCACGGTTAGTCGTCTTTCGCCAGCAGCGTCTCGTCGTCGCCGGTTGTTTTTGTGTCACAATCGCATAGCTAAGACGGTTTGCTTTCAAAACCCATTCAACTTGAATGGGTTTTGAAAGCAAATGGGCGGGGGGGTGTGTGCTTACACAATCTGCGCCGCGAAGCAGCGTGTGTGTGTGTTTTGTGCGGTGTTTTTTTTTTTTTTTTTTTTTTTTTTTTTTTTTGTGACGCTGCTGTTCCGGCAAAACATGTCGTTATCTGCACTTTAACGAGTGCCTAGTAGGCAATGTGCACATTAACTAGGAAATGTCAGAAATGAAAGCAGTTTTCCGCACTTTAACGGATCACCCTAGTGAATCTGCACATTACCTAGTTAATCTGCAGATTAACTGATTTCTGCATTTTAACGGTAACATATACATGGAAGCTGCCCTGAACTTGTAGGATGCAGGTTTGTGGCCTACAAGCTCAGGAACTTTAGAACTGGGTTGGGGCCCTTTTCTCTCAGGTTCTCCTGATCCAGCTGGGGCTGTGTTTGAGACCGCTTGTCTTGCAGCATCTAGAGAGTCATTTCTCTCACAACATAGCTTGGTAATAAATCACCTGATAATACAGCTCTATGAGAGATTGCTGTGTATGGACTTGACCTGGGACAGAAGGAAGGAAATAAGAGAAGAATTGGGCACGTTTTGTAAATAAAGTTTAGGTGCGTTATCGTGTGCAGAATTAATGCAGGTTTCTGTTGTAGATTAGTAGACCCGTGTGATGTCCTGGGACAAGATCTACCCCATCTTTAGCACTAAATCTACTGATTATACCATTGCTATAATGTGAAACGCTAAGGCAGAGCCTCTGTCTGCAATTCACTCAGATTTGACAGCGAGAACAGTGCTACATGACAACCCATTATAGAGCTGTTCATACACATTCAATAGCTGTTGACTGAACATTGTTGGCTGATGGCTATTCCTTTCGGTCACCCCCATACACATGCACACTTAGTTTGGCAGTGTGTGCATGTGTTCTGAATGGAGAGAGGGGGGCGGAAAGGGTGCTGACTGGTGACTTTTCTGAGACAGAAGGATCAGGAATGAAAGGTGCATCTAAAAATTTTAGATGAGCTGTAGAGCAAAGAAACAAAATAAAAAGAAATGTGCCATTCTTAGGCTGATCTTTGTGAAATCGAAGGGCCCTTTTATGCAGGATGGGCTCTGATTTGCAATATAACAAGTAGAATATTCAAGCAGAACAACAAAAGCCACAATAGTGTCTGATCTGGCCCATCACACACACCAGTGATACCCAATGGACACCAATAATGGGGTCTGTTAAGTTCCTATCATGAGGCCTGTCATTTTAACAACATAGCACAGCATGCTGCTCTGTTCTGGCTAGGTGAGCAGTGGAGGTTCTTAAGAGTCTCCAACACCGATGTGAACACAGCCATAGATGATGTGTGCTTGTGTTGTGAAAACCATTATTCCTAGTAAAGAAAAAAAAAAAACAAAAAACACTAATTTCCCATACATAATAGGGACCTTAAATATTTTCCCTATGTTACAATCTCCTATAACCTATCCAGATTTGCCCCAATGTCCCTTAAATTTATAATCCGCATTTATAAAACTACATATTTATGCTGCAGTATTGGGCCTTGCGATTGAAGAGGGTCTATATTAGGTCCACAAACCAATAACCATGCCATGTAGGGCCCTTTAATACGAGTAGAAACAGGAGCTTACCAGGATGCTTTAGGTTAAGGCCCTAGGTTGCGGAAACGCAGTATTTTTCGTTGCAGATTTTGCTGTGTTTTTGAGCCAATATGTAGAAAGATAAATATATAGGAAGTTCTTATACTTCTACCTTCTGCTCCATCCATTCTTGACTTTGGCTCAAAAACCGCAGCAAAAAAAAAAAAAAAAAGGCTTTGTTTCCACAACGTGGGGCCTCAGCCTAAAGGGAGTATATTTGGGCTTGTCAGTTGATGTCCTATCCTTAGGAAAGGTCATCATTTGAAGTTTGGCGGGTCTGACATCAGGCCCTGCTGATCTGCTATATGAGAAGATCGTAGTGTTCAGGTGAGCACTATGGTCTCAGTAGGTTGATATAATAGGATACTGGGCACCTATTCATGGTCTCCACTGAAGCTAAGTAGATGTAACAAAACCTTACATATTTATACTAAGGCTTAGTTCACATGTGCACTCGAGTCTGTCCTTCACAATGTCCACCTGAAATCGGCAGACGAAAAAATCCAGCACAAAGGACTTTTTCCTCCACAGGTTTCAGTTTTAAAACGGCAGACTCTTGATGGACCTCATTATAATCAATGGGATTGGCCAGGCTCACTATTACAATGGTCCACCTGTCTATTGTTCTGTTCCTCCGACAGACCAGAACAACAGATAAGCGAACGCTAGTGTAACTTTGGGTGAGGTGGAGGCTTCTATGACTGTGTCTAGGTAGCCAATTGCTGAATAAACTGGTGGGATTCCTTGATCAGTCAATGATGTAAAATAGAAAGAGTAATGGGGTCTCCAGTAGCCAACTAGATATAATAAATAGAATAGGGGGGTTCAGAACTAGCCAACTGGTCAAGGCAAGAAATAGAATACTAGTGAAAGTCTACAGGACTGGCCAGAAGGACGTGTCCATAAATACAATAGTGGGGGCTTTAGGGACAAGCTGACACCACATCACCAGGAATAGACAAGCTATGATTGATAGATATATATATATATATATATATATATATATATATATATATATACAATACAGACCAAAAGTTTGGACACACCTTTTCATTCCAAGAGTTTTCTGTATTTTCATGACTATAAAAATTGTAGATTCACACTGAAGGCATCAAAACTATGAATTAACACATGTGGAATTATATACTTAACAAAAAAGTGTGAAACAACTGAAAATATGTCTTATATTCTAGGTTCTTCAAAGTAGCCACCTTTTGCTTTGATTACTGCTTTGCACACTCTTGGCATTCTCTTGATGAGCTTCAAGAGGTAGTCACCTGAAATGGTTTTCCAACAGTCTTGAAGGAGTTTCCAAAGATTCTTAGCACTTGTTGGCCCTTTTGCCTTCTCTCTGCGGTCCAGCTCACCCCAAACCATCTCGATTGGGTTCAGGTCTGGTGACTGTGGAGGCCAGGTCATCTGGCGTAGCACCCCATCACTCTCCTTCTTGGTCAAATAGCCCTTACACAGTCTGGAGGTGTGTTTGGGGTCATTGTCCTGTTGAAAAATAAATGATGGTCCAACTAAACGCAAACCGGATGGAATAGCATGCTGCTGCAAGATGCTGTGGTAACCATGCTGCTTCAGTATTCCTTCAATTTTGAATAAATCCCCAACAGTGTCACCAGCAAAGCACCCCCACACCATCACACCTCCTCCTCCATGCTTCACGGTGGGAACCAGGCATGTAGAGTCCATTTGTTCACCTTTTCTGCGTCGCACAAAGACACGGTGGTTGGAACCAAAGATCTCAAATTTGGACTCATCAGACCAAAGCACAGATTTCCACAGGTCTAATGTCCATTCCTTGTGTTCTTTAGCCCAAACAAGTCTCTTCTGCTTGTTGCCTGTCCTTAGAAGTGGTTTCCTAGCAGCTATTTTACCATGAAGGCCTGCTGCACACAGTCTCCTCTTAACAGTTGTTGTAGAGATGTGTCTGCTGCTAGAACTCTGTGTGGCATTGACCTGGTCTCTAATCTGAGCTGCTGTTAACCTGTGATTTCTGAGGCTGGTGACTCGGATGAACTTATCCTCCGCAGCAGAGGTGACTCTTGGTCTTCCTTTCCTGGGGCGGTCCTCATGTGAGCCAGTTTCTTTGTAGCGCTTGATGGTTTTGGCCACTGCACTTGGGGACACTTTCAAAGTTTTCCCAATTTTTCGGACTGACTGACCTTCATTTCTTAAAGTAATGATGGCCACTCGTTTTTCTTTACTTAGCTGCTTTTTTCTTGCCATAATACAAATTCTAACACTCCATTCAGTAGGACTATCAGCTGTGTATCCACCTGACTTCTGAACAACACAACTGATGGTCCCAACCCCATTTATAAGGCAAGAAATCCCACTTATTAAACCTGAGAGGGCACACCTGTGAAGTGAAAACCATTTCAGGTGACTACCTCTTGAAGCTCATCAAGAGAATGCCAAGAGTGTGCAAAGCAGTAATCAAAGCAAAAGGTGGCTACTTTGAAGAACCTAGAATATAAGACATATTTTCAGTTGTTTCACACTTTTTTGTTAAGTATATAATTCCACATGTGTTAATTCATAGTTTTGATGCCTTCAGTGTGAATCTACAACTTTTATAGTCATGAAAATACAGAAAACTCTTGGAATGAGAAGGTGTGTCCAAACTTTTGGTCTGTACTGTATATATATATATATATATATATATATATATATACACACAAACACACATAAACTAAAGGTCTGCACCTATATTAATAAAGAAATGTGACGCTCTAGCCTGTTGATAAGAGCCGTGGTTAAGACTGTCTAAGAATACGCCACATAAACTAATAGGGAAATGTGAATTTTAGTCGCAAAATCACACCGCAAAGTAGAACACTTATGAACTTGCGAGGACCCTCGATTATTCGTTAAGCGCACCGGAATGTCTATTGCTGCGCAACACAAAAGAAAATGTGGTGCAGTTTTTGATATTGTTAAGATTTAAAACTAACTTTAATGCTTAGGCAGTTTTAGTTTATTTCCCTCAATGTCTGTAAAGCGCTACGGCATATGTTTGCAAGAGAAATATATAAATAACGTATACAGACACCCTCAACGATTCCAAAATAAGGGGTGGGATTGGTAATTAAAGGGGTTGACCCGGAATTGCAACTTATCACCTCTTCAGAGGGTAGGTCTGAATGGATGTGAGGTCAGGTATGTGTGCCGGCGTTCTATGGACTGACAATATATAGCTGAATGCCGGACTCCACTATCTCCATCAGTCCCTTAGAGACTGAACAGAGCTGCAACGTGTATGTGTGACCTTTGCTCGGCAGTCGAACCCTTATCGGCAAAAATCTGTGACAATATCACTATGTCTGAATGTGACCATAATGGGGTTTTCTAGGACATTAAACAGATTTTTTAGGCTTTGAAGCATTTTGATATTGATGACCTATCCTTAGAAGCTAAATGGCTCTGTATACTGTATAGTTCTGACACTGCTGGCTGCTGAGAACAGCTGATAGGTGGGGGTGCTGGGTGTCACAGGTGTAACCTTATGCTCCTGGGCCCCAATGCAAAATCTGTACCGGGGTCACATTCCCACCTTATGCCATTTAGAATAGTGGTATATTTTATGTGGAGGGATCTTTTGGGTCCCCCCAGAGTCCAGGGCCCGATAGTTACTGCTACCTCTTCACCCCCTACACCTATGCTCCTGCTGGGTGTTGAACCCCCACCAATCTGATATACTAAGGATAGGCCCTCAGTATTAAAAACACCCCAAAGCCTGGTAAAACGCCTGCAAAGAGCTTTTCTTGAACTGAACTATTGATGACACCCAGGACCCTCACCGATCAGTTATGAAGAAATTGTGAGTGCTGCGGTCTCTTCACTGACTATCAAACACAGCGCTATACATTGTATAGTGGCTCTACTGGGTATTACAGCTCAGTCATATTCACTTGAATGTGAACGATGAACATGACATCATCAGTACAGAGAAGAGGCGTCAGTACTTGCAAATGCTGCAACCTCCTCAAACAGCTGATCTGTGGGGGTTCTGGGTGTTGGATGTCACCGATCAGGATAGGTCAACAATAGTTCAGTCCTAGAAAATTTATCTCGATGACTTAAATTTAGGCTGGTCGAACATGGCTGAGTTTCGGCCAGAAAACACAGTCCATGTATCAGCTAGACCAGGGGTTCCCAAACTTTTTACACAGGGGGCCAGTTCACTGTCCCTCAGACCGTTGGAGGGCCGGACTATAAGAAAAACTATGAAAATCCCTATGCACACTACACGTATCTCATTTTAAAGTAAAACAAAAAGGGAACAAATACAACATTCAAAATAAAGAAATAGTAAATTTAAGTCAACAAACTCACCATTATTTCAATGTCCCATGCCCCCCCATATAGGTCCCATGCAGTCTCCCTCATATAGGGCCAGCTCTCTCCCCCATATAGGTCCCATGCCCCCCCCATATAGGTCCCATGCAGTCTCCCTCATATAGGGCCAGCTCTCTCCCCCATATAGGTCCCATGCCCCCCCATATAGGTCCCATGCAGTCTCCCTCATATTGGGCCAGCTCTCTCCCCCATATATGTCCAGCTCTCCCCCATATAGGTCCCATCAATCCCCCATATAGATCCAGCTCTCTGATCCCCCTCCATGCCCAGTAAAAAAAAAAAAAAAAAAAAAAAAAAAAAGTGAAAATATACTTTACCTAGCACTGCAGCCGCTCCCGCGCTGTGGTCCCGGCTCCTCTGTCTTCGGCTGTAAGGCCTAGATGAGCACGTCATGCGTCATGACGTGATCATTCTAGGTCCGGACGACGAGCGCCGAGCGTCTACACAAGAACTAGACTTCCAGTGTAGCGCTCGGTGGGTTATTTCAATTGTAAGCGCCTGTGCGCTCACAATTGAAATAACACAAGGAAATTGCGACGTGGGCCGGGTGCGGATGACGAGCGCCGAGCGTCTACACAGGAACGAGACTTGTGCGCTCACAATTGAAATAACACAAGGAAATTGCGACGCGGGCCGGGTAAATGGCCACCGGGGGCCGTAGTTTGGGGACCCCTGAGCTAGACCATCAGCTGATCTGCGTTCGGGTCAGTTAATGGGGCCGATACATGGACAGAGTTTCCTGGTCTGAAAAAGGCCATGCAAAAGCGGCCTTACAATAGGTCATCAATATCAGAGTGGTGGGGGGGTCCCAATCCTGGCACCCCCACCAGTCACCTGACAAGTCCGGGGCACTCTGAAAGCATTGAGTAATGTTGGTGAATGGCACTGCAGCATTTTTGCAACTGCACAAATTACTGCTGCTTGTGAACATACTCCAAAAATGGAACTAAGACAAGTGATGCTCTAAAGCTGTCCTACACAATAAAAACATAACAATGATCATGTTAAAAAAGTCCCTCCTCTACATCTACACTATATCCTACCCAAAGACTCTAAAAGACAATGCTCATGCAGACATGACACAAGCTAAGACTTGCACATGCGGAATAGCAAAGCCATGACTCGCCCAGCACTGCTCTGCTTTCCCGGCACTTATTACGTAGACTACGTACGCTTATCACGTACCATACACTGGGCTGATCACATGCTCCGGAGTGCATTCACATGAGCGCAAGGATATTCATTAGAATGTAGTTCCGGCCTTGTGTGTAGGAAGAGACTTGTTGCACATTTGTGCTTCATTCTTAGCCGAGAATTGTGTGTATCCGTGCGCTGTATCCTCCGCTCAGCGGGCACATCCGGATTCACGATGAGCAGGTACGTAATGTATTATTATATATCATCTATGGTGTGGCCGCCATTATGGCGCTTCTCTCTATCTATGTAGTATTGTGTGCCTGTTAACCCCTTAGCTGCTTTCCCCTTCCTCTATACAAAGCACATTCTCATTTCCTCTTAGTGTTTTGCTTCTGCCATTCAATATAATGGGGAAAGTTTAGGGCCACGCCAAAGACCGTGGTCACTTATCGTCGGTCACAGGATGCGGCTTTCGTGCGATTCTTTCCAGCAGTTAAACTTGTTTTTACTTCCTATAGAAGTCAATGTAAATGTCACATGACTGTCGTCTGTGTTTACTTGTGGGTACGACTGATGAGGGTCAGATAGAACTTCTAATGGGCGCCCCCTTGAGACACAAATTACGTTTAGGTACAAAATCGACAAATCTATTCTAAAATATAGCTTGTGGTATATGGACGTCATGTTACGGGGTCCCCTTTTCAGGATCCGATGCACTGGAGGGGTACAATCGTATAATTTTTGGGGGGATGGATCTGTATAGCAGAGCTTGGTGTGGTAGTGTCCGCCATGTTATTAGGTGGCCGTTGATATGAGTCGGTTATCGTCATCTTCCCTGACACCAGGACCTGTTATTTCTACCAAGGGTCGGATAAAGGAGACTGTCAGAAATTTTTGGGTATGTTTCGTTTGGGTAAAACAAAGGACCAGACAGGTCAAAAATCAAAACTGTGCTGCCCCGCAAGTGGAGAGGGGTTATTCCGATAGACGTGAGGTTGTCGTTTGTCGATCAAAATCTGCAGAACATGCTGATAGAAATGTCACATCTTCGGCAAGGCTTAGTATCTGCGGCTATTCACGTGACTGATATTTTGACGGTCCATTGTCACGGACTGTCCAAATATAGATCATGCTCTATTTTTGTCTATTTTCACGGATTCTTCCATACGCTGTAATGTATGTAAACAGGCACCCCTCAGGTGTAAAACCTGCGGTTTCACCCACGGTCGTGTGAATGTAGGCTTACTTTCTCAGATCTGACCCCTCTTCTTGCTAATCTACAGACAGTAGAAGAGGGGGGAAGATGGAAGGAATAACACACCAGGACGGGGGCACTCTACACACAGCTTTTGTTGGGGACTCAAAACGGTAAAATATTTTTAGCAAATTTAGTTAAAAAGTTGCTTTATTTTATAAACTTTGTTTTTAAAATATAATATATGAAACTCTAGCTATAAAACATGGTTACAAAAATGTACACTTTGTTATTGCTGTGTTCACATTGATATTGTGTCACAATTTCACTCAAAAATAGCAGACAAAATGGTACAGCATGTAGCACTATTTTGTTACACAACATGTACAACTTGGCTGTGAAAAAGTAAGTTTATACTAAGTGTACATCCGGGGGTAATCCGTTTTCTTGTAGATGTGAGTCAGGAAATGGCCGATACATGACAGGTTCTATTTTCCCTCGGATTGATCACCTGGGCCGATAAAACAACGGTGATGTGAATGGAGCCATTTGTGTCCATGGGGCCGATGTCTATGGGAGAATCATGTTGTGTGAATAAGCACTAAGTCAGTGGGGTCTGTTGTGTGAGACCTTGAAAGAGTTATCCTTGAGGTATGCCATAACATGACATTAAGATCAGGAGGGGGGACCAACCTCTGAGATACTTGCTGCAGTTAAAGGGCATATACAGGCATTTGGTTTGGATGACCTATTGGTGGGAGTTTGACCACTGACAGCCCACCGATCTGATTGGTATGGGTCCGGGGGTCAGACCTTCACCAATCTAAGGATAGGTCATCAATACCAAATGCCTGGAAAACACTTTTAATAATGGCCATACACATTATAATGTTGGCTGAATCCACTGATATTGGTGGAATTGGACAACCACCTAATGTATATGGAGGTGTCCCAGTGACAGATGTCAGGGGGGAGAAGCATTAGGCACGCTGGATTTCAACATACCCAATTCTTGTCCTCAAGGAAGATGAGGCACTGCTAAAAGAGGTGCATGGCAGTGGTTTATTTATCTCTCCCTGTTGAGGATACCTGCACACTTGGCCGAACTCAGTGTATATATGTGTGGGGGAGGAAACAATATCAGCTGATAGTTTCTTTCCATTATGCTTTACGGAAGCTGTCCATCTTTAAGAAGACCACTCCCATTCTGACCTAAACCCACTTTTCTGCAAATTATTGAGTGGGGACCCCTTAGAAAAGACCATATATTATGGAGATGCCATGCAAGAGACCAGGGGCATAACTTGAGAGGGTGCAGTCGCACCGGGGTCCAGGAGCCTTAGGGGGCCCATAAGCACTGGCATCAGTATTGAGATTGCAGCTTCCATCTGGCCCATAAGCCAAGGAGACCCACAGATTACCCTAACCACACTAAGGTTGATTAAACTCCTTAGCACCCGTAACCATCACTATCAAGAATTCACTGTAGGGATGAGGTAGGGGGGCCCGAACAAAAGATTGCATTGGGGCCCACAAGACTTTAGTTATGCTATTGCAAGGGACCAAGAATGATGGGGACATCTTTAAATGGCAAAGGGATGAGCAATAAGGAAGAGACGATGCCACCTCTGGTTATGGTTGGGGCCGCCGTGTACAGTACCAGTCCAAGTCTGGGCCTGGTTTTGTGTGATATGCTGATGTGATACCAAACATAAAATACATACTTTTGGCTTATTCATCACTATTTGTGTTTTAGGAGGGCTGTACATGCTTTCTAGATACTGTAACCTGAATTCTGTAAACTTTTTTTTCTTTGAGAGGACCCCTCCCATAAAAGACCATTTTCCTGTGTAAATTTGGGTGGTCGTCTTTAAAAGGTTTTACTGTAATCCCTTTTCTCTAGTTCTCTGGCAAGCCCTCCGCCATGACACAATTACGGTATATCTATTTAACTGCGTCTTGTCTTTCTCCAGACAGGTGATATAACTATGGTGGTGACTTTGTCTTCATACATCTCTTCTGAGACGTGATAAGTAGTTACAGATCTTTTCACTTGTCATGTGGATTACCCCCCTGCCTATGCGGATGGTGAACGGACCACTTGGACACTGACTACTTGGAGTTTTGACTATTGGTACACAGAAGCTTGGATAGGAAACAAGATGGCTTCCTGCGGGCATTACAATTGCATCAATTTACTTCTGGTACTTTCCTTACTAGTCTTGTTATTGCCTGGAGTTCCGAATGGCGAACGGATACCTGCAAGGCATCAGCGGGATAATTCTGGAAAACAAGGTAAGAACAGTCTGCTAAAATATGTCCTTTATATGACTGTTGCAGCGGATATCACTGTGGACCTCACTATCTTAAAGGGGCATTTCAGTTAGAACAAGTTACCTCCTATCTGAAAGGTAGAATGTAACTTGCTGATCAGTAGGTGTCTCACTGCTGGTACTCCCACCTATTTTGAAAACCAGGGCGTTTTGCACCCCAGTTCCAACCAGAGTGCCTTGTCGTTCAAAGCACTGCTGCATTAATTTCAATGGGGACATAGCCGAATGCTATTTCTGACAGTCCCCATTCAAATGAATGGAGCCGTACACGCTGTACAACTAGGGGCCCTGGTCAGAAGTGGGTGGGGGTGACAGCAATGCATAGGGGGTAGCTAGTTCTAACTGGAATACCCCTTTAAAGGGAGTCTGTGTCGACGGTGAAGCATAATAAAGTAACAAAACTGTTAGATCGGTCATGTTCACCTGAATGTAAATTCGTACCTCCATTGCCGAGATATTTGTTTATTACCAAATATGCAAATGAGCTATTTGGAGTACCGAGGGCAGCTCCATTGCTCCAAACTTTTCCGCCGCACACTGTTGTAAGTGCCCACATTCCCCCCCAGCCACTCCCTTCATTGATTGTCAGGGCAAGGGAGCCAAGCTGAACTCTCGCCTGGGGAGAGTTCACCTTGGTCCCTGGCCCTGTCAGTCTACAAAGGAAAGGGTGGGGGGCAATTACAGCAGTGTGGGGGGAACAGCTTAGAGCAATGAAGACGCCCTTGGTGCTCCAAATTGTATATTTGGTAATAAATGAATATCTGGCAATGGAGACCCCAATTTGTATGGGGAACAGGGTTGCATTTGGGTGACCTATCTAACTATATTGTTACTATGATATGCTTCACCCTGGTGGCAGACTCCCTTTAAAATGGAGTCCATCAGGTTCCTTTGAGGTTCCAAACTGAACTTCTCGTGGCAGTTTGCACAAATACTTATCTGGAACTTTGAGTTAATACATTAGGTTTAACCCTGTAAATCCAGTATAGGCCTGCGATTGATGCCATTCAATGGCAACTGTCACCTATATGGTACCATTATAAAAAAAAATAAAAAATACTGTGCAGTCTGCTGCACAGTCTTATACAATCGTGTAAATGATATACAAATACGTTCTGACCTTTTAGGCATTTGGCTGGTGAGTGTGATCTATGGAAGTAGTAAATGAGTTTTCCCACTCACGACATTGTGGATAGAGAATAAGTGTCTAATCTTTGGGGTCCCTGAGCCCCCTGCGTAAATGGAACAGTGTTATAGTGTGCATCCTCCTGACCATCACTGCATTATTAATAATAATAATAATACATTTTATTTATATAGCGCCAACATATTCCGCAGCACTGTACAACTTGTAGGGTTCAAGTACTGACAAAAAGATACATTACAAAGAAATAGTCAATTCACACACTGGGACTGAGGGCCCTGCTCGCAAGAGCTTACAATCTATGAGGTAGAGGGGGTGACACAAGAGGTAGCAGGGGTGGCATCGGAGGTAGCATTGCTTGTACAATGGTCAGACAATTCTGTAATAGAGGTTACTGTCATTACACATATATAAGCTGTATGAGCCGTCACCAGTTGTGTCCTTTAACTTGCAAATGGTGCCTGGACATATAAGGCTAGTCTGATACGGCATCATATCCTGTGAGGTAATGTTGAAGCATAAAAAGAGGAGGGTACGTTTTAGGGATTGTAACTATGGAAGGGTTTACATTAGGAGTTGTGATAGGCCTGTCTGAAAAATATGTTTTTAGTTTACGCTTGAAGCTGTGGAAATTGGGGGTTAATCTGATAGTCTGGGATAGTGCATTCCAGAGAAGTGGTGCAACTCGGGAGAAGTCTTGTATACGAGCGTGGGAGGTTCTGATAATAGAGGAGGTTAGTCTTAGGTCATTGAGTGAACGGAGAGTACGGGTTAAACTCTGTGCTCTGTTAGTCCCGGAGAAGTGAATGGACTTGTGATCATTCATGTGTACACACCTTATCCCATTGGTGCCCAGCCATAGACAATTCTAATTGGCACAGCAAAGCTTATTTGGTAGGTGTCCAGCCATAGACATTTCTTATTGGCACGGTACACCTTGTCCTGTAGGTACCCAGCTATAGACATTATTATTGGTACGGCACACCTTGTGAGGTCGGTGTCCAGCCATAGACATTTCTTATTGGCACTTTACACCTTGTCATGTAGGTTCCCAGCCATATATATATTTTATTGGCACATTACAGCTTGTCCTGTAGGTACCCAGCCATAGATATCTCCTATTGGCACTGCACACCTTGTCCTATAGGTACCCAGCCGTAGATATTTCCTGTTGGCACGGCACACCTTGTCCAGTAGGTACCCAGCCATAGATATTTTTTATTGGCACTGCACACCTTGTCCTATAGGTACCCAGCCGTAGATATCTCCTATTGGCACTGCACACCTTGTCCTGTAGGTGCCCAGCCGTAGAGATCTCCTATTGGCACTCCACACCTTGTCCTGTAGGTAGCCAGCCATAGCTATCTCCTATTGGCACGGCACACCTTGTCCTATAGGTACCCAGCCGTAGATATTTCCTGTTGGCACTGCACACCTTGTCCTGTAGGTGCCCAGCCGTAGATATCTCCTATTGGCACTGCACACCTTGTCCAGTAGGTACCCAGCCGTAGATATCTCCTATTGGCACTGCACACCTTGTCCTTGCCATATGCTGGTGTTCGGAGATTCTATATTGCAGTTCTCTGCCAAAAATTAGTGTCTCAGTATCTGGATTATCAGATGCTGAATTAAAGAAATGTTACTGAATACTCTATTTATTTAATCTATAAAAATACAGAATATTCATGTTTTTATGGAAAATTCATCTAAATATATCAGTTCAGAAAAATGAAGTAAAAACAAGTTATTTGCTCATTTCACACATTACATGCTTTCCTAGTTCTAGCACTTAAGTATTTATTCACACCAATTTCCACCATTTTACACATATTTCTACAAAATTAAATTGAAAAATGCTCAATTACCGCGGATGGTCGCTGAACAGTAGGGTATTATTATACATTACCTCACAGTTTTAGTGAAGGACTATAAGTATCAGCAATGGGAAGGCCACGGAGTTTGTGCACCTCTTATGAAGAAGAAAGCAATAGTAAATGACGGGCAGTCACAAAAAAAGTGACAAGGGTTTTATATAAATTGTATTACTGAAAAAGAAGCCCCTCCTCTTATTGAAGGGGTTGTCTCGGGACCCCCATTTATGAGCTAGAACGTAGATTGACTCCCATCAGCAGACTTGAGTCATCCTTGTATTACATGGACAAGCAGCTATGTTTTACTATGTTTCCCCTGCAATGACTGCTGCAGGGAAAGTGACTGCGGCCACTACTGACAAAGATTGCTGTGTGCCATGGGTACTGATAGTGGTGCCATTTTGATGGGTGGTCTCTGACAACATGCACCTTTAGTATTGAATTCGCTGTCATCAAATTCTAGCAATATGGATTATATTAAACACTTAAGGCCTACTCCTGAGGGTGTGGTCTGTGGTCACATGGCAGATGTAAGACCCACCGTGAATTTTCCATAAATTTGTATTGCTTTGGATGTATACGGGGGTTAGTATCAGAAATGTAACTTGAAGCTCTTGGTCCCCAGTGCAAAATCTGTAATGGGGCCCCCACTCACGATGCACTATCTATAATACTGGTGTCTTCTTATGTGGTGGAGAAGCCTTTGGGCCCCTCAAGTTCCAGGGTCCAGTAGCAATTGCTGCCTCGGCGCTCCCTGTAGCTGCACTCCTATTTAGTATCCTTGTCATTCAATGGGGCTAATCTTCATCTTTTCCAGGGTGGGGGAAAAAGCTAAAATTGCACAGAAATTTACATTTATATATGAACGGGGTTGCAAAACCCCCATTCAGATGCACGGGCTGTTTATGTTGGTGCATTCTTTCATGTGAACTTAGCCATATTGGTTCTGAAATCCTGAAAGTTGAGCGTACAGCAAAACCAGTTCCTTGCATGTAGTGGCTCCTGAGGTTTATAATAAAAGCACCAGTATCATTAGGAGCCACGGGGGGAAACCTATATAGACACTCACACCAAATGGGTCACATGTAATATATGTGAGTGTAAGCATCTGAAGGGTTGGCATATCCAGTGACCCCCGCAGTCCTCAGTATGTTGTATTATTAAAATTTTACTGTATGTCATTTTGTTGGTACTACAGTTTAGCCCCGGAGGTGTAGTTGTAAGTGAAGTAGTATAAAAGCAGGCATCCGTAAAGTGTCGCTGACCAATGTAGTAACAAGGTTGTGGCGGAATCCTGTATATAGGGACTCCGTGCTGGGCGTATTACCAATTTTCTCACAATAATGTCACGTTAGTGACAGAAGGCTGTCAGTCACTGTGTGTGGGTGGAGCAATCATGACTCTAACTGCCTCTCCTAGGAGTCCTGTAAGGATTTACTCAGAAATCCTGCTACAAATCTTATATACCCATATATCCCAGAGCCCAGCTTCTCCCCTTTATCATGTAACCCTATATATCACAGAGCTCAGCTTCTCTCCTCTATCATATAACCCTATATATCACAGAGCTCAGCTTCTCTCCTCTATAATATAACCCTATATATCACAGAGCTCAGCTTCTCTCCTCTATCATATAACCCTATATATCACAGAGCTCAGCTTCTCTCCTCCATCATATAATCCTATATATCACAGAGCTCAGCTTCTCTCCATCATATAACCCTATATATCACAGAGCTCAGCTTCTCTCCTCTATCATATAACCCTATATATCACAGAGCTCAGCTTCTCTCCTCTACTATATAACCCTATATATCCCAGAGCCCAGCTTCTCCCCTTTATCATGTAACCCTATATATCACAGAGCTCAGCTTCTCTCCTCCATCATATAATCCTATATATCACAGAGCTCAGCTTCTCTCCTCTATAATATAACCCTATATATCACAGAGCTCAGCTTCTCTCCTCTATCATATAACCCTATATATCACAGAGCTCAGCTTCTCTCCTCTATCATATAACCCTATATATCACAGAGCTCAGCTTCTCTCCTCTATCATATAACCCTATATATCACAGAGCTCAGCTTCTCTCCTCCATCATATAATCCTATATATCACAGAGCTCAGCTTCTCTCCTCTATCATATAACCCTATATATCACAGAGCTCAGCTTCTCTCCTCTATCATATAACCCTATATATCACAGAGCTCAGCTTCTCTCCTCTATCATATAACACTATATATCACAGAGCTCAGCTTCTCTCCTATCATATAACCCTATATATCACAGAGCTCAGCTTCTCTCCTCTATCATATAACCCTATATATCACACAGCTCAGCTTCTCTCCTCCATCATATAACCCTATATATCACAGAGCTCAGCTTCTCTCCTCTATCATATAACCCTATATATCACAGAGCTCAGCTTCTCTCCTCCATCATATAATCCTATATATCACAGAGCTCAGCTTCTCTCCATCATATAACCCTATATATCACATAGATCAGCTTCTCTCCTCTATCATATAACCCTATATATCACAGAGCTCAGCTTCTCTCCTCTATCATATAACCCTATATATCACAGAGCTCAGCTTCTCTCCTCTATCATATAACCCTATATATCACAGAGCTCAGCTTCTCTCCTCTATCATATAATCCTATATATCACAGAGTTCAGCTTCTCTCCCTCTATCATATAACCCTGTATATCACAGAGCTCAGCTTCTCTCCTCTATCATATAACCCTATATATCACAGAGCTCAGCTTCTCTCCTCTATCATATAACCCTATATATCACACAGCTCAGCTTCTCTCCTCTACTATATAACCCTATATATCACAGAGCTCAGCTTCTCTCCTCTATCATATAACCCTATATATCACAGAGCTCAGCTTCTCTCCTCTATCATATAATCCTATATATCACAGAGCTCAGCTTCTCTCCCTCTATCATATAACCCTGTATATCACAGAGCTCAGCTTCTCTCCTCTATCATATAACCCTATATATCACAGAGCTCAGCTTCTCTCCTCTATCATATAATCCTATATATCACAGAGGTCAGCTTCTCTCCCTCTATCATATAACCCTGTATATCACAGAGGTCAGCTTCTCTCCTCTATTATATAACCCTATATATCACAGAGCTCGCTCTGGTTTCATACTATCATATTTTTTAGACTATATGAACCATAGATGGTTGAAAAATGTGGAAACATAGGTATAAGGACATTTTATTGCAATTCTATAGTAAAAGTGAGTTTTATAGTAATTTATTGTAATTGTGTAGTATTGAACCACCTAGGCCTATAGCAGGAATATTAGGATAGGATACTATGAAGAATACTTGCATACAAAGTGCTTGTGTTATTCTTTTATACAAGAATGGATTTATTGTTTACTGCATATTGTGGTTAACATGAAGCGCGGGAAGTAATGAGCCCGTCGGGAGAGCGGGCGCTCTGTATATTTAACAAGCTGAGGGATCACTTTCTTGCAGGCGTTTTGGTGGTGCTAGCGGGAGCCATAATTCTTAGTGCAGGAAATGTGAACCTCTTCCCACTGACAGAAGGCACGAGGGCTCAAGTGGCCGACAGAAAGGAAATCTTGGCAGACGTCCTGTGGAGTGAGATATGATTGATTGGAATCCATATATGAGGGAAGCGCTGGCAAAGCATAACAGGAGGAATAGTCTTCCTTTATATACTGTTTTGCTGTCACCGGTTTTGGCGTTATCGCACTAAATTGTTCCCCTGCTTTTATCACTGTAGAAAGCTGCATACATTTTGTGCCAAGTCTTCCAGATGAGGAGACCCCACTGTGATATCTGTAATGTCCAGATGGGGCCACCCAATGCAATATACTCTTCATGCAATATTTCAGGTTGCCTAGCAACAGCTCATCCGCCATTTACAGTGAAGGTTCCTAGTTAGGCCTCTTGTGACATGTCCTTAAATCGTCTCAGAGGAAGTTATTGGTGCACAGTAAGGGGTAGAATAAGTCAAGATAACGGTAGTGAACGAAGGTTGACCCAGGGCTCAGATGCCACATTGATCTGGGTGACATGTTAGAAGGTGTACAAAGGATTGCTGTATCATAGATGACACAAAAATTGCTGAATATTGAACATAAGCCATTATTAGCAAAAAACCCTAGAAATATTTGATCTAGCCTTCTTGTTGATGGTTTCCATGCAAGCATGTCTCTTTTTATACACTGCAAACTGTAAAAACAAACATTAAGGCTGGGTTCACATCTGCACTCGGTGACCCTTCGGGGATTCCGCTCCGGATTCCACTTGAAAAATGCAAAGCAGGACTTTTCACTTGCATTTTTTGGATAGAAACCCGAACTACTATTCTAGTCTATGGAGTCTGTCCATAGATAACCCCTTTTAAGCGAATTGGGTTTCCACTTTTCGGGTCCCCAAGCGGAGCCAAAGAGTGGAAACCCCAACGCAGATGTGAACCTAGCGTAAGGCTTTGTTCACATCTGCTTTGGTATTCGACAGGGTGCAGAAGCTGCAGAGCTTGCAGCGGAGAAGAATTTGAGGTGGAGGTCCGCTTCAGATTCCTCTTCCACTACTGTATGTATGACACTGTGTTTATATACAGAGCATGGCTTTGTTCACACCTTTTCACTTTTGGTGAGTGTTTCAGGGAGGTTTGTGGGTGTTCTCACGTGAATTAGGTATGGGATTTTATATTTCCTGGGAATGGGGGTTCAGGAGGTAAGCATATATTCAGTGGCCTTTCCACTGCTGATACATGTAGTTCTTTGGATGTGTATGGTAATACAAGACAATACTCTACTGTACAGTACATTGACTATTCCGGCACAGTTTTCGGAAATTTGCTGCAGTTTATTTCTGACGAAATGTGTAAACCGAAGAGATTGGTGTTTCGAAATACGTAACTGGTAAAACTGGAATTTACGCAATTTCTTAAAGGAAAACAAAATAAAAGAGTAACTTATTTTCACTTTTTTCTAAACTGAATAGACAAAGAGAACCTGAATATTTAGTATTTTTATTGCTGAAATAAATAGAATTTACAGTAAAATTCCCTTCAATTGGATAATCCAGAAAGTCTCTCTTGTTTCCTGGAGAGAACTGTGTTATAATATAGAATTGCTGGAGGTTTTGTGTATGAGGCCAAGGGCTTATTCACATGTCAGTGTAAAACGCAGAACGTCCACACCCATTTCTTTCACAAGCTTTGGTCCCATAGGAAAAAAGTTTTTGGCCGGTTTTCATACCATATACACCCATGTGAGTGACGTCATGTTCACATCTGCACCAAGGCGTCCGTTGTTCTGATCAGTCAGAGGATCAGAACAACAAACACATGGACTGCTAAAACACCGGGCACTGACGGTGACCGTTGGACCCTAATGACTATAGTGGGGCTCATCGGGTGTACATTGTTTTAAACTGAAACCGCCAGATGTAAAAGTCGTACTTGCAGGGCTTTTTTCGTCCTGAAGTTTTATGGTGTCACTGTGATGGAGTCTCCAAACCAAAAATCTGATGCAGATGTGAACACAGCCTTAATGGACCTGTTTTTAATACAGAGAGCACAGAGCCGCCACCCGTGTGCTGTCTGTTTTTTGCAGACCATGGTTAGGTGTTGCTTTTAAAATTGCATTCTTGTAGTCGTGACCTTGTTCCAGGGCTCCGGCCACCCAACTGTGCAGATCACTATAGTGATGGGAATACCGAACTAATCTGACATTACATTCCTTTCGTTCTCAGGATCAGGTCCGAACCTCTTCGACCATGAAGTGATGGATATTTTAGCAATAAGCCATCGCTTTATAAGCTGTCAGTAATTTTTTTTTTTTTTTTTTTATATATAAATATATTGACTTGATTATAATGGAGAATAAGACAATTTAAAGAGGTATTCCTGTTTTAGCAGTCATGGCGTTCAATACCCACTTGATGTACTGACTACTAGACCAGGAGTTGGCCCCTCTGATGACCCACTTTTACAGTGGATTGCACTTGGATCACACTTGGAGTGACATCCCAGTGCCTTCAATGATGCATTCACTTCTATAGGGGCTTCTGATTTGTTTTGTTCCGATGACATGGAGCATGATAGAACCTGCTCTATAATCATCAGAACGGAGCACCGCACGCCGCCTCGGGAGAGCCTCAGCCTGCACGCTCGGTTGTTTACATTAGGCCTTATGGACATGGCTGAGTGAGCTGTTTCCATAATTCCCATAGAGGTTAATGTGAGTTACGGAAGTGGTGTAGGCAAAGTGCTACATTGTTTCTGTAAGGCTAGGTTCACTTCACATTTTTACTGTACTATTCAGGCAAAAATTCAAATGTAAATGGATGATATGGAAAGGGCATCTGTATATGTGTATCTGTGAACCTAGCCTTACTTTGGAGTTCTGGAAACAGTGTAACTCTCTGTGCTGTTTCTCTAACCCCCCATTCACGGAAACTGGGTGAAATAGACTGCTCGGCTGGTTCCGTAACTTCAGCCACTGCATACAGCCAGGACAGGGGCAGAAGGCCCCGTTTTGAAGATGGATGTGGGACCTTATCCTCTGGATATGCAATAGATGTCAGAGATGGGAATATCTGATATGAGAATGTGCTATATTGTATTAAAGTACATCATTTACAGAATATGGTGGATATCTTCTGCACATTAGATCCTGGTTTGTAATTCTTCCTATTCACTTCCAACTCTTTCTCCTCAGCAAACCTGGACTCCATGTTGTCAGAGTACGATATTATCTCATTGTCTGGAATCCAGCAGCACTCCATCATGAAAAGGGATCTAGAGCCTCAGTCTCATGTGGAGAGAATGGTGGATTTCAATGCCCTGGACAGGTAAGTCCTATTGTACCCAGTCACCACAACATCACAGGAACTAAAGCTGGACGTACAGGGTGTAATGTCTGAGCCCGATCCAGCTGGGAAAGAGTTGATCTGTAGGGCTTCAGGACGGGTTCTTTAATGTCCCATCTGTGATAAATAACACATCTGCAATAAAAATCATACTATTTCTGGCACACCAAAATAACTCAAAGGAAAATGGATCACCAGTATGGCCATGGTAGTATCAAGTATATAGGACAGGTGTCCCAGGGTTGATCCCACAATTGATCATAATTTTAGCCCCTTTAATTTTCATTTCTTTTTCACTATACTCTGCTTGACTGTGTTGAGGTATATTCATATAGAAAATCAGTTCTGTTTACCTTGGGGAGTTTTTAGTGCCATGCACCTAAATTTCGCCCTACTTGGACAAATGGAATAGTTGCAGCACATTTCCCCTATCCATAGGATAGGTGATAAGAGTCTTATTGTGAGGGGTCCTGCTGGGCACCACGCCTACTAAGGCCCTATTAGACCAGCCGATTTAACATCAAAGTATCTGGAACAACTGCTCGCTTCCCACAAGCAGCCTGTCTAATAATTCTGACATTCACCCAATGAACGAGCATTTGCTGGTTCATCAGGTGATGGTCGGAAAATCATTATCCAGTGGCAGCACATTGCCCTGTCTAGTAAGGGGTCTGCTGCTAACAATGACCAGATACGCTAGTTTTACGGTAATGTCAGCTGTCTGTTGTTCTGATCCATCAGAGAACCAGAACAACGGACAAGAGGACCGCTAAAATAGCGGTGACATACGGAGCCCGATGGACCCCATTAACTATAATAATGGGGTCCATCAGGTGTCCGTTGTTTTTAAAACTGAATTTGGTTTCCAGTGAACACTGCGACACAGTCTTCATAGAT
The DNA here is from genome assembly GCA_947044405.1 of Leptodactylus fallax. Taxonomy (NCBI): domain Eukaryota; kingdom Metazoa; phylum Chordata; class Amphibia; order Anura; family Leptodactylidae; genus Leptodactylus; species Leptodactylus fallax. The sequence goes on from CAMRHE010000085.1 coordinate 1,019,853, forward strand.
GTGAACATAGCCTGAGCAATATATATTCGCATCTATTGCCACCCTTACAGTATGTCCTGTCAGTAGATTACTGATTTTCTGTGATTTTTTTTTTTTTTTTTTTTATCACATTTTTTGTTTATAGGCATTTTAAATTGTACCTCACCTCCGATGCCGATCATCTGTCTGAAAATCTAAAAGCTGTGATATTAGATGGGAATGGCAAAGGAAAAGAATATCATATAAAGCGGTCAGACTTCTTCACCGGACATGTGGTTGGTGAGTGTGCTCTTATAATTTTATATCCTGTTGTCAACTGATTCCATGGTCGCCAGTCCGTATCCCAAATGGATTGCCGTATGGAATTTCACTATCTCACACGTGTACGTACAAATGCACTGTTGTCATTTGGCAGAATCGAACCCAGGTTTTCTGTCAAAATGTAACTTTGTTCCATTGATGTTAAGAGTGAAGAGGATGCGGTGCCCCCTTTGAAGTGAAAGGGAGTAGAAAATCTTTCTGCCGAGGACAGGAAGATTTTCGCAGCAGATTTTGCATGGCAGGTCCCCAGAATCCGCCATGTGAACTTGTCAACTTGCCTTTAATGTTAGACCCCTCTAACTTCACTGGAAAGGTTCCCTAATAGAGAGGATGGTGCATTTGCAACCATTCAGTGCCAATTAAAGGGGCATGGATGGGATTTTTTAGTCTTTAGACTCTTTTTTGTTTGTTACTGATTTTTTCTTTTTTTTTTTCTTTAAGGGGAGCACAATTCAAAGGTCATAGCACACATTGGCGATGGAGATTTTACAGCACGGATCACAACAGATGGGGAGGAATATAACATTGAGGTAGGACTTCTCAATAAGTACATGTGTCAGCTCCAGATGTAGTCCAAGGTCTATGATGTTATTATATTTTAGGTTATATAGTTCTTTCTTATAATAAACCTGTCATGGCATGTCCACTGCCCTATCTGAGTGCAGGATATGATAGAAGGAGAGAACCCGAGCTTGGTTGGACAGGGAAAACGTGATGTGAATGCAGCCTAAGGATATGTTCATATTAGTATTTTGGTCCTTTATTTAGTGTACATATGAGAAGGGCTGGAAGAACATGGTACACTGCATATTTCATCCTACAGAGTGCAGGATGGATAATTGACATGTTACGCATATACATTAAATGTGGGAAAGAAAGCGTGATGTGAACTCAGCCTTATAGTCTTGTTTTGTATGTTATAATAGCCTATACTAATGGAGGAGTTACATTTATATAGACACTGTCATTTCAGCAAACCTTGCCTAAATGTGCTTTTCTCACACTCAAGGGACAGGGGTCATTGTGGTGAAGGGGAGTTAGAGGCTGCCATACAGGCGCTCATTCCCAACACCCACAAGGCTCAGTTGTTTCACACACAGTCAATTTACCTATCAGTACGTTTAGTGCATGTGGGATTAAACGCACACAAACACAAGGAAAACATATAAACTCCATGCAATTGTTGACTTTGGTCAAATTTAAACCCAGGACTCCAGCGCTGCAAGGCTACAGTGCTAACCACTGAGCCACCATGTTGTTCTTGTAGTACAGACAATTTTAAGAAACTTCTGAATATATCTTATCAGAGAGAATTGCCTTTTTCTGCCTTTATCAGGCTGTCTTCCTGCTCCCCTTTCTTTTGTTTAACCACCTTTAACTGTGAAAATCCCTTCTATAACCATCTCAAGACGATCTGCAGGTCACTTGACTCAGGTGACTCCTTTCTTTACAAGTCTATGGATGGAAAGGGGGACGATTGAGCTGGAAGTGCGGGAGTTAAGAGAAGAAAGACAGATGTGATGCTAGAGCATCACATCTCACATCAGTCCATTTCAGTAATTCTCTATATATGTCCTGCATGTTCCTAGGGCTGTTTCTGAGTGGGTAAGGAGACCGTTATAGAGCTGTGTATGGTAACTAGTCTCCAACCCACCATTTTACTAATTTTTTTTTTTTTTTTTTCCCTGCCTAATGTTGCTTCCGATCATCTGGTTGTTCAGGAGACTGCAGCTGGTATCATTCACGTGAATAAAGCAGCTCTGTTCTGGGCCCCTTCATTCTGGGTGCGGTTTTGAGCGATTGTAGGGATATGCTATCATTTTCTAAGACCCTGCTAAAAGAACCTTTTTTTTATTTTCAGCCACTATGGAGGTTTACAGGAAACTCCTCCAGAGATAATTTACTTGTGTACCGATCAGACGACATCAGAGAAGTGTCCCGTCTCCAGTCCTCCAAAGTCTGTGGTTATGTCCAACCGGAGCAGGATCTCTTCAGAAACCTTGAGTGGTCTAGAGAAACACACAAAGGTAGCTGCTGCTGATTCTTCTTTATTTCACAGCTATTTTGGCGTTTCTTCACATGGCATATTAAAGTGATAGGTGGATTGTCTAGTGAATGGAAGTTTGTGAAAAAGGGCTCAGAATGAATGAAACGATACTAACCCGCCAAGATCCTGTGCAGAAGCTACCTGGGTCCCCTGTTGGTCTCTACTTCCTGGGCCCTCTTTCAGTGGTTGCAGTGAGTCACCGTTGCTGTGATTGGCTGAGCAGTCATTTCCTGTATGTCAAGAGGGACTTGGAGGTAGAGACTGGCAGGGTGACCAGAGGACCAGGATGGATGTAGCAAGGGATTGGAAATGTGAGCATTGCTTCATGTTTTTAATACAATCTGAGCCCTTTATCAAAAATTTTTACCCTACCGGAAAACCTCTATTACAGGTCTCTGTGACCGTTTTCCCAACACTAAATAAAATTTGTGTAGATATTATACACAGAGTCCTCAGGCCTGGTATTTAGTGAAGATGCAGTTGTGTATAGGTATTGATCAGTGTCCTGGGTAAGATCGCCATGTTCTCTCTGCGTGAATACTATGATCAGTCATCTTCTGATTCCTGAGACATGAGAACTGGCACTAGAAGATGTTCTGTGCGGCAGAAGAGTCTCTGTGTGTTGTCACATGTGCTTGCTAGACATGAGTCCACTGAATTCATATAGAGATCATTGCCTCCGTGCTGACTGACAGCCATTTTGTTATACACACTAGTACCTAGGAGGCCATCACTGTAGAGTCAGAAGGATAGGATGTTGTTCTTTTCATGGAACAGAAACATTGGGGATCTGTACTTGAGGGGGTTGTCCAGGAATTACAGTTCTGGGATAGGATGCCGGGGAAGATGAAACAAACAAAATCCCATACTCACTTGTCCCTGGCACACTAGTGTCCCTCACCGCTGTCTGGTTCACCGGTGTCCGAGCGCTTGTTCCAGCAGAATCTCTGCCTCGTGACCGCCGAGGCCAATCAGTGGCCTCAGCAGTGACAGGAAAGGACCTGGGACATCACTGGTGATGTGTGCACAGCATACACTGGAGAGCGGGCGAGTATGTTTAAATGGAGTGATGGGTCACGCCTTTGACTTTCTGCTTCATTCGTTGTCTATGGGGCTGATAGCGTGCACCAGAAAAGTGCAACTCTTTCCTTTTTACATCAGTCCTATAGACGTGGAGTGTCAATGTGCATACTCAACTGCTGCTTAATTCCATCTCATACTCACGGCTGTTGTGCATTGAGGAGAATTGGGGGACCCAGGACCTCTATTTTAGCTATGAGCCTACAGGATAGGTGATAAATGTCCTTTCTGCGACAACACATTTAAAGTGAATGCATCACAATTTTTTTTTCCTTTTTATTTATTTTTTATTTTCTGATTGTAAATTTTTTAAAATTCTATTTTCTGTACATGATTATGGGGGCGGCCATCTTTCCTGAGCTTCTCATCTGCTCTGTTAACAGCATTTAGGGATGTGCTTTATAGCATAATCATGGCCATAGTCAGCAATAGACTGGAGCTGACTCATTGAGGTCTATGGGAGAGTTTTCTAGGCATTTTCTGTGCAGGGAGGGGAGTAGATAAGATGTGACATCATCTATTGTTAGTAGTGAATGCAATGATGGGTCAGTGGTGTTATCTATAGAGGTGATCTGTGATGTAAATGAGGGGACTGCGGCAAAGAAAACCCATACAGAATTGGCAAGTGCCTATTATTAGGCTTAGGGGCCAGAAATATATTAAGCATAAAAACTTGGTTTAAATAATAGTGACACATTCCCTTTAAGTGTCACCTCATCTCCTAATTTTAAAACTTCTGTTAGAATGCTATGGGTAAGATGTGTAAGACTACACCACTACACAATCCTAAGATTACAACTCTATATCATTGTCATACTGTTATCTATATCATGGACCTCTGAATTACAGGAACGCAGAATCCTACACAGTAGTATACAGGACATGGGAGATGAAATATAATATTCTGTTCGTCTAGTACCCTAAAGACCATCGACAAGACGAGTTTGTGGTTTCCTCAAGAGCTTTCTCCATCTGTTATCAGCTGCAGACGCCTTATATTGCCCTCCTGTAGGGCCACTTTGTTGGCATTGTAACATCTCCTCCAGCGGTGCTGGGGTTGCCTATTGTTCGCCTCTCAGCCGTATCGTAATAATGATTATCCTCATAGAAGGTGAAAAGCAAAGGCTTGAAATTAGCCCTAAGTGCTGCTCCCCCCGCCCCCTCCTCCGCGGCTACCCACACACTTGTAATAAGAACAGCTACTGCGTGGGGAGAGTCTTGTACCAGATCCTTGGCTCATACACAGCAGGGGCGCGTCGTCTGTGTGTGGGTAATATGCAATTACATACACTGCAGCTCTATGGGAGGTGGGCACTAATGTCTGCACTGCCATGGTCAGTAACATAAATTGGGGAAATCATGTAGGAGCTGTAATGGATAAGAGCACCATGATGGTTTATTGGGACTTTTATGTGGAGAGCACCGCTGGGCGGATCAGGTGGCATGTCCATATAGGAGAGCTCGTAACATAAAGTGAAATTGCATCCTGCTATGTATTTGTTCACATTTTAAAGGTTTCTAGTGTGTTAAGGGGCTGGCCATAATACATCTGTATAATACAATCCATATTGTGGCAGCAAATGATGTCTCAACCGTGAGCTCCCTATGATAGTCTGGTCATTAGGTCCATGATTAGGACAGGATTTGTGGTCGTAATAGTTTAGTTAATTTTTCATTTTTCCATTTTTTTCAAGTGTCTTTCAGTTGCTCCAAGCAATGCCCTTACTTTAATGGGACAAGCCAAGACTGCAGAATTACGTCATATATCCCCTTTTACAGTAATATGCAATTGAGGCACCGACACAAGTGTGAACATAGCCTAAATTGTAATTCATTCATCAATATCTCTGCTCCTTCTCTTCTTAGGACTCCAGTGGGTGGTTCTACTTAGTTCTGTATGCACATTCATAGGGTTGGTCCCAAGAGGATTTTTCATACTAATGACCTATACGTAAGATAGGTCATCAATGTGTGATCTGTGCGGGCCCGACACACAGACCCCGCACAGATCAGCTGTTCTGCAGCGTCTGGGTGCTGGAAGTTACACCAGTGGACAAGGAGCGTGTGCAGGCTGCCCCGACTTAAGTAATAGGAGCAGCAGTGAACAGGGCTACAGCTCTGCTCCTACTACTTAAATAGGGACAGCCTGCACGCGTTCCTCGTCTATTGCTTTTGCTTCCAGCACCCAGAGGCTGCTGAAATGGCTGATCTGTGCGGGGTCTGGATGTCGGACCACCCCACAGATCACATACTGATGGTCTTATCTTATGTATAGGTTATCAGAGCATGAAAAATCCTTTCAACACATGAAGGGCTGTCGATCGCTAAGTAGGACCGCCCACTGGACTCCTAAGCACAGAAAGAGCAGAGATTTTGATGAATGAATTGAAGTTATACTGGATCTTATCCACAAAATCGTCCAGCTTTATCACGTCGCCTAAGACAGCATGTGCAACATGGCAGGTTCCCTTTAATGTTATCGGTACATACATGATTTTCACTGATACGCTTATCCTATGCTCCTGTGTTATAAGAACAATAAAATCCACCTTAACAGGAAGGTCCCTTTTGTTCTTAGCTGAAGAAAGAGTATCTAGTCAAGGTCAATTAGTTTCCAGAAAAATGATCTGCTACATGAGTTTAAGACGCTCCTGGCAAGATGTCCTCAGGTTCCTTAGCGATGTTCAGAAGGAATGAATCATCCACGTCGCGCTAGGAAGGCGTTTATTAGGGAGCACGAACTGTACTAAGTCCTATCATAGCAAGGCAACCCCTTAAGTGCAGAACACACCGCCTCTCACTTATGTTACTAGAGCTCTGCGGACCGCCACTTACTGACCTCAAGGTGATGTGCTGAGTGCAAAGTCCTGACCCCACATGGGTTGTAGTGAGCCGGGGCAAAGCAATATCACATTGAAATGCTTGTTTTGGTTTCTTGGCATTGGTCACGTGGTGTGATTTAGGGGCCGCTTGCGTTTAGCGACAGGCCACTATTGTATAGTGTACTGTGTTTCCCCGAAAATAAGACACCCCCGAAAGTAAGGCATAGGAGAGGTTTCGGAGAATTGCCTAATATAAGGCATCCCCCGAAAGTAAGGCGTATGTTCCCGAACAGAACATACGGTATATACGATATGTGAGGCCGCGGGAGAACCCCACAATCACTGCTATCATTATACTCCGGGGTCTTTTCAGACCCCGGAGTATAATAATCGGCGGCCCAGGGGAGGTGAGCGAACATAAAAAACTATGTGCTTACCTGTCCTACGCTTCTCCAGGCTTCGGGCCTGTTTGGTGACGTCAGCGGACGTCATTTTGCGTCACGACGCCGGCCGGATCACGTGACGTGGCCTGGTCTAACAGTGAAGGCGGCCGGAGTAGCGCACGGGCATGCACAGGAGCGAGGAACAGGTAAGCAACGTTGTTTTTTTATGTTTCTATCGTTTCCTGGGTCTCCGATCATTATACTCTGGGGTCTGAAAAGACCCCACAGTATAATAATTGTTCATGGGTGGTCCACTATGGGGCAAACTACTGTGTGCAGGGGCCACTATGGGGAATGATACTGTGTGCAGGGGCCACTATGGCGAATGATACTGTGTGCAGGGGCCACTATGGGGCAAACTACTGTGTGCAGGGGCCACTATGGGGAATGATACTGTGTGCAGGGGCCACTATGGGGCAAACTACTGTGTGCAGGGGCCACTATGGCGAATGATACTGTGTGCAGGGGCCACTATGGGGCATGAGACTGTGTGCAGGGGCCACTATGGGGAATGATACTGTGTGCAGGGGCCACTATGGGGAATGATACTGTGTGCAGGGGCCACTATGGGGAATGATACTGTGTGCAGGGGCCACTATGGGGCATGAGACTGTGTGCAGGGGCCACTATGGGGAATGATACTGTGTGCAGGGGCCACTATGGGGAATGATACTGTGTGCAGGGGCCACTATGGGGAATGATACTGTGTGCAGGGGCCACTATGGCGAATGATACTGTGTGCAGGGGCCACTATGGCGAATGATACTGTGTGCAGGGGCCACTATGGGGCATGAGACTGTGTGCAGGGGCCACTATGGGGAATGATACTGTGTGCAGGGGCCACTATGGGGAATGATACTGTGTGCAGGGGCCACTATGGGATATGATACTGTGTGCAGGGGCCACTATGGGGAATGATACTGTGTGCAGGGGCCACTATGGGGAATGATACTGTGTGCAGGGGCCACTATGGGACATGATACTGTGTGCAGGGGCCACTATGGGAGATGATACTGTGTGCAGGGGCCACTATGGGGAATGATACTGTGTGCAGGGGCCACTATGGGGCATGAGACTGTGTGCAGGGGCCACTATGGGGAATGATACTGTGTGCAGGGGCCACTATGGCGAATGATACTGTGTGCAGGGGCCACTATGGGGAATGATACTGTGTGCAGGGGCCACTATGGGGAATGATACTGTGTGCAGGGGCCACTATGGGGAATGATACTGTGTGCAGGGGCCACTATGGGATATGATACTGTGTGCAGGGGCCACTATGGGATATGATACTGTGTGCAGGGGCCACTATGGGGAATGATACTGTGTGCAGGGGCCACTATGGGAGATGATACTGTGTGCAGGGGCCACTATGGGATATGATACTGTGTGCAGGGGCCACTATGGGGAATGATACTGTGTGCAGGGGCCACTATGGGACATGATACTGTGTGCAGGGGCCACTATGGGACATGATACTGTGTGCAGGGGCCACTATGGGAGATGATACTGTGTGCAGGGGCCACTATGGGAGATGATACTGTGTGCAGGGGCCACTATGGGGAATGATACTGTGTGCAGGGGCCGCTATGGGGAATGATACTGTGTGCAGGGGCCACTATGGGAGATGATACTGTGTGCAGGGGCCACTATGGGAGATGATACTGTGTGCAGGGGCCACTATGGGAGATGATACTGTGTGCAGGGGCCACTATGGGACATGATACTGTGTGCAGGGGCCACTATGGGACATGATACTGTGTGCAGGGGCCACTATGGGATATGATACTGTGTGCAGGGGCCACTATGGGACACGATACTGTGTGCAGGGACCACTATGGGAGATGATACTGTGTGCAGGGGCCGCTATGGGACATGATACTGTGTGCAGGGAAATTAATGGTTTGGATTGTTATGATGATGTCCTAGAAGATGATGACATAACTGTCATTGAATAAATTTTACTTTCTATGCATACTGTAAATATTGGTAAATGTACCATACTGTTAATTGTTGTACATGGAAATAATGGTACGGTAGTAAGAAATTCTTGATAGGATTCACAGTTTGTCTGGTTATGCTGGTTTGTGATGACAACTACTGTACAGTACCGTATATAATAAATGTTCATTTTTTGTTCAGCAATAAATGTGAATTCTTCTTCATTGAAAAAAAAAATAAGACATCCCCTGAAAATAAGACACAGCACATCTTTGGGAGCAAAAATTAATATAAGACGCTGTCTTATTTTCGGGGGAAACAGGGTATAGCTAAGGGAAGTGAATATGATTTGTGTCATTTCCTTGCACAGCATGTGTCCATGTAAGGCTGTTTTCTTACTGTGTTTGCGAAGTTTACCGTATGACCTGGGAAAGTTCCTGACTGATATGTCAACTGAATCTGAGTCCAAAAGGGCACTTATTCGGTAGGGTTTCTATTCTTTTTCCATATGGATTAATGCAATTATTTTATTTATTATGCTTCCTTATATAGCGCCATCATATTCCGCAGCGCTTTACAGACATTGACAGTCACTGTCCCATATAGGGCTCACAATCTACATTCCCTATCAGTATGTCTTTGGAGTGTGGGAGGAAACCGGAGTACCCGGAGGAAACCCACGCAAACTCTTTGCAGATGTTGTCCTTGGCAGGATTCGAACCCAAGACTCCAGCGCTGCAAGGCTGCAGTGCTAACCACTGAGCCACCGTGCTGCCCCATGCATTATTCCATGTAGATTCTTCTGGTGTTCTGGGCATGTGTGTTTAAAAATATATATATATAATGTGGTCCAAAAGTATGGAGACACCTGAATAAATGGAAAACTGTGGTTGGGAACACCATCGTGTGTGTGTCATGTTGCTAAGTGAAAGGGGGGGAACATGTGTAGGCTAGTGTTCAATATGGCGGCCATTTTGAAAGCTGTCCTCTTGGAACCAAGTCAATTTTTTTTTTTTTTTTAAATGGACATGTGTATCTGATAGATGTACGTACATAACCCTAGTAACATGCCACACATAGGATGGCGTTCCCAACCACCATTTTCCATTTGCTCCATACCTTTGAACCATATATATATATATATATATATATATATATATATATATACATATATATATATGAACCTCGAATGTCCACCACTAGTGTCAATACTAGCCATAGCATAGATCCGTGGGATGTGTCTGACCTTAGTAATAACTGTATCAATTATAAAATTCCTTCTCCCTAAATAAATTAAATTGTTGTAAATTACATTATTTCTATATTTACTATACTTGTAAATGTGAGGTTCTTAGCGCACATATTGATCACATTATGTGAACCCGCCTGCCAAGGCAAGGTGACTTGGTCAGATGAGTCCCTACATTAAATGGTGTTGCTGTACACCAGGAGACTTGCCTCTCTCTCTCGAGCCTAGGCCTGTAATCTGAATGATGTGTGGGAACCAGCTTTATACTATACTATACTAGATACATGGCAAATGAGGTTCAATGTGGATAAATGTAAAGTTATGCTTCTGGGTAAAAATAATCCACTTGCAATTTATGTCCTAGGGGGAGTAAAGCTGGGAGAGTCACTGGTGGAAAGGACCTGGGTGTACTTGTAGGTCATAGTTAAATTACAACACAATGTCAGTCAGCTGCTTCTAAGGCCAGCAGGATACTGTCATGTATTAAAAGGGGTATGGACTCACGGGACAGGGATGTAATATTACCACTTTATAAGTCACTGGTGCAGCCCCATCTGGATTATGCAGTTCAGTTCTGGGCACCAGTACATAGAAAGGATGTCCTAGAGTTGGAAAAGGTCCAAAAAACTGATAAGGGGCATGGAGGACCTCAGATATGAGGAGAGACTAAAGGAGTTAAATCTATTTAGTCTGGAGAAGAGGCGTTTAAGGGGAGATATGATAAACCTGTATAAATATATAAATGGACCATACAAGAAATATGGGAAAAAGCTGTTCCATGTAAAATCCCCTCAAAAGACAAGGGAGAACTCACTCCGCCTGGAGATAAAAAGGTTTAATCTCAAGAGCCGCCAAGGCTTCTTTACTGTAAGGACTGTGAATGTGTGGAATAGCCTACCCAGGAACTGGTCATGGCAGTCACAGCTGACAGCTTCAAAAAAGGATTAGTTGCCTTTATAGAGCTAATTAGCATTGATGGTTATGGAAATGCATAGACTGTCATGGTGTGATACTAACTATGTAACTATTTTAAAAGGGTTACCTGTTCACCAAAAAAAGAATTGTAAAAGTTCCTGTGGGTATGATGGATGTGTCTTACCCCTAAGAGTCTATTTACGCTCTATGCTCTGTGCATGAGTCTACATCAGCATCTGAGCAGAACTGTGACATGACCCTCTTTAAAATCACCACATCAGGACCAATCTTGAATGAGAAATAAATTGCAAAATGATAGAATTGACTTACCCATAAAAGTAAGAAATCATTAAAGTGGACTTTCCACCTACTCTAACTCTTTGCATCCTTCAACAGTTGCCGCTCCGCTGATTCGGGCACAGTTCAAATTTTTTTTATAGTCCCTATGGTACCTGCGCAGTCGCTGCTCTTAGTTTCTGCACCTAATGTACTAACTGGGCTCTCTGCTCTTAGGTGGGCGGTCCCTGGGCTGGGGCAGGTAGTCTGAGACTGCCCACCCAACAGCAGCAGAGTGAAATTGGCTGTGGAAACTAACAGAAATGATTGTTCGGGAATGATGGAGGTAGAGAAAAAATTCTATCTGTACCAGAATCTGTGGAGAGTCACCTATTTAAAAAATGTAAAAATGTGGAGGTGGTGAAAGGTCCTTGTAGGGTTCTGTTGACACTAGAAGTCAAGATGCTGCGATGTATCCATAGTCAGACCACCCAAACTGACACTGACCGATCCCTTTTGAGTTTACTGAGGTCACTAGGGGTTCCCAGTGTTTTCAGCTTTATTCTTGCTGCCAAAAATACCAGAATGGTGACCAGAACCCCTAATTGAGGCTCCTAACACACAGCCACTTTTTTTCATTTACAGAAAGTCCTTATTTTTGTAGTGTGACCTTCCAGGAAAGAGGAAATATATTCTTAAAAGCACGATTGAAATAACTTTGTTTGTTGTCCGAACATTTGGCGCTGTTCTCCATTTCCTTCTATAGTATAGTTATGTTCATCGGAATCTCAAAATAACCTTCAGCTTCCTGATGTAACTGGGAACATCTCTTTATACCGGTCAAGGAGAGTTTACACTCTTTATTTTTATATTTTTTGTGCTTTATACTTTCTTACAGTTACATTCACGTGTAGCAGTTTTTTGGCAGAAAGTTCTGGGACTGTCCTATTCATTGACTTTGGAGAAATCCGTATACGCAGCCGCAGAAGCTACTCCGTTCAGATGTGTGGAACCGCTTTTCAGTGGTAGAAATTTCTATAACGTGTGTGCTGCGTACGACTATATTCTTATAGTTTTGTAGTCGCTGTGGATTTTTCCTCAAATCTGTAGATGAATCAGTAAATTATTATTTATTACCTGCAGATTTTTTCGCATTTTTATTGCAGTTTTCACCTTATTGCAAAGGGAACAATCCATGGTGAAAATCTGTATCTTAAGTCAGATTCTGCACAGATTTCTTATGAAACTTGTGGATGAGATTCGTTAAAATCTCTTCCACTTTGGTGCTCTTGTAATACACTTTTAGATCCCTCAATCTGGATGGAAAATGTGGAGCATATTCTCTAGCTGTGAATATATTCTCTAGTCAGATGAACGTTGTGCAGAAGGGCTGTGAAAAAGGGACATTTTTCGTGGCTGTTTTGCATCCGTGGGGCACCCATTTTCACGTGTCCCTCATAGATTTGAGTCTATTGCGGAATCTGTGAAAACAGGCAAAAATAGGGCATGTCCTATTTTTTGACAGTCTGTTTAAAGTCAGTCATGTGAATAGCACCATTCACAATTGATTTCAATGCAGCCTTGTGACGGATGGTAAAATAAAATGGCTGTCACATGGCCATGAACATTGCTAAATGGCTGTCCATTTTTCACAGCCGTTTTGCACCCGAGTGTCGGCCGTTTTCACAGGGACCTAAACAATAGAGAGAGACGGACCGCTAAAACAGCAGTTTACACAGGGAGCCCGTCGGACCCCATTGACTATAATGTGGTCTGTCGGGTGTCCGCAGTTTCTAAACAAGCGGAGGAAAAAGTCCTCCGTCCAACGGAGACTTTGGCGCGGATGTAATTGCAGCTTTAAAGTGGTATTTCAGAAGTGGCACTATTTTGGAGAAACAGCAATGTTCAGACAACCGCTGCAGTCTTTTCACTGGCTACCAAGCACAGATCGTTCATTGCGTTGTGGCTTTGCTTGGTATTGCATCTTGGCCCCATTAACTTTAAATAGTCCCACAGAACCCCTTTAAGTCTAGAGGAGTCTCTTCAGAAGTTCTCTGCAATATGGAGCACTTTGTAGTGGCAGGAGGCCAGGCGGTGAGCCTCACAGATAGTCCGTGGGCGTGCAGAGATCTTTGTAGAATATGTCTTGTGGACACGAGCCAGGGAGCTTCACTACTGCTCCTGAAAACGCTTCCCCTTCTAGATCTCTGCCAGAAAACATGGCGGGTAATGCAGAGTAATGTAATTCATTTACCTGATTATTCATTTATAGCCCGAGCCATAAGTGTCGGCTGTTACTGGAAATCCCAATGTGCAGCATGAATCTTCTCTGCCCGTTATATCTTTTCTGCCTTAGGTAAGGGCTTATGGTATGTCACATCAGACCAGCAAGGGGGCATTCGTTTCTTCTGCCGTATGTGTGCTAATGTCCATATCCAGGTTTCCAATGTGAGGGGCAATTTTAGTATGTCCTTTGGTTTGTATAGGGGGAGTTGTACTCTTATGCCTGGTTTATTAATATTTTATGTTTAATCAGTTTTTATTAAGATTTTTTCAATTAATAGTAGGTAGAAAAAAAGGACAATATTAACAAACAAACTACTACGGGGCATGCAAGCCTCCCAACAAAATTAGAGCAGAGGGCGTGCAACGCTAAACGATCTAAGGACGAAAATAAGAAGGACGACAATAGCAAGGCGGAGAGTGGAGTCACGGATCAACAATAGGAATAGAATCCTGAGGAGGAGAGAGGGCCATTAACTGGGGACCACCACAACATTATCTTCTGAGAAAAACATAGAACAAGTAGGAATGGGGGAACAAGAGGACACACAATAGCCAACAAGTAAGAAACAGGAGGGGGACGCACTGAAGGGGTAGGATCAGAGGAACGGAGGGAGAGCAGGGGGGCAACAAGGTTGGATGGCCAGCCTCCCAAAGGAAAATGTAGGAGACGTCCCCGTGGTCAATAGAAGGAGGAGGAGAACTCAGAAGACTCCTGGAGCACCACCCACAGCCGCCAGAGGGACTCAAACTTGGAGGAATCAGGAGAGTCCTCTGCCACCAGGGCCTCCATTCTCTGGATAAGGAGAAGCTCCTGCAGAAACTCAACCAGTGTAGACACAACAGTGCTGCGCCAGTGCCTGGGAATAACTGTTCTAGCGGCCATGTTATTAATATTTTATACACCACATGCGTCTCACACACAGCATCTGTCCTTTCTAGGTTATAGAGGAGTATTCAGAGAGGTGTGCTCACTCAGTGCCAATCAAAAAGACTATACGCCCACCCCCACTGCTAAAATTATACTCTTCTGGTCCTTGCTGTTCTACCAATCCATGGGTTGCCCTACAGATAGCTCCTTCATTGGGCTCCATGTTCAGGTCCAGAGCAATAACAATAATAATAATGATGAGCCACTTACGTACAGTACAGACCAAAAGTTTGGACACACCTTCTCATTCCAAGAGTTTTCTGTATTTTCATGACTATAAAAATTGTAGATTCACACTGAAGGCATCAAAACTATGAATTAACACATGTGGAATTATATACTTATATCTTATATCCTGTTGAAAAATAAATGATGGTCCAACTAAACGCAAACCGGATAGAATAGCATGCCGCTTCAAGATGCCGTGGTAACCATGCTGCTTCAGTATTCCTTCAATTTTGAATAAATCCCCAACAGTGTCACCAGCAAAGCACCCCCACACCATCACACCTCCTCCTCCATGCTTCACGGTGGGAACCAGGCATGTAGAGTCCATTCGTTCACCTTTTCTGCGTCGCACAAAGACACGGTGGTTGGAACCAAAGATCTCAAATTTGGACTCATCAGACCAAAGCACAGATTTCCACAGGTCTAATGTCCATTTCTTGTGTTCTTTAGCCCAAACAAGTCTCTTCTGCTTGTTGCCTGTCCTTAGCAGTGGTTTCCTAGCAGCTATTTTACCATGAAGGCCTGCTGCACACAGTCTCCTCTTAACAGTTGTTGTAGAGATGTGTCTGCTGCTAGAACTCTGTGTGGCATTGACCTGGTCTCTAATCTGAGCTGCTGTTAACCTGCGATTTCTGAGGCTGGTGACTCGGATGAACTTATCCTCCGCAGCAGAGGTGACTCTTGGTCTTCCTTTCCTGGGGCGGTCCTCATGTGAGCCAGTTTCTTTGTAGCGCTTGATGGTTTTGGCCACTGCACTTGGGGACACTATCAAAGTTTTCCGAATTTTTCGGACTGACTAACCTTCAATTCTTAAAGTAATGATGGCCACTCGTTTTTCTTTACTTAGCTGCTTTTTTCTTGCCATAATACAAATTCTAACACTCCATTCAGTAGGATTATCAGCTGTGTATCCACCTGACTTCTGAACAACACAACTGATGGTCCCAACCCCATTTATAAGGCAAGAAATCCCACTTATTAAACCTGACAGGGCACACCTGTGAAGTGAAAACCATTTCAGGTGACTACCTCTTGAAGCTCATCAAGAGAATACCAAGAGTGTGCAAAGCAGTAATCAAAGCAAAAGGTGGCTACTTTGAAGAACCTAGAATAGAAGACATATTTTCAGTTGTTTCACACTTTTTTGTTAAGTATATAATTCCACATGTGTTAATTCATAGTTTTGATGCCTTCAGTGTGAATCTAGAATTTTTATAGTCATGAAAATACAGAAAACTCTTGGAATGAGAAGGTGTGTCCAAACTTTTGGTCTGTACTGTATGTATGAAGCCTGTGACTCCCCAGGCTTGGAGGCCACTGCTCTAGGCACCATGAACACTTAACAAAACACTACCTAATACTATGCTGACTCTGTTTAGGGGTATTCAAAGCAACGTTCCCTCTACCATCAACCTTATATTAGAGCAGTAGTCCATAATAATATATAATCTATAGACCCATTGCCTGATTTAGGCTAGAGCTTTGCAGTGACTTTGACCACACAAAAGTCACACGACCAAAAAAAAGTGCAGTTTTTCTCCAATTCTTGCGTAGATATCGCATAGCTTATCTGTTGGGCTGTAAGTTGCTTGTAATGTGCAACCAAAAAATCAACCTCCTCCAAATCCTAGTCAACCATGTGGATGTGCCGATCCCCATTTGAGCTACCTCAACATATTTCTGTACAAAAGTCCTGCAGGTTTGGATTTTTCACATTCTGTGTAGTAATAAAACCACATTTACAATCATTACTTGCAACCTTAGTGTTGCGTTTCTGTGTAGCCTTACTCTCCTGCATGAGCAGCAGTGATTCTGCTAGGCCTACACGGCGACTTTGGTCACATGACACGAAGGTTACACTGCGGAATCTCAAGATTGCGGATGTGGACGTATTAGTAGATGTGATGGTAATGCGTATAAAGCATAATAAATCTGCCACACTGACTCTATGTAAACAAACATTACGGTTACAGAAAGTCCAACCCTGCACCAACTTTTACAATATAGAGTTCAGTGTGAGTAGCGAGCAACTATGACTAACTTGTGATGGATGTGTCAGAGTATATTGTTTCTGTTACATGGCAGGTAGGTGGTCACAATGTCCATGTCAATATTCCTATAGTACAGGTTTCCATACGGTACTTGTATTCTGTTAACTATAGGTCTAGGACAACTGTGGTGAGTTTGATATCCTAACTATTGTCCTGTGCTATAGGGTCATTGCTAGTATTACAATTCCCCAGTATTGTACAGGAGATTTGTTTTTAGTGGAGAGGATGAAAAAGTCTCAGCAGGTTGAATGAGTCATTGTATGAGTCAGTCCAAGGAGGACATAACATTCAGACAGTGCTAGATGATGGGTTATTGCTTTATTATTGCACCAGTTTTATGGGTTTGCTGTCATAGTTTATAAAGTCTACCACAATCTTTCCTGTGTCACAAGGGGAGCCATAAACTAGTGTCTGCTACTGGGTACACATCTGTCGGATCTTAGAAGTGTGTCCTATACTTTATAAAATGACTCCTGCAGTTGCCATTGACCCACCAGGTTTATTAGTATTTATGTCAGAAATCTGTGTAGATGGGACTTGAAATGTACATGGCTCGGCGAAGGGTGTGCCTCGTCATATATTGAGGCATGCCCTCCACCAGAGATGGGGCTATGAAGACTGATGTTCTTATTACATAGAGGGGTAAATTCATCAGAAAACTGGCGTAGAGGGATGATATTAAGGCGCACCCTTGGCCCTTTCTTGAGACAAATGTGCACCTCATGCTCCAATCCGCGCATCACCCAGCACATTCTGAGAATGTGAGTGGGGATTGAGGAGGACCGAGGGATTTGTTATAACTCACGCCAGTATTCCATCATGAATAAATAAATTAATAAATAATAATAACTTTATTTATATAGCGCCAACATATTCTGTAGCACTTTACAAATCAGAGGACACATGAACAGACAATATGAGACATTACAAGGTGACAAAGAAATAAACATCAAACAATAGGAGGACCCTGCTCACAAGAGCTTACATTACAATGGGGATCTAAGCCAGTTCCTGACTGGTCTAATTTCCATTCTGGTGCGGGGATGGCAAACAGATATATGAAGAGCCTGCAGCCTCTTCATAAATCCCTCGGTCCCTGCACCAGTTGGGCAGTTTATTAAGACTGGCGTACAGAAGAGCTCTCTCATTCACAGTGTAGCATAGTTTCACAGCTGCAATTATTTGTGTGTCTTTTCCAGTAGCCTCATCCTCACCTCTCCATAGACTTCTATGTAAAAAGTAACTCAACATGATAAATGGAGAAGGAAACCTATTTCTTTAATAAGATATATTACAAAGTGTCTTATATTCACCTGTACTATTCATTTACGAAAGGTTATTTTATGATTGGAGGTATACTGTAACACAATCCATGGGTTTGATATAGTTGTCACTTCACATTTGGGCAGGAAGAGTCCAAAAATAATTTACTACATGCTCTTCCAGCTAACACTTGGTGCCAACATGGATCTCAGGATTGACCTCGAAAACCTAATCTTGAAGTTCTGAATAAATGGTCCATGTGGCTGGTATGGTGACACCCATTGACCAGACCCCACACAGATGACATTTTCACGTACTCATAGACTTTAATGGGCATATTTGGTCCGCAAAGTGGTCCATTTTATTTTCTCTTTTTAGCAGTCAGTGGACAAAATATGTCTGAATACACCCATTGAAATCAATAGGACTGTGTGCTGTCCATGGAGAACAGCACAAGTCCAATATTCATAGATGTATGAATAAGACCTTACGTGCCTCTTCTAAAGACATTTAGTGGAAGGTATATCACAACTAGTGTGTATGTAAAAGAGGACTAAATTAATTATATTTGGCTTCTTCCAGAAACTGCTCCACTGCTGGACACTGGTAGTGTCTGGTATTGCAGTTCAGCCCTATCTACTTCAATGGAGCCTAGCTGAAATACCAGGCACACAACCCATGGACAGATGTGGCACGGTCTCCTTAAGAAAGCAGCCATGTTTTTCTAATCCCGTACCACCCCTTTAGTGATCTAGTGATACTAAACCACACAAATTGTTAATAACCACCCCTTTCACTTTATTCAGATACAGAACATTTCCATCGGGAGAAGAGGCAAAAACCTCCCCCAGATCCCACTAAGAACACCTGTAAGATGCTCGTGGTGGCAGACCATCGCTTCTACAAATACATGGGGCGTAAAGAAGAGAGCACCACTATCAATTATTTGGTAAGGAATTCATGATCCTGAGTGATCTTATAAAATCTGGTTAATGAGGTTCTCTGATTTGAACAGTCCCTGCTGGTTAAAGGTGATCACAGAGTGTCTCCCTGCTGCAAACCACAGTGATCAGCTGCAAGTGTTCGGTTTCTCTACAGTGCCACCACAGGGGAAACCAAGCATTACACAGTGTCCATGCAAATCACTGAGTGGTCTGAGTAACCCAGGACAGGGCAGGTTCCTCCAGAATGAGGGAGTCTGTCACCTTTCTCCATTCTGGCCAAGAATTATGGATCCGATACTCAGAACGTGACCGCTGCTAAGAAGTCCCCCGGCGCCTTAACTTTTCACCTTCCACCGGCCTCCTGCCAGAGATCTGTAATTTCAGGACAACCCCATTAAAGAGGAACCCCAAAATCCCCTATCATCAAGCCTGATTTTCATACCCATATATGTGCCCAGCTGTATTTGCTTGCTGGGTATAGTCATTCTGTTGTTCCTGGCAAGCTTTTAGTCTTACATACCATTTAGGTTGAACATTCAGATCTGCAGTGTAAAGCATGGAGGAGGGAGGGAGCAGTGACCTGAGCCTTTGAAACAGGGTTTAGATTTCAGACTACCTACAACTCCCATTAGAATCGATTTTATCATAGTTCTGCCTTAAAGGAAATGTGGTTAAATCACGCTTTTAAGTAAAAAAAATATTTTTTAAGAATTTTTGGTGATGTTTTTTTAATTTGTCATGCTGTTTTCTATATTTAAAAAGAAAAAAAAAAACATCTTGCAATTTCAACTCTTGCCACTAAGCCTAAAATAGTTTGTGACTTCCTGTCTCTTGATTTGACTGTCTATTGACTTGTATGAGAGAGTATTCTAGGCATGTTCTGTGACCTCTCCAGAGGTCATTGCACGGTGGGGGGAGTAGATAAGGGGTGAGATCACCTATTGTGACTGGTGGATTCCATGTCTTCTTTACATATACATGATGGCTCTGATCATCAGTGTGCTGTGAGTGATGGGGCTGCTCCAAAGAAATCTTGAAGTGACAACATATTATTTGGCTTAGTGGCTAGAGTCAGAACTGCAGGATTTTTAGGATTTATTTATTTTTTTTAAATATAGATGATAACATGAACCTAAATATGGCTAACCTAAAACTTGAATCCCCCTGTGATCTGATACTTATCACCTATTCTGTGGATAGAGAATGAGTCTTATTTGTGGAATAAAGCACTTTAATGAAGAAGACCTAAAAAGTGTCGGAGCCTTGTGCATTATTACAGCTGTTTATTTGCTTCAATAACAACACCACTCTGCTGGAAAGGAAAGACAATTGTGAGTTCTGAGATACCTTGAGGTTTTGTAACAACTGGTAACCTCTTAAAGTCCAGTAGAAATCCTTTACTTCAAGTGGTAGCCATATATAAGGGTATCATTTACCCCCCTCACTCTGTAGGCTGAGGCGCACAAAAATCCAATAAAAAGTAAAATTGAAGCCATACATACCGTGTAGTCATTGTATGTATGTATGTATGTATAACACTTCTCCTAGTTGTACCAAGGAGACTTAATTTATTAATGTTATTTCCTCATGACTGTAGATTGAGCTCATTGACCGAGTGGACGACATCTACCGGAACACGTCATGGGATCCTCAGTGGAAGGGATATGGAGTCCAGATAGAACAGGTATGTCCTCTTCAGTTGTGGTTAGTAATCTATACCAGAAGTGTCGCCATCATTCCAGGACTGTATGGGATTACAGTGCTGGGGCCCTGGGTTTGAAGGACAAGGACAACATCTGCATGGAGTTTGTATGTTCTACCCATGTTTGTGTGGATTTCCTCCACATTCTCCAGTTTCCTCCTACATACCGAAAATATAGTGATAGGAAAATTGGCTTCCCATAAAAGCAACGCGGTGTAGGGGATGAATGTCTCTACGGCAGCCACTCCACAACAATCCCTGTACTGTGTGCATTATACCTAACACATCACTGACTGATATGGTATTATCTTCAGACATAACTCCATAATTAGTTTATAAACAGTACCTACTCGCCTTCTCTGAATGACCCTCTTCCCCCAGAATTGTCTTTAGGGAGCCCCAGGATTAGATGAACATGGCTTCTTTTTCCCATACACCATGCTGCATCTACCCACAGGGTGCAATTGGTGTTACAGCTTAGCTCTATTTATGTGAATGGATCTGGGCTGCATTACCAGGCGCAGACCTGAACAGGGATGATGTTTTTGGGAGAAAGCAGCCATGTTTTTGGAATCCTGGGCAACCTCTTCACACCTTTACTTTGTTACTTTTTGACTGGTCAAAATTTGATATTGAATATTTTTGCTCTATGTATTTGTGCAGCTGGTGGTCTGGTGGGATTGTTCCTTATATACTTGAGGTCTTGTCTAGCATCTAGGTACATGATGTCACTCTCAGTCACACACCAGCTGTAATGTCTGGTCTGGCCGCACCATTACTCGCTTCTCATGGTGTGTTGGAGGAGGTTGAATCTTGTTGCTGGGAATCCTATTTAATAATTAATGGATCACTAATGATTCTTGTGCTCGGTACGGGGGTGGGGGGGGGTGGATTTCATCATCTTTCTTTGGAGAATAGTACATACATTCCTAATATAGAGGTAATTGGTATTGCTGAGACGTTTGGTTCTCTTCCTCCTTTATATGATATTGGGTGTATATCTGTGTGTGCAGTGGTTTGATATGCCTCCTTTCCTTGTCAGCTTATGTATGTATGACTTCATGTACAAGGTTGGGTATAGCTATTTATCGTTAAAAATTTTTTTTACACTATGTAAGAATAATCTTACTTATGATCTGTTCTTTCTGATAATTCTGCAGCAGGAGCCTCTCCCCACTACTCTGTCTGCATAATGAGACCAGGCACTCTAAGTCACACCCTCAGCTGTCTGTCTGTTTGTTCACCTTTGAAAAAATTTCAGTAAAATAGTAGGGAATCTCATACAGACACATGGCTGGCCATACAATTTAAATGTATCGGCCACTTTCAGACCATTAGTGAGAGACAGATATTATTGTTTGTATAGTTAAAAGTTGTACAATTTTCCAATATACTTTCTGTATCAATTCCTCACTGTTTGCTGTCATTCATTCTCCTTGCTTCGAGTGGACAAAAGTCTGACGATGGTCATGTGATGGACAGTCCATTGTCATGTGATAGGTGCACAGCTCATTACCAGGAAGATGTCTGATTACTGTGCTGTGACTGTAACGAGCTGTGCACCTGTGTGTTCATCACATGACCATTGACTGTATATCACATGACCATGGTCAGAATTTCATCCACTAGAGGTAAGTAGAATGGCTGACCGTAAGCAGAGATCTAGAAAGCTGTGAGGAATTGATACAGAAATTATATTGGAAAATTGTATAACTTTTAACGTTTTATTATACAAACAATAACATTTGCCTCTCAGTATTTGTCTGAAAGTGGCCAACCCATTTAAGTAGCTGACATATATTCCTTCCAACACATGAATCTCAGTCTGGCCAAGTGTGAATGTGTTCTGAATAGGGAGAGATTTGTTGAAGAGAGTCACTAGGGTCCTTTAATTGGGTCATGCCACGGAAAGTATTTATCCTTTTTCCCTATTATAGGGGATAAATAGCTGTGATAGCCAAAGTACAGCACTCAGCTATCTTTGAAGTGAATGATTTGACCTGCCCACCAAGTGAAATGCCTACTTTCAGCCCAGCTGCAGTCAGGCTGAATTCACAATCAGTCCCACATTCAGAATCGGTGTGGGTCTCAGCAGTCAGTTCCCCCCCCCCCCCCACTGATAAGCTATTTCCGGCAATCTCCAGCAGATTTCCCCCCCGGCCTCCCTTACCCAGGCCATTGGCGCTCTTGCCAGAATTTACCAGTCTGTGGTGGAAACTTTGGAACAGCTGCCTTCCCGCTAGGTTGGTGACTTCTAAGCCCCTCCTTGGGCGCCTTCATCATTCCCGTTCCAGGCAGAAAGATAATTCAGTTCTCTGTATGGACTAATTTCCACTTAGGTTGGTGTTGGTTGTACAGCCTGACTGCAGTGGGGAGGAAAGACTTCCGATAGCGCTCCTTCTCACACTTAGGGTGGAGCAGTCGATCACTGACAGTACTGCCCAGCGCGATCACGGTCTCATGCATGGGATGGGAGTTATTCTCCCGCATGGAGCTCACCACGGACAGTATCCTTCTGTCACCCCCCACCTGCACTGGGTCCAGTGGGCTCCCCAGGACAGATCCCTTTTCTTGTGGCATAATCCTTTAAACATTACATGATCGACTGGTCCTGCTGAGATTATCCAAAGAATATGGATATCTATGCCATAGTATGACACTGTATGTGCCACCATAGGTAGCATATTTTATATATTGTCTTACTGATTTGCACTGCAATATAGTTTATATGTGTAATGTCTGAATATACCTTATAGGGTAGCAATTCAACCTGGGCCTCGGGCCGGACTGGGTCCAATGGCTTCAGACATATTACACAGCAGAAGCCATTGAAAACTTAATAACTGTAATGTTAACCGTTGCGGCATCTGTAGATGAAGGCCGTGTTGCAGCTTTTACATTGGGGCCTAGGAGCCTCATGTTTTCTTATATACAGTAGCTTCTGCCTCGGCAGGGATAGTGTAGCACCCCCAGTATTACTAGTTTTCTGCACCAGTTGGTTAGTAATGGCGGAGTGATTATCAGCGTCAGTAGTTATGATGATCGCTGTCTGCTGCACCATGCGGTGTTTGTTCAGGGACTACAGTAGCAGAGATTGGGCACAGATGGTGCAGCAGAAATGGGTGAAGTTTTTGGCACCAAGGAATGAGTTGGTGAGCAGAAGGCTGGGATCATGAGGTGACTGAATGACAATATTCCTAGGAAGAGGCAAGATGAGCAGACATTAAGATGGGAGGGGGGTGAGGAGGAAAGCTGAGCAATCTGGAGAACGTACTGAGCATGCTGAAAACCTGCTAGAGAAAGCACTGCAGAACGGGGAGTGAAATGCATTAGATTTTTACACTGAAGCTATACCACTTCATGAATATCCACATGACATGTTGAGACGCCTGTACTTGCTATACCACTGTATAGATTTCTGATACACCATTTTTTTGTGCAGATCATTGTTCACAAGGAGGCAGAGAATGTCACTGGTTCAAAAGTGCACTATAACATGGCAAAGAATCATCCGAAAGAGAACAAAGATGCTTGGGATGTGAAGCAGCTGCTGGAGGTGAGAGGGCAAGTAGCCAGATGTATAATGGCCCCAGTCCGGCCCTCCATCTGGGGGCTTCATGGTGGAGGCCTGCTCCGTTATAATGAGTTCATGTAGTATTCATTACAGGATGTCTAAGTATACTTCACCATACTGTCCTCCTGCAAGTTACAATATTAATTGGTTCTGGGACATCCATTGTAACTTTAGACCAGAAGTCTAGTAGGAACTGGTAATTGGTTCTGAGGTCTCAGATGTCAACTAAAAATAAGAAAAAATGAGGAATGAAGGAAAATAAGTAGATAAGTAATACAGAAGAAGCAAATCCTAAATAGCTGCTGGAGGCTGGTGAATCATTTTCTGTGTAGAGTATGCGAGCTGCACCTTCAGGGATCTGTTCACTATGCACAGTATACAAAAAACATTTAACCAACCTCTGATGGGATCCACCGGGGCAGCTTATACTAGAATAGGGAGAGGACGTTACATTACATGTAGCATGGGCAAATCTAACTGTGCTTCTTTTAGCAAATGTAGGGAACAGTAATGGTATGTGTAATACAGGTAGAGAGCAGTATAATGCATGTAGTATATGTAGTACAGATAGAGATAAGTACAGTACATGTAGTACAGGTGGGGAGCAGTACAGTACATGTAATACAAGTAGAGAGCAGTACAGTACATGTAATACAGGTAGAGCGTAGTACAGTACATGTAATACAGGTAGCGTATAGTACAATAGGGAGCAGTACAGTACATGTAATACAGGTAGAGAGTAGTACAGTACATGTAATACAGGTAGAGTACAGTATATGTAATACAGGTAGAGTACAGTACCTGTCGTACAGGTGGGGAGCAGTACAGTACAGGTAGAGAGTAATACATTACATGTAGTAGAAGTAAGGAGTAGTACAATACATGTAGTACAGGTTGGGAGGAATACAGTACAGATAGTGAGCAGTACAGTATATGCAGTACAGGAGGGTAGCAGTACAGTACATGTAATACAGGTGGGGAGTAGTACAGTACATTACAGGTAGAGAGTAGTACAGTACATATAATACAGGTAGAGAGCAGTACAGTACATGTAGTACAGGTAGAGAGTAGCACAGTACATATAATACAGGTAGAGAGCAGTGCAGTACATGTACAGGTGGGGAGTAGTACAGTACATGTAGTAGAGGTAAGGAGTAGTATAGTACATGTAATACAGGTAGAGAGCAGTACAGTACATGTAATACAGGTAGAGAGCAGTGCAGTGGTGGGGAGTAGTACAGTACATGTAGTAGAGGTAAGGAATAGTATAGTACATGTAATACAGGTAGAGAGCAGTACAGTACATGTAATACAGGTAGAGAGCAGTACATGTAATACAGGTACAGAGCAGTGCAGTGGTGGGGAGTAGTACAGTACATGTAGTAGAGGTAAGGAATAGTATAATACATGTAATACAGGTAGAGAGCAGTACAGTACATGTACAGGTGGGGAGTAGTACAGTACATGTAGTAGAGGTAAGGAGTAGTATAGTACATGTAGTACAGGTTGGGAGCAATACAGTACAGATAGTGAGCAGTACAGTATATGTAGTACAGGTGGGGAGCAATACAGTACATGTAGTAGAGGTGAGGAGCAATACAGTACATGTAGTAGAGGTAAGGAGTAGTATAGTACATGTAGTACAGGTGTAATGGGAACTTCTTTGCAGCAATTCAGCCATGACATATCAGAAAAGGCTTCCTCCGTCTGCCTGGCTCATCTCTTCACCTATCAGGACTTTGATATGGGGACTCTAGGACTTGCTTACGTTGGATCCCACAAGCCAAACACCCATGGAGGGATCTGTCCTAAAGGTGAGTGACAGTGATATACGTGTGTTCATTTTTCTGTATTATAATTTTTGTAGACCTTATCCAGTTACGCTATATGTATTGGGTAGTAAAATGCTTCCTCCTCTCTAGGTATCCACCTGCGTACAATGTATCTTAGGAAAACCAGCTTACCTTGGGCCATGTTGGCGGAGGATGCAGAACTTTAGATATACAAATACCAAGATATTTTAGTATTGAAGGCAGTATACCATGATTAACATAGGCCATAAATATCTGATTTATGGGGGTCAGACCCACAAAAAAGTCTGAGAGCTGAAGTACCTTATGGATAGTTGGCCCTGTGTGTAGTCTCTGTTGTCTGACTCTCAAATTGGAGACCCGGAGAGCTTATGGTAATGTGAAGAAAAGTGTAGCCTCAGAGGGTTAACATCTAAATCTTGTTCTTCTTAGGAGGCAGTCCATATTAGCCAGATTTTATTAATAACAGTTATAAAGTGCTACGAAGACAGGAATGACAAGGGGCAAACTTTGTTCCCATACATGTGTCTCTTTGTGTCTTAATGTGCTTAAAAAACATTGCTGCTTAGATGGCACCAAAGAGTCAGATTTTAAGGAACACTTAACAGAGAAAATGTTAAAAAAAAAAAAAACATCCTTGCAGTCCCACCTTCCTTCTCCTCCTGTATCCTTTGATCCTATTTGAATTCCTATTACAATAAACGTATGTGTGTAAAATCCTACAGACTGACAGACACATTATCTCCTGTTTTACTCCAGATTTAGGGTCAGTTCAGATCCTGTAGATGGTCACTACTGCAGCGAGATCTGCAAAGAAATGTCTGCAGCATGTGTAGTCTTAGACTTAGTGTTCCTTTAAGAAAGATTTCCCATTGCTGTTATGTTTGCTATTGCCATTCCTCTACAGTATATTTCTAGCAGTCCTCAGCCATGGACGTGTCATTTACACAGCTTGTTCCTTCCAGGAGATGCTGCCGTTCTTGTTTCGTATTCATAGCCTGTCACCAGAGACTTCTCCTCTAGTCCTCACAGACTAAGTTGATGCCTGTGACTTTTGTTTCTTCATTATACTCTGACTGTAATGTCTCGTCTGACACCACTTCATCTCTTTATACCCGGACAGCGTACAGAAGTGAGTCATCACAGAAACCCATTTACCTCAACACTGGTCTGACAAGTACGAAAAACTACGGAAAAACCATCCTAACAAAGGTACAGCCAAAACCAGCTCTGTTGGAATTCATTGGTGTATGCTGTGACGTGTGTGAGGTTAACCCTCGCTGGGATATCTAGTGTAGGAGTTCCATAAAGGGGCTTTTTTGATAAAGTGAGTGCCCACCCTTGAACACTATTTTTCTGTAAATTCAAAGCTCCACTTTTCAGATACAGAGCTCCAGATCTGGATTTATAGCTCTGGAAATCTGCAGCCATCGCCAAGGGCAGCTTAGATGTTTAAAGGGAACGAATCATCAGACAGTGATCTAATGCTTAAAGGGGTTTTCCAGGCTTATCAGTTGTTGACCTATCCTTTTAGGATAGCTCATCAATTGAGTATCAGCTGGGGTCTGACACCCAGGACCCCTGGGGATCAGCTGTTTGAAGGGGCTTCAAAACCCCTTTAAGGCTAAGGCCCCATGTTGCGGAAACACAGCTTTTTTTTGCTACAGATTTTGTTATGGTTTTTTGAGCCAACGCCAGGAGTGGATTGAGCAGATGGTAGAAGTATAAGAAGCTTCCTATATATTTCCCATTTCTTTTGTAGCCACTTCTGGCTTTGGCTCAAAAATCCGCAGCAAAATCTGCAACAACAAAAAAGCTGCGTTTCCGCAACGTGGGGCCTTAGCCTAAATCAGGTTTATACATTTAAAAATATTTTAAGGAATGTTTGGTGATGGTTCCACCTTTCCATGCCCCTTTCTTTATAAAAAAAAAAAATCTAAAATTCTTCAGTATTCACTCTGCTCAATGAGCTTCATATTAGGCTGATACTTCCTGTTCTGTAGAAATTAGTTCTCAGCAGTCATCTCACTATCATCAGTCAACATTACAGTCATGGGTAGCACCTATATATATGCATGTGTGAGTACATTATAGATTTATCCCCTATCCATAGAAGGGGCACATAGTCTACGTCAGCCACTACTATCAGAACAGGGGTAAAATTCCCACATTCTCAGTATTGGTGGGAGACTTAGCGGTTAGACCCCCACCAATCAGCAATTTATCCCTACCCTGTTCATAGCATATAAGTAATTTTCATGGCGCCCTTTAGGACTGGCATACTACACTTGAGTCTGCAGTAAATCTACCCCAGTATACAGTAAGTATCGAAGCACCCTCTAGTGGTGGCAGCAAGCATCCAGAACCTTATTATTTAGCTTCATGTCTATGCAAGGGGTTTGGAGCTCTGTATCGGTAAAACTACCTCTATAAAGACATTATAAAAATATATCAGTACAGAATGTTGTACGTTAAAGTGACTCTGTTACAAAATGGAGATTCATTTTAGTTCTGCCACTTTCTCATATACTTAGTAACTTGATTCCTTACCGATGTTAAGTTATCTGGTTTCTGCCTTGAGGCTGCAAGTCTTATAGATTTGATACTTCTCACAGCTGAGAGTTTTCTACAGTTGTGTCTAGTCTTGATAATCCATTTCGAGCTAAACACCCCGGGCGTCATGTCATACATTACTCAGTCTCTATTCCTGGGTCTTATAATCTACTGAAGCGACATTCCTGTGTAACCTAACCATGAAGGGAAGATACTACTGACATTATGGTGTCAGGAGGCAAAATAATAGAAAGGCGAAAGAGCTGGTAACAATGGAGTCAAATGTAGCAGGGGATGCCGGTACTGTACATTGTATTTAGTAAGCCTTCACTTATGTCCTAATGAATGACATATACGGCTATTCTATAATAAGAATCCGTCATAGAAAACAATTCGTTTTAAAGCAGGACTGTTCCTATGGTAGCACAGAGAAGACACAGGGAATACAAGTTCCTGGAATTGTCTTGCAGATCCATTGCATTAGAGATCTTAAACCTGGCCAAATGGGTCACTTGTTGAAAAAATTAGAAGTTCATGGGCCGCATTCCTTACAAATTCTATACAATTACAAATTACACCAGCATTGGCCCCGTACTGTGTAGTGTCCCCTAGCATTGGCCCCACACAATTCAATGTCTGCCCAGCAGTGACTCCACATAGTTTAATGTCCCTCACCTGTAGCCCCCAGCCAGTACTTACCTCACTATTCCCAGCATGTGCTCTTACCCGGCTCCAGGAGCACATACATCACAGCAGAAGAGAAGAGAGTTGGAGGTGCCAGGGTGCGGAGTGCTAAGTATCTACACTCAAGATTCCCCCGAACATAAGCTTTAGATCCAGGGCAGGAGTTCTTTTTCCCCCAGTTCTGCTGATCCAGCTGGATTGGCAGAACTGAGGAGAAGTCTGCAGGTCGCACGTTTGATACCCCTGCAATAGATGGACTGTGTATTTGACTACCAGCTTATATTTTGCTATTACATTCACAGGTAAATAACTTCTCTACTTAGATTGCAATTTTTTTTAAGGACTCTAAAATGCTTTGAAAACCATGTGTATAAAAATCTGTTAATTTTCAGTTCTTGTATCACACCATGTCTGATGAAGGGAGCGAGTACTCCTGAAAGCTTACTTATAAATATACTCAGTTAGCCTCTAAAAGGTATCGCCTGATTTCTTCACTCTTCCACTACTTTCAATGGCTAACACGGTACAACATTATACTACATTCACAGGTAGCCATGAAATGGTCTCTGAATCTCAGGGAAGCACAGGGGAAATATCATTTTTATTTTCTGTAGCCCTCTATTGCATTGGGCATTCTCCTTGGTTGCTGTTCCAAGTGGGACTATAAGTCCATATCCACTGTTCCTGACATGGTGAAGTGAATGCAGTCACATGTTATCACTCAGCAAGTCAACACTAATGATAAAGAACGCACTTTCTAGCTGAGCACCAAAAAAATACTAATCGACCCTACCTCCATATAAATGGTCAAACGCCAGAATTATTCCCCCTCCTCCCGTACCCTGATCTATTTCTGGATAGTAATGACTTATGATTTATGACATTGACTTTCTGGCTTTTTACAGGAAGCTGACCTGGTAACTACACATGAGTTGGGTCACAACTTTGGATCTGAACATGACCCTGACAGCATGGAAGACTGTGCACCTAGTGAGGACCGCGGAGGCAAATATGTCATGTACCCCATAGCTGTGAGTGGAGACCATCAAAACAATAAGGTAAAGCTAAAACCTTCCCACATTGATCAACTTAGACATCTACTCCTAGTTACACTCATGTCACCTTTTATAGGCTTTTTGCACTCACTAAGTAGGTCAGTGTTCACATTGCACTGCTTGTGTTCTGGAATACTGATGAGTGGAGAATTTTCTGCAAGTTCTTAAAACATGCAGGGCTTTAATGTGTGAGGTTTAGATCACAGGAGTTTTCTGGAACGTAAATACTGTGTTGTAAAGATAGATCATCAATATCAGATCAGTGGGGATATGACTCCTGGCACCCACGCCCATCATCAGCGATGAAAGGGTGAGAGCCACTTTTGCTTCACAGGCCAGTGACCTCATGTTCACTCATTCAAGTGAATAGGGCTGAGCTGCAATACCAAGCATTGCCACTTTAAATTGTACAGCGCTGTGTTTGGTAAGCAGAGAAGAGTCCGCAGTGCTCATCCAAACTCTGCAGTCTCGTGAATTGGTTAAACGTGGGGGTGCCAGGTGTTGGACCCTATCTGATCCGATACTGATGATCTGTCCTAAGGATAGCTCCTCTGTATAATAATCCTGGAAAACTCTATTAAAGAGCATTAGCTGAAAATAAGGGAAATAAGGGGCCTAGTTGCAAAGATTAAATGGACCCCATATTATTGTTCTTCTGGAGGTAGGGGACCACGGATTCTTGCCAGTCAATAACAAGGAGGATGGGACTAGACTGGGCCCAATCTTTCCAATTTCCCCATAGCGGCCCTTTGGTTTACCTTCTAATATGTAGATTATTGCTAGCACTGGAGCTGGGGGACAGGAGACTGCAGAATAGGTGACATTTTATGTGTGTCATCATATTTAAGGGCAATGCAGGATGAAGGGAGAGGACTGTATTTTTTACACCCATCACATAGATTGTAAATATCCAATGTCTATTGGGTTGCTCTATGTAGATATTGACCTCCTATCTGCTTCTCTCTATTAGATGTTCTCCATTTGCAGCAGGGAGTCCATCCTGCGCACACTGATGAGTAAGGCTTCAATCTGCTTCAAGGAACGCAACAACAAGGTCTGTGGAAACTCCAGAGTGGACGAGGGGGAGGACTGTGACCCCGGCCTACTGCACCAGCACGACGACCCCTGCTGTACTTCTCAGTGCAAGTTTAAGAATAATGCAAGATGCAGGTTTGTAGATACTGCTGAAGTCTAGGAGAACATTTTTGTATTTTTAAAGGGAAAGTCCAATTTTGAACGCCATTGTATAATATTCAGGTCCACATAAAAAAGTAGTCCTGCAGAATATAAATGGAAACAGTCAACATGTTTGTCAAATTTGTCAGATATGGAGGATGTGCATTAGATAAGTGGGACCCCTCCATGACACCCAGGGATCTTCTGACACCTCATTTGTCTGGTCCTGCAGAGAAGCCTATATCCATTCCATCTCGCCAAACCGCTTTGCTGTGTCTGGTATTGTAGTTCAGCTCCATGAAGTTGAATGGGGATGTGCTGCAATATCAGACACCGGGACGGATGTGGCACTGTTTCTGGATATCCTCTTTATAAATTAAAGTCTTCACATAGTAGTATGTAGAGTTACATTAAGAAAGGAGAATACCAGGGTTGTCTAGTTTCCAAAACCCAGTTTCGTGTACCCTATTGGAGAATTCTGTTCCCCCTATTGGGGTCTTTTGTTCAGGATGCTCTGTCCTGAATTACACATCCTGTTAATTCGGATGGGGGAGCTGCAGAGAAAGTGAACACTTAATACCAGTTTTCCCTACAGATACAGTTCCAAGAGACCAGTCTCAGAAGTAGGGATTGTCCAAAATGGCGAACCCCTTTAAAGTGGAGCTGAAGTCTAGTAGTATAACCACTTGTACATAGTTTGCTTGGAGTGTTTTACTTTAATATTAGCCTGTATAGTCCCAAAGTGATCCACTATACATGAGAACGCTGCACTAGTCCTGTAAGATCCACATTAGGTATAATGTTTGGCTGGCGCATGAATCCTTAGCCTCTGTGCTCCAGCTTGTGTCTACACATGCTTTGCCATATCATACAGAGTATTTGGTTACTGAATCCTAAAATTATGGTCTAAATCCCCCAACATTACAGTGACCGGAACAGTCCTTGCTGCAAGAATTGCCAGTTTGAGACCGCACAGAAGAAATGCCAGGAAGCCATAAATGCCACCTGCAAAGGGGAGTCATACTGCACAGGTACGGGGTCACATGTGGGGTTATCTGAGTCTTCTTTATGTATCACATTACTTTTGTGCCGTCAGAATCCATCTCCCATTCTGTAGAACAGGTAACAGCAGATATGATATAGGGCCCAGTCTTCTTCTGATAACACTTAGCTGTCAGAGCATAAACCCAGGAAGTTTTGTCATGGGAACATAGACACACAGTCTTGTCTCACTGATTCTATGTAACCTTTTTTTTTTATCTTTATATGTTCTTGAGATATCAAGTTATCAAGTCACTCAGTCCATTGTGGATGTTTGATACTGTTTTTTCTCTCTTTCTACCCATCCACAGGTAACAGCAGTGAGTGTCCTGCGCCCGGGAACGCAGCCAATGACACAGTCTGTGTAGACCTGGGTAAATGTGTGAACGGGGAATGTCGTCCATTCTGTGAGATAGAGCTGGAGCTCAAGTCCTGCGCCTGCAATGGTAAGGGTATTACATACACTGCCCTGTTATCCCAGTACTATTACTAGTTATTCCTGGTCCTGTGCCACGCCTGTTCTGTCAAAAAATTTTAAGCAGCTTAATACAGAGCCTTCA
Organism: Leptodactylus fallax; assembly: GCA_947044405.1. NCBI lineage: Eukaryota > Metazoa > Chordata > Amphibia > Anura > Leptodactylidae > Leptodactylus > Leptodactylus fallax. Next base: position 1,052,782 of record CAMRHE010000085.1, read on the forward strand.
GTTTATTACAGGCGGACATACCTTGTGAAGGTCAAGTCTGTAATCTTAAACAGGACCTTTCGCCATCTCCAGCAAGTCCAGCATGTTAAATCATTTAATAGGCGCCGCTTCACTGATTCTGGCATATTTAGTCTTTTTCTTTCTAGCCTCCACCGTTCCCGAGCAATAAGTGATGTTAGTTTTACTGCCTCCTATGCTATTTAGTCTGTGTAATGTCAGGTGGGAGGTGTCAGGCAGGAGCAGACAAGTGGGTGCGATTCAGAGCTCCAATCAGAGGCAGCCAGTGTCAGATCTCAGAATCACACCCTTTGTCTGCTCCTGCCTGACACCGCCCTCCCTGACAGCACAGAGACTAAATAGTATATCAGGGACCAAAACTAACAGCATTGATTGCTCAGGAATGGTGGTGGTGGTGTAGAGAAAAAATTCCAACTGTGCCAGAATCAGTTTAGCAGCAGCTATTAACATATGCTAAGAACTGGAGGTGGTGAAAGGTCCTCTTTAAGGGATTGTCTGGTTTGCTAAACCAATTTTAAATACCCTATTGGGAAATTGTGAGTAAATAGATAGGATGGGGGAATACTCATCTATTGGCTAGAGGAGGGTGCAGCTACAAGAGTGAATCCAACAAGTCCGCACGTGTATGGACAGCCCATTCGCCCTGTGGTATACTGAACTGATGCAGCTTTTCGCAGACACTTATCAGTCTACCAGTTGCTCAATTTACAATTGCTCAAAAGGAAAGATAATTTGGGCAATAGGTGATGGGTTATTGAGATCTTGTGGTGTTCTTCTGAGTTCATGCTTACCTTTTTGATTTTTAGTCTCAATGTCCGGAATATCATCTCCTTTTAGGAAGACATGCCAATATAATTTGTTTTTGCTTTCAGAAACTGACAATTCGTGTAAAGTCTGTTGTCGGGGCCTAAACGGCATCTGCAGTCCGTACAAGGACCCCTCCAATCAGTACCGCTTATTACGTAAAGGGAAGCCGTGCACCGTGGGCTTTTGTGATGGCAATGTAAGTTGTCACCCCAAATAGGAGAATAATTCTATGTGACATTCTGTCCTGTCCCCACTTTGACTTGGATCTTACACATTACGTGACCAACATGATTGTCTCGTAGCAGCGGTTGTCATCGACAGACACATGACGTATTATTCATCATCATATTATTATTGTGTTAGGATGCATAGGCTGGTATGTTATTATTGGGGCTGAGGGAAGATGGCGGCATGGAAGTGATGCTGAAAGAGAAAACTTTAAAGGGATTATCCAACTTCTACAGTTGATGGCCTATCCTTAGTTTGTAGATATTATGAGTATATGTTTTTTGGGCCACAATTCTTTTTTATGTTATCCTTAGGTTAGGCCATCAATTTCAGATCTGTGGGGGTCTGACACTCAGGACCCCCGCAGATCAGTTGTACAGAGTACAAACTGTAGTGGCGAGTATAGGTAATGCAGCGCTACCTGATAGGTTTCAATCCAGCTGCAGTACCAAAACCTGCCGCTACAGTTTGTGCAGCAAGTGAGCAGCGTGGCTCTTGAAATATAAACAATATGGGGAGCCGTGCTGTCTCGGTACCAGTGATCTGCAGGTGTCGGACCCTCAGATCTAATGATAAGGATAGACCATGAGTTGTAGAAACAGGTTTAATTGCAGATAACCAGTTTAATAAAAGATTCAACCTGGTTTGGACAATGCAGCGTACATATATTCTGTTCAGACATAACATTAAAACCAGTGAATAACATTGATCATGTAACAATGGTATCTGCCAAGAGGTGGGATACATTAGGCAGCTGATCGGTCAGGCCATTTGCTTTGCTTCCCTTTCCTGGGAAAGAAATGGCTCCGAGATGCAATATGTGAAGAAGGTAAGCATTGGAGGCAGTGTGGTGCTCTGGGCAACGTTCTGCTGGATGACACTGCATCCTGGCATTTGTGTGGATCTTACTTTGGACACGTACCACCTACAAGACCAAGTAGCCCTCTATTCATGACAGCAGTATCCCTAATGGCAGTGGCCTCTTTAAGATTGCTTCCTGCCACACTTCAAAAACTGTTCAGGAATGGTCTGTGGGATCCATTGAGGCAACACCGAACAAATGACAGGACTTAAAGATGACCTTTTATGTCCTTGCAGATCGGCGGTACGTGCCCCGGTGCTGGAGATATCAGTGCTGTGTCGAGAAACACCCCCTGACAGTACAAGGCTATGGAAAAGCAAGGCACCAGGGCGTATACTGGCAAAGCTGATTGGCTTTCTAGTGGTATATAATACGGCTGATCTGCAAGGACATGAAAGGTCCTCTTTAAGGAATCTGCTGCTAATGTTCAGAGCTGCTTGGCAGCTCAAATAAGGACCTGTACAGTATGAAGCAGGTGGTTTTAATGTTATGACAGATCAGTAGTATATTGCTTAGCCCACCGCCTTGCTCTTCTGTGACTTGTTATACATGATGTTCAGTGTGTATTGTGTATAGAGTAGGGGCAGCGCCATTGCTGAGGTGCCCAAGAATGAGCTCACAGAATGAATCTGCATGCCAAGAGCGGTCACCCATTATCCTCTGCAGTATTACATGTGTAATGTGCTCGTACACAATGTAGATATATAGTAATGTGGTGATTTTTTTTTTTTTTTTTTCTTGTCCCTCAACAGGGAAAATGTGAGAAACAAGTTCAGGATGTGATCGAGAGGATCTGGGATTTCATTGACAAACTAAGCATCAATATGCTGGGTGAGTGATGTGTATTCTGTGTCATATATTGTAATCTGCCAGAATGACATGACACCAGGCTTGAATCAATGCAGCCTTTGGATTTACATAAAAAAAAAAAAAAAAATTAAATTCACTGACAGCAAACAGAGATCTTGAAAATATTAAGAAATAGTTTTCATGGTAAAACTTAAAGGGATTTCCTTCCCAGGAGTTACATATTGATGATCCACCCTTAGGATAGGTCATCCATATCTGATTGGTGGGGGTCCGATACCTGGAATTCCCACAGATCAGCTGCTTGAGGCAGCACCAGCGCTCTGTTTCGCAGGCCAGTGACATTATGTATATCAGTGACAATTCGGTGAGCGCCACTTCTGCTTCACAGCCCAGTTTAATGCTTTTGTGACCTGTTTGCAACTCAGTCCCATTTAAGGGTATGGGGCTGAGCTGCAATACCAAGCAGAGCCAATATACAATGTATGGAGATGTGATCAGTATTCAGTGAAGAGGCCACAGAAAACTTCTGATATATGATACAGTTATCTGTGAGTGGCTATTGAGATCCCTATTATTAGCTGGAGTATAGCAGCAGAGTGTGTATTAGCTTTGGCTCCTACCAGCTTTACTTAGGAGAGCTAAAGACTGCCGACTGTCTGTAGACTTACATAGTAGTCTGTGCCAGGAGCCAAAGCTGCCACGCATGCTGGCCGAGCACAGAGATTACAAGGAACAGTGAGCCCCGCAAGACGTCTATGATACCAAAACCATCAGGATGAACAGAATTCATTCTGACACACTGGGCACATTGTGGGTTTTTGCTGGGTGAAGCTGGTACCAGATGAAGATGGCGCACACTTAGTTTATTAGAACCTTTACAGGTGAAGATCATTTCATATTGTGTGCTTATATCCTTTCAGGCAAGTTCCTGGCGGACAACATTGTCGGATCTGTCATGGTCTTTTCTTTACTCTTATGGATTCCTCTCAGTATTCTTGTCCACTGTGTGGTGAGTATATGGTTTGTTTCTCGTTCTTAAAGCGGTCATATGGATGTCATAGAGAGGGTCCCCCTCCGCTATTAACTAAATCAGGAAGCCATCTGAAGGGCTTTGTGTGATCATCTATTACATGGCTGCCCATTGACAAATGTGTACTAGCCGGACTCTCCGATGTCAGGTCATCATCAGGCAGATACAAAACCTGGCTTAATGGTCCAACCCCTTGTGGCTGCCAGCAGGCAATACATACCAGCAACATCTGTTTGTTTAGGATTGGTTTGATGGCTTACAGACATCTAACCTCCTGTGCTCTCTCCACTTTTCTAGGATAAGAAGCTGGACAAGCAGTATGAAGAAAATGCCAAATCCTTGTTCTTGCCAAGTGTAAGTGCTCATCCTACAGTCAGCTGCTCCGTAATGAGATCTGCAGTCTCTTCTGTGTATCTGGAAAGAAGCTTCAGACGCTAGAGCTGCCCATAGACATTAATCACCTCCAGACTAATGACAGTGTAATGTCTATGGGGACTGTCAGATCCTCACCTGGAACATTGGAGAGATTTGTCAAGACGGACATTCAATACACTAGTCTTGATCTTCTCTGCAGTGGGGTGAGATGCATCTAATTTATTAAAGGGGTCATGCCACAGAACATATGTAGTCTCTTTTTATAGGATAGAGGATGAATTGCTGATCGGTAGGGGTCTGATCACAGAAATCTCCTGAGAACAGGGGTGTTTTACCCTCGCTGTGAATGAAGGCAAGAAAAGTGGCCATGCCCACTGGTGGATACAGACACCCCATCCCCCCTCCCATACTCTCCAATGGGAGCACCAGACATAGCCAAATGCTGTATTTCAGCTACCCATTGAAGGGAGTGGGAGTGGGGGGGGTCTGTATCCACCAGGGTGTTGAACCACTTTTCCTGCGATTGCATTCTCAGTGGAGGTAAAACATCCCTATTTGTTTACTAACTTTGGTTTGAACAATTAGATGAAACACACCCAAAATCCTAACATTAACATCACTGAGTGTTACATTCAGATCAATATGATCACAACATATGACAGAAAGTACCTGGCTGTCCATACATTGTCATAAGCAGGTCAATGCACATAATACCAACAGAACAGCTAAGGAACAACAAGAAGACAAAGGAGATTCAGAGTATTAAGAGAGCCCCAATCTATTCAGCTAACCCAGGGGAGGTTACTGTCCCCACTGTGCTAGTAAGGGCGCCTCAGTGGGGTTAAAGGGGTTATCCAGCTTCTAAAAATTACCTGCAAATACATCCACAGCAGTGCTAAATCCTCAATGTTCCCTTGTACACCCTTTGCTTGGCTTTATTTTACTTGCTGCTCCTTGTATCACTGTTATATACATGCAGTGAATCTGTGGACAAAATACATTTCCCATGATTCACCTGCCTCCTCTCACTCTCTGTGTACCCCTCCCTTCTCCACTCTCCCCTGCAATGAAATCACAGGTAATAAATCACTCCCACATCCAAGGCCACGTGCTGCTTTGATGTTTCGTTTGCTGGCTGAACTGCTCACAGGGAGGAGTAGTGAGCTGCTAAATGAAACGTCACAGCTGAGGTCAATAACCTGACAATAAACCAGGTAAGTCAGTTAAAAAGGATATATATTAGGACGTGTGCTGCATCCTGATCTTTGGCCCATATTTTTTTAAAAACTGGATAACTTCTTTAAAGGTCTCCCTTTGAGGTTAAACATCCCTATTCTTAGGATCAGTGAGGGTCTTGGTGGTCAGACCCCCACCAATTTGCAATTTATCCTCTATCCCAGGAATAGGCAACCTGCAGCACTCCAGCTGTTGTAAAACTACAACTCCCAGCATGAATACTTGCTCTGCTGTTCTTGGACCTCTCATGGAAGTGAATGGAGCATGTTGGGAGTTGTAGTTTCACAGCAGCTGAAGGTTGCTGACCCCTGCTCTATCCTGTGGATTGTGTTGTGGCATAGCCCCTGTAAGAGGTACATTCCTTCTAAGAAATGAGGCACATCAATTGCTCTCCCTGTGACAAATGCAAATCTACCCCAGCTAGGAGCCAGAATATATTGAGCTAAAATTTCCTCCAGTTTCTAGCATATATTATAGTGCCATATTGGCATAGAACAGCAAAAAGTTGAACATTTTTGCACAAAATTGGCCACATTTTATGCAATTTTTTTGGGATCCTTATTTCAATACCCCCTGTAGATATAGGAGGGGCCACAGGTTTCAGTCAGCTCCTCCTTTTCTACCTGTGTTCCATAGGATAGGATTCAGATTGAATTGGCGAAATAGGCAGATATTTTAATTGCCCACAAGATCCTGGTGGCTGTCGCTCTAGAGATCCAATGACGTTATACAACCTTGACAACCAGGATGTCTTTCATAAAAATAACAAGAGGTTGTCACAGCGTTGCCCATGCTTATGATATGACTGAATACTGGGAGAGAGCTACTACTGCAGCCAGTTGCCCTACAGTCATAGACAGGTTGGTTTTGGCTTGCGATCAGGGATACGGGGGCAGTTGTGTGTTTTTTTTTTTTTTATGTTATATTTTGGCTCTCTTACTGACAGAATGTGGAAATGCTGAGCAGTATGGACTCTGCCCCTGTACGCATTGTTAAACCTTTCCCATCCTCCCAACCCAACACCCGATTCCAGCCCTTGCAGCAAGTACCAGTGGCTCCAAACTCCGCCAAGGCCGACCACCAGAGGATGGACACCATCCAGGAAGACCCTAGCACAGACTCGCACCTTGAAGACCAGTTTGATGATGAAGATCCCTTCCCCAACAGCGGTTCTCCTGCCAAGTCCTTTGAAGACCTCACCGACCACCCAGTCACCAGGAGTGAGAAGGCGTCTTCCTTTAAACTCCAGCGACAGGGAAGAGTGGACAGCAAGGAGACCGAGTGCTGATACTAACCACGGTGCTCCGCCATGACAATCATTTATATGTCGCAAGACAATCTGCAAGAAATCCCTGAATTGTGCACTGTTTTCTGAAGTTGCCAGATGTTGTATATATTTAATATTTTCTGCAAAGTGTTGTTTTGTACATCCTAACACATTCTTAAAGGGAAACCTTTCCATACGTCTATTTATGATTAAAACTGCTTTCAATTGGTTTTGTACTGGGATGGTTGTCCAATGTTCTTTCTTTATGGTTTCGTTCCTAGACTTAACACTTCACTACGGCGTATTTTTGCTGTTCTTGATCACCCAGCTCTCCAGTTTTCAGTCTCTGCTGAGGATCCTTCATTTTGCATTAGTAAAATGGCGGTAATGCTGAGGGGAGTTGGTTAAGTCGCTGACTTTGATTTGGATCTCATAGAGCTATATTAGCTTTAAGTGAAAGGGAGACTGTGCTCATTGGCGGGCTACAGCCCATTCACATAGCTTTTCAATGGGGTGCAGAGATTTGGACTGCCACCAATGTAATATTGATGACCTATCCTGAGGAAAAATCATTGCTCTTAATGGGAAAACCCCTTTAAGGCCTCATGCACACAGACATGTAATATTAATCATACTGTATGGTGACTGTACTGCCCTATGGAAATGTAAGGGAAAAAAACCCAACATAGAAGACAGCGATTTTATATTGTGTCATGCTCCTCCCTCTCGGTCACGGCACTACACATAGCACCTTTGTATTGTGTGTGGTCATGCAGGTTGGACATGTTATAGCCAATGAGACTAAACTGAAGTACCAGCCCATGCGTGGCACTGTTTCTGGTATATCACAGCCATTACTTTCTAACTCAATAGAGCCCCTTTATGTTATAGATGTAAAATACACAGATCTTCCAGTCATTGGGATTTCAGATTTATTGTTCGCTTACACCAAGCCTCAGCCTTCCATTCTCTAAATTGCAATAAGAATTATCACTGCCCCTCGCATATATACTACAGTGTAGCACCAATGTAACCTGAGTGATCTGGAGAAGAAAGATAAAAGTGCAAACCAAGGAGGGGTCCACTGTAGCCCAGCAAGTCTTGGGTTCAGAGCAGTCCTACTAAGGGTGGGGAATACAAAGATCGGACTTACAATGGGTTAGCCAAGGATAGGATTTAAACAGATCTCACACCCTGCAGCACAAACACACAGAGCAAAATGATTTGTGCTGCGGGTTTTGAACCTGCAGCATGTGAATTATAGCGGTGGTGGTTCAGCTGTGAGTTTCAACATTTGAAATGCAAATGTTAAAAGCCAGGCCAGCCACAGGGGAATCACATCTTAAAGCCATGGGGAAAAACAGCGATTTAGTTTTTTTTGCCCCAGACTACGTCCATAGACGACATCCATTTAGTGGATCGGTTCCATGTCTTTAGGCTAAGGCCCCACGTGGCGTAAAACCGCGGTGGAAACGCATCGCGGTTCTTCCCGCAGCAGTTTAGATAGAAAGTCCGCAGAGGAAAACTCAGTGAACTTTCTGTTTCAATTATACCTATGGGGAAACCGCTGGCGTTTCCGTAGGTATAATTGACATGCTGCGATTTCCAAAACCACGCCGGTTTTGGAAATCACAGTGCGGTTTTTACCGCAAAGTGGGCATGGGATTCGCTAGAATCCCATCTACTTTGCTCTGACTGTAAAACGCCGCAATTTTTTCCGCAAATCACAGCGTTTACGCCACATGGGGCCCCGGCCTTAGCTGGGAGAGCAGTTTCAGTTCTTCTCTTCAGCAGCTTAGATTAGCAGTAAGATGATGTATAAAACACTTTATAATTTGCAGTTACTTATAGTCTACTGCCCAATATATACCATATAATGGCTACATGGACCACAGTGGGTGATCCTGTCCACAAATGCAACTTTGGGCATCCAGATAGCGTAAAATTTTAAAGAGGACCTGCCATTGATCTTGCCTATTTTAATAAATACTTGTATCCCCCATGATATAACCATTCTGTAGTATAGTTTGTTAGAGCTGTGTTGTACTGTTCCTCTGTTATTCCTCCTAGAAATGCCTGAATAAACTGACAACTGGGGATTACCATTCTCCTCATCAGAGTGGTGGGTAGGGACACACCTCCAACTAGTAACGCCCAGTTGTTAATTTACTCATAGATTTCCAGGAGGAATAACTAAGGAGTTATGCAATGCAGAGTTCAAATAGAACAAATGTTATAGTATGGAGAATACAAGTATTGACTATATGTCAGGAGAACTGACAGATCTTCTTTAAAGGTATAACCTGGTTTTGTGATGCAGATCATTCGCCTTTCTTTTCATCAATGCTTGGGAACAGAGAGGATTCTGGGTTATTATTGTCCACGTCATTCCAATAAGGGAAGATAAAAGGCAGGGCCCCCAACTTCTTCTCCAAGACAATCCACAATTTGGACTCCAGGAACTGGTTGCCTTCATCCGATAAATGGAGCCCATCTGACAGGTACACCGTGTAGTCCTGGATTAAACACAACCCAATGAACAAGTTATAAGTATGGTGAAATGTATAGCAGATCATGTGATCAGAGCCGCCTCATCTTCCGCATAGACCTCATCTTCCGCATAGACCTCTTCCTGTAGCCAGTGCAATAAACCACATATTGTGCTGCCAGGTGAAAGTGTTTGCTCTTTTTTTCTAACAACCCTTCAGATATCCATGTATTAAATATTCATGTTCAGCATATACCGATTACACGGTGGTTAAATTAGGACATAAATCCTAGTCTCCAGGGAGAAATTCACACACAGCAGATTTCTTGCTGAAATTTATGTGATTGTCCCATTCATCTGAATAGGGCTTTAGAAACCAAAGCACATGCTGCAGAAACAACCCCATTCAGATGAATGGTGAATTTACCCTAATTGGGTGCAGCATTGTCCTAAGCCAGCAGGTGGCAGTAGAATCTTTGGCTTACCATTATCAGGGTATTCTAATCTAACTGATATGTTGGCAGTTTATTATACCTCCAACTTTTGAAGGATAGAAAGAGGGACGGAATGTGCAGTGTGCGCTGCGGCAAATTTGACCCCCTCGCTTCTATTTTGACCCCACCCATTCCCATCGATTTCTCTGTGTGCTCTCCCTACACAGTATAATGCCCCTACAAGTCACCCTGACATAATATGCTCCATATTATAATGTCCCCTCCAACTGCCCCTACAATATAAAGTCCCTCTCCTGGTGCACCCACAGTTTAATGTCTCCCACCAGTTGCCCCCAGTTAATGTCCTCCCTCCAGCTGCCACCAGTTTCATGTCCACCCCTCCATCTACCCCAAGTGTTTAATGCCCTCTCCAGCTGCCCCCCACAGTTTAAAGTCCCCGTGCAGTTACCCCCACAATGAACCCCCTAATGGATCATAAAGTGAGGACATTTCCTATCAATATGCCGTCGTTATTTATAAAATGGGAAACCATTTTTAAAGAACATTCCTGTTGAGTTCACTATACTCTGAAAATATGATGGTTTAATTGAGAAAATGATGGCATTGCAATAGTATTGTGTCCATGGCGCAGTATAGGTTTAGCAGGGGGTGCTAATTTATTATTATATGTAGAATACAGTGATGATGAACAGCCATGTGTCACATGTAACTCTTTGCAATGTTTCCAATATTCTGCCATTAATAAGGTCAGGATTCCTCTTACCGAGCCACTGTCCTGCATTAGTGTCCACAAATCCACAACATCTGCTCCGTACTCGCTGCCAACTTCAGCACAGGCCTTGGCGTACGCCCCAGTTATAGCGTTCAGACGATTTAGTTTGTATCCTTTATAATAAGGAGAATGGACAGAGATTTTAGTGTGAATAACTAAATCTGACCTGAAATTACCATCACATCTATAGTCACTTTCTAGTTGTGTTTTATTTTTATTAAACTTTTTCGTCAAGTCAATATGAGAATATGGGGGAAAACAACATGGCAGCAATCGTGCTATTCCTCGTTTCAGGCTATGAGGGGACTATTGATCGTGTAACCAAAGAACGTGTACAGTCTATCTGTGACTTGCCAACCTGCAGCCATTTTATTGTGCAATTCGGCTGCAAGTCATGTGCGATTTAGGATTTGCAACAAACATTAGACAGTGCTGCTCCAGCTACACAACGACTTTTGGCAGTGCGAGATTAACGGGTTTTTCTCATTACAGGATCGGGGATATGCGTCAGATCACTGGGGATCTGTCCGTTGGGACCCCCACTAATACGGAAAATGGGGACCTGAAAATCCCCCTGCATCCTCCACCAGTGCAAGATCAGTGTTCCGCTCACTTCTATGGGGCTTCTGGGACTACAATCTCTGAAAGCCCCATAGAAGTGAATGGAGCACTGGTCGAGCAAGTGCACTGGTGCTTCATTCACAGAGCATATACAGGTGGACTTTTGGTCCCCTGCCTTTCAATCGCTAAGGATCCCAGAGTGATCTGACATTTATCTCTGATCCTGTGGATAGAGGACATGCCTTTGCAATGACAGGGCTGCGAACCGTCAGCTTGTGTTTGTGCCTACCTGTAGGTTGGAACATAACTTCATTAAAGGGGTTAGACCATTAAGGTCACTTATCCCCAATCCACAGGACAGGGGATAAGTGTCCGATCACTGGATCCCGATTGCCGGGTCCCCAGTGATTGTGAGAATGAGGGAATGAAAGTCTCACTAAAGGCTTCCTGTCAATAAAGTATCAGAGTGTTTGTGCGACCAGCACTTCATTCACTTCACTGCTATGGAGCTGTAATCTCCGGCAGAACCTGCTGCGCCACACAAGTGAATGGAGTGCCAGTATGCTTACATGACCAGCGCCCTATTTATATGGGGCAGCAGCTTTAGGAGGACCTTTGGTCCCCCATGCTCCGGATTGCTTGGGGACCTAGCGATAGGACACTTATCCCCTATCCCCTGTGGATAAATGTCCTTAATGGCACAACCCCTTTAATTATCATTAGGCACAGTCCATTGGCAGGACATTGTGATTATGTGTCAGGCATTGATATGTCATTGGGTATACCTATCCTAGAAAAAAAAAAAAAAATTGCAACTACAAAGTTACATTAAAGTCCATGCAACCTGTGACCAAAAACCCAGCAGGTTTGGACTGTTCACAGCTATCATATCCCAATTGTGTAATATTGCGTAGCACAACATGGCCATATTCACAATCATTACTTGTGATGCTGCAATGCGACGCTGCCATCTTCATGATACGCCACCAAAGTTGCCGTCTATATATCTATACAGTGGAGCATACTTTATAAACCATGAAGGAAGATTTCTTCCGCTCCTGGTAGTGTAATCCTGATGCTATACCTTTTGCGAGGCAGTGCTGTTCCCAAGACGGCTCATAAATAGGTGGTGGCGTGATCAAAATGATTTTCTCCTGCTTGATGTCGACGCTCTTCAAATACTGGATCATGCTTCTTAGATTCTCCGTGTATTCTTCCAGCGGGACGTGCTGCTGAGGGTTTATCTCTATGTAAACGGAGGGAAAAGAAAAGAAAATGAAAAGTAATTGTGTGTAATTCTCAGTGTGGTGCAGAATGGCAGAGCTTTGTGCCCAGCAGGGAGCTCCCTCATTACTTGTGAAGGACGTTCTGCGGGCAGAGTCTGCAGAGATGAATAATACAGGAGAAGGATACAGAACAGAAGAGACGATGAAATGTATGGACAATAGGGTAGCTCAATACCTCCTTCCTTCTACAACACTGTAATAAATATAGGCACCATGACATGATGTGTGATGACTGGATTATATTGTGCAGTGTATCTATCATTTATTATTATAGTGTTTATGTATGTGTCATAAATATACTACATAGGTATGTGTGTTACAAGGGCCTGGGACCGGTCAAGAGTGGGATATATCCTTCCTTTGATCACAGGATCAGACTCCATGCCGTTTTATGACCAGCTCTGGCAGTAAGCTCTTTAAAGTCTTATAGACCAGCTGGGTTTGTGGCTAAAACAACTTTCTGTCACTGCCAGGCTCATTCAGGCCTAAGTGAGGTACAAAGTTATGACCAGAGTTAACCTGAGAAGCCAGCAAGGATACAGCTTTCCAAGGCTGAGATAAAAATTTCTTCCAATTTTCCAGGTGCCAATGAATTAGCTCATCCCCCACCTCAGGGAGTAGGAGAAGGGGGGGACACCCTGGCAGGAGACGTGGCTAAGAACAAGTGAACGAGCTACACCTTGCAAAGGTCTGGGAATACTTTGGAGCTTGTGTCACATTTTGGAGCCAGCAAACAAGCTGTGTGCTAGCACTGAACCCTCTGGGTATTAAATCATTAAATTTAAGGTTACTTTATATTTGCTCTATGAATCCATTACCTTTTTGATTGTTGGAGAGACGTGTGCATATGTGAATGAGGTTCTGCTGAGCCCAAAGTCAGTTGTATTGGCAGTATGTATTTGGGGCGAATGGACTATGTTGGGGTGTAATTTACACTCAATTTGCAGCTTGAGTGAACTGTGAGTGCAAGGTTGAGTGAGTGGAGTGAATTGACACCTGACAGCCGCACCCATGTCACGTGCTAGAGCGGTCCATATGTGACACCACCCTCTCAGGTTTTACAAACAGAGATCAAGATATGATGGCGCTATACAAGTAAGCATAATAAAGAAATAAAATAAATTTACATAAGACTTGTGCAAGATCGGTTTTAGGGATATATTTCTGTTTTGATCAGTATTTCGTGAGGTGTACCTACAGCTATGTCAACAGAACCAGGGATTCCCCAACAGTCTCCCACGCTGGTACTTGCCAAGCCTGAAGCTGTATAGTGTCTGCGATCTGATGAGGGCAGGCACATTCAGCTTAGAATGGACATTGACCTCCAGTTATGACATCAGCCATGTCTTCAGTCTAAGTTGAAAAGTGACAGCAATAGATGCAGACAATAAGACAATAGACCTAGACAACTGAACAGGAAGCCTCCCCTCTGGTGTTGTACCGCTGCCCAAGCTACTGTTTAACCTACTGTTTCCAGACATTACTTCTGGTAGGAGATGTGGCAGATACAATCTCAATTTATAGGGACACACAGAAGATATCTGGCGGGCTCAATATACCTATAACGATAGCTTCTGTTCTTCACTCAACCATTTGTGTTGTAGACCTTGTTCTTCTAATTCGCTACAAACAAGTTATCATTTTCTTCCTTGTTACAGATACTGTGGTGCAACCGCCTGGTCACTGGTCACTCTGTACAAGCCTGCGAGGTCATATTACAATTGCTATCCCTCCCTCTTTCCTCTCACATTACAGAGAGACTCTGCCTGAATCATTGCCAATGCTGCTGTGATCACAGGGCTCTATTAGTGAAAAAATTATCATTCTCATTTGCTTTCTCTCCTGCTTTCTCTACAGGTAGAGAGTAAAGGACTGCAGTAATTCAATTCTTCTTCTACCCTGCTTAACAATGAAATGTATACATTAGCTAATAACAAGCATAACACCCTCATTTCTAAAGTCTCGATTAGAAGCTTGATTTTACACACTGAGATGGATATGCTTAATAGGATTTTTAGTGAATCAGTGAAGGTATACTATATGGACAACAAGATTTTCATTTCCAACTCCTTATTGGTAAGCTATATGCAGTAGCCCCTGCTGTTCCCATGACTGTATATTTTCCCTGCAGCAGTAATGTGGACCCCACTAGCACAAAAGCCACTATACTCTAATAGAGGTTGGCACGGTGCAGAGAAATACTTTTTAATGGCCATATAGCAAAAGGTTGTTCTGATAGTTTAACCCTTAGAAATGTCATTTTAACATGAAGAATATTTACCTTTCATAGAACTATCATTAGCACCAAAGAAAATGGTAACAGCGGCAATGTTTGCAGCATGGCATCTATCAGGGATGAGTTTTGGTAGGATGTGTTTAGCCCATCTGGTGTTGTATCCTGACAGGCCACGGTTCAGGACATCACATTTTCTGCAAAAAGAAAAAAAGTCACATTAGACACTGGGCCAGCATGAAATGGTTATCCAGGTCTTAGGATAGGACATCAACATTAAATCGGTGGGGGTCCAATGCTCGGCTGCCCTGCTGATCAACTATTTTAAAGGGGCCATTTCACCATTATTTTTTTACATTATTCATGCCGCAAACACTGTACCTTAAAGAGGTTTTCCAGGATAAATTTATTTATTTATTTTTTAAATTAGGCTGGGGGTGGTAAAAAAAACACACACACTCACCTGTCCCTGGTGCCTCCCAGCACAGACCAGTGCAGAAGGCCTCAGCGACGGACACGGAACATCAATATCTGTGACGTCCCTGGGTTCTTTCCTTAGGCCGCTGATAGTGGTCACATGACCACTAAGGCTAATCAGCAGCCTATGGAAAGGGACTCGGAACGTCACAGTCAGCGAGGACTTCCGCCGCAAGCAAACATCAGAGCAGCAGGACCGTACTGCGCTCAGAGGCACCAGAGTACTGGGGACAGATTATTTTTTTTGTTGTTTTTTTATTTTAACCTCCCCTGGCCTAATTAAAAAAAAAAAAATTAAAAAAAATAAAAATAAAATATATATATATATATATATATATATATATATATATGTTATCCTGGACAACCTCTTTAAGTAGGAGTTGTGCTTGGTATAGCTGCTTTGGCCTATTCTCTCTAAGGCTAGGCCATTGATTTTTAGGAACTGGATAACCCCATAAAGGAGAAGGGAGTCGTAGAATGTCATATTTACAAAGTTGTTGCATAAAGTTCTCCGAGACATGCGTCACAAACGGTGGTTGTGGCTTTAGACTTGCGGTGTTAATGAATTTGGTGCACTCTGCACTGGGCAGAGTCTGGCACACTGGTTGTATGGTTCACCAGTAATAATAAATCTCCTCCCTTTTGTAAACTGAGCTTTACTCACCTCACAAGCTTATTAGCCAGTGTCGCTCCCCAGCCATTTGCTTCAAAGGCAAACTGAAGAAAAAATACAAATTAAATATATTAGATTTGCTCCCATCCTGATGTTTTACACTTTTAGATATCAAGCAAAGACACTACAAAAAACCTGTATCAGAAAATATTCTATAAAGCTGGGGTTACACAATGATTGTATGGAAGTGCTTGCTGCTTGTGGAAAATGCTGCTAAATTCACTCCTGGCTTTGGCTCAAAAGAAACAAAAAAAAGCAGTTTTTCCGCAACGTGGGGTCTCAGTCTAAGGACCATTTTACATGGCCCAGTTCAAACTCTCACTGCATTGCCTACATTTACTAGCTCTAACCCTACTCAGCTGAACAGAACTGAAATGCTGAGTTCAGTTTAGTTATGATACATGGACTGAGTTTCCCAGCCATGTGAAAAAGGTCTAAATGTAATTAAGGGGTCCTCCAGGATTTACAGTTTTTGGCAACGTGGCTGGGCAAGGAAAGAAAAACAAAAAAAAAAAAACCCATACTCACCTGTCCCTGGTGCTCCGGTGTCTCCTACAGCGGTCCAGCCCTGCCGCTCTTGGGGTCTTGTTCCGGCGGAGACTAATCAGCGGGAAGTCACAGATGATGTATGCGAGTGAGGTCATGATTCCTTTCCTTAGGCCACTGATTGGCCTCAGTGGTAAAGTGAGGCGAAGACTTCCGCTGGAAGAATCTTCAGGGTATTACTGGACCAGACTGTGGTGAGAGACACTGGAGCACCAGGGAAAGATGAATATGGGTTATTTTTTGTTTTTTTTTTTACCTTCCCCATCCTCCTTGCCAAAAACTGTATATCCTGGAAAACCCTTTTAATACATTTAGGCCTTTTTCACATGGTGAATGTTGGCTGGGAAACTCAGTCCTTGTATCCTGGTCAATCCTTTCAAGATTGTCTGAGGGTGCGACCTTAAAGTCAACCAGGAATTTGTAATTTATGGACTATCCCTAGCATAGGCCATATATATTTTGATCAGTGGGGCGCCAACATATACAGTGGGGAAAAAAGTATTTAGTCAGCCACCAATTGTGCAAGTTCTCCCACTTAAAAAGATGTGAGGCCTGTAATTGTCATCATAGGTAGACCTCAACTATAAGAGACAAAATGAGAAAACAAATCCAGAAAATCCTCTGTCCTCCACTCATTACCTGTAGTAATGGCTCCTGTTTGACATTGTTATGCTTCGTTCACACCTGCGCTTGCTGTCCGTCCGTCGCCAATCCAGTGAAAATCTCGGCGAACTGGATTGGCGTCGGATACAGACCGGTCAGCGGCGCATTGGTTAAAAACCCATTCATTTGAATGGGTTTTTAAAGCAGTGCGCGGGTGTGCGCTTACACCCTCTGCGCTGCGAATCCTTTTTTTTTTCGTCGGACACGAAGTCCTGCATGTCCAACTTTGTTTCCGATGAAAAAAAAAGGATTCGCAGCGCAGAGGGTGTAAGCGCACACCCGCACACTGCTTTAAAAACCCATTCAAATGAA
The DNA here is from genome assembly GCA_947044405.1 of Leptodactylus fallax. Classification (NCBI taxonomy): domain Eukaryota; kingdom Metazoa; phylum Chordata; class Amphibia; order Anura; family Leptodactylidae; genus Leptodactylus; species Leptodactylus fallax. The sequence goes on from CAMRHE010000085.1 coordinate 1,069,881, forward strand.
TGGGTTTTTAACCAATGCGCCGCTGACCGGTCTGTATCCGACGCCAATCCAGTTCGCCGAGATTTTCACTGGATTGGCGACGGACGGACAGCAAGCGCAGGTGTGAACCCACCCTTATCTGTATAAAAGACACCTGTCCACAACCTCAAACAGTCACACTCCAAACTCCACTATGGTGAAGACCAAAGACAACTGTTAATAAATGTCCAGTATTAGTCTCTGTTCACATGAGCTTCTCTGTACAATATTCTGCTCAATCATTTATGTAACAGATAAGAAACATTTCCAGTAATGTCTTTGTTCTTTTCAATAAGATTTTTTCTATGGCCAATGGCATCAGTTGTCATCCATTAGCTCCGCTCAGTCAGGTATGGGGCAGACAATAGTGCAGTCAGCTCCGCTATTTTACATAGTTATAAAAAACTTTTGTAGGGTAAACTATCAGTGCCCCTTGAGACTATAATATAACATATCTATGCTCACTATTACTTCTATCATAAATTTTGTTGGTGTCTGACCGAACTAAGCATCATGAAAATGAAAGCAACAGAGGGAATGGAGGTACCATGTATATATAGTATGTCCATGTGATATATTTATGTTTATTTTTATAAGTATATACACATATATAGTGTGGGGGAAAAAGTATTTAGTCAGCCACCAATTGTGCAAGTTCTTCCACTTAAAAAGATGAGAGAGGCCTGTAATTGTCATCATAGGTAGACCTCAACTATGAGAGACAAAATGAGAAAACATATCTGGAAAATCTCAATGGCTGATTTTTTAAGAATTTATTTGCAAATTATGGTGGAAAATAAGTATTTGGTCACCTACAAACAACCAAGATTTCTGGCTCTCACAGATCTGTAACTTCTGTTTGACATTGTTATCAGTATAAAAGACACCTGTCCACAATCTCCAACAGTCACACTCCAAACTCCACTATGGTGAAGACCAAAGAGCTGTGGAAGGACACCAGAAACAAAATTGTAGACCTGCACAAGGCTGGGAAGACTGAATCTGCAATAGGCAAGCAGCTTGGTGTGAAGAAATCAACTGTGGGAGCAATAATTAGAAAATGGAAGACATACAAGACCACTGATAATCTCCCTCGATCAGGGGCTCCACGCAAGATCTCACCCCATGGGGTCAAAATGATCACAAGAACGGTGAGCAAAAATCCCAGAACCACACGGGGGGACCTAGTGAATGACCTGCAGAAAGCTGGGACTAACATAACAAAGGCTACCGTCAGTAACACACTACGCCACCAGGGACTCAGATCCTGCAGTGCCAGACGTGTCCCCCTGCTTAAGCCAGTACATATCTGGGCCCGTCTGAAGTTTGCTAGAGAGCATTTGGATGTTCCAGAAGAGTATTGGGAGAATGTCATATGGTCAGATGAAACCAAAGTAGAACTGTTTGGTAGAAACACAACTCGTCGTGTTTGGAGGAGAGTGAATGCTGAGTTGCATCCAAAGAACACCATACCTACTGTGAAGCATGGGGGTGGCAACATCATGCTTTGGGGCTGTTTCTCTGCAAAGGGACCAGGACGACTGATCCGTGTACATGAAAGAATGAATGGGGCCATGTATCGTGAGATTTTGAGATGAAACGTGGCTGGGTCTTTCAGCATGACAATGATCCCAAGCACACCGCCAGGGCAACGAAGGAATAGCTTCGCAAGAAGCATTTCAAGGTCCTGGAGTGGCCTAGCCAGTCTCCAGATCTCAACCCCATAGAAAACCTTTGGAGGGAGATGAAAGTCCGTGTTGCCCAGCGACAGCCCCAAAACATCACTGCTCTAGAGGAGATCTGCATGGAGGAATGGGCCAACATACCAGCAATAGTGTGTGCCAACCTTGTGAAGACTTACAGAAAACGTTTGACCTCTGTCATTGCCAACAAAGGATATATAACAAAGTATTGAGATGAACTTTTGTTATTGACCAAATACTTATTTTCCACCATAATTTGCAAATAAATTCTTAAAAAATCAGACAATGTGATTTTCTAGATTTGTTTTCTCATTTTGTCTCTCATAGTTGAGGTCTACCTATGATGACAATTACAGGCCGGCCTCATCTTTTTAAGTGGGAGAACTTGCACAGTTGGTGGCTGACTAAATACTTTTTTTCCCCACTGTATTCAGACACTTGCACGCTCTTGCCACCTGCACTGTATGGGGCTGCTTCCAACACCCGTACCATATTTAACACAGGGCTGGAAGTAGTTGTCTCCGTGCCCAGCATAGAGGCCGGGAATGGGTACTGCAGCTCAGCTCCCATCGAAGACATCAGAAGTGGCCTTATACAGCTGATCCATGCGGGGGGCTGCCTGATGGCCCCCATCAATCAGATATTTATGACCTAATTACAAACCCTTTAAGGGATAGTTGTAGCTGTCCACACATTTCCCTGCAGCTGTCAATTTTATCCAATACAGGGAGAGGACTTGCTCTTTGTTGGTAACTGCCTACTTTAATTAGCCAAGGTGGGGGTGTGGGGTACAAATTGGGGACATCCTCTATGAGGTCCATATGCCCTAATAGCGATATGAAAATGGGTATTCCTCTCAAGTTCTATCTAGTAGATATCCAGAGCGCAGTGCATTGTGGGAGCTGGGATGACAGCGTTAGATAACCTGCTGATGATGTCTTCATAGTGATAAGGCGAGGATGCAGAGCGGTAATGATTATAAATGACCCTCTCCGGACAGAATGCCATTTATACACTGAAGCGACGTCTCAGCACTTTTCATCCACTTACGGTGACAGCAAATCACACTCTGTCTGCAGATGCAAGCAAGCGGAAAATCTCCTTACCTGCGTGATTGAGTCTCCAAAGAGGAGGAGGCAAGGCCAAGAAATCATCTCAATATTCACAGTGGACTTCTAGAAGACAAGGATGATAGAGATTAATAACTGTACAGCAGCCGCAGAAGATCTGCAGTTTATGATGTATTAAGTATTCCTAGAAATTCTTCTATGTAAATTGCTGCAGCGGCCATACCGCAAGATAATCCACGTGATGACTACGAATGAATTGTAGCAATTATAATAATCCTTTAAGAAACCATATTGAACGGTAATGGGTTGTAATGGAGGCTAGCGTGTCACCGGTGACCTGTGCAGTGATTTGGCTGTAGGTTGGGTATTTATCAACCAGAGCCTAATCTGATTTCTTGACTCTCTGGTTACAACACAACCTGCTGATACTGCATAACCAATCTCATGCCAACACTGCCAACCACTGATTCCTTTAAGCTGTGCAGGAACACAGACATGCAGCGTAAAAGTTATCTCCACTAAGGGAAACTCCACCTCTAAAGATTAGGCAGAGCGCGCCTGAAACACTCTGCCCGATCACATTGAGAACAGCTACCACTTCTGTTATAGTCTGAACAACACTGCAGTCTCAGTTGATGCTAGAATGTATGGGCTGATGGGAGATCCAGTAGGTGGCGCTGCCGTGGCTCCAACTGTGTAGTCTTCCAGGCTGCACCTACTGTCCATCAGAGCTAATACACTCTCCACTCTGCTGCATCGAAGAACTATAAGTAAATATGCATCTCCTAAATGCAACCCTAATCCTAATGCGCCTGCTTTTACATAGGGTGGTGTTTAATACTAACAGTCACAGGAGGGAACGTGGATACAGGGGGTGGTGCCTAAATCTCCCAAGAACCCATACATTCTAGGAAGTACCCTTGAGCCTCAGGTATACAAGATCATCACTTCCCCTGTCCTTCACCAGGGATCCTAGACCAGACCCCCACCCCTTCACTGCCACAGACCACCAGGAATTTTGGCACTATCTTTGACTCCCATAGCAGACCAAGAATACTAAAATGAATCCCTTTACTGCCCTGGACCACTAGGGACATTCAGACATTAACCTCTTCACTTCCCTACAACACAAGGATTGTGATATTAAAGAGGTTTTCCAGCTGAATTCAATTAAAGACCTATCAGCATCAGATCAGTGAGGGCCCAACTCATGCTGCACCCCCAAACGGCTGGTCGGTCAGTGTGGTGAAAACCAAACCCCCACTGATGTCATATTGATGACATAATCAGACCATAGGCCATCAGTTTAATTTTGTAGGAAAACCCCTCTGCTCCTTCCTCTACCAAAGACCTCCAGGGATTCTGACAATAACTGAGTTATCTGGGGAAATAAATGAAGCTAAACATGGGAGTCCTAAAACTGATCTTCCCCTCTCACTAATCCCCCGGTATGCTTTGGTTCTAATGTTGCTCAGGTCCCCGCTGGTCTTTCTTTCCTGGTGGCTAAGGTGGGTTACCCCTGTGGCCAGTTACTGGCGGAGGGGGATCAGCGAGGCGTATAAGGGCATTATTACACTACCATTATGAACACCCATCATAGGATCAGAGCAATGGATAATAACATTAGCAGAGTGATGGATGGAAGGACAGCCCCCTCCATCTGCAGCCGCTACCATTAACTCTAATGTATAAAACATGATGGATGAGAGCAATGGACAGTAATAACGGCAGTGTTAACCTACCCTAAGACACATGACAAAGGTACATTCTTTTGGCATACATTGGGTCAATGGGGCTCTATAGATACGTTCAGTGTACGCACTGGGAGATTTACATTTACAATGTGAAAGTAATGTTCAAAACATAATGTGAACATGCCCTTAGTGGAAAAGTGCACACGGGTGGATTAATGCCATAGTGACATGTAATAATAATAATGCAACCTGAAGCAGCTTCACCCAGTGATGCCCAACCTATGAATCTCCAGCTGTTGTGAGACTACAACTCCCAGCATGCCCGAACCCCCTGTGCTTGCTGGGAGTTGTACTTTCACTGCAGTCTTATAAGTGCACTATATTAGTATGCAACAGTTGTGAGAGGAAGGCAGGGGCTCCTCAACCTTTGTCACTAGAGGGGGCCCTAAGTTTTGTTTCCTCTTTCGGGCCCATGTACCAGAGTACTCGGTCCTATTCTCATGTATAACACTGCAGGGTCATTCTCCAGGACTACCCACTCTCTGTATTAGGGGTGAAGCCCGGTGACCCCTGCAGAGTCTGTAGACTACAGTGATCAGATAACGCGGACTCTATAGACTGCAATGCACACACTCACAACTCACTAGTCAGGTGTCGGTGCCGGCGCCGGGACAGGAGTGTCACATGACCAGATCTGCACACAAGCCACGCCCCCTCCAGCTCAGTACGTAGTGCGGCAGCTTCTTCCTACTCGAGTAGGTCTTCAGTTAGAACAGCGACATCTAGTGGCGGGTCCTGGGTATAACCTGACGGCCGCCTTCTCTATATGTGTTACGGTATGTTCACATTACATTTTTGGTGTTGATTTTAAGACTTTTTTTTTTAAATCAGTACAAATATATGCCTAAAATCAGTTTCCCAACGTTTTGGAAGGTAGTCAGCCTGGCGTTTTATTTCAGCACTGTTTTTAAGGCAGAATCAGCACTAAAAAGTCATAGCAGATGGGAAAAAAGCATTGCTAAGGCCCAATCACAGGAAGAGCCCTGAAGAGTATGTTTGGGGACCATCAGAAGCCCTGAAGAGGTGAGTATAAGCGTTTGTTATTGTTGCTCACCTCCCCTGGGCAGGCTACTATTGGAAAGGGGCCCAGAGGCATGTACAGACATCACATAATGCCGGGCCCCTCTTCCATTAACGGGGGATGCCTTGTTCCTACATATTTATTATAACTCATACTAGTTTTCTGGTGTCAGCATACCTCCCAAATAGGGACAGAATGTGCGGCGCATATAGAATGTGCGCCACGGCAAATTTTGCTCCACCGACTTCTATGTTGACTCTGACCATCTATTTCTCTTTGTGCCCCAACACAGTATAATGCTCCTACAGTCACCCTAACATTATATGCCCCCACATTATAATGCTCCCTTTCAATTGCCCCCACAGTATAAAGTCACTCTGGGGAAACTAGAGGGGCATTAAACTGGGGCAGCTGGAGGGAGACATTAAACTGAGGGTAACTAGAGGGGGACATTAAACTGGGGCAGCTGGACGGGGACATTAAACTGAGGGTAACTAGAGGGGGACATTAAACTGGGGCAGCTGGAGGGGGACATTAAACTGAGGGTAACTAGAGGGGGACATTAAACTGGGGCAGCTGGAGGGGGACATTGACCTGGGGGTAACTACAGACAGACATTAATGTCCCACTTAAGATTTTGGAGGGAGGGGAAAGAAAATATAAAAAAAATTGCCGAGCACAAATGTACAAACGACCCTGCGTCCTCAAACGAGTTAATGGATATGCTAAAAATGTATGCCAAACTAACATTAAAAAGAAATCTGTATATGCTTTTTTTTATTTTTTTGACGGACATAAAGGCATTGTAGAGTACGTGAGTCTGTCTGACAAAAGAAACGGACAGCAATTGATATTTATTTTAAGGTCTATCTAAGACTCCATTCACATCTGTGTCGGAGGTCAGGAGCCTCTAATGCAGGTTTGTCAAAAACTATGTACGAAAAACTCCAGCAAACTCTGCCGTTGGATCCATCTTCAGCTTCCACACCACAGTTGTGAACCTAGACTAAATGGAGAGCCATCTGTTGGCATCAGCTTTCAGCGTTTTCTCTAAGCGGATTATGTACTTTATTAATTATAGAAAAAAAAACACACCAAAAAAGTCAATTTTGGCAATATGTCACCAAATCTCTTTGATCTATATCAATCATGGCCTGCTATGTGATGCCCTCATTGTGGGAATTTATTATGGTGGCTGCACCTGAATTCTATCCACACGTTGGCCCAGACTTACTATTGTGGTTATGACGAGGATCTGGTACAAATGTGGCGCATCTTGTTTGAGCTAGAATTTTTCAACTTACTAGACATGTGGGTTTTGCTTCTCAGGGAAAGGTGGTGTGGCTTGAAAGTGCCAAGATGCTCTAAAAATTGTTGTAAAATTCTGGCTCAAACTAAATGATAGTATAAACTTAGTTTAGAAAGTAGACAGTCTAAAAATACTCCAGATTTATCATCAAGCATCAGCCAGTGGGATAAATCTGGTGTATTTTCAGACTACCTAAGTGTCTAAATATTAATAAATCTGGGCCAGTGTGTTCCGCAACTGTGTCAAAATTTTGACAAAAATTCTGGCACAAAGCATGGAAACTAATGGGTGGCATAACAGTGTAGATACGCCACATGTACCATCCAGCATAATGATAAATTTGGTGCATGTTCAGATTCCTTCTTTAACCATTTCAGGACTGGGATATTTTCCCCAGTCCAGGACCAGGCACATTTTTGTTTTTTCTTGTACATAGTTTTAAGGGTTGTCCTTTGGGTTATTCAAATAATTTTTGCGTCTATTTTTCAGTGATAGAGCTTTTATTTTTTTATAAATAGGGACCATTTTTTATCCTGTTTTTAATTTTTCCACATTTTTTCTTTATTTATAATATCAAAGAAAATGTAAACAAAAAAAAGGAGAGGTAATGCGTCTTTTTTTCACATTTTTCATGTTTTTACACAGTGTCTCTACCCTCCCCTTCCTCTCCATAAGGTCATAATACCTTGAAGGGTTTGTATAGGAAAACATCTTTTCTCTGGAGGAAGGTGAAAAATAATAAAAAAAGAAACCCATACTCACCTGTTCAGAGTAATAAACTGTCCCTGCCTTCCCTATAGGAGCTCCAGCTATAGTAACAGCTGGCCCCCTGCTTCTGTAGATGCATGATTTCGTACAGCTGCTTAACACTGCAGGGACGCATATAAACATCCTTGCAGTGCTAAGATTGGGTCAGGAAGTAGGAAGCATACTCATCTGTCCCTGGTGCTCGCTGCCGATGTAGTGTTGCCAGAAGCCCTAATGCTCACAAGTAACCCCTTGAAGTGAACTAACCCTTTAAGGCTAAGGCCCCACGTGGCGTCCTGCAGCAAAAAAAGCGGTTCTTCCCGCAGCGCTTTAGTCAGAAAGTTTGCAGAGTTTCCCTCTGAGGACTCTGTTTCAATTATACCTATGGGGAAACCACCGGCGTTTCCATAGTTATAATTGACATGCTGCGATTTCCAAAAGCGTTTTGGAAATCGCTGCGTGTACGCAGTGCGTTTTTTTCTGCAAAGTGGGTGTGGGATTCACTAGAATCCCACATCCACTTTGCTCTAACTGTAAAATTCCGCAATTTTTTCCGCGGGGCTTCCGCCACGGGCGAATCGCTGCGTTTATGCCACATGGGGCTTTAGCCTAAGGCTGATTTAGGGAGCGTTCACACTACCGTTGGTGTCCGTCAGTAGTGTCCGTGGCTATTGTCTGTTACAAGATTTTAGCTACGGACACTAGTTGAACCGTCAGAAATCCGTTAAAATTTCCATTCATTTCAATGGGTTTTTATATTGTGTCCGTTAGTGTCCGTTTACACCAAATCCGTCAGAAGTCCGTTATTTTTTCACGGACAAAAAATCCTACATGCAGGACTTTTTGTCCGTTTGAAAAAAACGGATTCTTGATGGACAGCAAGTGTCCGTTATTTTTTTTACATTGAAGTCTATGGGTAACGGACTTATAACGAACAATAACTGATAGCCATCAGTTACTGTCCGTTATCTTATGTCCGTTTACTTTCCCTGCACATGCTCAGAAAGGAGAAACAAACAAAAAAAAAACAAAAAACTAGCAGTGTTAGAGGACATTTCGTGTCCTCAGGCACATGCGGTTTTACATACCGCTAGAAAGCCGACAGCGCGCTGAATTCAGCGCACTGCCGGCTTTCCCGGTATGTGCCCCGGGGCTGGAGATATCGGCGGTGTAATGTTTTACTGTTAGAAGGGCGCTGCGAGGAACTCCCTCCCCGACACTTCTCTTTGTTCAGAGACTTGTACTGAGGGGGCGTTCCTCACAGCTGAGCGTCATCCCTGGGCTGTGAGGAACGCCCCCTCTCTCTGTTCTCGTCTATAGCCGGGTACTGTCAGAAGAACTCCCTCCCTGATAGTTCTGTTCCTTCATAGCGCTGTATGAGGGGGCGTTCCTCACAGCTGAGCGTCATCACTGGGCTGTAAGGAACGCCCCCTCTCTCTGTACTGGTCTATAGCCCTGTACTGTCAGAGGGGGCATTCCTTACTGCCCGGCGATGACGCTGAGCTGTGAGGAACGACTCCTCAGTACAGCGCTATGGACCAACGAGAAGTGTCAGGGAGAGAGTTCCTCACAGCGCCCTTCAAACAGTAAGTAAAGTAAAACATGCCGATATCTCCAGCCCCGGGGCACATACCGGGAAAGCCGGCAGTGAGCTGAATTCAGCGCGCTGTCGGCTTTCTAGAGGTATGTGACATTAAAAAACGGACACTACCTGATGCTCATCAGTTAGGGTCCGTTATGATAGGTGTCCGTTTATTTTTTTTTAACGGACACCTTCATAACGGACTCCAACGGTAGTGTGAACCCTGCCTTAGCTAAAGCCAAAAATGGCTACAGAAGGAATGGTAAATGTATAGGAAGTTCTTATACTTCTACCTTCTGCTCAATACACTCCTGGCTTTGGCTCAAAAACTGCAGCAAAATCTGCAACAAAAAAAAGCTGCGTTTCCGTAACGTGGGGCCTCAGCCTAAGGGAACTTCTGTGCTGAATGCAATGTATGCTAACCATGTTACATAAGTCATGGAGAAATCAGATTGTGAGATTAATTTTATTTTTTACATTGATACTGCTGATTATTATCCCTTCTCATTCCTATATTGGTCAGTGGACATGGAATAACTTACACACAAATAAGGGATTAGTTATAAAACATTTATTGTTCTGTTGCTTCTTATTCACATTACAACTCATTATTTACATCCTGGAACATTATTTCAGAAAACACCACTTGGGATGATTTGGGCAGATCCAGCAATTGTTAGATAGTTAGTTCAATCCTCTACAAGTGATAGGTACATTATTTAAGAGAAAAGAAAAAAAAAAAAACACACACAAGTATACATGATGATTTAGAGGTTGGCAGGGCCCATTGCATCATATAATCTTTGAGCCGCCAGCTGTACCAATTCCTTCAGTGATTCGTCTTCATCCAACCCTTCCTCACATTCCACGGTCTAAGGGGTGAAATAAAGCAGATGATGTAACAAATTGGCATCAATTCTATCATTAGAAAACAGCAAGTCTAAACTGTCACGTTTTTGAAAACCGCAGCATGTCAATTATACCTACGGAAACGTTGGAGGTTTCCATATAGATAAAATTGAAGCAGAAAGTGTGCAGAGGTAAACTCTGCAGGGAAAACCGCAATGTGTTTCTGCCGCGTTTTTTTTTTGTTTTTTTTTACTGCGGCCTGCTACGTGGGGCTTAGCATTAAAGGGGTTTTCAGGCTGAAAATATTGATGACCTATCCTAAAGAATCCTAAAGGTCGGTCACTAATTTCTGTGGGCTAATGATAGCTGGCACCCTACCCATCAGTTGTTCTCAGCAGCTGATACACAGAGAACAGTGCAGGATGCATACACCTATGTTCTCTGTGCAGTGATGGAACTGAGTCATTGCAGGTGATCTGCAGTACCTGGTCTGGCCACTACACAGAGAATAGAGCAGTCTGCTTTCCACTGAGAACAACTGATTACCGGTGTCTACGGGGTGGCAGACCCCCATTAATGTGATATCGATGACCTATTCTAGGATAGGTCATCAATATTTTTAGCCCGGAAAACCTCTTTAATTTAATCTAATAGCAGCCATATCGGTTGTGACCCAGATATCACTAAGGTATAGTCAACACTTCGGTGCAGCCCTCTCCACTGAAGTCCATGGGGTTTACAGAAAGAGACAAGCCAGCAGCCTTGCCATTTCTTCACTGCAGTGAATGGAGAAGATGGCAGCCAAAATCAGGAGTCACCAGACCACCATACATAGGTGAAAGTGCAAGATGTGGGTCATAAACCAAATCATCTTTTGAATATACCATATATTGCAAAGATGGTAATTTTTTAAAATCTTTTAAAAAGTCCCTGCTGTTAGGAAGAGCTGATAGACTGGGCTGGTGAAGGCCCCTGGGCAAATGCCCCTTTATTACCAGGATGGATTACAGGCAAGGCAAGAGTCTTTATACACAACCTCTGTATATTCAGATTTGTTTTACCAGTATTGGTAACTGACTGACATACCCGAGTTTCCAAAGACAAGTTGGCTGACTTCCCGTCCACGGTGACTGTGATAGTGGTATCATTGTTACTGCTCACACACTCCTCGCCAAACATGTCCCTGGAGAAAGAGGACAGTGTAAGACATATCCTGGCACTGGCAATGTTAAACACAGTGAGAACCCGATGTTCCAGAAAGTATATATTATGTCATTTCACAGGAGACAACATTACAGTAGCAGATGTATCGAAAGGAATTGTCCTGGATTAGGAAAACATGTTTTTTTTCCCTAGAAACAGCGCCACATTTGTCCACAGGTTGTGTGTGTTATTGCATCTCCATCTCCAATGAAGGGAATAGGTCTGAAGAGCAATAACGCACACAACCTGTGGACAGGGATGACAGTGTTTCTACAAGAAAACAGTCATGTGGTGACAGATGGATACAAGAGACAGGAGACATTTATAGTGAAACCACAGAAGGCGCCATCACCCCCGGTACGTACTGCAGCATGATCTCCAGCCTCTTCTTGAACACGTCTATGTCCATTCCTTTACTGGATCTATGACTCACCGCTGAAACAAAAAACATTGTACTTAAGGTAAACTTAACAGCCATGGGAGTTGCTGCATAAGCTATAGCAAACACATCCAATTGCCGAACATCTGACAACAGATTACAATAGCAGCACATAAGCGGATACGGTCAGCAAGTGCTAAAGCAACAGATGACTGATCCTTCTGTGAGTACTATAATAATGTTTAGAGCATGGCTCCGCTTCTTGTCAGATTCTGTACTGCAAACACTATGACAGTACTATTACTATTAGGTTACTTTCACAAAGTGTCTTGTGGGTCCATTTAATGTATGGCTGCCATGTGTATTACATGGACTCAGCCTCCATCAGATAAATGGGGATCCTCGAACAAAAGTCTCTGCTCAGATTTATTAGTTGGGGTTTCCACTGTTTTACTGTATGGAATAGTATAGCACACTAAGCCATTCCATGTAGTGGTGCTTTTACACAGGTGCCTATGGGGGATGGATACAACTAGGTGGCATCTGTGTTGTGTGTCCATTTAACACATATATCAGAAGCTTTCCACCACATATGTTAAAGGGGATTTCTGGAACTTTTTAGTTGATGACCTATTTTGAAGATCTGCAGGGGTATGCCACCCAGGACCCGTGGACGAGATATTTAAAGCAGCAGCGATTGCCTGATCTCAGTTCGGTTCCATTCAACTGAATAAGCCTAATCTCAAGGATAGGCCATTATTTATTTAGCCTGGAAAGCCCCTTTAAGTAGACAACTATGATGGAGTGGGAAGGTAGCCTTATTACAATTTACATACGTATTATATAAAGATGGACATGGTCGTATTTTGATTTATCAGCATAGACCCATGAAGATCCAGAAATCCTGAATCACCTACCTTTCTGTATACGAGGATTTGACTGCAGCTCCAGGACCACTGTGGCCACGGTGTCGGCGTACATATCATTGGAGGGGTTTGCCACCCACTGGAAAGAAGAATATGAATTCAAGTTACACAGGGTAAGGAGTAAATAACCCTAAAATATAATGAACCCCTTCCGAACCAAACTAAAATAATAACTGTATGTATTTATAGTATATTTTGTGAGGTTATGGTGAAACCAAATTTCCGTGGGTTACAGATGTGGAAACTACTTGGGGCCCTTAATGTACTATAACTTCATGGAGTAGGAGAAGGTTAAACATGTCCAAGTATGTATAACACTGTATCTGCCACCAGACAGCAGATTTGCATGTGGAAAATCTGCAAAAATTGGAACGCAATACAGTACCAAAGTGGATGAGATTGTACAAAATTCCATCTACATACTGCAGAAAAAAAATTGAAGTGTAAATTGACCTGCCGTGCAGATTTTAACTCTACAGTATGTCAATTTATGTTGCAGGTTTTCATCCTTTGCAATGCTCATGGTGAAGTCTGCGACAAACCCACAGCAAATGCGCTATGAAATCTGCATAAAAAACACTATTTGGTGACTTTTTTTTTTTTTGAGGATTTCACTAAAGATAGAGACGTGGACAAAATTGTTGGTACCCCTTGTATAATGAAAGAAAAACCCACAATGGTCACAGAAATAACTGGAATCTGACAAAACTGGAATTTGCCAAAACTACATGTTGACAAGCCACAAAGCTTCTGGGAGAATGTCCTATGGACAGATGAGACAAAAATTGAAATTTTTGGCAAGGCACATCAGCTCTATGTTCACAGACGGAAAAATGAAGCATATTTTGAAAAGAACACTGTCCCTACTGTGAAACATGGAGGAGGCTCTGTTATGTTCTGGGGCTGCTTTGCTGTATCTGGCACAGGGTGTCTTGAATCTGTGCAGGGTACAATGAAATCTCAACACTATCAAGGGATTCTAGAGGGAAATGTGCTGCCCAGTGTCAGAAAGCTTGGTCTCAGTCGCAGGTCATGGGTCTTACAACAGGATAATGACCCAAAACACACAGCTAAAAACACCCAAGAATGGCTAAGAGGAAAACATTGGACTATTCTGAAGTGGCCTTCTATGAGCCCTGACCTAAAAAATCCTTTTGAACATCTTTGGAAGGAGCTGAAACATGCCGTCTGGAAAAGGCACCCTTCAAACCCGAGACAACTGGAGCAGTTTGCTCATGAGGAGTGGCCAAAATACCTGCTGAGAGGTGCAGAAGTCTCATTGACAGTTACAGGAATCGTTTGATTGCAGTGATTGCCTCAAAAGGTTGTGCAACAAAATATTAAGTTAAGGGAACCATCATTTCTGTCCAGGCCTGTTTCATGAGTTTTCTTTTTTTTAAAATTCTGTTGAAGCATGGTTGAAAACAATGTCTGACGTTCATTTTCCTAGAATTTTTATATATTATTACTTTTGTCAGATTCAAGTTATTTCTGTGACCATTGTGGGTTTTTCTTTCATTAAACGAGGGGTACCAACAACTTTGTCCACGTATGTATGTCTCTGTGGACTTATCCAAAATGTCACAACATGATGATGCTCTTACTGCAAAGCAAAAAAACATTAAATAGATGCAAAAAATGTGATGTGAATGGACCCTAAAAGGTTTTCTTTTATTTCTTCAGGTTCCTGTATTTGAATACAGCTATTCACAACTTCTGGACCACCACCACGTGTATAAGCTACTCCACTATTTCTAATGAAACTGCCCAGAACAACCTTGAATGTCTCCTCTAACAGACTATGCCTGGAAAATAGACGAAACCTCTGCTCACCTCCAGTATAACCATGCCTGGCTCCTTTATCACTGTGATTGCTCGGAAGACCCTCAGACAGTCTTTTTCATTCACTTCAATTTCTTCTACTTCCCCTGGAAGAGTAAACACACATTCAAGAGAAGCATCATCGGTCTATAGAAAAGGAACACTTCAAGGCTACCTTATAATAAGGACACATATCCATCTAAAGGCATGTTTTGATGGCTACTTCCAAAACCCCTTGCAAAAACTCTGTATGTCTTTCACTCTCCTCTGCTCCACAGTCCCAGCAGTTGATCTCCTTCCCCCCTGGTGGCTGAGAATATAGTCCCAGATAGGTTCCCTAGTCAGTCTTCTTCCCTCTCTGGAAAATGTAGTCCCCAGTAAGTTGCAGCCTATTGCAACACAGAAGGCAGCAGATCAGTGATCGGGGGATCACTACACCAAGAATAAGACTGAGGACCCAGTGGTAGGGAGAGTGATTGAGCCTGTGTGTCCACCAGCCCTCAGCTCAACAGTTGGGCGACCTATATAATATAAACAACAGGTGGCGCTGTACTATATTACTAAATGTCATAACTCTTCAATGGATCATCTTTTTTCAATGCCTCATTATTGTATAATCTGTAAAATAAATCTAATATTTACTGATGAAACAGCTGTACTAGATTTCCATTTTAGTCACATTAATGATACATACGGATGTGTGCACTTTAATAGACTTCCATTTGATAGATATTACATTATTATTATTTATATATATAGCACCATTAATTCCATGGTGCTTTACATTGGAGGGTTTACATACGGTACACAAGATGTACAAAACAGATAATACTAACAGTGACCAAATGATAAAAATAATCTAATATATGACCTGTGACACATCATCACAACCAAAGGGTGGCCCTATTTACAATGTAGGAACCAGGTAAGGATCACAAACCTGTGAGCTGCTGTAACTGGTAAGATAACAGGTTGAAAGGGCCGGTGTAAGGAATTGCCTGTGTCTGAGTCACAGTGCTCATGGCCAGATCTGTGTAACCTAGGAGAAAGCAAAGTGTTATCAGCTACCTGACACAGTGAGTCTTTACAGTTACTATCCTCTCTAGGCAATCCTCAGTATCTGAATGTTATGTGCTGATGCGTGTCTGGATTGCCTATTACCCCTAGTCGTGTTGCAGGATTGAGTTGCAGGTTACCATTTCTGGTACTAGAGAAATATCTTCTTTATGGAGGAGAACAAACCTGTAAGCTTGAACTATAAGAGACCTCTTCCACACAATGTACTTACTAGAGAGGTCACTAGGAGAGAGAATATGATAGTTGAAGTTTCTTTTTACGAGGATCCCTGAGATTCTTTGACTTTGTTCTGGCTTCTTATCAGCAAGTGAACCCATCACCTGTCGGAAAAAAGCAAATTCCAAAAAAATTTATATACCCAACATCATAACCCCAAGATAAAGCACCCCTAAAAGCACAAATGGGATAGCCCATAGCTGTAGCTAACAAGAGATTACTTGTATAATACAGTACTGTGCTAAACATGGAGACAGAGGCTCCTTCTATCTGGACACTTACCTTAGCCAGTTTTTCTCCTCTGAAGTTTAGTGTCACTGCTTCTGTGTTCCTAGGATTGTGAACCTCAATATCGACCTCATCGTTGTCCTCATATTCGCGGATAAGAGCAGCTTTAAGACGAGCCATTTCATTCTGCTCACCGTGCACCAGTATCTGTATGGATGAAATGGTGCAAAGCATTGTGTCGTTTTATTATACACCGGTGACCAAAGCTCTTTTCCAATTCTAGTTTGACCAAAGTTAGCCCAAACTATATTCTAACTTATTACTAACTGATCTGCTGAATGACTCACCACATGTGGGGGCTTCAATGCTCGTATAAACTCGCTGGTTTGCTGGTAATCCGTGTGTGCAGAGAAAGAAATGTAATCCACAGACATCTTCAGAGGCAGCTTCTGGCCAGACATGGTGGTGATCTCCTCGGGCTCTGACATAATGTGCTGGGGAAAGAGCATGATATTTGGTAACTAGTACAATGGGCCGTAGATCTTAATAATAATCTTAAGACCTCAAGAACTCAGTAAGTATATCAGATATTACTAAAGACCACCCTGATCATCTGGTCTGGAGAGGACCGGCTTTATCAAGCATAAGCATCTTATATCTTACGACATGACATCTAGTCGCAGAATCCCTTTAAATAATTATCCCAGTGATATGAAGCCAATTCTATAAAACTCTATGACCCACATCTTTTTGGTAATTGTGCCATGCGGTTTGTCAAAGTGGAGTGAAAATTGTGAGTAGTTTGCTGCTTGGACAGCATTTCGGCACATTTCTACAATGCAATTTATAAAAAATCTACACAAATCATAAGTCAGACCTGTACTCCACATAGGTCCTGGAATAGAAAAAGTGGTGTTTAGTGTAAAAGGTTGCAAGGACTGGGTTGCAAGTTATCAAAGAAGGGAATCTGCGGTGATAAACTTGTCATAGTGAAGTAGTTCAGATTTAACTTCTGACAAATATGGGCCTACGAGGTCTATTGTATTATTATGCCATAAAGAAACAAAATAGGGCAAAATAAAGGTGGAGGACTTGTTCATGTCAGCAAAGGCTATTCCCATCTTAGACATTTAGGGAATACCCACAGGATATGTAATAACTGTCTGATGTGCAACCCATGTCTTGGGCCTGTATTAATCTTCAGAACAGGGGTTCACTGACTAGTCTATGAGGTGGTCACTGGCCACCTTATTCAGGCAGAGAATGAATAGAGAAAAGACCGCTCATGCTCTCCATTCACTTCAAGGAAGTTAGTCGAGTAAGCGTGCTTGGCTACTGCAATGTTTCCTATAGAAGTACATATAAAGAGATGTGCACACCTCTCCTTTTATTCTTCTGGCTGACAGTGGACCCTCACCAGACCACCTCTGTTCTGGAAATAAGAATGAATTATCATGCAATAAATGTTTGCAGAGTATTCCACTAAGGCGTTGGGAGATTTTAAGTGGGGAAACTTCCCTCTAGGGGTTCTTATAACTGCATTTGTACATTGGTCAGGTTATGCTTGAATACTGTGCTGAATAAAGAGGCAGTCACTTACCTTAGCTAGCGTTCCCTCCACACAGTAACCAGCGATAATCACACCGTTCCTCTTATCAGTACACCAGCTCTCAAACAGCTCTCTAGACAAGCCACTCTGCATCATACCTGGAGAAGCCATCACCACACTGGGGCCTATGTCATCAAAGTGATCCATGCTCTGAAACAGGAAGACATAATGTTTCTCTCTTGTATACAACTTGCATTTAAGCAATGTACACAAGTTTGTAGTATACAACAATGAATCAGACCTTCAGGTTGCTGATGTGTTTGAAGACAAACGGGTTATTGATGTTGATCTGCTTGCGGATCTTGTCATTCATGGCATTGACATAGGTCTGGTACACGGCCATACATTTCTTAGCTAGAGATGAGGCATAGTATATGGGGATGTCGTGCAGCTCTGGGTGGTTCTGCCAGTACTCATCTGCAAAGAAGGTTACACAGAATCGATCAGACAGACATAAAATGTCACCATACTGTATTTCCAAATGCACAAACCATGTTCTACACTCATAGCAGTTAAAATATGTTAATGCAACTTCACAAGCTTTCCTACACCAGGAGTTGAGAGCACAAGGGAAGAATGAATGGCTGGAGGGATTTGTCTCCTTAGTAAAGTTTTCCCCTTAAGGATTTATTTCATGACTTAAATACTGACTCCATATCCTTAGGATAGGTCATCAATATCACATTGTCATGTGTCTGACACCCAATTCCCCCACCAACCAGCTGTTTCAAGTAGCCGCAGTGTTCAGACAAATGCTGTGGTCTCTTCACTGCTTACCAAGCACAGCAGTGTACATGGTATAGTGGCTGTGCTTGGTATTGCAGCTCAGCTCCAGTCACTGACTGCAAACAGGCTATGTGACTGACAAACGGGTCATCACATGGCTGTGAAGCACTGGTGCCTCTTTGGACAGCGGTCATATCCCTACAGGTCTGATACTGTTGACTTATCCTGAGAATAGGTCAATATTTAGGTCCTTGAAAACCCCTTTAAGTAGAGAACCCATATACATGCTAGGTTAAAATAAATCTTTCCTATACTGTGATGCTTTAGCAAGACGATAAAAAAAAGAAAAAAAAAAAGTTCACCTAAGATCAACAGAAGTTCTTGAGCTCGTCCAAGAGCAAACACCGGGATGAGGCCTCTTCCGCCTCTGTTCACAATGTCATGTACTGTGTTACAGAATCTGGCCTCCCTCTCCTCTCGCTTCTCATGTATATGTGTGCCATACGTAGATTCCTACAAAGGATGGAGAGCAAAAACATAGGTTGTCTCTATAGATATAAGAACAATTGCTTCATAGTTTCCACCATATTAAGTGTTTCATTCAAGACACCATCTCATTTCTCTAAACCAGCAACACATTTCAAGAAGTTGTAGAGGTTAAAGGGAAGGTTCCTGTATACTTCCTTTGTCTTTAGGGAACCTACATATATAGTATATGGGAGAAAAACTATATAAAATACTGTTCTCATACATATGTTTATTATCAGATATTCGCAGAGTCAGAAACCCATGGATCTCTACCATCTGCTTGCCAATAATAGCATCACTACTACCCACTGCTTACCCATTAAATGACATTGCAAAACACTTTGACATTTACAAGTCAACAGTTTTGATAGTAAACAAAGTCAGGAGAATTTTGTATATGGAATTCACTAATAGAGAAGTTCACATAGAGGAATTCAGAGCTGATTTTGAAGTGGATTTTACCTGAAAATTAGCTCCAAACTCCATCCTGAATTTGCCTCCCATTATATTCAATGGGAAACAGAGACTGAAGCACTATACTGAAAAAATAAGCGTCCTGCTCTATCTTGCAGCAGATTACTTGACTGATTCAGCTACAGACCCTACAGCGAGACACGCTGCCAAGAAATTTGAGGCAGATGTCTGCCTCAATTTCCTCTTTACTTTGGTCCATATAAGTCTCTGTTCATACTGGCTGCATGGCTTCCATTTATAATGAAGGCATAACAACTATGCTGCATACTGATAAATCCAGACGGTCCCTATTTAGGGCTATGGATTTTCTTGTACTTTAGTGCCTAGTATCAAAAATACCAGAAACTCCAACAGAATCCAGAGTACAAGTGATTCTACATATTACGCCAGGTTGGGATAGGGTCATGTGTCCCAATAGGTCTGCCTCTGAGCGTTAATGAATCGAATCTGGAGACTGTAATTGTCAATATGTGATACCAGTAAACTTCATGAACAGATCTTGGAATGTGACACTTACAATAATGAGAATATCTGGTTTAATATTTGGAATTTCTGCTGCCATGAGATGTCTGTCCTCTTGTCTGGAGAAATCGCCAGTATACAACAACTGTAAAATAAAGAATCACTGTTACTAGTGAAGGTCATCTGTTATTTGACAGTAACTGTGCTTAACAAGGTCATATAGAAGAAAATGCTGCTATGGAGGCTTGAAATGGTACAGGGTGAAACTTTGCACTATACTCCCCTGCTCTATCATACTCATTGAATCAGAGAGCAATAACAAGACATAAGGTGTATATACAAAAGGGCGGTAGTCTCTACGGAGGAAGTTTTGGGACTGGCTGCATATTATTCAAGCATCCTCAGCAGAGTACAGGTCTCCTAACCATAAGGCACTAAACCTTTCTTCATACATTGAGCACGTACTTTGACACCTGCGATTTCTATCATAAACATGGCAGCACCCAAGACATGTCCAGCATGATAACACCAAAACTTGATTCCTGCTACTTCTTTCACTTCATGGAAGTTGATGGTTTCGATTTTGTCCATACTTTCTTCTAGGTCAGTCTCTGTGTACAGCATATCATCTGCAGAGATGTTACTGAAGGAAAAGAGAAGGGAAACAAAGTACGTTACACAAGCAATGTGTCCCTTATTTTGAGGGGGTTGCCCGGTGAGTTCAATTTACCTTACTTCCTTTGGCGATTTTATTAAGCTGGATCTGGGGATTCCGGGCTGATTACAAACCCATGGCAAGTGATCAGAAGCGGCCCCTGTCCCCGGGGTTGCTACACCTCCTCCCTCCTACCCTGTGTTACGGGGGACGGTTTTAATATAGTCAGCCCCATAGCACAGGCTACTACCCGTGAAAGCAGGAGAGGAGGCAGAGAGATGGAGGATTGTTCAGATCACATGACCCAGGTTCAGGATCAGCCTGGAGGCCCCAGGTCTAACTTTATAAAATCATCAAAGGAAGTAAGGTAAATTAACCTCCCCAGACAACACTTTCAGCCATTCAGAAATGAAGTGGTCTCCGAAAAAGTGACAACCATTCAATGCAGCTGTCACCATACCCATTACATGCTGTCACATAAATCTGCTTCCACAAGACTTCTTCTCTAGATGTATACGTGCCATAATTTAGGTAGTTCAGGAATTATATTTATATGTGAGCTTCAGACAGACACAGCAATAAGCTACAATTCTACCACAGAATCACTTGTGACACATGAGCTGGTTTAATAAATCTGTATTGTTTGTTATAAAGTGATACAACCTGCTCATGGTATGGCAGGCAATAAAGATAAGGCTGGTATGTACAAAATAAATCGGTCTCCAAATCTGACTACAGGTCAAATTACTTCCTCATAAAGGCTCATGCACACAAGCATATTACAGCTCTGTGCAGGAGCCAAGTGTTTCATGGGATTAGGCTCATCCCAAGATGTGACCAAGTAAGGCTAAATCAATTACCTTTCCAGGCAGAATCTGCAGAAAGAATGAACATGCTCATTCGTCTACATTATTTTTTTTTCCCTGCCGCACAGATTTGATCCAATAAATATGGAGAGGTTACAAACAAACCCCAATCATCCTGCAACAAAAATACTCATCAAATCCAGGGTAAATGTTCTATAGAACCAAATTTTCTTAATTTACCAGTGTGGAATTTTTTTCACTTAGATATACATCTAGATTACCTGACTTTGACGTAATCTGACAGCAGCCATCTGTAAATCGCTTTGGTAGCATGTGTCATAAATGTCCTGCCTTTAAAGCTTGTCTTCTGCAGAAACCATGGCAGTGCTCCACAGTGATCCAAGTGAAAGCTAAAGAGCAAAAAAATGAAATATACAATGTGGGTAGCTAAATAAAAATAACTGGTCATCAGCCAGATGTTCTGACACCACAATGAAGAGAACATATACAGAGTTGTACAAATAATGGTCTGTATACAAATCAGTGCGGTAATATGAACCCAGCCCAATATCGATTCAACATAATAATCTATGCGCTTTTTCAGATGTGCAGGTTTTGCGATGAAAAAATACAGTATTATATACTAGTGAATGGGACGTCCATGAATAAATTTAGGCTGCGTTCTAACATTGTGGCAAGCACATGGAGAGAAAACCCCACCTGCCGGTGACTTCCAATCATCGCTCGATTATAGAGGTGTTTATCTGTATAATCATGTGATCACTGGCGACCGAAAGCAGGCAGGGTTTCATCCACATGTGACTGATGCAACATTGGAAGACAGTTTCGTGTAATTTTCCCTCTTAGTATCATTAAGGAAAATTAAGTGGTTTTCTGTAAATCTGGTAACTTTGGAGCACATTTACCATTGCAATTGCCTTAAATATGAATGGTGGTGCACATCAAGCCCTGGACTCTTTTTAGCAGAAACTTCCAAAGTGTTGGAAAAACGGAACATGGTTATAAAGTCTTATGTAGTAGGTCTCATCACTTTCCTCCCTGGAAATGTGGCAGCAGATTGTGATAAGAAAGACCCTGCCGGAGCACAGTTCTGGAGCTTGGACACAGAAAACAAAAACTGGTGCACTGCTTGCAGGAATTGCACAGAATTGTATGTAACAGTTGGTTTTCTCTAGGATTTTGTGCAGTTTCTGTGTTATGGACCTTGGCGCCCCACTGCTGTTGCAACATATTCTACTGGCGATCCCTGTGTTCTAGAGACAGGTGTTATAAGTGTACAGAAGATAAAACACTGGGCATACAACACATTAGTATAGTAAGGAGTATATGACATTAATAATACACATTGATTGACATGGAGGAATTTATGATGATTGGCGATTCTTACGCCAGTCTTAATTCATTCCCTGACAGGTGCAAGACTTACCAGAATTACTAAGAGGCTCTGTTTCTAGGTAATTCTTGTGCATGTAGGTGCACCTGATCTCAAGTCTACAGCAGTCGGGAACTGGGGTAGCTTCGTGATGCAACTCACATTAGTTTTCTGGCATGAGTTATGGTAAATCTGGTGGACTGGGGCATCCGTGCCCAGGTGTGACTAGATTCCCGCCCCACTCCACTAAATGTCTAAAAATAGTGGCAAGCAGGACGCTGGAGATGTGCCATAGTGCACCTAAAATCCACCAAGTTGAGGTATATTTCTGCAGCCTTAATAAATGTGGGCCAGTGAGTATAGATATAAAACAACAAAGTACATCATCTGATGTATGTGCTTATGGTATAATGGATCTGTTGAGCACATAGCATATTATACATCTGTAAATAATCACTTCCAGCACTACACTTACTGACTTATCAGAAGGAGATCAATCTCTGCAGGATCAATCAAATCAATATAAGGAAGAGCATCCATTCCTTCCAGCCCGGGGTGGATGCCACAATCCAGCTAAGGACAGAAAATGGTCCATTAATGAAAATAAACTATAAAATACAAGTTGCTATACAGAAAATGTTCGTGTAAGACAGGGCTGTGGAGTCGGTACGCCAAAGCCCCGACTCCGACTCCTCAATTTCCCCTGACTCCGACTCCACCAAAATAGGCACCGACTCCGACTCCACAGCCCTGGCACTGCTAAACCTTATAGGTTCACTCAGAACTCAGTCCCATGATTATATGAGGAATAGAACAGACCTTTACAGGATATTTCATCATTTTCAACATTTCATCATTTTCCCAAATTCTTATGAAAATATATTCAGCACATACTGCATTGTACTACTAACTGTACCAATTTATTATATATTTTGGGAGTCGGAGTCGGTCCATTTTATACCGACTCCGACTCCACGTCTCCGACTCCACAGCCCTGGTGTAAGAGCATATTGGTTACATCTGCTGCATGTCAAAGACAAGACACAGTACATACTGTAGGTAGAAATTAATTTTCAGGCATAATAAAAACGATATGGTGCTTCTCTGATGACAAATGGCTGTCACTCACCATGATCTTTCTTCCTTTGAATTCTAGGATGATACATGATCTCCCGACCTCCTGACCAGCACCGCTACAAAAAGCATATAAAGCAGATTCATAATAAAAACCAAAAAATAAGAACCACAATGACATAACTTATCCAAGTGCAAATTTGACTCCTCTAGTGAAAATGCAATAGGAGAATCGGTTGGCTTGATGATAAATGTGTCAAGAGCCAGTCTCGAAACCTGGAATATTGATGTGCCAATTCATCCTAACGGACAAGGAATCAGCAAAACTAGAACTGGGCAGCACAATTTTCTGTGTCCTTTTACACCATATTAGCATCTGTACTTTCCAGGAGTCCTGAATGGTCCAGTTATATAATGGTATCTGTTGTGTTTCTATATAAAGGCAGCTTTCCCAAAATCCAGAAAGGAACATGTGAATAGTTATGGAGTGTCTAAGACATGTTATTCTGAACTCAGAAAGCATGGTATCTATGGCAGGTGTCATGGCAGCCAGATTGGTTATCGTCCCTCTAACAAGAAACTTATTATTGGTGATCATGTGAATGTTGTGGGTTCATGCAAACATGTGTGACACATATAGTGCAGATATATTAGGCTAGTGCTATATAACATATGTTATACAACAAGACAAGCATTTCATATGCAACCCTAATCGAAACTGCTGGCATCAGGTCACTTAATAAGGCTATGTTCACAATACTGTTATTACAGTCTGTGGCTGTCATCTGTCATAGGATGACAGTAACGGACATTAAAGGTAGTAGAGTAACAGACAGACAGAGCCCCCTCCTTCTGTGTCCGTTTACATTGACTCTAATGTAAAAAAATAAACATGAATATTTTCTTTTGTCATGTTTGCTTTTCTGTAAGGGAATAAAAAGTCCCGCTTCCAGTACTTTTTCTTCCATCAGAAAAGTAAAAAAACATGGCAGAAGAAAGCTTTTGTCATTTTTTTTTTTGTATGGGGGTAAATGAACGCAGACAGACACTCAACAGAGGGGGCTCCATCTGCATCTGTCATTTTACGTCCATTGCTCTCATCTTGTGATGGACCTTAAAGGGGTTGTCCAAAATAATTTTATATATATTAGGCCGAGGAAGGTGAAAATAAACAAACAAAAAAAAAAAAACATACCTGTCACTGGGGCTCCGGTGTCTCCCAGCATGGTCCAGTCACGCTGCTCAAGTGTTTTCTTTTGGTGGAAGTCACCGCACATGACCGCTGAGGCCAATTAGTGGCCAAAGGAAAGGGACAGTAGACAGTAGAGTAGCAGGACCGGACCGCATTGGGAGACACTGTAGCAGCCAGTAGTGTGAACTTAGTCCATTGTAGAGCATCTTGGTGGCCTGTACGCCAGTTCGATGACATAAATAATAAATTTATGTCTCAAAAGTCTCCAATTTTTGCTAAAATATTAACATGCACCAATATTTTCAGCTTTTTGGTGAACATTTAATGATTATCTATGTAGTCACATTGCCACATGCCCCCATACTAGCATGAGATGCACCTAAAAAAATAAGAGGTTTCAATGAACCAGAATTCATATCTAAATCAGTTAGGAACTGGTGTAAATTTCTGGCATATCTGCCAGTTTTCTAGCATGAGTTGTAGCAAATTTGTCAGGCTGAGGCATTCGATCTCTGCAACGCTCTGCCCACTTTTGTAAAAAGAGATGATTGGGTTGCAGAAAGAACAATATGATGCATCTTTGCAATAACAAATAAAAACATATTTACACACATCTACCAAAGAAAACAAAACTGGTGTAGATGAGTTAGTAAATTCCTGCAGTGTTGGATTTTTGGTTGCAAGTCACACAACTTTGTCATCACAGACCGCAATGCAAGTCAATGTGCAAATGTCATTTGCTGTAATACGGCTGTTTTTATTTTTTCACAACCAAAGCACAGCTCTAAAAAAAAAGTCCTGCCATAGTACAGTCATGGCCAAAAGTTTTGAGAATAATACAAATATTAATTTTTACAAAGTCTACTGCTTCAGTTTTTCTAATGGCAATTTGCATATACTCCAGAATGTTATAAAGAGTGATCAGCTTAACAGCAATTACTTGCAAAGTCAATATTTGCCTAGAAAATGAACTTTATCCCCCAAAACACATTTCAACATCATTGCAGCCCTGCCTTAAAAGGACCACCTAACATCGTTTCAGTGATTGCTCCATTAACACAGGTGTGGGTGTTGATGAGGACAGGGCTGGAGATCAATCTGTCATGATTAAGTAAGAATGACACCACTGGACACTTTAAAAGGAGGCTGGTGCTTGCCATCATTGTTTCTCTTCTGTTAACCATGGTTATCTCTAAAGAAACACGTGCAGTCATCATTGCACTGCACAAAAATGGCCTAACTGGGAAGAGTATTGCAGCTAGAAAGATTGCACCTCAGTCAACAATCTATCGCATCATCAAGAACTTCAAGGAGAGAGGTTCCATTGGTGCCAAAAAGGCTCCAGGGCGCCCAAGAAAGACCAGCAAGCGGCAGGACCGTCTCTTAAAAGTGTTTCAGCTGCGGGATCGGGCTACCAGCAGTGCAGAGCTTGCTGAGGAATGGCAGCAGGCAGGTGTGAGTGCATCTGCACGCACTGTGAGGCGGAGACTCTTGGAGCAAGGCCTGGTCTCAAGGAGGGCAGCAAAGAAGCCACTTCTCTCCAGAAAAAACATCAGGGACAGACTGATATTCTGCAAAAGGTACAGGGAGTGGACTGCTGAGGACTGGGGTAAAGTCATTTTCTCTGATGAATCCCCTTTTCGATTGTTTGGAACATCTGGAAAACAGCTTATTCGGAGAAGAAGAGGTGAGCGCTGCCACCAGTCTTGTCTCATGCCAACTGTAAAGCATCCTGAAACCATTCATGTGTGGGGTTGCTTCTCAGCCAAGGGAATTGGCTCTCTCACAGTCTTGCCTAAAAACACAGCCATGAATAAAGAATGGTACCAGAATGTCCTCCAAGAGCAACTTCTCCCAACCGTCCAAGAGCAGTTTGGCGCTCAACAATGCCTTTTCCAGCATGATGGAGCACCTTGCCATAAAGCAAAGGTGATAACTAAATGGCTCAGGGAACAAAACATAGAGATTTTGGGTCCATGGCCTGGAAACTCCCCTGTTCTGACTCAATAGCTTGGCTGCAAGTGTGAGGTTGTGAGAGTGTCCTGTAGTCTTTATGCTAACCAGCAATTTACACCAAGATATCTATCAGATAGTGTTCAACTCAACTGAGGAGGCGTAGATAAGATTCCAGATGCTTTAATCCAAGTAAATCTTGTAGAACCTCATACAGCAGTAGGTGAAAAATGATGAAATACCAGGAGCTGAGCAGACATGTTGCTTACAAAGAAGTGAAACTAAACTGAGGGACAGAGAGGAGGAGCTACAGCATCACAACTAAGGATACAGAGAGAGAAAAGGGACAAACTACAAGACAAACAGTATCACAGATACATGTCAGTGAATTAAACCAAGTCCTGGGACATGACACTCCCCGCCTGAAATCTTTAGATTTCAATGAAAACAAACATTAAATGTCCTGAGATGTCCATAAAGTCCTCTTCAAACCTGAAAAACAAAAAAAGAAACATGCACAACAAACAATAATCAACAGTTAGTCCAAATAAACCAATCTTCAGGTCGGGAAGCCGCAATTTGCCAACACCTCCACCGACCCACACTGTAATCCACAAGAACACGGTTTTAGTTCATGGAAGGAAGCTCCCCGCCATGAGCTGTGAATGGTGTCCTTATCTTCTTTTATGTGACGTCTCCTCTTGGAAGAAGAAGCACCAGTTCATTAATTGGGCGGAATAAAACTCGCACTGAGCCTCCCTTGGTTACCTTGACTTCCACTTTCCGAGTCTTCCCATCATCACTAGGGACAACTTTAGTGATGAGACCCATAGGCCATTCATTCCGATGGACTTCTTTATCCCTTAGAAGGACGAGGTCACCCACCTGGAGATTAGGTTTTGAGGTCTGCCATTTGTGACGGCTCTGTAGCATGTGGAGGTACTCTGTTTTCCAGCGGTGCCAGAACACATTGGACAGGTGTTGAACTTGTTTCCATTGGCGTCTGTAAATGTCACTGTGATCTAAGGTACGTGGAGAGGTAGCAGCAGTACCAATTTTCTGAGTAAGAAGCGTTGCTGGGGTTAAGATAATTGGAGATTCAGGGTCTGAAGATACTGGGACAAGTGGCCTTGCATTGATTATCGCAGACACTTCAGCAAGAAAGGTTATTAACGTCTCATGGGTAAGCAGTGTCGACTTGTGGTCCATCAACATAGAGTCAAGGATTCTGCGTGTGATCCCAATCATACGTTCCCAGGAACCTCCCATATGGGATGAATGTGGAGGGTTAAACGTCCAAGTGCACCCATTGTTGGATAAGAAGTTGTCTAACTGCAGTTCTTTGCAGGCTCCAACGAAGTTAGTGCCACAGTCAGACCTCAGTTGTTTGGCAGGTCCACGAATGGAGAAGAATCTTCGGAGGGCGTTGATAAAGCAAGATGAATCCATAGATTCAATTACTTCAATGTGTACTGCTCGAATGCTGAGACAGGTGAACAGCACAGCCCACCGTTTACTGTTTGCAGCTCCACCACGGGTTCTTCGTGTGATAACTGACCATGGACCAAAGACGTCCTGGTTGTTGTTGCAACTGCTTTCTTCTGGTGCTGATGTAGGTATAGGAAGAATATCAGTCTTTTTCACCGAAACTGGGCCTCTGCGGTTTCTGTAGTTAGAATGTGAGCTGTCATACTTAATAGGAGGTGAACCAGGAATACTGGGATCCCCATAGGAAAAGCTTGGGTCATTCTTGGATTCTGCAATGTTCTTGATAAACTCACAGAAGTAGGAAAATGGAGGAAAGGAGACTCTATTCTCAGTTTTGTATCTTGACCCAACTGTGGTCCACCTTTCTTGAATATTATATGGCAACTTGGAGACTATCGGGTTTACCCCACGAGCAGTGTCCAGGTAACTGAGGCCCGGTAGGAGAGTGTCCGCCTTAGCCAGTAGGAGCTCCATGAGTAGGTCACTAAGTTCTTGAAATTTCTGATGATCCTTACCAGATATCTTTGGAAACCCTTGCAACCGTTTGAACAGAGCATTCTCTATTGCTTCAGGACTGCCATAGGTTTTCTCCAGTCTTTCCCAAGCAGCGGTAAGGCCTGCTATGGGGTTGTAAATGTGGACGGATCTGAGTCTTTTAGCACGTTCTGTGGACTGTGGGCCAAGCCACCGGATAAGCAAATCTAATTCTTCAGCTGCAGTAATGCCAAGGTCACTAATTGCAGTTTTGAAGGCACATTTCCAGCCTCTGTAGTTCTCAGGTTGGTCATCGAACCTTGTGAGTCCAGTCTTAGTAAGCTCACGGCGAACCATGTACCTTGCAAACTCTGACATGTCTGTTCTCTCTGACTTTAAATATTGAGTTGCTGGCTGAGTAGCGGTGATTATGTTGTTAGTGGGGTTCTGGTTAACAGAGGTAGGTAGTGTAGGGGCTGCGTAGGCATTCAGCCTAGGAGCTAGCTTAAAGTCCATAGGTTTAGCCACATATGGATGTGAGACTGGACGGTTGTTTGCAGTCTGGTAGTATGGTGTCACATTGGTGTTTACCTGAGTATCAGTATATTGCATTTGCTGAGGTGCAAGGCTTTGGGAATCCATGAAGGAAGAAGAAACTGGATGCTGGACAGACAGGGCATTGTACTGACCTTGAATGCGGTGTGCTGCAGAAGATACTGTGCCCTGTTGCACTGGAGAAATGTTGTCCCTGACAGGAACATTTGTGGCAAATAGGGATTCACTGCTTTGGCTTAGTACATAGTCTCTTGTGCGCTTGAGGGGATCCTCTGCTTCCACATCACACAAACTGGTGCTGTCTCTTTCACTTCCACTGATGGCTTGTTCTAAAATGCTTAACCTTGCCATGGCTGCAGCATGCTCATACTGTTTCTCTAGAGCTTCTAGTTCTGCCCTTTTTTGAGCTACATTACCTTCCATTGCTGCTGCATTAGCTTCCATTTCTGCTTTCTGTTGAGCTGCCTTAGCTTCCATCGCTGCTTTCTGTTGAGCTACCTTAGCTTCCATCTCTGCTTTCTGTTGAGCTACCTTAGCTTCCATTTCTGCTTTCTGTTGTGCAAAGGCTGCCTGTATCTTAGTAGCTTCCGCCTCTGCACGTGCTTTTATAAGTTGCTCACTGAGTGTGTAAGATTTTGAGGAACGTGACTTAGATGTACGCTTTGAACGCTTGGTAGACTCAGAAACATGGGATGCCATTTCCTGCAGTTGCGCAATTCTTGCCTCTGTCCTTAACTTAGTTTCATGTACTAAGCTTTCTCGTTCTGAATTGAGATGCTGGAAGCTTTGCAATTCAGCTAAAGAATCGTATGTATGAAGTTTCCTCAATATGCTTTCATACTCCTCAGCTTTCATTTTATAATGTCCATGCATAGAACAAAGCTGTCGCAGAGCTCCCTCTAGTGGTGATACATGGTATGCAGGCAAGCACATGGCAGATATCTTAGTCTGTATTTCCTGCCACCATTTTGAGAGTTCACAGGAAAGTTCATGCTTTAAACCTTCTAGATTGTCTCTAACCTTCCATGTAGGTTTAATCAAGTGTCTAGCCTTCTCACTGGGCTGCAGACTGAGGTCCATGCTACCTTGTGCTTCAGGGTGCCCTTCAGCCATGATGCAACACAAACAGGATAAATATAACTTTGCTGGAGTAAGATGGCTGCTTGCTAGAATCTTCTTATGCTGAGGGAGTCTGAGCTGCAGATGCAACTTACGCAATGCTGATTCCTTCTGGCTTCAGGTAACTTGCTGTGACTGACTGTATGTCAGAAGTTGGTGAACTGTCTTACAGCCGTATCTGGCAGTCTTTATGCATCATTTTTCACTGTTCTGACTCAATAGCTTGGCTGCAAGTGTGAGGTTGTGAGAGTGTCCTGTAGTCTCTATGCTAACCAGCAATTTACACCAAGATATCTATCAGATAGTGTTCAACTCAACTGAGGAGGCGTAGATAAGATTCCAGATGCTTTAATCCAAGTAAATCTTGTAGAACCTCATACAGCAGTAGGTGAAAAATGATGAAATACCAGGAGCTGAGCAGACATGTTGCTTACAAAGAAGTGAAACTAAACTGAGGGACAGAGAGGAGGAGCTACAGCATCACAACTAAGGATACAGAGAGAGAAAAGGGACAAACTACAAGACAAACAGTATCACAGATACATGTCAGTGAATTAAACCAAGTCCTGGGACATGACATCCCCAGATCTTAATCCCATTGAGAACTTGTGGTCAATCATCAAGAGACGGGTGGACAAACAAAAACCAACAAATTCAGACAAAATGAAAGCATTGATTCTGCAAGAATGGACTGCTATCAGTCAGGATTTGGTCCAGAAGTTGATTGAGAGCATGCCAGGGAGAATTGCAGAGGTCCTGAAGAAGAAGGGTCAACACTGCAAATATTGACTTGCTGCATTAACTCATTCTAACTGTCAATATAAGCTTCTGTTACTCATAATATGAATGCAATTATATTTCTGTATGTGATAAAAACATCTGACAAACACACATAAAAACCAGGGGGCAGCAGATCATGTGAAAATAGAATATTTGTGTCATTCTCAAAACTTTTGGCCATGACTGTACATGACAGAGAAGTCACACCAAAGTTTTTTAGTCGAGCGACTATGACCTCGTTACATGGCGACTTGTGGCTGAGAAACATTAAAATAGCAAATATCGCAACTCAGGATAGTCAGCATGGTCGTGCAGAAATCCTGCAGGTTCAGTTTTCTGCCAACTGTGAAGTCACAGTAACTTGTGAAGAAGTCACGATATGATCACATTCACTACACAGCCATTTTGGTCACGACCACAAACATCGCCATGCTGCCATGTGACACCTGCTCTGATGCATGTGAATCGAGTCGAGCACTGATCAGTATTTTGTGGCACAGGGTCACAAAGCGACTTCACTTACTTACATTAGGCGACATAAAGATCTTTAGTCATTGCCAAAATCTATGTGTAGCCACATCCTAATGATCAAACTATATATAAGTTTTTTTTACAGCCTATTCATTTGCAGGTTTTGTCACATGAGGGCATGCTGGGGGTTGTAGTTCCACAAACCCTGAAGAGCCACAGGTAACAGACTACTGACATAAGGCAGCACATGCTACACATGACTCATACACTATACAGGTATGACACAGTGTACACAGCCATGGAGGACGGCACTCACAGCGGCCTGATAAGGAGCTGGTCACTCTCCTCCGCCGGGATCACATTCTCCGCTTTCCTCTTCACAGACATCTTAAAAAATCCACCACATTCCCATCCAGACAGCCCCACTTCCGGTCTTTCTCTAGTTCGTCTATTAGTCCTTCTTAGATGATCCCCCGCCACTTCCGGTGCACAGTGTTCCGTGTATTAAGGTTCCGCTAGCTTTTTACTCCGATTTACCGCGACGATTATTTTGCCCGTTCTGCGCTAAAGTGACGCTGGCGGGAGAGGCTTGATAGGTAAGTGATAGCCCAGGGCTAGGGAGGTCAT
Organism: Leptodactylus fallax; assembly: GCA_947044405.1. Taxonomy (NCBI): domain Eukaryota; kingdom Metazoa; phylum Chordata; class Amphibia; order Anura; family Leptodactylidae; genus Leptodactylus; species Leptodactylus fallax. The sequence goes on from CAMRHE010000085.1 coordinate 1,102,170, forward strand.
TATAACGCTAAGTACAGCTGTGTGCACTGGGTGCTACCGGCGCTCTATGCTGTACGGTAACTGGGCCTCAAGTTTAGAAAATAAACTTGCTTTTGGAGTGTTGACTCATAGGAACCAATCAGATTGCAGCTTTTATTTTTCTAGCGCTGGGTGGAATATGAAAGGAGAGCTCCTATTGGGTGCTGTGGGTGACCGCTCCATTTGCAGTCTGTAGTCTGCAGCTTTTACAGCACTGGTGTCTCTCTAGCCACAACTACAACATGGACATGCTGAGAGTTGTGGTTCCACAAGAGCTGGCTAGTTACAGGTTGCAGAGCACTGTTATAATATCACTGCCCTGGATGTTACTAGTGATATCACACATGAATTCCCACCAGGAAGATTCCAGAAAATAGTGGAGACCTCCCTGGAGAATAGACTGATCTCTCACCCATGGGTGGGTGATTGGCGGCAGATGGACCACCATTTGTCCCTGCTGCCTGCAGAGTAGTGTGTCAGTACTTAGGTCTTATTCACATGAACAGGAAAGATAGGCACCACACAGCTATTTCCAAAATAATGAGAGTCTATAATGTGATCGATCACATAAACAGTCCATCAAAAGACTGGACATGTTCTGTTCAGAGAGTTTTCACGGAACCCTGAATAGAGTGAAGTGTATGAGGTAGGGCTGGACGACGTCACCAAAATCACAAATGATTGAACATTTTACCACGATTACAATTATTGAACAATTATTTTAACCCATTTTTACATGTTACACCCCTATTTTTATGCCATGCCACTGGATTCTGGTTTTCAATAATTCATATATCAGCAATTCTGATAGGATGACATACATGTAGGCCTCATGCACACCAACATATTTTTTATCCGCAATTGTGGATAAAAGTGGGGGCTCACACACAGCCGGGCTGAATTGAAGAGCTGCAAATTATGGAGCAGGTCCCATACCTGTCCGTAATTGCAGCTCTGTCAATTCATTTCAATGTATGGGTCAGTGAAAACCGTGTGTCATCTGTTCCCTTTTCATTGACCCGCAGACTGCACACGGTCGAGTGCAGGAGGACTGAGTGACATATACTTTAGCCAATGGTAGTGTGAGACAAGACGGCAGGAAAAGTAAATACAAAGTACACATAATTGCTGCTGTTTTGGCAACATTTGGCAGTAAGTAACGTATATTTTAAGGGATGGAGTCATAAGTCTCAAAATACTGTAAATATGTGTTTTGAAGTAATTTCTTAATATCTGTTATTTCAGTAATATCTGTTAACAATGTTTTGTAGCTTGTCGATATCAGATTGGTGGGAGCCTAACTCTCTGCACCTTCACATCCATCCACTGCTTAAAGGGGCTGTGGCTCTCCTCTGTGGTCCACACATCAGAATTATGTATATTTAGTAGTGGCTTTACTGGGTATACTAGTTTTATCCCATTCACTTGAATGGGAATGCAGTGAACCCCTTCAAACAGCTGAATGGAAAAGGGTGGGATGCCCAAAGTTAGAGTCTCACAGATCTGATATTGAAAGCCTTTCTTATGTATAGTGTCAGAAAACTCCTTTAAGTCTGCTTGACATATTTCTATTATGGAGGACACTAGATTGCACACAAGACTGGACCATGGTGGATGGTATATTGTACTCTGTAGTGGACACACACAATGAAGTCTTCCCACCTTATGACATACCATTAAGGTATGCTATAACATGATTGGTTGTGGTCTGATCACTGGGATCCCCACAGATCACAAGAACGAAAAGATCAAGTTCTCTTCAATGTATCTACTGTGCTGGCTATTGGCTACTCACTATGCAGGGAATTGCAACACAGCCGCATTCAGTTGAATGGCAGTCTGACCCCGCTGCTCAGTTAGTGATGGTATATACTGATCATATGCTATCACTTATTTTAGTGGGCAAACCCCTTTAAGATGAGAGTCTTTGCAGGAAGTGATAAGTACAAGAAGATGATAGCCCTACAAGAAAATAATCATATACAATATACATATATATATATATAGTGCTGGCCAAAAGTATTGGCACCCCTGCAATTCTGTCAGATAATACTCAATTTCTTCCACAAAATGATTGCAATCACAAATGCTTTGGTAATAATATCTTCATTTATTTTGCTTGCAATGAAAAAACACAAAAGAGAATGAAAAAAAAAGTCACATCATTGATCATTTTACACAAAACTCCAAAAATGGGCCGGACAAAAGTATTGGCACCATCAGCCTAATACTTGGTAGCACAACCTTTAGACAAAATAACTGCGAACAACCGCTTCCGGTAACCATCAATGAGTTTCTTACAATGCTCTGCTGGAATTTTAGACCATTCTTCTTTGGTAAATTTCTCCAGGTCCCTGAGATTTGAAGGGTGCCTTCTCCAAACTGCCATTTTGAGATCTCTCCACAGGTGTTCTATGGGATTCAGGTCTGGACTCATTGCTGGCCACTTTAGAAGTCTCCAGTGCTTTCTCTCAAACCATTTTCTAGTGCTTTTTGAAGTGTGTTTTTGGTCATTGTCCTGCTGGAAGACCCATGACCTCTGAGGGAGACCCAGCTTTCTCACACAGGGCCCTACATTATGCTGCAAAATTTGTTGGTAGTCTTCAGACTTCATAATGCCATGCACACGGTCAAGCAGTCCAGTGCCAGAGTCAGCAAAGCAACCCCAAAACATCAGGGAACCTCCGCCATGTTTGACTGTAGGGACGGTGTTCTTTTCTTTGAAGGCCTCTTTTTTTTCCCTGTAAACTCTATGTTGATGCCTTTTCCCAAAAAGCTCTACTTTTGTCTCATCTGACCAGAGAACATTCTTCCAAAAAGTTTTTGGCTTTCTCAGGTAAGTTTTGGCAAACTCCAGCCTGGCTTTTTTATGTCTCTGGGTCAGAAGTGGGGTCTTCCTGGGTATCCTACCATAGAGTCCCTTTTCATTCAGACGCCGAGGGATAGTACGGGTTGACACTGTTGTACCCTCGGACTGCAGGGCAGCTAGAACTTGTTTGGATGTTAGTCGAGGTTCTTTAGCCACCATCCGCACAATCTTTCGTTGAAATCTCTCGTCAATTTTTCTTTTCCGTCCACATCTAGGGAGGTTAGCCACAGTGCCATGGGCTTTAAACTTCTTGATGACACTGCGCACGGTAGACACAGGAACATTCAGGTCTTTGGAGATGGACTTGTAGCCTTGAGATTGCTCATGCTTCCTCACAATTTTGCTTCTCAAGTCCTCAGACAGTTCTTTGGTCTTCTTTCTTTTCTCCATGCTCAATGTGGTACACACAAGGACACAGGACAGAGGTTGAGTCAACTTTAATCCATTTCAACTGGCTGCAAGTGTGATTTAGTAATTGCCACCACCTGTTATGTGCCACAGGTAAGTAACAGGTGCTGTTAATTACACAAATTAGAGAAGCATCACCTGATTTTTCAAAGGGTACCAATACTTTTGCCCACCCCCTTTTTTATGTCTGGTGTGGAATTATATCCAATTTGGCTTTTTGACAATTCTTTTTGTGGTTTTCCATTGAAGACAAATTAAATGAAGATATTATTACCAAAGCATTTGTGATTGCAATCATTTTCTGGAAGAAATTGAGTATTATCTGACAGAATTGCAGGGGTGCCAATACTTTTGGCCAGCACTGTATATATATACAGTGCAATGCTCAGCTCGTGTATTGGTGGCAGGGATATTGCTCACCCTCTATATCTCTTTTCCCTACAGGAAATCCGGATGGAACTGTGATAAGAGAATGTTCCGCAAGGGGAAAAAGAGACATAGCAGTAGTAGTTCTCAGAGCAGCGAGATCAGCACTAAGAGTAAGGTGTGTACACTGTCAGAGAAGAGAAATGTGCTTCTGTGTCCGGATTGGCTATGAAACTGCTGATCTTTTCTTTGATGCAGTTACATCCCAGGCTGATTTTAATTAAAGAAGAGAAAAAGGAGAAGTTGGCTACTTCTTCTCTCACTGATGTCACTACTGAACTACACGTCCCAGGAAGCTGCATGATAATATGTGTGGTTATTGTCATGCCTTTGTTATAAGGGTCAGGCTCAGTTTAGGAATAATTTTTTCAAGAAAATAAACAACTACTTTAGGGTTGGGTCACATGGGGCGAATGTGCTGTCAGCTAACCTGCTGCAGTATACAGTAGCAGCATGGTGGATGACTTTTCTATATATCTCATCCACTTGCTGAGACTCCAACCTACAGCACAAAGTGACCTGCACTGCGGGTTTTGAAGAGGTTTTCCATGGGCTATTTTTTACTTACTGATTTCACTGTTTTTTTGAGTTATACGTCAGGCGTCCGGCTGGCTCCAATACCAGGTAATGTGACAGGAATTGGCACCCTGCTCCTCCTCCCTCCTCTTCATGTTCAATAGTATGGCGCGTATATGGGCACTGGCTTTACTATTGCAATGATGGAGTCTGCTAGCCGCCATATACACGTACATAATATCATTGAACATAGAGAAGAGAAAGGGTGCTGGTTCTGATGACATGACTTGGTATCGTAACCAGCCCGGAAATCTGATGTTCAACATATAAAGACCCTGGGTGGGTAATAAGTAATAAATAGTCAGTAGAAAACCCCTTTAAGTCTGTAGCTTGTCAATTATTGCTGCAGGCTTCACTTACAGTTTTTGATGTTTGTTTGCAATTCAAAGGGCGAAAGCATCAGTAAGACTTGTAGGAATTTCTCCAGGCGTGCCGCAGCACACAACTCGGTGTATAGATGACATTTCATATGTTCATATTATAAATGGTAAATGGCAGAGGTTTAATGGAATTGGTATTTATTTACAGGCACATTCTATAAAATCTCAGAAGAGAGGCATTTCTCCGTTTCTTTTTATTATATGTTGTTATTATTGTAGTTGTGACATTATATAAACCATTAGGGACGAGTCTTCTATATTGCAGCATCTTGGGGAAGGACATGAAGTGACTCCTGTCATGCAGACTCATGTAGTATTGCAGTGTTTGAAGCTGGTATTGGATGAAACAAGTCATTGCTTTTTGGACACAGTGGTCACAAGTACATGTAGAAAACTTGACTGTTAAGTGCTGATGTTTTGCTTCAGTGTATAAATTATCTCTAGACCTGGGCCCTTAGAAGTCACTAGAGCTTGTTCATCCCTGTTCATGTCAGATCATACCTGGAATGAACAGCCAATGCAAGAGTAAAACACATACCATAAAGGTAAACCATGTGGATGCCATTATAGGCCATTGTAGAGGGGAACCAAGCCTAGGTTATTACCATTTTCTATTTGCAGGAGAGAACCTGTGCAGGACTCTCTTCTCCAGAAGAAATGCAGTGGTAGCATACAAGAGGATGGGGAATTGGCTTAAGGGTCATAGAAATGACGTGGAGGGGAAACTTTACACTAGGTTCTTCTGTCCTGGGTGTCAGAAGCCCTGTGTCATTATGTGGAAACCATTTTCTTTTTTTGTTGTGACGCTTGTTCCCTTTCAGTACACCCGAGGGTGCTACCATGACAGAGCACATGGAGGAATTTGGAGCTGATTTTGAAGTGGAAGAGTGAAGAAATCAGGCGATACCTTATTACACCAGGTCTGAAGAAGAGAGCTAGCACTCTGGAAAGCTCACTATTAAATATACTCAATTAGCCTCTAAAAGGTATCGCCTGATTTCTTCACTCTTCCATTACTTTCTATAGCTAACACGGTACAACATTACTCTACGAGCTGATTTTGAGGCAGAATCTGCTTCGGCTTTTCCCACAGGTTCCACGGGGCCAAATAAGGAAATTGTGGCGTATGATCCAATTTATTTTATTTATTGGATCATACCCCTAGATAGTTAAAATATGGTAGAATAGTACAAGTACACAAGATAATCCAAGCTTCAATATAGTACCAGACATAATACACCCCTAACTGTAGCAGCCAATGTCGATCCACTGTACCAGCCAATGGGTGTGTTTGGTCCGCAAAATGGACCAAAATAATGTATGTCTTTGCATATTGGCATACACTAATTGAATTCAGTGGGACTGTGTGCTGTATGTGGAGAATCACCGAAGTGTGAATAAGGCCTTATATGTCCGCAGATTCTCTGATGGGCAGGGTTTTGCATGAATTTATTTGCAGAATACATTGTGTTAACTGGTAACTGTGCTTTCTCAGTCTGTAGATTCCAGCCTTGGGGGCCTGTCCAGATCCAGCACCGTGGCTAGCCTTGATACTGACTCTGCTAAAAGCTTTGGTAAGTTACTCTCCAAGCTAACCCAAGGTGATTAAACTAATTCTCCATGCTCTTGTGGTCACCGGAGAAGTGGACAGTAGTGCCAAACGTGCTAGGCCCTGGCCATATAAATGGCATGAGCTGCAGACACAGCAGCACCCATATGTACTTTGTTTTAAAGAGGACCTTTCACGTCCTCATGTATATGCTGTTTTACATACTGCTAGAAAGCCGACAGCGTGCTGAATTCAGCGCACTTCCGGTATGTGCCCCGGGACTGGAGATATCGGGGGTCTTAGTTTCACGGTTTACCTTCAGAAGGGCGTTCCTGACAGTCTAGCTGCGCTGTGAGGAACGCCCTCCCCGACAGTTCTCGTTCATAGACTTGTATTGGGGGGGGGGGGCGGCGTTCTTCACAGCTGAGCAACATCGCCACGCAGTAAGGAACCCCCCTCTCTGTACAGCGCTATGGGCAAGTGCCGGTGATCCTTGACAGTGGGGTACCAGTAATAGAACCCCAAAATTCATCAGTGGAGTATGCTAAGGAAAGGCCATCAGAAATCTCCAGAAAACCCCTTTAATTGAAGCAATTTTCCAACTAGAGTACCCAGTTTCTGGGTCCGTGCAGGGTATGTAAAGCATTGCTGGGATGCAGCTTCAAAATGGAGCAGGTGGGTACATACTACAGAATAATGTCCCCAGCTGTGCCACGTGCTCCATTCACGTACGCTACAGAGGTCTTAGCACAGGGTGTCAAGTGTCTCAGACATCTGTATCTCACAGTGATAAATGTGTGCGTCTCCTTTAAAAAGCTTGGAGCGATTGCATAAAACAAGCTCACAGGAAGTGCACTTCCTCTCATCGCTGCAGAGATAGCTCAGTAGCCCACGATGCAATGTTATATGAATAATGCAGGCCACAGGGCAGGACTCAAGAGTGCATAAGAGAAGTAATTGGGCACTGTCAGCGCAGGTAATGCTTGTGTGTATTTGTGTATATTAACCTCTTCATCTCTGCTCCTCTCAGGACAAGCCTCGAATAATTCAGAGCCCTGTGCGGAGTTTAAGGTGAAATATGTGGGATCCATTGAAAGAGTAAAGCCAGAAGAAAGCAAGACATTGAAGGGGTCACTGGACCTAATAAATTATATTGATGTTGCCCAGGTAATGAATATATAAGGGAAGAGGCACTGCGAACTGTGGTTAGGCACGAGATTCACAGTTAAATTATGGCATGAAATAATCTACCAGTTGCTTATTAAAGAAGTTTAGGGACCCCCCTCTTGACATCCTTATACACATGCAAACTGAACTAGGACTTGGATGAGTGTAGACAGGGGGAAGGTACCGCTGCAAGGTACCATAGTGAAGGCTAATCTTCCCTGGGAAGAAAAGAATCAGGCATGTTCATACTCAGCAGACCGATCTTTCTTTCTCCCGATGGCTGGTGTTGGAGGGAGTGTCAGAAGGTCCCCATACACATTAGATGGTCAGCTGTTCCAAGCAAAATCATTGAATTTGTTTGCCATTAATCCATTATGTGGGGCCAGTTTAAGGCTGGATCAGTGACCAGTTTTGCTAACATTGCTTTGATCCTCTTTCAGCCAGTGGGATAGGTTTATTGTCAGTGTTTAGAGTCTTAGACTTTGTACTTTATAGCAGCATTTCATCACTTACACCTTTATAGACATACTGGGGGGAATTTATTAAGACTGGCTTTCTGTACACCTGTCTTATTCAAGTCCCCGACTGATGTGAGATTCACCTGAATTACAGAGACTCTGACCACTTAATAATTCAGGTTCACTGCTGTACGCCAGAATTAAAAATCAACGCCAGTCGGGAACTGGCACAGATTTCAGTTATAACAAGTATAGGTATACAAGTTATAGCAAATTTTTTGACTGAGGCGTTCCCACTTTGGCCTGCCTAGGTCTCTGCCCACTTTAATAAAAAGTGGCTAAGAAGAAAGAATATGGTGCAAGACAGGGCCATGTGATAAAGATGTGCGGCATTTGCACCCTCCTATTCTAGAAAACTGGTGTAGATGGGTTAGCAAGTTCCCCCTGTTATATCTGTTAGCTACCCATTGATGATTTTGTTCTCCATTTTAGCAAGATGGAAAACTTCCTTTTGTGCCTTCAGATGAAGATTTCATTATGGTGGTTTCAAAATACGGCATCAAAGTAACTACCATGGATCAGTATGTAAGTGACCGGAGATACCACGCCTTTACATTGCTATTGTGTTACATCAGCTGAATGTATACATCGCCTTTAACAGGTCATCTGGTCGTCTGCAGCTTGGCCTTTGCATATTTTCGCAAGTCTAATATGGGTGTATTTTGCAACTGTATTGTGGCCAACTATCCCGATGTCTGTTATCATGTTCCACTTTTCTTTTTTACATCTTGACTTCCGCTATACATATCTGCAAGAAACTGGAATCCATGATCATTATCAGTATAATGACTGTCTCTCTGCTGTCTCTAACATCATGTCTTCTCTTTATCTGAAATTGAATCTTTCTAAAACTGAACTTCTTGTGTTCCCTCCATCTACTAACCGAACTAACCCTGATATCTCCATTTCTGTTTGTCGCCTTACTATTACCCCGAGGCGGCATGCCCGCTGTCTGGGGGTTGTATTTGATTCAGATCTCATCTTTACGCCACATACAGTGGGGAAAAAAAAGTATTTAGTCAGCCACCAATTGTGCAAGTTCTCCCACTTAAAAAGATGAGGCCGTCCTGTAATTGTCATCATAGGTAGACCTCAACTATGGGAGACAAAATGAGAAAACAAATCCAGAAAATCACATTGTCTGATTTTTAAAGAATTTATTTGCAAATTATGGTGGAAAATAAGTACACATGTGAACAAAATTGTTGGTACCCCTCGTTTAATGAAAGAAACACCCACAATGGTCACAGAAATAACTTGAATCTGACAAAAGTAGTAATATATAAAAATTCTATGAAAATGAGCAAATGAAAGTCAGACATTGCTTTTCAACCATGCTTCAACAGAATTTTAAAAAAAAGAAAACTCATGAAACAGGCCTGGACAGAAATGATGGTTCCCTTAACTTAATATTTTGTTGCACAACCTTTTTGAGGCAATCACTGCGATCAGACGATTCCTGTAACTGTCAATGAGACTTCTGCACCTCTCAGCAGGTATTTTGGCCACTCCTCATGAGCAAACTGCTCCAGTTGTCTCGGGTTTGAAGGGTGCCTTTTCCAGACGACATGTTTCAGCTCCTTCCAAAGATGCTCAATAGGATTTAGGTCAGGGCTCATAGAAGGCCACGTCAGAATAGTCCAATGTTTTCCTCTTAGCCATTCTTGGGTGTTTTTAGCTGTGTGTTTTGGGTCATTATCCTGTTGCAAGACCCATGACCTGCGACTGAGACCAAGCTTTCTGACACTGGGCAGCACATTTCTCTCTAGAATCCCTTGATAGTATTGAGATTTCATTGTACCCTTCACAGATTCAAAACACTCTGTGCCAGATGCAGCAAAGCAGCCCCAGAACATAACAGAGCCTCCTCCATGTCTCAGAGTAGGGACAGTGTTCTTTTCAAGATATGCTTCATTTTTCCATCTGTGAACATAGAGCTGATGTGCCTTGCCAAAAATTTTGATTTTTGTCTCATCTGTCCATAGGACATTCTCCCAGAAGCTTTGTGGCTTGTCAACATGTAGTTTATATATTATTACTTTTGTTAGATTCAAGTTATTTCTGTGACCATTGTGGGTTTTTCTTTCATTAAACGAGGGGTACCAACAATTTTGTCCACGTGTGTATTTGGTCAATAACAAATCTCAATACTTTGTTCTATATCCTTTGTTGGCAATGACAGAGGTCAAACGTTTTCTGTAAGTCTTCCCAAGGTTGGCAGACACTGTTGCTGGTATGTTGGCCCATTCCTCCATGCAGATCTCCTCTAGAGCAGTGATGTTTTGGGGCTGTCGCTGGGCAACAAGGACTTTCAACTCCCTCCAAAGGTTTTCTATGGGGTTGAGATCTGGAGACTGGCTAGGCCACTCCAGGACCTTGAAATGCTTCTTACGAAGCCACTCCTTCGTTGCCCTGGCGGTGTGCTTGGGTCATTGTAATGCTGAAAGACCCAGCCACGTTTCATCTTCAATGCCCTTGCTGATGGAAGGAGGTTTGCACTCAAAATCTCACGATACATGGCCCCATTCATTCTTTCATGTACACGGATCAGTCGTCCTGGTCTCTTTGCAGAGAAACAGCCCCAAAGCATGATGTTGCCACCCCTATGCTTCACAGTAGGTATGGTGTTCTTTGGATGCAACTCAGCATTCACTCTCCTCCAAACACCACGAGTTGTGTTTCTACCAAACAGTTCTACTTTGGTTTCATCTGACCATATGACATTCTCCCAATACTCTTCTGGAACATCCAAATGCTCTCTAGCAAACTTCAGACGGGACCTGATATGTACTGTCTTAAGCAGGGGGACACGTCTGGCACTGCAGGATCTGAGTCCCTGGTGGCGTAGTGTGTTACTGACGGTAGCCTTTGTTACATTAGTCCCGGCTTTCTGCAGGTCATTCACTAGGTCCCACCGTGTGGTTCTGGGATTTTTTCTCACCGTTCTTGTGATCATTTTGACCCCACGGGGTGAGATCTTGCGTGGAGCCCCTGATCGAGGGAGATTATCAGTGGTCTTGTATGTCTTCCATTTTCTAATTATTGCTCCCACAGTTGATTTCTTCACACCAAGCTGCTTGCCTATTGCAGATTCAGTCTTCCCAGCCTGGTGCAGGTCTACAATTTTGTTTCTGGTGTCCTTCCACAGCTCTTTGGTCTTCACCATAGTGGAGTTTGGAGTGTGACTGTTTGAGGTTGTGGACAGGTGTCTTTTATACTGATAACAATGTCAAACAGGAGCCATTACTACAGGTAATGAGTGGAGGACAGAGGAGCCTCTTAAAGAAGAAGTTACAGGTCTGTGAGAGCCAGAAATCTTGCTTGTTTGTAGGTGACCAAATACTTATTTTCCACCATAATTTGCAAATAAATTCTTAAAAAATCAGACAATGTGATTTTCTAGATATGTTTTCTCATTTTGTCTCTCATAGTTGAGGTCTACCTATGATGACAATTACAGGCCGGCCTCATCTTTTTAAGTGGGAGAACTTGCACAATTGGTGGCTGACTAAATACTTTTTTTCCCCACTGTATTCAGACACTTGCACGCTCTTGCCACCTGCACCTTAAAAACATCTCTAGAATTCGCCCTTTTCTCACGGTGGAAACATCAATAACCCTCATTGTCGCTCTGATTCTCTCTCATCTTCACTATTCCAATTCTCTTCTAATTGGGCTTCCTCTTACTAAACTCTCCCCTCTACTGAATGTGGCGGCCAGACTCATCTTTCTGTCAAACCAGTACACAGATACATCTACCGTGTGTCAGTCACTGTATTGGTTGCCCATCCATCACAGAATACAATATAAAATTATCACACTGACCCAAAAATCCATCCATAGCGCTGCACCCCCCCTATATCTCCTCTCTCATCACTGTCTACTACCCTAACCGTCCTCTCCGTTCTGCCAATGACCTTAGACTTGCATCCTCTGTTATCCGATCATCCCAGTCCCATCTCCAAGACTTTTCTCGAGCTGCACCGGTGCTCTGGAATGCTTTACCCAAGACAATCCGATTAATCCCCAACTACAGCAGCTTCAAAACTGCCCTAAAATCACATCTGTATGGTCAGGCTTATTATGTGCCCTGATCACAGTGTAGTGTGCGGAGGTGTAGAACAATAACACCTTTTATCCTTCCTCCTCTGTTCCTCAGATCCTGGCCCCTCCATCTAGAAGTTACACTGCACTCCTTGCTCTTAGTATATGTTTATTCACAGATACTGGCTGCTGACGGGTTCATACAGCTTCAGTTACACAACCTTTTCTATTAAAAGATGGCTGGACCATGGTAGCAAACAAGCCCTCTGACCTCTTGTGTCCCTCTATCTCCTCATAGAATGTAAGCTCTTGTGAGCAGGGCCCTCACTCCTATTGTTTGATATGTTTATTTCGTTGTCACATTGTAATGTCTCATACTGTCTGTTCATGTGTCCTCTGATTTGTAAAGTGCTACAGAATATGCTGGCGCTATAGAAATAAAGTTATTATTATTATTTATATTGACTCGTTCCCTTGGTTTCAGGATGTGTTGCACCGGCACCCGCTCTATCTCATTGTCTCAATGGTTTGCTATGATGATGGGCTTTTAGCTGGAAAGAGTTTGCTTGCTCTGAAGACCAAAGATGCCAGTGAGGACCAATGTAGCCTGTGGGTTTATCAGTGTGCCAATCTGGTGAGTATTGGTTTATTCCTATAAACCAAGACAAATCGTAGATCTGGAGTGTGTGTTCTATTCCTTGAAGTTTCCAATACTCATCCGTCTACTATATACATTATAGGAACATGCCCAGTCCATATGTAAGGTACTCTCCACAGCATTTGACTCTGTTCTCACTGAGAAGACACGAGTGCCTGCAGAATGACTCGGCCTGCCCTACAAGGACTATTCCGGAATGTCTTATACAGAAGAAAGCCTTCTTCCAGGATTTGTGAGGACTTGTGTAGACCACAGAGCTATATTTTTATATTCACTTATTGCTGCAGTTACTAAAGTAACTCCCAGTCCTGTGATGTCATTGGCTTTGAGCGTCCAGGCCATGTCAGGTATGAAGCGTCCATCCTCCTGGGTGGAGGTGTAATGGTACAATATTTATCTATGTATGTAAAGATACCCATAAAAGAGTGTACTAAGGGCAGGGACCAATACCGACTCTCCAAGCTGGTATAAAACTACAACTCTCAGCGGGCCCCGACAGACCATAAAAGCTATCGTTTTACCACAGGCTGGTAGCCATTACTTTTACTCTGTCCTGTGACTACATAATGTGACCTAGTAGTCGCAGATGGGACAATCCAGAACAATGGAGGTTTAAATTGCTCTGACAGGTTCCCTTAAATATTGCAGTGGTGCTAGGATATTGTCTCCTTGAAGATCCTGCCTGAAAGTTATAGGTACATAATACTTAATGTTTCTGTTGGTGCTGATATACTCTTTTTAATTGCTTTTTTTCAGCCAGACTATTCCTTACCATCACATTCCAGGTGGAATAACATCCATATCTGCTGGTATTTGTGCCCATTGCAGCTGGCTATATTTTTTACATATTTAGCTGCTTTCCATTGTGTGGTATATACGACTGATCAAAACCGGTGCAAAGTTACCGAGGACATTCAATCAGGTCGCTGCTAACTTTCCAAAAATCCTTTGGAAAATAAATAGTGGAATTTGATATGGCCAACTTATCCTTTTTACCTTTGCTCTGATTTTATAAGTCTTCCCCTATGTTTACACATGGGTATCCTTGTTGGACTGGATTTTTAAGCCTCTATATCTATAAACTGTAATCTTAATTTTTATGTAGGTCCCTGGGCTACCTCCACTCACAGTCCATCATGGAAGCCAGTCATGTGACAGACATCTGGGAATCAAGGGTGTATCTATCTTTATAAAGACTGGCGTATTCAATACTGGTCTTCATATCCCCTGTACCAGCGGAAGAGCCACCTACTTTATGGAAAGGTGCATGCCTCTTCATAAATGTGACGGCTTTTCTACCAGGCCATGTGCCTGTGATGAAATGTACGTCAGCTTGTAGCAGTGAACTGGTGTAAGTATTAACTCCAGTGCACCTCCTGCGCCTATTTTGTTCTTATGAAAGTGGCATGGGAGGTGCAAAAACGCCAGTAGTGACAACAAACGAGGTTTGCAACTTTTTTCACATCATATATGAATAATAATTCTCCCCCATTATGTTAGATGGTTTGCAGTATGCAGTTTTCTCCAGTACTTAGACTGCGAGGTCACATAAGAGACACGTGTTTGGTGAGAGGGCAGTGTCTGCACCCTGCAGTTGTAGTAATGCCTCTGCTATGGTTTGTGCTGCTCCTGGCACATATGTATCCCTCTGTGTCACGCAGTGACCTGTGTTATGTGCAGGACTGGTCACACTAATGGGAGAGGTGTCTGGCAGTAGTTTTACAGAATAACAGGAGATACAGCTGGGTGTATTTAGCTTTACCAAGCATGCACTGTGGGAGTTGTAGACTTTACACCTCTACTATATAATAGTATGGTGTAGATGAGCAATGTACCCAAATGCAATGCAAGATGTGTCTTATAGGATCCCAGCTATGATAGGGTTGTTTCTGTCATGCTTTGCTGCCGGATTCTGACCCATTTAGTAAACCTTACTGAAACACTTATGACAGGTGTTTATGTCAACTTACAAAACTCTGGCTATGTATGGTATGAACAAGTAGGCAGCCTACCATTTGGCTTATAGGGTTTCTCTGCCTAAACTGTGCTGTGATTTAGGCATTTATTGTGTACGCATCCATACATCTTAAAGGGAACCTGTCTGCTGCTTTTTTTTTCCACCCTAAACAGCCCCCATCATGGGTAGTAGTAAGTTTCCATCTTGGCTATGCTGTCCCTCACTGAGCTTTCTTTTGCAGAAAAGTAAAAGGTATAACTTTTTAAAAGCTGAGAAAGTGGTATGGTAAGTGGGCTGTAAGTAGTCACGGCGGGTGGGACTCTGCTTCAGATCAGTCACGTCCTGTGAGGTGTGATCCACGTGTCCCTCAATGACATAAGGTCTCTTCCTATCAAAACAGCACCTGTTGAGGGTGGAAAAACCACCTGACAGGTTCGCTTTAGGCTGAAGCCCCACGTTGCGAAAACGCTGCATTTTACATTACCTGCAACGTGGATGGGATTCTGGCTAATCCTATCTATACATTGCAAAAAAAAAAAAAAAATCCACTCTGGAAAATGTAGCACATGAGTTATACCTGCGGAAATGCTGGCGTTTTCCATATAGGTATAATGGGGGCAGAAAGTCTACAGAGAAAAACTCTGGACTTTGATAAACACCACAATTAATTTCCACCGTGTTTTTTTTCTCTCCAGAGTTTTGCTACGCAGGGTCTTATCCTTAATGCTGCTTTTCACTTTGTGGTACACCTTAATAATTTTGATAGATTTTTTTTGTAACATTTTGCATTATTGTCTTGTGTCTGTCACCAAAGGTCATAAAATATATTTTGCATTATAATAAACCTAAAGAAAAAGGAATAAAAAAAAAAAAAAAAAAAAGTGTTGCGGCTTGTGTATATACTTGTATGTATGGACTTCTGGTTTTATTGCATAAACATTATAAAAAACAAAATAACATTTTTCATATTCAGTGCCAGCATTGAAATTTGGTGGTTTCCAATAGTTTCACAAGTCATAGCACCAGAGAAGAGAGTGTGGGCTCATGGGCCAGCAGGGACATAAACCTGGAAGAGCCCGATTATACAGGGGGCTACTGGAGAAGCCAGTGACAGCATCGGAGTGGCTTTTTTTTTTTTTTTTTTTTTTTTTAGGGATATACCTTCTATAAAAAGGCATGGCTAAATATATTAATATCAGACTAGACTCCTATATTAATTTCAGACCCCAACCCAGACCTCATTTATTAGTACCAGACCCCGAACTTGGTCTAAATTTCAGATCAAAGAAGAAAAAAAAAAAATTTAGACCCCAGTGCAGACTATAATAACTACTCTCCTTCAAAGGTTCATCTAGGCTTTATAGGGGTTGTCCAGTTAGGGTTATCTTGTGACCAGATAACAGCTTTAACAAATACATTTTTTATATTAACCTTCATGCATGTGTGTATCTATCTATATATATATATTTGATAGATATATATATATATATATATAACCAATTTCTATTGAAAACGATCAATATACATAGGCTTGGACACTCAGTCTTTCCTCAGATCACCAGGACGGTTACCATTCCAAGCACAATTTATCAGTTGAAGACACAACACGAGCGCCCTCTAGTGTTCACAAATACAAAGAACAACTTGACAATTACAGTAAATCTGTTCTGTTCCACATAATTTAAAATGTTTTTAGGTTTTCCTAAGTTCTGTTACTAAGAATACCCCCTTTAAGACAAAAAAGTGTCTTTATGATAAATAAAATGATTTGTATCTTTTATACAAGAAATCAACTTCAATTAACCCAGTGCTCTAAAATCTGTGGATCTTAAAGGGGGTTTTCCCATCATAGGGTTTCACAAGCTCTCCTGTCTCCTCCATGTACTGGTTGACGGACAGTACAGGCCAATGTTTCCAAAACTAAACTGCAGTTATATCTGGATGGAGATATATATATATATATATATACACAGTACAGACCAAAAGTTTGGACACACCTTCTCATTCCAAGAGTTTTCTGTATTTTCATGACTATAAAAATTGTAGATTCCCACTGAAGGCATCAAAACTATGAATTAACACATGTGGAATTATATACTTAACAAAAAAGTGTGAAACAACTGAAAATATGTCTTATATTCTAGGTTCTTGAAAGTAGCCACCTTTTGCTTTGATTACTGCTTTTCACACTCTTGGCATTCTCTTGATGAGCTTCAAGAGGTAGTCACCTGAAATGGTTTTCACTTCACAGGTGTGCCCTGTCAGGTTTAATAAGTGGGATTTCTTGCCTTATAAATGGGGTTGGGAACATCAGTTGTGTTGTTCAGAATTCAGGTGGATACACAGCTGATAGTCCTACTGAATGGAGTGTTAGAATTTGTATTATGGCAAGAAAAAAGCAGCTAAGTAAAGAAAAACGAGTGGCCATCATTACTTTAAGAAATGAAGGTCAGTCAGTCCGAAAAATTGGGAAAACTTTGAAAGTGTCCCCAAGTGCAGTGGCCAAAACCATCAAGCGCTACAAAGAAACTGGCTCACATGAGGACCGCCCCAGGAAAGGAAGACCAAGAGTCACCTCTGCTGCGGAGGATAAGTTCATCCGAGTCACCAGCCTCAGAAATCGCAGGTTAACAGCAGCTCAGATTAGAGACTAGGTCAATGCCACACAGAGTTCTAGCCGCAGACACATCTCTACAACAACTGTTAAGAGGAGACTGTGTGCAGCAGGCCTTCATGGTAAAATAGAAGCTAGGAAATCACTGCTAAGGACAGGCAACAAGCAGAAGAGACTTGTTTGGGCTAAAGAACACAAGGAATGGACATTAGACCTGTGGAAATCTGTGCTTTGGTCTGATGAGTCCAAATTTGAGATCTTTGGTTCCAACCACCGTGTCTTTGTGCGACGCAGAAAAGGTGAAGGAATGGACTCTACATGCCTGGTTCCCACCGTGAAGCATGGAGGAGGAGGTGTGATGGTGCTTTGCTGGTGACACTGTTGGGGATTTATTCAAAATTGAAGGAATACTGAACCAGCATGGTTACCACAGCATCTTGCAGCGGCATGCTATTCCATCCGGTTTGCGTTTAGTTGGACCATCATTTATTTTTCAACAGGACAATGACCCCAAACACCTCCAGACTGTGTAAGGGCTATTTGACCAAGAAGGAGAGTGATGGGGTGCTACGCCAGATGACCTGGCCTCCACAGTCACCAGACCTGAACCCAATCGAGATGGTTTGAGGTGAGCTGGACCGCAGAGTGAAGGCAAAAGGGCCAACAAGTGCTAAGCATCTCTGGGAACTCCTTCAAGACTGTTGGAAGACCATATCAGGTGACTACCTCTTGAAGCTCATCAAGAGAATGCCAAGAGTGTGCAAAGCAGTAATCAAAGCAAAAGGTGGCTACTTTGAAGAACCTAGAATATAAGACATATTTTCGGTTGTCTCACACTTTTTTGTTAAGTATATAATTCCACATGTGTTAATTCATAGTTTTGATGCCTTCAGTGTGAATCTACAATTTTTATAGTCATGAAAATACAGAAAACTCTTGGAATGAGAAGGTGTGTCCAAACTTTTGGTCTGTACTGTATATATATATATATATATATATATATAACACACACAGTACAGACCAAAAGTTTGGACATCTTCTCATTCCAAGAGTTTTCTGTATTTTCATGACCATAAAAATTGTAGATTCACACTGAAGGCATCAAAACTATGAATTAACACATGTGGAATTATATACTTAACAAAAAAGTGTGAAACAACCGAAAATATGTCTTATATTCTAGGTTCTTCAAAGTAGCCACCTTTTGCTTTGATTACTGCTTTGCACACTCTTGGCATTCTCTTGATGAGCTTCAAGAGGTAGTCACCTGATATGGTCTTCCAACAGTCTTGAAGGAGTTCCCAGAGATGCTTAGCACTTGTTGGCCCTTTTGCCTTCACTCTGCGGTCCAGCTCACCTCAAACCATCTCGATTGGGTTCAGGTCTGGTGACTGTGGAGGCCAGGTCATCTGGCGTAGCACCCCATCACTCTCCTTCTTGGTCAAATAGCCCTTACACAGTCTGGAGGTGTTTGGGGTCATTGTCCTGTTGAAAAGTGGGATTTTTGTGTACTCACCGTAAAATCCTTTTCTTGTTGTATTCACTGGGGGACACAGCACCATGGGTATAGACCTGGTCACTAGGAGACAAGACACTAGAGAAAAGAAAGCTGTTGGCTCCGCCTCCAGGCTATGCCCTGCCACAACCACTGTGCATGAATCAGTTTGTACCGTAGCAGTAGGAGAGAGAGACACAAAGGAACATGGAACCAACAACCACCAACAATGCCCGAACCCAAAAAGGAACCAACACAGTTCGGGCAGGAACACTGAAAAAAACAAGGGAGGGATCTGTGTCCCCCAGTGAATACAACGAGAAAAGGATTTTACGGTGGGTACACAAAAATCCCACTTTCTCGTCTACTTCACAGGGGGACACAGCACCATGGGATGTCCTAAAGCAGTCCCAGAGGGTGGGAATAACACGGCCATGCAAACCTGTAATACTCAACCACTTCCAGAAACTTACAACCCAAATTGGCATCAGCAGAGGCCACAGAATGGATCTGGAGAAACTTAGAGAAAGAGGATGGAGGCCCAGTGGGATACTTACAGACCTGGGAAGCAAAAGCCTGATGCCGGAGGCCCCGGGAACTCCAACAGCTCTAGAGGAGAGAGCCGTCACACGGGAAGGCAGAGCCGTACTCTTAAATCGATAGGTCTCCCTAATCTCAGACCAAAGCCATCGGAAGATGGGAGCTCTGGAAGCAGGCAGGCCCTGGCAAGGGCACTCAGGGAGAATGAGCAAAGCGTCCGAACAAGAGAAAGGATCCGTGAGGAACAGTATACACGCAAATTGCCCGGGCAACAACCGGGCAGGGAAGAGCAAGCACTCACATGGACGCCTGAGGACCGAGCAGAAAGAGGGCAAGACCAAGTCCTCGAAGTGGAAGCAGGAAAAACACCCTAAGAAAAAAAGACTGTGGCAGACAGAGGAAAACCTTATCCTTGTGGAGGACCAGAAAGGGAGGCTGCCGATAAAAAGGGGCAGCCAATCAGGGACCCCTGCGGATGGAGGTAATGGCCACCAGAAACTCATTCTACCAGGACAGAAGGCAAAAAAAGGGATATCATAGGCTCGAAGGGGAGAACCTGAAGCACCTTACAGATGAGGTTAAGATCCCACGGATCCAAGGGTTCCAAAGGAGCACAGAGTGGCACTCCTGTAAGGAAAGTCTTTTAAAAAGAAAGAAGACTAAGACCTTGATCCAGACCAGACTGGAGAAGATCCGATGAGAATCGTTACTCTTCCAACGGTGGACGTAAGCCTTCCACGTTTGATGGCAGATCTAAGCTATCTGGAACTTCCGGGCCTTGAGTATGTTAGAATAACAAACTCCGAAAAACCCACGACGCCTCAAACCTCGGATTCAACAGCCACGCCGTGAACGCAGCTGAGTCAAGGTGGGGTGGAACAGCAGTCCTTGAGACAGAAGGTCGACCATCAGAGGAAGAGGCCAGGAGCATCCGCCAACAGGAACATGAGATCCACATACCAGACCCGGCAGGGCCAATCTGGTGCCACCAGGATAGCTTGAACCCCCTTGGTCTTGAGATTCTGGAGGACCCAAGGGAGAAGAGGAAGTGAAAAACCGAACTTAGAAGAGCGCCAGCGGTGATGGCTCGAGGATCCAGAGGCCTGGCAATTTAGCCGGGGACCTTGTGGTTCCGGCGGAGGCTAAAAAGGTCGACGTTTGTCACACCACAGCGGGAGCACAGTGGATGGAAGATCTGCAGATAAAGCGACCCTCGCCCGGAGCAATATTTTCTCGACTCAAGTAGTCTGCCACCCAGTGGTCCACGCAGAAAAAAGGATGACCACCGAAAGAGCTGGAACAAGGCGCTCCACCCAAGGAAGAAATTGTGAGGCTTCTAGTAAGGCCGCACCGCTCCTGGTGCCCCGCTGAGGGTTCAAGTAGGCGACCATGGAGGAGAGGTCAGTCTGGACTGTGACAGATGTCCTTGGAGAAGAGAGGTCCAAGGAGTAAGGGCAAATAAGATAGCCCTGGGATCCAGCAGGTTGAACCAGAGGGAGGAATCGGCCCTGGACCACAGGCCCTGAACAATCAAAGCATCGAGGACCACTCCCCAGCCGGGGAAATTGGCGGCAGTGGGAATCACCTACCAACAGAGGGGAAGAAGGACTTCCCTTGAGAAATTTCTGGGGAGGAATATACACTAAAGAATCTCTCAGTGAACCAAGGTGGAAAGAGAACCAAGCAGATGAGGCTGTCCGGAGATTTGTCCCAGCAGGCCGTAATCTTCAAGAGGAGAGAACGACAGAGTGAATGAAAGGTACAGCCTAGAAGGTTGAGGCCATCGTGCGCAGGACCCACATGCCGATTCAAAGAAAGCAAGGAGAGTACCTCCGAAGGTGGGACACTCAGGATCTTGGCCTCCGGAGGGAGAATCACACCCTGGAGCGAGCAGAGGATCATGTCCCGGATTCCATGTGCTTAGAGGACACGAGACATCCTCATTGATGAGCCAGCAGAACCGGCGAAGAACAACCAAGGTGAACCACAAGCTGGTCAGATTGTCTGACCTGGAGGGGCTTCACCAGGAGGTCGTCAAAGTCTGGAAACACGGCAGCACCTCTGACGCAGAGGATGGCCATGAGAGACACCATCACTGAGGGAAAAAAACCCCGGTGGCAGAGGCCAGCCTGAAGGGGAGAGAGACAACTGGAAAGGTCAAGGATCCACAGCAAAACGAAGAAACCGCTGACGGCACAGCGCGATGATGTAGATGGACGAAGAATTCGCCCATCTCCAGGGAAGGCACCACAGACTGCATAGACTACAACGGAGCCTGCAGGCATGGAAGAACCTGTGGAGCCCTTTCAGGTCCATGATGGTACAGAGGAAGCCGTCCTTCTAGGCGAATGGAGAACAGGTAGGAATAGTAACCCCGGATACACTCTGAAACGGGAACAGGGACGCTGACTCCCTGCCGCTGGAGATTGGAGACAGCCTGGATTGTCCGACATAGCGAAGGCAAAGAGACTCCAGCGAAAACTGGAGTAGCCGGACGACACAGCCTCTCAGGCCCAGGCTCCAGACGTCCCGCCATTTAAGATGCCCAGAGAGGGGAAAAAACTTCATGCCGAGGAGGCTAGGAAGAGGAAGACCTGGACGAACTGGTCCAGAACCGCCAGGGAGGCCTGGACTTGAAAGAAGCTTTCTGGAGCAGGAGAACGGCTGACACATAGGACGCCTCTGAGGGAGGAAGAATCTATTCCCCTGTGGCCTCAGGGATAAGCTTCTTGACGCCCTTAACAAAAAATTTGGCCCAGGACGACCTGGAAAGGGAGAAGGGCTGCGTTCGCCTTCTTGGAGGCGGACAAAGTATTCCACAACGGATCCCAACGGTATGGCAGATAATCACTGCATTGGCAGCCGCCTTAGCAGATTTGGGAGGTATCTCTAGTTATTGGGAAGCGTTCAGGATCTCAGAGACGAGTGGCTGGAGGGAAACTGCATCAGGGAGGTTTGACTGAAGCTGTTTGGCCCAGGAAAAGAAGGCCTTGATGACCCAAGAGGCAGCGAAGGAGAGCCGCAGGGAGAAACCAGCCACTACGAAGGCCACCCTGGTGAGGGAAGCCACCTTCTTGCAGCAATACAATAGCCAGCATTTAGGGCAATGCAATGTATCAGCTCTGCATTGCAAACAATACAACAGATGCGATCCGATCTCACTCCGAGGGATCACTGAGGTAGGCAAAGTCCGCTCAAGGCAGACTAGAAGCCTTGGAGAGCCTAGCTATCATGGGATCCACCGTGGGAGGCTCTTAGAGATAGGAAGGGACACATGGGGCGGCTCGCTGACAAAATGTCAAGACAGGCCAGCTTGCGCTCACTAGTTACTGATATATAAGTACCGTGCGCTAACCAATTGCACCACTGGAGCAACTTGCTTCCCTTACCTCGGATGTTCATCAGCGCCAGCCAGGGAGAGCTAGAGACGTGTGTCACAGCATAGCCTGGCAGAACTGCCCGAGCTCACCTTCCACTTAGAGACACACAGGTCAAGGGAAGGGATGTCCGATTTCCTAGTCGAAGACAGAGGATGGTCCAGGGAGAAGTCACTGTGCCCTTAAGATGATATCAAACATCCAGTGGCAGAAAGATGTCCACTTAAGAGGATGAGTCCGGGTCCTCAGAGATCTGTAGGGTCTCTATCGCATAGATGACTCCCGCGTAGCAGCAGATATAGATGAGCCTAGCTGAAGCTCCGAGTCGGAGTCAGAGGCGTCCCCAGTTAAGTAGACCGAGCAGAGGGAGGGAGGTATCCGCCTGTCGGAGTGGAGCCGTGAGCTGAGTTCCTATCTGGGGAGTACCCAGAGGAAAGGGTGGCGGACCTTGAACCGTAGGAAGACTTCCTGGTCCTTTTGAGGCTCCTGGAGCTGCGAAGGGAACTATGAGGGTGTCCAGGGAGATCCCAAGAAGCAGCCGACTGAGCGGCGATCTGGGAAAGCAGCCATTCCAAGTTTCCAGCACTGACTAGTTAAGTCTGGTAAGGACACCATGGCCAAGGTTAGGGAGGCCGCCCAATCCGGGGGATGGAAGAACCGGAGAGGGGCCAGGAGGCGGAAGGCAGAGAGCGCACATGGGCTCGGGCTGTCCGCATGGCAACTGTTTTTGATACAGCGGGTGCACGTATAAAAACGTGACGCAACCAGAGGGGCCGGAGGGTGAGAGAGGGAGCCCAAGGAAATTAGGGGTAACCCAGGGGGTTAGCCTACCAGACTGCAAAAGATGGCCGCTCACAAACTGCTGCAGCAAGGGTTCCGCAGGTGCAATGTCTCCTAGGGAACTGGGAGGAGAGTAAGAATCCCTGCTGTCCCAGCAAGCCAAAAAATAAATAAGTCAATAAATAAATTGAGAATATGAGGAGAGCAAAGCTCTTCCCCTGGTAAATACAGGCTCAGTAGCTACTGGGCAGGCTGGATGGCTTGCCAGGACAGCCCCCTGGCCAATGGAAGGCCCTAGGCAGAGTCTGGGTACCAGAAAAGCCCGGGAAAGGGACGGGCCCGTTGCGGCCTAGTTCCCGGCCAGGCCTCTGACTCGCGTAGAACGCGGCCGACCGCGAGGCACCGTCGGCGGCGCGACCGCGAACTCCGGAGGTTCTGTGGAGGCCTGGGAAAAGGTACCGGGGGGCCAGGAAAGAGGGTCCCCACATGTGCGGGGGGGGAACCGGGTGCCCCCCCCCCAACGGGGGCCGCTCGGTAGGAGCGACCAGAAAACCCAAAAACGCCCCAGAAAAAAGGGGCTTATTTACTAAGAAATGGCACTAAGGGGCTGAGGGGAGGTGGAGAGGGCCTGAAGGGGAGATGGAGAGGGGCTGAGGTAACTTTCATACTCACCTGCCTTCTATTCTTCTCATACTCACCAGTCTGGCGTCTTCAGGCGCCGCAGGGTCACCCCCTCGGTAGGACCTCGCACGTGGGAGTGGGGTCACCGGTACTCCGGCCGCTTTCGGGGTGCGGCGAATGGTGAGTGGGGACTGGGTGACCGGTGAGGCTGCTCTTTTGCAGAGCGCTGCGCCCACAGGAGGGAATGACTAGTGTGGCGTACACGCTGACTACCCCCTGCACCTGAAAGAAAGGTAAAACTAAAAACGATGCAAGACAGAAGACCTGAGTCAGGTCGTGTCTGCCTCCTATGACACTAGGTTTCAAACTGATTCATGCACACTGGTTGTGGCAGGGTATAGCCTGGAGGTGGAGCCAACAGCTTTTGCTTTTTCCTAGTGTCTTGTCTCCTAGTGACCAGGTCTATACCCATGGTGCTGTGTCCCCCAGTGAAGTAGACGAGAAAATAAATGATGGTCCAACTAAACGCAAACCGGATGGAATAGCATGCCGCTGCAAGATGCTATGGTAACCATGCTGGTTCAGTATTCCTTCAATTTTGAATAAATCCCCAACAGTGTCACCAGCAAAGCACCCCCACACCATCACACCTCCTCCTCCATGCTTCACGGTGGGAACCAGGCATGTAGAGTCCATTCCTTCACCTTTTCTGCATCGCACAAAGACACGGTGGTTGGAACCAAAGATCTCAAATTTGGTCTAATGTCCATTCCTTGTGTTCTTTAGACCAAACAAGTCTCTTCTGCTTGTTGCCTGTCCTTAGCAGTGATTTCCTAGCAGCTATTTTACCATGAAGGCCTGCTGCTCACAGTCTCCTCTTAACAGTTGTTGTAGAGATGTGTCTGCGGCTAGAACTCTGTGTGGCATTGACCTGGTCTCTAATCTGAGCTGCTTTTAACCTGCGATTTCTGAGGCTGGTGACTCGGATGAACTTATCCTCCGCAGCAGAGGTGACTCTTGGTCTTCCTTTCCTGGGGCGGTCCTCATGTGAGCCAGTTTCTTTGTAGCGCTTGATGGTTTTGGCCACTGCACTTGGGGACACTTTCAAAGTTTTCCCAATTTTTCGGACTGACTGACCTTCATTTCTTAAAATAATGATGGCCACTCGTTTTTCTTTACTTAGCTGCTTTTTTCTTGCCATATTACAAATTTTAACAATCCATTCAGTAGGACTATCAGCTGTGTATCCACCTGACTTCTGAACAACACAACTGATGGTCCCGACCCCATTTATAAGGCAAGAAATCCCCCTTATTAAACCTGACAGGGCACACCTGTGAAGTGGAAACCATTTCAGGTGACTACCTCTTTGAAGCTCATCAAGAGAATGCCAAGAGTGTGCAAAGCAGTAATCAAAGCAAAAGGTGGCTACTTTGAAGAACCTAGAATATAAGACATATTTTCAGTTGTTTCACACTTTTTTGTTAAGTATATAATACCACATGTGTTAATTCATAGTTTTGATGCCTTCAGTGTGAATCTACAATTTTTATAGTCATGAAAATACAGAAAACTCTTGGAATGAGAAGGTGTGTCCAAATTTTTGGTCTGTACTGTATATAGACATAATAGACATACTGATCAAGCACAACAGGGCTCAGCAACTAAGTGCACTTTGCAGAGCTGACAAGTTGCACCATTAGTTGGTAATCACAGTGCAGAGAAGAGAGGGAGCAGAAACCTAGCCACCCTTCCCCCTCCAGAAAACAGGGACTGATGTCACCAGCCCAGCCACTGCTGCTAGATAGCAGAGGTGGTGTCTGAAACCCAGGCAGCAAGCAGTAAACACTGATGAGACAATCAGCTGTATCTGGCAAATGGAGCAATAATAGACAATTATTAAACTTGCAGATTAGTAGGGGTATGAAAGGTTGGATCCCCACGAATCAGGAAAACTGAGAACTTTTGTCCCCTTTTCTGAATGGGGCAGTGGTCGAGCCGCACATGCTACACTCCATTTCAATCAGAGTGCAAGGGAAAGCCAAAGTACGGTATTTGGGCATCTCTGGCACTCCCATTGAAATGAATACAGCAGTGTACATGCTAACCAACATAGACCCCCTCTGATCAGGGGAAGTGAGCAGTCGGACCTCTGCCAATCTGCAAGCTTTCCCCTATCCTATAGAGAAGGGACAACTTGCTTTGATGGTAAAACCCCATACAAATTTGATCCTAGAGATGGGGATAGCCCTTTAATCCCTGCAGGGGTTTGTGGGAAAACATCTCATTTGTTAAAAGTTCATTGTAAAATAAAAGTGGCAACCAGATTGGTCTCCTTGGGGTAACTACGCTACTTCTGAAGTACTTTGCGTAAATCTTCCCCAAAGTACCAGCATAAATAGGATGCTTGTATATTCTGTCCCTTCAAGAGGATAGAAAATGACCACAATGTAACGTGTCCGCCATGAAGAAGCTGTGATATAAAAACGGATTCCAGGTAGGCAGTATAGAGATTTATTGGATTGGTCAGGTTATTTATTAGCAAATCACACAGAGCTAAAAGATTAGTTCCATAAAAAAGTAACGTTAATTACAGTATGTAGAAAAACAAAATGGATTCCTATGAGTCATTAACCATTTAGCTGCAGGTGAGTCTACAGTGCATTGCCCTGCAATGTAATTCGGTTCCTCTGTAACAAGGAGAGGACCTAGGAGTAGAGAGAGCTTTTATAAACCACTGGTCATATAAAGCTAGGATGGTACAAAAGGTACAGAGTACAAGAAGGAGAAGACTGCAGAAATCTCTAGTGTTTAACAGGAATATCTACATCCGATTGGCAACATATTTCCTTAGAAGGAAGAATAAATATACATTAGATGGGAGAGTCCCAGCATAAGTCAGTGCATAGGAGTGTTAGCAGGTAGATGCTGGTCACAGGGCTCTGGTGTGGCGGTATCTGTGGCTCTGGTTCTGCTGGGCTGGGCACAGATACGCTGCAGTACTGGATGGCTTATTCAGCAAAGAAGTGCACAAAAGACACAGGAAAGGCTCCTCTCCGGGACGGCTCGCCTTCTATATGGCCAATCTGTCATGTAAGCAGAAAGAATTGAGACATTAGTTCATAACAGAGTATAGAGCAGTGTTTCTCAACCATTTCAAGAGTAGTACCCCCTAGTGAGAAAAAGTCCCAACCAAGTACCCCCAAAGTAATGAACTGTCATAACTTACTTCTATCAGTTATGTACCCCCATGAGAAACATAATAGCCCCCATACCCAGTGATGTCTATATTACTCCCCACTTTGCTCCCCACTTCCTCTCTGTTCCGGGGCCTGCTGAGATGTTGGCACTCAGTGCCCACAGCAGAGAGGAGAGTGATGAATGCAGCTCACCACCAGCTCCCAGGGCACCACTAACTGCAATGAGTATAGATGGAAGCACTCATTGTGCTTGGCATCCATGGCCATCCATCCTGGGAAAAAGAGACCTGCATGCAGTGCAGCATGTAATAAAGACCAATGGATCTTAGTCGCGGTGTACACACCCTGGGATTATGCCCATCACATGTTGATAACCATATAGATCACATTATCTCTCATGCTGGCAATAGCTGGGGGTGTTGGTCACTATTTGCAAGAGCCGATAATACATTGTTCCCCCAACTTGCAATGACATCGGTCTGAGGTGGTTTCCATTTGAGATGACCTCTTCAATAGAGTTGTATTGGCAACTCAGATGTGTACTTACCCACCACTCATGGTCCTCTTCACCATCCACCACAATGATCTCTCCCTCTGTAAACGTCAGTTCATCCGGGTTGTCAGCTGAACAGTTGTATATTGCCTTCACCCTCTTCGGTTTCACCTTCGCCTGTAGATATAGAAGACATAAGATTATACACAGTGCAGAAAACCCAAGTAGTAACCTAAGGACTGTCTATGCGAAAAGTCCTATTTGGTCAGCTACATAAGCATGAGTGACTCCTAGAAATAATGACATGTTATTGAGTCCTGGATGATTATATTCATCCATGATCTGTACGTTAGGCTCACACACAGGAATTTGGAGAAGAATATGAGGCGGCTTTTTGCCTCAGAATCCTGTCTGAATTCTGGCCCTGGGGTTCTCAGAGCTTTCGCTTTCCATCTGGCTTTGCTTGCGGATTAGCCTCAGGCATAATGGGGCAAAACAGCCCGAGTCTTGTGCACAATCTGCGGGAACCTTCTTATTTTTCAGAATTCTTAAAGGGATTATGTGGTTTAGACACAGACTTTCAAGCAATTATCTAATCTGGAGATTCCCGTGGTTTGGATCCCCTTGTAAATAAAGCATTACATGGTGTGCACTGAAATCAATGGCCCATTCATGTAATGCACAGCCGAGTCTTCAAGAGAGCTGCTATTTGTAAGGACTATCTGTCCCAACTCATATAGAGGGCCCCCCACTCCATTACATCGCCATACCCTGGTAGTGCAGAAAGGTGCAGTCTAAAGCCAAAAAAAGAACCCTGAAAAAGACCTCAATAGTCATCTCATGGCTATTTTAGTAAAAACTACCCATGAAATAACTCATAATCGCAAAACAAGTTTTCTTAAAACTCTATGTTGTACTGTTGTATCTCTACCTAGAAATTTATGAATACACTGACAATTGGATTGTTACCATTCCTTGTCAAAAAGGTGTGTCCCTGCACATTGACATTCTCAGCTCTAACTGGACAATATCAGTCTGTGTAGTGACACACCCTCAACTGGAAACGCCTACTTGTCAATCTACTTATCTATTTCTAATAGGAATAACAGAGGAACAGCACAACACGGAGTTCTAAGAGAGGATGCTCCAGAACTGTTACTACATGGGGAATACACACATTTACTAAAGCAGACATGTCAGGAGAGATGACATATCCTCATTACAGTATGTATTATTGGTAATAGTAAATTTTATAGCATTCCTGGTGAAAAAAAAAATGTCTGTTAATATTATTAATAAATATAAGAATCCACTCTCATATCTATCTGTCACTACAGTTACTTGCCAGTTGAGATTTGCGAGGCATTGGCGCAGGTGGCTGTACAGGCACTGTGGTACCAGGCTTAGGCCCAGGCTGAGAAGGAGCGTCACACAACGGATCACCAACTGTAGAAGAGACAAATAGTTAATTAATGTGACTAATTTATGGAAATGTAGTCATTTTTAGTATACGCTAACGGGGGGCGTAACTCAAGGGGGGTGCAAAAAGTGTGGTCCCACCTGGGCCCAGGAGCCCATAAAGTGACTGTTCACTATATGAGGAGACCAGTACTATAAACAATACAATATAGTTGGGGGCTTGGTACAGATATAGCATTGGGGCTCTCACTATATGAGGAGACCAGTACTATAAACAATACAATATAGTTGGGGGCTTGGTACAGATATAGCATTGGGGCTCTCACTATATGAGGAGACCAGTACTATAAACAATACAATATAGTTGGGGGCTTGGTACAGATATAGCATTGGGGCTCTCACTATATGAGGAGACCAGTACTATAAACAATACAATATAGTTGGGGGCTTGGTACAGATATAGCATTGGGGCTCAGAAGATTTGTTGTCTCTTTAATAATTATTATAGTTTATCATATGATCCTCGTCTCCTAACTGGAAGTGTGGCCAGTCAGAGAGCCAATAAGGGAGACTAGATGGCCTGAGGCTGCTGATAAGTAACATACTTTCCTTAAAGATGGTGGACAGTCCTCAGGAGCCTCATGCCCCCTAGCGGCAACCCAAACCCATCACAATATAATACACCATTTGTTGAGACAGGCATGTCACAAGACAAATGATTGTGGTATTGTATGAAATCGTGTGGTTGTGTTGTGACTTGCAGCCTATTAAAGGAATTGTGCTTGTTACGGACACGTATCCCCATATCTACAAGACAATAGATACATGATCACTGGGGGCCCAACCATCTGGACTGACAGTCATCAGGGTGACCAAAAGTCCCCCCTAAAGCCTCCTTGTGAACGGAGCGCCAGTGCACTTGTGTGAGAGGTGCTCCATTCACTTTCATGGGGCTACTGGCGCTGCCAGAAATTACAGTCCCGGCAGCACCATAGAGTGCAGGTTATGCAAGTGCACTGGCACTCCATTCACAAGTAGGCTTTGGGTGGACTTTCAGTCCCCCTGATTGTTGGGGGACCCAGCAAACATACACTTATTACCTAATCTTTGGAAGGGGGATAACGGTCCTCAACAGCACAACCCCTTTAAAGTTCATGTTAGAAAATCCCTAGATTGTATTGAACTGGCTTCATGAATAATTGGAGCCCTAACCAAATATATAGTAGTTACTGTATATTTATTCACATAAAATTAAAAGTTTCAAAGGATTTATGCTAACATCTAAATTTTAGGAGAGTGACGTCATATCTGCAGAGACAAGTATAGGGAACTCACCAGGATTTGGTAAGGATGATGTGGCTGCAGGCTGGATCTTACCCCCAGGCACAGGCTTCTCACCCCTGATAAAAATTTATCACAAACAGAAATTAAAGACTGCAAAACTGGATGCAAAAGAAAACCAGCGTGGTGATCTGGATAGCCTTCTGGAACAGTATTGCACACACATTGGTTGGAAAATGCAATTTCTTCAGCGCCTCCATGAATAGAAGTGCTCACCATGAAGGACGGCACTAATATTCACGAATAATATCTGGGGTAATAAATGCGCTCCACATTAAAAAAAAGTTATTACAAAAAATTCCAGAATCTTTAGAGCTAGTCCTCATACTCACCCTGGAAGCAGCTTCTTCTGCTGTAGCCTGTTGGGAGGCTGTGGCGGGACCGGAGGTGGTACTGGCTTGTTCTGAGGTACCGGAGGCGGATGGGTCGGTTTGGAGTGCTGGCTCAAGGCTTCTATAACACTGGGTGTTTTTGCCACAGGAGGTGGAGGGGGGTCTGGAATGAGAGCAAGACAATTTATAGACTGTATAATGTATCTCACAGAATACAGGGAAGACAGCGCTCTGGAGGTGCGGACAAGGTGGATGTTAATAGGACGATCAGCATAGATCTTTAACCAGTCTGTGTTCATGTGAAGAATGAGGAAAGCATGCCATACAAGTTCCAGGCCACAGTGGACATACTTGGGTGAAGTATGGGGGGAGAGGTCAGCAGTGGCCTATTGAACATCATTGGATGAGAGCTCTAGGATGAACTTCTTTGGTGCAACATATTACTGCCCCACCTTTTAGGGATTGAGAAGTGACTGAGGCTAATGGAGCCAGATGTCACATTACCAAATGGTCCTCTGTTTTCAGACGCTGAATGGGCATGCAACATGCAGCATCGAACAACTCTAGAAAACAGATGAGGTCAGCCATCTCCGTGAAGAGGCCAGGTAGTGGAGGAGACGATATGGACACAGTACTCAGTCTTGCAGCTGCACATATTGCATTGCAAGCCGTAAGGAGATCATGACAACCATTCATATAGTGCAAGCTGTGACCGGATTATGACAACCATTCATACAGTGCAAACTGTGACTGGATTATGACAACCATTCATACAGTGCAAGCTGTGACCGGATTATGACAACCATTCATACAGTGCAAGCTGTGACCGGATTATGACAACCATTCATACAGTGCAAGCTGTGACCGGATTATGACAACCATTCATACAGTGCAAGCTGTGACCGGATTATGACAACCATTCATATAGTGCTGTAAATCCAACGATCAGAGAACGATCTGGTGGAAGGAGTGAAGCTCACACAGTTAGATACAGGAATACATACAATGCTGACAACGTGGATCTTACACATTGTTATATAGCAAGCAATGCAATTGGCAAGGTGCTGGTGAGTGGTTGACAGGAGGTCACGTACTTGTGGCGGTAGAGGTGACACGCATTGGTGGCACAGGGGGATGAATAGCTGGCGGGTCAGATGACGACCTCTGTCTGCTGCCACTCTCATGTCCTAGTGGATGAGATTTCCACGCTGGGGTATTTGAAGGGGTGTGGTGTATACTACCGCCAAATATGGTCGACTGTACTAGAGGGGACAAAAATCAAGAGGATGGAGGAAAGATTTCCATATATCACACACTAACACAGCAGGCATCCAACAGTCTTATTCCACAGTATACCGACACTACATGTGTACCCTGATCTCTACAGGAATTTACAGCATCTCTGTATAGTCTGCAGAAATTGTAATCATTATAATAAACTTCTAGTTCTCAAATGTCCGGCTGCTCTAGTCACATTCAAAGCTGCAGTAAAATCTCTTCTGAATGCACTTAATGCACACTACAGCACAGACTGTACAGGCCATGAACCAGCAGGGGGCAATAGTACGGAGATTTATACGCTGGATTATTTGACTAGTGGTGTTCTGAATGGCGACATTGTCAGAATCTAAAAGAGAAGCAGCCATTATTTACGGATAGAAAGTAGGAAGCATAGATGGAAGATCTTACTGACTATTTTATGAAGGGAGATCCCAACTGCCTATGATTTATGACTACAGTTAACCAGAAACAAACACAAATTCCCATAGGAAACCAATGTTATAATTCAGTAACAGTAGCCTCCTATATTCTCCAGTGCACTGCTGCAATTGTTTGTGTCTGTATATAATGTGAACAGGGTTAAAAGGGGTATTTTAAGTGTAATTGTACTTGCAGGCACCGCGGTTTTCTTGATGCTGGACCTGGTGGTTCTGAGCTAGTTCTGACCCCAGGTCAAGTTATCAGAACCAGCTCACTGTGTCTCAGTCTCCTCTCCCATGTACGCAGGTAGTTTATCTGTGCTATGGAGGCTGTTTTATTATGGTAAAGCCATCCCCCATAGCACAGGTAACTAGGAGTGAAAAGGGAAAAGCAAGGAGGAGGCGGAGAGACCCAAGGGGCTGGTTCTGATTGTGTAACCAAGGGTCAGAACTCCCAGGTCCGGTATAAAGAAAACCCCAGCACATGCAAGTATAACTACACTCCCCAGATAACCACTTTAAGGTAACAGACCAGATGGTGAATACACAGTTTTTCAGACCTCTACAATGCAATCTGATTTGCGTAGAGTCTGCCACTGGGGACAAACAAGGGTCGGGCATACTGGATTTAATATGCATGATCCATTTGTGACTCTCATATAAGCTACTACAGAGTTATCTGGATCTGGCAGCCACTTCTCCCTATGGTAATAAACATGAACACTCACTCGACCCACGTGTGCAGATTTATGAGTCAGGAGAGAGAGAGGTGTAACAAGCATTTTATGTGCACGGCCAGTCTAAGTGACCAGAGCCGTATACACTTGTGATAGATCATTAAATAGGAGACAGAAAAAGAGTTTGCTTTGTTGCTCCATATAAAGGACACTATGACTGTTACATGGAGTACAATGGGTTACTTACACACTGTGTAGGACTTGTCCTTTCCCGATAGCACAGGGAGATTCTACACATCTCAATACTATAGTGTAGAAGACAGGTAGCACCAAACTTAAAGACAAATGTGCTCAGTATGAACTCCACGCCCAGGAATAGTCTTAGGGAAACCGAGCGGTTCAATAATGAACATGCTGGAAATATAGTAGGATGATGACTGTGCTACAGTCTCTGGACTGTGATGTGGTGATCCTTCAACCAGACAGCACCGATGACAGAAAACCTAATTCCTGGGCTTATCTGTGATAAGTGGCGGGGAGGTGACCATTTGTGACCAGTGGTATAAGGGAGGGTGTGTACCCTGGGCGTGCTCCCTAGGTCTGCAAAAATGCCAATATTCATAGGCAACATTATTGTGAAAAATAAGAGCCGCTAAGGACCACCCACATCTGTGTCATTCTGCAAGTATATTACGCCCATTCTTCTGCTAATACATCTTTCCTTCACATCAGCCACAACACCCGGATCCTGATCACACCAAACACCTCTGGCCCTGGCGGCGTAATTGGTACTCTAATGGTTCAGGTCCCAACCCTAACCCCATTGGCCTAAGATGGAAAGTTCTTGGCCAATTAACCACTGACAATAAAAATAACTATTTTTTGTACTATGAAAAGTGCTTTTTAACACATTATAGTTCAAAGTTAAGGGTCTGGCAGCACCAAGTCCTACTGTCAATTTCCTTAAAGGGGTTGTACGGGCTTAATTTTTCTATGGCCTAGCCTCACAATTGGCCATAAATATCTGATCAGTAGGGGACAACACCCAGCCCCCAGATCAATCAGCTGTACAGAGCCAATTCTGGCACCTGTCTGATACACAAGACAGGGCTGGAAGCCGAAAGCTCCGTCTGCTGTATAACGGCCGGGTGCCTTCACTGTAGCTCACACGGACTTCAATGGGAGCTGAGCTGCAGTGACATACAGCTGATCGGCTGGGGAGCAGGGTGTCAGCCCTCTACTGATCAGGTATTAAAAATGAAGCCCTTTAATGTTTAAAAGACAACCCCTTTAATGCCCATGAAGTAGAGTACTCTCTGTCAGAAAGCCTGAGTACATCACTGGAGCCTGGAGAAGAAAAATTGGGTACTGACCTCACTATCCACTATCCAGGACCACCATAAAAGTTTGAATCATTTAGTGCGATATGTCAAGACTTCTGCTTTATAGCTAAATGACCTTAAAGATAACTATCTGACCCATGACAATAGAAATAGATAATTTCCTTTCTTGATAAGGCCTACATATAATACTGAGCTATTTAATAGAAGATATATTTCTTTTAGTGAGTGTGTACCTTTCAATCCAGGTCACAAAAGAGTTAATACTTGTAGATACTGTGATGTAATATGTCACACAAAGCTTGTGTTGTGTACAGACTATGCAGTATTTAGGGACACACAATAAATCCATTGCTTTGTTACCTTTCGCGATGTTCCTTGGAGGTAAAGGAGGGGCAGGAGCAGTACCAGCCGTGCTGCCAGGGGAGGTGTTGTTATTCAGGACTGCACCATAGGTTTCATTCTGGATGATATTTGGCAGGAAGCTTCTCTGCTTGTCCTTGGCAATGTTCGCCGCGTCTCTGGCCAGTGAGGCAACGCTAGACTGTACTGAATTTGGTCCAATCTGGTAAAAACTGATGGGTCTGTCCTCCCGGCGGTTCGGACTTGGCTGCTAGAAGATCACAGATTTTTACAAAGAAAAAGTTAAGGGACATGAATGTAAAGTCTGGAGTAGCGAAACTATAGAAAGTACTGGCAAGACTAAATGGAAAGCAGCTCGAAGGATGAGTACACCTCCTTAATGCAGATGGGTTTTGTGGCATGTCAGCTGATCCAGTCTGTAACTTGTGTCTGTCTGTTGCAAAACTACAACTCCCATCATGCACTGGAGCAATTAGCTAATGAATCTTGTAATAGATGCATTTCCTAAATTCAGAAACCATGCCAAATTCTCAGAGACCAGACAGCCACCTTATGTACCCTTTGCATAAAATATATGTGCAAAGTATTTCCATAGTGTGCACTGGCACCAACACTGCTGTGGCCGAGATAATGCCATTTTTACAATGGTGCGATCAGTGGCATATAGTACAGTATAGTATCCTGGAGGTGCATACTGCAGGATTACTGTGCTCTGTACTAATGTGAAAGATTGTCTGCATGTGTCTGACAACAGGATGGATCTCAACTGTTGTCTGTTTCCTATAGCAACCACTGATTTGCTCTTTGAGGGACAGAGGCTATTTTCTATCAAATTACAACTGTAACTATACGGTACAATGGTGTATCTACTTGCACTGGATAAGGAAGGGTATAGGACCTGATACAAACCTGTATCTTATCATCCACGTCATCATCGCTTTCATCCAAGTCCACATGATGCAGCCTCCATTCATATTCCACATGGACATGAGCATTGAACCGTCCAGATAAAGCCTGAATCAACTGAGAGACCAAAGGGGAAGATATTTACGATGTCATTTATACATGGCTAGATGATGCTTAAAAGACTAAAATTTAGGACACCCCCTTCTTAATACAGATGTGAATTTGGGAAGGCTGTGCACACTGAAGCCACAACTCCAAATATCACATTCCACTTCCCCTGGGCTAAATCTGCCCCAATATCTGGTCATAGATACATGTAGTAAGAGCTCAGAACCCTTCAGCCCCACAACCAGATTTCTGTTACTGAAATGATGACAGAATTCTACTGGTCTAAAGACCAATGACATAGCAGTGCTAAAGATGCATAGAGACACCTTCCCATATGGAAAACAAGGGAGATCGTAGACTTCATTAATATGATCCTTGTGCACAGTGGCGTAACTAAAGTCTTGTGGGCCCCGTTGCAAACTTTTGTCCGGGGCCCCCTACCCCCTCCCTAGAGCGAATTCTCGACATCCCGGGTCCTTTCCTTTAACAATAGGTATAGCGATCGGGGAACCAAGCTTTCCCAGACTGCTATCATGGTGGTCCGGGGCCCCAGCCATTTCCAGCTGGCCAAGAGCCCTGTAACTCTCCGGGCCTGGATGCATTCGCAGGAGGTGTGTTACGCCACTGCTGGTACATGTAGCTCTAACATGTCAGAAGATCATATTGACTGGATTTTGTTTGCTAGCACAAGATGGTCATAGACATACCATATTACAGCTCACAATAGAAGACTATGGTGAAGAGAGGAGAGTGAAAGGAGTGGCAGGAGCCCAGTGAGAGAGGAGACAGACGGACAGAAGATTTCTCTCTGGACTTAAGTGTGTTCTTCACATCAAGACAGGTCAGCACTTCTCTTTAATGTCCTATATACAGTGCCTTGCGAAAGTATTCGGCCCCCTTGAACTTTTCAACCTTTTGCCACATTTCAGGCTTCAAACATAAGGATATAAAATTTTAATTTTTTGGTGAAGAATCAACAAGTGGGGCACAATTGTGAAGTGGAATGAAATTTATTGGTTATTTTAAACTTTTGTAAAAAATAAAAACTGAAAAGTGGGGCGTGCAATATTATTCGGCCCCTTTACTTTCAGTGCAGCAAACTCATTCCAGAAGTTCAGTGAGGATCTCTGAATGATCCAATGTTGTCCTAAATGACTGATGATGATAAATATAATCCACCTGTGTGTAATCAAGTCTCCGTATAAATGCACCTGCTCTGTGATAGTCTCAGGGTTCTGTTTAAAGCGCTGAGAGCATCATGAAGACCAAGGAACACACCAGGCAGGTCCGTAATACTGTTGTGGAGAAGTTTAAAGCCGGATTTGGATACAAAAAGATTTCCCAAACTTTAAACATCCCAAGGAGCACTGTGCAAACGATTATATTGAAATGGAAGGAGTATCAGACCACTGCAAATCTACCAAGACCCGACCGTCCCTCTAAACTTTCATCTCAAACAAGGAGAAGTCTGATCAGAGTTGCAGCCAAGAGGCCCATGATCACTCTGGATGAACTGCAGAGATCTACAGCTGAAGTGGGAGAGTCTGTCCATAGGACAACAATCAGTCGTACACTGCACAAATCTGGCCTTTATGGAAGAGTGGCAAGAAGAAAGCCATTTCTCAAAGATATCCAGAAAAAGTCTCGTTTAAAGTTTGCCACAAGCCACCTGGGAGACACACCAAACATGTGGAAGAAGGTGCTCTGGTCAGATGAAAACAAAATCCAACTTTTTGGCCACAATGCAAAACGATATGTTTGGCGTAAAAGCAACACAGCTCATCACCCTGAACACACCATCCCCACTGTCAAACATGGTGGTGGCAGCATCATGGTTTGGGCCTGCTTTTCTTCAGCAGGGACAGGGAAGATGGTTAAAACTGATGGGAAGATGGATGGAGCCAAATACAGGACCATTCTGGAAGAAAACCTGTTGGAGTCTGCAAAAGACCTGAGACTGGGACGGAGATTTATCTTCCAACAAGACAATGATCCCAAACATAAAGCAAAATCTACAATGGAATGGTTCACAAATAAACGTATCCAGGTGTTAGAATGGCCAAGTCAAAGTCCAGACCTGAATCCAATCGAGAATCTGTGGAAAGAGCTGAAAACTGCTGTTCACAAACGCTCTCCATCCAACCTCACTGAGCTCCAGCTGTTTTCCAAGGAAGAATGGGCAAGAATTTCAGTCTCTCGATGTGC
This sequence comes from Leptodactylus fallax, assembly GCA_947044405.1. Classification (NCBI taxonomy): domain Eukaryota; kingdom Metazoa; phylum Chordata; class Amphibia; order Anura; family Leptodactylidae; genus Leptodactylus; species Leptodactylus fallax. Next base: position 1,140,251 of record CAMRHE010000085.1, read on the forward strand.
AAAACTGATACAGACATACCCCAAGCGACTTGCAGCTGTAATCGCAGCAAAAGGTGGCGCTACAAAGTATTAACTTAAGGGGGCCGAATAATTTGGCACGCCCCACTTTTCAGTTTTTTATTTTTTACAAAAGTTTAAAATATCCAATAAATTTCCTTCCACTTCACGATTGTGTCCCACTTGTTGTTGAGTCTTCACCAAAAAATTAAAATTTTATATCCTTATGTTTGAAGCCTGAAATGTGGCAAAAGGTTGAAAAGTTCAAGGGGGCCGAATACTTTCGCAAGGCACTGTATTTCTCTGCAGCAGCTTCTGAATTAGAGAATGTTATGGAACACATTCTCCTATACTTTGTGTGTTACCCTGCTGAAAAGGAAAAGTAGAGTTCATCCAGATACACATGCTGCCTCTGATGTAGTTTCCCTCTAGAGTGGTACAGAAAAGCTATAGGGAAAGTGATGCCAGAATGGAGGCATCAGACATTAATCCGGTGTCCCAGACATGGGCCCTGCATACAGTATATATGATTTATACACTTGATATATACAATAATATATATATATATATATATATATATATTTTGAGGAGGAGCACATTTGAGATTAGAGACGATGTACAAAACATACCAGGTCCTCGCACTGTGTGTGCTTTAGTCTCTTCGCTATGTCCAGAGGAGTTTCTCCGGCTTCATTGGCTGCAACCCAAAAAAGAGAAAACCATGAACTACATTATGGAGACACTTCCTTCTCGCTGTTATCAGCCTAAGCATACTGGATTTACAAGCAGATATCTATTATCTAGAGATAATGTATATCATAGTCATGTAATAAGCAGACATAAGTGGGGTCAAAGGCACTTAATGAGGGCAAAAGTCAAAACCTGTCTTAGAAATTGCAGAAAGCCAGACACTTAGCCCTAGCCCACAGCCACATGAGCAATCTTCGAAGAACTTTGGAAACTATTTGAGGAGGACCAGTCAGTTCTCCTGACAGGTCTGGTTTAGAATTTATTAGTAATTCTGAAGCATATTTTATTGGAATTCTGTTTTGTGCTGTTCCTCAGTTATTCCTCCTGGAAATGTGTGAATACATTGACAACTGGGTGTTACCATTCCAATCAGTGATGCTAGTTGTCAGACTGTGTAGTGACACACCTTGTGGACAGGGTGAATGTTTGTGCTCAGTTGTCATTCATTTATTAACTTCTAGGAGGTGCTATGCTCCAACCTCAATATACAGGCTGTGCTTTATAACAACTTAGGTGTATATGGATATTTAATATAAATGTCTATTCACACAATATCCCATACACAGGGTGTATTCTGCGGACACAGTGTGAATAGACCCTTACCTGAGGTGGCCATGCTTCCCAGGGCATATATACATATAAAATAACGTTTGAGATAAGCCATGATAGATAATAAAATACCCGTACACACGCCATCTGTGAGGTAGAGGGTGAATGGCACCTACCTATCTCTATGGAGGCCTTCCCTCTCAGCAGTAGTTTAAGGCACTCGGCGTTGTCGGTCAAGCAGCAGTAGTGAAGTGCGGTGCTGCCTTTCACAGTCTGTCTATCCAAGTTACCACTGCAGACAAAGCACAGAAATCCAACATAAGCCAGGGAGACATACATCACTAAAATGTCATGAAGGGGGTAGAGAAAGTATACCAAAAATACCTTAATATGACTACAAAGAACATTTCACCAGTAGAGGCCGCTGTTGTTTCAAGTATCTTTCAGAAGTCCTATTAAAACTACTTTCCCCTACATAAGGAGTCTTAATAAACCCTATGAAGACCATCACCACAAAAATTTAAGTTGTTTTCCAGGCCTTTTATACAAGCCAACAATCGTTGGAACGCTCAGAGGTTCGTTCCCAACCATTGCTCAGCATAAACATGCCCTTAATTTATATAAAATCACAGAGGGTGTATATCCATTCCCCTACAGGCATACATATCACAGAATTAGAGTGGAATTCAAAAAAAATAATATAATAAAACTTAACATTTATTATAATCTAATAAAAGTGGACAAGCCACTAATTATGTGAGTGTCTAAAAATATATAAGGTACTGTGATGAAGATCACTGGAAACTCATAAATAGAACAAATCTGATTCCAGCCCAATACTCGCATTCCATATAGATAACCCAAAGCTAGAATTAACACATCAGCTGAATGTCTGGTGTCAGAGCAGTATGTGCAACTCCAAGATCACCTAGGCTGGTATACAAACAGCAGCGCTGAGAGTCATTTATCCCAGCACCACCTAATAAGCAAATGCCTGGTGTCAGAGCAATAGTGCAGCTCCAAATTCACCTCTAATAAAACTGGACAAGCCACTGTTTATGTGAGTGTCTAAAAAAGCTTTTAAGTCGGCACTGGGATCAATTGTTCTCAGGGCTGTTTGTTTGCACAGTTTAGAGCTTGCAAATTGGTGCAGTGATTAATTACTCTTAACGCTTTGTTTGTATAGCAGTTTAGGTGATTTTGGAGCTGCACTATTGCTCTGACACCAGGCATTTGCTTATTAGGTGGTGCTGGGATAAATGACTCTCAGCACTGCTGTTTGTATATCAGCCTAGGTGATCTTGGAGTTGCACATACTGCTCTGACACCAGACATTCAGCTGATGTGTTAATTCTAGCTTTGGGTAATCTATATGGGATGCGAGTATTGGGCTGGAATCAGATTTGTTCTATTTATGAGTTTCCAGTGATCTTCATCACAGTACCATATATATTTTTAGGCACTCACATAATTAGTGGCTTGTCCACTTTTATTAGATTATAATAAATGTTAAGTTTTATTATATTATTATTTTTTTTGAATTCCACTCCAATTCCTTAATTTATATAGCAACAATATATTACAAAAACGCACAATTCATTCCTAAACCATCAATCCTACAAAAGTCGTCCCCCCCCCAAATAAATAAATAAAACCAGATTTTGGATTTGGTTCTTGTACCTACTACTGTAAATTTGGTGCCGCTATAGCAATTAAGTGTTGGGCCCACCCTCCAACAGCCCCTAGGAAAAAAAGACCATAGGACCCTTCAAATTTACGTGTCTTCTTCTATTATTGTGTTAGGACCTGAATCCATGAAAGATGGATCCTCTGGTACTCTAATGGTTTGACATTGATCACAATTCATTCGCACTACTTCCCACGTTACTTGCAGGACCATTTTTTGAGCCCCCTTATATTCCCAATGGTTGGTATTAGAAGTACCTATTTTGCACCAGGAAATCAACTATGTGCAGTGAGGTGCGGTCGACTGATCTGACAGCTAGATGTAGGGCAGTTTCCCCATGTTCCTATAAAAGAAATAAGGAAGAATCCATATTTAGTCATGGCAGGTAAACCTGTTTTATAAGCAGATATCTGCAGCGTTATATAACATGTATGCACTAGGTCACTGTCACATGCACATATGGTGAGCTTGTATAAGTGCTGTGACTCATGTGAGGAGAATGCACAGTATCACTCCGCAGCAAACAACCGTCCTACGTGAACAAAAACTTTAAGGATTTTCAAAAAAAAAAAAACCCACATATTTAATGATTTCATTCACTTTGTGTTTTTTTAAAGTTTCTATTTTATCTCGAGCCCCAAACCAGTGTCATACTTAAAGGGGACTCGCTGTGTTTTTCAACATTCCACAATAAGCTGCCAGACAAATTCACACCTTTATTATTACTGTAATGGTGACAGCAGCATTTTTTTTCTGTATTTGTGTACAGGAAGAGACCTGTCAATCATGCTTACCCCAGCAGGGAGAAACTGCGAGGAAGCCACCTTGTGGACACTTATCTAAGCTCGCAGTTTTTAAACGGAGTGTCAGTCGTTTTGACCCCAACATTAGACAAGTAATGGTGAAAAAAAAGTTTTCGCATATCAGTGGTGATGTTCATACCAGCTGTATATGCACTGTGTGCTATGACTGCAAGTGTCCCATGGGCAGTCTCTTTTATATGCAGTCTCTCTGCACTGAATGATCCCAATTCCTCCTCTCTTCTCCAACCAGGAGATCACTAGAGAAATCACTCAGGGAGGGTTTGGGAGTGTCCAGTGCATAGAGACCAAGACACTGCACACAAAGCAGACTGCCTATAAGACACTTGCACTCACTGCACATGACATATTAAGTCTTCTCTGATTTATGGAGAAATCAGCATGGAGATACCCAAACAGCTCCCCCATCACCCATCTAGTGTTCTCTTCAGTCTTGAGGGGTACAGGGACAGATTCCCTTTAAAACTATTTCTGGACTGAAACGCTGCACTTTAGAGTAAAACATGGCTCTGTGTAGTAGGGGAACCTGCTGCTATTTCATGCTGCCCATAGACAGGGGAGCATGAACCTGCTGATAGGTTCCCTTTATTTTGACTGCATAATATAAACCATAGTAGGATAAATTTATTAAGACTTGCGTATCGTACACCAGTCTTAATAAACAGCCTGACTGGGTAGGGACTAAGATTTATAAAGAGGCTGCGGCCTTTTTCTAAATCTGTTGGAGGTCCCAGCATCAGAATGGAGAACTACAGCAGTTAGGAACTAGGGTATATTTCCATTCTGACTCTCGCCAGGAAAATGAAGTGAGTTTTAATAATTTAGCTGGGCCAAGGCATCCCCAGAACAGGGCTTGAGACGTACAAACTTAAGCCTCAATATCATCCCCTATACGCCAGTTTTCTGGCATAGAGGGAATGAAGAATTCTTGCACTGTGTTTACAGTGCATGTTCAGCAAATATACCAGCAAAATCTTTCCACCTATATGTGCAAACAAATGGACCATACATGTCCAAGTATATGCTATATACAGTTCCATACATCATTCATGGACTAAATATACTGTATTTGATGCCTCTGTATTGCAAAATGTAAGTTACACCTCCAATACAGTTAAAGTTACGCCAATGCATGCCCCCCAGGCATATGGAAAAGGAGTGCCCATAGCATGTATGCCATATACAGTGTAAACATAGCCTTAGGCTAAGACCATACTATGTGGAAACGCAGTGTTTTTTGTTGCAAATTTTTTTTTGAGCCTAAGTCAGGAGTGGCTACAAAGGGAATGGAAAATATAAAGGAAGCTCTTAGACATTTTCCGTCTGTTAAATCCACTCCTGACTTTGACTCAAGAAAGAAGCAGCAAAATCTGCAACAAAAAATGATGCGTTTCCCAAACATGGGGCCTTAGCATTAATGGGTTTTTCCTGGCTAAAAGTAATAAAAAAAAGGTCATCAATGCCAGATCAGTGGCACCCACACGATCAGCAGCTGATACACAGAGAATGGAACAGGAAGCAGATAGCTCTGTTTTTGTCAGCTCAGGTTACTATAGATCAGATTCCATTCACTTGAATGGGAATAAGCTGCAGTGACTCAGTTCAGCCACTACACAGAGAACGGAGCTACAGTATCTGCTTCCTGCTCCATTTTGCTGATCGGTGAGGGTGCTGGTTGATGGACCCCCACCGATCAGAAACAGATGACCTGTTCTTCGAACAGGTCAATGTTGTGCTTGTCATTCTAATGCCACTTTATTAAAAGGCCAACGGCCAAACATGAAAAACATATAAAAACTATATCTGTAGACAAAACATGTACAGGAGACGCTATTTGACAAAGGTGCACTCACATGTCCGTTTGCTAATGGAATGGTTTCTGTAAGGTCTATTCCATCTGCGTGCAGTTGTACCAGTGCATATATGTCTCTGGTCTTGACAGCGTCACATAAGCAGTGCATTTTAGATGCATTATCAACATATTTCTTTCTTGAATACCTTTTTTCAATGTACTTTGCAGTGATGTAATCTTTCCTAGCATTCCTGTAATGACAGGGGAGAAGCACAGCACATCTGTAGAGAGTCTACACACAATTCACCAAAACTGACAGCATGTAACAGGCAAGTCAAAATTCTTATGTAACCACTGTGGACTGGTCCTACAAATGGCGCATATTGCCTGTCAGCTCTCTTTAGTGAGACCTTGGATTCCATGTGCAAAGACAATTCTGCAGTACAGTGCGGCATTGGGATGAAGGATCTCAGTCTTAAAGAGGTTATGCTTAGGATATACAATCAATATTAGATATGCAGGAGTCCAACACCTGGGATCCCTGCAGATCAGCTGTACTGAGATGGTGCGGCTCCCAACATTGTTTACATGCTGGGAGCTGCACTGCTCACTTGCCGTACAAACTGTAACAGTGGGCTTTGGCACTGAAGTCTATGGGCCAGCACTGTAGTACCTACACCCGTCTATCTTAAGGACAAACCATCAATAACAGAAACTGGATAACCCCTTTAATAATCAGCCGTGTTGCCATGACATGTTGCAAAATTATTAAGAGGTGTATGCTTCCTAGTATTTTTACTAGATCTCAGGTGATCTGTGCACTAGAATGTGCACTAGGAGCTGGTGGCTTTTAGCTGTAACTTGTGCCAGTTTTCTGACATAAGTAATTTTAAAGGCGAATTCTGGGCTTATCAGTTGATGTCCTATCCTAGAGAATAAAATATATGGCACTGCGCTTGGTTTTGCATGAAGAGGCCACGGTGCTCTTCTGAATGCTGCGGTCCCTTCAAACAGCTGATCAGCATGGGGCCCAGGTGCTTTCCCATCTACAATTGTTGACCTGTCCTAAGGATAGGTCATCCATTATTACACCTGGAAAACCCCTTTAAATGAATTGGGCTGTGAAGTCCCAGCCCCTTCCAGTTTTAAAAAAGCGCTGTGAATGGTGGAAACAAAGAAAACTCTGTGTGTGCCAAAAATTCTGCTATTTTTATGCCAGGAAACTGACAAGCACCAATGACAACTTTTCCCACACTATTTTGTGCTGTTCCCCTGTTACTACTCCTAGAAATTTATGAATAATTTGAAAACTAGGTGTTACCATTTTTGTTGTCAAAAGGGTGTGTCCCCACACTGTCCAATCAGAGGTGACTGTACAGACTCTGATAAGTACACACATGGGGACAAGGGTAACGGTAACACCCAGCAATTGATTCATTTATACATTTCTAAGAGGAATAACAGAGGAACAGTACAGCACAGAATATAAAAAAGTTACTGCAGAATTGTTATTTCATGGGGGATACAAGTATTTACTAACAGACATGTCAGGAAGATGATAGGTCCCTCTTTAACATCCAGCTCTGTTAACATCTAGTTTCACAGCAGATGGAGACGCGCAGAGATGAAGCCTGAGGTTCTGCATCACATTTTGGGTAATTATAGCACAGTATGTGTTAATCTACAACTTACATGTCACTGCTGGGCGCAGGCTTCACAGTATCAGCAGCAGGCAGGCAGGCTTCCATAATCTCATTAAATGCTGTATTTCCTATATTTTTTGCAAGCTAAAAAAATAAATTTGTTAACATTTATGACTTTTTGCATTTATGACATTTTGCAGTTTAGTTGATACATACTTCACTAGATGTGACTATGATATAGTATGAATATATAATGGTAATGTGACATTCATTACATATTACAATGACACTGGGAACACTTGAGACTGTATTATTTCTATTTTCCAATAAAATAAATTAAAGCTAAAAAAAATTCTCTCCCACATGACCTGCATTGGTGTGCGCCTGGTTTTCTCATAACTCTTTATCTAGCATTGGCTCTTGGTGGCCTCTAGTAAAACAGCTCTCCTAAATACTGTATCAGAATCCTATCCAGCAGAGAAAACTTACTAGTGTTGAGTGAACCCTTCGAAGTTAGGGTTCGACGCGTTCCGCTGAACTTTGCCCAAAAGTTCGGTTCGGGTACCCGAACCCCATTGAAATCAAATGGGGACCCGAATTTTTTATTTTGGAGGGGACCCGAACTTTGTGACTTTTTTTTTAGTGATGTTCCACTATAGGATTCACATGTATTGCAGTCTATAGAGGAAGTCAGCCTATGCAGACGCATAGGCTGACTTCCTCAGTTCTGGGCAGGATGAACCAGGTACTGGGGGCTACTAGCAGCCTGGGGTCACTGGCCAGAGCCCGGGCTGCAGAAGATGCATATCGGCACCCCCCGATCTCGCTGCGGGGGGTGCCGAGGGTGACATTTTGCATGGCGGAACCCCTTGGATGCTGCGATCATGTTTGACTGCAGCATCCAAGGAGTTAAAACCCCCGATCAGTGCTCAGCTCCGGTTGGGGGTTAAGGAACAGGGTTTTAGGTGTCAGTAACAGCTAACACCCGCTCCCGATGATGCCCGCTGCTTTCACTTTCGCTGAGAAACATCTAAGAGGCCGTGGTTGCTATTGACCGCGGCATCTTAAGGGTTAAACAGCAGGGATCAGTGTTATCACTGTCCCTGCTGTTGCAGCGTGAGCCTGGCTATCAGATAAAGCTGGGCTCCCACGGTAATTGCACGGGGTTAAGCGGCTTGATTGACTGCTGAGCAGCCAATCAACCAGCTTTAGGGATGAGCTGAACCCGGACTTAAGCGCTGACTGTCGGGGTAAGGTATCTGAACTGTGCAGTTCGGGTTCGCTCAATGCTAGTTCTTACTATATGGGAGTCTCTGGCATTGCCATCAGACTTTAATGGCATGTACCACTCTGGTGTCCAACTGGAACACCCATCAAATTTTTTGGACAGAGACCTTCATCAACCTTAGAGGGAACCCATCAGGTCTATTTGTGACACTAAACCATAGGTCCTCAAGAACCAGAGGTTTGGTGTCCCAAATAGTTCTATCTATACCTCTATTCAGTGAGGTGCAGTAAATGTTACATCATCGCTGCAGAGATTCCAGTGCTGCTGCAGTAATATGACTGTACCCTGCCCCAGCTAATTTTTATTTGGGCCAAACCTCTAACAGTAGGAGGATCTTCATTTGGAATTTTTTGCGCAAAAATTCTGCCTCCTATTAATGTCAATGGACAGAGAATTTTCCACTGGTTAAAAAAAAAAATAAATCAGCCATCAGAAAAAAAAAAAAGAATGATTCTGCTTATCTTTGGGCCCCAAAGCTCCAACTGAAGTGAATGGGTGCAATAAATCTTTCTTCTGATGGATTTTGCATGGAAGATTCCGCTGTAAAATCCACCATATGAACCTACCCTTACTCCTATACAATTGATATTGAAAATCTGGATTACAATATGTAACATTTAAGCCTACAACTTGTGGTACAACAATGCAAAGCCAGCTTACACAACAAAATAAAATTTGCCTAAATCTGACCCCATGGCTGACCCCAGAGATTCGGAATTATCAGTATATATGAGCCCTTATAAAATTAAGAATGTGTTCATACCAAAAGTTCAGAAGTTCCCAGGACGTCCAGTGTGAGTGACTGTATTCTGGAATAATGTACCCCCAATTCCCGGTGAATCCCTGAGCACTCAATACAAGTCAATATACCCAGGTTTGTAGACAACCAAGTAGGATCTGAAACATAAAACAGATACTATAAAAATTCCAGTAACACAAGGTAATTCATCAGAACAAAGGAGTAAAGTAAATGTAGATTCCAACATGAGTCACCTCCCTAATTTACTGTAACCACATAGCTAAGCAAGATGGGATGTTTCTGTCATCCTGTCCACCTCTGCATGTCTGTATGCGGAGGATTGGGTAGGAGACCCCTAGGGATAAGTATGTGGCCTATAGATGGGACCTGCATATATAAGACATTTATGCCATATTCTGTGTACAGTCTGAGATATAAATGCCCCTTTAAGAAGAGCTGGTTATAGATAAACTTCAACTATTCAGCCGTCAGGGAGCCCATCAACATCCATGTCAATTTCATGGAAGAGGAGTATTCATCTGGTATAGAGTTGGTGGGTGGATCCTACAGCCCCCTACCCCACCAAAATCACACAGCACCAGTGTCTTAACTCATCTTAACATTAATTCAGTGCTGCAATTAGAAATTCAATAAAACCTCATGAATAGGTGGAATGTAATAAGGGGCTTTATGTAAGTCTTGGACCACAGCCAGCGAGGTCATAATGAAATCCTGTGGACATAACTAATTGTCTGAAGATAATGAACCATCAAAAGGCAATGGCGACCCGAAAGGCTTATGTTATGAGCTGGATTACCCGTAAGGCAGGATAGACACTGGTCTATGGCATCAAGAGAAAAGGGGGCAGTAGAAAATCTATTTATTTTGCTCATTTATAGAATGCCAACATATTCTGTAGCGCTGTACAGAAATTGCCATCAGTCCCTGTCCACATTGAGGCTCTGAATCTCCCAATTAACCTATGAGTAACTCTTTGGTGTGTGGGAGGAACCTGGGGTTCCCAGATGAAACACACACAAATAGGGAGAATCCTATGCACAGTGTTAACCACTGAGGCACTGTGCTGCCCCCTTCCCCTAATCCAACTACTGTATCATAATGACTATACGTATAACTAGGCAGATATTTCTATATAAGCACAGTTTAGGTGAGTGTCAGCAGTTTTCACCCGGCAGAGAGCGCCAAGTCCTGGTGCGATATTCCAATACAGCACATGCTATTTCCACAAGTGCCTTGAAGGTGGTCCTTAACACTGAAGTGCTCTCTGCATTGAGCTGCAGCACAACCTCTTCTAGCATAGCTTACTCTGGATCCAGTGACCATATCCTTAAAGGGGTTATCCAGGGAATAAAGCTTACCAATGCTTTCCCTGCACTGATTAAAGAGGACCTTTCAAGTCCTCTGACATTGGCATTATTATATACCGCTAGAAAGATGACCGTGCTCAGAAATCAGCACACTGTCAGCTTTGTTGGTATGCATCCCGGTGCCAGAGATATCGGTGCCGTTAGTGTCGGAACGGATATTCCTCCACTACCGGAAAGGTGGGCCTTACAGTTCAGCGTCATCGCTGAGGAACAGCCTCAGGGATGACTCTAGTCTGTAAGGTCCGCCCTTTTGACAGTGGAGGAATATCAGTGTCTAAACTAACGGCACCAATATCTCCAGCACTCGGGGTGCATATCGGCAAAACTGAATTCAGCGTACTGTCAGCTTTCTAACGGTATATCATACCGCTGACCTGCAATGAAATGAAAGGTCCTCATTAAGCTTTATTACTAATATACACCCCAGAGAGCAGCTTCTCGGATTCTCACTGATGTCATGACTCCCTACAGGTCCATTGAGTAGACTGCAGTCCTTCATGTGATCTAGAGTTAGAACGTCAGCAGGGGAGGCAGAGCAATGAGAGTTCCAGCCTTCCTAGCTGCCCTCTGCACAGGTAATAAACAGGGCTCTGGGGTACTGGGGTATATATTACTAATAAAGCTTAACTTGTACAGAGAATGCTCTGGTAAGCTTTATTATTCCCTGGATAACCCTTTTAAGATGGAGTAACAAGATACAGAGATAAGTACATTATCGAAAATCAACTGACTATAAATAAGAAGGCTGTAGATGTCGCAGTGTACCTGATGCTCCACAGTCACAGCAGACATCATTTCCTGGCATTTTCTGGATGTCAGATATTATCTCCTTGGTCAGCTCCTGTACTATGTTGTTCTCTCCCGTGCAGTGGTCTCCTTTAAATGCATTGTTTAAGGCTTCTTCTTTACTGTTCTGGAGCACAGACATCCATCTAGAGGTAATAAGATGATATCACTAAATATACCACTAAAGGGGTAATGATCGGCCAATACAACGGTGATCCATACAACGACAAAGACATTTCCTAGTTTAGTTTCAAAAACCCATTTTCAAACATTATACAAAGAAATTCTGAGACAATAAGAAAAGTCCAATGTTCAAGTCACTCACCTTTTACCCAGAGATAAGAGTAGTTACTAAGATCACCTCTTACTCTGGAGCACCCAACATGCCAAAACGTTTCCAATGAAACATATGTAATACTTTATTTCCCCTGCGGTGCTGAAAAATTGCAAAAGCAAAAACTTTGGGAAAACAGTTCATAGGGGCGTTATTGGATATTGAAGTTATTGGAGTCCTGTTTTTCCATTTGAATAGAATAGCAAGTTGGGCATTTGTGCTGCCCCTCCATTCATTCTGTATGCACCTGTCGGAGATGCCCTAGTGCTGCACTTGGCATCTTTGGCAGCCCCGTAGAAGTGAATGGAGTGGCCATGGAGCAGGATGCGTGCCAAGTGCTCTATTCATACTGGGGTGATACATTTTCATTGTCAGCCAGGGTCCCAGTAGCAGGTGGGGGATAATTTCAAATTACTGGAATACCCTATTATGGCTGGGGACACACTAGACATTTGCACAGCAGGCTAGCCGCTGTATACTCATTGGCAGCTCACCCATAGTGGATGAAATTTCACTAAATGGTAAAAACGCACAGCACAAAATGATCTGCATTGCAGGTATTGAAGAGGACTTTTCCCCACCTCCACCAATTCAAGTTCTTTGCATCTGTTAATAGGCGCTGCTCCACTGATTCCAGCACAATTAGAATTTTCTCTCTAGTCCCCACCATTCCCAAGCAACAAGTGCAGTTAGTTTTGATGCCTGATGTGCTATTTGAGCTCTGTAATGTCAGAAGGGCGGTGTCAGGCAGGGGGCGTGACTCACAGCTCCAATCAGAGGCAGCCAGTGTCAGAGCTCAGAATCATACCCCTTGTCTGCACCTGCCTGACACCGCCATCCTGACAGTACAGAGCCTAAATAGCACATCAGACACCAAAGATAACAACATTGATTGCTTGGGAATGGTGGGGGCTAGGGAAAAAAAATCCAACTGTGTCGGAATCAGTGGAGCAGCACCTGCAAAGAGCTGGACTTGTGGAGGTGGTAAAAGATCCACAGCATGTCAATTATCGTTGCAGAGGCAAAAACAAATTTCAGGTGGTCTTTGAAGCAGCAGCGTTTAGGAAAACACGCAGCATAGGTTGTGACATAGAAATTCAGCATCATGTCCACCGTGTGTGTCCTCAGCCCCCCGTTTGAGTTCACACGCAGTGCTCTTCAGATGCAGTTTTTAAGCCAAAATCAGAATTGAATTTAACAGGAAGTAGTATAAATCCTTCCTTTATATTTCCCATTCCTTTTGAATCTAAGCATGGATCACAAAACAGCATACAAACTTCCACAAAAACAGTTTTTCAAAAAAAAATCCTGTGCGTGAAATCACCCTATACGGGTTTCTCATTTCAGACCTTCCACCTAAATAACTAATGTAATTCCTATTTTGCTTGTACTAACAGGTTGGGTCACATGAGTGAAATTCCATTTCTCACAAGATTTGCATTAGAATTTTTAGTAGACAATGGAATAGGGGAACATACACACTACAACATTTGCCTTTTTACATAACATATGTACAGTACAATCGCATTTGACAGGTGCCTATAGGGTTAATATTTTGCAATGTGCTTCCTTACCCATGTCTGAAATAACCTTCACTTTTCTGTAGTGCTGTAATTTTACTAGAAGAACTGTCATGGGGCCAACAAGGTCAGTACTAATGAAGCAAGTGACCTCAGGTCCAGGTAATCCCCTTGTGCCCAATACTAATTTTAGGCTGTCAAGAGACGCTCCAGACCATTCTACAATCTGACACTACGTAAGGTCCAGGTTATCAGGCCTTTTTTTGGACAGACATGTGAATAAGGCCTTACACAAAATGATCTTTAAAAGAGAACTCAACACGGGGGCTATAACAAAAAACCATAGCCATCAAAAAAAATATACATTTCGAAAAACAATGGATTTTAGGATGCATGCATGTATGTATGTAAATGTCCTCAGTGGGGTCAGAATATTTGAGCGAGCAGCTTCTATCTTACAGTATAAAGCTGTGATATCTTGCTAGTTTCCTTGAGACCTTGCAGGCTGTGCTATATGGAAACTATATACAGGTGCATCTCAATAAATTATAAAATCTTTAAAACGTTCATTCATTTCAGTAATTCAGTAATACAATCCATAATCAGTGTCTTCCATGATTGTGTGTCCTACTGAACCAGACTGAGGGACAATTTAAAGGCTTAGGAAACCTTGGCAGGTGACACACTGAATTTACAATACTGAACTTTTTTACAATATTCTAATTTTCTTAGATTTGGGTTTTCATTACCTGTAATCCATAATCAACATTTACAGAAATAAAACACTTGAAATAGAACACTCTGTGTGTAAAGAATCTAGAAAATATAGGAGGTCAATTTTTTCATCTAATTACTGAAAGAAATGAACGTTTCAAAGATATTCTAATTTATTGAGATGCACCTGTACAATGCTGTTCTTAGTCATAGCTGCGAGATCTTGTAGACATTTGTAAATGCAGCCTGTACTGCTCAAACATGGTCTTTACTTTTTTTTCTTTTTTATATTTTGCTATAAAAGCAGTTGTGTCTTGATAGCAAGATATGACCTATGCACAGGGTAGGTCATAACTCGCTGATCATGGGGGTTGTGACCCCTGAGAGCAGGGTCCTGTTTTTATCATGTGAATAAAGTAGCGCATAGATGATAATATTCTATGGTGACAAAACCCCTTTAATAAAACAACAGCAACAATGAAAAAAAAAAATAAAAAAAATATATATATATATATATATATATATATATATATATATATATATATATATAAAATCACACCCATACCCATGTCCTCTTTGAAGCCATCACGTACGCATTTCTACAAATGTACTCATTTCTACATGTAAACAATGTTGGCACACTCACATCTGGCACTCTTGTTCATCTTCAGCCTGAAAATGATATGTCCGATCATCTGCCAAGAGAAAGGTCAGTGAATTACAATAGGACACAAGACACACATGCAAGAAACTTATATAGACCCAGTTCTAGAATGGACAGGTGAAATTGGGCTTCATTTTATAAAATTTGGAAATACCTTTTAGTAACTTAATATATCTGAATATCGATTGCTAACTGGTAGATGTGGAATTGCAGCATCTCTCTCTCTCTCTCTCTCTCTCTCTGGGGAATCCATACATTACATAGACCATTAATTTTAATGAACAGCATGCAATGCTTAATTTCCCCTGAGGAGGCACTGTATTAAACACGTTTTTTTGGGGTATTGAACACTTGCTGTCAGATTTCCCGGTTTTACATTATAGACATTGGCGTGGCATTCTAGCGGTGTGGCACTTTGCATTTGGCCTTCTAGTAACCAAAATAGATTGTCCAGAACAGATAACTCTTTTAAAAGCAGTTGTGCCTTGATAGCAAGATATGACCTATGCACAGTCTAGGTCATAACTCGCTGATCGTGGGGGTTCTGACTCCTCAGAGCAGGG
This sequence comes from Leptodactylus fallax, assembly GCA_947044405.1. Classification (NCBI taxonomy): domain Eukaryota; kingdom Metazoa; phylum Chordata; class Amphibia; order Anura; family Leptodactylidae; genus Leptodactylus; species Leptodactylus fallax. Next base: position 1,155,486 of record CAMRHE010000085.1, read on the forward strand.
TCCTGTTTTTATCATGTGAATAAAGTAGCGCATAAATCATAACTTGCTATGGTGACAAAACCCCTTTAAATAAAACAGCAGCAACAATGCAAATTAAAAATAAGATTTATATTGGAACTAAGGTGGGAAATTCATTGAAAAATAACTGAAACAGACAGTCAATCCAGATAACCAACGTAATTTTCTGCATTTCCTTTCCGTTATTACAAAATCCGCAATCTTCTACCTGTAGTTTTGTTCGGACCAATAACGTCAAGTCAGAACTGCTATTATACTCCAAGGTCTCTTCAAACCATTCCCCCCACCGCACCAAGTATAACTAGCAGAGGCCCACGGGAGATGAGCAAACATAAAAACCAGTCTTCCTCTCCACCCCTGGGCTTTGTCCTCTTCAGTGTTTGGATCGAACAAAATGGTGGGCAAATCTCACAAGACAAATCTCGCAAGGTTTGCCCACATACAACTCCTTTAAAAGGGGTGTGGCCTAAATAATTGCCATTAATCATAATTGAGGTAAAATGCCCAATTGATCGCTATGGATCCATACAATATGGCAATGCGGCACATGAATAGAGAGTCTGTCACCAGAACCCAGCATATAGATAGGTTAAGGTCACCTGAATAGATTTTTCCTCTTGTGGATCTGTGTCTCTGTTCCAGAGTTATCACCGCTTTTGTCAATATGCAATATGCAACGAGGGCATTGCCGCTCACCTCTTTGGAGCAATGGCAGTGTGAAATGGCTCAGCTGCAATATCAAGCACAGCCATGATACAAATGTATAGCACTGTGCTGGGTAAGTAGTGAAGAGTCTGCAGCACTCTTCTGAAAGCTGTAGCCAGCTGATCGGTGGGGGTTCTGGGGGGTCTGACCCCTGTCTATCTTCAATTGATTATCTAGTCTAAGGCTAGGTCATCAATTATTAGGCCTGGCAACCCTTTGAAGGGCATCTTTAAATCTTTTCACCCAACGGCCACTCAGAAGAATCAGAGAGAGACTTACGAGAGATGAGGTCGAAACATTTCTTTTCCTCGGTGTTCGTTTTCACCTGACAGGTCAGTAGATTCAGTTTTGCAGGAGGTATGTTGGCCTGATGGAGGAAAAATAAAGAGGTGTAATAGGATGATTTAGATACAGGAGATGATACCCGGCAGCAGTAACCCATTTCTGCTTTTCCGAAATCCATGCTACTATTACTTACTGTGCCATGGGCTATTGTGAGAAAACCATTCTTCACCGAGCATTTCCTCTTCTGCCAAACTTTCCTTATCCTAAAAAAAATAAAAGATAACTTAGCTACACTATCAATGTAAGGCCTCACGCACATGACCGTGTGTTTAGGCCGAGGGGATGGGAAGGGGGATTTTTATAGTAGAATGGACTTAGATGACATTAAAGTGCCTTCCGGCCCACATTGAGTTCCAATAGGGGGTCACGTTCCGATGTCACGGAGCAAGATAGGATCTGTTCCATAATAATCAGAACAGAGCACTGGAAGCCCCTTCGGACGCCACACTTGGTGGTAACTCCTGAGAACATAGCTATTAGCAGACAGTCACTGACCCGTCACTCTTCTTGTACAGGTAGCCATTCCTCTCAGTGCCATGTTCCTTGTTCCCTTGAGGCTGGTGCAGACTGTATGCAGTGCTCTGGCGGAACTGGGAATCCTATAGCATGAAAGTAGATCAGATCAGAACAAGTTCACGTTGCATTTAGTCTTCCTAACTAATAATCTAAGTCACTTTGTCCTTATTATGCCATGACACCCATACATTCCTTACCATATTATTGTAGTTAAAAAAAAAATAAATAAATAAAAAATACTGCATATTAAGAAATATGGGCATGACAGAGCAAGTTCCTTGGCTTCAGACACTTCTCTTTAAGCCAGAGCACGGCTGCAGCAAGAAACTATTTTGCCCTTTAACCCCCAGAAGTCAATATATAAGCCCTTTTAATGTTGATGCAAGTTAGGGTCTACTTGCCAAGTGGGCAGTAACACTACATGATATACAGCAGATAGAGACCCTAACCCCAAAAAAACCACAGTGTTACCGCCCACTTGGCTAGTATACCCTAATCTGTATCAACACTAAAAGGGCTTATATCTATGCAGTGGCTGAACGGATTTTAAACAGAACACCAAAATACTGAGGGTGACAGATGAGGTATGTCATTGGGCTTTTCAGGCCTGGTGACAGATCGACTTTAATTTCAATCCATTTTTTGACCCAGAACTTTTCAGTCCATTGTTCTGATCCGATGACAGATCAGAGCAACAGACTGAAATGAAGCTGAACCTTACTAACCATTAATAAGCTCTCGAGGGACTGGTTCTCATTATGGAGATACCAGCTGGTGTAGGGAGTCTTAAAGGCAATGTTCTTGGAAAAAGTATGCAAACAGCTGAAGGAAGAAAACGCTCTCTATTGCCATCTATAGGTAGCTACTCTACAAGTTCAACCTGTTTAAAGAACAATTGCTTACATATTAGATAACTATAGGAGGAGAACCAGTAATGCCCCTTCCCCAACCAACCATTACTCTGCTCTGTATTAACAAGGAGATAAAACTCCAGAACAGCTGTCTACACATCGATATCTTTAGTCTTGATATTCCTAGCTATCTTTTAAGACTTTGTCATTGGTTGCACTCTAGCTTGAATGGTGGCTATGAGGAAACTTCAAGGATCTGTAACTGTAATGAAGTAGTGGCCACAACATTCATATAAGGCACTTAGGGACCCCCGGTGATCAATGCTCATTCCTTATCCACAGGATAGGCAATATCAGTAGGAAAAACCCTTTAAGAAAAATTAATTCCTGTATCTCTAGTGCCACCTACTGGTGTCTACTCCTGGCATTGCCTTACATATTTTCCACCTATAGATGACACTAGAGTAGAGCTACTTTGCATTCAGGTTGTGCCCTGTACGACGCCTGATCCTGTAGTGCGTGGTCAGGTTATTTTCAGGGTCAAAACATTACAGCTGTCATATATTCCTATAGGTTAGGTTTAATGGTTGCATGCATTTCTGGAGTCTGGACAAGTGGAGTGACTGCAGTTATGTCTCTCATGAAGGTCTTCACCCAGCTTTTCCTAACAATTTAAGAAGCCATAACCCTATATCATATCACTAGCATACATACATATGCTCATTTTAACCATTTACAAAGAGCCAGTCTTCTGTATCAGTAAACCTGCAGGGTACTTAGAAGAAAGACGAGAAGACAGCTCGAGCAGGTAAGTCATATACCTCCCATCTGGGGCCTGTTGCTTCCCATGAGCTTTATACTTCCTCTGCATTTCCAGTGTGAAGTCGCTGCTTTCCCCGGGGCTTTACTTCACAGCTGTTCGCCTGCCTTTGAAAACCTCAATGTAATATAATCCGAAATCGGCTTCTGAGAGACCTTACATTTTATGTGGTTAACCCACGCTTAACCGCTTCCTATGCTAAACCCTGATTCATGTCAGCAGACTAAATAATTGTGATCTCAGACGTGCGGCGATTTTGAGAGTCCTGTTGGTCCTCAGTATAACTGAGAAGGGCACCTGCCGTAGCCCAGCTGGTAAAGCCATTCTTCCTTATCTATACTGCTCTGTTATATATCTATTATACATTCCTTCAAAAGGTAATACAAAGAAATAATCCCCGAGCTATATATTAAGGCTTCATGCACATGACCATGAACATTGACATACAATATGAATAAGTCTGCATTCACATTTGCACCATCGCAGCGACCACCGTGAAGTGCTGCAAGTGGATGTTCACACACAGAAATTTGACACTGAATTTGAGACAAAATCTGCATCAAATTCCACCAAAAATCAGCCTCCCATTCACTTCAATGGGAGACAGTAGCTGATTTTTTTCAGCTAGCGTCCCACTGAAATGAATGGAAGGCCGAAAATACACGTTTTCTTTGGCGCGGAACTTGACAATATTTCTCAAATTCTGCTCACGGAATTTGGCCCTGCCCAATAAAGGCAAACTAAAGTGGCACACTTCTCCAAATTCCACACCAAAATCTGCACTGTTTTTTGTCAAGCAAAAAAATCTGCTTCAAATTCCTGAAATTTTCAACTTAAATTCAGCGTCAAATTCCTACGTGTGAAGGGTCCCTAACTCTCCACTGACAGTGAAGGAAACGCATACCATTGTGGGCTTCATTTCTGTAAAATAACCCAAAAACTGACCTGGTTACCCATAGCAACCAATCACAGCGCGGCTTTCGTTTTCTAAAGCAGTTTACAAAATGTAAGCTGGGCTCTGACTGGTTGCTATAGGCAACAAATGAGGCCTTTTATTCTGCATATCTGGAGATTTTATCGTCCTGTATTTTTTTTACACTGTGTTCCAAATTATTATGCAAAAAGTGTTTAGGAGTGATAAGGTAAGAATTTTTTTTGTTTGTCAGTTAAACTCATTGATGGTGATGGTGTGTTATATCACTGAAAGCAATTGCAGACACCTGTGCTAATTAGTTTGGCAGGTGTGTCCAATTAAAGGCAAGACTACTTAAGAAGGCTGTCCCACATTATTAAGCAGCCTACATTTTCAGCCAAAATGGGAAAGAAAAAGGATGTGTCGGCTGCTGAGAAGCAACAAATTGTGGAGTGTTTAGGTCAAGGCATGACTACAATCAACATTGCAAAGACACTTCATCGTGATCATCGCACAATCAAGAAGTATGTAGCTGATTCACAGCACACACGTGTGCGTGCTGATAAGGGAAAATTGAGGACTCTTTCCAACAGGCAATTACGTCAGGTTAAAAGAGCAGCTTCAAAAATGCCTTGTCATAGCAGCAAAGTTTTTGAAGCTGCTGGTGCCTCCAACGTCCCCCGAACAACAAGATGCAGGGTCCTTCAGAGGTTTGCAGCTGTGCGTAAGCCATCCTGTTGACCTCCTCTATCCACTGCACACAAGCAGAAACGGCTCCAGTGGGCTAAACAATACATGAAGACTGACTTCAAAACTGTTTTGTTCACCGATGAGTGCCGTGCAACGCTCGATGGTCCAGATGGATGGAGTGGAGGATGGCTTGTTGATGGACACCCCATGCAAACACGGCTACGGCGCCAACAAGGAGGAGGAGGAGTAATGTTTTGGGCTGGAATCATGGGGAGAGAGATTGTCGGCCCCTTTAGGATCCCTGAAGGGGTAAAGATGAACTCCATAATGTATGTGGAGTTTCTCAAACAGCACTTCCTGCCATGGTTCAAGAAGAAGAACCATGCATTCCGCAGAAAGATCATTTTCATGCATGATAATCTAAGCACATCTAAGCACCAGCTCTGGGAGGGTATTCTGTCCTCATGCAAAACAATTGAAGCAGAAACCATCCAAAAACTGACAAATTCAATGGACGAGAGAGTTCAGAAGCTTCTTTTGAACAAGGGGTCCTATGTGCAAATGTAACATCACCTCGAATAAAGTTTTGGCTTGAAAACCGTTTGATTTCAGTTTGTAATAACCTGCTAATGCTTAGAATTTCACAATGACCATTTTTTTGTTCTTAATAAAAATGAAAAGGTTGCAAATTCTGCTGTGCATAATAATTTAAAACATGCATTTTGAGTATTTTTTTTTTTTAAATATACTGTTATCATAGGCAGTTTGTTCAAAAACCTTTCAATTATACTCGAATAGTTGATGACTGGAAAATTACAATGACTGCAATTCATATAGGTAATTTTGGAAAATATGAGAAAATATTATTTGCATAATAATTTGAAACACAGTGTAGTACAGTGGTCACATGAAGCCAAGACTTCCACTGGGACAAGACCCTGGTGGGAGACACCGGAGCATCGGGAACAGGAAAGTATGGCCCAGTTCACATCTGCGTTCGGGTTTCCGTTCGGGGAGTCCACTTGGGACCCCTGAACGGAAACCTATACACATCAAAAAGCATGCACTACTTTCCTCTCCGCTTGGTTCGTGCAAAAACCGAGCGGAAAACACACGGACCCCATTATAGTCTATGGGGACCGCGGGTTTGCCAGGTAAACCACTTTTTGATGCGTATAGGTTTCCATTCGGGGGGTCCCCAAGCGGACTTCCCGAATGGAAACCTGAACGCAGGTGTGAATCGAGCCTACGTTTTTGGGTTCTTTTTACCTTCCCCAGCCTTCTTGCGAAAAACTGTATATCATGGACAACCACTTTAAAGAGTCTATCTCCAGAACCGAACATATCAACCCAGCCTCACAGATAGGTTAGGGTCACCCATCTACCTGCAGGACTGTGTTGACATGCTGGTAACAGTAGGCCTGGGCAATTTTTGCCTAAAAACAAAATCTCAATTTTGTTCAAATGTATGGGCAATTCTCGATTTTTTAATCTCTATTTTCATGTTTTTGCTTAAATAATTCAAGTTTACTGAGCTAGCACAGGGAGAAGTCACCAGGGCTAACAGAGATTTCACAATTCTGGTGAAAATCAGAATCACGATTTATTGAAATAGCAGATTAAATCGAATTAATTTGAATATTTTCACACCCCAAGTGACAGACTCCCTTTTAGACCCAACAACAAGATGGGACATTCTAGAAAAACACTATTGATATGATCTGCAAGAGTTTAAAACTAGATGCTTCTCCCCTGGAAGCATCTAGAAGTCTCTTTTCAGATGGCATTGTGATGTGTCCATTTCAGGATTCCCTCAGACGTATATACATAATGGGCATCACTCATAGGCGGCCATGTTTAAAAATTAAAAAAAAAAAAAAAAAAAAAAACACACGAGATGTTACACAAGACTACCATACTAATATAAAGACACAGAATATTATAAGACTAGAAATACAAAGTATATAATGTGGAGATATATATTTTTTTATTAATAATAACCATAAGCCATGGAAAGACTTTACAACCACTGAGAAACTATGAGTGTCAGGATGTTCGTACATCAATACCAGCACGTTATTCCTCCCCCCAAATACAGAACCTAAAAGGTCCGATACACTTCTCGGTAACGTGCAGGGACTAAGCATGCAGATAAAGGCACTCACTGGTGACAATGATATTAACCACTTACTCTTCTAGACTTCGGTCACAAGAGGTTACAGCATTTGTGAGAAAGAGAGAAAACACATTCATGAGTAACAGTGCAGGTAAAGAGCCAGCGATGACCGTGGAAAACCCAATACATACATCATCCTTCTCGGAGGGCTCTGGGGACTCTATGGCGGTATAAGTCAGAAAACACTACATTGACTAGGCACTATAACAGCCAATCTAGTAAATCGATACCATAAAGAATGGTGCCAAGGGTATTCACTGCTTCCTACTCATTGTTAATGGTTGTCAATATAATTCATAAAGTTACTGTGCAAAAATTATTTTAAGACTAGGTCTGAATCTGCAGCAAAATATACATATGTTACATACAGATTTTGCCACAAATTTGATGTTTTGCAATGCTAAGTGTAAGTTCACATTGATTTTTTTTGCAGGTAGATTTTTGAGGTGGAATCTGGACTGAAACGCCTCCCATTCATTTCTATGGGAGTCAGGCAGATTTTTTCATCTAGCATCAGGACCTATCTTCAGGCAGATTCCACCTCACAAAACCCATTGAAAAGAACGGGAGGCAGAAAAAAAACGCTACTTTTTTTTTTTTGGTGTCATGATTAGTAAGTCATGGCATATCCTAGTACCTTTGTACTAGTATCGTTCGGCACTTCAGATGCTGTGAAGAAACTCCCAACATGCTCCATTCACTTCCATGTTCCAAGAACAACAGAGCAAGTATGCATGCTGGGAGTTGTAGTTGCCTACCACTGTCCTAGTAATATGCCATCACTTACTATGGTGGGAAGAGATAATGGGAAAGGGTTTTACCACAAATGCAACTTATAAGTTATAGATCAGTGAAGGTCCAGGTGCTGGGATTCCCAACGATCATAAAAATGGTGGTCCTATGTACCTACATCTGAATGGAGCAGATATCACACCGGCAGGCTGCTGCTCCATTCAATTCTAGGATGGGGAATAAGAGACCCGTTTCTCGTTGTCTATAGGGTTCAAGTGGTCATACCCACACTGATCTACAACCTAATCCTGTGTGTAAACCCTTTTAAGCAGATAAAAGTTGTACTCTAATTTGATACAGGAAACCCCATTTTAGCTGCCCAATCAGTACACTTAAAGGGATTGTCTGACACATATGGCAAACCTGGGGTAGGGGGGCAGGAGTGTTGTAAAAGAAAGAAAAGTAGAGATACTCACCTACCCTTGGTCCTCTTATTGGTCAGCGTGTCCTCCGTTTTCTATAGCGCCAGTACTCTGGCTGGGCTAAAGGGATAGAGACTTAGGTGATCGCTGTGGTCAATCGCTAGTCTCAGGGGTTGCATGTTGGGTACTGGTGACCTCTGAGGCCTTTGACTGGCCCCTGTAGTCATCTGAGACTCTTCACTTATGGCCTAGTAGTAGGAGCACATCACTTTTTCTTTATTTTTACCCCCCACCCCTCCTCCCAACCACACTAGGTTTGCTATTTATCCCAAACAACCACTTCAAGTAAGAGATATCCAAAAAGGTTCACTACCAGCTATAATAAGACTTCCTGCCTCACAATCTCACCTCCTTCTGATCCACTTGCAGTGCAGTTTTTAAGATGTCTCGTAGCTGGCTCAGTTGTTTCCTTTCTTCATCCTGGACTTGTTTCATCTACAAGGAAATATAACAAGACACATCAAACACCAGTTTTATGAGGAAACTTCATTTAGCTCTTAATCCCAAGCAAAAAAAGGAAAAACCGAAAAGGGCAAGAGGCAGGACGGACTTCGTGACTCCATATTTATGTACAAAAATAGTCAGTGCAGTGAAATCTCTTCCATTAGCAGCTGCATGGAACAAATTACCCAAGGTTAAGACGCGCAGAAAACCACAGATAAACAGACATTGTAAGGAATCCTTAATCCAGTCTAGCCGCAGCTCTTTGAAGCATAAAATCCTATTTACTACATGAGATTTAGGACTCAAAGACTGTCTCAGCAATGACCTGATCCAAGTAAATCCCACTGACCCAAAGCACTGGCTTGGACCCCACGAGTGGGTAAAATAATCTATCCTCGATATATAATTGTTAGTTAGGAAATATCTGAGACAGGATACAGATTGCAGTCCTTAATCTACACTGACTTAGCCATCATATGGAATATAACTGTTTTACAATGAAATCTTCTGTGCACGACCTGTGTAGACTTGGTCTACAGGTTTCGAATCTTGGAACGGTTTGGCTTATTTTGGGCTAGGTCCTCAATCTGATATCAGTATTACAATAGCAGAAAACCTCTTTAACCCAGTCTGTTCCTTATGAAGAGGCAGTATATTGTACAGCAAACAGAACATCCTTCTTTACATATGACCAGGGTGAAGCGTACTAAACTAGCAACACAGATAGGCCAGACTCACCTGAATGTAACTCCTTTTTTCCTCATTTTTGTGCCTCCGTTGTCAAGATATTAATTTATTTCACTATATGTAAATGATCAGTTTGGTGCACCAACGCAGCTCCATTGCTCCAAACTGCTATGTCCCACCCTATTCTAATACACCCCTCCTTCCGACAGGGCCAGGGAGCTACGCTGCTATCTCACCTGGCCCTGTTTTCTCACATTTGCCCCGATGCATTACAGCAGTGTGGGGTGTAGCAGGTTTGAGCAATGGAGCCGCCCTCAGTGCTCCAAACTTCTCATTTGCATATTGTGAAATAAGTGAATATCTCGGCAACAGAGACACAGGTGAGCCTGACCTGTCTAAGTGTGTTGCTGGCTTAATAAGCTTCACCCTGGTGACAGGCTTCCTTTAAGATGGTGGTCACAGAGACAAGACAACTAGTGTTTGCCAAGTAACTTGAACTCTCTCAGCCAACAGGATACAATAAGACCGAGCAGAAGAAAGTAATAAGGATAATGACACGAGCAGAAATTCTGCCAAGGTATAATATTAAATACGCTTTGTCTATGTCGCTACTGCAGAGAAAAATGGGCACCACCCCTCACAAATGGATGTAGCAGCAGGACTGCTAACTAAGAAATGTGGAAAATAATCTGTAGAAAGCTCGGCAGAACATGGGCACAGACAGCGGGTAAGGATGTGCTAGCAGAAGCGTCTGCTCCGTGTGCTCATACCCCTGACCTTGCATGAATATAGAATTATCAGCCAACCTGCAGAAACCTGAGAAACCAAAAGCAACGAAATGGTGACATCAGCAAGTGCCGCGGTTTTCACAGCTGCTCCAAGGATCCTGTTTTTTCTGTAAACACGCGCTTATACCACAGAGATGGAGCAAACATTACATGAAGTATGAAGCCATGCTGACAAAGGATTTCTCTCCCAAGACATGGTCTGCTTGTGACGGGAAGACCATGATTTAGCAGCGGCCTTATTTTACAGGACGGGTTTGTTTGTTCAGGAGAAAAAATAAAAAATCACTAGGGCAAAGCCGAATATCAGTTGAGGCTGTAGTCTGAAATCCTCTTAAATATCAATGTTGGTACTATACATTGCTATTGGAGAAGCCCACTAAGCGACTGTATCATCGGACGATACCCTAATGTGACCATCAAGTCTATCCATAGATAGATGACTTAGGGTCCATGCACACGGCAGAGTGCGCATCCGAGTTGGGGGCAGAGTTTATCATGGAATGCAATCTGAGTGCATTCTGTGATGTATTTGGGTTTGCGGACCCATGCCGATAACACGGATGATTATAGAGCAGGTCCTATTCTGCTCCAAGTTATCGGAATGGAATGGATCCGGAAACCCCATAGACCTAAATGCATTACGGAACGCACATGGATGTCATGCGACTGAATTCTGTGATAAACTCTGTCCCCAAATCAGATGCACACTCAGTCATCAATCTCTGGATAGGTAATCAACCGAAAAACAGCAGGGGTCTAACACCTGGGAACCCTGCAGATCAGCTGTTTGAAATCACACTGCTTCAAATTCCCAGGCCATGTGACATCACATTCATTGGTCACATGGCCTGATCACAGCTCAGTTGCATTGAAGTGAATGGGCAGAGCAGCAATATGAAGCACAAACACTACGATGTAAAGCATTTGTGCTTGGTATTCAGTGAAGAGGCCCCAGCACTCACTTGAAAGCTGCGGTCTCTTCCATCAACTGATCAACAGGGGTCCTGGGTGACAGACCCCCAACAATCTTCAGCTAACAACCTATCCCTCAAGATAGGTCATCAATCTTACAAGCCTGGAAAACATCTTTAGGCTGAGGCCCCACGTTGCGGAAACGCAGCTTTTTTTGCGGTTTTTTGAGCCAAAGCCAAGAATGGCTACAAAAGGAATGGAAAATATATAGGAGGTTCTTATACTTCTTCCTTCTGCTCAATCCAGTCCTGGCTTTGGCTCAAAAAACCACAACACAATCTTCAACAAAAAAAAGCTGCTTTTTCGCAACATGGGGCCTCAGCTTTAAGGCTGATGCCAGACATTGCGGAGAATCTGTGCCACACCTGCTGTATTAAGGCATTGCCTAACACATAAGAGCGCAAACATCAGGAAGCCTTCAGGATGTTAACCAATTTTAACTCATGGCCTAAGTGCATTCTATGCAAATATATAAAGCTGGACATACACTTGGAATTAGGCCTCAAAATCAACTCCAAATTCCTCTGTGTGAACATAACCTACAGAGTAAAACCAATACAAACCTCTACAAACTTCTCACAGCTGAGGTTTGCTACAATTGTACATAGTCAATGCTATCCACTAGAAAAAAAAATTCATAGAGTTACATTGTAGTAAGATCTCATAACTGAAATAAACATCACGGAAAGAGGAATAGAAACACAAAGTATCCTAGAAAGAAAAAGTTACATAACTTTTCAATATACAGTCATTGTGGTTTAGGTACATATGGCTGCAGAGTCCTAATACTGTTCACAGTGGTCCACATTTCCTCCCTTTAGTGGGTTATTAGTAGAATTTTCTATTCCAGTGATCATATATAAGAAATATTTTCCAGACGCCCATGTTGTGTTCTCATCATAATTATCATCTGCACATCCTAATTAAGTCCCAGAAGACTCAGATCTGCTGTGATCGCATATAGCTCAGCCCCATAGCTGCAATACAACCATATAGCTAAAAGCAACGTAGTGCACAGCATATGTGTGTATAATATATGTGTGTATATATCTATACATAGTAGACACACACACACACACACACAGGTCCACGCTTATGATATGTTCACACTAGTAATGTGCTCTCTATCAATCGGATAAGCTGAGGGACCTCAACGATGGAGAGCCGGACCGCTAAAACGGTGGTTATACATGGACCCCGGCGGACACCACTGACGTTTTCAAAATGACACTAATGTGAACCCAGCCTTACATGTATGGTCTATATCCATGGTGGCTCTGGTACATCCACATTTTCATGCATCTAAACTAAATCCATGAAGGCCAAGCCACATTGAGGTACATTTAAAGGAGCTTTTCCACTAATGAACCTCATACTTGCTGTATAGAGCTTAATAAATGAACAATGATTGCCATTTACATGCTGATCCAATGAGGAGTTATTTGCTTATATAGTACAATGACACCTAGTATTGAATGTGTATAGCAACGTGTCCGTCCACTTAATGGGCTGAGTGATGATGGACACTTGGTCAGTCACTCTCACCAGGTCTGTGCATAGATCCTGTGGCCACTGCCGGCAGACAGGGGGAAGGGGACCTCTGTAGCAGCATAGCAACCTAGCTGAGAAGACTCTTTCCACAGGGGAAGTAAGAAGGGATGCATTTGATCTTACATCTCAGTCATATAGAAAACCAATCATGTCTTTACCAAGGAGAACTAAGCACATTTCAAGTAGATACCCCCTATCTATCTATAATAGCAGAACAACATGGTGGTTTAGATGCAATGCAGACAGGATGACCCTTGTTATCGCACCTTGTAACCCTAGCCCAAATGTATAGACAATAAGCTCCACCTAGTGATGGCTGCAAGAATCCAGAATTCGCTTATGCAGGGGAAGTAGACTCTTGAGTCAGGAAATCCATCTGTCCGACAATGGACTATTCCCTTCAATGTTGCCTGAGTCTTACTGTACATCTTTATGGCACATGTTTGAATTAGACAGCTACAGATACAGGGGCATAAATACCAGGGTAGCAGACAGTGCAGCAGCTATGGGGTGATCTTTTAGTGTGTGCATTATCCCTGGTGCTGTGACGTCACTGTGTGCATTATCCCTGGTGCTGTGACCTCACTGTGTTTGTTATACCTATTCTGTAACATCACTGTGTGCATTATCTTTACTGTGACATCACTGTGTGTGATCTTGGTGTGTAAAAGGAGACCAAAATAATTGTACACTTTTCAAGCTCTGAACCTGCTGCTTAAAAGAGGTTATCCAGTTTCTAGTATTGATGACCTACACTTAGGATAGGAAATCAATATTACATATCTACAGGGGTTTAACATCCGGGACCATTGCAGATCACCTGTACCGAGACAGCGCAGCTTTCGGTAATGTTGACATACCCTGAGCCGCCCTGCTCACTAACTGTACAAACTGTAGCGGCCAGTGTAGGTACTTTAACGCTGTCCTATATCCTAAGGATAGGCCATAAATACTAGAAAACCCTTTAAAAGGTGGTCATGGTAGAGTGGGGCCCCATGGTTACTACTTATGCTCCTGGACCAGGTCACATGTCCTGCTTCACATGACCATGACAAGGAGGACATGGCTACATGTGAATCCCATCCAGCAGGCAGAACTGTTCTCTTTACATATTCACATGAACATAAAATGTAATTGTATAATACCATATAATACAGGAATAAGCTGAAATTACCGTGTGCAGATCTGTGGATAGTTTCTCAATAGAAGGTTTGAGGTTTTCGACAGCTTTCAGTCCATCTTGAAAAAAGCTGGAAGAAAAAAAAAAAAAAAAAGACCCGTGAGCGGAGGTCAGAACAGTATCTGGAAGGCATCAATGTAAACGACGGAGCAAGCAGTTTTATACAATAACAAATTATCCTGAAAGCCATTCTACCGCTGCGGCTTTACAACCATTACAGCTCACGGCTTGTAAACCGGCACATGAAAGGCTCTGTATGGAAGAACTAAAATATTTTCCGCTGATCTAAAGCTATTCCCATCCCCCATACCATAGTACAGCAGTAACCGGATGAGGGTCACCGTTTAGGAGTCTCTCTCTTGACCTGCACTTAACACTAACCTGGAATATTGGAGAGGGGCTGACCGTGGTAATGTAATAGTGTAAACAGGAGGGGTAACTGAGGACGGGCTCACATTTAGATTTTTAAAACTGCTGACTCAACTTAAGACATGAAACAATGCAAAAGACCAAAGATGATAAACTGGAAAATTTGCAATATTTTCAACATTCAGATTCTATATATTGTCATATGACCATGTCGACACCGTCTTAGGTGTTATGGCGGTATTAATGAAATGTCATCAGGGCTGACATGAGCATATGATGTTATGCTTCGTTCACACCTGCGCTTGCTGTCCGTCCGTTGCCAATCCAGTGAAAATCTTGGCGAACTGGATTGGCATCGGATACAGACCGGTCAGCGGCGCATTGGTTAAAAACCCATTCATTTGAATGGGTTTTTAAAGCAATGCGCGGGTGTGCGCTTACACCCTCTGCGCTGCAAATCCTTTTTTTTCCGTCGGACACGAAGTCCTGCGTGTCCGACTTTGTTTCCGACGAAAAAAAGGATTCGCAGCGCAGAGGGTGTAAGTGCACACCCGCGCATTGCTTTAAAAACCCATTCAAATGAATGGGTTTTTAACCAATGCGCCGCTGACCGGTCTGTATCCGATGCCAATCCAGTTCGCCGAGATTTTCACTGGATTGGCAACGGACGGACAGCAAGCGCAGGTGTGAACCCACCCTTAACCGGAATGCAAAGTGAATTTCCACCATGTCAGTTTTAACCCTTAAAAGAGAAAGCCATTTTTGGACTTCAGGACAACCATTGAAAAAGGAAAAAAAAAAAAAAAGTTAACATAAATACACAAGTTTGAGTGGGTTTCCTCCAGGTACTCTGGTTTTCTCCCACACTCCAAAGACATACTGATAAGGAATTTAGATAGTGAGCCCTATACAGGGCAGTGTTGAGAATATCTGTGAAGCATGGTGGAATATGATGGCGCTATATAAGCAAGTATAACAAACAACCATCCTCCCCATCTCCACCTTCCGCAATGAGTGACGATCCTCCCCAATGGGACTAGTTTACATGGTGTCTGTGTACACAAACCACCACTACGGCACAGGAACACCGAGGCTAGTGATGGCTGCAGCCGTGAAACAAATACTGGTGGGAAAACCAAGAATTGTGGCTAAGTTCACATCTGAGCCAGGCTCTCCATTGGTCAATTCCACTGGGGTACCCAAACGCTAAAACAGTGGTTATATGTGGACATCGGTGGACCCCATTGACTATGATGGGGTCTGCTGGGTGTCCATTTTCATACTGAAGCCAGCGGAGAGAAAAGTCCTCTGTGCAGGACTTTTCTCTGCATATTTTTGATGGTTTCTGTGGCAGCGTCTCCAACAGAGATTCAGATGCAAATGTGAACTTAGCCTTAGCTGCCAGTATAGAAGTTACCTGGCTTTATGGGATACCTAAACAACAAGACTGCCATTTCTCCCCCATACTACAACATTTCCAGCCAGATTTTCCTTTCAGGACTGTAAAAGTTCAGTGACTAACCCTATAATTGCCATACAGGGGAAAGAGGAAAAGCTCATTAAAGTTACATTAGTGACACCACTTTATGGGCATACAATAATGTACATGTGGTTTCATACTGTGATACTGATAGACAATGACATACCGCAATATACTAAGCAGGAAACAGGTCTACCCAGCGACAATAAGACTTGTGGTTTCATGGACAGGGCAATAGGAAACTATTTCTGGTGACACCACAAAAGTAATACTATATACAGTTAATCAATCTAATAATGGAGGTGGCCAGGTCGGTGCTGGCCTGGTCACAGAACATACCATTATATATTTTGCTAAAGATAACATGTTTTTACCTCTATAGTAACTTAAAGGGACACTAGCATTTCAGACAATGTAGTCTCAATTAATAGATCATGTGACTCTTCACTAAAATGTAACGCACTTTATTTCATATTGTCACCGACTCTGACCAAAAACCCTTCCTAAAGTTCCTATCACTGGATGTCTGCTCACTCTCTGTTACTAGGGAAGGTCTGTCTTTAGAAACCAAGAAGAAGTGGAGGAGGAAGGCAAGTCTCTCTTCACAGCCTCTGCATATTTACATACAGCTTTGGTTGTTCTGTGTTCCTTGCCTGTACACTGCTCTGAGAGGAGTCTGCAGCTACTCACAGTGAGTTTAAGGAGAGAATCTACTTCTGACTAGCTGCTTGTGTTATTGATGGGTTGGGATGTTAGTCAGACAGTGAGCCGCTTGTGCTAAGATTTCTATTTTTCTGTGTCAGGGATCTTACTTATTGCATCATAACCGAGATCACATATATCAATGTTCTCTTGAACAAATCCAGGAGGCGGTCCTATCAATGACTGACTGCCTCCCCTCTATGACTGTATATACAGAGATTGCTGTCAATCACTGATAGCTCCGCCTCCTTGACATCTCATCATAGAAGAGATTTCAATAGATAAATGACAGATTACACTAAATCTTCTCCCACAAAACTATATATCAATCCTCCTGCTCTATAACATACTAGCTGCAGATTATACTGCTTTTTATATGCGACAGACTCCCTGTAAACATTCAAAAGTTTCAAGAAGTTGTGCAACAACCCATGTAACAACTGTAATGTCCATACTGCTTGTCACTAGTTTACGGTACACCATTTGCACAGTTAAATATATTTGGATCTATTTTTGGTTGTAGACAACCTGTCACCTCTCCTGACAGGTTTGTTTTAATAGATACTTATATTTCCTTTGAAATAACAATTCTGTGACCTCTAAGAGATCTGCATTGTGTTGTTCCTCAGTTATTCCTCCTGGGAATGTATAAATAAACTGACACCATATTGACAATGAAAATGGTAAAATTCGATTGTCAATTTATTCATGCGTATGCAGAGGGGCAATACTAAGATTCCCTGAATTTGTCTTGAATGACAGGCAACAGACTACGGGTGCATGTACGTACCAGTGCTATACAGAGGTTCCATATTATGTTGTCAGCCAAAAAGATAAATATGACATTATGGAATTGCTACTTAAGCAACTGCCTTATATACATATATATCTTACATAGAGAGCAGCAATGCAATAGCGAAGCCAAATGACTTGTAAAGAGTTAATGAAGTAGCCTGAGGCTCATGAAGCAAGCAGTCAGAGCAGGGGATTCAGCTGCCAGATTCTAGGCTATCCCACAGTGACTGTAATGCAGCTGTACACTACAACCCATCCTAAAAAAGTCATTTAACAAATGAGTTTTCTCCCCCCAATTCCTCTGGCGGTAACGGCGGCACGCTGTAAATCAGAGATACGGTAATCTGATTATCAGATCCATTTATATGATTAGATTTCCAGGTTAGAATTGCAGCAGCAGAATTGGATTTACTAAAAAGCCAATGATAATTGAAGCTGGGAGGAGAGAAAAAAAAATCTAATCACTTTAAGAGCAAACACTAAGTGTTTGGGGGCAGAGGACGCTGGTAGGTGCCAGACATTATATCAGAATTGACAGTATTACAGTATATTGATGAGCGCTGCTAATGCTACTCTACACTGCTTGGGGGAACACAATGGGCCGATCAATAACTATCAGCCGCCAAGTAGACCAAATAATTACAGCGTTCCCCTAAAATAATGATTTGGTTTCTGTAATATAAAACCGCCGTCACATAACCGCGCTCATCGGTGACTGTGGGGAAGGGGAACTGGGGTTATAACCATGTTATATAGACAGACAAAGAAATTCAGCTGCATACCCGTGGCATAATAATGTAGCATTTTGGGATTGGATCAAACATGCAGACCAGTGTGTAAAGTGGGAGAAAATCCTTTAGGAGGTAGACAGGTTCACGTCTCATGTATTTCCATGGTAACAGACTACAAACACTGTGTAGTCTGATTCTGCATTCATGCACTCTTGCATCTGCTCCATGCTCTTAACAACATAGCGAATTCATTGACGTGAATGGGAAAGTGGATGAATCCCATCCAGCAGGGTCACTCCTACATGCAGCCTAGCTATATTCAGGTTGAATTCAAAAGGGGTAATACACCCCATGTTCTAGGATCGGTGGGGGTCTCTGCTGCCAGGATAAATAGGCTTAGTGGCATAATCTCTTTAAGACAAGTCCACATATAGCGGCCATACAATATGGGCTGTGATGCATCAAAAAACCATGCAAGCCTGCGGTTCTACTACAAACTGGCAAAAACTGTTAAGAGTGTATTCACATGTAGTAGCTGAGATGCACTTAAAACCGAAGCTGAAAAACGCATGTGATTTCATGGTTTTCAGCACAGTTGAATTTTTTTTTTTTTTAAGGTGAAAATGCAGAAAAACCGCACGTTTTTCCCTGATGTTATATTGAAGCACTTTTTAATTTTTTAATCATTTTAGATACATTGATGATGAAAAAAAAAAAAGGTTTCCAATGTGAATATGGTCACTCCACCTTTCTGTAACACTTGCTTTAACCCCACGTAATACCACGTAGTGATATCGCGGCCGCCGTTACACGTCTGTATAAGGACATTTAATTAGAGAGGACTATGACCAATCTGTAGTAATACCCTGCAGTCAGACGCCGCTGTTATCATGCCTCTCACATACGGTGATTTGCCTTATTAGACACCGTAATTACAAAGTACAGGCCTTTTGTGTACAGAAGTGCTGGGCGCTCGCCTGCTATAATGTGCATGTTCTGTAATAAAAACACAGGTGGCGGTGAACATTACATTAATTGTCAAGCTTGTTCCGTAAATCATCTTCGCTTCACCTCGGGCAGATGCAGACAAGTTCTCTGCAAATTAATATTTATACTCCACTTCCCGCAAAACCCACTGCCCGGGAAATAAAAGTAGGGGCCGTCTTGGCATTTTCTGGGGCTCCAAGCAAAGTTATGTCTGGGGATTCCCTAATACTGCCTGCACACCCAGTATAATACCCCCTTAGTTCCCCCACACACTGTATACTGCCCCACATACATTATAATTCCTCATTATTCTCCCCATACAGTGTACTCCCCCCCCCCTTAGTGCCCTCACACAGTCTACACTGCAACTTGGTGCCCCCACATAATGTAAACTGCCCCTTTGTGCCTCCAAACACTGCCCCCACATACATTATACTGCTCCCATTCATAGTATACTACCCCCTTAGTGCCCCCACATACTGTATACTGCCCCACATACACAGGATACAGCCCCCTTAGTCCCCCCACACTATATGCTGCTCCAACATATATGATACTGCCCCCTTAGTGCCTCCATACACTGTATACTGCCCCCTTATAACCCCCGCATACATTATATTGGCCCCTTAGTCCTCCCACACAGGGTGACCCTGTCATAAGCATGGGCAGACAAAGGCTTACTCAGCTGGAAAGGTACTACATATCCAAGAATTGCAATACATTTACGGTTCTGATTTTTAGGGGTGTGGTCTATTTCTTATGAGGGTGTGTCTAACAAGTGATGAAAATTCCACATCCCCATACCAAAGCTTCTTAAGATTTTTTTTTTTTCCCCCGAAGGAGTGGAAATTTAGGAAAAGTATGAGCCCTGTGATGACAGACAAAGAGAAAATTTACCAGGAACTTGCAGACTGGGCAGAATTAGACAACAGTTCGTTCTTTTTTTTTTTTTATCTCCCACTTTATGTGCCCCTTTAAAGGATGTTCCGCACACCATGAAAATGTATTTGACAGTAATAAATAGAACATAAAATCCCGTCCCATAGGAATATTATTTGTAAGTACATTATCGGATAAGAGGGAGGGGTGCCGTTTTATATGCTATGTCCTCGAGATTAATGCGTTTCATTGTGATATGAACATTGTAGGGGCTATTCAGCCGTCACTCAGGCTCTTATCAGCGCAGTATGGCAGGTTCAAAGTGTCGGCCAAGCAAAAAACACAAAAATATTGTATTAATAAGTTTATTCATACACTATATAATAAATCCCTGGAAAATAAAGGCCCTGTTAATACTGAACAACCATAAATTTTTAGCAATAAATAACCATAAATAAAAGCGGCTAATTAAATTTCTTTGAGGTCTCATACTTGCGTTTTCACAGTCGGATTCCCTTTTGTTCCGACATATAATTATCTAAATGGGAGCGCTGTACTGTGACTTCTTTGTGTGTAACAATTCTCAGATAATATGTGATCACAACATATACAGTCAGCTTCATTAAAGAAAAGTATAAAATGGAATTTAAAGAAAAAAAAAAAAAAAAAAAGAACAAACAAGTCAATATCAATATGACGCCAATTAAAAAACGTGTATAATTTGTAGGGATGTGGAATCAGTACTCAGTGCGGAAGATCTTTTATGGAAATACTTTCCGGGACATAATCTATGAAG
Source organism: Leptodactylus fallax (assembly GCA_947044405.1). NCBI lineage: Eukaryota > Metazoa > Chordata > Amphibia > Anura > Leptodactylidae > Leptodactylus > Leptodactylus fallax. The sequence goes on from CAMRHE010000085.1 coordinate 1,176,095, forward strand.
GAAATGCAAATGTAACAATATATGTATATTAAGTATTACAAATCGTCCCATTTAGGCGTGGTACAGGTGTGATAACAACAAAGGTAAATGAGGGCCGAAGGAAATGAGGTAAAAACAGTGCTCTAATACTGATAAAGGGCAGCACAGGCACTAGGTCTCCTTAAAGGGAATGTGTCACCAGGAAATTACCTATTTACCTATTAAATTGTGTTTTTATGTTAAACATATTTTTTAAGAATTTTGGGTGATGTTTTTAATTTTCTAAATCAATGGCTTATTTAAATTCAAATAATTTAAAATAAATCCTGAAAATCTTGCAATTCTAACTTTTACCACTAAGCCTAAAACACTTCCTGTTTCCTATAGAAGGACCACACAATGGTCTGGAGCAAACGCTATTCACTTGTATGGGAGAGTTCTGTGGCCCGGGCAGAAGTGATTGTGTAGAGAGGGGGAAAGGGGAGTACATAAGTTGTAATATCCTCTGTTGTGACTGGTGGATTCTGTGTCTTATCTACATGATGGCTGTGATCATCAGTGTGCTGTAAGTGAGGCGGCTGCTGCAAAGAAATCCTACAGAAAAGAGGACTTCTCAATTTATTATATATGACCTAGTGGTCAGTGTCAGAACTGCAGGATTTACAATATATTTTTTAATATAGATAATACCATGAAAAAATGTTAAAAACCTCACAAAAAAAAATGTGTTTAACATAAAACTTGATTAAAAAAATAAGTTTATTTTCTGGCAAAACATTGCCTTTAAAGGGAATGTGTCACAAGAAAATGACCTACCTACTAAATGATTACCAAGTTTTATGTTTATTCATTTTTTTTTTAGAATTTTTCTTTCCCCAATTTTCCACGACACTATCTAAAATTTAAAAAAATTTTTTTAATAAAATTAAAGTACCATTCATAACCAGCAATCTGCAAAAGCAGTGCAAAAGCAATGCAGTGTCACCCATTAATATCAATCCAGGGCTAGAGAGCATTCTTTATATTAGAAAATAAGGTCTTTAAATCCAGAACCCCTTTATACTAGGGGAGAGAGCCCACTACCTGTAACTACTGTGTGATGTATAGCAGGGCACCAACAAGTGCTGAGCAGGGGGATTTACTTACTTATAAAAATGGCACGTAATGATTTATAGCCCAACATTTTTAATACACTAAAGTAGAAACCAGACAGCAATGCCAAGGAACGGCTCCAAGTTCTGGTAAGACTATTATTAAATCAATAATCGTGACTCTCAGAGGCGGCCCATTGTGTTCTCATCATAATATATTATTCAATATATTAAGTCTTCTATGGGTTAAACATCTGGAAAAGTCAGAAATCTTATAACATGGCTGGTGAGGGTAAAGAGCCAGACTAAGTCTTATATAGCTATGCTACTACATGCAAAGTTATGCATAGTATACTGAATTGCGGTACCTACAGTGTCACATACTATACATCACTCTGGTAGACTGAAAGACTCAGGCTAGAGCTTGATATTGACATCTGGCATGATATGGTGCCTGTCAAAAATGTTCTCAATTAGAAATTGTGATGCGTGATGGACAGCAACTTTATAATTCACTTCTATTCAAGTACAGCTCAGGAACAAAAAAGTAGTAATTTATTCAAACCTGAAAAAAATATCACATCAAACATCTCAAACCATGTGACCGCTGTATAGTCTGCTATAAACCAATCAGATATGTCTATTCTGCTGCTTCCTTTTACTCTCCTGAACTAAAATACAAGAAACAAAAAAAGTGAGAAACTGCATCTGCATCTCCCTCCTCCCCCTCGGGTTTACTATTTTAAACTAGATAGATTTCTGGTGGTTGAGAAGGTTTTTTGATCTTTTATTAAGAATCTGTAGTGTGAGATATGGGGTATACAGGCTACTGAGAGGTGAGTAAGATGCTACTTTGCCCTAATAAAGCAATGTTTCATCTCTCACCAGAGAAATGGGTCCTCAACATTGCAATCCGTCTGACACTGGCTAGACACATAATGTAAGAAATGTCCTCATCCCTCACTTTTAACTTACGCAAGAAAGTATTAATTTCCTTGGTCCAATTCCCAAGATAAAGTCCACAATTGCGGTAGGTGCAATGTTGCCAAGAACTCGAATCGAAGTCAAGAACATAGCAATGGTTTATCAAAGGAATAGTAGTCAAAATAGAGCAAGGTAGAGGATGGGACAGGACCACAAGTCAGAAGATAAGTCAGGAGTTGATACCAGAAGTGGACTCCAGGAACAAAGCCGAGGTCCGGACCCAGGAAGTGGGTTAATAACATAGCAACAACTAGCCGTGAAAGGACTAAATCTAAAACTTCAGTCATGATTCAGAAGCTGGAGACCACAGAGACTGACACCAAATTTGGGCTCTGGTTATCTTGCCAACTTAAAGTTTCTGTATGGAAAGAGGGAAGCCATGGCAGGAAACAGGAGCCATTACTGGAGTGAAGGAGACATCTCGTGCAAAAGCAACCAGATGGAGCTGTCAGCAGACGTCATGGCTATTGCAGAGACTCTCCACAGGAGAAGGGTGAAGTGAACAACACATATATTACACATATATTAATGTGTCATTTATTCACATGTTCTGATAGATGCCGTAATTTCCTGGTTCACGTGTGATAAAATGACTTGAAATAAAAATATTTCCCTCTGTGAACCATGAAGGTTGAGATTAATTGGAAGCATACACTCCTGGGCCTATTCATGGTAGAGAAGAGGTTGATATCACAATACAGACAGGCTACAGATGACTTATTTCGCGGAACAATCTTTGATATTGTGTTGTGGTTATTATACAAGTTCAATCATTTTACAAGACTGATAGGCTTACTAGGCTCTGTTCATAAGGGAGCCATATCAGCCATGATGGATCTAGTTTTGACTGTGGACAGATCCCATTGTTGCATAATGAGGTCCGTCAATTTTAGCAATGTCTGACAGCAGGAATAATACTATAAATCTTACTTCTCTTGTTCTAAAAAAACATACCGAAACCCCTGACAAGAGTGAATAATGGCATTGTGACCAAAAACTAAAATTACTGTTCAGGGCAACAAAGCAAAGGGGGCAACATGGCAAGGTTGCAGCCAAAGTCGACATGTTGACCTAGCCTTACAGACTGGTGGCCAAAAAAAGAAGATGCAAAGGGCCCGAGTTGAACTTTCTCACCAGGGATTGTAAGCGTTAGCAATGCATGCATTAAAAAAAAAAAAATTCCAGGAGGAACCGCACAAAGTAGAACTGTTAGAAAAGTTGCTGCAGAATAGTTACACACGTGGACAAAATTGTTGGTACCCCTTGTTTAATGAAAGAAAAACCCACAATGGTCACAGAAATAACTTGAATCTGACAAAAGTAATTTGCCAAACTACATGTTGACAAGTCACAAAGCTTCTGGGAGAATGTCCTATGGACAGATGAAACAAAAATCAAAATTTTTGGCAAGGCACATCAGCTCTATGTTCACAGACGGAAAAATGAAGCAAATCTTGAAAAGAACACTGTCCCTACTGTGAAACATGGAGGAGGCTCTGTTATGTTCTGGGGCTGCTTTGCTGCATCTGGCACAGGGTGTCTTGAATCTGTGCAGGGTACAATGAAATCTCAAGACTATTAAGGGATTCTAGAGAGAAATGTGCTGCCCAGTGTCAGAAAGCTTGGTCTCAGTCGCAGGTCATGGGTCTTGCAACAAGATAATGACCCAAAACACACAGCTAAAAACACCCAAGAATGGCTAAGAGGAAAACATTGGACTATTCTGAAGTGGCCTTCTATGAGCCCTGACCTAAATCCTATTGAGTATCTTTGGAAGGAGCTGAAACATGTCGTCTGGAAAAGGCACCCTTCAAACTCGAGACAACTGGAGCAGTTTGCTCATGAGGAGTGGGCCAAAATACCTGCTGAGAGGTGCAGAAGTCTCATTGACAGTTACAGGAATCGTTTTATTGCAGTGATTGCCTCAAAAGGTTGTTCAACTAAATATTAAGTTAAGGGAACCATCATTTCTGTTCAGGCCTGTTTCATGAGTTTTCTTTTTTAAAAATTCTGTTGAAGCATGGTTGAAAAGCAATGTCTGACTCATTTGCTCATTTTCATAGAATTTTTATATATTACTACTTTTGTCAGATTCAAGTTATTTCTGTGAGTGGGTTTTTCTTTCAATAAACGAGGGGTACCAACAATTTTGTCCACATCTGTATTTACTTAAAAGGGAGAGTGTCACCAGAACCCAGCCCCACAGACGGGTCACCTGAATCAACCTAACCTGTGTTGTCCCCTTGTGAATCGCTGCTTCTGTTGCGGAGATGGTGTTTTTGTCAATATGCAAATTAGCTATTCGGAGCAACGAGGGTGCGGTCATTGCTCCAAAAAGCTCATTTGCATATTGAAAAAACAGCAATTTCTGCGAAACAGAGGCAGTGATTCACCAGGGGACAACACAGTTAGGTTAGGGTCACCTGAATCAATCTATCAGTGGGATGGGTTGATATCCTAGGTTCTGGCGACGGGCTCCCTCAAAGAGATATATCAAGAGCAAATAAGTCCTCTTTAACAAAGTATATAAAAGCAGCACAGACTGAATTTTGTCATGTAGACAAGCCCTATATATTTGTGGGTATGGCTGGGTTAATGGTCATGTGCGAGACAGGCTGACCGCCACTACAGTACACTTATACAAAGAAATAGCCTCATTGGCAAAACCATAAAAAGTTAACCACCACAAAAATCCCTTATCAACCAAAAGTGGTGGATTTAAGGCTGACACAGGAAGACAAGGAAAGGCTGTTATACTCCTGATATTTCTCGCCTCTAATAATAACCAGTCACACTGGGATATTTTTAGACTTGTCTTCCATAGGTGATATATTCACATATCTGAAGATTTCTCACATGAGCTGAAGTAACAGCTGCCATTAAATAATGGGAGGCTCTGTGTGACACGGACACCTTCTGCTCTCTGCTTCCCCTGATCTTCACAACAGGCTTCCATGTAATGACACACTTGTGATGTTGACTCTGTGCAATACATTTTTAGCTTCCAGGGATTCATCTACTACACTAAACCTAGAAATTATTTTTTGAGTCTTGGTCTTTGAGCAGGCAAGAATCACTGTGTCCAATAAAGCACTGGCAGCTCAGCCTGGCAGCACCCATACAGAATGGCAGCACCTGTACAGTGAAGCAGGGAGTGTGTGCTTTATGGCAGCTGCTATTAATGGAAATCCACAGATTGTATAGCAGGATTCAGCATCCTAGGCATTGTACCTGTTGTGAAACTACAACTACGAGCCTGGTTCTTCTGTAAACAAGTGAGCACGTTGAGAGTTGTAGTTTAACAACAGCCAGAGTGCTGTAGATTGCTGACGCTCAGAGTACAGTCTCTAGGAAGTTACAAAGCACAACTTCGTCCACCAAAGAGCAGGGAATAAAAGGGAAAAAGCATAGAGAGCCCTTAAATTCCATTCCTGTACGGACTCTGCCCCATTCTACCCAGCAAAGCTGAAAAGTGAGCTGTAAAAACCATATTAACCTATGTGCTTGCTCATGTGATCAGTGTGAAAACCGGACTATACCAAGATCATGTTACATGCATAGTGAATAATATAACTGTCACATATATCATTACAAAAAAAGTCTGGACCTCAAATATGTAAATCAGAACCTATAGGGGATGACATCCTGCAATTAATTGGCCACAGATGATCCCTCTTGGCAACTTTTTACCTCAGCCCCCTTAGAAGTTTGGTTTGTGACTACAGTGCCTGTCCTGGTCATCAAATGAAGACAAGCCAAAACTCATTCCAGGAACCGCTATAGGATGGGTTTGCTATGCTTTAATATACAATATGGTCACTGCTGCTAAAGCAACACATTAGTATGTATGCTAGCTTAGCTGGATAGATAATGTTACTGCTTAGCAGTCCTGGGCTGGTGCTCCCTGTGGATTCATTTTAGTATTTTATTATTTGTTTTATGGATAGAATAGTTCATATACTGTTTTTTGTTTTTTTAAGGAAACGTGACCTTTCTGACTCATTTTCTATGTAGTTGTGGTAGTATCAACAAGGAGTCTGTGGTAGTCTGGGACACACCTTCTGTCTTATCATTGGCTCAGGCTGCTGTTCTGCCCCTCCTCTCTGCAGCTCTGCCTCCTCTGATAGGCTGCTGTGCATATCACAGACTCACCAGGAAGTCAGTGTGTGGAGAGCTGTTTCTATTACAGCAAGGGCAGAATTATTATAAGGTACAGATGACTAATCTACCTGTGAAAAAAGGAAGATTATCGGGTAATTGATGCACATACACTGAAAGGAATGAGCCGCAGTCAGAAGGACCTCGAGGGTCACTTTAAATATTAATATATTTTCCAATACAATCCCTTAAACCATGGAGACCAAGACATTTTTTTTTTTTTTTTTTTTTTTTTTTAAGCAGGAGCAAGAAAGTACTACTTGCTCCAATTCTCTATGATAACCGCACTCCACACACATAATTCATTAAAAATGTGCTGTATACACTACCAACCAATGAACAAACAATGACATCAACCAGTATGTGATCTGGATCACCAGCCAAGCTTATACCCCCCTTTATAACTCAATACAATGTCATCTGCATTTTTTTTACATATGACCTCTACACATGGAATGTTTTTGGAGTTCTGCCTTCAGATTAGCAGAAGGGAGACATAGAAGAGCTTCCTATATATATCCCATTCCTGTTGATGCCACCCTTGGCTTTGGCTCAAAAAACCGCAGCAAAATCTGCAACAAAAAAAAGGCAGTTTTCCGCAATATGGGGACTTGGCTGTAATTGGGGCAGATTTATTTTTTTATGCACCAAAAAATTGCAACTTTTTGCAGCGCCCTTGACACTTTCCCCAAAAGGGAGGCATGGCAAGGTGCGCCGTCATTGGTCTCGCCAGATTTATCATATTTATGCCAGCAGTCTGGTGTAAATGATGCTGAAAATCTACGCCAGCTGTGAGCCAGGTGCACAGCCCGACATAGGGGGTGCCTCATCATATATAAAGTCAGATGTTGGGGTTATGAAGATTGCCATTGATAACACAAGTCTTCATAAATCTTTTCCCTAGTTCCAAATTATGCACCATGAAAAAAAACCTAGCAGATGCTTACGATGAATGTTTGTAGAGAAAGTCAATGACATTGTTTAGTACTATACAGCACTGCGCAAAGCTGGCCATGATGAGACTGATCCACATTCTCAGACCAGATAGGAAAGTGAATAAGTAACAGGAGATTTTCCACTGGACGCATTTAAAGGGAGAGTTTAATCGCTTAATTCCTTCAGGGTTCTATGTAGGACAAACTGGGTTCTCTCTGACTAAATCACACAGTGGAATCCACTGCAAAAAATCTGCCTCTCATTCATTTCTTTGGGAGGTAGATGCTTTATTTTTAGCTAGTTGAAATCAGGTAGGAGAAGAAGAAAAAGCTTAAAATTTTCGGGAAATTTTGCTAACTTTGCTGCTGCCAGCAGGAAGATTAACGCAGAAGATTTTGTATGGTAAGCCTTGCTGCAAAATCTGCTGAGTAATCTAACCCTTTATAAAAATATATATGATGATACACACTAATTTTATATAATATATATACATACACACATAAATATATACACACATAAAATGTATACCTGTTATAATTAGAAAGGGATCTTGGCTCTAAAAAGAATATATATCTTTTTTTTTTTTTCTTCAAAAACAGCACCCCTATTATACATGGCCTGTGATAGTACTGCAGTACAGTAAATCCCCAATATCCACGGTTTCACTTAACCATGCTTAGCGGTAGGGGGCTATGCAAGGTTTTATATTATTGACCCATTCTTAGGATAGGTCACTAATATAAGTTTGTGCGGCCAACACATGGCCCCTGCACTGCTCAGCGGTTGTTCTGAGCAGTGTATGAAGCTAGAAGCAGATGGCTCTGTACACTGTTCAATGACGGGCCTGTAATAGCACGGCTCATTCACTGCACAGAGTACTGAGAATAACATTTGATGCTACCCTTGGTTTCCAGTAGGCTTTGAGCCTATTCTCTGCAGATACCAGGGTTCTCGAAGTAATGGAAGACATGACGCATTTCGTTCTCACTATTTTAACCGAATCTCACGTATTAACATATACAAAGTCCTACGGGTGATGACATCTTGAGAAACCTTATCTTCATCAATTCAATAAGAGCGTCCAGACACAAGGTGAAGAAAGTGGAACTTACTTGCACTGGGCATGGAAGTACTTTATTAAATTCTGCAGCAGGTCCACTCCTTTCTTTATCTTTATTTCATTAACTTTCAGCAGGTACTGTCAGATAGAAAACATGAAAGGACACTTTTGTTCAAGGTTTGCATTATACGAAAATCTTGCTACATTTCATCAACCCTGAAGGATGATTACAAGCGACAGGAGGGAGATCAGGGGACCTATTGTTACACGCACGAATGTGCAATATTGTTAGAAAACATCAGCGCCGGAGAGCTCTCCTTATTACCTGGGCAACCGCTGCACAAATAAAAGAAAATACACCAAATAGAGGACGTGCCGCACAAAATGAGCCCGCTGCTGAAAAAACTGGAACATCTTGTTTCTGTACATTTGTTCAGTCGGCAAGGTAACATCACTTTTGTCGGAAGTTCAGAGAGTAATGCAATATTCTTAATAGTTTCCTGGGGCTTTACAGATACACAGTAAGTGACATGTCACACAGGAGGAAAACACTGGCATATAACCAGGCCATGCCATCCAAGTGCCCCTCTTGCCCCCAGTTCAGATCCAAATTCTGACTCTCTACACAAAAATGACTCCTTAAAGAAAAGCCTTATGAAGGGCTATAAGATAATAATGCGAGTCTTTTTACTGCACTCTCTGGATGGTGCCCCAAACAGAAGAGCCATATACTAATTATGGGACCCGACTGACCAAGGGGAACTACTAAGGGATGTGGCTATAGTCTCTTGGCCTATAAGGGATTGTTCACACGGCAGTAAGTGAATAGGAATTTGAGGGAGTCTTGCACCTCAGATTTCTCTCCAGTCTCCGGCCCTTTGCATCCCACGGCACAGAGACAAAGCAGAGCTTTCTGATGCTGGTTTACTCGCTAATTATCCCCAGACACAATGGGGTTAACTAGGATTAGTCTCGTGCCATGGGTTCTGGGGCTGAATCAGCTGCAGAATCTGCAAAAAGGACGCTTGAGCAAGATTGAGCAAGCAGAGTCTGACACTGCCTTCCATTGAAAACAAATGGGAGACAGATACAGGCTGATATTTGTAGCTGGAATGGCGGGATCAACCTCAAAATTGGCTCTAAATTTTGTTACCCTAAGGGGAAGGTTCACACAGAGTATTTTGCAGGAGGAATTGCAAAAAAACAAAACAAAAAATTGCTACTATATTTTCTCCACACATCCCCCCCCCACCCCATTCATTTCGATGGAGTTTGCAAGACAGAATCCACCTGAAGATAAGTCATGACACTTTTTTTTTTCTCTAGCAGAAAAATCTGCTCCTGACTGCCATTTAAATGAACGGATGAGTTGAGAGGCATTTATTGCAAAAAAAAAAAAAAACCTCAGTGTGAACATACCCTAAGGGTATATGGCATGCTCTTTTGCTTTATAAAGATCTAAAAGATTTTTGTTAAATATTTTTGGTTCTAAAAAATTGCATTTACATGGTTCCAAACATATCAGACAGGAGATAAGGGAATGACTCTGCACAATGGGTAGTGAAGCATCAACCCCACCGGCCACCAGGGAGTGAGGCATCAACTCCACCGGCCACCAGGGAGTGTGGCATCAACACCACCGGCCACCAGGGAGTGTGGCATCAACCCCACCGGCCACCAGGTAGTGAGGCATCAACCCCACCGGCCACCAGGGAGTGTGGCATCAACACCACCGGCCAACAGGGAGTGAGGCATCAACCCCACTGGTCACCAGGGAGTGAGGCATCAACCCCACCGGCCACCAGGGAGTGAGGCATCAACCCCACCGGCCACCAGGGAGTGAGACACCCACCCCAAATGCATTAGACAGGATATTAGGGAATGACACTGGACACTGGGTAGTGAGGCCCCCACCCCACAGGACACCAGGGAGTGAGGCACCCACCCCACTGGACACCAGGGACCCACCCCACCATGCACTGAGGGACCCACCCCACTGGCCACCAGGGAGTGAGGCACTAAACCACCAGACAAACCAGGAATTGAGGCGCCAAACATTAATATGAGGGTCTAACTATAGGAGACAATATGTCTTTATATGTCAAAGAACTTTGGCAGAAAAAATAAGCCATATGACTATTCTGTAGCCAGAGAAAGTGATGACACAGCCAGAGCTTCACAATGTTCCAGACCGCCCCGTCCTGGATTAATCCATCACTTTACCTCGCACATCTGCAGCTGAAAGAATCGCCGCTCTTTTTCCATCTCCTCAGCTATTTCAGCACCACTGATCTCGGTACGGATCATCCCGTGTAACTTTGCATGCTCCTTTTTTTCTTTTTCTATTTTAGTCCTAATAGGAAAAAGAAAACAGAGATAAGACAACAACCTCTGAACCACAAATCACAGAAAGGGGACTCTTTGAAGTGGCTCCAGGCACGGCAGTCTACACAAGAGTCCATGGAAATGTATTGTGAGACACAAAGGTTTACTACCAAATCAAATAAAGAAGGGAACAATGGCTGACATGTGGGTGACTATCCTGCGACTATTCCGAGCATGACTCACTTTGGTCTGAACATCTAATGCTTTGTGTTACATAAAAGACGTTAAACAGCAGCCAGGATTGGTGATATGGAAGATCAAACATGGTGGAAATTCCGGTAAAAATACTCTACTTGTATGTCGAAGGAAGCGGCAACTTGGGTTCTCCACTGCAGTAACTGCACAATAACTGCACATTATTATATATTATCCTTAAAGGGAAATTATCATCCATATATTCAGCCATAAAAACCATATACTGAACATGTTCCTTTTTTTTCTAATCTATTATTTTTGATATTGTGGATTTTTTTTTTTTTTATTTTAACTTGTGTACATGATTACAGAGGCAGCCATTGTGTCTGAGCTGCTGGTAAGAGCAGTCAGAGATATGCTTTACAGCAGTCTCATGGACTATTGCAAAGTGTAGACTGGAGATTTCTCATTGGAGGATTTTATCATACTTTTTGGGTCAGAAATTGAGTCACCAATTTTGGTACATGGCTGTTTTTGTGCTAAAACGTCAAACTTTTGCATTTTTATACCGTTCCCACTTCTTTTCTGAATTGGGCACTGTGCTTTTCTGAATTGGGCACTGTGCTTAGTGAGAGGGGGGAGGTCTCCCATTGCTCAACAAATTCATCATAATTTCCTCCAGACACTGGCAGAAATAATGGCTCAAATCTATGCCTGCTACAAGATTTCATTTTCTGGCACACAGAGAGCAAGCAATGTACCCAATTCATGGATTGTCCAGGAAATATAGCTATAACATATAGATATATTATAACTAAGGGGCAAAACAGGCCAAAAAAAAAAAATTATATAATATACATTTATATATATATATATATATATATATATATATATATATTACATACACACACATATATACATATATATATATATATATATATATATATATATATACACACACCCGTACACCATCAAACTCATACTGTACACTTCCAGTCCCCTTTTTCTCCCATATCAGGACTCTCAGGGCCAGAAGCAAAGTGGCTCACATGCCCGCCAAAAAGTTCCTTACCAGCGACTGCGGAGGCCATTGCTTGGTCTCAGTGGTCATGTGAGCCACTCCGCTTCTGGCCCTGCGAGTCCCAGTATGGTAGAGAAAGGGGACTGGGACTATACAACAGAGCGCCAGGGATTTAGGACTTCTTTTTGGGACAGGCCCTTAAAAAGGAATATGCCCCTTAATGGATTAGGTGCAAATTACTCCTGCACACAGGAGGATCAAGACTGGAATATGTAACGCCAGTCTTGATGAATTTCCTCTATTGACGTCTACAGGAGAGTGTTGCGGGCATGCTCTGTGACCTGTGCAGTAACACGCTACATCTAGTAGTTACACAGCAGTTACATATCTGCAGTACAACTGCAATATACAGCACTGTTTTTTGGTCAGAGGCATACAATCTCAAGACAACTAGCAATTCTGATACAGTATGCCATCAGGGTTTATGGGAAAAAGCACTGGCCATGATGGGAGTAGCACCACAGGAAGATTGGAGAGGTCATCAGTGGTGAGATGACCTAAATACATAATGTGTGTGCTCCTCGTGAAGAATTTTTAGCCAAAGATACATTTTTCTTGAGAAGATTTTTATTTGCATTGATATGTATGGTCCACTCACGTCTCACCCTAGTTATCTTCTACACATTCAGACACAAGCTTACAAAAGCATGAAAACCAAATAACAGATTGGTCACTTTCTGATCCATTACATGTGTCTACTGAGCTGTGACATTCAATGGTCCCTAGTGGATAGGTATAGGGTCATATGGTGGTCATGTGCATTTTACGAAAAATACAATATTGGTTAGTTGGCTTGTTAGACTAAGCATAAAGTCAGAGGAAGATAAAGTACAAGGCAATGTAGTTAAAAAAAAATACACCGTAAGCTGAAAATGCCATATGGGCCCAGATTTACAGGGTTAACTAAGAATCCTGCAAGGCCTTCTAAAGTATATGTAAAAGCGGACGTAGAAAATAAGATGTGGACAAAATAGTAAACCCAATAATGTAACATTCATCTTATACCATATACACACACAATAAATACAAGTAAATATATGTTGTCATGATCAGAACAATGGGAAAATCATCCACTTTATGGTCAAGTTCATTGCAACATTATGATTGGTTTTATCTGAAATGGAAAATTCTGGGTAAAGCAGTTTTGCATAGGCAATGATAAAAAAAGAGAATAAAAAAAAAATAATGGAAAAATGGATGGAACTTCTCATTGTTTTCTCATGGATTTTCTCACTTTAGCAAATATTGGCGCATAGCTAGGAGTGCCAGCAACACCTGCATTTGTTTTTAGGGTTGATTCTGACAACCATAATGCCATGGTAAGTCCTAGTAATGTAATAACATAAAAGTTGCTCCAAAGAGCTCATTTGCATATTACAAAAATGTCTAGTTCTCAGCAATAGGGGTGCCGATTCATAGAGAAAAGCACTGACTCAAGTGACCATAACCTAACAGTGCTTTTCACTTATGAATCCGTGTCCCTGTTGTTGAGAAATAGACATTTTTGTTAATATGCAAATTAGCTCTTTGGAGCAACTAGGTAGCTGCAATTGCTCCAAACATTAAGTGCCAATACCCTCATTGCTACAAAGCGCTCATTTGCATATTGACAAAAACTGTGATATCTCAGCAACACACAACGGGAGAAAAATATTAGATCATCTCATGTGACCAGGGCCGGCGTTAGGGGGGGGCAAACTGGGCAATTGCCCAGGGCCCCGTCCCCAAAGGGGCCCCCGGGATCCGGAACCTGAGGTGACTAAAAATAACAAACATTTTTACTCACCTGTCCGTGCATCAGACGTCATCTTCTGGCGTCCCGGACATCACCGCTGAGGCCAGGCCTCAGCCTTAGAGATCACGTGGGGCGTGCTGACAGCTTGCCTCACGTAATCGCTGAGGCCCAATCACAGGCCTCAGCGGTGGCATCCACAACGCGTGACGTCAGCCGCAGAGAAGAAGAAGCCAGCGCCGGCGGGGATAGCGGAGCAGCGCGAGGAGGCCCAGCAGAGGTAAGACAAGGTGAGTATAACTGTTTGTTATTTTACCTTACCTACCCCGGGCCTTCGATTATTATACTCTGGGGTCTGAAGAGACCCCAGAATATAATATAATAATAGCACTGTAGGGCCCCTGTGGAGCATTATACTGGGGGGCCCCTCTGGATAGCATATTATACTGTGTGGGGCCACTGTGGAGTATTATACTGGGGAAGGGGCTCTGGAGATAATGTTATATTATGTGGGGCCACTTTGGAGCATTATGCTCTACAGAGGGGCCCCCCAGTATAATGCTCTAAAGTGGCCCCACAGAATATAACATGCTCTCCAGAGCCCCCCCACTTTATAATACTCCATAGAGGCCCCACAGAATATAACATGTTCTCCAGAGGGCCCCCTCCCCAGTATAATGCTCCACAGTGGCCCCACACAGTATAATATGCTCTCCAGAGCCCCCCCCAGTATAATGCTCCACGGTTTCCCCACACAGTATAATATGCTCTCCAGAGGGGCCCCCCCAGTATATTATACTGTGCGGGGCCACTGTGGAGCATTATACTGGGGGGGGGCTCTGGAGAGCATATTATACTGTTTTGGGCCGCTGTGGAGTATTATACTGGGAAAACCTCTCTGAGCAGTATATTATACTGTGTGGAGGCCATTTCTGGAGCATGTTATACTGAGTGGGGTCACTGTGGAGCATTATTCTGGGGGGGGCCATCAGCAGAACATATTATATTGCGTGGCGCCACTGTGGGGACTAATGAGCATTATACTAGGGGGCCCTCTGGGGAGCATATTATACGGCGTGGGGCCTACTGTGGAACATTATACTGGGGGGACGCTCTGGGGAGCATAATAAATTTCGTGGGGCCACTGTGGAGCAAAATACTGGAGGGGGCACTGTGGAGCATTATACTAGCGGGGGCCCTCTAGGGAGCATATTATACTATGGGCCACTGTGGAGCTTTATACTGGGGGAAGGGACAGTGTGGGGAGCCTGTTATACTGTGTGGGGCCATTGTGGAGTGTAATTATATTGTGTGGGGCTTTTCGGGAGCATATGATACTCTGTGGGGCCATTGTAGAGCATTATACTGGGGGGCATTGTGGGGTGCATATTCTACTGTATGGAGCATATTATATTGTGTGGGGCTGCTGGGGAGCATATAGCACTGTCTGGGGCTACTAAGGGGTAGTATACTGTGTGGGCCACTGTGGAGTATTATACTGTGTGGAGCCTTATATACCATTCGGGGCCACTATGGGGGTCTCAGGGGAGCATTTTATACTGTGTGGGGTCACTGTGGAGCATTATATACCATGTGTGGAAACTGGAGGGCTCAGGAGAGCATTTTATACTGTGGAGCATTATAAACCATGTGGAGTATTATACTGTGGGGGGGGGGGCTCACAATTCCTGGAGGCAGCTCTGTGTGCTATGTCTGCATCACAGCTCCCTCACTACAATCTTGCACATACGTGTAGTGCCCCATGGCCATGTCATTCCCCATACAGTACTGTGCATGAGCTCGCCATGGAGTTATTGGGACCTGCACAGTACTATAGGGGCTGACTCTACTGGGAACATACTCAGTAATACCAGATAGTCAGCACATATGTAAGACTTCAGTGAAGGAGCCGGGGTGTAGGCTATTAGCAGGAAGCTGTTGGGTGGCCCCAGAACAAGATCCTCTGGTGGGCCTAAGGCCCTTCAGTCCGACACTGTATAACGGAGAACTATTATATATAAGGGTGGGTTACTATATATAATTGGGAAACTTAAGTATGAGGGGGCTATTATAAGGGGGAACTATTATTTATAAGATGGGCTATTATTTATAAGGGGGGAACTTTTTATAAGGGGGGTATAATTGTTAAGTGGGCTTATTTATAAAAGGGGGCTATTAGTGATAATGGGGACTATTATTTATAAGGGTAACTTATTTATGAGGGGGCTATTATTTATAAGGGAGCAGTATTATTTTTACGGGGTGTCTGTTACTGATAAGGGGGAATATTACTGATACAGGGCACTATTTATATATTACTGATAAAGGTGTAATATTATTTATGAGCAGACACTATTATTTATAAGGAGGCGCTATAATAACTGATGACTGGGTGCAAAAATCTATTAGGGGGTACAAAGGTGCTCATTTGAATTGTGTGTGGTAAAATGGGGCTTATTACTTTTTGTTGGCAGAAAGAAGGCGTTGTTATAGGGGTTGCCACTGCAAGACGATGGTGTTGTTTGCATATCAGCATTTGGGCCCCGCTTTTAATTTTGCCCAGGGCCCCGCTTTGTCTAAAACCGGCCCTGCATGTGACCATAAGCTATCTGCAAGGCAGGGATGAACTGTTGGGTTCTGATGACAAACTCCCTTTTACACTGCATATATCAGACCAATGGAAATTGCATGTTAATATGTGTATGTTCTTGGCCAGACTTGCATCTCTCTGGTTTCCATATGTATCTAGACATCTCTGCTAAAAAGATCTGGAGTAAGCTGCCCCTACACAGGAGATAGCCATCAGCTAGCAGCTTTTCCTTCATACTCCCTGATCCACGTACACACTTAATTCAGCTGAGTGTGCATGTTTTTTCAATGCAGAGATGGAAATAGAACACTGCCTGACATCTCTGCCTGTGGCTCATGTCCAGTTAGAACAAAGAAATCCAGCCGCCCGATCTTTCTCTCACCCATCATCTGCCATCAGGGGAGAGTCATGAGACCCCAGTATATATTAGATAGTCGGGCACTCCTGCAGGGGGCACCTCTGTCTACTCCTGATCTAGCCAGGAGCTAAAACAGTTAATCATTGGAGATGCAGGAAGGACATGGAGGTTGTTTGACGCATGCAGAGCACAGGTTCTTCATCCCAGCATCTGGAAATCATCTGGAAAATTGTAACTTCCACGTCTACCATATTTTGCCTATCTACGCCCTGTAAATCATTTAACAATGGAAATTGTTTTCAGCTAAGGAAAGGTTCACATTTGCGCCCGAGTCTCCATAGGAGACTCTGCCACAGAATCCGCCGAAAATCAACAGAGAGAAAAGTCCTGCAGAGAGGACTTTTCTCCCCCCCATTTTTATACTGAAACTTTTCTCTGTCATTTTTCGGCAGATTCTGCTGCAGAGTCTCCTATGGACCCAACGGACTCCATTATAATCTATGGGGTCAACGGGTAACTGCTGTATTAGCGGACTTGCTCTCAGTCATTCGGGTACCCCGGTGGACCCAAATGATGGAGAGCCCAGCGCAAGTGTGAACCTATCTTTAGCGCCAGAGTATAGGATTTATCCACACACAACCATGAGACAAGGATACAATGTACAGAAAACGGGACATCGGCCCTCTTTGCAGTTGTTCACTTGGCTAGTGACTTACACTTTTGTTTCGTAGTCTTTCCAAGCTTTATCAAAAGGCTTCTTTAAGTCCTGCAACACAAGGAGATGGAGACAAGAGTTACAGAGGTGAACGCTACAATCCATACAGACAGCTATATGAAATATATGCTATATCCAGAGAGAACTCTAAAATTGGGAGGTTGAAAATCCAGGATTTAGGCAAGGATTCCAATAAATCCTAAGGACGTCAGCAAGACTAGGATAAGGGTAAATCCTCCATAGTCAGTAATATAAAACTAATGCAACCCTAATGCAAAGGATACAGAATTATTACTAAGAGACAAAACTATCTGAAATTATTATTTAACCCCCCCAGTATAATAATTAATATACAGCTAAAGATGGAGAGTGCCCCTTCCACAGCCAGTGACGTCACCTTTATTCGTTTCAGGTCTATGTGCAGCTCAGTCTCACCCAAATGACTGGTGTTGAGCTGCAATACCAAGCACTGCCACCATAAAATGTATGGCGCCATACTTGGACAGCAATAAATAGGCCACAGCACTCATCCGAACACTGGGTTTTGTCAAAAAGATGACTGGTAAGGTGTCGGGTGTCAGACCCACACTAACCGGATATCTATGACCTATTTTAAGTATAGATCATCAATATCAGTCTCAGAAAACCCTTTAAAGACTGCCTCTTTTGGACCTTTGGACCATGTCATTTGAAAAAGAAAAAAATAGTCAATGCATTCTAAGAGCCAAAGCTTTTTAGGTTTCTTTCAACTCAACTCTATGATGGCTTGTTTTTTGTGGGATGAGTTTAAGTTATTTGCACCATTTTGGGGTACATAAAAAAGGCGGAATCCCCAATGACTATAAGATGATGACATTTCCTAGCAATAGGTCATCACTTTATAAGAATACCCCTTTAAGTGCTGTCCACATTCATCATGAGAATAAGTAATAACTAATACTCTGATATTGTACTCTGAATAGCATAAAACTCACCCCTTTAACTCCTTTCAGATCTCCTTTTAGTAAACTATCCAGTGGGAATGTTATAATGTTGTTCATATTCTGAACCTACAAAATCAAAAAAAAAAGACAGATGTGAATGTGAGCTATATAATATCAGAAATAATGGATCATTGCGGAAGGTACAGGACTGAGTCCTATCTATTCCTCTGCATATATATATACACAATATATATATATATATATATATATATATATATATATATACACACATACACAGTACAGACCAAAAGTTTGGATACACCTTCTCATTCCAAGAGTTTTCTTTTTTTTCATGACTATAAAAATTGTAGATTCACACTGAAGGCATCAAAACTATGAATTAACACATGTGGAATTATATACTTAACAAAAAAGTGTGAAACAACTGAAAATGTCTTATATTCTAGGTTCTTCAAAGTAGCCACCTTTTGCTTTGATTACTGCTTTGCACACTCTTGGCATTCTCTTGATGAGCTTCAAGAGGTAGTCACCTGAAATGGTTTCCACTTCACAGGTGTGCCCTGTCAGGTTTAATAAGTGGGATTTCTTGCCTTATAAATGGGGTTGGGACCATCAGTTGTGTTGTTCAGAAGTCAGGTGGATACACAGCTGATAGTCCTACTGAATGGAGTGTTAAAATTTGTAATATGGCAAGAAAAAAGCAGCTAAGTAAAGAAAAACGAGTGGCCATCATTATTTTAAGAAATGAAGATCAGTCAGTCCGAAAAATTGGGAAAACTTTTAAAGTGTCCCCAAGTGCAGTGGCCAAAACCATCAAGCGCTACAAAGAAACTGGCCCACATGAGGACCGCCCCAGGAAAGAAAGACCAAGAGTCACCTCTGCTGCGGAGGATAAGTTCATCCGAGTCACCAGCCTCAGGAATCGCGGGTTAACAGCAGCTCAGATTAGAGACCAGGTCAATGCCACACAGAGTTCTAGCAGCAGACACATCTCTACAACAACTGTTAAGAGGAGACTGTGTGCAGCAGGCCTTCATGGTAAAATAGCTGCTAGGAAACCACTGCTAAGGACATGCAACAAGCAGAAGAGACTTGTTTGGGCTAAAGAACACAAGGAATGGACATTAGACCTGTGGAAATCTGTGCTTTGGTCTGATGAGTCCAAATTTGAGATCTTTGATTCCAACCACCGTGTCTTTGTGTGACGCAGAAAAGGTGAACGAATGGACTCTACATGCCTGGTTCCCACCGTGAAGCTTGGAGGAGGAGGTGTGATGGTGTGGGGGTGCTTTGCTGGTGACACTGTTGGGGATTTATTCTGAACCAGCATGGTTACCACAGCTTCTTTCAGCGGCATGCTATTCCATCCGGTTTGCATTTAGTTGGACCAACAGGACAATGACCCCAAACATACCTCCAGACTGTGTAAGGGCTATTTGACCAAGAAGGAGAGTGATGGGGTGCTACGCCAGATGACCTGGCCTCCACAGTCACCAGACCTGAACCCAATCGAGATGGTTTGGGGTGAGCTGGACCGCAGAGTGAAGGCAAAAGGGCCAACAAGTGCTAAGCATCTCTGGGAACTCATTCAAGACTGTTGGAAGACCATTTCAGGTGACTACCTTTTGAAGCTCATCAAGAGAATGCCTAGAGTGTGCAAAGCAGTAATCAAAGCAAAAGGTGGCTACTTTGAAGAACCTAGAATATAAGACATATTTTCAGTTGTTTCACACTTTTTTGTTAAGTATATAATTCCACATGTGTTAATTCATAGTTTTGATGCCTTCAGTGTGAATCTACAATTTTTATAGTCATGAAAATACAGAAAACTCTTGGAATGAGAAGGTGTGTCCAAACTTTTGGTCTGTACTGTATATATATATATATATATATATATATATATATATTTATTTATTAGGCCAGGGAAGGTGGGGGAAGCCATACTCACCGGTGCGCTCTGGTGTCTCCCAGCATGATCCGGTCCTGCTGCTTCAGTGTTTTCTTCCAGTGGAAGTCTCCACCACACATGACTGCTGAGGACAATCAGTGGCCTATGGAAAGGGACATCTGCCGCAAGAAAAACACCGGAGAAGCAGGAACGGGCCATGCTGGGAAACACCGGAGCATCAGGGACAAGTGAGTATGATTTTTTTTTTCCTCATCTTCACCAGCCTAATATAAAATAAATAATAAAAAAAAGTTTATCCTGCACAACCCCTTTAAGTATGTGTGAAATGCCATTTGCAGTATTATGGTGTAAATTATAAAGCAAATAAACCTCACCCCTCTACATAAAGGAATCTATCACCATGAGTAGAAGTTGTCAGGCTCTAGGCCCCTTGTGACTACGCTGTCAAGATTTGCTAAACGATCTTAGGAAATATTTATTTCTCACATGTAAAACTGACCTTCATGTAATGTGCAAGAATGTCATACCCCAGTGAATGTATATACTTTATACAGAAAGTGGAATAATATTTTTATTCTCTTGCTCCTAGTGGCCCTCACCTGAAAAATATCATCTACATACAAGGAGAAAGACTGACTAAAATGGCCAAAAGTAAGTGGACACCCCATTAACCAGTGGGTTCAGACACTTTTCAGCAACACTCATGGCCAACAGGTTTATATAAGAAAAGCAAAAT
This sequence comes from Leptodactylus fallax, assembly GCA_947044405.1. NCBI lineage: Eukaryota > Metazoa > Chordata > Amphibia > Anura > Leptodactylidae > Leptodactylus > Leptodactylus fallax. Next base: position 1,196,888 of record CAMRHE010000085.1, read on the forward strand.
AGCCCTGCAATCTGTATAAACAAACATGGACGCTGCAATACGTCATACTTACCACAGCTACTAGAGTCGGACTGGCCCACCAGAGCATCCTCCAGTGGGCCCAGGCCCTAACATAATAATGGTCCAGCAAAAGTCACCCAAATTTTAAGGATACCATGGATTTTTTTCTAGGGGATGTTGGCGGGTGGGTGCCAAGAATCTTTTTATCTGGGGAGCCCAAGGAACCTAAACCAGCAACTTCCCCTGGAAATCTCTGAATATTACTCTAAGTGTTGGCAGGTATATCAGCGGATCATTGGGCGTATTTACATGGGCATGCGCTTTTCTTCAGGCGACATTTCGGCCTATGTAAAAGGTTGTTTAGACATTATAATTTTATACATGTGTCATCTACATGTTCAACCACAGGGGGCGCAGTGTTCCAATCCCAAAGATTTTAGTTGAAAGGTCCATGACAACTTATACAGATGAGTCTCCTATAGGATTATAATAAAAATTGTAGAAAGAAAAAAAATGTCATAATAGTCACTAGTTGCTACACGGCTGAAACCATACTATAACACAAAGCCTCTGCAATACATAGGTAAACATTCCCTCAAAATGATCTACCGATTCCTCTCAGATACAGGTTGGAAGATGAGTAAAAGGGTTAAAATGTCTGTGACCATATAATGACTTGGTACGCCCTATTTTACTACTTACAAATAATAAGTCGGACCTGTAGCGTAGCTGAAGGCAAGAGCCTCCTATAGGAATCAGCCTATGCAACCTCGTGAGAATTTTGGCAGCAGATTCTCTGAACGGTGCAGCCTCACAGGCTACTGAATATTTTATAACACTGGGGAGATGTACTAAGAAATGTAATATTAAGAAATGATGTGTGCAGTGCGATGTATTAGGTCTCCAGATGCCCCATCCTTACAGACACAAATATAGAGAAGGATAAAGGACTGGGAAGGGTTCACATTTCTTCACACACGGCAATATATATATATATATATATATATATATATATATATATATATATATATATATATATATATATATATATATACACACACACACATACATATATATATATATATATATATATTTTTTTTTTTTTAATAAAAACCCACAACAAAATATTAGGAAATTGAGTGCTTTATACTGAAGAATGGCCCAGCACACAAAGATATATACAACTTATATGTGAATGTGTGTGGATTTACCAATGGAAGAAAGAGATCGAAATTTTTCACAAGCCAAAACCCACGCCTTGTGTGAGAAGTCTGAAAAGTCAACTTTACCCCTTAAAGACGCAGCATATTATGGCCTTCAGAACATTTAGTCTGCATCCTGAAAAGGTACTGCATAACTGTAGTTTTCTGTAAATGCAGCACATTAGGTTTTTTTTTTTTTTGCAGGACTAGATACATTTTTCAAGGGTACCATTTTTATTTTGACAACGTTTGCACACTGTCAATTTTTAGTTTTTTTGAATAGGCACATAGGATGAATAAAAGAACAAGTTCAACCTCATTTTTTATGTATTTTATTTCACTTTTGATTGTTTTAGTTTTCTAAGGGTCTTCACTGTATAATTCTCTGGTCACTTTAATAATACACTGCAATACTCCTATATCGTTCCATGGTATTGAGATATAGGGCCAATTTCCATGACAGTCTTTGTGTACGTACAGCACCCGACACGGACCCAAGGTAATTCATCCTGCAAGCTACATGACCATTACGTGCACAGTTCATGTGGATGAAATAGCAGTATGCATCATTTCAGTTCATGCTGCAGGGAACATTTGTCAAAGCCCCACTGGTCAACAGGGGTGATTAAAATTGGCATGAATCTGACATTGATGGCCTATACTATGAACAGGCCATTAATACATCACAGTTCCAAAAAAACCCCTTTAAGGGAACATGCCCGTGTGACATCTGGGATTTTCCCAGATAACATACTGACCCATTCATTTGTATGGGCCCTTGCACACGACCATGATTTCCACGGTTCTGTGTGCGGGCTGAGGCCCCACGTTGGGGAAACCCAGATTTTTTTTTTTGGTTGAAGATTTTTCTGCATTTTTTGAGCCAAAGACAAGAGTGGCTACAAGAAGAATGGGAAATATATAGGAAGTTCTTATACTTCTCCCTACTGCACAATCCACTCCTGACTGGCTCAAAAAACCACAGCAAAATCTGCAACAAAAAAAAAAATGCTGGTTTTCCACAATCTGGAGCCTTAGCCTAACTCTTCTCTTATTCTCCACGCAGCAGAACATGGAGTGATGGACGGGCCATATTGGGCGACACTTGCATTAAGCAGTACAGTATGACATTACAAGGAGAAGAGGTAACCGGCCCATTGAATACACTTTCTATTGATTCAATTCTGACAACTGAATGAAATGATTTTAGCAGAGAACAGGAATACTTAGAGAGCGCGCCTGACGCCTGTAAACTCCGGAGCCATTTATCTACTCCAAGGAAGCAATAAGAGCTAAATGACTTTCCTCCACATTGACTGTAGAATGAAAATTACATTTACATGAAAAAGCAACCACTTACTGATAAAGGACTGTGAATAGGAAGCACACGACTGCTGCCGTCAATGCGAAAAGTCACCAAATGTGTGACAAGTAACATCACACAGCCCAAAATGTTTAGCCCTTACAGAAAAATATGTATGTGAGGATACGTGCTAAAAGAAAGGACTGTTCACTAGGTGGGAAAAAAGGCTTCTCCAATTTATTGGAGCAACCAATACATATGTTCTTGAGAACAGATCTCATGGGGCTACGTGTGCAGAAGATGTAATGCCGGCCATACACATTAGAAGCAAGTTGGATGAACCTGCCAATTTCGGCAAGACCATTCAACCATATTTGCCTATGGGGAACTACTCTCCCGAAAGCAGAGGTCAGGGAAGATACTGATCAGTCAGTTGGATCTCAAATCACCTGATCCTTTGGTTCTCAGAGGATAATCTGCTGCCAGAGAATCAATAGATAGGCACAATCGTCCAAGTGTGCATGTGTATGGGGAAACCAAGCGAGATAACACGTGACATACAACTATCTAATGTGTATGGCCATTTTGAGATATATTACAACGTGCATGGACAAATCTCAGTATGCGTCACGGTTGGCGCTGTCAATGCAGAGTCACCATATGTGTGACATGTAACAAGACACAGCTTAAAGCTACAGTCATGGCCAAAAGTTTTGAGAATGACACAAATATTATATTTTCACATGATCTGCTGCCCTCTGGTTTTTATGTGTGTTTGTCAGATGTTTTTATCACATACAGAAATATAATTGCATTCATATTATGAGTAACAGAAGCTTATATTGACAGTTAGAATGAGTTAATGCAGCAAGTCAATATTTGCAGTGTTGACCCTTCTTCTTCAGGACCTCTGCAATTCTCCCTGGCATGCTCTCAATCAACTTCTGGACCAAATCCTGACTGATAGCAGTCCATTCTTGCAGAATCAATGCTTTCATTTTGTCTGAATTTGTTGGTTTTTGTTTGTCCACCCGTCTCTTGATGATTGACCACAAGTTCTCAATGGGATTAAGATCTGGGGAGTTTCCAGGCCATGGACCCAAAATCTCTATGTTTTGTTCCCTGAGCCATTTAGTTATCACCTTTGCTTTATGGCAAGGTGCTCCATCATGCTGGAAAAGGCATTGTTGAGCGCCAAACTGCTCTTGGACGGTTGGGAGAAGTTGCTCTTGGAGGACATTCTGGTACCATTCTTTATTCATGGCTGTGTTTTTAGGCAAGACTGTGAGAGAGCCGATTCCCTTGGCTGAGAAGCAACCCCACACATGAATGGTTTCAGGATGCTTTACAGTTGGCATGAGACAAGACTGGTGGTAGCGCTCACCTCTTCTTCTCCGAATAAGCTGTTTTCCAGATGTTCCAAACAATCGAAAAGGGGATTCATCAGAGAAAATGACTTTACCCCAGTCCTCAGCAGTCCACTCCCTGTACCTTTTGCAGAATATCAGTCTGTCCCTGATGTTTTTTCTGGAGAGAAGTGGCTTCTTTGCTGCCCTCCTTGAGACCAGGCCTTGCTCCAAGAGTCTCCGCCTCACAGTGCGTGCAGATGCACTCACACCTGCCTGCTGCCATTCCTCAGCAAGCTCTGCACTGCTGGTAGCCCGATCCCGCAGCTGAAACACTTTTAAGAGACGGTCCTGCCGCTTACTGGTCTTTCTTGGGCGCCCTGGAGCCTTTTTGGCACCAATGGAACCTCTCTCCTTGAAGTTCTTGATGATGCGATAGATTGTTGACTGAGGTGCAATCTTTCTAGCTGCAATACTCTTTCCAGTTAGGCCATTTTTGTGCAGTGCAATGATGACTGCACGTGTTTCTTTAGAGATAACCATGGTTAACAGAAGAGAAACAATGATGGCAAGCACCAGCCTCCTTTTAAAGTGTCCAGTGGTGTCATTCTTACTTAATCATGACAGATTGATCTCCAGCCCTGTCCTCATCAACACCCACACCTGTGTTAATGGAGCAATCACTGAAACGATGTTAGGTGGTCCTTTTAAGGCAGGGCTGCAATGATGTTGAAATGTGTTTTGGGGGATAAAGTTCATTTTCTAGGCAAATATTGACTTTGCAAGTAATTGCTGTTAAGCTGATCACTCTTTATAACATTCTGGAGTATATGCAAATTGCCATTAGAAAAACTGAAGCAGTAGACTTTGTAAAAATTAATATTTGTATCATTCTCAAAACTTTTGGCCATGACTGTACATGCACACGACCATAGTGGTTTTACTGTCCACAAAAAAGGTCAGTATGTCATCTGCATTCACAGATGATGCAAAAAGACTGATATGATCCCCTACATGGGCGACAAAAACAACAGTCACGAGCATGGGACCTTAATGAAGTGGCCCAAAATGTTTGACCCATAGGGTACATTCACACATTGGACCTACAGCAGAAAGATTTCCTATTCCCATTTTCAATGGGAGATTCAGACTGAATCTGCCCAAACATTGGGCAGGATACCTCCTTTTTCAGCTAGCGGAAAAGAAAGTGTCTGATATGAATGGGAGGCAGAATTTTTGGGGTAAGTGCTGCCACAAAAATTCTGCCATGTACTTGCCCTTACAGAAAACTAGTATTAAGGCAAAAAGTCAAAGAAAATGGATACCATAAGTTAACTCTGATACATTGGTTACCTGGTTCAAGGTGTGCACAAGTGCCCAGAAGGTAGGCAGATCATGAACATGAACATCTTATAATTGGCTTCCTATTAGACTTGAGGGACTTATACCAGGGGACTAGAGAGTTTTTCAATAGTATCCAGTGCAATCAATACGCTGTGAACGAAGGGGGATATTCACACATTCAAGATTTGTTGAGGATTTAAAAACAGATCCTGTGCCTAAGGCCTCATGCACATGGCAGTGTGCATGGTCAGTGTGTTTTTCTCGGCTAGCACATTGACCCACTATAATCTATGGCCCCATACACATACCCGTGTATTATCATGGGCCCATGTATGGTGATGTGAGCCCGGGGCAAAACTCAGGACAGGTCTTATTTCCGTCCACCTTGCGTTCCGGGTTCAGAGAAGTAAATTAATGGTTTGGTGCAGGCATGGGCAGCACATGGATATCATCCATCTACTGTCCAACTATGGACCCAGCACATGCATATGGTTGTGTGGATGAGGTCTATCTTTATCAAATCCACTAACCTTCCACAGCTAATAAGTTCTGTTCAAATGCAGTGTGAAAAATGGCGCAGATTTTTGTCATCACTACCAAAATCTTCATGCTCACAGAAAATCTGTGGATGACCCCCAATGAATGACAATGGGTCTATTACTCATATGAGCCACGGTACATCTGAAATAAAAAATTAAGGGGTTTCTTGGAATACTGCTACGAATTCTCTTGCAACATAACATATACAAAGGATTTACGGTAATTCTGATGTGTGAGTATCACAAATCTCTTTGCTGTCTGGCACCCAGAGATCAGTCCTATATTAAATAGGTGTTAGAGATGACTAGAAATCCAATTTAAGGCTTTGCTCTAACTTGTGTTATTCTCTACATAATTCAATTTTACCATTTCTACAGAAAATGGATCATTTTCCTCTCTACTACAGTTATGACATCAATTAAATCTCGACAATCCTTCATTCCTCAGCTTTGTGCCTGTATACAATCTCTGGAGTCCACAATCGGGGGGGGGGGGAACTGACGTGCCAGCAGCAGAAGACATGATGGTTTCTTGGAGGCTTCCTGAAGACGTACAAGCCTTGTTTACCAGAGGTCTGCACAGATGTTTAACAAAGCAGAAAGGATCTGAAACATAGTCTGTAAATTTTCTCATTTCTCATGTGCAGCTTCCAAGGAAATTTGGAGAGATGTCTCCCATAACCACAAAATGACTGATAATTGGCAAACTTGGTTAAGAAGCCACCGGCCTCTTCCTGCACCACCAATAGTGATGTGGGCTGAAGACCCTGAACAGCAGAGGGCTGTCACTGAACAGCTATTTTCTCATAGACTACGCTGAAGAAACCAAAACACAGATTCAGCTCCCGCAGTGGTTAATGCTCCGTCCTTGATCCTAAATCTAATGCCAGCAATATCCCGAGGAACTACGCCACTTAGAAGACCGGGCCGCTGATATTCATACATATGGAACTGGTGCTGGAGGATCTGGAGATGCACAAGACGTGGTGATCTTGGGGCCAGATATTTATCCAAGCTTGCTGTCAGTAATACTATCACAGAAAACATGTCACATCAGGAGAACCCATAATCTATATGTTCTAGGTCATATAGATATCAAAGGGAGTATGCTCGAGAACCCATTCTAAGAACCAGAGCAGAGAGGCGCTACCATGCAGTAGCTCGCAGTCTGGCAGACTCATATGGCCACCATTTACATCTACATTTCACTCTGATGGTAACTGCCCCCTGTAACATTAGCTGGACTCATAAAACCAGACTCAAGTTAAAGGCTACACTGTGACTTTGGCCGCGACTTCCGTTACATGATAAAAGATCACTGGGTCGCCCTAGGACTCCTTCACTAATGTTAGTGAATAGTGCATAGTGAGCTCTACTGGGGAACAAGCGTGACTTCTAGTCAAACTCTGCTCAAACTCTTTGCGACTAGAATTTGCAGTCACAGCTCACTAGGCAACACAATGCAACTCTATTCACTAACAGTGAAGTAGTGGCAGGGTGACCTGGCCAAAGTCACCATATGGCTCTAGCCTCAGGCTGAGGGTACACACTGTGGAGACAACAGCTTTTGTACAACATGTGGCCACAGAGGTTATGCTACACAAAGTATGTATCCCCTGATCAGTTCTGACGGCTGAGAGCCCCCACCAATTCCAAGAATGGAGGTCCTTTTCCCCCACTGCGCATTCAGCCTGACCGTAGCCATATAGGCATGACTGGTGCTCCTATTCACTTCAATGGGAGCACCGAAGATAGCCGAATGCATTGCTCAAATGCATTCTCTTTCCTTTAAATGGTGGATAAGCTTTAAAAGGGAAATAATATATTTATAGGGAACCTATAGATTATAGATGAAACAACCACCATGTTGTAGTGTTAGGTAATACCATTCTAAGCATGCTGCTGTAAAAAATGGCCATTTTAGTACTATATTATATTTGAAAAGGAGTTATAAAAAAGCATGTGATGTATAATTTGTGGAGGAGTGTTGAAAAGTCATCAGGGTGGTGCCAGTGTGGTAAAGAGTTACACAGCCATAGCTATAATAATTCCCAGGCTGCCTTGACTGATGTCCGAGTGGGAAAACATTGCCAGCTTTCCTAAGTGGGAACAATGAAGCAAAAAGGAGTTTAAAGCCAGGGCTGCTTGACTCCCCACCAAACAGGCACCGCTCAGACAACTGCTCACTACCACACAGGGACCACCCAGACGACTACCCACCACCACACAGGCGCCGCCCAGACGACGCTCCACCATACAGGCACTGCCCAAGCAATTTTCCACCATATTTCGTTACCAGTGAATAAAGCCCCGCACATCCTCTTTCATTAAAGGGGCTTTTCCACTAAACATGTTATCCCCTATCCAAAGTACGGTACTTAGCTCTCTCTGGCGCTCCCTCTGAAATGAATGGAGCGGTGCACTTGCTGCCTGACTGAAGCAGGGGACAAAAGTTCCCTGTTCTCCTGACCACTCGGGTTCTGAGCTGTTGACCCCCCCCCCCCCCCACTAATCTTCAAGTTAAAGGGGTTTTCCACAAAACAAAGTTAAGTTGTTAAAAATTCCAGTCAATCGTTTTTATTGTTAGAAGTTTCCAAGAGAACTTGGCGACAAGCAATATAATCATCTTTACAACTTCAATAGGGGTTGTCACCCAAATTCCAATGGCTCCTATGAGGCCAATCTGCCCAGGAGCTATATGCAAAGGTACAGGAGAGGGGCACTATATCACAAAAAAGGTGGATTTGCCATTTGAAAAGAATAACTACCTCTATGGGAGTCCTATTGGTGGTCACTAAACTTTCCCAGAAGCAGATATTCCTATAATTCAGTTAATATAACAAAACGATGACTCAAGGTTCTCTTTATTTACGGAGGACTTTTATTTTAGATGGAAGTGTTGTGTAATGTATGTATTACCCTGCGCTCCGGCCTCCATCCCACACACTCTACATTTTGCTTACTCAGGTAAATTTGTAGCTTTTAGCATGGACAAATACACTTCACAACATCAAATGGTTCTCAGACATATTTCAATAAGCGCCCACTTCCCTCCCGCCTGCTTCACCGCAGGAATCTAGCGCTGGGCAGTCAATGTGATGTAAATTACTGTTTGCACCTGTCAGTGACTGCCCGGCCTGCCAATTACAACAAACCAAACATGAGCGGCCGGGGATCAGAGGCAACACCACAGGGATGAGGGCTTTATAGCCTGGAAGGCTTTCACCCGGCTGTAACTTGGCCGCAGCTACAACAACACAGACAGGTCTGAACAACACTAACCGTGTAGTGGAGGATTAACATGGCGCAGGTTCACATAGAAACGCAAGGTGCCAACTCACTAAGGTAGGAACACAAAATTATATGGTGCGTTTGACTTCAATTTTCTTGCGTAATGCCACTATCATGGTGTGATAGAAACAAAGACTGAAAATAAGTCTCATAGAAAATACAATGTACCAAATAAATATGCAACCTGTGCTGAACCTTGTCTGGGAAGGCTTCAACCATTTTAATTGAAATGCAAAAAGTAAAGCTGAGGCCCCATGTTGCGGAAAAGATGCATTTTTTGTTACAGATTTTGCTGGGGGAGTTGAAACAAAGCCAAGAGTGGATTCAACAGAGCAGAAAAGTATACATGCTTCCTGTATATTTCCCATTCCTTCTGAAAACACTCCATGCCTTGGCTTAAAAAGATGTAGCAAACAAACAAAACAAAAAACTCAACTTTTTCACAAAGTGTGGCCACAGCCTTAGAGAACCAGGTCTGAAAAGTGCAGCAACATACCTCATCTGATAGGCGCTGTCACCCTGAGTATTTTGGCGTTTTCTTTATCAAAATCTGTTTATCAAATCAGCCATTCCAAAGAAATAAGCCCTTTTAGTGTTGATGTCAACTGGGGTATACTAGCCAAGTGGGCAGTAACACTGCATGACATACAGCACAAAGAGACTGCACCCACAGAGAAACCACAGTGTTACCGCCCACTTGGCCAATATACCATAATGTGGATCAACACTAAAGGGCTTATATCTTTGGAATAGCTGAACAGATTTCGGTAAACAAAACGTGGGGTTTACTGATCTTAGCAGTAGTTTGCGCTCCAGAGTTGCTCTTAATTCTTGTACCTGGACAAGGACTGAAAATGTGTCTAATGTCATCCATTTTGGAGGCTGTAGGCAACTGTTTTTTTTGTCAACCAGTCACCAAGCATTTTTAGTTCTCTCCAAACTTATGACTTCCTCTCTGGAAGATGATCAGACTTTCCCCATATATATATATATATATATTATGCATACATACACACATATACACAGTCACTATCTAGTCATCACTGTGCAGGAAAAACCTACTGGTTTTCCTGGTTGAGGGCCCATTTTGATGCAGAGAGGTCATCAGTATTAGATTAGTGGGGCCCTGACACCTGGTGCTGGAACCTATATGGAGGATGACAGGGATCCCAGAGATCGAACACCCATCAATTATAATGTGATAGCATATCCAAGTGATATGACATCATTTAATAGGATGAGGTCTTGTGGAGTCCAGGTCTCAACAGATCGCAGCTGTGGGACGAGGTGGACCTGCTCAATATATGGCAGGTAGCTTTAAAGGAGTTATGACACAAGGCGAGAATGGGGGGTCCTTTTTCCCTGCTGACCGCAGCCAAACTGAATATGGACGTGACGTGTGGTGGACAGTTCTCCCAATTCACTTCAATGGGAGCACCGGAGATAGCACAGTTACACCCACATTCAGCCTGGCTGTGGTCAGACTGAATGTGCAGCAGAAGTAAAGGACACCTCCACCACCACTCTCAGGATTGTGGGGGTCTCAGTGGTCAGATCCCAACTGATCAGGCATTTATCCTTCATCTTATGGACAGAGGATAAATATTTTTTGCGGCATAACCCCTTTAACGTTAAGGCTGATCAGCGTGCATGCGTGCGTATGTGTATATATACACACACACATATATACACACAAATATATATGCACACACACTAGATAGACAGACGCATTGTATCTTAACTGAAAATTAAAAGCAATAACAAAATCTATTCTCATTCTAGAATTTCTTCAGCAGTCTTAGTTTCAGTCTTTTTTTCCCCAGATTCCCAGCATGATTTCCACACATGAAATGAAATATCCCACATCCAGCCATTCGTTATATTTGTGAATGCTTTACAAGCTGAATGGGATAAAGGGAAGCCGCAGTCGAGCGATCACATGCCGTGTTATTTCAGTGAACCCTGCCGAGCGCCAGTCTACACATTTACAAGCAGCGCACATGTCAAGTGAATGAGAGCCATGCTGTCCATGTTCATTATTGTAACCAGCATCCCTCCGCTTTATTAACGTGTGTGTAAAGAGTAAGCAGTGGGACGTGTTCTCTGTACTGGCACAATTCCAGCAGGCGTGACACTCAGAAGCAGACATCTGTAGGCCGCTATATGTATCACAGCATGAGGCCGCATACAGTCACAGAGCTGCTCATCGACTTCTAATATTCTTGGATCTTTTAAGAATTTGTGTGGCGGAATTCACTGTGAAATTCTACAAAAAAAAAAAAAAAAGCAGTATCCCAAACTCCATGCAAAGAGTAAAGCCCTGTTCAGATGTTGGTGGCTTTGTCGCTGATTTTCAGGTCAGTCTTTCAGTAGAATGCTAGTAAATGAAATGGGTGAAATCCAACATCAACATCATGTAGCACATGTGGTTTTCACTGAAGATTTTGGTGTGGATTTTCAGGTCAGTTTCACAGCATGCTGTTCGTGTACTTAGCCCAAGACTAGATCAAGATTTTGATTCTCGAGTATTACATTTTTATTTTTTTTTTTAAAGAGACAGGACACCATTAAAAAAACATGAGAGTAGGCCGCTGGAGAGCACTATCCTCACAGTGTGTGGTCCGCTGGAGAGCACTATCCTCACAGTGTGTGGTCTGCTGGAGAGCACTATCCTCACAGTGTGTGGTCCGCAGGAGAGCACCACCTTCACAGTGTGTGGTCCTCTGGAGAGCACTATCCTCACACTGTGTGGTCCGCAGGAGAGAACTACCTTCACAGTGTGTGGTCCGCTGGAGAGCACTACCCTCACAGTGTGTGGTCCGCTGGAGAGCACTACCATCACAGTGTGTGGTCCGCTGGAGAGCACTACCCTCACAGTGTGTGGTCCGCTGGAGAGCACTACCCTCACAGTGTGTGGGCCGCTGGAGAGCACTACCCTCACAGTGTGTGGTCCGCTGGAGAGCATTCTACTGTGTGTGTGGTCCACTGGAGAGCATTACCCTCACAGTGTGTTGTCCGCTGGAGAGCATTCTACTGTGTGTGTGGTCCACTGGAGAGCATTACCCTCACAGTGTGTGGTCCGCTGGAGAGCATTACCCTCACAGTGTGTGGTCCTCTGGAGAGCATTATCCTCACAGTGTGTGGTCAGCTGGAGAGCACTACCCTCACAGTGTGTGGTCCGCTGTAGAGCACTACCCTCACTGTGTGTGGTCCGCTGGAGAGCACTACCCTCACTGTGTGTGGTCCGCTGGAGAGCACTACCCTCACAGTGTGTGGTCCGCTGGAGAGCATTCTACTGTGTTTGTGGTCCACTGGAGAGCATTACCCTCACAGTGTGTGGTCCACTGGAGAGCATTACCCTCACAGTGTGTGGTCCGCTGGAGAGCATTACCCTCACAGTGTGTGGTCCGCTGGAGAGCACTACCCTCACAGTGTGTGGTCCGCTGGAGAGCATTCTACTGTGTGTGTGGTCCACTGGAGAGCATTACCCTCACAGTGTGTGGTCCACTGGAGAGCATTACCCTCACAGTGTGTGGTCCGCTGAAGAGCATTACCCTCACAGTGTGTGGTCCGCTGGAGAGCACTACCCTCACAGTGTGTGGTCCGCTGGAGAGCATTCTACTGTGTGTGTGGTCCACTGGAGAGCATTACCCTCACAGTGTGTGGTCCGCTGGAGAGCATTACCCTCACAGTGTGTGGTCCTCTGGAGAGCATTACCCTCACAGTGTGTGGTCCTCTGGAGAGCATTACCCTCACAGTGTGTGGTCCGCTGGAGAGCATTCTACTGTGTGTGTGGAAGCCCACTGTCCTGTGTGTGGGTGGCTGCTAGAGAGCATTATCCTGTGATGGGGCAGTGGAGAGCATCATATGTGTGTGTGTGGGGTTCACTGCACAGCATTATCTTGAGGGTGGGCGCCACTGAACAGCATTATTCTGTGTGGGATGGGCCATCAAGGAGCACCATACTATGTAATGAAACTGACCAGGAAGTAGAAACCAGCAGGGACACATGACAAGGACAGGGATCACTAAGTTATCAACACATCAGGTATATTTAACAGATCTAACTTACCAGATTCTTAAAAAGTGCAGTGAGTTCCTTAGTGAAAACAGAGAATTTCAGGAAGGCTGTTCCTAAATCCGGGTCATCTCTACATACACAGCTACTTCCAAATTTTTCCAGTGCTTGGGTATACTGCTCTTCATTCTCCACGTGGGCTTTAAAGAGACAAAAAACATCCATTAAAGTCCAAACACGTAGGTCCTTATAATCTAGTTAAACAAAAGTGAGTGAAGCAAGAAAATGAAACCTTAAGTATATACCTTCTAGTATAATAAATTGTATGCGGCACTCAGTTCTTGGTTATTTCATGGGTGCTTTGATAGGCTCCCAACCCGTGATTCAGATAATAATGAATTCAAGCACTCCAATAGTGAGTTGAAGTAATAATTCAATTGTGAATTCTTAAATTGATATTCCATACAGAGTAGTGAACGTTTTCGGCTACAAAGCCTTCATCAGACTCAAATATTTTGCCGAGATCCCGTGTGGATTGAGCGTTATCTGCCGCTCCGTTGTGGACAATGCAGGGTAGCATTGCCCACCTCTTGTGGAAGGCGCCTTCCAGAGAAATTACACAATTTTCACATATATCAATAGGACTGAGCATGGACATACTGGGTCCTCCAGAGAAAGAGACACTCTTTACAAGCACTCTCAGCTCAGACTAGCCTTAGAAGTCGTCCCTAGAAGGGTAAACATCCACACCATCTGCTCTAGGTCAGTATCTCAATGAATGTAGAATTATCGTTGTATGGACAGCACATGAACGCCCTGTAGGCACAGTACTAAAGATCAGAGCGATGTTGTGCAAGTTCTAGGTATTAAAATGCATAGCATCCCTCTAAAGCTGGCAACAAAACATTTACTCACATGCAGATGGCGACCAGGCCTCCATGTGTCAGTTTTACAAATTGTCAGGAACTGGTTAATAATGGGAGAAAACATCTAAACTGGATGTTATCTCAAATCTTTAGGAAGCAACTGTGCACAGTACTATTTTTTTTTCCTGGAGACACCAATTTTGCCCACCTTTTGACACTTTATAACATGTGAACAATATCTTTCGGGAAGAGTCTCTGTCTGGGAGGCAGCTTGCAGCAGCAGAAACCTCAGCTCGATCCATAATGGACGACAAGCAAGGATAAACCATGCCCTTTAAACCCAACTTTTTGGATTTTGCCAGATTTATGACATCCAGGACAATTATTTATGACTGGTTCACACACATCACAGATTTGCTTATGGCAAATACAAATCAGTGGAATTTACTATTCCTTCTACGTCAGAAAAGCAGCATATATGGGAAAAAGTTGTGGCACATCTTGGATGCACGGTCCTTTTTTGACCCAAAGATGTACCACATTTTTTTACGCCCTGCATGACACTTTTTTAAAAAGGGGGCAGAGACCAGGCAGGACGGGGACTCTGTGGCCCGACAAATTTACTGCAACTCAAAAGAAAGGAAATTTAGATTGTGTGCCCTATCTGGATCACAATATCTGTAAGAGTACTGTGGAATATGCTGACACTAAATGAGCAAGTAAAATAATTTAACTTGCATCAGAAAACTGGTATGAGTTATTTCAGGAATCTACGCCAGTTCCTGGAGTTCTGCAGATTTCCTTTCTGGGGAACAGAAGTTCGCAATAATTATTAAAAGACCGGAGCATCTCACACCAGCTGGGGAAATAAAATGCTAGTCTAACGCTAGGTTGACATAAGTGTCACCTTCACCATTGTTCAGGTCAGTCGGGGGACCCAATGACGGAGAGGCGGACCACCTAAGCAGCGGTTACGCACAAAGCCCAGCGGACCCCTTTGACTAAAATGGGGTCCATTGTTTTTAAACAGATACTGACAGAGGAAAAAAAATCCTCTGTGCAGGAATTTTTGCTCCACTTATTTTCGGCAGACGTGCCGCAGATGTGAACGTAGCCTTAGCCACATTTCTAAAATAATCTATGGCAGAAATCTGGGACAGACACTAGGTTTTCTAAAACTGATCTACAAGAGGATTAGCAACATTTCACAGCACATAAAAAGGGTTTACAAAAACAACCCTTTTTCACCATTAGACGCAGAATGCTTGCAAATTTGAGGAGACTTTCGGTGCCAACTTTGTGCCAAAACCCTCACCAAATTCTGAATCTGTGTACAATCTCTTATTATCTGACAACCCAAGTATTAAACCAGAGTGACCATGGAATATTTAAAGGGAGTCTGTCACCAGAACACCTACACACCCCAGTAGATTCATTGATTCAGGTAACCCTAACCTAAGTGTTCTCCCCTTATGAATCGGTACTTCTGTTGCTGAGATACTGCATTTGCCGATACGCAAATGAGCAATGACAAAGGCCTATCGATATGGCTAGCGATATCTCCGCAATGGAGGCAGCGATTCCCAAGAGGAAAATACCAATTGATTCAGGTGACCCTAACCTATCTATAGGGCTGTGTTGATATGCTGGGTTCTGGTGACATACTGCCTTTAGATAAGTGACAGAAAACACAATGCAACAAGAGTAAATTAAAAAAAAAAAAAAAAAAACACTAGAAGATCAGTGAACACCATAGTCTTATTCTTAGAGCGAGATTATATGATAAAAGCCATCAGATTTGCAGGAAGGTCTCCACATGACTGACACACAGGATCATAAAACATAATTTGTAATTTATGGCAGAGACAGAAAATCACTCACAATAATGAGAGATGGGGAGGAAAAAAAAAAACCACAACATCTTCAATCAAATCTCTGCTCTCAAGATCAGGGTTGACTGAAATAAACAACTCCATCTCCCAGGAGGCAAAAATGAATCCATTTCCATGAAGCACATCTTATGTGACTGGAAAGAGACCTTTAGGAGCTTTGTATTCTTGGTTACCAAGACCTCTACCTTTTTGGGATTATCTTAGTAAATAGGTAGACTCCTACTACAGCCCAGATAAAATGGCCGCATCAGGTAGTCCATCACCAAGGACTACCAGTGGGTATTATTTAGGAACCATATAGCAGTAACTATTTTAGCACTATGTCGCACTAATATATTTCCTTCTATGTATGGTAGTCATTGAGCATGATGTGGTGGTTTTATTTAGGCCCTATATAGCATTATTATTAATGCCATATTCTGGCAGTACTATTTATTACCTTTCCCACATCCTTGTCAAGGGGCCTCCATATACCCTAGTATACCCATTATTTTCCTGGTTATGTACCTCTTAGGATTAGGTTTATGGTACCTGACCACAACCTAGCTCACATTGCACTATTCATCCATATTTACTGCAGTCAGTCCATATATGTTCATGAGGATATAAAACAAGAGGGGCTCGCGGTACCACCATAATTCCAAAATCATTTTATCTAATTAACAGATTGAAATTAGTCATTAAAAATGAAGCCCTCAAGTGTAATTGGTAAGGACAGATGGATATGAGGCAGATGTTAATTGGCTTAATGAACTAAACCTATTCTTCAACAGATTTGATCACACACCAGCTCCTCCCACCCCAGTATGTCCTTCAGCTTCCCCCACCACAATGACTCCTCCCCATGCGGCCACTTCCCAACAGACCAGTAAATCCAGAAATCCGTCTTTATCTGGCCACAGTCTGACCTTCACACGGGCCCAGGTGAGGAAGGAGATGAAAAAGATCAAGGCGAGGAATGCCGCAGGGCCAGATGACATCAGTGCAAGGCTAATTAAGACTTGCGGGGACCAGCTGTGTGGTATAATTACATATATGTATAATATGAGCCTGAGGCAGGAAATAGTCCCTGAATTATGGAAATCTTCTTGTGTGGTACCAGTTCCAAAGAAACCCCACCCTATGGACCTCAACGACTACAGACCTGTAGCACTGACATCCCACCTGATGAAGATCTTGGAGAGATTGGTTCTCACACATCTCCGCCCTCTAGTGAGCCCCGCTATGGACCCCCTCCAGTTTGCTTATCGGCCGGGCATTGGGGTAGATGATGCCATCATCCATCTTCTGCACAGGGCTCTGTCTCACCTGGAGAAACCAGGGAACACAGTGAGAATAATGTTCTTTGACTTCTCCAGTGCTTTTAACACCATACAGCCCAGGTTATTGAGGGACAAGCTGGGCCTTGCTGGAGTGGACCACCACCTCTCCAACTGGATCCTAGACTACCTCACAAATCGACCTCAATACGTGAGAGCCCAAGACTGTGTGTCAGGTACCGTGATCTGTAATACGGGGGCACCTCAGGGTACGGTTCTCGCCCCTTTCCTCTTCACACTGTACACTGCAGATTTTAGGTGCAACTCATCCAGCTGCTACCTACAGAAGTATTCTGACGACTCTGCAATAGTGGGTCTCATCACAGATGATGATGACAGGGAGTACAGAGAACTGAACCAGGATTTTGTGGACTGGTGCCACCGGAACCACCTGAAGATTAACGCGGGGAAGACCAAGGAGATGGTGGTGGACTTCCGCAAAGGCAGAAGCCCTCCTAAACCAGTGGACATCCTAGGGACGGGCATCGAGATTGTGAACACCTATAAGTACCTGGGTTTGCTCCTTAATAATAAGCTGGACTGGGCAGATCATATGGAGGCCCTGTATAGGAAGGGCCACAGCAGGCTCTACCTGCTTAGGAAACTGAGAGCCTTTGGAATCCGGGGGGCACTTCTTAGAACTTTCTTCAACTCGGTAGTGGCATCAGCCATCTTCTTTGGAGTGGCCTGCTGGGGGAGCAGTATATCAACCAGGGACAGAAATAAACTTGACAAGCTGATTAGAAAGGCCAGCTCTGTCCTGGGGAGCCCACTGGACCCTGTGCAGGTGGTGGGTGACAGAAGGATACTGTCCGTGGTGAGCTCCATGCAGAAGAAGTCCCATCCCATGCATGAGACTGTGATCGCGCTGAGCAGTACTGTCAGTGACCGACTGCTCCACCCTAGGTGTGAGAAGGAGCGCTATCGGAAGTCTTTCCTCCCCACCGTGGTTAGGCTGTACAACCAACTCCGACCTAAGCGGAGATCATTACACACAGAGAACTGAAATATCTCTCTGCCTGTTAAATCCCCCCCCCCCCAACTCTGCTACGTCCTATCTGTCTGTCTGCTATTAATGTAATGCCTCTCACCTTGGAACATTCCTGCACATGTTGTATTTGTATCTGTTTATCTTTGCTGCTGTAACACACTGAATTTCCCCATTGTGGGACTATTAAAGGACTATTATTATTATAATTTCCCGTTGATCTAATCCAGTTCTCGCTCGACAAGGTCAACTGACAGGGTATCAATTTATGGATGGGTTTAGATTGGAGATGGTCTTTAGGCCTCGGTTGTGTCAGGTTGCCCAATTTCTGCCTGCCGGATGGTTTATAGTTGGCAAAATGCTGAAAAGTGGAAATGTTCACGAGTAAAGCTGCCCATTGATGATAGATGTTTCTCATAGGATTCTGGACGACAATCTGATGTCTATTGCTGCAGCCAGGAAATAGATTAGACGGGCTGGATTCTATCTGCTCTCATTCATCTAAACACATCGGACATCCTAATTGTCAGCCAATGTGCTTGGCAGCAGAATGCCAGGGAAACCTACTTTTAAAGGAAAAGACAAAATAACATCGTAGGACTTGCTGAAAGCGCTTCTATTTGAAAAAAAAAATGCCTACTTCAGGGCAGCTTTAACCATAGGGACAACAGTGCACTTGAATTGGGCCCTATGGTAGCATGGGCCCCCTTGGGACAGCCCTGCATTTGCTCTCCCGCTGTTCCAGGCTGCCCCAACTTCAGCTCATCGGCAAAATTGTCACATAAAACGATGAATCAGGGAGCCGTCTCCTCCCTGCTTCAATTTCTGGCCCTCCATGGTGAAAAGTCGAAGCAGAACTTGAAGCCTCAAATAAAAGGGGCCGAACAGCTGTAGTCATGCACCGCAGTTTCAGCGGCCAATAAGCCACAGAATCTGCAGGAAAATCCAGCAGGACGCTTATTTTTTCAGCATCCTGCTTCAATCTCTGCCTCCCATTGAAAACAATGGGAGGCAAAATCGAGACGGAGCTTTCCACTAACTTTATGGTGAGATTCAACTGAAAATCAGCACCAAATTCTGCTGTATGACCATACTCCTAGGGGACAGTTCAGACATGACAAATTCACAACGGATCTGAATTGCGGATACCACACAACAAATCTGTTGTGTATAACAGTAAAATACATATGAAAGATTTTTGAAAACCAATTCCAAATGCAGAGTAATGAAGAAATCTATGTTGAAAATTGAACACGCTGTAATTTTTAAAGGGGATGGAGCTGCAGCATGGCCATATCACCATGACCATGACATAGCCAGATTTCTAATCCTAGATAAACCCTTTAAATCAGCTGCAGGTCAACAATGTAAGGGATTATTACAGACTATCACCCTATATCCTAAAGGAGTAATATCCGCTATAAACCTGCAGCACAATTTGTCAGTAACTCATGCAGATTGTACTGCAGACTGTCAAAACATAGCACATGTCCTATTTTTGGTTATTTTTCACAGATCCCTCAAAGACTCAAGTCCAAGAAAGACTGGTTTATAACGGGAGAAAAAACGGCCATGAATAATTGACCGATCCAGTAGAATTTTTTTTTTTTTTTTTTTTTTTTAGAGCACCATCATGTAAATATAGCCTTAAACAACCCCAGTTTTGTACACTAAAAGGATTTCAGAACTGACTGAAAAATAGCTTCCCACATACGCCTCACCCTCCCGTGAACCCTCTTAGCCATTTAATGCAGGAACGTTAATGTAATGTGCAGTCGTACTCAATAATCCAGCTTTGATAAAACATTCTACGGATGCCCAAATCTAAAACAAGTCAGTCATCGTGACAGCATCCCTTTAATATTTAAAGAAAGCCGTTCAGCTGTGTGTGGCGGCGTAGATCGCACATCATCCGGGATAAATATGACTAATTTATGCAAGTACATTAGTCAAGCTGAGAGTCTGCTATTGACATATCCCCAACACATGTAAGTGCTTGCATAAATGAAGAGAATTTCAGAGGTAGTAATATCCTTAATGTGAGTAAGCAGCAAGACAAGATTTCTCGTGAAATAATGAAGGAATTAAAAAAAAAAATAAAAACATAAAATAAAACTGGCCATAGACATAATATAAAAGTCATCTGAAGAAGCGGATTTTGTTCCAACAGTCAGCCATTAGTTGTCAGTCTTCCTTCGAGCAAAAGCTCGATATAAAAAATTCTGTAAAAAGAACAATTCATCTGGCTAGATGGTTCCTCATGTGTCAGCCATACAGGAGATGATCAATGGTACATTCATCTGTCACCCGGTTGATCTCATCTGTCTATTGCAGCTTTACTTTTTGATTTATATTGGGATATAAAAAGACATAAAAACCACAATACACCTGGTTCTTTGAGGGTTACAAAAATTAGGTTCTGTACTGAAGGACCGTTATACTGCTGAGACCTGTGACAGACCGCGTTCACCGTGGCATGTCCGTGCAACGTCACCCTGCAGCGACAGAGCAACGGGGCATTCAGAAACATCCCCTGTCTGTGGCCCATTTTTACTCAAAACCAGACAAGCCTTTAAGGCTTCATGCACACAGCCGAGTGTGCATTCCAAGGGTCTTTCGATACTCCATCCACACTCCAATATTTTATGGGACCTGCCCTAAAAATATTGGAATGGAACGGACATCGGAATACACATTGGAAAATACTCAGACTGCACATTCGGCTGGCACAAGATGCGCCCAAGTTATTAAAAGGCTCCAGCCTCTTAAAATGGGTTGTGCAGGAATTGTGCAAATCCCAGAGGAGACCAGGGGAAGACATAAAAAGATAAATCACACTCACCTGTCCTGATGCTTCGGTGTCCGCCACCGCTGTCCGTGCCTTGCCTTCACCGCTGGAGGACCTGCACCACACATGACTGCTGAGGCCAATGAGTGGCCACAGCGACCGCAGGAACATATGTGAGGCACCTCTGAGGTGAGGCATCAGGCACCTCTGAGCCCTGTGATTGGCCGAACAGAGAGCGGCGGTGGGCACCGAAGCGCTGGGGACAAGTGAGTAGGATTACTTTTTTTTTTTTTTTGTTACACCTTCACCAGTCTCCCCTGGGATTTGACCAATAGCTGGATAACCCCTTTAATAGTGCAGGTGCACTCCCCTGTGTCAGGGGAATCATATAGATTTCAGCCTTCTGGCATGATTTATAGTAACTTTGTCTAGGCGTGGTGTCCCCACCCCAGCCCGTCTCCACCTCACCCACTTTTGTAATAAGCGTGAGCAGGGTGCAGATGGAACAATGTGGCGCAAGAAGAAACAGTGTGCCAAAGATTCATCACATTTAGGCTATATTCACACAAACATGGTCAGAGTCATCAGTGTGGAATCCATTTTTCTTCACGAACCAACTGGCTTTCAATTGAGTCCGGTCTGAGAAAATGGAGCCATGCTTCCGATCTGTCAAGAAGTCGAGCATACTCTACTTATTCACTTGCTTGTGAATATTGTTAGTGTGAATAGAACCTAAAAACACCCATCTATATGTGAATATTGCCATAGATGGGTTAGTCAACTTCAACCCACAATTCAAAAAGATGGGCGATGGTCACAAATCTTTTACATGCCTTGACTACCTGCTTTGCCCCACCTTACAATAAAGTGCGTTTAGGGATTTCCACACACCCTGAATAGTATGTATTACAATAGTAACACTGAAAAGTAACACAGTGGGGAACCGGGAGCCCGCAGCATGAGGGTGTACTCAGAAGTCTGGTTTTCTCGGAACAGTTCTGTCAATAGCACATGGTCCTATTCTGTCTGTGGTTGATGTGAAAAGTGGTTGCAACGGACGTGTGAATGGACGTGTGAATAAGACCTTCCGCTGAGTTCCTTTCAAGAAAGCAATAATTCTACTCCCACCATGTTCCCTTGCAGGAAACCCAGCAATCCCCAACAAGGCAGTTTAGATATACACCATATTATTACACAAAAGATTAGAGAGACGAAAAAAGTCATTATGGGTAGAAAACAGAAATAAATCAAAACCACAATAGCAGCTCTCAGCAGCTTCAGAGCATAAATCACAAATCTGCCCATTTTTTCGTCGGTCCTAAGTTGCATGCCAATTATTTTGATATGTGGTCAGAGCTTTGTTTTCCACAGACCAACTCCAATTCCTTCATAAATATCTGACAGCCATGGCCAGAAGCAGGAAAGCTCCCCAAATTCATTAAGAATCTACTGACTGAATTTCTATAAAAGTAAATCTGTAACAAACTCTACATTTAATTAATTATATATGGTAATAATAACTGCGCAATTTATAATTCAAAATAATTGATCATTTTATTTAAAAACCAGAATCAGTAACTTTTTTCCAGCTCCAACTCTGACTCCATAACCCTGATTCTGATACAGAGTTCCAAATCCCCTGCATAGACGCAGGGTGACCTCACATTTGCAGCTACCTGTGCTTCAACTGTGTGCAGCCAAAATCCCTACAACCCACAAGTGGGCCCATGGTTTTGCAGTGTTGCTGATGAAAAACGAGGCATTATATGGTGCTATTCCCTGCTGTCTTCGGACTGACGTCAGAGACCACTGGGGTCTGTGATTGGGCTTTAGCGGGTCACATGCCGTGACACAGAGACGTAAGCGTCATGATGCTGCGTGACCCATGTGACCAGTGAGGCCCAATCACAGTCTTCAGTGGTCCCTGATGGCAGTGAGAAGAGCCAGAGACAACAGGGAGTCACGCCGGAGCCCAAGAGAGGTGAGTAACACTGTTTATTACATGTAATCACCTCCCATGGGCCTCCGATCATTATACTCTGGGGTCTGAAGGGTCTGAACGAAACCACCGTCCGAACGACACTCAAGTTATCAAGGTAAAATGCCCGCTTAATTGAGATTACGATTTACAAAGGAGATCAAAGAAGTTTATCCAGCCGTGTCTTAAGGGTGAACTGTGGGCCCACCGGCTTCGGAGCCCAACCACACCAGCATTCGACCCCTCTGGTTAAGCTAGTGCTACCAAGCTCCACCTAGTGGTGACAGAAGGCAGACAGAATTTTATTACTTTACTTTGTCTATACTGTAGATTTAGAACTTTATTAGCAAAACAGAGTTCTTCCTGCTATATATATATGTATTAAGAAGCAAGTCAGAATATAAAAGATGGACCTAAAAATGACAAGGAGTTAAAAGGCGGTGATTTACATTAGGAAAACACAAGTCTACGCAGCTTATTAGTGCCTGGCTTCTTCTAGAGCTCATACACAAGAAGAGGAGGATTTCAAAGTGTAATATGCCATAAATCCTTTTTATAGTGGTGCACACTGAGCTAATGCACTTCCCTTGCAGCCCACTCACGGCCATGACATGGGTATTTATGTCACCGGCCTCACTTTTACCAATTACGATGAATCACCATCTGCATTTTGAGCAGTTTTAATAAGCCTAATAAGAGAAAATAAGCAATTGTTTTACGCAATTGAGCCGCTGTTACAGGGCCCAGTGGTTATGTATGTTAATATGTGCGGGGCGCAGAGCTGATAGTGTTCAGTAATAGCAGGCAAGAAGAAGAGCAGGCATTTTAATGAGGCAATTATCCGGGGCAGCTGACGATGCTTGGCATGAGGGCACAATACGAAAAGCGGGTAAGTGCTGGCAGTAAAATGCGAGAATGTCAGTGCTATGAAATGACATGAGGATACTGTCTGGAGTGTGCACCTGTGAGATGTATAATGTTAGGAGGCGTCATGGAGCTGACGCGTGTTCATTAGAATTAAGTGAACGTTATTGAAAGAGGTTGGGAGAGGAGCGGTGCGGGCACTGAGATGCCTGCAGCCGTAGATAATGACAGATTAGGAGTGAACTGTCTAGACAGTGAGGGGGAGAACCCCGTGTCTCCTATCTGAGAATACATTTTACCGGAGAGGTCTAAGACTGTGTAATATAGAACAGTAACTGATGTAATGGCCAAGTGCTAACAGATACTATGGACAGGGCGTCCCCAAGCACCACCACGGTGCCAACAAATCATTTCTAGACAGTTTGCTGTGAAGAAAATAATAACTAAAATTAGAACAAAATAGAAAAAAATGTTAAAGAGAACCTGCCACCATAAAATGCTGTCTAGTCTACCAGCTGTATATTACAGAGCAGGAGGAGCGGAGCAGATCCACATATAGTTTTGTGGTTAAGAATTCAATATACAGATGCAGCACTGTTTAACTTGACTTTCTGTAGTGTGATATCCCATCTCAGAAGACGGCAAAAGCTACTGAAAACCCATTGGAAGATTACTGCGGTGTTAACACGTTATGAGTCAAGTTAACCTTTGCTACATCTGTAAGCAGTAGCTTATCGATTGAAATTCTTGCTCTACGACTTGGAGCAGTGGGTGGTCCTACCGAATCATTGACAGCCTTTCTATGTATGCCACTATCACTGTACGTACATATGCATAGAGTAGCACCGCCCACTGGACTCCTAAAGCCAGAATGAAAGAAAGGTACGTAGGATACTTTCCCACAAAAATTGAAGTTTATCTATCAGTGTAAATGCTACACTGATGCCTTCAGTCCTCCAATCGTTGCATTAGTTGTCTATTCACTATAGAATACAATATAAACTTATCACCCTCACCCACAAATCTCTCCACGGAGCTGCACCACCCTACAGTTTATCCCTCATCTCCATCTACCACCCTACCCGTGCTCTCCCTTCTGTCAACAACCCAAGATAAACATCCTGTATTATCAGAACTTTCCATTCCTGCCTCCAAGACTTCTCCTGAGCTGCACCAGTTCTCCAGAATGCACTAACCTGGAAAATCAGATCAACACCCAATTTCCACAGCTTCAAGCACAAACTTATGATTTGTAAAGTGTACTGTTAACCTGACAAGTTACCGTTAAAATAACTTAATATAAATAAACAAGGAAGCAGTCCCACAACATTTTTTTTTATTTTCTGGGCCATTAGAAAAAAAAACCTTCTTAGCAGTAGCTGTATTTGAGTTATCCACTCCCTTCTGGTCCTCAGCTGTGTCATGTGACTGCCACTCTGACTCTCCAACTGACTCAGTATCATATGTGCGTGCAGGAAGTTAGTTTCTCCACTGATGCCTATGATAGCCTCCATGAGAATCTCATAAGAAAGCATAGAGAAACTGAATTCCTATCCACACAAGATTCTTTGTCAGTTGGAGTCAGTATCAGTCACATGATGCAACAGAGGACCAGAAGGGAATGAATAACTAACAATCATTGCTACCAGCAAGATTACCTTTTCTACAATTTACATCATGTCTAATGTGCCAGTTAGACACATTACATCATAATAATAAATACAATATAGAAAATAAAAAATAGTAATTATTATTTAATAATAATTATTAATAATAATAATAAAAAAAATAAAACTATCCCATAAATAACCAACTATATTTGCAAGAGCAAATTGCTGAAGTTTCTACAAGTAGTCTATGGCTAGCTCTATCCTACATATATAGCTTAGAAACCCGACAAACCACAGACATACATGAAGATCTACATGAGGAACCTGATAACAAGGGTGATAGCATATCAATGCCAGCCAAAGGGCTGCACAGAGGAGCTCCATCATTTCCTTATTCCACCATGAATGTAAATGTGTATGGGTGGTGCAAACGTAGTTTTTGGCTGACATTACATACGAGCTATACGGCACAAAATGTTAATGAAAGAGGAAGTGCTGTCAAGGACTGGGTGAAATGGCATTCAATATAGTGTAAGAAAATATTTGTTGGACATACAGTGATATATTTTCACTAGACTATGCTTTCGGGTGGGGAGGTGGGGGAGTACTGGTTCTCCTTGCGAAGATCCAGCTGGTGTCAGGAGTCTTACAAAACATGCTCCCTGGAGAGAGCTGTAGTTAGGGCCTCTCTACACAAAAGGAAAATGTTCAGTTCACTGGCCTTACTCAGTATCGAAATACATAGAAGAGATTTGTCAGCGCATATGCCCCAGTTGCCCCACCAGCTATGCCCATGCCCTAGGAAAGAAGTATGTAAATTCCTCCAGAAGGAAGAAAACCGTCTCTCTCGTGCCACCTACAGATACCTGGGAAACCCTTTAAGCAGTTATTACACATTGATGAACTATCCTTAGAATAAGATCAAGATGTAATCATGGGGGTCAGACATCCAGGACCTGCACAGGCTTACTGATAGGGGAAGTTACAGCATTCAGGTGAGCGCTGTAGCCTCTTCATTGAATACCAGCCACAGTGCCATACATATAGTAGTGGCTGAACTTGGTATTGCACTTCAGCTGTTGCTATTCCATGTGGCCTATGAACGTGACTTCATCAGCATAGGGAAGAGGCTACGGCACTCATGAGCAGCTGATCATCAGGGGTCCTGGGTGTCCGACCCCACCAATCACATATGGGGGTCTAAGCATAGTTCAACAAGTAAGTTCCTTTAAGGTACTAGAAACACTAAAGAGACAGTTTTCTTTTTTTTTGGCGGAGAGCTAATTTCTATACCTTTTCCCATGGATCATTTCCTCTTTATACTAGCTGAACCTCCTCATGGAGAACCAGTGGTCACCCTGTGCAGAATCAAAGGTATCTCACCCAACCAACCAGTACCCTATTAAAAAACCTAGTCACGTTTTACCTGGAATCTGTCATCAGGCGTGGTGCCCTAAAACCCAGAAGTATAAAGATATACTGGTTTAGGGGCCCCAAAACTGGTGACAGGTTCCCTTTAACGGGTCAGACATTTTACTCACAGGTTACCTACCTAACATTCTGCCTTTCCACACTATTCTACGTGATAAAGTCTGCAGTTTTTATGTTCCATATGGAAATACCCTAAAGGACTACATACAATACTGGTAAGAAGGTTATTTCTTTCCCAATGCAATTATGCAAGAAAACTGGCTTAATAGAGCTAATAAATCTACCCAATGGAATGGACGTGAATGATCCTCAAGGGTCCCGTAAGATTTTTATAATGGTATAGGGAAGACTATAGTGACTGTAGATGCCGAAGTCTCCATTACATAAACAGGAGACATACGGTATCAGACTACTAACAAGCGGCATCACATTGTAGTCCGCCAGTAAATGACATTGATTGATACAGAGCAGATGGACAAATTTACTTAAGGATTTCTCATTTGCTATGGATTACAGTAGCTATACTTGTATTAAATCAGGGCCAGAGAATTCCCGGGAGCCAGGTAGACCAATTATCTGGAATATACATTATATTATGGATCACCTACTTTCTCCATTTTTTTGCAGAAATGTATTGAAACATCCATTATGTGACAGAGGAAAACCAGATCCAAAAGGGTAGTTGCACGTAATGAACTCATTTTTTCCAGCCACTGTTTCATTCAATGAGGGGAAAAATTACTATAAGTGCAAATACCCTTCAAAAGTGTGACTTTCTTTAAAAATTTCCTCCAGCTATATTATTACAAAAAAAAAAAAAATTATTTATTCCAAAATTATCCTGTTGGGTAAAGTCTTATTACACTTTTCCAAGGCATTTTTAGTCACCTAGGTCTTGCACATGGCTGCAAGGTGACAACCACTATTGGCCGCTGATAAATGGAGACTATATAGGGTTTGTACATAGTCTCCTACCGTGGAGCAATATAGGAGCTGTATACACTAGAAAGAGATTTTTTTTAATCTTTCCATAGATACTAAAATATAACAAAAATCTGCATTTTTATTGTGACTTTTTTCATTATTCAAGTGTCAAAAAAAGCAAACAAATCATACATGAGGTGCAGAAGGTTGCTGTCTAAGATGGACCCATTTCTGTATGGAGTCAGGCTGGGTTCACATCTGCGTTGGAGTCTCCGTCGCAGAGTCTGCCAAAAATCATCAGCGAAAAAAAATCCTGCACAGGAGACTTGTTTCTCCGCCACTTTAAGTTTCAAAACGACAGACACCCAGGTAGACCCCATTATAGTCAATGAGGTCTGTGGGGCTCTGTGTAAAACCACTGGTTTAGTGGCCGCTTCCCCTATAGTTCAGGTCCCCCGACAGACCCGAATGACAGAGCCAGCGCAGGCATCACATTTGCTCATCTGCTGTTCTACCTTTGTGATACAGGAGTTCGGACATTATATTATTTAACCTGGATAATTAATTTCATAGCCTTGTCTCCATGGTAACAGACAAACACCGTGTAGTCTGATCCTGCAGTTATCTCGCCATACATTTCATCCTGCAGTCATCTTGCCATACATCTTGCCCTATTTTTGTATACTGAAAAGGTGGGGACAGATGTAAGGGAGTCTGCAAGGTCAGACTATACTGGGTTTGGTCGTAGTTTCTTACCGTGGAGAAATATAGGAGCTGTATACTAAAGGTTTCAGCAAAAAAAAAAAAAAAATCCCTATTTGCCTAGGTTTTTTTTTTTTTTTTTTTAAATTTCAAGTGCATTGGAACAATACATAAAAAACAGTATTGGACCGTCCCTTTAAATATAACAGTGTTCATGGTATTACATTTGCTTTAAAGGGGTTGACAAGTTCAATGCGTCCCTGGTCTCCGCTTCCACGTACTATACTGACACAAAGGAAATGCTCACCTGTCCAATAGTTGGCCGAAGCTGTACCCTGCATCAACCAGAGACTGGGTGAGCATTCATTTCCTGTGTGTGAGATAGGACCAGAGGGAAGTAGCCACCAGCGGTACTCCATAAATGCCTAAATGCAGTAACAGGGGACTGGAGAACAAATATTAGTTTTGTTTATTTTCAACCCATTGTGAGCAGGTTTGAAATTTTTTTTTTGCTTCTGAATAGCCCTTTTGCTTCTGTTCATAAGCGCCGTTCCACTGATTCCAGTATATTTGGAGTTTTTTTCTGTAGCCTCCACCATTCCTGAGCAACAAGTGCAGGTAGTTTTGATACCTGATGTGCTATTTAAGCTGTGTAATGTGAAAAGGGCGGTATCAGGCAGGGGGGCGTGATTCAGAGCTCCAATCAGAGGCAGCCAGTGTCAGAGCTCAATCACACCCCTTGTCTGCTCCTGCCTGACACCGCCCTCCTTACAGTACAGACCCTAAATAGTATATTTGATACCAAAACTTACAGCACAGAATGGTGGGGCTAGAGAAAAAACTCCAACTGTGCTGGAATCAGTGAAGCAGCGGCTATTAAATGATGTAAAAAGCTGGACTTGAAGCCAAATAGTAAGTAGGAAACCAGAGTATCTGGAAGAACTCCAAGCAAATGTCGCTCTGGTTGAATGTGGACCTGGGACACTTCATACAGTGAAAGTCTTAAAAACGTAGCTACTACTTTGTGACTTGCAATGTGATAGAGTCATCCTGTAGCGTCACTCTTACTGAAATAGTCATAACATGAAGTTGTTCGACAGGTTTAGCTTTAGTTTACTATGTCACTAATATTACCTTAAATGAAAGCAGACAATCCTGCCCTACAAATCACATAAACGCTGCACAGGTTGTACCATTAGGAACTATAACATTAGAGAGTCCTGCCCTGCCCCGGGGGTTATAACATAAATCCAGAACACATATATATAGTATTAAGTATCTGATACTGCAGTAATGGCAGATGCTCAGAGTCCATAAAGCCGCCTTAAACACTGGATTTACACCTCCTTCACTTGTAGCTTCCATGTAATGGACAAGAGGACTGTGTATTTCTGATGGATAACACCAAAGCAATTTCTGCTTCAGCATTACAGAGGCCAAGTGGCTTGTCCACCCCGGATCAAAGGCTGTAGACAAGTGGCAGCACTCCAGTAAATCTCCGCTGTGCGCTAATGGATTCCACCGCTAACAAGGTGTCAGGTTATTTTTAATAGGTGACTTTTGCTAACAGAGCAGGTCACAGAAGCAGCTAACAATCCTCCATGTGACTTACTAGTGTATAATTCATCCCTAACACCTGTAGATATCAGATATGATAGTTTAACCCTTTGGTTAGGCAAAGTTACAAAATAACGGGGTCATTAATCCAAAATATTCACGGCCTATTCTTAGGAATGGAGGGGGGTGGGGGTGAACTAACTGCAAAACTCCACTGGGTCCAATTGCTGGGACAACCAGTGATCAAGGGAATAAGGGTCCACAAGGGACGTGTGTGAATGAAGCGCATACTTGGCCACTGCTCCAAATAAATTTGGTACTTTTGGGATGGCTCCATTGCCCCATTCACAAGGGGCACTCTGAGGCACATACAGGCCACCATCCTTGTGATCGGTGGCGGTCCGATTCCCAGTGATCATACATTAATACGCTACCCAGTAGATAAATGCCATTACTGGGAAAATCCTTTAAGCAGAAACAGAATAAACATATACATTTTGCCCCTGGATATAACAAAACACATGCAGCCTCTCCAAAATACAGTAGTAAATTTCAGTTCAAAGACCAAATTTCAAATAGTTTATATGGCGTACAATAAACGCTGAACTTATAGACCCATTTGGTACACTATGCTTAATACTGTGCCAAGTCTATGGGAAAAAAACATAGTAGCAGGGTATAGCGAAAAACAAGCAAATAGGTCACTTTCATTCAGACAGATGCATTGTGCATGCATGGACCGACCCCATGTGCATGAAGATTAGGCATTTGGTATGTAAATGAACCTGATACATATGCAAATTGTCCCCAGAGATCACATTGGATAAAATAAAGAGAGGGTGAATAGCTCCGAGCAGACCGAGCACTTGTTCTGTGCAGAATTTCTCCAAATTCCAAGGGAGTAAGATTTAAAGGGATCCTCAAGGAAATAAAAAATAGCTAAGGCTTGAAGATCCTTTCTTACTGCAGTCTTCGTTCACATGCTTTACACATCTCCCCACTTCACTGGGAAGACAGTATGTAGCCTTACACATTAGATAAAAGTCGGTAGCAACGCGTCTGCTTCTATTGCTACATTTTCAATGGGAGTAAGAGAGTTCCTGTTGTCAGAGACATTGAGGGTCTCAGCGTTGGACCACCAACGATCAGCTAGTAAAATAAGATGGCACTGCCAATGATCTGCAAATAAATAATTAAAGTCTATGGCTAGAGTTGTATATACAAATTTATAAGGCCTCATTTAAACGGCTGTATTTTTGGTCTGTGTGCTATCCATATATACAATGGACTGCATAGGGGCCATGATATATAGTACATGCTGCAATGCACAACTCTATTCTGTCACACAGACCCACAAGCTTTGTGGAAACAATTGCAGCAAACACTATTTATGTCCATTTCACAGAGAACAGGGATTCGGCACGGTTGAGTACAAGTATGAAAGTTGGTTTGTTGCGGATGAAAGAGGCCTTACAGAAATTTTTAGATGAAAATCCTCTTCACATATTAGAATAAAACGGTTTGTGCATTATAACATGGATTTTTAAAAACCCCATTTAAGCTGGGTTCACATCTGCGTTGGGTGTCCGTCCGATGCAGATCCATCAGAAATCGCCATACGAAAAAAGTCCTGCCTGTCTTTTCATCCAATGATTTCAGTTATAAAATATCAGACCTCCAATGGACACCCAACGGCCCCCATTGTAGTCAATGGGTTCCATCGGGCTTTGTTCGAGTCTACCATTTTTGCAGTCTGTTTTTCCGTTCTTCAGATCCTACGATGGACAAGAAGAATGGAAACCCGGCACAGATGTGAACCTTGCCTTAGATGTATGTCACAGAAGTTTTTGCAACAATCGGAATGTATGTGAACATACATCTATACCACAGAGTAGTCATTCATCTGTACCTGACATCTTAAAGGGGTATTTCGGTAATTAAAATTTATCCCCTGTTCAAAGGATAGGAAATAAGTGTCTCATTATTGGGGGTTCAACTGCTGGGACCTCCATCAATCTCCAGAATTGAGGTCCCATATTCGCTATATCAATGGAGCCGCATGTCACATGTTCATGAATCCCCGCCATTCATATGGCATGTGTTCCAGTGATCGAACCAGACACTTACCCCCTATCAGGCAGAAATAAAGAAACTGCTGAACAGAGGACAACACCAATAACATAAAATATGGAACTTTTTATTTAGTCTGAACTACTCTTTCATCATCTACAAAACAATCTCTGGGAAATCATTAAAAAGATATTTTATTTATCGGACATATTTCTTAACGTACAATACAAAGAAAAGCAGAGTTTTCAGCAAATAGCGCTGTCATCATGGCAGTCCACCAGAACACGATATAGTGGCCTTTGTGGAAACCATTTTTCTAGTCATCGATGGTTACTCATTATATTTTATGGCCCTGTTAACCTCTATTATATATGTGTGGTAAACCACATTCTGTTTTCCCTCTGAAATCACCACGTATGTCCTCATGCTACACCCCAGTGTGTTCTGGGACGAGCCAAATAAATATCAAGCCTGTGGCAGGCAATAAGAACATGTGTTAGAGTTGTGGGACTCCGACACACGAGCACAATATGGCTTCAATAAGAGAAGAATCCTAGCAAATATAAGTGGTAATAACATGTTAAATGAAAAACACAGCTCACAGCTGGCATAATATCCCTCGAATTAAGCCTTAAAAGTATCTTGGGTGTGGGTCCCACCACTGGCACTCAACGCAATAGGATAATGGGGTCCAGTGATCTCCCTTCAATTATTCTCTACAGTCACTGCAGTACAATGGATAGGTAGCCATGCTTCTACCTGTCTATAGGATTTATAGAAAGAGCCAAACCTCAGAGTGGCCACCAGATTAATCTCCTGTGGACCTCAACCACAGTGGGCTCCCAGAACCCCATCTCCTATACAAGCAACGCATGGCACAATACACTATATATAGTATAGCATCTCATCTGGACTATGCATCTATATAATAAGCTGGGTATAATATTTAACAAATGGTCCCGTGGCACCCCAATGCTTCTTCCGGTGGAAGTCCTTGCCACACGTGACCGCTGAAGCCAGTCAGCAGCCTAAGGAAAGGCACAGGGACATCACTCACATCACCTGTGATGTTCCGTGTCCGTGGCTTTTTAAGCGGATTAGGTTTCCATTCTTCGGGTCCCTAAGTGGTGACCATAGTAACCAGGGTGTGTTGAAAGAAGCCGACCTGTATATGTATCACTACTGGATTATATTGTTCATATCCTATATGAAAGTATTGTTTATGCGTGTGTCATCAGTCTATTACATTGGTATGTGTGTATATAAGTAAGGGTGGGTTCACACCTGCGCTTGGTGTCCGTCCGTCGCCAATCCAGTGAAAATCTCGGCGAACTGAATTGGCGTCGGATACAGACCAGTCAGCGGCGCATTGGTTAAAAACCCATTCATTTGAATGGGTTTTTAAAGCAGTGCGCGGGTGTGCGCTTACACCCTCTGCGCTGCGAATCCTTTTTTTTTTCGTCGGACACGAAGTCCTGCATGTCCGACTTTGTTTCCAACGAAAAAAAAAGGATTCGCAGCGCAGAGGGTGTAAGCGCACACCCGCGCACTGCTTTAAAAACCCATTCAAATGAATGGGTTTTTAACCAATGCGCCGCTGACCGGTCTGTATTCGACGCCAATCCAGTTCGCCGAGATTTTCACTGGATTGGCGATGGACAGACACCAAGCGCAGGTGTGAACCCACCCTAATGTGGGGGGTGAAAATGTTTCCTCCTGCCAACAGGACCAGACATACTGGCAAGGCAAGTTTATGGCTTTACAACTTCATGGGCAGTCAGGCGTAAGAAGCTGTGACCGGCCATCGACCTCTATCCCCGATTCCAAAGTGCAGATGAAACCAGCCATTTCCCAGCTTGTTCAAGATGTGGAAGGGAGAAGGAGGGGACACTCTGGCAGGAGACTTAGCTAAGCACAAGCCAGCAAGCAAGCTGGATGTGCCCAGTCCATCAATAATCCCCCCAAGCTTCATGGAACCAAAAGGACTCTAGGTTATTAGGTTTATTCTGTGTTTCTCCTTTTATTTTAAAACTGTTTGCTTGTTTGTCATCTTTTGTCTTTTCTTTTTATATATAGCACTGAACACTAAGTATTAAATTGTTAAATTACTTTGTGTTTGCTCTGTGAACCTGTTACCTATTTAAAGAGTGTATGCGTCTGACTGTAGGAGGAACCCGTATATGTCAGTGGGGTTTCTGCTGAGCCCAAAGTCAGTAGTGGTGGTGGCGTGTATTTGGGGTGCATGGATGGTGTTGTGTGCGATTCACGCACAATTCGCAGCCTGAGTGAAAGGTGATTGCAAGATTGAGTGAGCGGAGTGAATTGACTCCTGACAGCCGCACTCACGTCATGTGCTAGGGCGGCCCGTATGTGACACAGGGACTTCTGGCAGGTATGTGCATCTGTGCTCAGTCTGCCGGTCACGTTTGGCAGAAAAATAAAGCAAATATTAATCTAATGAGTAAGTTCACCATTCATTTCACATTAGTATGCCCTGTATACCTGGAGTGAGGCTTCAATACATTAGCCCCTATCTACTTGCATTTTTTTTTTTTTTTTTTTTTTAATAGCAAACATTTTTCTTTAGATAATTGTTTTAGTTACACTTCAGCCAAAATAGGGTGTGAACAGAGTCTTATGGATTAAAAAAAAAATTGCAGAAAGCAAAACATCTTGGGTCTACTGGGGCACGCAGCAGCAAAGTGTGAAAAGCTTTAGACTTGATAAAACACATTCAACAGCAAATATACGAAAACAACATGCAGTCAGGCAGAAAACGTGTACATACCCAGCCCTGATGTGTTAATGGATTTTACGGACTTCTTCATCTTGTAGAGAATTGTGCGGTCGACATCTAGGGCCTGTAACAAAATATGGAAGTCAGTGAGTAAGAAGGGATGGCCATTATGCACTGGTGAGAAATGCTTTGGTCAGCAGTATAAATATAGAACATAAATTGTGCTAAGTGCAGAAAGATAATCAATAAGACGCTTTCAATTAACTCTGTGGTCGGAAGACGCTTAAGAGGTTGAGGATTTATTTCATGCTGAATGCTGTGAATATAAGAGGCAGGTTTAATGGCATTACAAAACTTTACAATAAGAGCAGTCATTTCCCATTGCGTATGTAGCGCCATACAGACACTGTAGTCTCCTTCATCAGTCCAAATCCCCGGTTGGGCTCACAATCTAATATCTATATAAGCTGTGTCTGGTGTGGGGGAGGAATTTAAATTGTATCTGAAAAGTGTGGGATTGACCCACATAGAGTACCAGAAGATCCTCCAGGGGGCCCAGGCACCTCCACAATAATGGTCCAGAAGAGGACACTCAAGTTCGAAGGGTACTATGGTCTAAGTCCAAGGGGTTCTTAGGGGGTGGGCCTCCAGAATCATTTTATCTGGTTGGCCCAAAGAGCCTCAGTCTGTCACTGTATATGTCAGAGCACGGACCAGCATAGCATACTATAAAGAGTAATTTTTTCAGTTTTACATATACAACAGGCTGAGCTGACATGTACTCTGTGAAGGAGACCTGTAAAAAATGGTTCAGTCAACATTAAAATTTGTGAACTATTTTACTTCATCTATGGTAGTTACAGGCCCAAAGCCTGAAGCTGCACTACTGAGAGATTCTGATATTTCCCTTGGGGAATTCTGTCAAATGCAGTGTGCGGCCATAAACCATATATAGATTAACATATAATATATGCCCCTATATATATATATATATATATATATATATATATATATATATATATATATATATATATATATATATATATATATGCCATAGCTGTCAGGATAGATAGGGCATAGATATTGACGTGTGATTCAGACACACAAAAGCCTTTTTGTTTTCCAGAGACAGCGCCACTCTTGTCTATAGGCCGAGTATGGTATTACATCTCAGTCTGGTGGTGAATGGCGGTGAGCTGCAAAACCAGAGACCAACCCTGGAAAAAAGAGTGCGGTTTCTGAGAAAAAAAAATAAAAAGCCGTTTTTTTCTAATCCTGAACATCCCTTTAAATGATAGTCCAATACAGACAGGAAAGTCATGTAATAATCTGTGGCTTCAGTAATGGAAAACTCTTGTTTGTGAAGTGAGCCTACACTATACAGTACATGAGAATATTTCCAAGTTCCATTTCCAAATATATTAGTGTAGGTTACGTATATGTCCCCTGACTGACGTCATCCAGGATGCAATGAGTGATGAGAGTAGAGGAGCGGAGCGAGGCAGGAGGTCACCTGGTGCTGACTGAGGAGAAATGTCTGGCTCCAGCCTAACCACTGCGCAGACAGGTCTCCGAAAATCTGTGCCAGGCACGGGATGGCTGTAGCGGCTAAGCCTAAAACAGTTCCTGCTGTCAGTCTCTTCCTGTAATTCGGCCTCTTCTACGGGTCAATTTATTTTTACTCTTTTACTGTGACTTTGAAGAAAAGCTGGAAAGTCGGAAAAACTGGAAGTGTTAATGAACCCCAGGAGCTGCAAGTTTTTTTTTGTTTTTTTTTAACTCAGACCCATTCATCTCAATGGGAGGAATGGATCAGTTTTCATGGAGCCTTGAAAACAATAGAGCATGTCCTATCTGTTCACCAAAGACACCACACAGCCAAACAAACTCAGTGGTGTGAATAAGCTCTTAGTCCGAATTCTATACACACAATATACATATTTATTATTATACACACAAATGCCGTCTATATCTATCTATATGGATCAAATTGGCAGCACTACAAAAAATGTGAATACTCAGTGTATTTATTTCAAGACGACGTTTTGGTTCTCACCTAGAACCTCTCTCAAGCCTTCTAGGTGAGAACCGAAACGTCGCCTTGAAATAAATACACTGAATATTCACATTTTTTGGACTGCTGCCAATTTGATCCGTTTGTATATTGGGAAGGAGTCACCTTCTTTGTATTTGCACCCACTTTGTATTTCACTTTGCTGCCTTGTACTCTTGTATCTATCTATCTATCTATCTATCTATCCATTATACACAGACAGAAAGATAGATAGATAGATAGATAGATAGATAGATAGATAGATAGATAGATAGATAGCTTTTATTGCCATGGAGGACAGGGAGGGTGAAAAAAAACAAAC
This sequence comes from Leptodactylus fallax, assembly GCA_947044405.1. NCBI lineage: Eukaryota > Metazoa > Chordata > Amphibia > Anura > Leptodactylidae > Leptodactylus > Leptodactylus fallax. The sequence continues at coordinate 1,234,032 of CAMRHE010000085.1, forward strand.
AAAAACAACCATACTCACATATCTCCGGTGCTCCGGTGTCACCTACTGCGGTCCGGTCCTGCTGCTCAAGGGTCTTGTTTTGGCAGAAGTCCCCACCTCACGTGACTATTGAGGCCAATCAGCGGCCTAAGTAGAGGACATCACTTGCAAACATCACCTGTGACATGTCCTTTCCTTAGGCCGCAGATTGGTCTCAGCAGTCATGTGTGGTGGGGACTTCTGCTAAAACAAGACCCTTGAGCAGCAGGATGGGACCGCGGTAGGAGTACCAGAGACAAGCAAGTATGGGTTTTGTGCCTTTTTTTTTTTTGTGTTTTTCCACCTTCCCCGTCCTCCGTGCAAAAAACTGGTTATCCTGGACAAGGCCTTTAATATTTGCATATAGCATGTATTGTACTATGGGGGTACAATGTAAACCCATATTTCTATGGGAAGTAATACAGCAAGTGACTATAAGTACTGCGCTGTTTCCAGAGAGGAATACAAATGTCTAAAATTGCCCATAAACCTTTAACTGTCCAGCTGACTATTTAGAGCTATCCCCCAACTTTCCCATGCACACACAACCGAGTATGCATGTGTCCTTAAAACAAGAGAGGAGAGTAAATTAAGCCAAACACCTGACAGCGACTTCTCTCTAATGGAAACAAAGGATGGAACATGACAAAATTCAACATGCCTGATCCTCTCTAGAGCCGGAAGCAACATACACATAAGATAATCTGCCAGTACAGTTGAAAATGGGCACGTTCAGACATCTTTTAAGTGTATGAGGCCTCAAAAGGGGCTTTCCATGCTAAAAATATTGATGACCCATCAATACCAGAACAGTGGGGGTCAAACACCTGCCCCCCCCCCCATCAACTAGCTGTTCTCAGTAGCTAATGCACAGAAAATGGAGCAGGAAGAAGACAGCGCAGTTCTCTGTGTAGTGGTGGATCTGAGTCACTGTTGCTCAGGTCCCATTCAAATGAATGGAAGCTAATCTGCAGTACCTTGTCTGGCCACTATACAGAGAACGGAGCTGTCTGCTTCCTGTTGCATTAAACTGGGTATTAACTTCTAAGAACAGCGTATAAGTGGGGGGCTGCCCCACAACGATCCTTAGAATAGAACATCAATATTTTTAGCCCAGAAAAACCCCTTTAAGGGTGGTAGAAAAAAAGTTTGCTAACAGTCAGTACAGCAGCCTATGCCTACATACTGTACAGTTCTGTCTAGGAATGTACAATAAATATATTGCATTCGACTGAATAGTATTTTCATGATTTTCCAAAAATATCTCTACAAAATAACAAGTCCTTCCATTGACAAACAGTCAGGACAGTACACTCGGCCTACGACACACAGATATTCGTTATGAAGCAGTACAATGGTATATCTTATGAATTATTTCATATAAGCAGCAGATATACAATTTTTAGGTAGAAACCCAATTATCATCCAGTCCGTGAGCACAATGTATTCTGCAGCGTCAGGGGACATCACATAAGCGGCTCTAATGGCAATGTCAGCTGCCAGTCACAATGACTGCCGCTCTGCCTGGCACAAGATTATGACTGACAACAGCTAAACATGGAGTGTCACTTAACCCCTAGGTACTCGCCTCCTTGAATACAACTTATATACTGGATCTTGAAGAATTTTTCAAAAATAGCACCACACATGTTCATGGGTTGTATCTTATATAGCAACTTAGCGCCATTGAATTGAATGAGTTTGAGCTGCAATACTACATGTCGCAAGCAGATAGGGGTGGCACTGTTTTTCAAAGAAAGCATGTATAATACTGGACAACCCATTCTAGCCCATATATTAAAATTCACCAATTTAGCAGAATCCATTGACCATCCAATGTGTATTGGGGATCTCCTGAGTGTCCTATGACTTTTGGGGGACACACTAGACTTCTTTGTCCTACTTGGAGAACATTTCTACTCAATCCCTTTAATTTTGTGATCTGTTCTGTGGCCCTCTTCTATAAGCCCAACCTCTCAAAGCGGCCATTTTTGGTGCAGTACGCTGCTCGAGTATCACCCGGTGAGCGGCTCTCCCAGGTTTTCATCTCCGCTGTAGGTCATATGAGCAGCATTTACAGGAAAAAGCAAATACTGAGAGTACACAATAGCGTATGTCATGAAGGAACACAATCTGAGACTAATGAACCCAAGCCAAGCATATAAAGACGGAGGGCAGGAATCCTACCCATCATGTAAGGTGAGTAAATATTTGGTGAGGAAGATCCTGACTAGATGTTCACAAGCAGATGGAGACAGGTTAATTCAGCACGATAACAATGGTGAACGGTTCCATGATATATAGTAAATGTGTATATAAAGTGTAAAGCACCTTGCCCAAACGCCAACCACGTGCATGTATGGGAAAGGTTCAGCCGATAATCTTTGTACTTGCTGCCCCCCTGGTTAGTCGCCAGCCTGTGGACTTGTTGGCAAATGGGCTTAAGACTCAACTAAATTTATGTTTTTCAATAGTACTGCTCAAAAGACCACCATATAGAACTCTAGGATCAAGTTCCCAGTGTCTAAAAGGGATCAAGTTTGTGATCCTGGTAGAAAGGCTTCTATTAAAGGGGTGCCATACTAGCACCTGTATTGCGATGGTGGCTCCAAGTTTACCTGAGACGACTCTCCATCTTGGCTATATGGCTCCTTCTTGTAACAAAAAAAAAAAAAAAAATTTTCACCAGAAAATGACCCATTTTTAACCAATATTTTATGTTAAATGTATTTAATGTATTTTTTAGGTGGATTCCAACTCCATTGAAATGAATGAAAAAAAACGCTATCTTTTTTGCAGCAACTTTTTGGAGGGCGTTTTGCAAAACCTGCTGCAAAAAAAATGTCTAAAATTTTTTTTTTCTACCTCTTATTCATTTCAATAGGCTTTGCAAGGTGGAATCCACCTGAAGATAGGTCCTGATGCTTCTTTCTAGTTGGAAAAAAAAAACAAACAGCTGAACTCCCAATTAAATAAATGAGGGCGTTTGGAGGAATTTTTTGAGACAAATATTGAGATGGATTCTACCTCAAAAAACGCTTTGTGAATTTTCCCTTAGATCATGATATTTTCACTCTGGCCACTAAGCCTAATAATAGACTGACACTAATTTTGTAGGGCCATTCTTTGTAGTAGTCACCTCATTTACATCACAATGAAAGATAACTCCACCGACCCATCATTGCATCCACTACTGAAGTCACAGCTTATCTGCTCCTCCACCCTAGACAGAGGAGGTCTAGGAAACTCTCCTATAGAGCTCAATACATCAGCTGTAAAAATATCACTAAATGCTATTAAACAAAACCGAGAAGAAGCTCAGGCAAGATGGCCGCCCCCCACAATCATATACAGATTTTAGAATGACAAAAAAAAATGCTACAATCAGAAAATAAACAGATTAAAATAATATATAAAATATATTTCATCTCATTTTAACAAATTCAAAAAAAAATTGGTGATACATTCCCTTCAATAAACCTCTTTAGGCCAAAAATCTGTTTGCAAACTGGAATATATCCATTTACCATCTTACATCTGATTAAAATATAGGAATAAAACGTATATTTAAACACAATTTTTGAAAAATTTTAGTTGTCAAATAGTAGAATATTGAGCACTGCAGTAATAGACATAAAAAGACACCTGTAAAGTCAGAAATTTGTCTTCTTTTTCTCAATTATCTAAAAATTCACCAACCGATTCTCAGTTATAGCTTTTTATAGGCCTTGACAATTTCTAAAAATGACAACAGAAAATTGCTGCCAGTAAAGCTTCCAAAAGGGCTGTCACACAGCTTTCCCATACTCCTGAATGGCAGACAGACATAGATTTTATACCCTAAAACGGCTTTGTAGATGGGCACACTTGTCACACTTGGAATTTTGTAAATGTATATTTAAGAAAACAGCAAGACAACTAAAGGGAATAGAATACTGGGGAGTTTTTTTTTTTTTTAATTCTGTACAAGAAAGCCCTGTAAGAATCCCCTTATCTTATAAGATGTAACATCAAAAACAGACTCATGTGACATACAGGCCGCGTGATTCACCCTGACAACCCTACTACCATGTAGTTTAGCCTGCAGGGTGAATCAGGGGAATTACACATTTACTGACAGACGGACATTTTTGTATGTCCTAAATGTCATAGAGGGAAAATCTGCCTTCATTGCTCCTTAATCATTTGGCCATAAGGGATTTCACAGTAAATCAGACAGACATCCCTTTAACATGAATGATTCTTTTGTGGAAAAAAAATGGTCAGCACATGGATCCATTATAGTGAATGGAGTCATACACACACCACACTACATGCAGAATTTTTTCTTTTTTCTCTACTTGTCTCGGCCATGCAAGTCTATGTGGCCATGAAAACAAATGGACATCATCCGTTTGTCATCCATGTTTCATTGAAGGGGAAAAAAAAAAAAAGTGCAAAAATAAATTAAAAAAAAAAAAAAGCAGACCTTATACTCATTTGATAAACCTCACACACCCGCCAGTGGTTCCCAATCCGCTTTCTTGATTTTTCAGCAGCAGTAAAGTGCCATATACCCACTTGACTGTTGCAGCCAATTCGCTTGTATATACTGTACAGCACAAGATTGCAGGGGTCAGTGGGTGTATTGCATGTCAACGCTACGAGAAAATCAATACATACTAGCAGGGACTTCCAGGGCAACAGTGCTGGAGTGTGTAGACAAGTATTGATTCTTATGCCAATCTATGCAATTTCGCCATTTTTTTTTTCTTAGAAAGCCCCTTTAAGGCTGGGGAGACGTGGGCCGTATGATCAATAGAAGCATAGAGTGAGATTTCTAAACATCTCATCCACACACGGCAACGAAAACCTGCAGTAGAAAGTGATCCATGCTGCAGGTTTTAAGCCCGCAGCATGTCAATTATTGCTTCAGGTTTCGCCCACAGCTTTTATCCTTTGCAATGTGAAGGCTGTAAACAGGGTTAAGATCTGCGGCAAAAAATCTTCCAATTTCAGAAGTTTTTGGCCACAGTACCTTTTGGGGGAAGGCTCTGCTAAAATTCTCAGAACAAGCTACAGCTTCGTGTACATGACCGTAGTTGTGTGGGGATCCACGGAAAGCGGAAAAGATGGCACACATCCATATGCAGTCCATGGTAAGCAGACGCACATAAACGGCATCCATGTGCCATCTGCGTTTTCCATGGACCCTATTAATAAAACAGACCAAGCTGTAAAAAAAGGACCTGCTCCATGGTTTGGGGATCTTTTCTATGGCCCAGACACAGAAATGTAAAAAAATATGGTAGTTTACATGGGCATAGAAATGAATGGGTCTGTATACCATCTGTAATTACAGATAATTTACAAAAAATAAATAAATAAATAAATAAATATATAATAATAATAATTATATTATATATACATAATAAATATTATATATAAATAATAATAATAATAACATACGGTCATGTACATGAAGCCTAACAAGCCCATTTTGTAACCACTCCTGTTCTTCCCATTAATGTCTACAAGATGTAATATAAGGACGCCGTATTGTTCCAAGCTGCTACCTAGAGAGTAGATAATGTCATTCTCATTCTTCGAGTAAAACAGGAGTAAAGTCAAATGATCAGTTTTTCCTTCCCCGAGGCATTATAGTGGGTGTGAGAGGAAAGAAAAGAAGTTAACAGCAGGAATTTAAGAATTCTCAGTACAAGCACCAAGAATGTGAAAACACAAGGTAGAGAGTCAATGGGGTCTGGTTAATTCAGCTGCTGAGCGGGCAACGATCACTGCACCGGGGCACACCGCTACCACATGTAGTAATACAGTGAGAATCGCTCAGTATGCAAACACTTCTTATATAAGGGGGTGATATTAAAGGCAATACCCTGATATAATTTAAAGGGAGTGTCAGCAGAACCCAGCTCTGCAGATAGATAGGTGAATCGGTGCCTACGTTGCCAAGATATCGCCTCAAGATGGAAACAAGCTCTTTGGAGCAATGACAACACCCTTGTTGCTCCAAAGAGCTCATCTGCATATTGACAAAACAATGTACCGTTTCTGTCACTCCCATAGGGGTGGTAGAGGCTATAGGGCACGCATTGATCGTTCATGAATGTATTTGGTGTAAATACCAAAAATCTACACTAAACAAAAATCAAAAAAATCCCACAAAAGTAACTACATAACAATAGTAACAAATGTGTATGATATTAAACGGGCGAGATGGTTACTTACCATCATACCATACCACGCCCTGTGCCCCTTGGATCACCCTGTCAGGATTTCTTCCAAGCTGGCGCGTGTGGGCTTGTAATGTTTGCGGCTTTGGACAGTAAAGATGTGGGTTATATAGAGATTTATCTGGCGCAGTGTGTAGACATGCAACATATGGAGAGCTCAGCAACCCACAGCTGCTGATGCCAGACATATGACAATTTCTCCCAGCACATAAAACCCTCATTTACCTTCACATATGGTCCTGTGCAGATGTTTTAGGCAGGTGTTGGGAAAAATGCTGCATAACAAGAATGCTTGCAAATACAGATGTGCTAAGTTATTTTTGTCACCATCCTTTGCCTTCCATCAATTCTTCTCAGTACTTGCAGACAGTTTTTGAAGGAACTCGGCAGGGAGGTTGTTCCCGCCATCTTGGAGAACTAAGCCCAGATCTTCTGTGGATGTAGGCTTGCTCCAATCCTTCTGTCTCTTCATGTCATCCCAGACAGACTGGATGATGATGAGATCAGGGCTCTGTGGGGGCCGTATCATCACTTCCAGGACTCCTCCAAAGAGCAAAGGTCACACCAAATATTGTTGGGATTTAGATTTGTTTTCATGGAAAAACCCTTTTAAGTGTTAATTGTTTTCAATGGGAGGCAGAGATTGCAGCAGGAAGCTGAAAAAATAAGTGTCCTGCTCCGCAGCTCGAGACTCCATGCTGCTGAGATCCATTCATCTAATCAGCAGCAGAAAGCCATGACAGACGCCTATACCCTGGATCGACGAGGCTGGACAGCAGCCGAATACGGTGGTGGAAAATGAAGTGGAAATTCTCTTCATTTTCTGCCGTGTGAACATACCCTAAGGGTTGCGCACCCGGACACACCTATGTGAAAGCGCAAAAAATAAATAAAATAAACAAATGCATCCACAGATTGGAAAATTGAGTTTAGATTAAAGGGGTTCTCCACAGCTATGATATTGATCACCTGTCCTTAGAATACATGGACAATATCAGATCAGTGGAGGACTGATACCTGGAGCCCCCACAGATCAGCTGAACTGAAAGGCGGTGTCTATTGGACGAGTGTTGTGACCTATTCACTGCTTACAGCACAGCGCTGCATAGTCTATAGTGGCTGTGCTTGGTATTACAACCCCATTCTTTTGAATAGGACTTAGCTGCAGAATGACCATGTGAGCAATGGATGACACGAGCTGATGACGTGTAGCTGACCCAAGAACTGCAAAGCTCTCCACACTGCTGATCGGCACAGTGTCACACTATGCTGATCTAATATTTAGGGTCTATCCTAAGGATCAATACCAGAGTCTCAAAAAACCACTTTCATATTGACCAAACCTGTTAATTTTGATTATCATCTAATAGGTATGGGGGGCCTCAGGACTCTCCCCTGATGGTAGATGTTAGGGAAGAGGAGGATTGAGCAGCTGGACTTCCAACATGTCTTATCCTGTTCTCAGGAAACATAAGCTGCCACTAGAGATGCCTGGCAGCAAGTTATTCCCCTGTCTCCATTGAGAACACATGCACATTTGTACAAGCCAAGCATGCATGTGTCTGGTATAAATTAAAAGAGTCAATGGTTAGTCAGTTTGAGGTCTAGGAGCAGCTTTAAACATTGGCAGTCATAAAAGTGTAATTTCCCTTTAAATACAACGGAAATTTGTAGAATAGCACCTTCATGGTGTATCTGATGACAGCAAAGATACAGCCCTGAGCTGGACAACCTTATCAGCACCATCATTATTACCTACTTGTAAATGAAGAAAATAGAATATAACCTTCACACACCATCTCTGCCGCTGAAGAAAGGACAGGATATGAGAAAAACATCAGCCCAGAGCTCAACTATGGTGTCATCCAAGCTTTACTGCAAAGTGCAGGGGAATGGGATAAAACACATTCAATATAAAGTTCATATTTTTCCCCTACAACAAAGAATATATGGGTTTCTAAAATTCCCTGTTCTGTTCTAGTGTCAAACACCTCTTTTTGAATAAAATACAAAAACTCCAGTGAAGACTGACACAAACACCACAGGCGAGATGGAGCAACATAGTATAGAACTTTGAACAAGCAATTATATTTTAGGACATTTAGGGTCTGTGGAAATCTAGATTAGTAATGTTATAGTGGCGACTAGTTCTAAAAAGGTAAAATGTGCATTTACAGGTAACACACAGGTGTGAATACAGCCTTAACAGTCCACTAGATTATTAGATTATCTAGGAATTCCACTGAATAAGAGGTAGCGATTTACATTCTATGAACCATTTTGATCCCAGAGTCTAAATTTAGCATAAAAATGAGCAATTTGTCTGAAATTCCTCCAATCATATGGCACTTATTAAGATATGAGGCTCTGCGATAAAATGGTCACCGCCCAGTGACTTCACAAAGCTCCTTTTCTTTTACATTTCCCAATGACAAGCCCAGTGATCGGTCCTGTAACCCGCATTGTCCACGCCAAAAACAGTCCACATGTAACTATTAACCCTTCAGTATGTACAACACATTATGGAAGCTGTACATGTACGGTAAACTCAATTTAATCTGGCATCAATGATAACTAGTAGGTGCTGTGTTATCAAATGTCACAGAAAAATATTTATCTCTAGCTCTTATATATATATATATATATATATATATATATATATATATACACACACACATATATATATATATATATATATATATACACACACACACACATATGAGAAGTAAAGGCACCAACCCAAAATAGACTGCTAATATAAAATCTGATATTTTTTTTTTTTCTATTTTTCTGATGTCTTAGTGATTTGTCATCTCTGCTTAGTCTTCTGCTACCGAACATGTGAGTCAAGATTACTACAGTAGAGGAAATGGATACTAAAGTATCAGAATTTTCTAGAAAAGATCATAAAGGATGAGGTCTATCACAAGATCTGTCATGAAGGTACCACAAGGGTCAGAGTAAAACTTCCGATAACCCACATTTTAATGCTCTGAATCTACTTTAAGTGTCCAGTCAGTATATGGCTCCAGCCATCTTAGGCATTGTGTCCTTGGTGACTGGGACATTAAAACATGGAGAATTAAGGGGTATGTACGAGTATGATCTCATTCCATAGCAGACCAAGTCCCTCAAGATCAGAACTCATGGCTATTTGTTAAGGCTGCTGTTCACACTGATATCACAGGCTCAGTTTAGAGCCTCTGCAGTCAGATTTGACAGAAAGAAGAGCACTGCGTGAGGTAACCACAAGGGCACCTGACAGACCCAACTGTAAGTCAATGGGGTCTATCTTAATATAGGTCGAGCATTATTGTGTTGCAGCTTTCACTGTAAGTGGAAATCACGACAGAAGTGTGAACACATGTATAATTGACCATTATACCTGCTATCTATAAACAGTCAACCTGCCAGGGTTTGCAAAAAGTCCCTACTGGTTTGCCTTCCTGGCCTAAAGTACAACCTAGCAGCAAGAAAATAATAAATTGTACTTAAAGGGCCCCAAATTGAGGTTTCGTATTGATGGCCTAACGACAGGATGTGATCTGTAGGGGGGAGTCCAACACCTGGACCCTGCACAGATCAGCTGTTTCTGCAGCCTCCGGGTGCTGGAAGCTGCAAGTGGATGGGGAGCATGTGCAGCACTGCTCCTGGAGCGGAGCTGCAGTTCCCCAGATGCACCACTATGCAGTGGATGGTGCTGCTGCGCCCCTCCTATTTGAATTCCGGCACCCATGCTGTAAAAGCGGATTTGAGTGGTGTCCGGGTGTCCTGTGGAAAAAAAAAAAGTTACAATTTTCTGCACAAAATCTGTACCTGGCACACAAGGCATAATAAATGTTCCCCAAGTGCTCATTCACACAACAGGATTCAACAGGCATGTGCTAGCCATTGTATTAACGGCCAACGCGCGTCCCCATACATATTATTAATGGATCAACTCACACGAATGAGAAAAAAAAATGGAACATGCCATTTCCTAGGCCCATTTCATGGCTGCTTCAATAGACTCAAGTCTGTGAGAGATCTGAGAAAACGCGTTACCCTCATGTATATGCTTGGCTATAAAAAAAAAAAAATAATAATAATAATTATATATAGATAGATAGATATAGTACTTTTTTATGGCCGAGAGCAAGGCACATTTGCCTGAATATGCACTAAGGCTAGGTTCACACTTGCGCCATATTCTCCCCACCCACTTTTCAACCGGTTTTATACTCCGTGCAGGACTTTTCTCTCCACCGATTTTCAGCGTAATCTGCAACAGAGTCTCTTATGGAAACTCCAACGCAGATGTGAACTAAGCCTTAGGCAGAGATTGGTGCAACCATAGGAAGGCGATTGCTTCTGTCCAAACTAACTCTTCAGATATGCTTCACAACTAGGGGGCGCATCACTGTTAAGTGGCCACTCTAGATCTCCACATGAAGGAGACCATGTAATGGCGTCACCCACTAGTCGCCTCATCTGTTACCAGGCAACGGGTTGAGCATATCCTAAATTATTTATTAGGAATGAAGTCTCCCAGATTCCACTAGTTATTAGCCATTAGATAAATGAAAGCCCATTTTATTCCAGGGCGATCCTGTCAGAACAACTACTACCCCCATCCATCGAGACTGTATTTCATATAATATCTAACACTCGAGCAGTGAGCTGTGTCATGTGACGGAAACTTACAGAAACTCCACCATAAAGTCTAGTGTTCCTAGGCGGAGCAATTCCCATATTTCATCACCTATAGATTAACTTGTTGGAATAAATCACACCATGCAGAGGGAATTGCAGCGTCTGCACTGAACAAGCAGGAGGGATTAGTGTATGAGCGATGTGCGAGACCGTACTCTCTGATGGATTGTATTTTATGAAACTGAGGCCGTGCAGAGCTTTTCCTGAGCAGATACATGGAGAATCCATTATTGTGTGTGACTCACTGGATCGCCCATGCTGCAGCTACTGAGCGGACTGCAGGCTATTACTATGACCAGACAGAGCTATAGTCTAGGGCTACAGAAGTATCATGTGATTTTTGTTGACATCATCCTGGATGCCAAATCTATGCTAAAGTTATATTAAAGGGGTTTCCATGACTTTCATACCTAGGATAAGCCGTCAATATCCGATTACTCGGAGTCCAACTTGCGACACCCCACTGATCAGCTACCTGACGCAGTATCTTATTTTTGTAGCAGCTTGTATTACAGCTTACGCTAGGTGCATCTCCATTGTTCGGGGCCATCAGGGAACCTGAATAACAGAGAGGCGGTTACACATAGAGACCAGCAGACCCACTGACTATAATGGGGCCCGTCGGGTGTCTGTCATTTTTGAACTGAAGACAGTGGAGGAAAAAGTCCTCTGTGCAAAACTTTTTCCTCCGACAATTTTAGGCAGACAACGCGACAAAATCTCCAACAGACTCGCACAGATGTGAACGTAGCCCTAGTCCTATTCACACTACCGCACTGATGAAGACCCATAAGTCAAATCTACACTTTAGATAGAACGCTCTTTTGGTCAGCAGCTATCTCGCCTGACACGTCAATACACACTACGCACTCAACCTGACCGGGCAGTGCATGTGAACATAACTGAGGTTCACATGGTGGTATTCGGCGCTGATTTTGAGACGGATTAGGACTCAAAATTATCACCAAATTCCACATTGAATCTGTCTCGTTCTTCCTTCAGCAGCAAAAACTGTGTTAGATGTCTAGAGAAGATTAGCTCCATAGTTTCTGAGGCCAACCAGGTCTGCTTCAGATTTCTGCTGAGGGATGCAAAGAGTCAGAACATAGCGAGGAATCTGAGGAGAAAGACCGCCTCATTCTTCTTCACTTGCTGATGTGTGAACAGGTCCTAAGAGGTGAGAAATGTGATGCCAAATTGCTTGTGTTCCTTAGAACAGAAGGATCAGGAAGCTTAGAACTCACTATATACACATTATATCTATATCAGCAGGTGTGGGGCCCATACATACCCCCACTGATCTGATATTGATGACCTATACTATGTATACCTTAAAAACTTCACTGCCAGGGGTTTCACGTTTTTGAGATATACAAAAGAACCATATATACCTAACAATTATATACCTGTTACAACACAATTTCTGAAATCCGGCACTAAGAAAATGCCACCCAACCTGTAATACTCATGGGCACCTTCATGCGATTTTGCATCAAAGCACAATATTTTGCTAAAAAAAAAAAAAAAAAAAAAAACGTACACATAAAAATTTATGTTTGTTGCTAAAATTCCCTTTACAGTATAAAACAAATGATCCTAAGTGATATACATAATATATACCCATAACCAAACAATTTCTAAAAGCCGACATCTGCCACACTTAAAATCCTCCCAGCAAGTTACACTAGGTTCACCCTAGCATCGGCTGTCCATTGTTCTGGTCCAGTGGTGGACCAGAACAATGGACAAGCCGACCACTAAAGTAGCGGTTACATACGGAGCCCAATGGACCCCATAGACTAAAACTGAAAGCAGCAACCAAAAAAGCAGCGTGTGTAGGACTATTTTGTCCACAGATTTCAGGAGGACATTACATCAGGGTTCTCATTGTGCCCATGTCATGCAGTGTAGTGTTACCGCCCATTTGACTAGTATATCCTAATTTGCAAGAACACAAACAGAGCTTATATCTATGGAATGGCTGAACACATCTGGATAAACAAAAAACCAAAATGCTCAGGGTGACAGCGCCCGTCAGAGGATGTATGTCGCTGGGTGATTCACACCTGGTGACAGGTCCTCTTTAAAAGGGGCCTACTTTTATGTTTGCTATGGTGCCCCGTCATTCATGTACGCCAACTAATGCTATATAATATTCAGGACCAAAGACACAATGTGCCATTATCCTCTACGAACAGTATATATCTGCAAGATAAAGAGAACACTTCCATACATTCTGGGATACACCCTATTAATAGGATTACATAACACAACAATGCCAAAAATACCAGAGAACATTCTGTAAAATAGATCTACGGGTGTAACATCTGTCAGTGTTAATGCTGGTGATACAGTGTATCTAATCACATGGCTGTCATCAGGAGACCAAACTCATTCATCGTAGGGTCTCAGAGTAATACAGCAAACATGTCATCTGCAAATCTCTGCCGCCGAACAGGAGTGCCAATAACTCACAAGCCATCTCTTCAGCACGCAGATGGGCTCAGGTCGGCCCGCCAACAGATTTATTACAGGGCTCTTGGCTGCAGAGACTGCAATAAAGTTACATCATCCATAATAGGATGACATCATGCAGCCAGTGTTATAAGGGATATGAACTCTCCAGATTAAGCGCGCCAGGCAAAGTCCCAAGTATTCGGAAGGAGCAATGTTTCCGCAGAGTGAAGGAAACTTAAGTGGATTTCTTCTTAAGTACAGGCAAAACTTTTTCCACAGCTGAATAAACATAGATTAAGAATTATTCATAGACCAAATCATCAATAAATCGTTACTTTTAATGACTACAGACAGACGTAGCAGCCACAGCACGACTAAAGTGCGGGAGCTATGTGGCAAAAGACTTGCCAATATATGGTTTTACCACAAATTTTCTTGAAAAGCCAGGCGAACATTACCAATTTGAAAACGACAATGTCTTGTGGCAAAAATTTGCACAATGACTTAGTTTTCAGCCACAATACCCTTTTACTAGTCTTAACTGTGTGCCATGTTCAGACATGGAAAAACTGTCTGGAAAACCCTACCTAGGACATAAATAGGGTGAATTTCAGGGCACGTTGCAAACTTTTTTAAAAGGAATGTATGGAAAATTTTTCTATTTATTAACAGTCAAAAGCCTTGAAGACAGGAGGGAGTCACACCGGAGCCCAGGGATGGTGAGTAACAGTTTTTGTTTTTTTTTTTGGTTTTTATGTTTGATCACCTCCCCTGGGTATCCACCAATAATACTCTGGGGTCTAAAGAATTAATGAAATTGCCCAACACACAATCACACTGTAAAGGGCAGGACCTAAATAATTGCAATTAATTGTAATCAAGGTAAAATGCCCTATTAAAAGAGATTTTGATTCAGGTCATAATCACCCAGGCCTACTTGACAGAACAAAAAGCGCAGCAAGTTCGCAGCAAACCCGTGTTCTCACCTGTTTGTTTTCCGTTCTGTGGTGAAATGGTTGACAAAAAGGATGAAGGTGTATGATGACGGAAAATGTCATCACTGGATAACGGGTGTTTGACTAAATACTAAAATCAATAGGACTTCTTCACATTCATTTTGATGTATGACATGTGTCATGTAAAATTATTAACGTCACTGTTATGACCTGGATGATATGAAGGATAGGACAGTGTACACCAAGTACATCAAAAATACATCTTTGGACAGAGAAGAATCCCAAAAGTTGCCTCTAAGTCAGTTTGAGTCGTCAACTGGCAATGGACAGTACCAAATGGACACAATCAGGGATCTTTGGAAACCTGGTGGTGGATCCCCAGGATACTGGAAGAGCAAGGCCGATTGTGTAGGCAGAGGGATTTCACTCTGCTCCTAGACTTAATAAAGCAGTCAATAAATCTCAACTCGAATAACGAAAAAAAAATATAAATTACAACAAAGTGAAAACACAAATGAACAAAATGGCAGGGTCCTGGATAGGTCATCAGATCCAGGCTTGGTCAATGCGACCAGTTAATGACTAACTTGTGTTCTCCACCGTAATACAGAGTCAATTGCAGGTCAGTATTGCCATTCTAGGGGAACCCTTTGTCGACCAAGTGAACTTATTACCTCCCACCCCCCCCCAAAAAAAATAAAAAATTAAACATAACGGGGGAATTTATCAAGGCCAGTGTATTGTATGCTGGTCTTAAAGTCCCCTGCACTGGTGGAGGATGCAGTTAATTCATGACTTCCTGCGCCTCAGCTAAACTCTACCCCAGTGGGGCAGATTCTTAGTGAATCTGCCCCACTGAATTCTTGTGAATTATTTGTCGATTATACCATATTTCCATCTGATATATTTTTGGTTAGTGAAAAGCATACATGTTGGGACAAAGCAAGGAATGTCATGTATGTAACGTCGAGTAACAAAGTAGTCATACCAGTAGTGATATGGTTACTCCCCATAGATAGAAAATAACCAAATGGAAGTGATATTAATGTGATAGTGTAAGGCGACATCAAGCATCGTAAGGGTCATGTCCAACAAGAGCGCCATTCACCAGTGGCATCAATACATTATACTGCTTATCTTTTTCAGATTCTTAGTTATGATCTGAATTATAATACATGTGCAAAAACGCTGGAAAAATAGTGCACGTGAAGGAAACCCAAAAGGTGCCCATAGACAAAAGATAAATGTCATGCAAAATGGATGACTTTGCCCATCTCAGCCAATGATAATTAAAAATTATCCACTTGTCCAAATTTCATGTCAAATTCCGCATCTGCCAGGTGGTATTTTCCGACTCTCATTCACTTCAATGGGAGTTATCAGGCTCAAGCTGCCTGAGCATTAAAAGGGGTTTTCCGGGCAAAAAATATTTTTTTTAAAAGGTCTATGAGTGCTATTAATGGGTTAATAAGTACACCCATATACCTTTAGCAGTGTTCTGAGTGAATTCTGGGTTTCTCTGGGAGCTCCTGGCATCTTCTGCATTTGTTTACATGGTATAGCTTCCTGCTGTGTTGTTTCAACACTACCTCCCTGCCACTGCTCCCTCCTCTCTCACTCCATTACACCCTCTCCCTGTCTCCCTAGCTATCCCGCACAGTACTAGCCCAACTAACTAACTAAGCCCACCGCATCATACCATACTTACCTGTCTTCCTCTCTGGGAGACGGCTCCTCCTTTTCGTCCACTGTGCGCAGGCTGGAGATGCTTTTCTTCCTCTCTGCCAGCGCATACAGAGACCGGAAGTTCCTCTGATGCCTGCACAGTAAAGATGGAGTGCCATCTCTACTGCGCATGTGTCGCAGGCACCTCCAGACTGCGCAAGCGCTTGCGGAGAGGAAGAGGGGAGGAGCCGTTCCCAGAGAGGAGGGTACGTAAGTATGATGGGGTTGGGGGAGTAATGGTGACTTTCCGTTTCGGAAATGGAACGTGACTGGATTATCAGAAAGTGTCCCTGGGGCGGTCATGTGGGTAATTATAGATTATTTTTTAATATAAGTAAATTAGAAGTTAGGCCGGGAGAGGGGGTTTAGGGGTTCATTTTTGTTTCCTCCCGGACAACCCCTTTAAGCATGACGCTTATTTTTCTGCTAGCTGGAAAAATCAGCTAGAGGGAAAAAAAAAAGTCAGGGGAAAATAAAAATCAGCTGGGAGAGAGTGAATCAGCATCCGACTCCCATTGAAATTAATGGAGGATGGCTTCAGACGGAATTTAGAGCTGATTTTGAGGCAGAATATGCCTTAAATTCAGCGCCTAATTCCTAAGTGTGAACATCCCCCATAGGTCAGATGGTACTTATGAATGGATGGAACACAGGATGTGCGAATGATACTTGTCTTGTTTTCTGTGTACGAATTCTTTTCATTTTTTTTAAAGACATTTGACCCATTTCAAACTATTTACCCCTTTAACACTGATACTAGCCCGCACATTACAAAAAATAAAAGTGAAATTAATTTGATCTTCACATCTAAAAAGACTCATCGACCACTGCACAACACAACTGTAGTCGTCTCTACATGTTTTCATTTACAGTTTTCAGGAACAGAGAGAGGAAGGAAGAAGCCTGCTCTGAGTAATTCACATGCTGGAACGTGGGAAAACAAAACATTCTGTAACTTATTCCTACGAGTGCAGATTACGTCTATGGCCGCCATACTATAAATACATAGAATGTAATGAGTGACTTTATATTGTGGATGACATGAACATCTGGAACAGGACAGACAGTCCCACAGAAATAAACAAAAAGATTAACGGTTTAGGTAGATTACACAAATGGTGGAAAATATAGCAACTGCGATATAACAAAGAGCCTGTAAATGGAGGATTAGACAGGCGAGGATGGACTGAAAATCAGCACATTCTTATCCCAGCAGCCTAATAAACTCAATGGATATTCACCAGCAATGTACACTGTGCTAGTGGTTAGTATTCGGAGACGTTTGCCTTTAGCACAACTTAAAATTCTAAGAAATTTTTTTTATCTGGCATCCAGAAAGTCCGATTGTCCGACATCTGTTTACAGCAACAGACGGGAATTTCACAAACTAGAAATGAAAGGCTGAGCCGTCATAATAAATTAGAGATGTACCCTCCATCACATGCCGCAGAGGTTCACTGCCCTAAAAACTTGCAGTGGAGAATTCAGTGCCTATAAAGTGCCAAATTTCACAATTGCCATACACATACGCTAGGTTCACACTGGCGTTCGAGCCTCTCCGTCCTAGATTCTGCTTAAAATCGGGGGGAGAGAAAAGTCCCGCAAGGAGGACTTTACTCTCCACCGTTTTCGGCGGAAACCATGTGAAACCCATTATAGCCTAAGGGGTCTGCCGAGTGTAACCACTTTTTTATATGGATAGAGTTTCCGTCTTTCGGGTTCCCAACTGGACCTGAAGGAGGGAAACCCAAACGCTAGTTTGAACCTAGAGGTACAGACAAGGGCATAGGGAGCCATGTAAAAAATGTGACGGCACTCCGTTTATTTTCTGCAAAAAGTGTTTATTCACAATTCGTGGTAAGGTGCAAAGGTAACGTTTCGGGAACTTGTCCCTTCATCAGGCAATGGTGGGCGGTGAGAATTTTATGCACCATTGAGTGAGAGCCGTCACATTTTTTTTTTTACATGATTTCCACTTGGGAGTTGGTCAGTTCCCTAGTGATTGTGCACCCGAATTAATCTGAGTCTTTTGGAGTCGAGTGCCGCCCTGTACCCCATTTTCCACAAGGGCATAGGGAGGTGTGCACAGTCTAGGGTGTGATTCACATTGACAGAGTCTAATGGCTGTGTGGTGTCCATTTGGAGTGCATGCACTACATTTTTTCATGGATCAGACTCAGGTCTCATTCACACAATATGGTTCATCAGCAGTGTGCTAGACGTTATTACTTTCATGGTTCTATGGACTTGATAACCATCCTGTATCAGCACCTGTTTATGCGGACCCCTGAGAATCTAGAAGTGTTCACCAATGGTATAAATCAGGGGTCAGCAACCTTCAGTACTCCAGCTGTCAAACTACAACTCCCAGCATGCATACTTGCTGTTCTGTTCTTGCAACTCCCATGGAAGTGACTGGAGCTTGTCGGGAGCGCCGAAAGTTGCTGACCCCGGTATAAATAGTCCATCACATTTATTTCACTTTTAAATCCACCATGCTTTTCCATCTTCGACAGCTCCATAAGGAGTGAATGGAGCGGCAATGGACATGCCTTACCACTGCTCCTTGCAAACAGAGGACATGAGATCCCATCCTCGTGATTAATGGCGGGGTGGTCGGTACACCCACAACACATCACTGGCTTGATCAGTCTTCTGCTGTAGATGTTAGCATAATCGTTGAGGCCAGTGACTGGCTGCAGCAGTCACATGGGTGTACGGCATGTCACTGCTGCAAAAAAAAAAAAAAAAAAAAAAAAATCAACAGAGACCAGCAGGAACAACCCCTTTATACAAGTCACCCACCAAAACCACCTTCTTTTTGTAGGAGGCAGCTTCGCTGACAACGGGGTCCGACTGCTGCAATCTCATAATATCCAGCGCTCTCTCCATAGGGGTCTGCCAGACTTGTCAGAAGCCATACTTGTCAGGTCAGCCGCTGTCAGTTTACTGTACACAACTACAATTCTGCTGGGATAATAACATAATAATAGACTTGTCGCTGTACAGACTCACAGTCGTGTACGATAGAGTCAGCTGATACAGATCTCATATCAGTTTTCTGACACTTTTTGTAAGAAATGAATGCAGTTTTCACACCGAAATGCAGAATACTACTGAAGGATCCATGACAGCTGCCTGCCTCTAGTCTAATGTGCTAGAATATATATTTACAGTACAGAAAACCAATACGGCACACACAGTCTTAAAGGAGCTGTCCATACTCCAAGTCAACTTTTCAAAACTTTCTGTAATAGTAATGATCAGATACCCGATCCCTGCACAGATCAGCTGCTCCAGCGGCATCTGGGTGCCAAAAGCTCTCCTATTCAAGTAAAGGGTGCGGTGCAGCAGCCCTGTCCACTGTATAACAGTATGCACATGGTTGTGTTCTGTCCAGGAAACATGGTCCATGTGTGTAAGCCATATTTCCCGGACTGACCATGGTCATGTAAAATGGAATTTGGAGCATCATAGTTAAGATGAAGTGAATGGCCGGATCACTACTGTACTGAACTGATCACTTTATGTCAGTTCAATGCTGCAGCAATACTGTAGCTGTCGGGGAAATACAGACTAACTATGGGATGATTTGTTGTCCATGAACCTAAGAATGGTGGGTGGGTGACAGCTGCCATTTTGGGCTATCACGCATACTGTACTGCACACAGCTCCAAGAAAGATTAAACTGAACCTGCCAGGTGATTTCTGCTGTCCTATCTGACATCAAGATATGACAGAGGAGAAAAGCTGAGCTCCGTGATATATAGGTTTATATGATGGAGGAGAGAAGCTGAGCTGTGTGAGATATAGGGTTATATGATAGAAGGAGAGAAGCTGAGCTCTGTGATATATAGGATTATATGATAGAGGAGAGAAGCTGAGCTCTGTGATATATAGGTTTATAGGATAGAGGAGAGAAGCTGAGCTCTGTGATATATAGGTTTATAGGATAGAAGGAGAGAAGCTGAGCTCTGTGAGATATAGGGTTATATGAGAGAGGAGAGAAGCTGAGCTCTGTGATATATAGGTTTATAGGATAGAGGAGAGAAGCTGAGCTCTGGGATATATAGGGTTATATGATAGAAGGAGAGAAGCTGAGCTCTGTGAGATATAGGGTTATATGATGGAGGAGAGAAGCTGAGCTCTGTGATATATAGGGTTATTTGATGGAGGAGAGAAGCTGAGCTCTGTGATATATAGGGTTATATGATAGAAGGAGAGAAGCTGAGCTCTGTGATATATAGGGTTATATGATAGAAGAGAGAAGCTGAGCTCTGTGATATATAGGGTTATATGATGGAGGAGAGAAGCTGAGCTATGTGATATATAGGGTTATATGATAGAAGGAGAGAAGCTGAGCTCTGTGATATATAGGGTTATATGATAGAAGAGAGAAGCTGAGCTCTGTGATATATAGGGTTATATGATAGAGGAGAGAAGCTGAGCTCTGTGATATATAGGGTTATATGATAGAAGGAGAGAAGCTGAGCTCTGTGATATATAGGGTTATATGATAGAGGAGAGAAGCTGAGCTCTGTGATATATAGGGTTATATGATAGAGGAGAGAAGCTGAGCTCTGTGATATATAGGGTTATATGATAGTGGGAGAGAAGCTGAGCTCTGTGATATATAGGTTTATATGATAGAGGAGAGAAGCTGAGCTCTGTGATATATAGGGTTATATGATAGGAGAGAAGCTGAACTGTGTGATATATAGGTTTATAGCAAACGCTAACCCAGTTCCTAAACTGAAATTCTTAACAAGGACAACAGTTTTTACATTTTTTTTTTTTGTTTTGTCTAAAAATAAACCGCGTTGGACATCCATGCCTCCTTTGATGATAGTTTTCTTTTAGCGCACTGCTCTTATCGCTGTTCATCTGGAAGTAAATTAGGCTTCCCATTTCCATTGCTTTCCTGAGTCTATACACGGCAGCTCGGAGCTGGAGGAAACTTTCATGTCACATCAATGTCACTTGTGCTCACAAGGAATGTCAGAGGCTAATCTAAAATCAGCAGCGCCAGCCCCCTGACAGAACCTTGTAGGCCTCTCCTGTACCTTCCAGCTAGAGCCAGGCAAAGCAATACTGCCCTGACAGCGAGTGAAGGCCTGCATGGGGGATTGCTATGACAAAATCCCAGTTGGGGCGAGAAAACATCTGTGAACAGGGTTTCCAAACCAAACACAACTCAGCTACACTAGGACATAATACTGAAGAGGTTTTGAAAAACATTACTGGAACGGGGAACAGATGTACAATAAAGGGGCCACATTTAACATCTACAGGATGAGTAAAAAATGTTTACAGGCCGGGGTCATACACCATTTAATAGGAACTGAAGTTGGCCATACACATTAAATTTTCGCCGCCCAAAACGGTGATTCATCCATTTTCAGCTTTGAAACGGCCAACAATCGGAAAGGCAGATGCCATGAATCGTTGTTCACGGCTGGCTGACGGCAGATTCGAGTCTGCCAAAAACAGACTGGCCATGCGGTCTGTCGAAAATACCAGTGTTTGGTAGGATCGACTGCTTCACAATGATCAGCCAAGCTGTGCAGACTAAGTCTAGGTTCACATCTGCGCTGGATTTCCACTCTTCTGGTACGTCAGAAGACTGGAAAAATGGACTACAAAAATACAGAGCACGAATGGAGCCCAAGAGACCCCATTAACTATAATAATAATTGTCAGGTGTTGAATGTCCATTAATTTTAACTGAAATTGGCGGACAAAAAAAAAAAAAGTCAGGCTTGCAAGACTTCTTCGTCCAGTGATTTTAGACAGAGCTGAACTCAACAAGACACTCCATGTAAATGTGAAGAGTCACTGGCAGTTTAGTTGATAATGTCAATGCATGTGATGATGGTCAAGCATGTGCGGCACTGCTCCATACAACTCTATGGTTACGTCCACATGGGATGTGTCTGCAGCAGATATACTCAGATTCCACCACTGCAAAACCATCCAAAATGTTGGAGTTCTTCATACGGTAATCACTGCGGAAATCCTGCAGAAAACTGTAGCATAAATACAATACACACTATGGGGTCTTCTGAAAATTTTTACTACTGCTGTGTGAATTTTTTGTCCACAAAGTCCACACTGGAAAATCCGCTGTGTGTAAGCCCTATGTGAACATACAATAGGGTAGGGGTAGGCAACCTTCGGCACTCCAGCTCCAGCATGCATACTTGATGTACTGTTCTTGGAACTCCCATGGAAGTGAATGGAACATGTTGGGAGTTGTAGTGCCGAAGGTTGCTGACCCCTGCAATAGGGGGTTACAAAAACGCCACTGTCTCTGAAACTACCATTGGGTTTAAAGTGGCAGCGAGCATCCTCCACCATGACTATAAGTGATGTAAGGTGACAGAACTCACAACCTCCATACTTGTGGGTTCCTTTGAGTCCTAGTGACAGAGCTTAGTTGTACACCTTATTCAGTCTTCTAGCCAAGACAGTGTAGCTTGCAGTGCTTTCATTTCTGTCAAAAATGCCAGAAACTGGACAGAAAACGGTACTGGCACAGATATCATGGCTGAGGAAGAGAAGCACAAGAAGTTCTTATTATTGCTTTATATCAGAAAACAACTTCAACCTCAGACAGGGACTCATGACTCAAGGAATTCATGTGAATAAGATCTCATTGACAAATACTCGGCACGCCATTTAAGCAGAAGGGAAGCGTTTTAAACGTCTGTTACGCATTCCACCACCCGTGGAAATGAAGAGGAAATTTCTATGGGGACGGAATGCATAAGCAATTCCAACAATGCGCCGATAAGGCAGCTTCATGGCTCCTTTAAGAAAGTACACGCTGTTGTAGTGCCAGTCAATGACATAACTTATGATGCATCATGTATATTTGTCATGCCTTCTGTCACTTGGGTGTAACAAACAGAAGGGAAATAGTTAGGATTATAGATCAACTAATGTGAACGGAGTCTTATTACTTCAAATATTATTTTTAAAGGGCTAAATCTATTAGTCATTTTCACTGAATATTTACCACTTTTGCTGTTTCAATTAAATTAAGAATTCTTAGTAAATGGCAAAGAAAAACTTTTTTAAAATCTGCAATGCATGTTTTATACCTACTTTATTGTCTACATTATGTCATTTGACATATTATAAGGGCATATTATTATTATGGCATACTGACATCATAGAGCCCAAGCACAGAGCGGTGGCTCCGGCTCAGCCTGTCCTTCCATGTATTTCACAGGTGGCCATTCATGTATGCTGCTGCGATAGTCAACGTCTATGGGGGTGACAAACAACCAAGTGTTCGACTGGGTTGACAAAGACTTTGTCTTTGTCAGCCCATTTGGCTTTGAGTGGAGTTTCAATGTATTGCTGTATTCAGACTTCTCCTCATGCACATGACTGAGTGTACATGCCGAGGGGGTGCAATTATTTTATTTTTTATTTTAAACGGAACGTAGTCTCATCACATCCAAGTGTAATCAGAGTGCCTTCCGGGCTTCATTCACTCCTATGTGGAATCCATCCTGTTCCAATATCACAGAGGATGATAGGGCCTGCTCTATAATTATCGGATCGGAAAGGAGCATTGGAGCCCTGCTGGTCATGTGCATGTAACTTCACAATACTGTATGTGTGTGGTGAGGGGGACCAGATTCTAATAAGGTCCCATGCACATGACTATGGTCTGTTCGCAATCCGTTTAAGTGGAACTGTAATAACGGATAGCATACGGACTCATTCATTTCCTATCGGCCAGTGCACCCTACCATATTTATTATATATACATGGACTATTTCCTATTCCTGTCAATTTCTGCAGCTTGGTCTCATCTAATCTATGGATAGGATTCCTGCATAACACAGACTGCACAAGGGAGCCATTCAGGTGCCATCCATTCCATATTCCACAGACCCCCACACAACTATAGTCATGAGCACACGGCCTAACTATGGAGGTTCCAACAGTGTTCATACATTTATAGGTAACAAAAATCTGAGAAAACCCAGGTACCCCAGAGGTGCAGCAGTAACCATGTGCAGGACACAAAAACAGCTGACAGCGGCCTATGTCATGAGTCTAGAGGTCAGGCCGGGATTGCACAATGTGATAAAACACGACTTCCTCTATGTACCTGTGAGAAAGCCAAACCACGCCCTGGTGTGTCACACAAATGCACCTAGACCACGGCTGCTCTCCATGACTGGATAAGGAATGCTGCAGCTGCTCGGACATGCAGCGCCAAATTCCTTCTATGTGAGGAGACACTTCACAGCGTTTCCAGTCACTTATCTATATTCCGAATCTTTTATACAGGGAGTTTTTAGTTAATATTAATAAAAAAATCTGATCTCCTCTAAATGATCTCAAACTGTTTTCTAACCCAAGGGAAGGTAAGTGACAACTCCTCTGAGCATAAGGAGGAGAGGTCATTGTTATGCCCACTAGTACTTTCAGGTGAGGGAGGGGACTGTGTTGTGATTAAGGGGCTCATGATCACGTTGTGGGGGATACCCTGCCCGCTTACGGCCGCCAACAAGTGCACAATTATACTGTATAATCGTGCCCTCATTGCAGGCCACAGGCAGGTGGGGTTGTCAGTGTATGCACCCTAGGACATCATAAGTACTGGATGTGCTGCAATAAAAAAGAGAAAAAAAAAAAACCAAAAAAATCCATAAAACTCAAAGGGATAGGACATGCCAAGCCATACCTTTATAATAGCCTCATTGAGGCATAAACATGATTTCTTAAAATCCCGTTTACTACAATGTGCCATCGGTCTACTACAGTAAGTTACAACTGCCAAAAGCAAGAAGCAGCAGAGTACCCCCCCAATAACAAAGAAAGGGTGCGTTCACATGTGCGCTGTTTGTCCATCCTTCTGGTCAGTCAGAGGAACAGAGAAATGGATTAAACAATAAATAATGGATACCAACTGATCCCGAGGAACCTCATTGACTATAATGGTGTCTGCTGAGTATCTGTTGTCACATCGCTGGATGATAAAAGTCGTACTTGAAAGACTTTTTCATCCACGATTTTAGACGGACTCCGATGTAGATGTGAAAATATAGCCTAAGCAAGTGCAGGAGCGGAGATAACTCTCAGCTAGGAACAGACTTGGAACTCAACATGGGCGCCAAATTAAAAATTATTAAAAAAGTAAAGTAAAAAATGTCTCTTTAAAATGAGAGTATAAAATAAGGATATTTATTAAGATGTCCATCTGATCGGGCCTAATATTGCTTCATGTAAACGCAGCCTCATGCGAGGAAAACACGACTAAACCAACATAGGCCGTAACAACAACATAAATCTGTGTGTAGGAAGTGTATTACAACAGTCCGGGACGCCCTGGCAAAGATGCTGAGCAGCTGCCGCCGATACGAGAATGAGCTGGAGTTCTGCTGAATATTAACTGAGCTTTATTATGTAGAGCCGTGCCCGGCACTCTGTGAGACATCTGCTCTAGGCTCCGTCTACCAGGACAATGCTCTTCACATCAGATGCCATGCGGCACTCATCTTTTGATGTGCTGCACAATGACGGTATAAAAGATGATGGAGTTTAGTTATGGTAGCACGAGACCTCTCGATGTGACATAATGAACCATAATTGGTCATTTCCTACATTTTACCACCATGGGCCGTGTTTACGACGTGCGGCTTTGAGGTTATTTTGTGGTGAAGTCACAATGACTGGATGCCAGAATACCAAATTGACATCAATAGACCTCCTGTCATTGCAAAGTCTTCTTTAAAGACACGGCAGTATGGTTATTTAAAACGTATGGCGGTTTCTGGGAAAGATGAGTGATGACATCATCCCTGTTACAGATATCAGACAGCTTTTCCAGAGTATCAATCATTTGCAGGCTGCTGGAAATACACAACTAAGGCTACATTTACGCCAGAGTTTCCGTCGCAATGTCTGTCTGAAATCGTAGGAAGAAGAAGTCCTGCATGCACAGCTTTTTTTGTCTACCAAAACCAACAGACCTCATTATTGTCAATGGGGTTTGCCAGTCTCTTTAATGTAGCCACTAGTGCTCCGAAAGACTAGAACAATGGACAGGCGAGGTCAGTGTGAACTTAGCGTAAGTAGATCTGCTTGTCAGTGGTCTGGCTAAAAATCTTGGCGACAACTACAGAGGGAGCCATATTGGCAGCCATACTGTTTGTCACTTGCAACTTCTGCAGTGGTCTGACTTGTACAGAGCACAGTATCTATACATTATGTGCTGTATATATATATATATATATATATATAATTTTTTTTTTTTTTTACTTGCATATCACTTACACTATGAATACCTTGACACGATGTCAGAAGCATGTGACCACACAAGGCCCTCTTTCCAGTGGATGTTATTTCTGGACCGCAAACTTCATTCTATACAATACTTAGGTATAAAAACAAAACACAATGACATGTGACACCCGCCACACAATGGAAAAAGCCTGGAAGTATGGATATCTCAAACTTTAACCCTTTACTTCACTGGCCTGACCAGTTTCATTACGAGCAAAAAAAGCAAAGCAGTCCATGTGCATTTAGTTCTCCTATAGTAGGTTTGACTTCTACGCTAAAAAAAAAGTCAATTGACCATTGATTTGCGCCTGAGCAACGTTATGTACAGATGAGAGACGAGAACCCTTTAAGGCCTTGTTCACACTTAATTTTTTACATACGGTTTACATGTTACATCAATATTTTTTTTAAGGACATAATGATTTCAATATAATTTTCAGGTCCATTTTTATATACCGACTGTAAGTCCTTAAAAATAATGACCGAGACATGCTCTATTATAGATTGTTTTAATGATCACGCACGACCATTAAATTATATGGGTCCATGAGAAGAAAAAAAAAAAAAAATGAAAAACAAAAACCCCCACCATATGGAAAGTATCTGTGTTATGTCTGTGTCTCAGGAAAGGACGTGACAATTTTCACAGCACGCTACATGCGCCATTCTATTAGAGGCTCTAACAAATGTTGGCAAGTAGCATATAAAGTGTAGCTTTTTTTTTTTTAAAGGGTTGATCTGTTCTTTACCTGTAAAAAAACAGATGTGTGAATAAGGCCCTAACAGTACAGTCTACAGACTGGTTTGGCTTGAATGAGTAAATTTGCATACTTTCTTACCAACAGCTTTGTCTAAAAAATACAGGCCATACACCACTGGGTCTCTTTAATATGTAATAGTGCCACCCAATATATTCACGACTGTGGAAAAAAACAGCTGTGAAATACAGATGAAACGGTCCGTTTTTTCATGTCCCTTTTGCATCCATGGAGTGCCCATTTTCACGGATCCCTTGCATGAGTCTATTTAGAGTTTTGATGAATCGTTCACAGTCCGTCAAAAACAAGGACATGTGAATAGCCCCATAGACTCTCCCTGCCGTTTTTCCTATTCGTGTGAATAAGGCCATAGACCTGATAAAGTCACAATAAGCAGGAGGACACACCTGGATAGGGATTTGCATTGTAAGTAGACATACAATACATCACTGTCACAACAAACCTGACAGACAACTTTTCCAGAAACAAAACTTCAGAAAGAACCAGATGCAGCAGGTTATAGATGATGTTGACAACCATGGGAACGAGATTTTCGTCAGTGACTGCTGAGGATTCTAGCGAGGTCTGCTGTTCCTAAGACCCTATGAGGCCTATAAGTTCACCACGGCCTAAGGCTATGTACACCCGACTTTAGTAATTCTCACTGTCCACAAATACGTTCCGTTTTTTTTTGTTTTTTTTTATGGAATACATGTCCATGGATTCCAAAAAATATTTGTATGAGTCTGTGCTTACATCTGGACAGAATGAATAGATTCATATACTATTCATAAGTATGGATAATATATGGAAAACAACCACAGTCATGAGCATGCGGCCTAAAATATAGGCTGTACTAGTTTCCAACTTAGGGTTCACACCTGCGTCAGAGATCACCAAAAATCGGTGGAGAAAAAAGGCCTACACAAAGGACTTTTTTGTAGATGCGGACACCATTATAGTCAATGAGGTTCGCCAGTCTTCCTGTGTAACCGCTGCCCCCCAACGGACCCAAACAATGGAAAGTCTGGCGCTAGTGTGAACCTAGTGTCAGCCTTTGTAGCCACTGCCTTACTTCTGTTGACTACAAAGATATCAAAGATGGCCACTGCTTGGCATTTGCATTGTAGCCTATGAATCTTCTAGATAAGGGTCCAATCTCTGGGACCACCCTCTATTGGAAGAGTGTGGGTCCCCTGACCCCAGTAATGCCTACCAAAGCAGCTGACAAATGCTGCATCCAGCCAGAACAGAGGTCTCGGTGGTTTCTCAATTTCCAAACAGTAACTCCCACCCGCAGTATGAAATATTTATGGTGGAAACAAAGATACAGCTCATCTGGATATTGACATAAGGCCGAGTAACGTCTGTTTTCTCCATCTCATATATAATGTATGATAAGACAACAAAATTTCTGACAAGGTATGGTCACATCATCAACATATTATATTGTAAGCGACTATAAAAAGGCTCAGCCGCGGGATCCACGATGACAGCATCACATAAAACTACACCATGCCCCAAGTCATGGACCCAGAGAATGAATGGATCATCAATAGTTCAGCAAATTCCGACTCAGACGTAATCAAACTGTGCCTGGGGACATGGCCATAAAGAGACAATTACAAGGGAAGAGCCATTTGACCTCCACATGTCAATAAAACGTTAAAAAAAATAAAAATAAAAGCAAAATAGTTGCATCACATCAGTATAGATGACCCATCTAGAATACCCACTTTATGCTTCCTTTATTTATAACAGGTTTAAGTGCCTTGTAAAAACTATAAATTTCATACATTTTTAACATATTCTGGGTGACTTATATTTTAAGCATAATTTTTTTTTCTGCCGTTTTTGAAGTCCTATAGAGAAGATCATGGGAAAACACCTAAGGCTAGGTTCACACTTGCGCCGTGCTCACCGTCGTTGGTATCCGCTGTGGGACCCGAACAACGGAGAGCCCGCCCGCTAAAACAGCGGTTACCTGTAGACCCCATGGACTATAATGGAGGTCAGTGCAGAACTTTTCTCTCCGCAGAAATCTGCGATGGAGTCTCTTGTGGAGACTCTGAAGAAGATGTGAACGAAGCCTAAGGCTATGTTGACATCTGCGCCAAAGTCTCCGAACCAAACAGCAGAAAAGCGATGCTAATGTGGACCTAGCATAAGAAAACCAGCACCTATTGTGTACAGTGTTTCTATGAAAAAAAAAAAAAAAAAAACCATGGACAAAAAATGCACCAAAAAAAGAAAAATATCACAAACAAACGTATTGCGGCACATTTACAAAAATTGGCACACTCAACGACAGTCTTCACATTCCCTGCCCCGATGTACAGTGCATCTGATTTATGACAATGTGCAAGCCTCTTCATAACTCAGACGCACCCTCTGTGGGGCTGAGCACCTGCACACTGAAATCTACGCTTGCTCAGGTACCATTTACGCCAGTAAACTTCTCTATTCACTTCTATGGGACTGACAGAGCTAGCCATTCCTGAATTCTCAAAGAAGCAAATGAAGGTGCATGGGGTGCTTGAGAAACTCCATTCTAGTGATCACTGGGGATCTCAGGAGTAGAACCTCCTACGGATCACACATTTATCTCAAAACTGAATGATTAAGTGTCATTAGTGGGAACCCCCTTTAAGGCTAGTTCAATACATTTTTGAAGTGGTTGCCCCATCTGGGTAAACCCTCCCTAAAAAGGATGAATATATAATATACATGTAAGGCTGCAGTGAGACCTCCAGAGCAGTGGTTCTTTAGCTTATAGAAAACAGTCCCACAAAGGGGACCACTGCTATGATGTCTATCTGCCGTCACACGTAGGTCTCCAACCATTTATACCTACTTTGAGTGATAGTCGGGAGCCACCTTCAGCATTAAAAAGTAAGAACAATTACAGATGAATGTGACTATAGTATTATACCATTCATGTTTCCATCTTTGAAGGATAGAATAGGTCGCAAAGTGTGAACCTAGACTAATAGGTTTACCACAAGTACAAGCAAGCTGTGCGCTTGTCCCCTATACTGTAGGGGTATGCACCGGGCAGGATTACCAGCTGCCTACAGGATATGATATCTTTCAGCCAGGAAAATCTTTGAAGTCAGTGGCGTTAGAATTTAAGGTGCTTTCCAATATTTTAACAAAGTCAGACTGTGTAACATATTAGATAACAGCATTTACTACCCATTTTCATATAAGCATACTTGCCAAGATTTGGTATGGGTTGACAGGGAGAATAGTGCGCAAATTTTTTTTTTAACTGAAGCTACGTCTCCTATGTGTGTGGCCACCCTGCTTTTGGGTATAGCTGCACCTCCTATTCGGACGTGACCAGCGAATAAAGTGCCCAAGTCATGTATAAAGAGACTGATAGCCTAGGGAATACCAGAGCATTCTGCTGTGCCAGAAATTCGCCAGCTCTTCTTGGAGTCCGAGAGGTCACCTCTTTTTTTCGAGAGCTTCCTTCCAGGAGAGTTGGAAAGTATGGATTTATTAAGGTTTCTTAGACCTTCCCCTCCTGCATTACTCAGACAGTTCATTGAATTCAATGGACACAATGTAATGCTCCATTTTCCCTGTGGTGGTGCTGCAGGGGACTTGAAAACTAGTAGATAGTAGAGGTCTCTACTATACCTGCAATAGATCTGCATCAGCGTCCTAGCCGACCCAACGGTACTAGTTCACTTGGCTCATCAGCCCTATCGTTTGGGAATCTGCACATCTGGACTCCAGTATTCCATGCTGTCATCCACAGATGATCTTGTTCACATTACATAGTTCTAAGTGTCTGATGAAGGGTGAGCACCCGAAACATCGCAATAGCAATAATAAAGAAACAATTTTGAAGCATAACTACTATTGGTGTGCGGTTCTATATTTCTCCTCGATATACTAGGGGCATTTGTCTTAGTGCTATTGATAAGCACATTAATTCTATTTACATTACCCCCATCCACCACCACTACCACTAGTGGTGCCCCACTTTGTCAGCCTGAAGTTCCACCAGTTAAAATGAATCTGGGAGCCCACCCTCCAACAACCCCAATAGACCATTGTACCCTTTTACTTTGGGGGTCTTCCACTGTCTGGGCCCACAAGAGGATGCCCTGGTGCTCCATGGTCCATTCCAACACTGATGCCCTGGTGCCTTCAGTTTCCCAACACCCGTCACATGACTGTCGTCTCCTCCAGATAAGAACTATACAAAATAGATCCTGTATAATCAGTACATTTCAGTTGCTAAAAACTCTTCCTATCACGTTTTCTTGTGGGCATTTTGCAGATTAATACTGCCCTCTGGCAACTCTTGCAGATGGTATATAGCCCTAGTAATCTCTGCAGCATCTTATACAATACAAGTGTATAACCCGATATTATGAATGAGTAATACTCAGCGTCCATAAGTATCTTCAGACCGCTCGCTACCGCCTTCGAGCAACATATTCTATATTTATCTGCTACAAATGATGCACATCCCGAGACGCTCCACCAAAAACAGTCCAATAATTGCTGTATACATCATAGCCATGATAATGACAGCTGGGTATTCAGCACTCTGCGCGCCAGCCTCTCTGCTGAGCAATAATCCAAGAAAGAAAAGTAAGAAAGCACTCAAAATAATAAAAAAAAATACAAAAGGAATTTTATTGACGTACAAAAACAGTATAAAAATACAAGACAGAAACAACAGTAAAAATATCTATGTCAGCATATGTAACACGAAAGAGGCAGAGGCTGAATAGTATAAATATATATAAGGGAGATAACATACAACCATGCATAAAATATATAGCAGTATATAGATGCAAGGGGTACTAATGGTTAGTAAAGAGCAAGTGCATATATAAAACCCCTATATAAATACCCAATGTATCCCAACGCACGTTTCGGCACACAAAGCCTTCGTCTGGGACCCCCCAGACGAAGGCTTTGTGTGCCGAAACGTGCGTTGGGCTTTGTCAGCAGGCAGCGGCATTTGTGTCATGGGTATGTTTGGACCTTATACCATGTAACTTACTCTGCAAAATACATGTATAGTGTGATACATTGGGCATTTATATAGGGGTTTTATATATGCACTTGCTCTTTACTAACCATTAGTACCCTCTGTATTTATACACTGCAATATACTTTATGCATGGCTGTATGTTATCTCCCTCATATTTATTTATACTACTTAGCCTCTGCCTCTCTCATGGGTTTTGTCAGCAGGCAGCGGCATTTATGTCATGGGTAGGTTTGGATCTTATACCATGTAATTTACTTTGCAAAATACATGTATAGTGTGATACATTGGGTATTTATATAGGGGTTTTATATATGCACTTGCTCTTTACTAACCATTAGTACCCCTTGCATCTATATACTGCTATACAGTCATATGAAAAAGTTTGGGCACCCCTATTAATCTTAATCATTTTTAGTTCTAAATATTTGGGTGTTTGCAACAGCTATTTCAATTTGATATATCTAATAACTGATGGACACAGTAATATTTCAGGATTGAAATGAGGTTTATTGTACTAACAGAAAATGTGCAATATGCATTAAACCAAGATTTGACCGGTGCAAAAGTATGGGCACCTCAACAGAAAAGTGACATTAATATTTAGTAGATCCTCCTTTTGCAAAAATAACAGCCTCTAGTCGCTTCCTGTAGCTTTTAATCAGTTCCTGGATCCTGGATGAAGGTATTTTTGACCATTCCTCTTTACAAAACAATTCCAGTTCAGTTAAGTTTGATGGTCGCCGAGCATGGACAGCCCGCTTCAAATTATCCCACAGATGTTCAATGATATTCAGGTCTGGGGACTGGGATGGCCATTCCAGAACATTGTAATTGTTCCTCTGCATGAATGCCTGAGTAGATTTGGAGCTGTGTTTTGGATCATTGTCTTGCTGAAATATCCATCCCCGGCGTAACTTCAAATTCGTCACTGATTCTTGTACATTATTCTCAAGAATCTGCTGATACTGAGTTGAATCCATGCGACCCTCAACTTTAACAAGATTCCCGGTGCCGGCATTGGCCACACAGCCCCAAAGCATGATGGAACCTCCACCAAATTTTACAGTGGGTAGCAAGTGTTTTTCTTGGAATGCTGTGTTTTTTGACGCCATGCATAACGCCTTTTTGTATGACCAAACAACTCAATCTTTGTTTCATCAGTCCACAGGACCTTCTTCCAAAATGAAGCTGGCTTGTCCAAATGTGCTTTTGCATACCTCAGGCGACTCTGTTTGTGGCGTGCTTTCAGAAACGGCTTCTTTCGCATCACTCTCCCATACAGCTTCTCCTTGTGCAAAGTGTGCTGTATTGTTGACCGATGCACAGTGACACCATCTGCAGCAAGATGATGCTGCAGCTCTTTGGAGGTGGTCTGTGGATTGTCCTTGACTGTTCTCACCATTCTTCTTCTCTGCCTTTCTGATATTTTTCTTGGCCTGCCACTTCTGGGCTTAACAAGAACTGTCCCTGTGGTCTTCCATTTCCTTACTATGTTCCTCACAGTGGAAACTGACAGGTTAAATATCTGAGACAACTTTTTGTACCCTTCCCCTGAACAACTATGTTGAACAATCTTTGTTTTCAGATCATTTGAGAGTTGTTTTGAGGAGCCCATGATGCCACTCTTCAGAGGAGATTCAAATAGGAGAACAACTTGCAAATGACCACCTTAAATACCTTTTCTCATGATTGGATACACCTGGCTATGAAGTTCAAAGCTCAGTGAGGTTACAAAACCAATTTTGTGCTTCAGTAAGTCAGTAAAAAGTAGTTAGGAGTATTCAAATCAATAAAATGATAAGGGTACCCAAATTTTTGCACCGGTCAAATTTTGGTTTAATGCATATTGCACATTTTCTGTTAGTACAATAAACCTCATTTCAATCCTGAAATATTACTGTGTCCATCAGTTATTAGATATATCAAATTGAAATGGCTGTTGCAAACACCCAAATATTTAGAACTAAAAATGATTAAGATTAATAGGGGTGCCCAAACTTTTTCATATGACTGTATATTTTATGCATGGTTGTATGTTATCTCCCTTATATATATTTATACTATTCAGCCTCTGCCTCTTTCGTGTTACATATGCTAACATAGGTATTTGTACTGTTCTTTCTGTCTTGTATTTTTATACTGTTTTTGTACTTCAATAAAATTCCTTTTGTATTTTTTATTATTTTGAGTGCTTTCTTACTTTTCTTTCTTGGATTATTGCTATTTGTTGGCAGTAAGAGCATGATTTGTAGAGGGTTTCACTATGATAGATTTGGAGACAACACTTGTTGTTTATAAAAAATTTTCTCCAAGTTTCTATCTTCATGTTATGTGCTATGAAGTTTGTCTCTGCTGAGCAGGCAGAACTCAGGATATCGCCATGACCGGCCGTACACAAAAGGTACCTTACAGTTTTATGAATGAAATAAAACTCTACACAAAGCATAGCTGGGGATTAATGTCAGAGTCAATGCTGCTGACACCACAGGGTTAATGACATCCAGTGCACCAGACATAGAAGGAGTCTCTGCAGGAATCTTCTCCCCAAAGAGAGTGATAACATGTCATTATTCAAGGTCACTTGTCACTATATTTGCTCATAATGCTCGGCTATTAACATACATGACATACAATTCTGATGTTTGACGTCTGTGGCTTAAAGGGAAACTCCACTTAGATTGATAGAGTTATATGCACAGGCAATAGAGGTGTCAAGATGTTCACAAAATTGGAATGGGGTCCTTCATTGATCTTCATACGCTACGGGGGTAGTTTTTGATGCCATGCCGGCTATAAAAGCACAATACAGACCAATGTATGTCTATAGTGCCCACAAGGGTTGTCACTCAACTTCTCTAGACTTCTGAATGGTAAATCTCCCTACTTTATGTTAAGGCTAGGGCGCCTTTCATCGTGCAACCAAAGATCGTCGTGATGCCCTGCGACTCCTTCAGCAATGTAAGTGAATGGAGCCACACTGCGACTCTGAGGGTGCTGCGACTTTTTTGCAACTAGAAGTCCCAGTTGCAACACCCCCAGGGTCGCAACATGGCTCCATTCACTTACATTCGCAAGGGAGTTGCAGAGTGACACAGCAACCTTAAGCATTTTAATGGTGGTTTTCTGTATGGAAAATGAGCCAAAATATGCATAAAAAAAAGCAGTGTGAACATACCCCAACATATATTTCCTAGTAAAAATGACTCCCTAGTGTATGTCAGGTTGCACACTGGGCATATCTCTGTTCTGTGCCATAGTTCAGGTTACGTCAGTCAATCATACACATGCCGAGTCACACAGGGTATAGATCAGTCAGTCACCTTCCAGCTGCTGTGAAACTACTACTCTCAACATGTTCTCACAGTCATCATAAAATAAGGTTAGACCAGAGTCCTACAGAAGAGTCATGATTTTACCCTAGCCTTAAAGGGGTAACACAATATATACAAATTACTCCCTATTCACCGAATTGGTGGATGTTTGACTGCTGGGACCCCTGCTGATCACAAGAAAGGTGGTCCCATGACCTCCATATGAATACCGCAGCAAGTCACGCATGTACCCTACTGCTCCGCTCAATACTTTGGGACGGCCAGAGATAGCGCTGTACTTGTTTTCTTTTTGGCAGCCCATAGAGATGAATGGAAAGAGAACACTCATCAAGTTTTCTGATTAGTGGTCGGACCCCCACCAATATAGTACTTATCTCCTATACAGCGAATAGGGGACCATTTATAATGTCCAGAATACCCCTTTAAAGGTACCACTTTTCCATATATCCTATGACATAACGGTAGTCAATAAATGTTCCTCTCTTGTATATTTGAGGCTACATCAGTTCACGAAGTCTTGCAAAAATCCTGTCTTTCACATGCAACATAATGTCACAAAACTCTCACCTTACCCCGATAGGGACCATGGCAATGAATTTGAGATCCGGCACACCAGTTCACTACAATGAAGCCCACTGACCTCAATGCAAATAAGCACTTAAAGAAAAAAAAAAATGGCTGCTTTCTTACAAGACCAGCACCACACCTGTCTGCAGGTTGTGAGTGGTACTGCAACTCCTCCCCATTCATTTCAATGGATCTAGGCTGCATGGACAGGAGTGGCACTATTTCTATATGAAAGCAACTGTTTTTCTCAGGATACGTGCACTTGACCATGTGCTCTGTATATGGCGGCACATGGATGGCATTTGTGTGCCGTCCATGTTTCCTACAGACCTGTACACTCTAATGAAGGAGCCAAGTCTGCAAAATGGCAACTAATAGGACCGGACATGAATTTTGCATCTGGGCTCACGGACCTGTGACAAACACAGTGTATTGGGGCCATGGAACGGACAGTCAGTGTGACAGATGAAACACACGGTCCTGTACATGGGGACTAGACTTGTACAACCCCTTCAACCTGGCCATAACTGCTGACCAGCACCTGCTAAACAAAAAGAACAGTTGCCCAAAGTGGACAACCCCTTTAACACTTCTAATATTTATAAACTACTTACACCATTTATGGGTGACCTGCTGACAGCTTTGACAATGTCATAAGTAAGGGGCGGGATTATTTGCAAGTAACGTGACGTATTAAAAGGGGAGATCCTGTCAAAAACAATCTTCAGATATGTCATAGATCTATATGGGAAGAAAACAATGGTGCAGTCCATGATGCCGGACCTCCACCTGCTATACAAGTCTACTATAGGGAAGTTATAGCCCTTTGGTACGGCACAGAGCCTTCTATACCTGGAATCTGACACTACAGTGAGGATGTCCATGACATAGCGGCCCCATCACTGACCGCCATATACTTCTATACACATATATGAGGCATACAATGCACAGACCCACAACATGCAACAGTATCAGAGCCCATATAATACATGACATCAGAGCCCCCCTTTAGCCCAAGTTCTTGCACACTTGCCAATGGCCATTACTCACCTCCTCAATGGCTGCCACTGTGTTCCGGCACTGGGTCAGCCTGGTGGTGAAGTTCGAGGCGGTGGGAGACTTATAATCCTCATTGGTCTCTGATATAAATTCCGACACACTGATGAGATCCGGCATGATGACGAGAAGGCGGGGGAGTGCCCAGGGGGTGAGGAGTCACAGGAGGGGGGCACACACCTCTGTCTGAACACTGAGGTGCCCAACACAGACACTCACACTGCAACAAAGCGGATCCACCATGCACAAGTGGGAACAGTGCACCAGGCACACTGCACTCACAACAAAGCAGCAACTCCAGCGCCACATACACACACAGCGGGGAATCGGATGACAGCCGCGATCAAACGCGCCCGGGACGCATCTCCAGCAGTAGCTGCCGCCGCTCCATGAGTCCGTGATCCCCAGAGTAGGGCAGTGGCTGCTGGGCGCACCTCCCAATGTAACCACGCCTCTCCGCCAGGTTCAGCCACGCCCCCGACAGAGCCTATAATTCAAGATAACCACGCCCCGTTCAACTTAACCGCGCCCATCTCAAGACTTTACTACGGACTGGCCACACCCCAGTCTTTACCACACCCTTATCCCAGACGTTGTGACCACGCCTTAACTTCAATTGAACCACACCCCCGTCCCTGGGATAACCACGCCTCCTAGTATGAATCCTACTTTTTACCGCAGCCACACATAACCACGCCTCTTTTCCGTCTAACTCTCGTCTTCTCCGCAAAGTCACGCCTACATTCAAGTAGAACCCTTGCACTTTAATCCACGCCTTCTTTCAAGCTAGCTACGCCTTCTCTCTTTCCCGGCCGCTTCTTTTCCAGAAACAGTCACTGCTGAAGTGTGCGGCTCGTGCACCTCCGTATAACTTGTATTGCACTGGGGCGCCCCCCTTTCTTTACCCTCACTGCCCGGGCTCCCCACCGTATATGTCCCTCGCTTCCCGCCACACATTTTTTTTTTTTTTTTTTTTATTTCCACCACCTGCCCCTCACCTATAGCTGACACCCGCCACCCCTAGCCCCACCTTCCTGTCTCAGGTGTATCAACGTCACTGCAGCCGTGTACGTTATAGACTGTATTCCCACTGTACCTTTTTCTTGTTGCGTTTTTGAACACAGGAAAAATGCACGTTTTGCAAATTTAAACAATAATAATCACCGACTAAATGCAAAACGTTTTAAAATGCATGCGTTTTTCTTCAATTGTGCTTTCTCAAAAAGCAAGAAAATTGCAAAGTGGCTGAAGCCACACATTGCAGAAAAACTGGGATTTTTTAAGTGTGTTTCAAATTTTCCTGTCTTTTTTGGAAGCCAAAGAGTGGTTTCAAGGGGAATGGGAAATATAAAAGAATCACGTAGGCTAGGGCTATATGGCGACTTTTACTGCAACTCCCATTGTGCAACCTAAGATCGCAGTGTGGCTGTGCGACTCCTCCACTCATGTTAATGAATGGAGTCACATTGCGACCTAGATGATGCAACAACCACGACTTTTAGTAGCATTGCTCGACTTTTTTGAGACAATTACAGCACCCTTGGGTCTCAAGGCGACTCCATGTACTAACAAGAGTGAAGGACAACGCCGCGATCTTTGGTCACATGATGGGAGTTGCAGCTAAAGTCGTCGTGTGGCCCTAACCTTGTATTTCTCCCTTCTAAATCCACTCCTGGTTTTAGCTTAAAAAAAAACACAGAAAAATCTGCTACAGAAAAGCAGTTTTGCTGTAACGTTGCCGCAGACATAGACCCCATGCACATGACCAAGTGTGCATCTGAGGTAGGTCCGAGTTTGCAGCAGAGTGCAGTCTGATGATTTTTGGAGTGACATCTGAGTGCATTCTGTGATACATTCATGTGTATGGGGTGTCCAGATCCATTCCATTCCGATAACACGGATGACTATAGAGCAGGTCCTATTCTGCTCCGTGTTATTGGAACGGAATGGATCCGGACACCCAATACACATGAATGTATCACAGAATGCTCTTGGACATCACTCCGCATTATGCTGTAAACTCAGCCACATGTCAGATACATGCTCGGTCGTGTGCATGGGGTTTTAGGGCCCGTTCACACAATGGAATTTGGCACAGATTTTGATACAGGTTCTGCCTAAAATCTGTGCCAAAATTCCACCCTAAGGCCAGTTGCAACCGGCCTGCCGTGAATTAAAAGCACGGGCTGCACACGGGGGGCACGGGGATGGTGCCACCTGTGCACAGGCCGTGGCTCCTTTCATTAAATGAATAGTAGCTACGGAAGCACGGGCAAAATAGGACCTGTCCTATCTGATAATTATTGTTTATTTATATAGCACCATGCCTCTTACCTTGGAACATTCTTGTATATGTTGTATTTGTATTGCTTATCTTTGCTGCTGTAACACACTGAATTTCCCCATGGTGGGACTATTAAAGGATTATTATTAATTCCATGGTGATATACATTTGAGGGTTTACATACGGTACACAAAATATACAAGACAAATATAATACTAACAGTGAACAACTGGCACAGTGGGATAGAGGGCCCTGCCCGCAAGGGCTTACAATCTATGGGGAAGAGGGATAGAGACAGGAGGTGAGGGGAGAGGCTGTTCAGGAGGTGGTGTGGTGACAGTAGCATTATTGGAGGTTGTAGGCCTTCCTGAATAGGTGAGTCTTCAGAGCTTTCTTGAAGCTTGTGATTGTGGGGGTCCGATGCGGCCCAGACTGTCAGCCCGCAAACGGGACCGTGAAAATCATGGTTGTGTGTATGGGCCCATAGAAAAGAATGGGTCAGTGTGCTATCCATGAAATACATGGATAGCACACTACCCACAGCATGGTCGTCTGCAACTGGCCTAATTCTGTATCCTGGTTTTTTTTTCAATGGGAGGCAGAGATTGAAGCAGGCCACTGAAAAAAATAAGTGTCCTGCTGTATCTTACCGCAGTTTCTACAGCTGGTGCAGCCACAAAGTGAACACTGGTTAGGCTCATTCTCTGCTTCAGTTTTCCACCGCAGGATGCCGGAAGGGCTGCATGGGAGACTTTTGGGACTTCATCACTGGAGGACTGAAAGCTGGAGGGATAAGTGTCTTTAATGGCACAACAACTTTAAAGAGGACCTTTCATGTGCGCATGCGGTTTTATATACCGCTAGAAAGCCGACACTGCACTGAATTCAGCGCACTGTCGGCTTTCTAGCGGTATATAAAACCGCATGTGCATGAGGATATGAAAGGTCCTCTTTAAGTGCTATCTTCCAGTTGTTGTTTAACCAGTACATCAGCCCGGAATTTTCTGTTTATGGATTATGTCACATCGACAGGATCAGTACCAGGAACAGTCGCCATTCTGTTAACATCAAATGCAAATGGTGTAAAATAACAAAAAATATTACGCACCTGTACAGTATTACCAACATCATGGCTTCCTTCCACAATGATAGTAATAGGGCACAATGATTGGCTGCAGCAGTCACATGCCATATGAAAGTAAACAGACACCAGGAGCAGCAGAAGCGAGGTAGCAGTAGTGCTGGATTCCTGGGGGTCAGGTGAGTAATCCTTTTTTGTTATTTTAGACCATTTGCAGGTACAGGTGTGCTAACCCACAATATATCAAAGTCACAATGTGGAAGGGAGCAGTGTACTATTAATTCATGTTCTAGTGACCTTACAAAAAATTGAAAGTGTTTTTTCCACCCTACTTAGTTTAGAAGTACACATTGGACCAGCAAAGTGGGATTTGGCATTTCACACACTTTGGTGCCTTCATGTAAATTTAAAACGTTATGCTTTGTAAGAATTTCATAACTTCAAGCTCTGACCCTACTAGAGGTTGAGGCCAACAAAACCTCTAACAACTACAAGTTCAACATGTGCAGAGTTTATGTATGTCACATATGCCAAACATTTCTGCAATCCAGATACAAGTAACACATCGAGTCATATAGATGACAAGTGATCTGATGAGTTGCAGGTGATGTTTAGATGTGCAGCTCTCGTATTCTTCCCACTATAGTAGAAAAAGAACCTCCTTCAAATGTGAGAGGCGATATATATCCTCCCTG
Source organism: Leptodactylus fallax (assembly GCA_947044405.1). Classification (NCBI taxonomy): domain Eukaryota; kingdom Metazoa; phylum Chordata; class Amphibia; order Anura; family Leptodactylidae; genus Leptodactylus; species Leptodactylus fallax. The sequence goes on from CAMRHE010000085.1 coordinate 1,275,214, forward strand.
ATCGGTACGAGGGGTGACAACATGAAGAAAAGCATGTATCCTTCTGGGGTCACTGAAGACTCTACAGGGGGAGAGATGACAGGAACAGGCTGGGATCTTACATCCTGATGTAATTTGCGATTTTACCCTTTCTATTCCTTACACTGAATATTGCACATAGAACATTAGATCTCAAGATGGACTTCAGATCAGATGACTCATATAGTCTATAGAAGTGTATGGAGACCGGAGAGGAAGAAGTGAGCATCAAATGCACGAGAGTCTATTCAGCATCTATCACAATCTAAGCACTTTATTCACATCAGTACATTCAGTACTTCTTTATATATGTCCTGTATGTTTCTGAGTCAGCCAGTTATAGAGCAGATTCTCCTCCACTTACTTTGTGCAGTGTGTGGCAGCTAGTATCTACTTACCAGCTCAGAGAAAAATGCAAAGTTCAGACGTAGCGTGCAAAGGAAACAAACAACAGAATATAAGTCATATGACTAGAAATCATGTTACGTGTTTCTGAAAAGTCACCTTAAATGACAAGTATTCCTGATCAAAGCCCTAATATTCCAGCTCCAAACAGTCAGGCTGCGGTCATACTAGTGTTCGGGGACTCTGTCCCCCATTCCGCTTAAATATATGCGGAGAGAAAAGTCCTGCCCGATTTCGATTAGGGGATTCTGTGCATAAGGGATAAATGTCGTTAATAGGACAACCCCTTTAATACTAAAACAGTATACAATAAGATTTCCTATTGGCAGCTAAGTATAGCCAGAATTTTTGCCTTTCATCTCAATTTTTTTCAAAGCTTTTCAGCGCCTTCACAGAAAAACTGAGCTCCAACCAGGGATATAAATGAAGAAGGTGCAGTCACATGCATCCAAGCCTAGGAGCCTTAGGGAGCCCATAAGGTGTCACTTTCACGCTTCTCAAACTTTTTTGACTCTGGCATCACTAGTCTGTTGACACCAGAGCTTCACCAACAAATAAATACTACCGCAGTGTGCCAAACAGATGCCCCTGTGCTGAAAATATAATGCCCTCACCAGTGGCAAACACATGGTATTGCAGTCCAGCACACACAATACCCGTAGTAACACTAAATATCACATGCTACAAAATACCTTCCCAGCAGCACCAAATACCAGCATCCAGCAGAAAACACTCCCGGAACAGTCAGATTCCACAGAATAACATAAAATACTTTTCTGAACATGCTAGGCACCACAATGCAGCACAACATCTTATAGTAAAAGTGCAAAACAAATACTGTTATGCTGGACAAAAGCACCAAACACCACGGTACAGCACCTCTCACCCCAGCAGCGCCAAACTAATACCTGTGCGCAGCACAAAATACCACCACAAAAGCGGCAAACACCTCAGTGTAGCATCACTAGTAGCTTCGCTGCCCCACAACCTTCTCGTAATGGCGGGTACAGTCTCCTTCTTTCCACTTCTCACCCATTTGCAGTAGTATTCTCCCCAAATTAAACCTACCAAAATTACAGCAAGTCGTTGCCCAATTCCACACCAGGAGTATCCCCACAGAGATAAGATATGAGAAAAAAATCCTGCTTCCTGTACCAGTCTATACCTCTGCCCCCAGATAGAGCATTCAGCTTGCAGACTCCAGCTGAACTGTTCCTAGGTGAAGGACCTGTGGACTCTTCATCCTTTCTAGCCATGCAAACTGGACTTACAGTACAAGGCTGGTCAGTGCAGTTTATACTTTAGAATCCCTGTTGTATGCTGAAGCTGACACTGGCAGGGACGAGAGCCGCAACAGCTAGTGTGTCCTGCCTCACAGTACTGCCGAAAATGATACATTATAGTTGGGGGGTCTGATACAGATTTTTCATTGGGACCCAGAAGCTTAATGTTACACCTCTAGTTTTAACTATCTTAAAGATATACTAATAAAAGAATCGCCGCAGAATGTTGGACCAAAAAATATTTAAAATGTGGACAAGGGTTGTTACATAAATGGCAAAAACAAGATGGATTCCAAGGTTCTGGCCATCAACTACCTTTCCATTTCTTGTTGGATAGTATGGTGGTCTGACCCTTTTGCTATATCCCTACTGCTTTTAATTTTAAAGGGAATCTGTCAGGACAGTTTGGAACATTAAACCACCCACAGGTCCTTATGAGCCGAGGGTTTAGTGTCCCAATTTGCCCTGTCGTAAAGCCCACAGCAAAAATAAAAAAAAGCTTTACATTCACCCTGCCTCTGTACTCCACTGCAGTTCTTCACTCCAGAGCAGTGAAGCCGGGGTTTATCTCCTTGGCTTCACTGAAGAACTGCGCAGGTGTGGGGAGCACAAGAGATGAGTCCGTAGATCATCAGACTCCTCTTTAGGTAAGTATTAACATTTTTGGTTTTTTTTTTAATGCGGCCATGGATGGATTGGAAACAGGGAGATTTGGGACACTAAACCCCCTGGTCTGTAAGGACCTGCAGGTGGTTTAGTGTCCCAAATCAACCTATCACAAGGCATTATAGTAGAGGGCGAAAGGCAATTTAAAACTCTACACACCTTCACTGGTGCTCTCCTCAAGGAGAGATGTCCCTGTCCATAACCAAATCAACCTGACAGGTTCCCTTTAAATTCCAGTGTTTCTGGTTAATGGAAGCCAGAGCAGGTTCACAACATCCAATGTGAAGTTGTCAAACAGCTAAGAGCCCCCTACCCACAATGAATTCCAGCATGGCGGCACAAGCTACTTCTCTGGTATGTACAACCTGGCAGCCATACTACATGTATTACTCAATGGTAAGAGAGGCTTTTTGAAGTCAGATATATTTTCCACTTCTGCTCCTAGTTCACGATATAACACCCTCCATCAAACCTTTGCCTTTTTGTGGTTAAATTTACTTATTGATGTCAACTGCAAACAGAGAAAGAACAGAATCTTTGCAGATGCTACAGCAACCTCCTAAATCAAAACCAGACCCGCCCGGCTCCTGGAGTGGCTCGTATATTACACAGGGAGCTGGTTGCAATCAACATTAATCCATCCACTATAAGAAGTTGATCTGTAAAGATGGGCCCCCGATGTGATGCAAAAAACATGTGATGCGTGCACAGCATTGTTACAAAAATTGAGTCGGCGCCAGCTACTGACTTTCAGGAAATAACAACAAGTTGTGATCTCTGGAGAGCATCCTTTAAATCCTTAATGTGTCATCTCTGGCCATAAGGAAAAAATAATGTTTCCCCCATAGTAGCTACTTATACATAATGCCTTGGCCCAGTAGACATTTTCATAAACACTGTATACTCTTTAGTCATAAATGCTACCCATCATAATCTGGGACTCTATTTGGGACACTAAACCCCCAGTCTATAAGGACCTGTAGGTGGTTTAGTGTCCCAAATCGACCTGGTAGGTTCTCTTTAAAACACAAGGTAACCCACTAAAACATGGATAAACAATAGGTGCACAACCAAAAAGTCTAGCATCTAATTGACATACCAATATGCTCCAATACAGAGTCAAATAGTATATAGAATAAATAGGGTGGATCTTATTCTTCCAGATGTTCAAACACGATGGCGGGAGTCATAAGGCAACCAAAAAGGGATGAGTGGCATCAGTCCCAAAACTGATCCGCCCCCAAATCAGCGTCAAATTCCTACGTGTGACTGGCCTCTTAGTGTCCCCACTAATCTGCTGCTGCCACGAGAACCCCATTCAGATAAATGGAACTGATTTTAAATTGAAGAAATTACAACAAATCTGCTTCTTGTGAATAGACCCTTAGTGTTTTGTGGCTGATTGCTCAATTGTATAGTGGAAAGAGAAAAAGATTACTATAGTGTCAATCTGTATTAATGAACATCACCTAAAATATTTAGGTCAAGTATATACTGTAGATTAGATCTTATCTTCCTAACCAGTATGTCAGTACATGTGTGTATTATAATAGAGTGCTGATACAGTATATCACTAGGAATTCCATATTAATGCTGCGTGTACTATGTGTCGACTATAGTTACAAGGAAACATTTACTGTCATTCTGCTTGATCTCTTTATATGACATTCTGGGATTAGTGTGCATAAAAACAAGGATCTTGCTGTATCTTAGTTTGCCACAGAACCAGATGTGAGTTATAGATTGACCAGAAGGGGTTTTACCTTAAAGGGGTTATTGAAGACAACGTACAGAGCTAGAAACAGACATCTCTGTACACTGTTCAGGGGCCATGTCTATTACAGATCAGCTCCCATTCACTTGAAACAGATGATTATGGGGAGCCCCCATGGATCCGATCTGGGAAAATCCCTTTAATTCCTTTAGTTCCTTGTCACCTTACCAAGACCAAGTTACCATAAGAACCACTATCGGGAATTTCTTAGTCCTTGTGGGGAAGGCATGTGTGGGATGCAAGTGGTAGAAGCCCTGGGGAGAAACAGAGCAGAGACAGTAGATCAGCATCAGCACCATGTGAACAAGGCCCCAGCAGGTGTTACTATAGTGTGGAGTGCCAACGCCTGGTGCAGTAGAGGTTACAGGTCCTACTTCCATGGCAAGCCTGTGTAATATGACAGTCTGGAGGAGGCAGAGCAATGGAATTTAGCTTGCACATGGTTCATTCTAAAGCAGAGAGCTCTCACCAGTTCAGGAGGACAAGCCAAGCCGTACAGCCCAGAGAGGTATTGACAGGAGGCCATAAATTACAAATTCCTATTTATCCCCTTTAATTTATATACTCCTCACATATCTTGTATGTACTATAAATCTTGACAAATACTGTATACACTGAAGAAGTGGACATCTGTGCCACTATAACAGGATAAAATAGACAGACTACTGTTCTGTCCTATGGGGAGGCTGAGTGCCTGATGTGTAGACTCCAACCATTAATGGCAATGGGAAGGGAGCTAGCCTAAATTGGGATTTACCTCCCTTCGGCAGCCTCAGGGCTATCTACAGCTATGTATGGATTTGGATTCCATTTTTATTTCTGTTCTGAAATAATATTCAAAGTAATGCAGAGGCAAATAAAAATATATTTTACATTTTTCAGTATATGTTTTATGTTCGAATTTTTGTTTTTTTTTATTATACACAAATAATTCTTATTTATGATCCCAGCAGTCATAAAATAGGAAAAAGATCTGTTGCCCAGGATACAGCTATTACTATAAATATAGCCCTGAAAACCCATGGCTACGTCCCTGAATTAGATTTTTCAATTCTACGTACTGAATGTCATAGGTCTTGGTGATGTAATGTTCTGAGACTATGATGGTTAAAAATAGCTTAGGAGAAAAATAAGGCCGGGCCGTCTGCCGAACCGAGGGGGGTTATGAATTAACTCTGCAAAATCTCAGAGGAAGTTAACTAGAGTACAAGGGAAGTGCCCCCTTCTTGTAACCCTCTGCCAATTGTGCATGTACGAGTTATGTGTGTACAGACGTTACTAAGGCTACAGTATACAATACTAATAAAATAAAGCAGACAACGTCAAACTCTGAAGAATACCATAATGGATATGTCACTTGGTGGGCATTAACTGCAAAGAGGACCTCTCAGGTCTGATTTCTTAAAGAATTGTATTCGGCTTTTCTTAGAACTCTGCATTATATCATTCCTCTGTTAGTCTTCCTGGAAATACATATATTTTATTATGCTTACTTATATAGCACCATCGTATTCCGCAACGCTTAACAGATATTGACAGTCACTGTCCCATATAGGGTTGACAATCTACATTCCCTATCAAGAATGTCTTTGGAGTATGGGAGGAAACCGGAGTACACGGAGGAAGCCCATGGAGAACATACAAACTCCTTGCAGATGTTGTTCATGGCAGGATTTGAAACCAGGACTCCAGCACTGCAAGGATACAATGCTAACCACTGAGCCATGAATAAATTAACAACTTTGACTTGCTATTGCTAGGTGTGACTCTAAAGCCTTATTCACATGACAGTGAAAAACCGTTTTTAGAAACAGTCTATCACGTGTCTATTTTCTTTGATGGGCAGTTAAAAGGGTCCGTTGTATGACCACAGGCCCCATTGACGTCAATGGGTCCATTTTTAATGGATATCAAGTGGGCTCTGACACCGAATCCCCGTACTGATCAACTGATCTGGCTGCCTCCGGGCACCATAGGCTATGCTGTAGCAATAGATGGAGCCAGAAACAGCTCTACTTCTGTTCAAGGAACAGGAGCAGACCAGCAGTAGCCCAGCGCCACTGCTATACAGTGGACCAAGCCTTCTTCCAGGACTGTCCACTGTATAGTGCTGGCACCAGGGTACTGTAGCTCCATCCTTCACTATAGCTTCCAGCTCCCAAGGCAGCTGATCGGGTTGGGGTCTGGGTGTCACACTCCCACCTATCAGATACTGATGACCTATCCTGTGGTTAGGTCATTAGTATGTAAAATACCTGAAGGGCCCAGAAAACTTCTTTAAGTCATGCATTTCCAGGTAGAATAACAATGGAATGGCTCAAGTAAACACAGATTCAAGGAATAATGCTCCAAAAAATGTAGCCCTTGAAGCATATAGTGAAAATGGCTGGGACTGTTGGGGAGGTGCATCCTGACATATTTTATTTCAAATTTGGATGAGTCCACCTTTCCTCTGGGGGAAAGGTTTGTGGGAATAGAGGCGGAGCCTCTGAAATAAAATTGGGGGCACGTGGGAGGAGCATCACCTTCTGTCAGTTACTACATTGGCGAGAGGAACCCCCTCCCATCCTGCCCTCACGCTGGTTTAATTTTGTTTTTTTTTTAAATTTTTTTTCTATTTTATTTGTCAGAGCTTGGCGGAAGGTTCCATGCCCCGGTGATAAGAAGAGATGGTCCACACTTCCGCTTTCGGACAGCGGTTCGGCATTCGGATGAAGGATCTGAAGGAAAGAAGAAGCAGGGCATGGAGTTTTTGGCATAGTTTTTTTTTTTTTTTTTTTTTTTTAAAGTTTGTGCTTTCAAAATAAATGTTGTGGCCAACCCCGGTTTTACCCACGAAATATGGTGTGTGTGCATTATTTACAGTGGAAGGAGTCATAAATGGTAGTGTTTTTGGATATATATGTCCCAGCAGTCTCACAGATCTGAGCATTATTGGGATCTATTAGCAGAAAACAATGTGTGATACGTTAGAGATAAGTGAATAAAGGGACACGTGTATCTATGCTCACATTCCCAAATGTCCCCGAAACCAGTTTTACCACATAACTGTACTATGTGCTCTCCTTCCTGTACAAGTCTGTATGAATAACAGTACGATAATTGTAGCTTATTACTGTGCAACGTTATTTCCCAACATTCAGGTTATGGAAATACAGCTGAGAGATATTTTGTATCATCACGGCCCTCATTTATCAAAATTGTCCAATAGTAAGACCCTCTCTGTTGTTCATAGCAACAGCATCAGTTTAAACTGATTTGGGAAAAAAAAATAGAGAATAAGAATAAGAAAATAAAGCTGAGCTCTAAATGGTTGCTGTGGGCAACAAAGGCAGTTTTACTGAGAAGTGATGCTTTCAAGGGGTTCTTTCTACCCATGTATTTTTAGGGTATTTTGGCCGCTGCAAAAGAAATGTAGTAGGGGACCATTATAACCTTTGTGGGGCAATGGGGAGCATTATACCGTGTGGTGCACTGGGGAGCATTATACCATGTGTGGGGCACTGGGGAGCAATATATTGTGTATGGGGGCACTGGGGAGCATTATACTGTTTATGGGGGCACTGGGGAGCATTATACTGTGTATGGGGGCACTGGGGAGCATTATATTGTGAGGGGCACTGGGGAGCATGATACTGTGCGGGGGCACTGGGGAGCATTATACTGTTTATGGGGGCACTGGGGAGCATTATACTGTGTATGGGGGCACTGGAGAGCATTATATTGTGTGAGGGGCACTGGGGAGCATTATACTGTGTGGGGCACTGCGGAGCATTATATTTTATGCAAAAAATTGCCTAGTCCTACCCAGAAGTGTAGCTTAATTAACCTGAGCCCCAATGCAAAATCTGTAATAGGGCCCCTATTTACCTTGTGTCATTGAGACTGGTGGTATGTTTCATGTGTTATGGGTCTCCTCCTGGTTTGTGGCCTGGTACCCACTGCTACTGGTGTGCCCCCTGTAACTGCGCACCTGAGTATTCCCCACCAGCTTCTCTTATCATCCATAATCTGGAAAATGGATTAGAATTTACTGGACACATTGATTTTATTTATTCATTTTTTTCTTGTAGCAAAGAGATCCCTCTTAACATCTTTGTTCTTGGCAACATTTAGTCAAATAGCTTTTATACTTGGGATCGTTCCCACAAAAAGGTATTCATTTTCTAAAGTGGATAACTCGGACCATACTACGCGCCATCTCACTCCAGAAATGAAGTATTAGACATATACACTGCAAAGCAAACAGGCGTCTCCGCGGTGTATTGTGAGAACACTATGGTACAATATAAATACATATATAATCTACATATTTTTTTAATGTAAATTTTTATTATAAGTTTTATTACTTATATTGTATGGGTATTATAACCAACCCATTCACAATTTCGCTGGCTACCACTGGAACCAGTGTGTAAACACACATAACCCCTAACAACTTCACTGTAGACCCAGAATAAACTGCATGGTGTCACAGGCCCAACTCTTTCAACATAACTAACAACATAATATACGTAAAATAAAAAACACAACAACTATTTGTGGATTAAATAAGGCCGCGATGTTTATTAAAGGTTACATAAATAATTAATAAATTAATTGAATAAATAAAATCAATAAAATAGATATTACTCAAACAGATAACATAACCATAACCAATAACTTTTCCAGAATCTATATACACCTAGTCCACCCAGCATTAGCTGGGTGACCAATTCCCATTAACAAACATTACGACTTAAAGGGAGAATAGTCTTTAAGGAAGGGGGCAGGCGGGAGCTCAGGTTTATAGCTCTTCACTGAAGACTGCTTGACCACGGTGGGGAATCTTCTCTTTTTAAAGCAGAATTTTCCCGCTGCTGGATCCGATCAACCAATCAGCTGTTGCTATAAAAGAAATCTGCCCAGCGATAGAAGCTTCTGGATACCGGATGAAAACAATGGCAACTGGATACTCAGGGGGAGTTCATTGGTAAGTACCAACACAAAGAAAGGAGGAGGAAGAAGGGGGGAGAAAAAACGCAAAAAAAAGGCAAAAAACACAAAGTACCTCAAATTTTTTATTAAAAATTAGAATTAGGCAGTGGGCCGTGACACCAGGTGTCCCCCAGGCTAATAGCTCTGGGGGGCCCCTTTTCACTCTGGGAGAGTTATTTTTTTCACTGAGCTCCTGTAGTCTAGTGGAACAATTAAAGGGCACAGCCATACTTGCCAAGTGTATTGAATTCTCAGAAACAATTCCAGGCAAAAAGGGCATGTTGTGGTAAATGCTGTCCCAAAAAGACTTATTCAGGACATATTCAGACTCCACCCAAAAGTGGGCATTCCCATCCAGTTTGGGGGCTGTCCCAGAGGTAGGCTTAAAGGGGTTGTCCATGAATTTCAGAACTCAGTGATCACATACTTTATGGCGCAGGAAAGGCGCAACATGTGCGGGTAACTGGAGCGCCAGGGACAGGTGGGTATGGTCTCCTCCCTTTGTTATGAAATTCCTGGAGCAGACATATAAATGAATAACTGGCAATTTAAACTTTTAAAGGGGTTGTCCAGGCTTCTTTTTTTTTTTTTTTTTTAATGGCCCATCCTCAGGATAAAAGCTCCATCCACTGTATAGCTTCCTGGCACCTTCACTCAATGGGAGTTCAGCTACAGTGAAGGCACTGGGCTGATAAACAGTGGACAGAGCTTTCTGCTTCTAGCCCAGTATTGTGTACTGGACGGGCGCCAGAAGCAGCTCCGTACAGAGGATTGGTGCAGAGACCAGATGTCGGTCCTCTATCCATCATATATGTATGGTCTATCTCAAGGATAAGCCATAAAAATAAAAAAATAAAAAAAAAGCCTGGACAACCCCTTTAATATGAGTGCAGAATCAGTCTACATAGATTTTGTAGTCTGTAACCATGGAAACACATAGGTCTACATAGAAGCTGTAGACTCGAAAAGTTAACATCTTTAACCAAGACTTTTTCAATCCTGCTTTATTATTCATCTTAGATGACTTAGGTATCATGATAGTTAAAGAGAAGTACACTGGTCAGACAAAAGTGACATCACTTCCTTATATATTCAAAGATATGAAAATGAGTGCGTAATGGAGCAAAAATAGATCAATTATGGACAAGCCCTGAAACCGAAATAGTAGGAGAAACATTATAAAATGGGTAATTACCAAGCCAATAAAAATAGCCATAACTCTTCCATTCTACATTAGCAATGCTGGAACACAATGATAAAAGCAATAAAATCTGGCCAATTTGGTTATATAAGCTGCCAAGTATACTATAAGATGACAACATATAAAAAACATAATGGGAAATGTTTACAAGAACACTTAATTAGTAAATGGAATTAGAAGAATTACAGAAAGAGGAAGTCTGGCGTGGATAATCCCTTTTTATTTTGCCAGTATTGCCTCATATCCTAAATATACCTATAAAGAGAGTGATCTAAGGCGGCAGTCACACAACATTTTTCTGGATTTTTTTTTTCTATAATGAAATCTATAAGAAAAATGAATGAAAAAAGTTCAGATTCAAAAAGGTAATTGTTCATAAAATGCCAAGGATAAAAAGGCGGTGTGTATTTTTTATTGAGTAACTTGTAACATCTGGCTGCAGTGTTTTTGATGGTAATAAAGACATTAAAACTAAAACTGGTGATGGTATGTTTATTTTTGGAAATTTACTATCCTTAGGATACACCATAAATATCTGACTAGTGTTGGTCCAATTCCATACTGTTATTCTTTGCATGACGAGTATGGCACCATGTTGGGGTACATACAGTGGGGGAAAAAAAGTATTTAGTCAGCTACCAATTGTGCAAGTTCTCCCATTTAAAAAGATGAGGTCAGCCTGTAATTGTCATCATAGATAGACCTCAACTATGAGAGACAAAATGAGAAAACATATCTAGAAAATCACATTGTCTGATTTTTAAAGAATTTATTTGCAAATTATGGTGGAAAATAAGTATTTGGTCACCTACAAAAAAGCAAGATTTCTGGCTCTCACAGACCTGTAACTTCTTCTTTAAGAGGCTCCTCTGTCCTCCACTCATTACCTGTAGTAATGGCACCTGTTTGACATTGTTATCAGTATAAAAGACACCTGTAACATCTCTGTCTGTTCGGGTCTCTGTGCCACCCTCCGCTCGCACGCTGCGGCGCAGGAGGTGTGTTCAGTTTGATTCCTAGGTTAAGATTCTTGTTGCTCAGTCTGAACACTGTCCTAGACTATGTAATTGAATTTCAGCCACACCCGTTTCCTGCACCTTTGTTTCTCTCTGCTCCTCTAATAGTTAATCTCAGCCTTGCCTGTGTGATTGACAGCCTGTCTATGAATCCAGTCTGGTGCAGGTCTTGACTTTCTATAAACAGGTCGTCAGTTCTCACATGGTCGCTGGCTATTGATTCTGCTTTGTGACTTGTCCCTGCTAGCTCCTTTTCTGCTATTTCCTGTATTCCTATTCCTGACCTCTAGGTTTGTCTTTGACTATTCTCTTGGATTGTGATTTTGTACTGCATTGCTCGACTGTTACCGACCCCTTGGCTAGCTGACCTCCTTTTGTTTGTTGTTTGTCCTGTCTGTGTTCTGTGTTGTCACCTATATTAGGAAGGGACTGTCGACCAGTTGCTGGCTGTCGCCTAGGACAGATCAGGCAAGTTAGCCAGAGACAGTGGGGGGGTTCAGCTTTAGGGCTCACTGTCTTGTTGTGCTCCTCTCCCCAGGGTTCTGCTACAGCACTGGGGAATTGCTCAACTGGAAATTTCCTTACAACACCTATCCACGACCTCAAACAGTCACACTCCAAACTCCACTATGGTGAAGACCAAAGAGCTGTGGAAGGACACCAGAAACAAAATTGTAGACCTGCATCAGACTGGAAAGACTGAATCTGCAATAGGCAAGCAGCTTGGTGTGAAGAAATCAACTGTGGGAGCAATAATTAGAAAATGGAAGACATACAAGACCACTGATAATCTCCCTCCATCAGGGGCTCCATGCAAGATCTCACCCCGTGGGGTCAAAATGATCACAAGAACGGTGAGCAAAAATCCCAGAACCACACGGGGGGACCTAGTGAATGACCTACAGAAAGCTGGGACTAACGTAACAAACGGCTACCGTCAGTAACACACTACGCCGCCAGGGACTCAGATCCTGCAGTGCCACACGTGTCCCCCTGCTTAAGTCAGTACATATCCGGGCCCGTCTGAAGTTTGCTAGAGAGCATTTGGATGTTCCAGAAGAGTATTGGGAGAATGTCATATGGTCTGTTGAAACCAAAGTAGAACTGTTTGGTAGAAACACAACTCGTCGTGTTTGGAGGAGAGTGAATGCTGAGTTGTATCCAAAGAACACCATACCTACTGTGATGCATGGGGGTGGCAACATCATGCTTTGGACTGTTTCTCTGCAATGGGACCAGGACGACTGATCCGTGTACATGAAAGAATGAATGGGGCCATGTATCGTGAGATTTTGAGTGCAAACCTCCTTCCATCAGCAAGGGCATTGAAGACGAAACGTGGCTGGGTCTTTCAGCATGACAATTATACCAAGCACACCGCCAGGGCAAGGAAGGAGTGGCTTCGTAAGAAGCATTTCAAGGTCCTGGAGTGGCCTAGCCAGTCTCCAGATTTCAACCCCATAGAAAACCTTTGGAGGGAGTTGAAAGTCCGTGTTGCCCAGCGACAGCCCGAAAACATCACTGCTCTAGAGGAGATCTGCATGGAGGAATGGGCCAACATACCAGCAACAGTGTGTGCCAACCTTGTGAAGACTTACAGAAAACGTTTGACCTCTGTCATTGCCAACAAAGGATATATAACAAAGTATTGAGATGAACTTTTGTTATTCACCAAATACTTATTTTCCACCATAATTTGCAAATAAATTCTTAAAAAATCAGACAATGTGATTTTCTAGATATGTTTTCTCATTTTGTCTCTCATAGTTGAGGTCTACCTATGATGACAATTACAGGCCGGCCTCATCTTCTTAAGTGGGAGAACTTGCACAATTGGTGGCTGACTAAATACTTTTTTCCCCCACTGTATAATGTTTTGATTAGCTTTTATTAACTTTTTTTGATGGTCCATGTGAAAAAACCCAATTCTGTCATAATTTTTTGCATTTTTTTTACCGCATTCATTCTGCATTAAAAATGACATGGTAGCTTTGCCCGGGGGGGTCATTCCGATTCCATCAATACTACTGTATATTTATATTGGTTTTATCACATTCTACCACTTTTACAAATAAAACGTCACTTTTTGAAAATCGACCATTATCCTGGGGTCACCGTATTCTGACGCCTATAACTTTTTTACTCTTTTGTTGATGGAGATAAGTAAGAGCTCTTTTTTATGGGACAAGTTGTACTTTTTATTGGTAACAACTTTGGTATGTATGACTTTTTGATCACTTTTTATTGCTATTTTTTGGGGAAAATGTGATGATCAAAATATATTATTTTGCGCATTGCTGTATTTTTTATTTATTTATTTATTTTTATTCACTCACTGTATGAGATAAATAACACTGTGGGGTGGTGGGAGTGCTATCTTGCCCCCCCCCCCCCGATGCCGTGATTGCTATTGATCACGGCATCCAGGGGGTTAATCTGCCGGCACAGTACTATTACAGCGATGAACGTTAACTACACATTCAACGTGATATAAAAGTGCGAAGTGGGAAGGGGTTAAAATAAGTTGTATTTTACAGAATCCCCAAAATAATTGTTGCACTACCTATAGTAACTCTATTACAGAAAGATTACAACTTGGCAAAGGTAGAAATTACTAAAAACTCACTACAGAAAATATATTTAGAGATTAAATCTGAATTATTATATATCTGAACTACAAATCCCAACTGAAAGTAACAAAGTTTACTCCCCTCCCCCCATAACGGCTTGTAGGGAGAAACAGAAAAAAGACAGTTGGGAGAATTTATCAATGTACAGGTGCATCTCAATAAATTAGAATATCTTTGAAACGTTCGTCCATTTCAGTAATTCAGTAATACAATCCATAATCAGCGTCTTCCATGATTGTGTGTCCTACTGAACCAGACTGAGGGACCATTTAAAGGCTTAGGAAACCTTGGCAGGTGACACACTGAATTTACAATACTGAACTTTTTTACAATATTCTAATTTTCTTAGATTTGGGTTTTCATTACCTGTAATCCATAATCAACATTTACAGAAATAAAACACTTGAAATAGAACACTCTGTGTGTAAAGAATCTAGAAAATATAGGAGGTCACTTTTTAATTTAATTACTGAAAGAAATAAACATTTCAGAGATATTCTAATTTATTGAGATGCACCTGTAGTTACTCTTGTAGTTTTCTGGTGGTAAAAAGTCACAATTTTTGATACATAACAGATTAGAAAAAGTGTGACTTTTTAGCTTTTTACACCCTACACGCCACTTTCCAGAAAAGTGCAGAGCTTTGCAGGAATAGGTGTGAACTCCCATGGCTCTGGGCTCATTTTCCTCATCTCCATGCTCCAGAAACTAGAGTAAATTTTATCAAATGTATTATATCAAATCCATCCCAATCTGGATGTCATCAGTGCCGATTTTACTGACTCCTAGACTGAACGCGGTGGTGTTCATGTAGCCTTAAACTGCACCAGATGTATCAAATTGTCTAATGAAGAATCTGGCCTATCTTTACACTGTGCAGTCTAACTTTATATCACCTATTATTTGGTTTAAGTTGGATTCATTTTTGCCAAAAAATTGCAAGAAAATTTCCCCCTTTTGTCCCTTTGTTGAGTAAGGTGCAAAAATTGTGTGAAACTGTTAATAACGTCAGTATTTTGTATACATTGCAGCAGAATACTGGAGCAATTTCAATAGTAAATCTGTCCCTGTGCTTGCAGGCAAGTTTACAGTGTTTATGAATATTTTACACAGTG
Source organism: Leptodactylus fallax (assembly GCA_947044405.1). NCBI lineage: Eukaryota > Metazoa > Chordata > Amphibia > Anura > Leptodactylidae > Leptodactylus > Leptodactylus fallax. The sequence goes on from CAMRHE010000085.1 coordinate 1,290,299, forward strand.
CACTAGGTGTAATATTGGTGGCTAACCTTACACACGCATATATATATCTTGTGACAAGGATATTCCTCGGAGTGTGGTGTAACAAGTGCCATCTCTCTTCCAAACAACTCCCCTGAGGCACATTATGGCGTCCTCCCGCCCTGTGCCGTACACTTACACTATATTACTTTCTGTTTCAATGGTTTTTATTGTTTTGTTGTAAACAGGATGATACATATTCGTAGTGTTGCATAGTTGTGTCACAGAAGAAGCTTGAGAGTAGATTATATGGGATAATCAGCATTTACTTCTTAGAACATGAGGTAAACAGCATCAAAACGTTAACACAGCAAAACTTGAAAGTAAAAAGGACCTTTTACAATAGAGAGATAAAAAGCAAGGTACAGCAAGTCTCACATAGCATACCATTACACTCTATTCAGCATATAACACTAATAACATCGCCATCTACTGTCAGATAGATGTAAACTTCTCCTGCACACAAATAAGTCTATCTGTTGCATATATATGTATATAGTATATACCAACACCCTTTCTCAACAGTAAGAACTTATTCAGTTAAATATAATCTCTTCATCAGTCTCTGGTGTCTTTCAGCACTCAACGCCTTTGTGAAAATATCTGCTGTCATATCTTCAGTTGGGCAGTATTCTAAATTCAGAATTCCTTGTTCCTGATGATCCCGTAAGAAATGAAACTTCACATCAATGTGTTTAGTTCTGGGATTAACTCTTTCCATCTGTATCCCTAGGTAATGCTTCACATTTCCCAGATCTTTGATCTCAAAGTGTTGATCCAAAATTTTCCGTATTTCAGCTTCATCCCTTTCTCTTTCAAAACAAACTAAAATATCATCAACATATATCAGTACATAGATCCATCTGTCATCTAGTTTCTTTGTGTATAGACAGGGATCCGCTTTGCTTCTTAGAAAATGTTCATTTATGAGCACTTCAGTGATTTTATCATTCCACGCTTTAGCGGCTTGTTTTAAACCGTATATACTTTTCTGTAGCTTACAAACCATGTTTGGTTTCTCTTTATCTTTGAATCCTGGAGGTTGTTCCATGTAAATTTCTTCTGTTAAATCTCCATTCAGAAATGCTGTCTTTACATCCAGATGTTTCAATTCCATTCCTTTAGTAGCTGCAACCGCAAGCAAAGTTCTGATTGTAGTATGCTTGACAACCGGAGCAAATGTTTCATCATAGTCTTCTCCGTATTTTTGAGAATAACCTTTAGCTACGAGTCTTGCTCGGTATTGTTCAGCGGTGCCATCTGTTTGGTATTTAACTTTAAAAACCCATTTACATCCTATAGCTTTTCTCCCTTTTGGTAATTCTGTCAGTGTCCATGTCTTTGAATCATGCATGGATTTCATTTCTGTTTCTGTAGCCTTTATCCACTTATTGGCCTCTTCTTCTGAAAGTTGAGATATATCCTCCCAAGATGTAGGTTCATATACTTTATTTGTACTTGCCTTGTATGAAAGACGTACAGGTGGTTTTCCTTTGTTTTCTCTCATTGAACATCTTGGTTCTGTGTCTGTCTGTAGTTCTATCTCTTCACTTTCAGTATTTTGAACTTTATCAATTTCAACTTCTTTTTCATCAGATGTTCCTGGACTTATATCACTGTTGACTCTCTCATTTCTCATTTCCAGTGATGTCATAATGTTATCATTTAGATCTTCAATGAATGTTACACTGTTACTCACCGTAACTCTGTCTTTTTTAGGATCTAGGATTCTGTATCCTTTGCAGTTGTCACTATATCCAACAAATATTCCTTCTATGGCTCTGTTTTGAAGTTTGGAGCGTTTCTCTTCTGGAACAAAAACAAAAGCTTTGCAACCAAAAACTCTTAAATTATTCACACTTGGTTTCTTACCATGCCACAGTTCATATGGGGTTTTTTTCAGTTTTCTTGAAAAAAGTCTATTTTGCAGATAAGTAGCTGTCATTGCTGCTTCACCCCAGTATTTCTCTGGTAGTTTGGAATCTGTTAGCATGCATCTTATCATTTCAGTCAGAGTTCTGTTTTTCCTTTCTGCTACGCCATTTTGTTCAGGTGTGTATGGAACAGTTTTGTGATGCTCTATTCCATTCTGTCTTAAATAGTTCTCTATTTGGTGTCCTGTGAATTCACCTCCATTATCACTTCTAATGATGATTGGCTTCCTCTGAAACTTATTATACGACTTTGACACGTATTCTTCTAATTTACTGAAAACTTCACTTTTGTTCTTTATTAAGTATGTGACTGTGTATCTTGAGTAGTCATCTATAAAAGTCACCATATATCTATTACCTCCTGATGTGGTTACTTTCATGGGTCCACATACATCAGTATGCACCAAGTCAAGTGGTTTTGTGCCTTTTGTTTCACTCTCTTTAGGTATACACACTCTTGTAGCTTTAGATTTTATACAACATTCACATCTTACAATAATTGAGCAATCAGATATCAACAGATCTTTTGTCAAATTTTTGTTCTGTAATGCCATGATACTCTCAGGATGTCTGTGTCCTAAGCGTCTATGCCACATGTGAATACAATTCTTGTGATCATGTGTACCTAACTTCATCTGTTCCTTTAATGTGTCTAGATGATATAATTGTTCACCTGCTTTTACATTTATTATTATCTTGTCTCCTGCTAGGATTGTACATTCATCATCTTTGAATTTTACAGTAAGTCCTTTAGCTGTTAGACGTTTTACAGATAATAGTCCTCCATCTAGTCCTGGAACATACAACACATCCTTTACTAGTATCTTTGAATTATGCCCAAATTTATCAGAATAGATTAGCATTCCTTGTCCAGTACCTTCCGCGGTTATTTTGCTCCCATCTGCAAGGTAAATAGCTTCCTTCTTATTTAGATCAAGTTCAGTAAAGAAGCTCTTATTACTTGTCATGTGACTTGTTGCTCCTGAGTCAATATACCAACTCATTGATAACCTTTTATCGGTTACTTTAAATGTACCATTCCAGTGATCTGCATGTGGGTTAGATATTGTGCTTTTCGCCTTCTGTTTACTTTCTTTATGGTATAACTTCTGTTCTGATTTCCACATAGTACAGTCTTTCTTTAAATGTCCCTTTTTCTTGCATCTGAAACATTCTCTTGTCTCTGTTTTATAGGTCCTCTTATCTGTAATTTTAAGAGCATTTACACTGTCCTTTTCTGTGGAATCATTTGTTTGTTCTTTCCTTCTCTGGTATTCATCTATGAGTCGTGTTTTTACAAACTCTAGTGTAATGTCTGCTTCAGGTCTTGTTTCTAGTGCATTTATCAAAGCAGTGTATGAATCCGGCAAGCTACACAATAATATTGCTGCTACATGACTTTCTTTAATATCTTCACCAACTGGTCTCAGCTGTGTTATCACTTCTATCATGGAGTTTATGTGCTCCTGCATGTCTTCCTGTGCACTTAATCTCATCTTGTAAAGTTTCCTTAGCAGAAACAATTTGTGATTTAAGCTGGATCTTTCATGTAACTTTCTCAATGCTTCCCACATTCCCTTTGCTGTATTCTCATTCCTTATGTGGATTAACTGATCATCTTCCACTAATAAGCTGATAGTAGCTCTTGCTTGTCTGTTTTTCTTATCCCATGTCTCATTATTATCATTGGGTCTATCTGTAGTGATTACATCCCATAAATCATCTTTAGACAATAACATCTCCACTTTGAACTTCCATAACTGATAGTTCTCATTGTTCAGCTTAGCTACTGTAAGTCTGAGTTCTGAATTGCTGGTCATTTTAACTTGTCTTACTTGTTTGGAGAGAATTGTTCTGAAGAATCCTTTTGCATTCACTGGGTCTTTTTGTCTTCTATGCCTGGGCCCATAACCTGTTGCATAGTTGTGTCACAGAAGAAGCTTGAGAGTAGATTATATGGGATAATCAGCATTTACTTCTTAGAACATGAGGTAAACAGCATCAAAACGTTAACACAGCAAAACTTGAAAGTAAAAAGGACCTTTTACAAAAGAGAGATAAAAAGCAAGGTACAGCAAGTCTCACATAGCATACCATTACACTCTATTCAGCATATAACACTAATAACATCGCCATCTACTGTCAGATAGATGTAAACTTCTCCTGCACACAAATAAGTCTATCTGTTGCATATATATGTATATAGTATATACCAACACGTAGAATATATTCAAGACAATAGGAATGTCAGTTTGTCATAGTATATTAAGTAAGTCATATTCCTGAGCTATTCTTATGTCCCCTCTATAAGTCTTTAGAGGAGAGGACAGTGCTCAGGAGTGTAGCTATAAGGGATGCAGACGTAGCTATTGCTACCAGGCCCTGGAACCAGGGGGGGCTACAACATAAAAAGACTATTATAGATAGTACATTGTAACTGAGGGCCCTATTACAAAATTTGCATTGGGGCCCAGGAGCATCAAGTTGCCTTCCCCAGTACTCATACTGCACAATGGTTACTTTAGTAAATTCAATGGAATGGAAACATGAAGTGACAAAATTAACGGTTATCAACTGTGTAGATCCCAAAGCCACCATAGGTGTTAGAAGGTTTCTCCTTCTTCATTCCTTGTCTCTCCACAGGACTTCTGTCCCAGGCTGAATTATTTTTTATTATGGGACAGTAGAAATGTGGGAGTGCAGGGACATACAGTCTGGGAAATACAGCCAATATATAGACTATGACTGCCTGTGTTCAATGACCCTCAGGCTGAGGCCCCACGTTGCGGAAACGCAGCTTTTATTGTTGCAGATTTTGCTGCGTTTTTTTGAGCCAAAGTCAGGAGTGGATTGAGCAGAGGGTAAAAGTATAAATATCTCCTATATATTTCCCATTCCTCTTGTAGCCATTCTTGGCTTTAGCTCAAAACCGCGACAGAAAACAATGGGGAGAATTATTACACCTTGTATGCCAGTTTTCTAGTGTAAAAGGTATAAAAAAGTTGCAAATTTTGTGCAAATCCACCAGTCTTCATAAATCTCCCCATAAGGCTAAGTTCACATGACGGAATTTGTAGAAGCTGAAAATTCAGGAGCAGAACTTCTGAATCCGCTGTGGGATTTGCAAATTCCACACAAAATTCTGCACAATCCAGGCATTAGTCCTCATCCCATTTGATTCCATTGGAATTCTCAGACAGAATCCATTTGAAGATCACGCATGATGGTTATTTTTTTTCCGCTAGCTGAAAAAATCAGCCTCCGCCTCCCATTAAAATGAATGGAGGACTTGAACAGGGGTGTAAATAACAGGGTAGCAGCGGGAGCGGCTGCCACAGGGCCCGGGACATTAGGGGGCCCAGTGGGCCCCTGATGTTTTTTTTTTTTAATACGCCGTTACCTGCTGGTGTAACCCCAGCAGGTAACGGGCCCTATTTACTTACCAATCCCCGCTCCTGCTCACGACTGCCTGCGCTTCCCATTCTGTGGAAGTGGAGGAGGCTGTGAGCAGAAGCTGGGATTGGTAAGTAAGGCTGCGGGCCGCAAACCCCACAAACACTGCTATCATTATACTCTGGGGTCTTTTTAGACCCCAGAGTATAACGATCGGAGGCCCAGGGGAGGTGAGGAAACATAAAAAACACTGTTACTTACCTTTCCTGTGCTCCAGCAGGCTTCAGGCCTCCTTGGTGATGTCCAGGCCAACGTCATTATGCTTTGCTACGCTGGCCGTGACGCCTGGTCCAACATTGAAGAAGTGAGGAGTGCGCCAGAGCCAGGGATAGGTAAGTAATACAGTTTTTTATGATTGTATCCTCCCCTGGATCTCCAAACATTATACTCTGGGGTTGCCGGGGGGAAATGTGAAATGTTCGCCTTGGGGCCCAGCCATTCCTAGTTATGCCACTGACTTGTACAATACTGTTGGTACTATAAATTTTGCCCTAAGTAATATACTAAGATGCATACAATAAGGTGTGTTTCAGATTTAGGGGGGGGGGGGTTATTAGGTTTTGGTGAGTAGATTTAGGCTTGAAATCTATAGAAACCTTGTAATACCAAGGTAGTGGCAAATCTTTGAAGCCTGACTATTGGCGGTGACTTTCAGCCGCTGCTTGGAGTCTTGGCTTCTTCTCCAGCGAGGTCTTACCCCCTGCAAACAAGACATCTGTTGTCTTCCAGAAAAAAACATGGATATTGGAGCAGTGATTCATCCCCAGATGGGCAAAACAGGAAAATATCAACTCCTCTCTGAAGTTTAACAGCTTAGGCTAGAGGTCCAATCCATGTCTGCCTTAATTCTTCATCATCACCTTGAACGACCCCAGATCTAAATATGAAGAGAATATATACAGTACTGTGCAAATGTTTTAGGCAGATGTGAAAAAATGCTGCAAAGTAAGAATGCTTTCAGAAGTAGAAGTGTTATTAGATTATTTTTTTTCCAATTAACAAAATAAAGTGAATGAAGAAAAGAGAAATCTGAATTCCATCAATATTTTGTGTGAACGCCTTTTGCCTTCTGTCAAATCTTCTTGGTTCCCCTGTAGACAGTTTTTGAAGGAACTCAACAGGGAGGTTGTTTCCGCCATCTTGGAGAACTAAGCACAGATCTTCTGTGGATGTAGGCTTGCTCCAATCCTTCTGTCTCTTCCTGTAATCCCAGACAGACTGGATAATGTTGAGATCAGGGTTCTGTGGGGCCATATCATCACTTCCAGGACTCAAAGGACGCTCACACCAAATATTGATGGGATTTAGAATACTCTCTTGTTCATTTACTTTCTTTTTTGTATTTTGCAACACTTTTATTTTTTAAAGCATTCTTACTTTGCAGCATTTTTTCCACACCTGCCTAAAACTTTTGTGCATTACTTTATGTGAAATGAGGCTCATTATGTATCATAATAGGGTTATATTTAACACATTTCTCTCCCTGCCTATAAACAGCAGGTGAGTAATGATATATTGATCAAACCCGTTGACTTGGTAGTTAAAGCCCTATTAGAATGCATTTACACATTCAGATTTCTTAATCCAAAACCAATAGTGGATTGACAAAAATAAGAGGAAGAGTAGCACCTGTCATTGTTACTCTCCTGTTATGATCCACACCTGGTTTTGGTTTCAAAAACTGCAAGCAAAAACCTGAGTGTTTAAATGCACCATCATACAGGCCAGAAAAATGCTGCTTATCATCTGAATAGAAATAAGATGGAAGACAGTCGTAGCACAAGAATGTATCACTGGCCATGTCTGCTGGAGCCCCCATTTTCATCTCTGGTGCTGCACATTGGGAACTGTCAATCTTTAATTTAGGGAGCAGTGCTGTGTGGCAACCACAGACTAAAACAGGTGCTCTGGCAGGCGCAACCACCATATTGTTGCTTCAAACAGCTCATTTGCATACAGATTAAAAGTTGCTTTTCTTGGCAGTAAGACTGCACTTTGATACAAATGGATGTGTTTAATAATTAACACAAATGTCCATAAGTTATCTAAATGTGCATTTTAGAGTAACTTTGTAAAGTATTGTTATTAAAAAAAAGTTTCCTTGCAGAAATATGGCAATTATCTGCATGTAATAGCACCCCCTAGTGTTCAGAATGCGTGCACATGTCATTCTAGTGAGGTTCTGTTAGTCGTGCATGCTCAGTAGAATACAGTACAGCTTCTGCTGCATCTTCAGTGAAAGATTCCAGGATATCATTTAGACTAGGCATAGGTTATTTTTCTGTGTTTAGGTGCTAAGTTATCTGCTTTCCCTCAGTGCTTGAAGTCTCAGATGCCTACCTTTTACTGTCATAACTGCTACTGCCCTTGTGTGAAGTAGATGCCCAACCAAAATGACCAGCCATGTCCTTTTATGAACAGATCCAAAGTACCTGTGCGTACAGGGTTACAGTCTGTTAAAGGCATCATGTCCTGTGGGGTAATGTGGGGGGAGGGTTGGAAAAATAGAGGGTTAGTCTTAGGAATCATAACTGCAGAAGAGTTTAGATTAGGAAATGTGATAGGCCTGTCTAAAGAGATGTGTCTTTAGGATATGCTTGAAACTGTAGAAGTTGTGAGTTAGTCTATTTGTTCGGTGTAGAGAATTCCAGAGAAGTGGTGCAACTCTGGAAAAGTCTTGCAGATGGGAGTGGGAAGTTCTGATAATAGAGGATGTTGGTTTTAGGTAACTGGCTGAATGGAGAGCACGGGTTGGGTGGTAGACAAAGATGAGGGAGGAAATGTAGGGAGGTGCAGCATTACGGAGAGCCTTGTGGATGAGGGGGATAAGTTTATATTGTATTCTACACCGCAGACTGAAATGGAAATATCAGGGTTAGGTTGTTTAGTAGATGGTGGAAACAGCAGAGAGTCTTTAAGAGATTCAGTGTCTGATAGAGGTAAGACGTGATATTAGAGACAGCAGAGAGAATCACTGTGTCCTGTAGTAGAGCAGGGGTGATGTCGCAAGAGGAGGTATATGGTTGGGTATCATCAGCATAAAGATGGTACCGGAAGGCAAATTTGGTGATGGTTTGTCCAATAGGGGCTGTATAGAGGGAGAAGAGCAGGGGACCTAGGACCGAGCCCTGAGGAACCCCAACAGAAAGGGGAAGAGACAGAGCACACAAATGATACACTGAAAGTGCAGTCTGAGAGATAGGAGGAGAACTAAGAGAGCGCTATGACAGAATGGTGCATACTGAGTAGTAGTTGGAGGTCGATGGTGTCAAATGCTGCTGAAAGATCCAGAAGAATGAGAAGAAAATCAGTCAGTAGCTCAATGGAGACTTTTGTAACGGCCGTTTCAGTAGAGTACAGAAGCCAGATTATAAGGGGTTGAGAAGAGGGTTAGCAGAAGGATAGGGGATCAAGTGAGAATAGACCGAGCTGACGGATATTATCAATTTTGTCATGGAAATAATTGGCCAGGATAAAGCCTAAAGGATATCCTGGCTTCTTTCAGTGAGCATACAGCAGAAGCTGTACTGTATTCTGCTGGTCATACATGGTTAACAGAGCCACACTAGAATACCATGTACAGATTTATATTTTAAACACCAGGGGGTGCTATTACTATCAGATTATTGCTATATTTCTATAAGGAAACTTTTTTTTTTAATCAGTTGCACCTATTATCTTTGCCGCAGGCAGTGCCCCTTTCAGTCCTCTTGCACTGCCAGCACAAGAGAAAGTCCTCCATAGTGGGAGAGGCTATGAGAGTCCTAAAAAGAAGTAACCCTGTTACATAAGTGTTTACAAAGCATATTTTACATATCTACCTTTGGAGCCATTTTGAGAAAAACACATTATGAAATAGCACTTTTTTTAATAATATAAAAAATTCTACAACTTTCAAGATCTCTGCTTGCGGACAGTGACTGTGAACATTCTTACTTGAAATAATCCAGGGGTGAAAACCTGCCCTGATCCTGTCTGACTGACAGACACCAGGGCCTTGGTGTGATGGCAAGTTCTGCAAGTCTTTAGCTATATCACTGGTTGATATGTTTTGGTATTCCAGTCCTGTCTAGTTTGCAGGGGGCCTAGCTTGACTTTTGAATGGATGTTCTGTTGCTGTTGTATGATTCAAAGCTCAGACAAAAAGAAAAGATTCTTCTTCAGATACTAAGAAACAATGACCGTCCTCTTCATGAGTCACATTACATGTCCATGAGTCATGTGTCTAGTTCTTTTGGAAACTTGGCAACTGAGTTCAAATAAAACACAAATGGAATTGATATGATCGATTTAGCACTTCTAGTCCAGTCTCTAATGTGTAAAAGTTAAAGGGGTTTTCCAAGACAGTAAACAGGAGCCGCGCTGCAGTACCATTCACAGCCACTACTCAATGTATGGCACTGTGCTGTTCCAGTGTCTATTCTGGAACTCAGCAGCTTCTTTAAGCAGCTCATTGCTGGTGATGCTCCAAGTCGGCCTCCCATAATCTGAGATTGATGTTGAAGTAATTTTGCTATGTGCTGAAAATGATTCAAAAGTAGGAACCAGCGGGACCTAAGAATTGTGGGATTGGGATATGTTATGTTGAGGATTGGTAATAGGTGAGATGACCATGACTTCTATTGTATTATATGCCATTTCTGTATATTATGATGGAATACTGTATATACAAAAATAGTGATCTTTTTAAAATCTGAGAGGAAATTAAGTAATTTCCTATATCATGAGAAGGATCCAAAAGTAGAAAATTGTGTGAGTGGGGGATCGGTTATCGGTGACATGGGTATGACTTCTTTTGATTTTTTTAATGCCATTCTGATCCTTTTGTAAAAAATTGAACTGTCTGGATTAACCCTTTGGTGTTGAAATCATTGATGTAGTTCTGAATTTCACTAAGGATATGTTCACACTGAGTTTTTTGCAGGCTAAAAAAAATCTGCTTCATTAATTAGGAAACTTTTTGACACATTTTTTGATGCATTTTTGTCACTTCTTTTTTTTTTTTTTTACCCCAGCACAATGTATGGACCTGGAAACTTCACTTTAAAAAAACACACTAACAGTTTTTGCCTAAACTGCATCAAAAAACCACAGCGCGTTTGTTTTGCTTCCCATTGATTTCAAGGTTTTTTTTAAGGTGGAATCCACCTGAAAATAGGTCATGTCGCTTTATTTTTTGATCTAGCTAAAAAAAAAAAAACAGGTAGAGGAAAAAATCTGCTACTGACTCTCATTGAAATGAATGAGAGGTGTTTTTTTATGTAGATTTTGGGCTGGATTCCGCCTCAAAATCCTCCTGCAAAAAAACTCTGTGTGAACATACCCTAAGAGTTTACTTTGTCTCACATTAGAAAATTTCATGTTATGCTTATGATAGGTCACAATTATAGATTGGTGAGGATCCCGCGATCAGCTGTGTGTAGTGACTGCAGTCAGTGTGTGAACCTTCTTGATTACCTATATTAGGTACTGTACGTACTGCGAATTCCATATAAATTCCGTATTAATATTAAAACTTAACATTTACTATGATGGTTAAAATATAAAGACTCCGGGTCCCGAAACAATGCCAAATACATAAAATAACTGGAACATTCTAACTAGAGATGAGCGAATCGAAGCTGCAGAGAGCCGGGGTGGGAGGCAAAATGGCAGAACCCCTTGGATGTTACGGTCATGTTTGACCACTGCAGCCAAGGTGTTAAATCCCCCCGATCAGTTATGGAGCAGGGTGTTAGCTGTCAGTTACAGCCAGCACCCTGCTCCATAACCAATCCGGGATTTTAACAACTTGGATGCCGTGGTCAAACATGACTGCGGCATCCAAGGGGTTCCGCCATATTGCCGCCCACCCTGGCTCTCTGCAGCCAATAAATAGCTGTTTTTGGTACGCGATTCGCCGTGATTTAATTCGGATCGAATAGAATCAGATTGTGAAATTCGGTGAAGTTGCTAAATCTAATTTTTGAATACTTCATTCATCTCTAATTCTTACCATTTGGGTTGTCTATTGGAATCCAGAGGTGGAACCAGCCTCTTAAGATGGAGTCAATACTGGGGTGTGGGAGGGATACAACCCTAAAACCCCAATGTAACAAGACTCCTGCCCTTACAAGGGCAGTCCCACTGTCCCTATCAAAACCCTAAATAACTCTCCTACCAACATGTTTCGTACCCACTCAGTGGGTTCTCTTTAGGGGATCTAAAAAGAGATAAAAAGAAGATATATAAGACTAGGACTTCCATACTCTTCATGGTAGCAGTTCTGGGTATTGCACCGTTGTCCCATTCGTAACGGTTCGTTTCAGTATGGTTTGTAGCAATTTTCACTGGGAGTTGAAGGACATTTGTGGACATTGCTCCAATAAATTATATATTTAGACAGAACTTATCCTGGTAACATTACCGATAAAACTTCCTGTTTGTCGTCACAATTAAGTTGTTTTCTGTTTTTTTTGTTTGTTTTTTTTGGTTTTTATATATATATTTGATATTTAGATAAATAAGATAGGTAGAAAACAGTAGAAAGTATAATTTACAAAAGTACAACAGTACAACAGCGCTCTCTAGTGCTCAGTATGAAAAATGTTAAAAATAAGACTGCACACCACTGTTCAATGTATTTGAGATATGGTATATGTCTGTGTACGTCATCAGGGGCAATAATAATAATAATAGTCCTTTAATAGTCCCACAATGGGGAAATTCAGGTCACCATCAACTGCAGTCATCAAGGATCTCATGTATCAGGGAGTTACTTGAGAACCTCTCAGTTGCAAGTGGCATTGTACGACTGTACGGTACAGAATGACCAGCTGAGACTCTCACAGATTGTAATGTGGTATTTCCATCTGGATGTTTATAGCAGGTCCCACCTATGCATCTATCTCTAGAACGGGGTCCATAGGGAGCGTTTTCTACACACATTCTGTGACCTCTCATTGTGCATTGAAGTTATGTAGATGAGTTGTGTCCATGTAATGCAGTGTTTGAGGACCAATATATTGTTTTTGAGGACCAATTGCGTCACTAAACCAGTGTGACTTTGGGCTACTTTAGTCTAAGTCTGGTATTCATTCTTTAAATTTGGTATGGGGATCTGGACTGCTGCAATGGAACACCAGGTTGCTACATATAGGAGTAGTCCCAGTGTTAGTGACAGCTGATCCAGACAGGTCAAGAGACACTATGTGTAGCACCAAAGGGACAGGCAAGAGACAAGGTCAGAGAGGAGGTCAACATCAGGAGTCAGGTATCCAGGCACAGGTCAGAACAGATGGTGCAGGTACCCAGGTGCAAGTAGCAGAGGCTCCAGATAGGAGGGGCACAATGAATGTCACCTAAGCATGGCCTGAAACAACCTGATGCACCTGCAGCTCAAAGTACATGGTGCATTGACTGTTCCATGACAGGACTTGAGCAGGGTAGTAATGGTAGGCATAAACTGACAGACAGATTAGGCTGACAAGTGGTCCTGGGGAGCAGCAATGATATTCAAAGACTGAAGCAATTGGTCTTGCAGACTAGCGAGCTCCTTGTGCAAATCTTACATGACAGACTTGTGTGGCCAGTGGAATCTATATAGCCTATTAAAACTGTAACACAGCGGGTATGGATACACTGTGTCACTAAACTATCTTGGCTTTGCGCCACTCCTGACAGTATTGTATAAGTGATCCTCTGGTACTCACCCTTTTTAACCCCATATGAAGATCTGGATTTTGCTGCAGGGGACCTACCAAGTTGCTACCTCTAGGAGTAGTCCCGGTGTTACTGACAGCTTACTCAGACAGGTGAAAAGAAGGGTGAGTGACACTGCAGGGATGGTGAAAGGCAAGGCAAGAGAGCAGGACGAGATCAGGGCTGGCAACACAGCTACAGAGTCAGATACACTGGTACAGGTCAGAACAGATAATACAGGTTTCAAGTAAGGTATCAAGGCACAGGTCAGGGCAGACAGCACAGGTTCAGAGTCTGGTAGCAGCATAGGATCAAAGTTTGGGATCCAGGTGCAGCTCAGGGCAGGCAGTACAAGTCCAGTAAACAAGCTAAGGCCAAGATGGTCAGGAAACACAGTAAAAGACAATACACTACATAGAAACCAGCAAGCTAGGAATCTGCACAGATATCTTAAATAGCCCACAGGTGCAGGGGATTAGCTGGGGGCAGACAGCAAGGTTACAGGTTCTTAAAAGGCCAGCGCACCCTACAGTTGAGGACTGGAACACAGCACCCATGGCCAGAAGAGCAGTGCGACTGGCAGAGAGAGTATGCTGGCAAATGAGGCAAGGTGGAGCTACAGATCATTGCATATTGTGAGGTGGCTCTTATGTTATCTATATAGATACAATAAAACATTATTTCTATGTATTCATTACTTATTCATTTAAATCTCTGATTTATTTTTACTGAGAAGTCAAAAGGAAGGTCCTACCCTCTATGCATACAAAGATAGCTGTCAGTCACTGATAGAACCGCCTCTTTGACTTCTCAACATAGAAGGAACAAAGATTTGAATGTATAAAACATCTCCCAACCATCCCAGATTCAGTGGGACAGACACTGATTTCAGGTGCTGTCCCTGGTACTGTCAGAGAATTGCCCCAACTTCAACTCTATCTGCATCATCCTATAGAAATTACAGAATAAGCTTAATCTTTTTTTTCCCTGAAGCTGTATATCATTACTTCCATATAATAAATTTTGAGACATTTATATGTAATATTCTGTTACTCCAGTTCACTCATAATTGGTTGTACTGTACTTATTGTTTCTGCAGACTACTATTCCACAGCAGGGTCTTCACCTACCAGCAATGGTCTACAGATGGAAGCTTCTTGCTCCTTCACCTACCAGTCAAGGACTGCCAGAAGGAAGGGTGTTGCTCCATCACCTACTGGCAGTAGACCGCAAGAAGGAGCATATTTTTCCTTCACCTACTGACCATGGATCACCAGAAGGATGTATCTTAGTTGTTCGCCTACTGTCCATGGACCTCCAGATGGAAGTGTTTTTCATGTGGATGGGATGGGGACTGTTTGTATACAGCGGTTGTAGCGGTGCAGCGGAGATGTCACTTCAACAGGATCACTGCAGCCAACCAGCACAGTATACAGCTAAGGCCCAGTTCACATCTGCATTCGGGTTTCTGTTAGGGGAGTCCGCTTGGGGACCCCCCGAACCGAAAGCTATACGCATAAAAAGCGATTTACCTGGGAAACCACACGGACCCCATAGACTATAATGGAGTCTGTGTGGTTTCCGCACGAAGCAATCGGAGAGGAAAGTGCTGCAAGCAGCACTTTCCTTTCCGCATGTTTCACGCGGAAACCGAGTGGAAACCACACGGACCCCATTATAGTCTATGGGGTCCGCGGGTTTACCAGGTAAATCGCTTTTTATGTGTATAGGTTTCCGTTCGGGCTGTCCCCAAGCGAACTCCCCTAACAGAAACCCGAACACAGATGTGAACCAGGCCTAAGAGCAGTGATGGCTGTAGTGGTCCTGTCAATGTGAAATCACCATTGCAGATGTTCTATATACATACAAAGTAGTGGAGGAGACAGCCGGCCCAGCACAGGAACAGAGGGGAGGATACAGGTAAGTAGAAATGCCTTTTTATTTTTTACACCTTCCCTGCTGCCTGCATACCATTTAAAATAAGCAGACAGGAGGTATTATTATTAATTTCCAGGGTATTTTTATATTATACATTTTATAATTGGCTCGCATAGATTTCTGTCCAAGCACACAGCCCAGCAGAGAATGCTCCTTCCATCACATAGTGTATAATACCACAATCTGTATGAATCAGCTGCTTTATGTATGGGCTTGTGTCCCAGATCTTTTAAGACCCTGTCCATGAGAATTTAGCTATGCCCCTAAATAATGGAGACATACAAGTACAGCTGTGCCTGGTAAACAGTGAAGAGACATAGTGCCTACTGGAGTGCCATGTCCCTTCAAACAGTTGGTCCTCGGCTGCCAAGAATATAATATAAAAGACTTATCCTTCAGATGGGCTCTCAATGTTAAAGCGTGGGCTAATCCCTATAAATCCAAGTGTCTTATATGTACTACAAAGTGATCACAATAAAATAAAACTAATCACACAAAAAGTGTCATACAATGGCCTAAAACTTATGGTTACCAGAATGAGGGCAGACAAAAATGAAAAAAAATACTTGTTTTACAAAAGTCAAAATTTAAAGGTCTCACGCACACGATAAAAAAGGGCAGTGATTTGAATTTTTAAAGTTTTTTTTTTTTTTTTTTTTTTTTTTAACTTCCCACATGGGGGGCTTGAACGTGCAATCTTTTGTTTGCAGGTCCCATAGACTTGCAGTCTATGGAACTTTTGGTATGTTACTTTTGATGTTGGCCATAGATGAGCCTCAATAGTAATATTCCTATAGCAGGCCTAGAAGCCTTCATGAGGCTTGCGGCTGCCATTGGAAAAGGCTGGCTCCCTCGATCTTGCCGCACAGGAGCCAGCCTGCAACGTTAAAGGTATAGGGCCGGTGGGTAAACTCTGATCATTGGCATTATCTCCGGGTCTCAGCTATACAATACAGCAGAGATCTTGTAGATATGGCAGCCGCTCTGCGGCAGAGTGGCCACTATCTTTAAAGACCCGGCATCTGCCATACTATTACAGAGAATGTCGGGAAGGGATTAAGCATTATAATAAATGCAGATCACTGTATATAGTGGGGAAAAAAAGTATTTAGTCAGCCCCCAATTGTGCAAGTTCTCCCACTTAAAAAGATGAGGCCGGCCTGTAATTGTCATCATAGGTAGACCTCAACTATGAGAGACAAAAAGAGAAAACATATCTAGAAAATCACATTGTCTGATTTTTAAAGAATTTATTTGCAAATTATGGTGGAAAATAAGTATTTGGTCACCTACAAACAAGCAAGATTTCTGGCTCTCACAGACCTGTAACTTCTTTTTTAAGAGGCTCCTCTGTCCTCCACTCATTACCTGTAGTAATGGCTCCTGTTTGACATTGTTATCAGTATAAAAGACACCTGTCCACAACCTCAAACAGTCACACTCCAAACTCCACTATGGTGAAGACCAAAGAGCTGTGGAAGGACACCAGAAACAAAATTGTAGACCTGCACCAGTGCTGGGAAGACTGAATCTGCAATAGGCAAGCAGCTTGGTGTGAAGAAATCAACTGTGGGAGCAATAATTAGAAAATGGAAGACATACAAGACCACTGATAATCTCCCTCGATCAGGGGCTCCACGCAAGATCTCACCCCGTGGGGTCAATATGATCACAAGAACTGTGAGCAAAAATCCCAGAACCACACAGGGGGACCTAGTGAATGACCTGCAAAAAGCTGGGAATAACGTAACAAAGGCTACTGTCAGTAACACACTACGCCACCAGGGACTCAGATCCTGCAGTGCCAGACGTGTCCCCCTGCTTAAGCCAGTACATATCCGGGCCCGTCTGAAGTTTGCTAGAGAGCATTTGGATGTTCCAGAAGAGTATTGGGAGAATGTCATATGGTCAGATGAAACCAAAGTAGAACTGTTTGGTAGAAACACAACTCGTCGTGTTTGGAGGAGAGTGAATGCTGAGTTGCATCCAAAGACCACCGTACCTACTGTGAAGCATGGGGGTGGCAACATCATGCTTTGGGGCTGTTTCACTGCAAAGGGACCAGCACGACTGATCCGTGTACATGAAAGAATGAATGGGGCCATGTATCGTGAGATTTTGAGTGCAAACCTCCTTCCATCAGCAAGGGCATTGAAGATGAAACGTGGCTGCGTCTTTCAGCATGACAATGATCCCAAGCACACCGCCAGGGCAACGAAGGAGTGGCTTTGTAAAAAGCATTTCAAGGTCCTGGAGTGGCCTAGCCAGTCTCCAGATCTCAACCTCATAGAAAACCTTTGGAGGGAGTTGAAAGTCCGTGTTGCCCAGCGACAGCCCCAAAACATCACTGCTCTAGAGCAGATCTGCATGGAGGAATGGGCCAACATACCAGCAACAGTGTGTGCCAACCTTGTGAAGACTTACAGAAAACGTTTGACCTCTGTCATTGCCAACAAAGGATATATAACAAAGTATTGAGATGAACTTTTGTTATTGACCAAATACTTATTTTCCACCATAATTTGCAAATAAATTCTTAAAAAATCAGACAATGTGATTTTCTGGATTTGTTTTCTTATTTTGTCTCTCATAGTTGAGGTCTACCTATGATGTCAATTACAGGCCGGCCTCATCTTTTTAAGTGGGAGAACTTGCACAATTGGTGGCTGACTAAATACTTTTTTTTCCCCACTGTATATACTCATTGACAAAAAAAATAAAAAACATACAGTACAAAGAAGGGTTTTTTGGAATTGGGATGAAACTTTCTATTTGTGAATGTAATGATGATAAATGTATATGAGACAACATGTGGCCGCAGGATGTCTTGTACTATCAAAGAGAAAAAACAAACTAGCACTAAAACCTAAAATATAACCTTTAATAATCTGATTAAAAAGTGTACAATGCACTACAAAAAAATGACGTCTGTAGTGTTGCTGCATGTGGCATTAAGCAGACAACAGCACATAAGTAGCTTTCACAATGTCCATAAAGCCTCTGTTTGAAAAAACAGCTAAACTAAGTGCTCAATAATCAGCAACATGTGAGAGGCTTTATCACAATGTCAATAGAGCCCCTGTTTGAATAGATGTATCCTAAGAGGCTGATCAAAATGTAAACACAGCCCCTGTTTGTATAAAGCTATCCTCTAAGAGGCTTATCACAATGTCCACACAGCCCCTGTTTGTATAAAGCTATCCTCTAAGAGGCTTATCTCAATATCAACACAGCCCCTATTTGTATAAAGCTATCCTCTAAGAGGCTTATAACAATGTAAACAGAGCCCCTATTTGTATAAAACTATCCTCAACTCGTTTCCCCCAGAGATAAGCAGGGTTCATCAGGAGAAGGTAAAGATAAAGATAATATCAAGCTTACTGAGATAATTTGCAGTAATAACTGCAGTTCCCAGTGTCCTGATGGTGGACACTGGTACTAAGAGAGCCGAGGTCTATTGACATTGTGATAAAGCCTCTCACATGTTGCTGATTATTGAGCACTTAGTTTAGCTGTTTTTTCAAACAGAGGCTTTATGGACATTGTGAAAGCTACTTATGTGCTGTTGTCTGCTTAATGCCACATGCAGCAACACTACAGACGTCATTTTTTTGTAGTGCATTGTACACTTTTTAATCAGATTATTAAAGGTTATATTTTAGGTTTTAGTGCTAGTTTGTTTTTTCTCTTTGATAGTATACTTGAGCACGATTAGTTACTCTACATTTGTTTACTTCTTTAGGATGTCTTGTACGTATCACTGAGCTGTTAGTGTGTCTCATATCACTACTAGGGGTCACCGACTGTCATATGTGATGGCTCCCCAGAATTCACACCAGCAGTTAGGTGAAACTTTTGTAGCATTGTAACATCACTATTATAATAATGGGGACAGTTATAAAAATGTAGATAGAAAATCTTTCACTGATGACCGGTCTCGGCCGCTTACCAATATATTTGTGATTATAAGAAGAAATGAGTAAAGATTAAAAGTATCTTATGATTGCCTCCTGCTGGTGTATTGAAGAGCACTTTATTTAAGGATATTCCAACTTTATATCCCATTGTAATAATATGTATGGCAAATAATGGTGCATGGGGCACTTTTTTTCCCAATGATTTGTAACCTCCTTATAAAATTGGAAGCGCAAGGAGGTTCAGTATGGACCTATAACACGCATTAGCATATCAATACAACACAGACTAGGAAAAAACAGGCCAAAAACATCAAAAAGGTCTCAAGATGTTCTGTACGTAGTGCATTTTATATTTCACTATAGACTTTAACCCCTTGAGGATGCCAGGTAGTTTGGGCATTAATGCTCGGCGACTTTTTTTCATATTTTTCGTCGCCACATTCCCAAATTCATAACTTTTTTTATTTTTCTGTCGACATAGCTAATTTGTACTTATAGGTAGCACCATTATGGGGTACATAAAACCCCACAATTCTATCATAATTTTTTGCATATTGTTTTTAGAGCATTAAAAATGACATGGCAGCTTTGTCCGGCGGGTCACTACAGTTATGGCGGTACCATATTTATATTGGTTTTTATTGTGTTTTACCACTTTTACTAACTAAAATACCATTTTTCGAAAAATAAACAATTTTCCTAGGGTCACCGTGTTCTGACGCCTATAACTATTTTACTGTTTTGTTGACGGAGATATGTCAGGGCTCTTTATTTGCGGGACAAATTGTAGTTTTTATTGGTACCGGTTTTTGGTATGTATATATTTGATTACTGTTTGTGGTTATTTTTGGCAGAGGTGAGGTGACCAAAACACATTCATTTGCACATTGTGGTATATATATTTTTTTACTGTGTTCACTGTACGGGATAAGTAATGCTATTTTTGGATAGCACGGACATATATGCACAACGTGTTTCTTTATTTGCTTACATTATGCATTTTTTAAATTTTAAAGGTTTTTTTTTTTTACTATATATTTATTTTTAACTGTTTATTTTAAACTTTTTTTTATTTTCAAAGTCTCACATGTGGACTTGAACCTGGGATTTCCTTGCAGGAAATCGAAGAGGCGAAAGGGGGGCGATCTCACCCGGTAACCACCCAGATGTTGATCACTATTGATCATAGCATCTGAGGGGTAAAGCAGAGTATATTCCATCTCCAGCGGATAGTCCTGTAACACAGTTGAGGCTCGGAAGTCATCCCACAGGCACAGCTCCTATGTCCGAGACATGAGAGCACTCTGAGCGTTAACTATAGGCTAGGCATGACATAATAGTACGGCGCAGAGCAGGAAGGGGTTAAAGTAACACCTGGCTGCAGAAATTTTGAATTAAAGAAAAATCTACAGAAATTCTGCAAAATACACTTTGAAATGCTGTGTGTGAATGCAACCTTATACACATGAGCAGAATAGCAAGAGTGAAAAGCATCAGTTAACATAAAGAAGAAAAAAAAAACACAAATGAGAAAGACAACGAGGGTCTATGCACACAGCAAATCCTTGAGCATAGACCCCATATGAAGACATGTATGTTCGGTCCAAACTGGAAGTGCAGAGTAAAGTTGATCATTATATTTTGGGGTCTCTACAAGGAAGGTATGAAAAATAAAAAATGTACTCACCTTTCCTTGGCTACACCGCGGCATCCTCTGAAATTCTGGTCTTCTGGAGTGCTGAAGCCTGTGATTGGCCCTTATCAGTCACATAGGGGGCATTGGCGTCATTGGCCCCCGGATCACCACTGACGTCTGTGATTGTGCTTCACTGTTCAGATGGGGACGTCACTGTCATGACACTTTGATGCTACTGCGTCATCACGTACATAACCTGGGGACTAGAGGAGATGGCAGACAGCCCAAGAAGAAGACCGATATGCCGGAGGTAGTCCAGAAACAGTGAGTCAATGTTTTTGTTTTTTATACACACCTTCCCTGACCTCCTATTACTCTGGAACCCGAAGACATTCCAGAGTATAATAATCAACTTTGTTAGATTCATGTGAGGGGAACCCTAAAACTTTCCGGTTCGGTAGAAAATTCTGGATGAACCAGACTCATTACAAACTGGTTCGCCCAACTCTAGTTCTGACACGAGATAAACTGCTGCCCATGACATTGGCAATGGTTTATGCCCCTTTACCAAGTAAGACACATGCACACTAAGCTAGAGGTGAGAAGAATAGATGTTGGCCGAACAAGCCAATGTATTTGAATTTGACTAATGTCTCTAAAATAATCTTAAAGGGGGTTATCCAGTTTTAAAAAAATATGGGCCAAATAACAGGATGCATCGATACAAGACACTTCCTAATATATACAGGATATAAAGACCAAAAATAGTACCCCTCCTGTGACAATAGAGTCAAGTCAAGATAAGGAACTGCGCTCACCTCAAGTTCACAGCACACGTTTCTTTATTTTCAGGTTATTAACCACAGCTGTGACGTTTTGTTTACAATTGTTTTCACTGCCCCTCCCTGTGAGCAGTTCAACCAGCAAACAAAACCTCACAAAGTAATTTGTTGCGATGGATAGATATACGGAGGAGAGCGACGTTGCATGCACTGAAGAAGTGAGACATAAGACTTTTATAGAAGAGAATGGACTTTACAATACACTGCCTGGCTGACTGAGCTATAAACAGATATATATATATATATATATATATATATATATATATATATATACAGTCATATGAAAAAGTTTGGGCACCCCTATTAATCTTAATCATTTTTAGTTCTAAATATTTGGATGTTTGCAACAGCCATTTCAATTTGATATATCTAATAACTGATGGACACAGTAATATTTCAGGATTGAAATGAGGTTTATTGTACTAACAGAAAATGTGCAATATGCATTAAACCAAAATTTGACCGGTGCAAAAATTTGGGTACCCTTATCATTTTATTGATTTGAATACTCCTAACTACTTTTTACTGACTTACTGAAGCACAAAATTGGTTTTGTAACCTCACTGAGCTTTGAACTTCATAGCCAGGTGTATCCAATCATGAGAAAAGGTATTTAAGGTGGCCAATTGCAAGTTGTTCTCCTATTTGAATCTCCTCTAAAGAGTGGCATCATGGGCTCCTCAAAACAACTCTCAAATGATCTGAAAACAAAGATTGTTCAACATAGTTGTTCAGGGGAAGGATACAAAAAGTTGTCTCAGAGATTTAACCTGTCAATTTCCAGTGTGAGGAACATAGTAAGGAAATGGAAGACCACAGGGACAGTTCTTGTTAAGCCCAGAAGTGGCAGGCCAAGAAAAATATCAGAAAGGCAGAGAAGAAGAATGGTGAGAACAGTCAAGGACAATCCACAGACCACCTCCAAAGAGCTGCAGCATCATCTTGCTGCAGATGGTGTCACTGTGCATCGGTCAACAATACAGCACACTTTGCACAAGGAGAAGATGTATGGGAGAGTGATGCGAAAGAAGCCGTTTCTGAAAGCACGCCACAAACAGAGTCGCCTGAGGTATGCAAAAGCACATTTGGACAAGCCAGCTTCATTTTGGAAGAAGGTCCTGTGGACTGATGAAACAAAGATTGAGTTGTTTGGTCATACAAAAAGGCGTTATGCATGGCGTCAAAAAAACACAGCATTCCAAGAAAAACACTTGCTACCCACTGTAAAATTTGGTGGAGGTTCCATCATGCTTTGGGGCTGTGTGGCCAATGCCGGCACCGGGAATCTTGTTAAAGTTGAGGGTCGCATGGATTCAACTCAGTATCAGCAGATTCTTGAGAATAATGTACAAGAATCAGTGACGAATTTGAAGTTACGCCGGGGATGGATATTTCAGCAAGACAATGATCCAAAACACAGCTCCAAATCTACTCAGGCATTCATGCAGAGGAACAATTACAATGTTCTGGAATGGCCATCCCAGTCCCCAGACCTGAATATCATTGAACATCTGTTGTATAATTTGAAGCGGGCTGTCCATGCTCGGCGACCATCAAACTTAACTGAACTGGAATTGTTTTGTAAAGAGGAATGGTCAAAAATACCTTCATCCAGGATCCAGGAACTGATTAAAAGCTACAGGAAGCGACTAGAGGCTGTTATTTTTGCAAAAGGAGGATCTACTAAATATTAATGTCACTTTTCTGTTGAGGTGCCCATACTTTTGCACCGGTCAAATTTTGGTTTAATGCATATTGCACATTTTCTGTTAGTACAATAAACCTCATTTCAATCCTGAAATATTTCTGTGTCCATCAGTTATTAGATATATCAAATTGAAATGGCTGTTGCAAACACGCAAATATTTAGAACTAAAAATGATTAAGATTAATAGGGGTGCCCAAACTTTTTCATATGACTGTATATATATATATATATATATATATATATATATATATATATATATATATATATTATATCCCATACTATGCATGTCAAATTGGGAAAAAAAATTATAATGGCCATGAGTTTTTTTTTTTGTTGTTTCACCTCCCTGAAAAAAATTTGTAAAATAAATAAAAATTATAACTTGCTTTGCAAAAAAAGACGCCTCACACAGCTCCATACATGGAAATATAAAAAAGTTATGGGTGTTTTTATTTTTCAAAGTTCTGGATTTTTGTTAAGTTAAAATATAACAAAACTATATAAATTTTGTATTGCCGTAATCGTCCTGACCCGCAGAACTTGTCACTTTGGCTGCACAGTGAACACTGTAAAAATAAAAGTGACACAAGTGCAGTGTTTATTATTAATAAATTATTTATTAAAGCAGTTTTTTTTTTATTTAATTGTATTCAGATTTTTTTTTCCAGATTCCTAATATTTTGTACAAAATATTAAATGATACAGTTATAAAATGCAATTTATCCCACACAAAAAAAATAAGCCCTAATACAGCTCTGCGAACACAAAAATAATTTTTAAAAAAATTGCTTTTGGAAGGTGGGGAGTAAAACACGAAAACAAAAAAAAGGGTAATAATATACTAAAATCAAATTTCTATCAAATAATGTTCATAGATTACAATATTTATGTGCAAAGATTCGCATTTAGTAGGTACATTGGCAGCAGCTATAGTCTCACGTCTGTTGGTATAAATTTGCATGGGGGTTGTGAATGTTATTTCCAAGATCACGCAGCACTAATATCTGTTTAGAATCTTCC
Source organism: Leptodactylus fallax (assembly GCA_947044405.1). Lineage (NCBI taxonomy): Eukaryota > Metazoa > Chordata > Amphibia > Anura > Leptodactylidae > Leptodactylus > Leptodactylus fallax. The sequence continues at coordinate 1,314,445 of CAMRHE010000085.1, forward strand.
CAGCAGGGGGCACTATTTAATCTCATATTAACTACTTACAATAGTTCCACAAGTGTGTTCCTGTGCTGCACTTATTATTATTAGTATTATTATTTCATGGCCTGCTTACTGTAAGTTATAGGAGTATTCATAGTGACCATAGAAGACTACGAGGCCACAGGCTGCATGTATCATGTATGATGTTACAAGCATTGGTTCATTTATTGTATATGAAGCAAGGGTCATACATTTCTCTGGGTCAGACATGTCCTAGGTTCTTATTACAAAATTCTCATTACTTCCCATTAAAGCGGTTATGCCACAAAACATATTTATCCTCCATCCATAGGATAGAAGAAGCATTGGTGTTTAGCGGGGGTCTGACTGCTGAGATCCCCACCAATACTAAGACTGGGGATGTTTTACCCCTGTTGTGAATAGATCCCCTGGTGGATGCAGAGGCGCCCCCGTTCCTATTCACTTCAATAGACAGTGGCAGCATTCGAAACATAGGTAAAACAATCCCATTCTCAGGATCGGTGGGGATCTCAGTGGTCAGACCCTCACCGATCAGCAATTTATCCTCTAAAAATATGATAGGATAGGATAAATATGTTTCATGGCATAACCCCTTTAATATGGTGAGACAGATACACTTTGTTCTATAGAATCCACAAACCAGAGATTCCAAATAGGGGTGCCTTGGGGGCTGCGACACTCTGGACGGAAAGATGACCTCATGCCTCCATGTAACATTATCTGCGTCCTCATTTTGTAGGGGTGCCCTGAATCTGAAAAGGTTGGGAAACATGCCATAAACTAATGGCTCACAATCTTCAGCTATAATAGATGCAGAACTCAATATTGTGTAAACCCCCCATTAAAAAAAAAAAGTTTCTGGTGTGAATTTTTTTTTTTATATATATTATATTATATCTAATAACACTATTATATGAGGAGTTTAGACTTATTATATAGTAATTTTCTAGGGATGTTAATAAAAAATATACATTGGCGGGTCGGTCACTTTTTTAATATTAGTCCGAGTAAAACATCTAATCGTACCAGAGGAATAACTTCCAAGGTAGCCGACAAAGCAGCTGTGGGGGCCAACAACGAAGACGTAGGATGCCATTAGTGATACCTATGGATGATGAAAGGGGAAGTGGAAAACTGAATGCACCTCCAATACTTTACTGGGGCATCATAATGCCTGCATGTGACATCATTATAATTACTTTCTTCATATGCAGTGATGTCACAGTGCACACAGTGATCTTTTTGCATTATCCCTGTGCTACAATGTCATGCTGTATATGATCCTGGTACTGCAACATCACGGCACGCCTTATTCCAGTACTGTGACATCACTGTGTGTATTATTTAGGTACTGTGACATCACTTTGTCCATTTTCCTGGTATTGTGACATCACTGTGTCCATTTTCCTGGTATTGTGACATCACTGTGTGCATTATCTGTACTGTAAAATCACCCTGTTCTAACCCTATGAATAAAGGAGACCAAAATAATCTTGCACTTTTAAAGTTCTAAACTTGCTGTTTTAAGGTAGTCATAGTAGAGGGGGGCTGGGGCCCCATTACATGTTTTGCTATGGTGCCACATGGTTACCTATTACGCCTCTGACAAATACTCTGCGTAAATCTGCTCTTACACATAAATGTAGGCAATGTGGTTTTTTGGCTGCCCTATGTCATCCAGCACCCAGGGCACATGCCACACAGCTAATCCCCCCAAAAATGTAATGTATTTGGGAACACAATATACAGCATACCAGACAAGGTGGATTTCTAAATGCCTAATGCTTTGTTCCCTTTGGAGATAAGAATTGCCAGAGGCATCAAACTGCAGTTTACCATTTCCGAAACAAACTTTCAATTTTTAATTTTTCCATTCATATCTGCCATGGTTGACGGAGGGCTTGTTTTTTACAGGATAAGTTATTATTTTTAATGACACCTTTTTATGTTCCATATAATACATTTATAGGCTGTGAATAAATTATTTGTGGGGTGACATGGAAAAAAAAGCAGTATTTCACCACCGTTTTTTGGACTTCTTTTTAGTGCCATACAAAAATTAAATGTCACCTTTATTCTGCAGGTTGGTATTTTTATAGCTATACCAAATATTTATAGTTTTTGTTTTTTTAATCTATCAGGTCTGAAATTATTGTCTTCCAAATCAAAGGTAGTGCTGTGTAGGGTCATTCAATAGGAACAGAAACATACCTCTGTGGCCACAAACCAGTGAAGCCATGCAGGGATAATCTTCTGTTTATGGATATGCAAATCAGCCAGTAATGTCAATGGGGGTGGGGCCTATTTTACAGACAGCTGTGACTCAGGCAGAGCAGTCATTTATGGCTAAAGAGGCGACGTTGGGTGGCAATATCAAGGGGGACCCGGAGAACTTGGGGCTGATTGTCTATGGGCAAGTCCCATAAATTGGTCCTGCTCCTGGTGCACATGCAAGCTGTTGCATATCCAGAAAAAGAGAATTATCTCTGCATTCCTTCATCAATTTGTGACCACAAAGGAAAGTTTATACTCCTATTAAAGGCCCCTATTTTGTACTGTTATTGCTGCGGAAGACATTTTGGACCTGATAGACTCCCTCTAATATGCACAATGCTAGTCTGTTGTCTTCTGGGAATTGTAGTCCAAGGAATTAGTTGCAGGCTTTTAATTTTTTTTAATTGAACACAAACATGACAGCCTGTAATAAACATGAGTGTGCGGGATGAGGTGGCAGAAGAGATTAATACGTCCTGCCTTGCTCTCCTTGATCAGAGATTAGTGGGCTACATTTAGCTTTTCCGTGTTTTCGATGCTGAGTTAATGCGTTAGTTCACCTTTATGTGAACCTGCACCAATACATAAAGAGTTTGCTCAAATAGCAATCCCATATTATATTATCATTGATAAATATCAAATAGAAAGCTTTTATATAATTACCAGAATAGTAGTGAAAACCTTCTGACCATACACATGCACAGATGGGGATAATACATTTCCTGAGTATACAACTGTGACTCCGGTCAATGACCAAAGATCACCGTATCGCCCTGCTGCTCCTTCACTAATGTAAATGAATGGAGTTGCATTGTGACCCCGAGGGTGGCATGACTATGACACTGCAGTAATAGCACTCCCAGGGTCGGAAAGCAACTTTAATCACTTACATTAGTCAAGGAGTCAAGGGCAACATGGAGCCAAAGTCACCTTGTAACCCTAGCCTTAACACGTCACACCTGGTTACCACCAGAAGACTGAGTTGTCGGTCATATCAATGCACTCATTGTGTGGAAGAGGGTGCGTAGGCCAGAGGACTAAAGACAGAGACCCTACTTTTGATTTGATGGGTGTAACCTCTTTTGAGCAAGGTCTTCTCTCCTGTTGTTTGATATGTTCATCATTTTGTTACATTGTAATGTCTAATATTGTTTGTTCATGTACCCTCTGATATGTAAAGCGCTGCAGAATATGTTGGTGCTATATAAATAAAATTATTATTATTGCTGTTCCTGTTTGTTAGGAACTCTCTGTAGGCTATGTGAGAGCTTCAGCCCTAAAGGAGATTGAATCAAGAGACTCAGTGGGCTATGTGGGAGTGTATGGTACTAGGGCCCTCTCCTATCATACCAAGCAGTTGTTATTCTGGGCTTAGCACAGCTTCCCCTATCCTGAGAGTAGAATGTAGAAAGTACCATCCTGAGGTAGACATGATGATTCCACAGCAAATACACAATTAAAGTGACAGTGTAGCATCATACAGTGCAATAAATTATCAGCATAGTCAGTACAATACACACCATAAAATGTCACACTAACCACAAGAAAATTACACAACACAGTTGCAATCTTGGGCAAGGACCTAACTACTCTACCACCTATGGCCGTTTTCTTGAAGGTGGTGGTTCCTACCTTCTTATAGGAGCTTCAGCCTTTAGGTTGTCACATGAACATAACCATATATATATATATATATATATATATATATATATATCCATTTAAAATTAAAAGCTAAATATTTTTGCAAAAATAAATAATTAAAAGTTTTGCAGAGTTTCAAAGTTTCCATTTTATTGGTGACATCTTTTGTCTTCATAGGTTGGCAATGGATACGACCATTATTGTAGGAACTTTATCTGGTCTGGAACTTGTCAGTCACCCAGCTATGATTTCCTTATATTCCTTATCAGATCGGGTCTGATAACCTGTCCACAATAAGGAAATCATGATCGGATAAGAATCAGGCCATAGGAAGTTCCTGCATTCATGGGCATATCCATTGGCAACTGATCAAGAGAAAAGATGTCACCAATACGATGGTTAGAGAAAGTCTTTAAAACTCTGCGACATTTTGAATTATTTATATTTGTGAAAATGTTTCACTTTCAATTGTCTACAAATTTATACTGTATATGGTTCTGTTCATGGGAAAACCACTTTAAAGAAGCCATAGTGAGGTCAGTGTGGACTGTGTGAGAATTTTAACCCTGAGATGAGCAGGTGACCCCCAGATAGTGTCAGAATGGTTGCCTTGTAGCCTGAGAAGAGTCCTGTCTATCCAGCCCTGTAAGCAGATGGAAATGGGGAGAAAAGAGGGTGAAGAATAACTCAAACAGCTCTGAGAAGCTCACCAAGCAAGTTAGACCTGTGCTGCTATAGGGAAAGAGACTGGTGAACCAAAGGTCAATCTGGATGTCTGTAAGGGAGTCATCTGATATAAGTAGACTGCCTAGGAACAATGGCACAAGTCCAGCTGGTCTCTGCAAGACAAGAACAAGTTAGAGAAGAAACCCTCTTCCTGCACACACACACACTGTTTACAGTTGGTCTTTCAACACCGACCAGTTCTCCAGGAATCATACCACACTTAGGCATGACGGGGGTGTGGGTGTAGATCAAAAAAAAGTTATACCTATCCCCGATGCTCCACTGTACAGCCCAGGTCCTGGTTTTCCCTGGTGCTGGGACTCACTGGATGAGAAGTGGGAGGTTCACATGACCACTAAGGCCAATCACTGTCCTCAACGGTTGCTGGTGAGGGACTAGTGACATCACTTAGATACATCACCGATCCTACAGCACGATCACTCAGACCATAGATTGACCTCAGTGTTCATGTGAGCCTCTCCACTTATGTTCTGGAACTGAAGTGGAGAGAATGGGGCCTGGGGCTGGCTGATAGGAGTGTGTGACTTTTTTTTTTGTTTAACACCCACACTGATCACCCCTTTATTTTATTTTGCTTAGGGTGGGTTCACACTTGCGCCGACACTCCGTCCACCGCGAATCGAACCTAAATGTCGGAAAACTGGATAGGGAAGGGTTTGCGACACTTTGCTTAAAAACCCATTCACTTCTATGGGTTTTTAAAGCAATGCGGTGGTGTGCGCTTACACCCTCTGTGCTGCGAAGCCAGTTTTGTTTGTTGGACACGGCTTCGCGGTGCAGAGGGTGTAAGCGCACACATCTGGCCCCACAAAAAAAGACACCCTGTGCATCACCGTACACGGAAGTTTAAAAAGTTATGGGTGGCAGAATACGGTGACTTTTAGAAAAAAAAATTTTTTTTTGCACAGTTTTAGATTTTTGTTAAGGGGTTAAAATGTAAATAAAACCATATAAATTTGATATCCCCAGAATCGTACCGAAACATAGAATACAGGTGACATGTCATTTTTGACTGAACAGTGAACGCCGTAAAAACAAAGCCAGTAAGAAAGTCGCACAAATGCGCTTTTTCTTCAAATCCACCCATTCTGAATTTTTTTAAGCTTCCCAGTACATTGTACAGAATAATAAATGGTAGCATCATAAAGAAAAATTTGTCCCACAAACATTAAGACCTCATATGGCTCTTAGAACGGAAAAATAAAAAAAGTTGTGGGGTTTGGAAGGGGGGGGGGGGAGTCAAAAGTGAAAAACGAAAAATTCCTCCGGCAGGAGGGGGTTAATATAACATCTTGACAAGGCTACTTGAATATCGCATGGTAGTGTATTAATAGGTTAGTATACAGTCAGACATCAACAGATCTTGTACGATTCGATTCCCTGGGCCTTCATCTGCGGGATGTCTGTTGATCCAGTGATACAGCACATCATTACCATGTGATATTCAAGTTGTCTTGTGAAGACATTAAACTGGGGCAGATGAAGGGGGCATTAAGCTGGTGACAGATGAAGGGGGACATTAAATTGGTGGCAGATGAAAGGGGGACATTAAGATGGTGGCAGATAAAGGGGGACATTAAACTGGGGCAGATGGAGGGTGACATTAAACTGGGGGCAACTGAAGGAGGGCATTAAACTGTGGGGGGTAGCTGGAGGGGGACATGTCTGCTTCCAGCTGCCCCATAGTTTAATGTCCCCCTCCATCTACCCCCACTGTTTAATGTCACCCTCCAGCTGCCCCATAGTTTAATGTCACCCTCCAGCTGCCCCATAGTTTAATGTCACCCTCCAACTACCCCCACTCTTTAATGTCACCCTCCAGCTGCCCCAGTTTAATGTACCCCTCTAGTTTCCGCCAGTTTAAACTGGGGCACGAGGAGAGGGACTTAATACTGTGGGGCAATTGGAGGGGGACATTATAATGTGGGGGCATATAATGTTAGGGTGACTGTAGGAGCATTATACTGTATGGGGGCACATGGAAAAATAGATGAGAATGGGCAGAGTCAATGTAGAAGTGGGTGGAGCTAAATTTGCGTTGGCGCACGTAGCGCGCCGCATATTTTGTCCCTCTTTCTGTCCTTTGAAAGTTGGGAGGTATGCCCATCCCCCCTCTTGGGGAGAGATTATCATCAGAAACAGGAGAGCATATCTTTTTGGAATTTTGAGTAGCTGCATTTACTGATAACTATGGACACTGGAAGGCAGTATATGCATACCTCCCAACCATTCCAGATTCTGCGGGACAGTCACGGATTGTGAATCCTGTCCCGCGGTCCCAGTCGGCGGGAGGTATGTCCCGGTGTCAACTCATCTGCATCCGGAGGAACATGAAACTGGGGGTAGATGGAGGGGGGACATTAAACTGGTGGCAAATGGAGGGGGGACATTAAACTGGTGGCAAATGGAGGGTGAACATTAAACTGGGGGGGGAGATTAAGAGGTACATTAAACTGGAGGAGCAGTTGGAGGGTGACATTAAACTGAAGACAGCTGCAGGGGGACATTAAACAATGGGGTTGCTGGACGGAGACATTAAGCTGGGGGCAACTAGAGGGGGACATTAAACTAGGGGCAACTGGAGGAGGACATTAAACCGTCAGAGTAGCTGGAGGGGGACATGTCCGCGTCTAGTTGCCCCCAGTTTAATGTCCCCCTCCAGCTACTCCTACAGTTTAATGTCCCACTCCAGCTGCCCCAGTTTAATGTCCCCCTCTAGTTGCCCCCAGTTTAATGTCCCACTCCAGCTGCCACCAATTTATTGTCCCCCACCAACTACCCCCACTGTTTAATGTCACCCTCCAGCTGCCCCAGTTTAATGTTCCCCTCTAGCTTCCCCCAGTTTAAACTGGGGCTCCAGGAGAGGAAGTTAATACTGTGGCGCAATTGGAGAGTAACATTATAATGTGGGAATATATAATGTTAGGGTGACTGTAGGAGGAATATACTGTCTGGGGGCACATAGAAAACTGGGTGAGAATGGGCGGAGTCAACATAGAAGTGGGTGGGGCTAAATGTGCATAGCGCGCCGCACATTTCTTCCCTCTTTCTGTCCTTTGAAAGTTGGGAGGTATGAGTTTATGGGATAATACAAGTTTGCCTACTTTTATTGTAAAACACCATGTTTACCCCTCTGTGTGCAGTATCCTTTCTCTTCGGCATTACTTTTTGCGGTATTTCTGTGTAGTCAAATCATGTGTGCATTATACCTGCATGTGGCATCATTATATGTTATTCTCATGTGCTATGATGCCACATTATACATAGTCACTATCTCTTTATTGCAATATTACTGTTTGGTATCTCTGTACAGCATCATCATTGTTTTTATATCCCTGTACTGTGACATCACAGTGTTTGTTATCCCTGTAATGTGACACTAGTGTGTTTATTATCTGTGTACTGTGACATCACTGTGTTTATTATCTCTGCATTGTGACATCACTGTGTATATTATCTCTGTACTGTGACATCACTGTGTATATTATCTCTGTACGCTGACATCACTGTGTTTATTACATCTGTACTGTGACATCACTGTGTGCATTATCTCTGTACTGTGACATCACTGTGTATATTATCCCTGTCCTGTGACATCACTATGCTTATACCCCTATACTGTGACATCACTATGTTTATACCTCTGTACTGTGACATCACTATGTTTATATCCCTATACTGTGACATCACTGTGTTTATTATCTCTGTACTGTGACATCAATCTATTTACATCATTTCCTGTGACACCATGTTTATACCCCTATACTGTGACATCAGTGTTTATTATCTGTTCTGTGACATCACTGTGTTTATTACATCTGTACTGTGACATCACTGTGTGCATTATCTCTGTACTGTGACATCACTGTGTATATTATCCCTGTCCTGTGGCATCACTATGCTTATACCCCTATACTGTCACATAACTATGTTTATACCCCTGTACTGTGACATCACTATGTTTATATCTCTATACTGTGACATCACTGTGTTTATTACCTCTGTACTGTCATATCACTGTGTGTATTATCTCTGTACTCATTATCCCTCCATTGTGACATCACTGTGTCTATATCCCTATACTGTAACATGACAGTAATGTTTTAATATCCTGAAATGAAAGTGGCCATGGTGGAACGGGACCCCAGTCCATGTTTTTAAATAGTTGCCCATGGTTACTTGTTACACCACTATATATACAGTATAATAGCTGTTACTTCTTTCAATCCATATTACTCTTAATTGTCCGCCGGGGTATATCCTTCAAGTGGTAACAATTGTTGTACATCTCATCCTGTGTACACTGCATTCTGCACTCACAGTAATCGCTTGCAACAAGCTGTTTGGTGTGATGTCTGCACAACTGGAGGCAGAGGATTGCTACAAAGCTACAATCTGGAGAAGGAAGCACTATAGTCTATAATATTTATATGTAGCAAGAAAAATAAGTCTAATACTTAATGTGACATCACATAACACCGTGTACAGTATGTGTCTGATTTGCAAAACCTTGATGTAATTTTCTATCAATTATTCAGTAAAAAAAAAATACAAAAAAGGGAAAAAATGCCTCCCGTCACATGCAGCATGATGTCCGCAGCAGAGACACTGAGCTGTGGTGACACCAGAATGGGAAGAAGCTGTGATTTACAGAATGACAAAAAGAAAGAATGTGCTGTCTGGGCTTCCATACATGAGGGTTTGCAATTTCCCAGCCCAGCGCTCATTTTCCTCCCTCCCTCCTCCCTGTAATTCTGCATTCAGTGCACTGAACAGTGTGAGGAGGTGCAGGAGGCTGTGGCTTTGTCATTTCTGTGCCTGAAGAGACTGCTGGATGTTTTCATCAGAGTCCTCGCTGCTCTGCTGTTTATTCATAATGTGAGCTCAAGTGCCAGCACTTTATATATTTATATTTTATTTTTTTAGGCTCTGAACCCCCATTTTTAATACTGTGGGGAGGGGGCATCTCATTGCCTCCAGTTGGGGGGACCGTTTTAGTTTGTGCACATCTGTGGATCCATTGTGGTTGGGATTCGCGGCAGTCAAGATCCTTGCTTTCTCCCCGGAGTGTGTGGATTACAAGGTGAACATCTTCAGCATCATCTTGCTCATCTTTCATTGGAGGGATTGCCATGGCTACAAGTACCACGGGCTCCACAGTGCTGCTCCCCCTCAGCCATGCAGTGCAGCTGCCTATAGACCAGGTAAGCAGATGACTGACAGCCGGTGACAGGGGACGGAGGCGTCACAGAGGTCAGCTGCACATGAACGCACAGATTTATCACTGTTTCCTGGGTCTGCGTCTGTCAGTGACACCGGTGACCTCTCATCTCCTAAACAGCAGGGCCCTGGGCTGATCTCTCCGGCTGGGGGCACACGCTGACTTATGATGTGCGATCCAGGTCACATGATGCGACTTTCTTGTCATTCGTAACTTTCCTTTTTACAGAGACTTCACGCAGCACTAAAGTCGCTACAGTAACATTTGGCATTTGATAGGTCAGTGTCTATGTAGAATGACTTTGGCAGCCATGACAGTCTTGCGACAAAGAAAAAGTTACGTTATTAATATTTGCACCGTTTACATTGGGTTTTGGGACCTTCTTACACATCGTTACATGACTTTACAACACAACAGTGTCAGTACCACAAAAGTTGTCGTCAGCTTTTACAGATGTGACTTCATGGTTGCAGAGACCACTGAAGTACAGCAGGAGTAGTTCACCAGACTTACCCTATAAAAATCGCCACTCATAACCCTACCGCAAAGGCGACAGATTCTTAGATGGAATCTATGAACACTGTATTATCGACATCAACTTTGGGTTGAACTTTTTGTGCTGTAACTGTAGGGTTGTGCTAATGTGAACATACAGCAACAGGACTAGGAAGACCAATTGTCTTGCTACTTGCAAGTTAATTCCATTTTAAGAACCAGACCGGTTGTTCTTGTTATTTAATCTGTGTACAGTCTTAATTTGTGTAAGCTATTCAGCGAGAGGTACATGGCAACTTTGTTTGGCATTATGAAGTTTGCAGTTTCGCATTGTGACATCACATCCAATGACTGTCAAAGTTGTTGCGTTCCAGTACACTAAATATTGCATATTGCACATGCATATGACTGCAAAAATTCCAGAATTTTTAGTTGCAGGTCACAAGTCTCTTGGGACTGTGCCAGCATATACCTTAAAGTGTAACTGCAACCTGCCCGCCTGCAAATTGCAAATCTACAATAGCTGCACAGCACCAAGTCATAGATAAATTGCACAATTTGTTTGGTCATGCAGCATGACCAAACTTGTCCCGGTCTTAGACTTTGTGAGTCATTTTGACATCATGACGTATAGGTGGACAGAAACAATAGGAAAGTTACATTTTTAATATTACAATTGTTACAAGTATAAAGTCTGTAAGGCCCAGTTCACATCTTCGTTCAGGTTTCCGTTCAGGGAGTCCGCTTGGGGAGCCCCCCGAACGGAAACCTACACGTATAAAAAAGCGGTTTACCCGGGAAACCTGCGGACCCCATAGACTATAATGAGGTCCGTGTGGTTTCCGCTCGGTTTATGCGTATAGGTTTCCGTTCGGGGGGGTCCCCAAGCGGACTCCCTGAACGGAAACCCGATCGCAGATGTGAATCGGGCTTAAATTGGTGTGACTAATTCTCCATATACATTGCTATTTTGCCTGTTGTTGGATGTATACTGTACTATCAGTACTAATAAGTCCAATACATGCCAAACATCACTGTCACCCATAGGGTGCAAATAACATATATTGCACAATATTGCATTCCCTATCAGTATGTCTTTGGAGTGTAGGAGGAAAACAGAGTACCTGGAGGAGACCCACGCAAACACGGGGAGAACATACAAACTCCTTGCAGATGTTGTCCTTGGTCTGTTTTTGCTTTGCTGATATAGTGCATCTCCTTTAAGGTTTTTTTTTGGAATATTAGAATTACTTTTTTTAAAGGGGTGTTTTGACTTGTTTTTTACACCACGGAGAGACTTAAAGGGGTCACCTCCCCCAAGCATAGTGAACAGTCACCACTGCAGTACAGGGCACACTGATAAACAGAATACCTTTGTGATACATGTCACTTTTGTAGATTTGGAGAAAAACAACTTTGAAGTTCTATGCATATGAGGCAGTTGGTGCACTGGGGGTGGGCCATTAGCTCCCGGAGCACTGCTCTTGCCACTCAAACCCTTACTTTCTCCTGCCTGTGTCACCCCATGCAGTGAGAGTTGAAACTCCTATTGAATGAAGTCACTTATCCTACTTGAGCAGCAAGAGCAGTACTCCCAGGGCTGAAGTCTCGCCCGCAGTGCACCACCTGCCTCATTTACATAACATTTGAAAGTTCCTTATTTTCAAATATACAAAAGTGACATATATAACAGTCTGCCAAAGCGGTAGTAGCAGTTGAATATGCTTGCTTGAGGTGGTAGACACCCTACAAAATAACAATCACTATATGCTTTCCTCTCTGGTCCGCCAGGATCCAGTCTCTGTTGACATTCTGCCCGTACATGACCGATACAGCCAATCATTTGAACATCACTGCTCAGCCACTACTTGGCTATATCAGCCCTGGACAGGCCAAAGATCATGAATTCCGGGAACACAAACAGACACTCCAGGCTGGATCCTGGACAGAGAGGTAAGTATATAGTAATTGTTATTTTAAGCCTCTCCAGGGTGTAAAAAAAACATTTTGGAACACCCCTTTAATTTTCTGGCCCTTCTCAAAATGATCAAAGGTTGAAGCAGTAAAGAACCTTCCTTTGCTGTGGACCATCAAGCTGTCATTGACAGTCAGGACCCTGTACCTGAATTATTCTGCTTGAATTTGCCTCAGGTTAAGCCTTCATGCACACAGACATGTACATGTACAGGTCTGTGAGACAACTTCATGTAAAGCACATGGATGGGCAGCACGGGGGCTCAGTGGCTAGCACTGTTGCCTTGCAGCGCTCAGGTCCTGGGTTAGTTTTGGAGCAACATCTGCATGGATTTTGTATGTTCTCCTCGTGTTTGTGTGGTTTTCCTCCAGTTTCCTCCCACATGCCAAAAATATACTGATAGGTAAATTGTCTCCCCGTACAAACAACTGACCCTTGTGGGTGTTGGGGATGAGCACCTGTATCCGTTAACTCCCCTACTCCACAACGCTCCCTACGCTTTGAGTCACCGTGAGAAAAGTGTATTACAAATGTTCGTCCTTGTCATTGCTGTCTGTGCCCTTCACGGGATAGGGCCTGTCCTGGATTTTGCCCCCAGGCTCACCCCCCCCACCCCCTGGCCTGTGATAATACACAGTCGCATGTATTGGACCATAAGTAAATAATGGGTCAGTGTGCTAGACGTTAAAGACATGTCTAGGACACTGACAAAGCTAAAGCTCCAACTTACCTTTAAAAAAACATAACAGGTGGCTTTTAAGAGGTTAATGCTTAAGGCTCTGTTTACATTTGCGGCATAGCTTCAGATTATTACGGAAGTTTTGGTGCCCTGATGGATCCATTGTATGACAGATATAACATTATCTGACAGCCTCCATTGATTTATAATGGATCCATTGGGGCTACATCCAGGTTTCTGTTGCAACCAGTTTCAATACGGACGTGCTATGAAAATATCTTTAGCTTTACCTTCTCGCTCTCGGATGTTTAGACAGTTCATAGATGTGCCACACAGTGCGCCAATAACTACAAATGATTTGATTCTGATTCTGGATCATAACATTCTCATCTGAACATTTAGGTTTTTTTATTTCCGTTTTTATCACCATTTGTTGTGTTTGCACAATGATTATGGCAAGGACCACCCAAGAATTTGACATGTGGGATAATAAAAGGTGAGACTTTTTCCATCACAGGAACATTGCCATTTATTGCCCCAAAAATGTAAATATATCCTTATGGCATGCTAAGGGAATACTCTAGTCCATACACTGTCCTAAAGAAAATCCGAAGAGACTGCTGCACTATACTGAGTACTGTGACCCTTATATAATCATGGTGGGGGTCCCAGTGGTCGGACTGTCACAGACATTGATGATCTAATAGATATGACATCAGACCATTAGTCTGGGCTTGTGAGTCGCTGTCAAACATAGCCATTTGATACATGCACCGTAAAGTCTCTATATTGATCCACAGGGACCATAAGTCTGGGGCACAATGAACGCTCACGCACTGAACACCCTCAGATGGGAAATAATGCCATAGGCTGTGCTATTAAACTGTTGTACCAGAAGGCATCCTGAGGGTCCTGGATATTTTCTCCCAAGTAGTCAATGCCTCTGAGATATTAAGGTTCCTACACTAATCGAGCATCGAGATTGTGAACACCTATAAGTACCTGGGTTTGCTCCTTAATAATAAGCTGGTCTGGGCAGATCATATGGAGGTCCTGTACAGGAAGGGCCACAGCAGGCTCTACCTGCTTAGGAAACTGAGAGCCTTTGGAATCCGGGGGGCACTTCTTAGGACTTTCTTCAACTCGGTAGTGGCATCAGCCATCTTCTTTGGAGTGGCCTGCTGGGGGAGCAGTATATCAACCAGGGACAGAAATAAACTTGACAAGCTGATTAGAAAGGCCAGCTCTGTCCTGGGGAGCCCACTGGACCCAGTGCAGGTGGTGGGTGACAGAAGGATACTGTCCGTGGTGAGCTCCATGCAGAAGAAGTCCCATCCCATGCATGAGACTGTGATAGCGCTGGGTAGTACTGTCAGTGACCGACTGCTCCACCCTAGGTGTGAGAAGGAGCGCTATCGGAAGTCTTTCCTCCCCACCGCGGTTAGGCTGTACAACTAACACCGACCTAAGCGGAGATCATTACACACAGAGAACTGAAATATCTCTCTGCCTGTTAAATCCACCCCCCGCTACTTCCTATCTGTCTGTCGGCTATCAATGTAATGCCTCTTACCTTGGAACATTCCTGTACATGTTGTATTTGTATTTGTATCTGCTTATCTTTGCTGCTGTAACACACTGAATTTCCCCATTGTGGGACTATTAAAGGACTATTATTATTATTATATTATTAATGGTTGGTTGTCTTCTACTGCTTGGAATATAGGAGGCAGCAATACAGAGACAGCAATCTTTACTACTCATAAATGTAAGATTGTACATACACTTACTGTAGATTTTCTTGAAGTTTTTACCTTGTTACTAAGCAATTTACCCATATCCATAGAAAACTACACGGGATGTTTCCATAGCGTATCCTTTCTAAAGCTAAGGCCCCACATAGCGGGCCGCAGCAAAAAAGCGCTGCGGGAAAAACCGCGGCGGCAAAGCATTGTTGTTTTTCGCGCATCGATTTTCACAGAAAGTCCATAGAGGTTTCCCCTGTGGACTTTCTGCTTCCATTATACCTATAGAGAAACCGCTGGCTCTCCGTAGGTATAATTGACATGCTGCGATTTCAAAAACCGCGGTTTTGGAAATTGCAGCGTTTCTGCCGCGCGTATTTTTCCACAAGGTGTGGATAGGATTTGCCAGAATCCCATCCACCTTGCAGTCACTGTAAAATGCTGCGCTTTTTTCCGCAGCGGGCAAACGGTGGCATTTACGCCACGTGGGGCCCCAGCCTAAGAAATATCTGCTCTATAGATGGTCAGTTTTCTGTCGACCTGATTTGCATCTTTGTACATCACCGTATAACATTTAGTCTTTATCACACATATTGGGGCACATTTATTATGACTGGCTTTTTGTACACTAGTCTTAATAAAGGCCCCAACTGGCGCAAGAAGAACCTGAAATATCATCGGCTTCTTAATAAATCATATATACTACCATGTGCCAGAATGTAAATCTGTGCAAGTCAGGAATAATAAATAGGTTGGGCAGAGGTGTTTTACCCTGGCCCACATTCGCAGAATTCCCAGAAGAGGGGATATGATGCATCTTTGGCGTAAGAAAGGGCCAAGGATGCGCCACTTATCACATGTTTACACCAGAAGTGTTGATAAATTTCCCCTATTATGTCTCTCTCTATATATTTATCCACGTTCTTATGTAGCAGGCCCTTCATCAGTGATCAAAGGGTTAATATCTGTATTTCTAGCTACACATCGCAGATATATTGGATGGATTGATTATAAGACTGATATAGCTTGGAGTGCCAGCATAGCTGACTATCCGTGTCATACACTGGTTATTGACTTGGGGTTATTTAGTTTCTATTGTGGCCTATGGTACAGAACAGCTTGGTGTCTGGCAGGACGAGTCAATAAAAGATTGTGCAGTGGGCTGATCTAGTGCGTCTTAAGGAAAAAACACGCCATGGAGTTAAACTGAAGAAATAGGAAATTTACTGAATAAAACACAACATAAAGAGCGCAGTAAATTGACCATGGTAACTGCAGTGTGTGAACTCATAGTCACTGCACATCTGGGCACTGCGGTGTAACTCCGAGCTACTGGGCTGTGACGTAAGATCTGTGACACGTGATTGATAGTACTAGTGTTCTCTTAGAGGACAGAGGGGTAATTTGGGCATCTTAAGGCTCCAGGGCCTGCTGTGACTGCAACCTTTGTAAAATGCCACAGCAGAAGAACGGCATGTAAATGTCACATGCATACAGTTTCTTACCTAAATGTTACTGGCAGATAGTAGCCATATAAAAATAGATATATGGAGAAGTGGAAGTGTGTAGAAATGAGTAGCTAGGCGTTGTGCACACAGTAGTGCTGTGTTCAGAACAAGAAAGCTTGTGAGCATATTCACACATCCATAATTTTAACAGACAGTGTATAATGTCCTATTTTTGGCCATTTTCACAGCCTGATGGCCCCATTACAAGTCAATGGGTCCCTTTTTAACGTCCATCAAAAAAAGATTTGCATTTGTGTAATGATCAGACAATCCCAGCCGGATTTTGTCATGAGTGGATCCCCTGAGGAACGTCTATGGCAGCACTGGATCCGACAGTTGTGGCTTTAGCCTTAAAAGAATTTTCAAGAATTAGGAAAAAAAAAAGTGGATTGACTCGCCTCCATTACTGTTTACTTGAATGGGGCTGAGCTGCAATACCAGACAAAGATCAAGACAAGAGTGGCGCTGTTTTTCTTAGGCTGGGGACTAGTGGGAAGAGGAAGGAAATTCAACAGTGAGTTTTTTGCTGCTATACACGTGCAGGGTTGACCATGGGTCTTTGACAGCCTTCATGGTTTGCATTGATGTAATCATCTCTTGACATGGATGGAGTTCTTGGATTAGCTGTCTATATCTTAAGATTTCTTTCTAAAATTACATTTTTTCCCCAAAACTTTAAATTTATGACTCCAGCCCTCTGGTGCATTGGAGTAAAGAGATTTATGATACATAGCCTTCCACTGTCAGAAAGGACAAAATTAACCTTTTGTTGCCAAAATTAGTAGTTGGCCAGCAGCAAACAGTCAAGGAGGATTCCATGGGGGAGGCTGTGACACAAAAAGGGACCCAATTATTGTGTGGGGGCAATCACAGTGAATGGAAATAATGGGAAACTTATGTGCACAGACATGTTGTGAATAAGTCTTCATGGCGATCTAGGGTCCAGATAGAGAGGAAAAGGAAAATGTAAATTCTTTTAAGATATACAGATCAGACACATCTGGTGGTTGTGAAGAGAAGTTGCACAGGAAGGCCCAAGCTGAACTATTGCACCAGAACCTTGAAGGGTACCTGAGCGTCAGCAAATGTTGAAATATCTGCAGGGTCTTGCTAGGCAGTCTGTTCTCTGACTGTTTAAGCCTTCATAACTGGTGTGCTATCAGCTTTTCTGCTGCTAGTAGCCCCATTTTGACTGCAGCACATTTTACATTTCTCTCTGAGGCAGGGGATGTATACAATAAGGAGCAGTCTACCCCTCCCCCATCCATTATTACTACTACTGCTTTCTTTACATGTAATTCTGCCAGAAGTAACTGTAAAATAGCTGACAAAAGCCCAAGTAACCATAATATAAGAGATCCAGTGACACTGTGTAATGCAATTACCTCTAATGCAATTCCCAAATAATTGCAGAAACTGGCAGATAACAGAAAGCTAACTAAAATCTCAGGCTGGAGATTTACCTAAAATCTTAGTGCCCTAGCTGGTAGAGTCTAAGGCAGTGATGGCAAACCTATGAGAAGAATGTCAAAGGTGACACGACAAGACATTTTGGGTGACACATATTGTCTGCACCAAGTGGCAGCCGCAGGGGTGCACTGTCCATGAAGGGGACCTGAGGCGATGGCTTCAGGTGGCGCCTCATGGAATAAACTGGAGGGTGGTATTTTTTTAATTGTGTTATTGCAATAAGCACCTGCCGATAATTTTTACTCCCCTGTCCAAGCTCCTGTCCTGGCCGCCCTCCACTGCCTTCTCTAGGCAGCAGAGCACTTACGTCACAAAGCTGAAGAACGCCGGGATGCTTCAGCATTGGCTACAGCGCTCCCTAGAGGTGGCAGCGGATAGTGGCTAGGACTGGAGTGTGGACAGGTGAGTAAAAATGATCGGACTCTGTGTGGAGGTGGGGGGAAAAAAGGGTGTCATATACTGCAGGTGCGCTTTAAAAAAGGGGTTATATACCGTGGGGGGTTATAAAAGGGGGTCATATACTGTGTGGGGGCCTTAAAAAGATCTAAAGTTAAGCTAGGTTTTTTTTTAGGAATTTTGGCACACATCTTCACTAGAGTCTGCTGCGAGACCTGATGGACTTAGTCAGATCAGGACCCAGTTTACCACACCAGGGGCTAGTGTAAAAAAAATAGGTGCAACTGCAGATTAGATCAGGCTAGCAAACTACGGTACAGAAAAACGCACAAATCTGGTCAGACCAGGAGAGCACAAAATTACCCAAATCAGAATCAGAGATATAAAGGTATCCAAGTTGAGGTTGAGTATAAGACTTCACAAGCAAGGCCAAATCAAAAGAAGGATAACCTGGAAAGCAAGCCAAAGTCAGTCACCAGGAAAACAGCAGTTAAACGGGTATAACCTGAGAACAGGAACCTAGCTAATACCAACAATAGGAGGCAGCTGAGATTAAATACCCTGCCGCTATATAGAGAATGAGCCTCAGAGCTTAGACTGGCTGTAGACACTGTGAAAGCTTCATTTCTCGGTATAGCAACCTTAAAGCAACAGCTGTGGCTGTGGGCAGTGTTGCAAGGAGGAGTATGGTGGCTGCAAGAAGGATAACACATACTGAGAATCCTAAATACACTGGACTCCAAATCCAGGTTATGCAGCAGCTAAAAAAAAAATCCCTGGCACAGAAAAATTGAAATCTGAGTACAATAAAGAAAGCTGCTTGTTGTCTATGACTAATATCCTATCAGTCAAAACACAACAAGTTAGTCACAAGAATAGAGAAGTACATAGAAAATCTCCTTACATTGTAGAAGTTGTAAAATTATCTCAGTGTCTGCACTGTACAGGCAGGGAAAGCTTTGTGCAGAGGTGTACAGGCTGTGAGGAGAGATCAGACCTTTTTCCCCTTCAGTCACTGGGAACACGTCTTGATTTTGAAGAGAACTAAGGACAGAACTTCCCTAGTAACAGGAAGTGAAGAGCAAATTAGCTAGAAGGGAGACACCTAGTGGCAGCAACTTTAGAGAAGATTTCAGGCAAAAAAACAGCAACATTTTTAAATAACGTGCATTACATTTTGGTCCAAAATGACATGCTCTATTAAATGAGATTAAGTTGTCTGAAAAGTCACTGACCATTTACATTATGTCCATGACCAGAGAATAACTGGTCAATGATCAGTGTTGCTCCTGGGGTGTATATACCTCTTCATGTCATCACAATATACTAGATTACCTTACATAACCCTCATCAGTATTAGGCGTACAACAGAAGAGTTGCAATGCCAGGAATGATAAGAATTTGTATAAACAGTTCTCACATTTTGTTTTGGTCTGAAAGACATTGTACCGAGATGCCTGGAAAGCACAACAATGTCCTTTCATTTGCTTTTATACAAAATGGCGCACACAATGGTCCTGAACATGATGTAGGAGGCTTTAAAGTGCATTTGAGTATAATTGGGGCATTTTTCATATTCTTTTTCTATATGTTGTTGCTAAGAAGCCATGGGGAATAGAACAGTCAGTAACCTGGAAAGAGGCAGTGACGTGTGTCCATGGGGACAAGGCCTTATGTGACAGTGTCATGATAAGAGTTGTAAAATGATGGCAGGTAGGAGACCACTGAATGTGGATATAAAAGATCGTGGATAAAATAGTGGAATCCCATCTTTCCTTACAAAAACTCATATATTCAGTTTCCATCAGTAAGGTTGAAGATGTTAAAAGAGAATGTACCTTCAGCAAAGCCATGAAAGGGTTTGTCACTACAGGCGCATATTCCCTGTCAAAAGTGATCAGAAGAATGGGGGCCCGAGAGCCCACCATGCACCCTCCATGTGAATGAAGCACCAGTGCACTTGTAAGACCGGGGCTCCATTCACTTCTATTGGGCTGCCTGAGATTGCGGTCTTGGCAGCCTCACAGAAGTGAATGGAGCACCATGCAAGCACACTGGCACTTTATTCACATGGAGGATGCAGGGGGACTCTTGGACACCCGTTCTCCCGATCACTGAGGGTCCCAGCGGTCAGATCCACAACAATATGACACATTCCCTATTCTGTGGACAGGGTATAAATATATGTAATGACAAAACCCCTTTAACTAAGAACTCCTTTAAGGAGGTCTATACTCAGGTAAGATGATATACATTGATCGGCACTCATTTGCCTTCACACAGACCTATGCAAACTGCATATGGAAGGAATGATCACTACTGGGCGACCTGGCCTGCACTACAGTGAGCACCATGGTGGCACAGTGGCTAGCACTGTAAGGGGGCGTTCACACTACCGTTGGTGACAGTCAGTAGTGTCAGAAATCCGTTAAAATTTCCATTTATTTCAATGGGTTTTTATATTGTATCCGTTAGTGTCCGTTTGTGTCCATTTACACCAAATCCGTCAGAAGTCCGTTTTTTTTCGCAGACAAAAATCCTACATGCAGGACTTTTTGTCCGTTTGAAAAAAACGGATTCTTGATGGACAGCAAGTGTCCGTTATTTTTTTAACATTGAAGACAGTAACTGAAAGCCATCAGTTACTGTCTGTAATTTTATGTTCGTTTTTTTCCTGCGCATGTTCAGAAAGGAGAAACACACAAACAAAAAAAACGGACAGTGTTAAAAAATGGACACTAACTGATGCTAATGTGTCTGTTTTTTTAACGGAACCATTAATTGTATCAGTTAAAAAAACGGACACATTAACATCAGTTAGTGTCCGTTATGATAGGTGTCCGTTTTTTTTTTTTTTTAACGGACACCTTCATAACGGACTCCAATGATAGTGTGAACCCTGCCTTACCTTGTAATCAGACCATGGGCAACACCTGCATAGAGTTTGTATGGTATGTGAAGTCTAATTCTGTACTTTAGCTACTAATTATAAGTATTATATTGTCCTATTTATTCCTTCCTTATTATCTTGTAATTAACACTTGTTAACATGCGGCCCTACAAATTATAGCACATACTTTTAACCCTAAACTTACCTGTAATAAAGTGCGTTGCACATTCCTATAGTGCAGCCCCATGCAATCTGCTATTATATCCGCAGAAGGAATTTTTAGAGAGCAGCTTGGACATAAGAACTATAATTTTGAAGTATGAGAGTTATTATTATCATGGTTTAGTTTGTCAGTTCTCTGGGTCCTTGTATTATATATATATATGTATATTATTATATGTAATTTTATACTGTACTTTTATTAGCTAGACCACTCCTGCTTCAGTTTGGATATAAGCAGCCAAAATAGATACGCTACAAGGAACTTGAATTTCCTTAAAGGGGATCTTTCACCACCTTCAACAAATTAAACTCTTTGTATCCTTCAATAGGCAGCTTTCCACTGATTTCAACACAGTTGGAATTTTTTCTCCAGGCCTCATCTTTCTCGGGAAATCAGTTTTAATACTTTCAGCACTCAATAAGGGTGGCCCCAGACTATCTCCTCCAGCTGAGGACCGCCCACCTGACTATAGAGAGCCTAATTAGCATGTTGGGTGCTGAAATTAACAGCATCCATTGCTCAGGAATGGTGGGGGATAGAGAAAAAATACCAACTGTGCTGGAATCAGTAGAGAAGAGGCTGTTGAATTATTCAATGAGATGGAGTTAGTGGAGATGGTGAAGTGTCCCCTTTCAGTTACTTGTTGAGTAATCCAAGTTCATTTATTTTGTTATTTTGCTCATTTATATACTGCTGTCATGGACTATCCTTGCCCATCTGTTATCCTGTTGCCTTCAGTATTAAAACATGTTCTCCCATCCAACATCCAATGAAGTTACTATCACAGGTTAAAAACTGTCACCCATTCCGAGATGGCACAGATGAAAAACAGGTGTAAATATAACCTAACCTAGATTTGGATCCAAAAAAACAGAGTAGAATTTGGCAGAAGAAGTGGAACTTAGAAGTGAAAAGTTAGTTCTGTATGAATAATTCAATGTCTGTGATCATACCTGTCATCCTGGATAGGTATTAGGACAAAATAGGACACTTCTGCGGTGACCGTCAACTGACCCAGAAAAGATCCATCTCTGCTTTTTTTCACAGAACATTCACATGCTTGTGTGATCAGAAAATCTAGCCCGTCCTGCAGAAATGTGTCTGATGTCTGGTGCCACGTACAAGGGAATACAGACCTGTCACTTTTCATAAATAAAGGGAAAAAGGAGAAATGCAATACATTATATACAATGCAATGCCATGCAATACAATACAATACAACAGTATATACAATACAATGCAATGTCATGCAATACATTACAGTATGATACATACAATACAACACCAAAACACTGAACAGCCTGAATTCCCATAGTTAAATGGTCACTAGATTTTCAGACAGCTTAGCCTTATTTAATAGAGCATATGATTTTGGACCAAAATGCAATATACTTTCTTTAAAATGTTTTTTTTTTTTTTGCATTAAAAACCTCTCTAAAGTTCCTACCACTAGGTGTTTCCTTTCTTCCTAATTTGCTGTTCACCTGTCACTAGTGAGGGTCCATCAATAGAAACCAACAAGTTCAAAAAGGGAGCACAGTTAGGAGGGGCAGGTCTCTTGTCACAGCCTTTGCATATCTACACACAGCTTTCCCTGCCTGAACACTGTACAGAGAGGTATCTGCAGCCAGTGTCGGACTGGGATGTCTAGGGCCCGCCAGTGGAATTGTTTCTAGGGGCCCACCAGTGGAATTGTTTCTAGGCGCTCACCGCCAGGACCCCTGCAGATCAGCAGTACCAAGACAGGGCGGCTAAAGGAAATTATATGTCGGGAGCCATGCTGCTCACCTCCCATACGATGTGCACCACTGCACTACCTAAACTACAACTAAACTAAGGTACACTCTGTATGGCAAGTGAACAGCGTGGCTCCTAGAATTGTTACCATTACCCGTAGCCGCATTGTCCTGGAGTAGCTGATCTGCAGAGGTCCTGGCTGTTGTACCCCCGCAGATCTAATATAGATGGCCTATCCTAAGGACAATCAATATTAGAAAGATGGATAAATCCTTTAAAGAGGTTGTCCAGGAATTAGAGCAGCCCATGTGGCGAGCAGGAGGTGTAAAATTAAAAAAAAAAGAAAAGATAAATAAAAAAAAGCATACTCTGTTGTCCGCTGCCAGTGTCCATTTAGTCTCGTGCCGGCGCCTTCTTGCTGGGAGTCCTGCACCTCATGTGACCACTAAGACCAATTAGATACAGAATTTCTAGAAATTAGCGCCACCGAACAGACACAGGGAGGGGACAACACGGGGTGCTGGGGACAGGTGAGTATGCTTTTTTTTTTTTTTTTTTAATTTTACACCTCCTTGGCCGCAACAGTGGTCGCTCCAGTTTATGCACAACCTCTGGTTGTCTGGGCCAAATTTTTTTTAATGGCCCCCAATACAATGGTCTCTGCATTGGTCCTCCATACTGTATTGGGAACAGTGATGGGGCCATGATATTGTGTGGGGGCAGTGACGGGGGCTAACATCCAGTGGGGGTACATTAAACTGTGTGGGGCATATTAATGGGGTTGTCCAGGGTTAACCTTTTTATGGCCTATCCTCAGGATAGGCCATAAATACCAGATCTGTAGGGGGCTGACACCCGGACCCCATCAGCTGTACAGCGTCACTTCCAGATCCCATTCTGTACACAACACAGGGCCGGAAACAGAAAGCTTCATCCGCTGTATAGCAGCCCGGTGCCATCACTGTAGCTCAGTTCCTACTGACTTCAATATGTGCTGAGATGCAGTGAAGGTGCCCGGCTAATACACAGTGGACAGAGCTTTCTGCTTATTGTATTGTGTTCAGGACGGGGGGCCAGAAGTGGCTCTGTACAGCTGATCGGTCCCGAGGCCAGGTGTCGGTCCCCTACAGATCAGGTATCTATTGCCTATCCTGAGGATAAATCATAAAAAATTCTGCCTGGACAACCCCTTTAATATACCCCCCTAATGCCCCACACTTTAAAGAGGCTGTCCAGCATAATTTTTTTATTTTATTATTAGTCTGGGGGAGGTCAAAAAACACCCCCCCCAAAAAAAAAAAAAAAAAATCTACTCACCTGTCTCCGGTGCTCCGGTGTCTTCCCAGCAAGGTCCTGTCCTGCAGCTCTGCTGTTTTCTTTTGCCGGAAGTCCTCACTGGCACAGGTAGTCATGTTCAGTGGGAAGAAGACAACAGAGCTGCTGGACCGAACCACGCTGGGAGACAGTGGGCACAGAAGAGTAAGTTTTTTTTTTTTTTTCACCTGCCCTGGCCTAAAAAAAAAAAAAAAAAAAGTTATCCCGGATAACCCCTTTAATGTCCCCCAGGATATTAGCCCCCATCACTTCCCCCCTCAATATAATGGCACCATCAATGGTCCCCATACAGTATAGGGGACCAGTGGGGGGTGTGAGGGGGCAACTGTATGGGGGGGATAGTGAAGGGGCCACTGTATGGGGGGAGTGAGGGGGCCACTGTATGGGGGGAATAGTGAAGGGGACACTGTATGTGGGGAGTGAGGGGGCCACTGTATGGGGGGAATAGTGAAGGGGACACTGTATGTGGGGAGTGAGGGGGCCACTGTATGGGGGGAATAGTGAAGGGGCCACTGTATGGGGGGGAATAGTGAAGGGGACACTGTATGGGGGGGAATAGTGAAGGGGACACTGTATGGGGGGGAATAGTGAAGGGGCCACTGTATGGGTGGGAGAATAGTCCAGGGGCCACTATAGGGGGGAGAATAGTGCAGGGGCCACTATAGGGGGATAATAGTGCAGGGGCTACTATGGGGGGGGATAGTGCAGGGGCCACTATAGGGTGGAGAATAGTGCAGGGGCCACTATAGGGGGGAGTATTGTGCAGGGGCCACTATAGGGGGAGAATAGTGCATGGGCCACTATAGGAGGGAAAGAATAGTGCAGGGGCCACTACAGGGGGGAGAATAGTGCAGGGGCCACTATAGGGGGAGAATAGTTCAGGGGCCACTATAGGGGGGATAATAGTGCAGGGGCCACTATAGGGGGATAATAGTGCAGGGGCCACTATAGGGGGGAGAATAGTGCAGGGGCCACTATAGGGGGGGAGAATAGTGAGAGGGCCACTGTATATCCCATACAGTAGCTCTTTCACTGGTCCCCCCTATAGCAGTTTTGGGTGATTACTTACCAGTCTTCTCCACAGTCCCGTTCCTTCTTGCTCCGGGTGCACTGATATGACGTCATTTGCTCCCGGAGCAGGGCAGAAGCAGGAGGCGCCGGAGAACAGTTAGGTAAGTATCGGAGCTTAGCTTGTAAGCCACAGGCTCAATGGGGCTCGTGGCCTACAAGTCTGTGAGCAGTAGAGCAGGAAGCCAGGGCTTTTCTGCTCTACTAGTATCAGAACCGGGTCGGCGGCGCCACTTCTCCCCCAGTTTTGTGATCTGGTTGTTAAACCGGATCGCAAAACCAGGGAGAACCTGGCAGCATCACTTACCTCACCCCGTTCCTGCTCGCCGCCTCTCCTCTTCCCGCAGCAGCATGGGCCCTGCGCACCACACATTACGTCATCGCGACGTGATGTGCAACGCACAGTGAGCCCTGGCCTGGAGCAGGAAGAGGTAAGTGAATGGGGGCCTTACCGCACCTCCACTGCCTATCAAAAAAAAAAAAATTGCAGTGGAGGTCCCCCAGTGGTCAAGTCTGACTCTGTCTGCAGCTCCTCACTGCTCACAGAGAGTGTATGGAGAGTCAATCTACTTCTGACTAGCTGCTTGTGTAATTACTGATGCAATGTTAGTCATAGATAGTAAGCAGCTTTCCTTATTGTGCTCAGGGATCTTTTTAGCTGCATCATAACTTGGATTTGCTGTCCAGTGTCCTTGGACTTCCTGTATTATGTTTACTTGGGCTTTTCTCAGCTATTTGTTTGCTATTTTATAGTTATTTTTGGCAGAATTACATGTAAAGAAACCAGTAGTCATAATAATGATAGAGGAGGGGGAAAGACTGCCCTGTATTGTACACAGTCTGACATACACAGTCTGTATTCCCTCAGTCTGACATATAAAATGTTCTGTAGTCATAATGGGACTATTAGGTGCAGAAACACTGGTAGGATGAAGGCTTATACAGCTGGAGGACAGACCCTATAAATATTTAAACTTTTGCTGACAGCTCAGGTACCCTTTAAGTCCTGTTGTTGTCCCAGTATGACATTGGTGCCTAGCATGAACAGGGCAGCAATGAGTTAATGATCACATCCCTATTCCCTAGTGTTGGTGTAAACAGTAATGTAATTTATTCACCTGGATAGCAGTCAGCAGTTGTCAGCAGATTTCTACTGCCAGCCCTTGCACTTTTTGTGTCAGGTATTCGGAGGGGGTGGCAGGTGCAGGCATATACTGCAGATGGGAGGGGAACACACTCTTCATGTGGTATTGACGTCAGTTACATTGTAGTAGGGAATTACTTGCCTACTTCTTAAATTTAATGGAGATGTGCACTTTTTCTAGCTATTGATCGGTCATAGATAAAGAACATGTCATGTCATGTCACTGTGACCCTGCTGCCTTTTCCAAAATTGCTACGGTTTTGGAATTTGGAGCTTTTTCGCTGCGCATAGTTTTCTGCAATGTGTGGATGGGGCCCTGGCCTTAAAGGGGTTGTTCTATTATAGACACTTATTTCCCTATGCACAGGATAAATGATAAGTGCCCAATTTCTTGGTGTCTGACTACCAGGATTTTCAGTGATCATGAGAATGGGAACCATTCCATTCTCTTCTATGGGGCTGCTGCAATGGTGATCTCCAGCAGTCCCCTAGAAGGGAGTGAAGCCATGGCCATGGGAGTTTATGGGCCTTATTCTCCAGTTCCTGGGGATGCTGTATGTGAATAGAGGATAAGTGTGTACTGCAAGAAAATCCCTATTAATTGCGCATCGGCACCACATTTAGGCTGAGGCCCAACGCTGTGGAAAATCTGATTTTTTTGTTGCAGATTTTACTGCGTTTTTTTGAGCCAATGCCACTAATGGATTGAGCAGAAGGGAGAAGTATAAGAGCTTCTTATATATTTCCCATTCCTTCTGTAGCTGTAGACGCTGTGGTTTGGTCACGGTGGAAATGCTGCGGAAAAAACCACGGCATCTTACAGTCCTATCCACACATTGCAGAAAAATACGCACAGTGGAAATGCTGTGATTTCTAAAACCGTTGCGTTTTTCGAAATCACAGGATGTCAATTACTGGCGGCTTCTCTATGGGTGTAAATGAAGCAGAAGGTATGCAGAGGAAAACTCTGCAGACTTTTTTGTGAGAAGCTTTGCGGGGAAAAACAGCGATGCTTTTCCGCCTTGGTTTTTCCGGCAGTGCTTTTTCCCTTCGGCCCGCTATATGAGGCCTTAGCCTAAAAAAAAATCACAGCAGGAAAATAATGGAGCACAAATGCTTACTTTTTTGTGGCTTATCAGCTGCATTTTTCATTTTTGCCTCCTCCCCAAATATGTCTATGGAGAAAATGCAACGTTTCTGCAGGTGCAATTGACATACAAATGACTTTATATATATATATATATATATATCTATATATATATATATATTTATTATTATTATTATTATTATACAAAATCTCATTCACTTTTCTGTTACTGTAAAATGCAGCGTTTTTTCTGCTGTGTTTCCACAGCAGCCAAAAGTGCTGTGTATCTGCAGAGTGGGGCTTAATGCCCCTTGCAGACGATGGTGTGCACAGTCAGTGTGCTATCTGGGTTTTTTTTCGGATAGAATAATAACCCATTCATTTCTATGGGCCCGTACACATGACCGTGAATTACACATGTGTGCGGGCTGACAGTCCGGGCCACAAAATATGGAACAGGTCCTATTCCTGTCCGATTTTGCAGCCATGCTTCCGTGGCTCCTATTCATTTAATGAAAGGAGCCGCGGAAGCACAGCCGGTGCACGGGTGGCACACTGGTGACATCCGCGTGTCCCCGATGCGCCGCCCGTGCCTTTAATTCATGGCCGGCGGTAAACACATGGTCGGTTGCAACCGGCCTTAGCCTTAGACACTTTTTGTGACTGTCTTGACAAGGGGCATGGCTTAGTAGGAAAAGGCTTGGCCACTTTAATAAATTTAGTTCAACCTTAGACTGACTGATCTAAGTTTACACTGTCTAAATATTAGGCAGGATACATATATCTCCCCATTGTATTACTACTATACTGCACCATTGCCTGTATGTGTGAACTGGTGCCAAGGTAGCTGCACGGCCTTCCTCTATAGTGAGTACTCCCTTGGACCAGGGTCTGTTATATAATAGTCCGTAGTATTATAGACGCTGATCATAAGCCATAAATAATAAATACGATACAGACATCACGTATAACCAGCAGCGTATTCACAGAGCACACGTGTGTGGGTGTATGATAACAGATGCATGTGAATTATTAAAGCGTGCAACCAGAGGAACAGAGTAAATTGTTTACATTGATCATTACGGGCGGATTTCTTCTGAGACAATATTGAATAACTGTATCAAGGTGCGATCACCAGATACATAGTCACATAGTGGGTAAAGCCGAAAAGAGGTCCAGGTCCAAAATATCTGAATACTAATGTCACAGATTCTCACCATTTTCTGCTTGGTATCTGGAAATGTTTCTTACATCCTGAAAGCCCTATAGACCTAATACACCTCCCAGGTGAGGGTTTGTTACAATTGTATCCCATCTAAGTAATCCCTGTGAGATATAAGGGCAGCAGCAGAAGGTCCTCTCCTCAGGGTCTGCTACAATGTACAAGTATATAAGGTAGTCTGAAGTCCCGACACTATCTCCTACTGCATTGTCTAGACTGGATACAGTGTAGCAAAGCCTCAGCTGTGAGACATAGTAGGTGTGTGCAGGCTTTCATCCTCTGGTGAATTCAGTGGAATTGCTGCAGATTCTTACCATTGATTTCAGCAATTTACAATATGATACATGCGGAATTGAGAGCATGCTGTAGATTTAACTATTCCGCTGCACATCAATTTTACTACAGATTTGCTGCAGACCACAAACATAGCGATGTTTTATAGTACCTGCAAAGTGGATGGAATTCTGGCTAACCCCATCCACACACTGCAGAAAAATATCCGCAGTGGACAAGCTGCGATTTCCAAAACCGTTGTGTTTTTGTAAATGTCAACTATACCTACGGAAAAGATGGCGGTTTCCCTATACGTATAATAGAGACAGAAAGTACACAGAGGAAACCTCTGCAGACTTCTGTGAAAAGCTATGTGGGAAAAACTGCGATGTGTCTCCGACGCATTTTTCCCTGCAGTGTTTTTTTCGCTGCGACTTGCTATGTAGAGCCTTAACCTTAGGGTAAGTTCACACACAATTTTTTGCAGGCATATTTTTGGGACAGAATCTGCCTGCTAGAGGTAACAAAAGCGTCATGACCAATCTTCTGACGCTTTCCTTCTTGCAAACCCCATTGAAATGAATGGCAGAAAAACAACACTAGCGTTTTTTTGAAGCAGTTTTTTGCAAAAACCACTGCAAAAAAATGCTAGCTTTTTTCTGCCTCCCATTCATTTCAATGGGGTTTGCAAGGCAGAATTCACATTAAGATAGGTCATGACGTTTCTTTCTTCCTCTAGCAGAAAAAGCAGCTAGAGGAAAAAAATCGAATTGAAGTGAATGAGAGATGGAAGGCGTTTTTTGTGGCGGATTCTAAACAATTCTTTATTGGCACCAATACATGGACATCATGAATCAAAGCACACAATATCTATCTATCTGTCTATCTGTCTATCTATCTATCGACCTGTCTATCTATCTATCTATCTATCTATCTATCTATCTTTCCATCCATCTACAATTTGACTACTGTGTAACAATATTAGTTATCAAATATATGACTGTATTATTTTTACTTTATATGGTAATATCTAAGGGTGGGTTTATGCTAATGTTATTAATGTCCATTGCTCTCATCCGTCATAGGATGAAAGCAACAGATATTAAATGACAAATGCGGATGGAGCCCCCTTCATCTGGTGTCTGTTCCTATTGACTCTAATGTAAACATGACGGCTTTCTTGCCCCCTGCGCCAGGTGTCCGACTGCCATCATTCCCATGTAAAAAACATGCCAGAATCTTTTTTCCGTCATGTTGTTTACCTTTCTTCCGTTATAAAATTAAACAAACATGAAGGAAAAAAGGTTCCGTCATATTTTTTACATGGAGGTGAATGCGGAAAGACATCTGGAGGAAAGAAAGCGTCCATCATGTTGTTTACATTAGAGTCAGTGGGAGTGGACACTGATGGAGGGGGCTCCGTCTGTGTCTGTTACTCTGCTACTGTTAATGTCCGTTGCTCTCATCCTATGACAGATAAGAGTAAAGGACATTATTAAAGTCTAGGTTCACACCTGTGCCTATATTCTGTTCGGGGTTTCCGTCCCCGACTCTGCTTAAAAAATGCGGAGAGAAAAATCCTGTGGAAACCCCATGGACCCCATTATAGTCTATGGGGTAACTGCAGGTAACTGCTTTTTTAAGTGGATTAGGTTTCCGTTTATCAGGTGCCTAAGCGGAACCCGAAAGCAGGTGTGATCCTAGCGTAAGCTGTTTAAGACTAAGGCCCCACGTACAGTCATGGCCAAAAGTTTTGAGAATGACACAAATATTATATTTTCACATGATCTGCTGCCCTCTGGTTTTTATGTGTGTTTGTCAGATGTTTTTATCACATACAGAAATATAATTGCATTCATATTATGAGTAACAGAAGCTTATATTGACAGTTAGAATGAGTTAATGCAGCAAGTCAATATTTGCAGTGTTGACCCTTCTTCTTCAGGACCTCTGCAATTCTCCCTGGCATGCTCTCAATCAACTTCTGGACCAAATCCTGACTGATAGCAGTCCATTCTTGCAGAATCAATGCTTTAATTTTGTCTGAATTTGTTGGTTTTTGTTTGTCCACCCGTCTCTTGATGATTGACCACAAGTTCTCAATGGGATTAAGATCTGGGGAGTTTCCAGGCCATGGACCCAGAATCTCTATGTTTTGTTCCCTGAGCCATTTAGTTATCACCTTTGCTTTATGGCAAGGTGCTCCATCATGCTGGAAAAGGCATTGTTGAGCACCAAACTGCTCTTGGACGGTTGGGAGAAGTTGCTCTTGGAGGACATTCTGGTACCATTCTTTATTCATGGCTGTGTTTTTAGGCAAGACTGTGAGAGAGCCGATTCCCTTGGCTGAGAAGCAACCCCACACATGAATGGTTTCAGGATGCTTTACAGTTGGCATGAGACAAGACTGGTGGTAGCGCTCACCTCTTCTTCTCCGAATAAGCTGTTTTCCAGATGTTCCAAACAATCGAAAAGGGGATTCATCAGAGAAAATGACTTTACCCCAGGCCTCAGCAGTCCACTCCCTGTACCTTTTGCAGAATATCAGTCTGTCCCTGATGTTTTTTCTGGAGAGAAGTGGCTTCTTTGCTGCCCTCCTTGAGACCAGGCCTTGCTCCAAGAGTCTCCGCCTCACAGTGCGTGCAGATGCACTCACACCTGCCTGCTGCCATTCCTCAGCAAGCTCTGCACTGCTGGTAGCCCGATCCCGCAGCTGAAACACTTTTAAGAGACAGTCCTGCCGCTTGCTGGTCTTTCTTGGGCGCCCTGGAGCCTTTTTGGCACCAATGGAACCTCTCTCCTTGAAGTTCTTGATGATGCGATAGATTGTTG